>CM065437.1:37910000-40310000 GCA_033030585.1 Hippophae rhamnoides
CTTCCGGCATCCAATTGCAAGAGGCTGCAAGGAATTATGAATTGAAAAAGATTCATTATTCTTTGTTGCCTTCCTTTTACGGTATCCCTAATGAAGATCCTTTGCATTTCATTCGAGAATTCTATGCTATTGTCCAAACCTTTCCACTACATGAAATTAGTGAAGATCAACTTAGGATGAGGTGTTTTCCTTACACTCTCAAAGATAAAGCTTGGTCATGGTTCATTACTCTCTACAAGTTCTCTTAAAACTTGGGAGGCGATCTATGAAATTTTTATGGGTAGGTTCTATTCCCATCAAAAGACCGTTGATCTAAGAACAAAGATAGCAACATTTTCTCAAATGAATGAAGAGCCCTTTCATGAAGCTTGGGAACGATTCAAACTCCTTTTCATTCAATGTCAAAATCATAGCTTTCCACTTCTGACTACAAAACCAATTCTTTTACGATGGATTGACACTACTGAGTCAATACATGGTTGATAATCTTCTTGGAGTCTTTGTAGGAGAAAAGACAAAGCAGAGGAAGCCTATAATATCTATGAGCTATTGGGTTCTAATTCCCAACAAAGAGGTGGTGGAAGGAAAGCAAAGGTCAATAAGGTCGGCTTTGATGATGAGATAACCTTGCAAATTCTTTGAATTGACTAAACAAGTGAAATTCCTCACGTCTCACCAAATTTCAAATCAAGAGGTATGTGGAGTGTGTTGTTCAATTGGGCATGGTACTCATAATTATTCAAATACTTGTGATTCTAGTGTAAATGCCATAGAGGAAGTCCAATATTTTCAAAAGTATCATCCAAACACCTATAACCACCCAACCTACTTACCACCACACCAAGCCAATCTTTTAAACCAACCTTAGAAGTTAGCTTGAATGCTTTTATTCAAGTTAGTCGTGACAACCAACTGATGACTAATCAAAGGTTGAACACCATGGAGGCTTCGGTTAAAAGAATTGAATCTAAAGTTGGGCAACCCGTGAACAAATGCAAAAGAAAGAACCGGGAAAGTTGCCCGGTCAACCGTAACAAGCAAAAGATGTTAGAACCTTCGAAGTGGTAAGGTAGTCAATACCGGTGTACACGAAATCCCTAACAAAGAAGGCGACATTCTAATCTCACAAAAAGGAGAAACAAGTGTTAAACTTCACAAGCTTTACGAAAAACTCATTGGGGGTCATCGACACTCCCAAAATTCAAAAGACAACAGAACCACACCGGATGCAAGTACCTTTTTCCCACCAGGTTGAAAGAGTCCAAACAAGATAAGCAATTCAATGATCTTTTTAATATGCTCTCTAAAGTAAATATCAATTTACCATTATTAGAAGTGATCATGAATGTGCCCTCATATGCCAAGTTTTTCAAAGAGTTGAACACTAAGAAAAGGAGGTATGAACTTAATGAACGAGTAGTAGTGTCAAAATTCTAGCGTGTACTTGACCTGAAACTACCACTAAGTTGAAAGACCCTGGAAGTTTTATTATAAACATAACTATGGGGGATAGGAAGGTTGCTAAGGCAATGCTTGATTTAGGTGCTAGTATAAATTTGATGCCCTACTCTATATTCTCACAGCTCAATCTAGGGGATTTAAAACCCACAACTATGTCCCTGCAACTTGCAGATAGATCTCTTAAATATCCGGAGGGAATAGTTGAGGATGTTTTGGTACAGTAGACAAAGCTGATAATACCTGTTGACTTTGTGGTTCTGGATATGCAAGAAAATCCGGCATTGGAATGAGAGAGCATACAATATTGCTTGGTAGACCATTTATGGCAACTACTAAAACTATTATTGATGTCCAAGATGGAAATTTGACAATGACAGTCTTAGGAGAGACTGTTCATTTCAAAGTTTTTGATTCTTCACCTTTCCCTTCTATTTCTGCCATCGATGAAATATTCGAAGTTGATCCTTTGGATAATCTTGTCCAAAACACCTTTTTCAAACCAGAATAGAAGACAAGCTTGAAACTGTTCTTACACTTGAAAAGGTTGAAGAAGATTTAGATGAAGAAATTAAGGGGTACCTTGAACAACTAGACAATAATGAAGTGATGACAAAATCTAGTGCACTTTTAAATCTACCCAGTTCTTCATCTGTTAAAGAGGCCAATCCACCTGAACTTGAACTCAAAGACTTACCTGAGCACTTAAAATATGTGTTTTTGGGAGAAGGAGAAACATATCCAAAGTGATAATTTCTTCAACCTTGACCAAACCACAAGAAAAGGAACTTCATCAAAGTGCTTAAACAGTTTAAGAAATCTATAGGTTGGAGTATAGGGGATATAAGAGGCATTAGTCCAACAATGTGTATGCACAAGATCAACTTGGAGGATGGTGCTAAACACATGCGAGAGGCCCAAAGAAGACTAAACCCAAACATGCAAGAGGTAGTTAAAAGGACATCCTTAATTTGTTAGAAGAAGGGATTATCTATTCTTTTGCGGATAGTAAGTGGGTTAGTTCGGTGCATGTGGTACCAAAGAAATCTGGGATAACAATTGTTAAAAATGATAAAAGTGAATTAGTGCCCACTAGAATAATCACTTTGGATGGAGAATGTGTATAGATTTTAGGAAACTAAATTTATATACGAAAAAGGATCACTTTCCTCTTCCATTCATTGATCAAATGTTGGAAAGATTAGTCAAGACCGAATTTTCTTGTTTTTGGATGGACTGTCTGGATATTATCAAGTACCCATAGCACCGAAGATCAGGAAAAGACCACATTTACATGTCCTTTTGGGACATTTGCTTTTCGTAGAATGCCATTTGGGTTATGCAATGCCCTTGCCACTTTCCGAGGAGATGCATGATATCTATTTTCTCGGACATGGTGGAGAAATTCATTGAAATTTTCATGGACGATTTCTCTGTCTTTGGGAACTCATTTGATGATTGCTTACATAAATTGACTTTGGTTTTAGAAAGATGCATTGAATGCAATCTAACCCTTAGTTGGGAGAAAAGTCATTTTATGGTTCAACAAGGGATAGTTTTGGGACATATAATTTCAAACAAGGGTATTGAAGTTGATAAGGCAAAAGTTGAATTGATATCCAAACTACCTCCCCCTACATCTGTAAAGGGGATAAGAAGCTTCTTGGGACATGCAGGATTTTACAGACGATTTATTAAAGATTTCTCTAAAATAAGTCGTCCTTTATGTAACTTATTATCCAAAGATGCTGAATTTGACTTCAACAATGACTGCCTTATTTCCTTTAATACCTTGAAAGAGAAACTAACATCTACCCCTGTTATAATGGCACCAAACTGGTCTTTACCTTTTGAAATAATGTGTGATGCTTCTGATTATGCAATAGGAGCAGTCCTGGGACAAAGAGTGGATAAGCGTTTACATGTCATCTACTATGCTAGCAAAACACTCAATGATGCCCAAATGAACTACACCACCACTGAAAAGGAATTCTTGGCTATAGTATTCTCTTTAGACAAATTTCGGTCTTATTTAGTAGGATCTAAAGTGATTGTACATTCTGATCATGCTGCTTTAAGATACCTATTAAGTAAACCAAATGCCAAGCCAAGATTAATCAGGTGGGTCTTACTCTTACAAGAATTTGACCTAGAAATCAAGGATAAGAAAGGCAGTGAAAACTTAGTAGCTGACCATTTGTCTAGGTTGATTTCTGACTTCAATTCTCTTAAAGATGAGAGTAATGATGATATAGTTGAAACCTTTCCTGATGAACAGTTATTTTTCATAGGTCCGAACCCATGGTATCTTTGATATTGTAAACTATCTTGCCATCGGTGTTTTGCGACCTAACACTTCATATCGGGACAAGAAAAGGTTTTTAAAACTATTAAGGACTATTTCTGGATGACCCTTATTTATACAAGATTGGTCAAGATCAAGTCATCCTGAGATGTGTACCGGAAGAAGAACATAAGAGCATTCGACTTTTGTCATGAACTTCATTGTGGGGTCATTTTGGAGGTGAAAAAGACAGCCCGTAAGATACTTCCGTCTGGATTCTTTTGGCCCACTCTTTTTAAAGATGCTCATATGTTTTGTGCACAATGTGATAGATGTCAAAGAACAGGAAACATAAGCAAAAGAGATGAAATGCCTTTGACATCTAATTTAGTTGTTGAACTCTTTGATGTATGGGGGATTGACTTCACGGGTCCTTTTCCCCATCTAATGGTTTTCAATACATTTTGGTTCTTTGTGGATTATGTGTCCAAGTGGGTAGAAGCTATCCCCACCAAAACCAATGATGCTAATGTTGTTATGAAATTCTTGAAAGATTTCATATTCGATGGGTTCGGAATGCCTAGAGCTATAATAAGTGATGGAGGTAGCCATTTTTGTAACAAACTCTTTGATGGAGTACTAAACAAGTACAACATCACACATAAAGTAGCTACTCCATATCATCCTCAAACTTCGGTTTAGTGGAAGTGAGCAATAGGCAAATTAAGGGAATCTTGGAACGCACCGTGCGTCCGTCAAGGAAGGATTGGGCATTTAAGCTAAATGATGCCTTATGGGCATACCGCACCGCTTACAAAACACCTATTGGGATGAGCCACTTATCGGTTAATCTTTGGGAAAGCGTGCCACCTTCCGATTGAACTTGAACACAAAGCTTATTGGGCAATTAAAGAGTTAAACATGGATTTAGATAAAGCAGTGGAAAACGATTACTCCAAATTTTCCATGAGTTGGAAGAAATTAGGAATGAAGCCTATGAGAATGCCAAATTATACAAGGAGCGTACTAAGCGCTATCATGACAAGAGGCTAGTTCCTAAGACTCTTCACCCTGGAATGAAAGTTCTTTTATTTAACTCTCGTTTGAGATTGTTTCCAGGAAAGCTGAGATCAAGATGGGATGGACCATTCAAAATAGTTCAAGTATTTGAACATGGAGTAGTGGAACTATTGGACTCCAAAACACAAAAAACGTTCAAAGTCAATGGCCATCGTGTCAAGCCTTATTTAGAAGAACCAAACAACATTGCTGAAATGGATTGCATTTGGCTGAGTAACCCTTAGCACCAAAAAGATACGTCTTGCTAAGACGTTAAACTAAGCGCTGGATGGGAGGCAACCCATCATTTTAGGTAAAAAAAAAAAAAAAAAAAAATTTTGTTTGTTATTTGTTTTCTTTACTTAATTTTATTGTTTATTTCATTTTAATTGCATGTGAATAATTTTTAAATTGTTAGAACTAAAAATATTTGTTGAGATGTTAGAAGTTTACAAATGATCCGTCTGTATACACTTTAATGATGAATATGATGGATGCACCGCATTTTCCATTACTACTTACACATTCTCGGAAATAGGTAATCTTTCTTCTCTTCTCTTTATCTTTACTTTCCATTTGTTCCATTGAGGCCAATGTAGGTTCTAGGTTGGGGGTTGTGAAAAGTTACCATGCTTAATTAAAAAAAATAAAATAAAATAAAAATTTACTTTTTGTGTGGTTGGTTTTATTTCTATTTTGTGTGATTTAGTAACTTTTGGAATAAAAAAAAAAAAAAAAAAAAAAAAAAAGAGAAAAAGTTTTACAAAACTTTATCATTTCTTTTAATTAAATTTTAATAAATAATTAAGATTTTTGTCACGTTACAATAATTTTTGGAAACATATCATGAAATATTTTGTAATTATTTTTGATAATTAGTTAGTTTTTGTCATAATTAGTATTTCTTGATAAGATGTTGAAATTATATTAAACCCAAAATCGGTGTTTATGAGTTTTTTTAGTGGAGACTACCTTTGTGAGATATAATTTGAGCCTAATTTCCTTTATTCAGAGTGAAATATATATTTTTTCTACTCCAAACACATTTCTTATTTCTTCAAATTTTTAGATGATCTCTATAGGTATTAGCATTGAATGTATGAATTTTTTTCATTTTAATAGAGTATCATATATTTTTGATTATTATTTTTGCTTAGATTAAATGATTTGAGTAGAAGTTGATAGTATATGCTTATATCTCATTTATGCATGACTACTACAAAAACAAAAAGACATATCTGGGGTTACCTAAACCAAGATCAAACAGAAAAGCCACAAAATTAACCACTCACCAAAATCCAAAAAATGTACAATCTGTACATGGGTTGACTCTCTAAAAAAATACATATATTGAGAAATATCTACAGAAAAAAAAAAGAGAGAGATAAAAATAGTATCATCTACATACTATAACCCGCATTGCCTACAAAGTTGTGAGTAAAGGCTAATTACAAAAGAAAGATATAAGAAGTAATTCCCCAAAAAGTCATTGCAATTTCTTCATTCGTAAAAGGCATATATCTTGAAATTCTTTCTTAATGAGTTTGATTTATGCATGAAAATAATTTTTATATATGATATCTTTATAATTTATACATTTGATTCCTTTCATGAGATCAATGTTAAAATAACACTTTGAGCCTTTATTCTTTATACATATGCGAACATATTAGTTCATTTCTATACATCAACTCTTTCGCATATAAATTAGTATGAGTGTTTGAACCCATAGGATTCAGTGTTTTGAGAGTATTGACTTGTGAGGAATAGAGTCGAAGCGAATTCTGATTCATGACACTGAAATTGGGTGAAATTAAATGGATACATTTTTGATATGAAATATGAAAATGATTTTCGACTAATTATTATAATAAATCATGATTGTTTAAAGAGATTAAGATAACTTATGCTTGAGATTTTAATTACGATCTTAAAGGAGATTAAAAAGTATGAGACATTTTTGTGAAATGTTGATAATTTGTGATTTTGTTGTAAATTTAATTTTTAAGTTGTTTGTTTTTATTGTTTCTTTTGTTTTTACATTTAGTGCAATGTTTGTGGGTATCATTACTGAAAACCCTCACGAGACTCAAACTCGTCCACTAGGGCAACCTAGGGGTTTAAAGGCTTGTTGCATAGGCTAAATGCAACCGTGTCAATCCACGGAAGTGATTTAGGATAGTTTAATTTTTAGTTTTTATCGCTTCTCTTGCTAAGGGACTAGCAAGAAGCTGGTTGGGGGTTGTGATGAGTGCTCAAAAAGCACTAAAATAACCATGATTTTATGCACTTTAATTGATTAAAAATATATATATTTATATGTTTTATCATATATTTATATAAATTTGTCTTTTTCGAATCACGCGTATTTTTTTTGTTTTTCAGAACTTTTCGCCTAAAAACGCAATGTAAAGACTCAAAGAAGAATACTTGAAGCAATACATCACAAATAAATTGATAAATAAGTGGAAAAAGGTCAACAAACATGGAAAAATTGGACAAAATGGGTCGAAAAGGTCAAAAATGTCAAAAGACGGAAAAACGCGCACAGCCCGGCCCAGCTAGCGCCAGTCACAAGCCGCGGCCCAGAGTCACGGGCCAGGCAGCCAGAGTCGCGCGCTACAGCTAGAGTCGCGCGCGCGCCGGCGCGATGATGCTCACGCGCTGCCGCGCGGCACTGTTCACGCGCGCCAGCCGGCGGCAATGCCCGCGCGCCCAACGCGTTTTTGACCCATTTTTCACGTGCAGCCGCCCCCATGACGTCATGCTGACGTCATTGATGACCTCAGCATGTCCACTACACGTTTTTTATTTTTTTAATATTTTTTTTAACATTTTTTTAATCATTTTTTCTCTCCATCCTCACCTATAAATACCCCCCTTCCATTCACTTCAAAACACACCTCAAAACCTCACTTCTCTCTTCTTTCTTTCTCTCATTTCTTAGTTTTTGAGTTTTCTTTAGTTTCTTTCTTAGTTTCTAAGCTTTTCTTAGCTTTTCTCTTAGTTTTTAGTTCAATTGTCTTAGGTTTAGAGTTCTTCTCTTTTTGAGAGGAACTTGTAATGTTTTTGTAATAATTTAGATTTTTGATTCAATAAATGGAAGTGCAAATTCCGCTTGGAGGTTTTCTAGCAACGGGAATAGCGTCGAAGTTCTGTAAGGATTTTATTTTCTTTACAGCTATTTTTATGCTTTATTCTTACATGTTATATTTAATTTGTCTGTGATTAAATTTAACTGTGCTAGCTGTTTATAATCATGATATAATAATAACGTTGTTATGCTTGCGAAATATTAAATAGGTGAAAATTTCTAAAATGAATTGATTTTATTTTTATTCAAGATTTTATATTAAGGATGTTAGAGAGAAATATATTATTTTTCATTACAAACTTAAATCTGAAAGTTAGACTTTAAGGTTTAGTTATCCTGTCTAATTTAGAGTAGTGCTCTTTTATTTGTTGGTACAATCGCACGGTAGTTAGAGTGAAGCTCTATTTCAAAAGTTTTTATAAGAATTATTATGTGGAAATGTATTGACAACATGTTTTCAATAGTGATTTTAAAACTTGAAAGTTAGTACTCGGATAACTAAATTCTTAAGTTTAATTTGGACACCTTGAATAAAGTTTAAATTGTCTAACCCCACCAAAGGTGGCATTTAAATGGTTCATTTTCAATCTCTTAGAAAAAGGAATTAATTTAATTAACCAAATTAGTTATCAACCCCACCCATAGGTGTTAATTGATTTGTTTAGTTAACAAAGAGTATCTAACCCCACCAAAGGTGGTATTCATACAAAAAAGAGAGAATCAATAAAATATCAATTTATATCTTTAATAACCTAGATAATATGAGCAAGCATAATTAACTTAGTTATTATATCCATAAATACTCCACTAATATAAATGATAAAATTTGCATGAATATTTATTGAATCTGTATTTATATTTATTTATTCAATTTGTATCTATGTTTATTCTTTTTAGATTATATTTAATTAATCTGTATATATGTTTATTTTATGTTATTAGATTAGGAACACAAAAACCAAAACTATCGTGACAGGATGTTTAGGATTTAATTTCGTTTTTAAAAGTTTGAATAATAAATTAAGAACCACATACATTCCTTCCTTAGATCGACCTTGGGAGTATACTTATCATTTTCTACGAAATGATTCGTGCACTTGCGAGAGTTTTACAAATATTAAAACCAAAGTATTTGCGAGAATTGGCGATGCCGGTTTTCGCTCATCAATGCGAGAGTTTTACAAATATTAAAACCAAAGTATTTGCGAGAATTGGCGATGCCGGTTTTCGCTCATCAATTATATCCATAAATACTCCACTAATATAAATGATAAAATTTCCATGAATATTTATTGAATCTGTATATATATTTAGATAAATATTTATTGAATTTGTATCTATGTTTATTTTTTTTAGATTATATTTAATTAATCTGTATATATGTTTATTTTATGTTATTAGATTAGGAACACAAAAACCAAACTATCGTGACAGGATGTTTAGGATTTAATTTCGTTTTTAAAAATTTGAATAATAAATTAAAAACCACATACATTCCTTCCTTAGATCGACCTTGGGAGTATACTTATCATTTTCTATGAAATGATTCGTGCACTTGAGAGAGTTTTACAAATATAAAAACCAAAGTATTTGCGAGAATCGGCGATGCCGGTTTTCGCTCATCAAGGTTCTATTTTACTATTATATTATCGATCATTGATAACTTTTAAAAATCAATCTTCCTTGCTTTGATTTGAAATTTACAATAAAATGACTAAAGTTGACATCAATTGATAAAATAAGTATCTCTAGTTTCATATTTGAGGAGAAATATCTAAATCCAACTATTTTAAGCTCGAAAATATCCTTAAATCAAAAATTTATGATATTTAAATGTGTCTTCTTATTTAAGTTTATATTTCTCTTTGAAAAAAAACTGAAAATTAAACGATTAATTATCAACTACTTATAAATGAGATTTATTAAAATTATTATGTTGAAAATATTTGCAAACCAATCATCTTCAACGAGAAAACATCATAATATTATCAAAGTTTAGCAAACGTTGATACTCTAGCAATAGAAATAGAAAAGTTATTAATACTTTAAAACACCATAAAATGGCAAATAGCTCCTACTTTATTCTCTTGTGCTTTTTCTATAGAATTTGTTTTAATGATTTGTAAACTTGGAAAAAATTACACCAAGGCTAGAGGGAGCTTAACTGTGTTGTTTTTCTATCTCCTTCTTTAACTCTTATATGTGTTTTCTCGAATGTACATATATTTTGAAAATTACATAGGTCGTTTTTTTTTATATTCAATAACTTATATTATTCAGTCTCTTATAAATTCAGTTATGCTTTCTTTTTATGCAACCCTAAGTATGTAATTATTATATTTATTTTAAGGTTCTATTTTACTATGATATTATCGATCTTTGATAACTTTTAAAAATCAATCTTCCTTGCTTTGATTTGAAATTAAAAATAAAATGACTAAAGTTGACTTGAATTTAATAAATAAGTATCTCTAGTTTCATATTTCTGGAGAAATATCTAAATCCTCCTATTTTAAATAAGTATCTCTTGTGCTTTTTCTATAGAATTTATTGGAATGATTTGTAAACTGGGCAAACATTACACCAAGGCTAGAGTGAGCTTACCTGTGTAGTTTTTCTATCTCCTTCTTTAACTCTTATATGTTTTTTCTCGATTGTAAATTTGTTTTGAGAATGACATAGTTCGTTTTTTTATATTCAATAAATTATATTATTCTGTCTCTTATAAATTCAGTTATGCTTTCTTTTTATGCAACTCTAAGTATGTAATTATTATATTTATTTTAAGGTTCTATTTTTCTATGATATTATCGATCTTTGATAATATTAAAAATCAATCTTCCTTGCTTTGATTTGAAATTAAAAATAAATTTACTAAAGTTGACATGAATTGATAAAATTAGTATCTCTAGTTTCATATTTCATGAGAAATATCTAAATCCAATTATTTTAAGCTCGAAAGTAAGCTTAAATTAGAAATTTATGATACTTAAATGTGTGTTCTTATTTAAGTTTATATTTCTTTCGGAAAAAAAACTGCAAATTAAACGATTAATTATCTACTACTTATAAAAGAGATTTATTAAAATTATTATGTTGAAAATATATGCAAACCAATCATCTTCAACGAGAAAACATCATAATATTATCAAAGTTTAGCAAATGTTCAAACTCTAGCAATAGAAATAGAAAAGGTATTAATACTTTAAAACACCATAAAATGGCAAATAGGTCTTACTTTATTCTCTTGTGCTTTTTCTATAGAATTTATTGGAATGATTTGTAAACTGGGCAAAACTTACCGTAAGGCTAGAGGGAGCTTAACTGTATCGTTTTTCTATCTCCATCTTTAACTCTTATATGTGTTTTCTCGATTGTAAATTTATTTTGAAAATTACATAGTTCTTTTTTTTATATTCAATAAATTATATTATTCAGTCTCTTATAAATTCAGTTATGCTTTCTTTTTATGCAACTCTAATTATGTAATTCTTATATTTATTTTAAGGTTCTATTTTACTACGATATTATCGATCTTTGATAACTTTTAAAAATCAATCTTCCTTGGTTTATTTGAAATTAAAAATAAAATGACTAAAGTTGATATGAATAAATAAAATAAGTATCTCTTGATTCATATTTCAGGAGAAATATCTAAATCCAATTATTTTAAGCTCGAAAGTAAGCTTAAATTAGAAATTTATGATACTTAAATGTGTGTTCTTATTTATGTTTATATTTCTTTTTGAAAAAAACTACAAATTAAACGATTAATTATCTACTACCTTTAAAAGAGATTTATTAAAATTATTATGTTGAAAATATTTGCAAACCAATCATCTTTAACGAGAAAACATCATAATATTATCAAAGTTTAGCAAAGGCTCATACTCTAGCAATAGAAATAGAAAAGGTATTAATACTTTAAAACACCACAAAATGGAAAATAGCTCTTACTTTATTCTCTTGTGCTTTTTCTATAGAATTTATTGCAATGATTTGTAAAATGGTTTGTAAACTTGGCAAAACTTTATTCTCTTGTGCTTTTTCTATAGAATTTATTGGAATGATTTGTAAACTGGGCAAACATTACACCAAGGCTAGAGTGAGCTTACCTGTGTAGTTTTTCTAACTACTTCTAGAACTCTTATATGTGTTTTCTATATTGTAAATTTATTTTGAAAATTACATAGTTCGTTTTTTTATATTCAATAAATTATATTATTCAGCTTTCTTATAAATTCAGCTTATGCTTTCTTTTTATGCAACTCTAAGTATGTAATTATTATATTTATTTTAAGGTTCTATTTTACTATGATGTTATCGATCTTTGATAACTTGTAACAATCAATCTTGCTTGCTTTGATTTGAAATTAATAATAAAATGACTAAAGTTGACATGAATTGGTAAAATAAGTATCTCTTGTTCCATATTTAAAGAGAAATATCTAAATACACCTATTTTAAGCTCAAAAATAAGCTTAAAATAGAAATTTATGATATTTAAATGTGTGTTCTTATTTATGTTTATATTTCTTTTTGAAAAAAACTACAAATTAAACAATTAATTATCTACTACTTATAAAAGAGATTTATTAAAATTATTATGTTGAAAATATTTGCAAACCAATTATCTTCAATGGGAAAACATCATAATATTATCAAAGTTTAGCAAAGGTTCATACTCTAGCAATAGAAATAGAAAAGGTATCAATACTTTAAAACACCATAAAATGGCAAATAGCTCATAATTTATTCTCTTGTGCTTTTTCTATAAACTTTTTTGGAATGGTTTGTAAACTTGGCACAAATTACCGCAAGGCTAGAAGGAGCTTAACTATGTAGTTTTTCTAACTCCTTCTAGAACTCTTATATGTGTTTTCTCTATTGTAAATTTATTTTGAAAATTACATAGTTAGTTTTTTATATTCAATAAATTATATTATTCAGTTTCTTATAAATTCAGTTATGCTTTCTTTTTATGCAACTCTAAGTATGTAATTATTATATTTATTTTAAGGTTCTATTTTACTATGATGTTATCGATCTTTGATAACTTGTAACAATAAATCTTGCTTGCTTTGATTTGAAATTAATAATAAAATGACTAAAGTTGACATGAATTGGTAAAATAAGTATCTCTTGTTCCATATTTAAAGAGAAATATCTAAATCCACCTATTTTAAGCTCAAAAATAAGCTTAAAATAGAAATTTATGATATTTAAATGTGTGTTCTTATTTAAGTTTATATTTCTTTTTGAAACAAAAACTACAAATTAAACGATTAATTATCTACTACCTTTAAAAGAGATTTATTAAAATTATTATGTTGAAAATATTTGCAAACCAATTATCTTCAATGGGAAAACATCATAATATTATCAAAGTTTAGCAAAGGTTCATACTCTAGCAATAGAAATAGAAAAGGTATCAATACTTTAAAACACCATAAAATCGCAAATAGCTCATAATTTATTCTCTTGTGCTTTTTCTATAAACTTTTTTGGAATGGTTTGTAAACTTGGCACAAATTTATTCTCTTGTGCTTTTTCTGTAGAATTTGTTGGAATGATTTGTAAACTTGGCAAAAATAACACCAAGGCTAGAGGGAGCTTAACTGTGTAGTTTTTCTATCTCCTTCTTTAACTCTTATATGTGTTTTCTCGATTGTAAATTTATTTTGAAAATTACATAATTCGTTTTTTTTATATTCAATAAATTATATTATTTAGTCTCTCATAAATTCAGTTATGCTTTCTTTTTATGCAACTCTAAGTATGTAATTATTATATTTATTTTAAGGTTCTATTTTACTATGATGTTATCGATCTTTGATAACTTGTAACAATCAATCTTGCTTGCTTTGATTTGAAATTAATAATAAAATGACTAAAGTTGACATGAATTGGTAAAATAAGTATCTCTTGTTCCATATTTAAAGAGAAATATCTAAATACACCTATTTTAAGCTCAAAAATAAGCTTAAAATAGAAATTTATGATATTTAAATGTGTGTTCTTATTTATGTTTATATTTCTTTTTGAAAAAAACTACAAATTAAACGATTAATTATCTACTACCTTTAAAAGAGATTTATTAAAATTATTATGTTGAAAATATTTGCAAACCAATCATCTTTAACGAGAAAACATCATAATATTATCAAAGTTTAGCAAATGTTCAAACTCTAGCAATAGAAATAGAAAAGGTATTAATACTTTAAAACACCATAAAATGGCAAATAGGTCTTACTTTATTCTCTTGTGCTTTTTCTATAGAATTTATTGCAATGATTTGTAAAATGGTTTGTAAACTTGGCAAAACTTTATTCTCTTGTGCTTTTTCTATAGAATTTATTGGAATGATTTGTAAACTGGGCAAACATTACGGCAAGGCTATAAGGAGCTTAACTATGTAGTTTTTCTAACTCCTTCTAGAACTCTTATATGTGTTTTCTCTATTGTAAATTTATTTTGAAAATTACATAGTTAGTTTTTTTATATTCAATAAATTATATTATTCAGTTTCTTATAAATTCAGTTATGCTTTCTTTTTATGCAACTCTAAGTATGTAATTATTATATTTATTTTAAGGTTCTATTTTACTATGATGTTATCGATCTTTGATAACTTGTAACAATCAATCTTGCTTGCTTTGATTTGAAATTAATAATAAAATGACTAAAGTTGACATGAATTGGTAAAATAAGTATCTCTTGTTCCATATTTAAAGAGAAATATCTAAATACACCTATTTTAAGCTCAAAAATAAGCTTAAAATAGAAATTTATGATATTTAAATGTGTGTTCTTATTTAAGTTTATATTTCTTTTTGAAACAAAAACTACAAATTAAACGATTAATTATCTACTACCTTTAAAAGAGATTTATTAAAATTATTATGTTGAAGATATTGGCAAACCAATCATCTTTAACGAGAAGACATCATAATATTATCAAAGTTTAGCAAAGGTTCATACTCTAGCAATAGAAATAGAAAAGGTATCAATACTTTAAAACACTATAAAATAGCAAATAGCTCTTAATTTATTCTCTTGTGCTTTTTCTATAGAATTTTTTGGAATGGTTTGTAAACTTGGCACAAATTACCGCAAGGCTAGAAGGAGCTTAACTATGTAGTTTCTCTAACTCCTTCTAGAACTCTTATATGTGTTTTCTCTATTGTAAATTTATTTTGAAAATTACATAGTTTTTTTATATTCAATAAATTATATTATTCAGTTTCTTATAAATTCAGTTATGCTTTCTTTTTATGCAACTCTAAGTATGTAATTATTATATTTATTTTAAGGTTCTATTTTACTATGATGTTATCGATCTTTGATAACTTGTAACAATCAATCTTGCTTGCTTTGATTTGAAATTAATAATAAAATGACTAAAGTTGACATGAATTGGTAAAATAAGTATCTCTTGTTCCATATTTAAAGAGAAATATCTAAATCCACCTATTTTAAGCTCAAAAATAAGCTTAAAATAGAAATTTATGATATTTAAATGTGTGTTCTTATTTATGTTTATATTTCTTTTTGAAAAAAACTACAAATTAAACGATTAATTATCTACTACCTTTAAAAGAGATTTATTAAAATTATTATGTTGAAAATATTTGCAAACCAATTATCTTCAATGGGAAAACATCATAATATTATCAAAGTTTAGCAAAGGTTCATACTCTAGCAATAGAAATAGAAAAGGTATCAATACTTTAAAACACCATAAAATCGCAAATAGCTCATAATTTATTCTCTTGTGCTTTTTCTATAAACTTTTTTGGAATGGTTTGTAAACTTGGCACAAATTACCGCAAGGCTAGAAGGAGCTTAACTATGTAGTTTTTCTAACTCCTTCTAGAACTCTTATATGTGTTTTCTCTATTGTAAATTTATTTTGAAAATTACATAGTTAGTTTTTTATATTCAATAAATTATATTATTCAGTTTCTTATAAATTCAGTTATGCTTTCTTTTTATGCAACTCTAAGTATGTAATTATTATATTTATTTTAAGGTTCTATTTTACTATGATGTTATCGATCTTTGATAACTTGTAACAATCAATCTTGCTTGCTTTGATTTGAAATTAATAATAAAATGACTAAAGTTGACATGAATTGGTAAAATAAGTATCTCTTGTTCCATATTTAAAGAGAAATATCTAAATACACCTATTTTAAGCTCAAAAATAAGCTTAAAATAGAAATTTATGATATTTAAATGTGTGTTCTTATTTATGTTTATATTTCTTTTTGAAAAAAACTACAAATTAAACGATTAATTATCTACTACTTTTAAAAGAGATTTATTAGAATTATTATGTTTAAAATATTTGCAAACCAATCATCTTCAATGGGAAAACATCATAATATTATCAAAGTTTAGCAAACGTTCATACTCTAGCAATAGAAATAGAAAAGTTATTAATACTTTAAAACACCATAAAATGGCAAATAGGTCTTACTTTATTCTCTTGTGCTTTTTCTATAGAATTTATTGCAATGATTTGTAAAATGGTTTGTAAACTTGGCAAAACTTTATTCTCTTGTGCTTTTTCTATAGAATTTATTGGAATGATTTGTAAACTGGGCAAACATTACACCAAGGCTAGAGTGAGCTTACCTGTGTAGTTTTTCTATCTCCTTCTTTAACTCTTATATGTTTTTTCTCGATTGTAAATTTATTTTGAAAATTATAGAGTTCGTTTTTTTTATATTCAATAAATAATATTATTTAGTTTCTTATAAATTCAGTTATGCTTTCTTTTTATGCAACTCTAAGTATGAAATTATTATATTTATTTTAAGGTTCTATTTTACTATGATGTTGTCGATATTTGATAACTTGTAACAATCAATCTTGCTTGCTTTGTTTTGAAATTAATAATAAAATGACTAAAGTTGACATGAATTGGTAAAATAAGTATCTCTTGTTCCATATTTAAAGAGAAATATCTAAATACAACTATTTTAAGCTCAAAAATAAGCTTAAAATAGAAATTTATGATATTTAAATGTGTGTTCTTATTTAAGTTTATATTTCTTTTTGAAACAAAAACTACAAATTAAACGATTAATTATCTACTACTTTGAAAAGAGATTTATTAAAATTATTATGTTGAAAATATTTGCAAACCAATCATCTTTAACGAGAAAACATCATAATATTATCAAAGTTTAGCAAAGGTTCATACTCTAGCAATAGAAATAGAAAAGGTATCAATACTTTAAAACACCATAAAATGGCAAATAGCTCTTAATTTATTCTCTTGTGCTTTTTCTATAGAATTTTTTGGAATGGTTTGTAAACTTGGCACAAATTACCGCAAGGCTAGAAGGAGCTTAACTATGTAGTTTTTCTAACTACTTCTAGAACTCTTATATGTGTTTTCTATATTGTAAATTTATTTTGAAAATTACATAGTTAGTTTTTTATATTCAATAAATTATATTATTCAGTTTCTTATAAATTCAGTTATGCTTTCTTTTTATGCAACTCTAAGTATGTAATTATTATATTTATTTTAAGGTTCTATTTTACTATGATGTTATCGATCTTTGATAACTTGTAACAATCAATCTTGCTTGCTTTGATTTGAAATTAATAATAAAATGACTAAAGTTGACATGAATTGATAAAATAAGTATCTCTTGTTCCATATTTAAAGAGAAATATCTAAATCCACCTATTTTAAGCTCGGAAATAAGCTTAAAATAGAAATTTATGATATTTAAATGTGTGTTCTTATTTAAGTTTATATTTCTTTTTGAAAAAAACTACAAATTAAACGATTAATTATCTACTACTTTTAAAAGAGATTTATTAAAATTATTATGTTGAAAATGTTGGCAAACCAATCATCTTTAACGAGAAAACATCATAATATTATCAAAGTTTAGCAAAGGTTCATACTCTAGCAATAGAAATAGAAAAGGTATCAATACTTTAAAACACCATAAAATGGCAAATAGCTCTTAATTTATTCTCTTGTGCTTTTTCTATTAATTTTTTTGGAATGAATGGTTTGTAAACTTGGCACAAATTACCGCAAGGCTAGAAGAAGGAGCTTACCTATGTAGTTTTTCTATCTACTTCTAGATCTCTTATTTGTATTTTCTCGATTGTAAATTTATTTTGAAAATTACATAATTATTTTTTTTTTATATTCAATAAATTATATTATTCAGTTTCCTATAAATTCAGTTATGCTTTCTTTTTATGCAACTCTAAGTATGTAATTATTATATTTATTTTAAGGTTCTATTTTACTATGATGTTATCGATCTTTGATAACTTGTAACAATCAATCTTGCTTGCTTTGATTTGAAATTAATAATAAAATGACTAAAGTTGACATGAATTGATAAAATAAGTATCTCTTGTTCCATATTTAAAGAGAAATATCTAAATCCGCCTATTTTAAGCTCGAAAATAAGCTTAAAATAGAAATTTATGATATTTAAATGTGTGTTCTTATTTAAGTTTATATTTCTTTTTGAAAAAAAACTACAAATTAAACGATTAATTATCTACTACTTTTAAAAGAGATTTATTAAAATTATTATGTTGAAAATATTTGCAAACCAATCATCTTCAATGAGAAAGCATCATAATATTATCAAAGTTTAGCAAACGTTCATACTCTAACAATAGAAATAGAAAAGGTATTAATACTTTAAAACACCATAAAATGGAAAATAGCTCTGAATTTATTCTCTTGTGCTTTTTCTATAGAATTTTTTGGAATGTTTTGTAAACTTAGCACAAATTACCGCAAGGCTAGAAGGAGCTTAACTATGTAGTTTTTCTAACTCCTTCTTGAACTCTTATATGTGTTTTCTCGATTGTAAATTTATTTTGAAAATTACATAGTTCTTTTTTTTATATTCAATAAATTATATTATTCAGTTTCCTATAAATTCAGTTATGCTTTCTTTTTATGCAACTCTAAGTATGTAATTATTATATTTATTTTAAGGTTCTATTTTACTATGATGTTATCGATATTTGATAACTTGTAACAATCAATCTTGCTTGCTTTGATTTGAAATTAATAATAAAATGACTAAAGTTGACATGAATTGATAAAATAAGTATCTCTTGTTCCATATTTAAAGAGAAATATCTAAATCCAACTATTTTAAGCTCAAAAATAAGCTTAAAATAGAAATTTATGATATTTAAATGTGTGTTCTTATTTAAGTTTATATTTCTTTTTGAAAAAAAACTACAAATTAAACGATTAATTATCTACTACTTTTAAAAGAGATTTATTAAAATTATTATGTTGAAAATATTTGCAAACCAATCATCTTCAACGAGAAAACATCATAATATTATCAAAGTTTAGCAAACGTTCATACTCTAGCAATAGAAATAGAAAAGGTATCAATACTTTAAAACACCATAAAATGGCAAATAGCTCTTAATTTATTCTCTTGTGCTTTTTCTATAGAATTTATTGGAATGATTTGTAAAATGGTTTGTAAACTTGGCAAAACTTTATTCTCTTGCTCTTTTTCTATAGAATTTATTGGAGTGATTTGTAAACTGGGCAAACATTACACCAAGGCTAGAGTGAGCTTAACTATGTAGTTTTTCTAACTCCTTCTAGAACACTTATATGTGTTTTTTCGATTGTAAATTTATTTTGAAAATTACATAGTTCGTTTTTTTATATTCAATAAATTATATTATTCAGTTTCTTATAAATTCAGTTATGCTTTCTTTTTATGCAACTCTAAGTATGTAATTATTATATTTATTTTAAGGTTCTATTTTACTATGATGTTATCGATCTTTGATAACTTGTAACAATCAATCTTGCTTGCTTTGATTTGAAATTAATAATAAAATGACTAAAGTTGACATGAATTGGTAAAATAAGTATCTCTTGTTCCATATTTAAAGAGAAATATCTAAATCCACCTATTTTAAGCTCAAAAATAAGCTTAAAATAGAAATTTATGATATTTAAATGTGTGTTCTTATTTAAGTTTATATTTCCTTTTGAAACACAAACTACAAATTAAACGATTAATTATCTACTACCTTTAAAAGAGATTTATTAAAATTATTATGTTGAAAATATTTGCAAACCAATTATCTTCAATGGGAAAACATCATAATATTATCAAAGTTTAGCAAAGGTTCATACTCTAGCAATAGAAATAGAAAAGGTATCAATACTTTAAAACACCATAAAATGGCAAATAGCTCTTAATTTATTCTCTTGTGCTTTTTCTATAGAATATTTTGGAATGGTTTGTAAACTTGGCACAAATTACCGCAAGGCTAGAGGGAGCTTAACTATGTAGTTTTTCTATCTCCTTCGTGAACTCTTTTAAGTGTTTTCTCGATTGTAAATTTATTTTGAAAATTACATAGTTCTTTTTTTTTATATTCAATAATTTATATTATTCAGTTTCCTATAAATTCTATTATGCTTTCTTTTCATGTAACTATAAGTTTGTAATTATTATATTTATTTTAAGTTTCTATTTTACTATGATGTTATCGATATTTGATAACTTTTAACAATCAATCTTGGCAACTTTGATTTGAAATTAATAATAAAATGACTAAAGTTGACATGAATCGATAAAATAAGTATCTCTTGTTCCATATTTAAAGAGAAATATCTAAATCCGTCTATTTTAAGCTCGAAAATAAGCTTAAAATAGAAATTTATGATATTTAAATGTGTGTTCTTATTTAAGTTTATATTTCTTTTTGAAACAAAAACTACAAATTAAACGATTAATTATCTACTACCTTTAAAAGAGATTTATTAAAATTATTATGTTGAAAATATTTGCAAACCAATTATCTTCAATGGGAAAACATCATAATATTATCAAAGTTTAGCAAAGGTTCATACTCTAGCAATAGAAATAGAAAAGGTATCAATACTTTAAAACACCATAAAATGGCAAATAGCTCTTAATTTATTCTCTTGTGCTTTTTCTATAGAATATTTTGGAATGGTTTGTAAACTTGGCACAAATTACCGCAAGGCTAGAAGGAGCTTAACTATGTAGTTTTTCTAACTACTTCTAGAACTCTTATATGTGTTTTCTCGATTGTAAATTTATTTTGAAAATTACATAGTTCGTTTTTTTATATTCAATAAATGATATTATTCAGTTTCTTATAAATTCAGTTATGCTTTCTTTTTATGCAACTCTAAGTATGTAATTATTATATTTATTTTAAGGTTCTATTTTACTATGATGTTATCGATCTTTGATAACTTGTAACAATAAATCTTGCTTGCTTTGATTTGAAATTAATAATAAAATGACTAAAGTTGACATGAATTGGTAAAATAAGTATCTCTTGTTCCATATTTAAAGAGAAATATCTAAATACACCTATTTTAAGCTCAAAAATAAGCTTAAAATAGAAATTTATGATATTTAAATGTGTGTTCTTATTTAAGTTTATATTTCCTTTTGAAACACAAACTACAAATTAAACGATTAATTATCTACTACCTTTAAAAGAGATTTATTAAAATTATTATGTTGAAAATATTTGCAAACCAATTATCTTCAATGGGAAAACATCATAATATTATCAAAGTTTAGCAAAGGTTCATACTCTAGCAATAGAAATAGAAAAGGTATCAATACTTTAAAACACCATAAAATGGCAAATAGCTCTTAATTTATTCTCTTGTGCTTTTTCTATAGAATATTTTGGAATGGTTTGTAAACTTGGCACAAATTACCGCAAGGCTAGAAGGAGCTTAACTATGTAGTTTTTCTAACTACTTCTAGAACTCTTATATGTGTTTTCTCGATTGTAAATTTATTTTGAAAATTACATAGTTCGTTTTTTTATATTCAATAAATTATATTATTCAGTTTCTTATAAATTCAGTTATGCTTTCTTTTTATGCAACTCTAAGTATGTAATTATTATATTTATTTTAAGGTTCTATTTTACTATGATGTTATCGATCTTTGATAACTTGTAACAATCAATCTTGCTTGCTTTGATTTGAAATTAATAATAAAATGACTAAAGTTGACATGAATTGGTAAAATAAGTATCTCTTGTTCCATATTTAAAGAGAAATATCTAAATCCACCTATTTTAAGCTCGGAAATAAGCTTAAAATAGAAATTTATGATATTTAAATGTGTGTTCTTATTTAAGTTTATATTTCTTTTTGAAACAAAAACTACAAATTAAACGATTAATTATCTACTACCTTTAAAAGAGATTTATTAAAATTATTATGTTGAAAATATTTGCAAACCAATTATCTTCAATGGGAAAACATCATAATATTATCAAAGTTTAGCAAAGGTTCATACTCTAGCAATAGAAATAGAAAAGGTATCAATACTTTAAAACACCATAAAATGGAAAATAGCTCATAATTTATTCTCTTGTGCTTTTTCTATAAACTTTTTTGGAATGGTTTGTAAACTTGGCACAAATTACCGCAAGGCTAGAAGGAGCTTAACTATGTAGTTTTTCTAACTCCTTCTAGAACTCTTATATGTGTTTTCTCTATTGTAAATTTATTTTGAAAATTACATACTTAGTTTTTTATATTCAATAAATTATATTATTAAGTTTTTTATAAATTCAGTTATGCTTTCTTTTTATGCAACTCTAAGTATGTAATTATTATATTTATTTTAAGGTTCTATTTTACTATGATGTTATCGATCTTTGATAACTTGTAACAATCAATCTTGCTTGCTTTGATTTGAAATTAATAATAAAATGACTAAAGTTGACATGAATTGGTAAAATAAGTATCGCTTGTTCCATATTTAAAGAGAAATATCTAAATACACCTATTTTAAGCTCATAAATAAGCTTAAAATAGAAATTTATGATATTTAAATGTGTGTTCTTATTTAAGTTTATATTTCTTTTTGAAACAAAAACTACAAATTAAACGATTAATTATCTACTACCTTTAAAAGAGATTTATTAAAATTATTATGTTGAAAATATTTGCAAACCAATCATCTTTAACGAGAAAACATCATAATATTATCAAAGTTTAGCAAAGGTTCATACTCTAGCAATAGAAATAGAAAAGGTATTAATACTTTAAAACACCATAAAATGGCAAATAGCTCTTAATTTATACTCTCTTGTGCTTTTTCTATAGAATTTGTTGGAATGGTTTGTAAACTTGGCACAAATTACCGCAAGGCTAGAAGGAGCTTAACTATGTAGTTTTTCTAACTCCTTCTAGAACTCTTATATGTGTTTTCTCGATTGTAAATTTATTTTGAAAATTATATAGTTCGTTTTTTTTATATTCAATAAATTATATTATTCAGTTTCCTATAAATTCAGTTACGCTTTCTTTTTATGCAACTCGAAGTTTTAATTACTATATTTATTTTAAGGTTCTATTTTACTATGATATTATCGATCTTTGATAACTTGTAACAATCAATCTTGCTTGCTTTGATTTGAAATTAATAATAAAATGACTAAAGTTGACATGAATTGATAAAATAAGTATCTCTTGTTCCATATTTAAAGAGAAATATCTAAATCCAACTGTTTTAAGCTCGAAAATAAGCTTAAAATAGAAATTTATGATATTTAAATGTGTGTTCTTATTTAAGTTTATATTTCTTTTTGAAAAAAAAACTACAAATTAAACGATTAATTATCTACTACTTTTAAAAGAGATTTATTAAAATTATTATGTTGAAAATATTTGCAAACCAATCATCTTCAATGAGAAAACATCATAATATTATCAAAGTTTAGCAAACGTTCATACTCTAGCAATAGAAATAGAAAAGGTATTAATACTTTAAAACACCATAAAATGGCAAATAGCTCTTAATTTATTCTCTTGTGCTTTTTCTATAGAATTTGTTGGAATGGTTTGTAAACTTGGCACAAATTACCGCAAGGCTAGAAGGAGCTTAACTATGTAGTTTTTCTAACTCCTTCTAGAACTCTTATATGTGTTTTCTCGATTGTAAATTTATTTTGAAAATTACATAGTTCGTTTTTTTTATATTCAATAAATTATATTAGTCAGTTTCTTATAAATTCAGTAATGCTTTCTTTTTATGCAACTCTAAGTATGTAATTATTATATTTATTTTAAGGTTCTATTTTACTATGATATTATCGATCTTTGATAACTTGTAACAATCAATCTTGCTTGCTTTGATTTGAAATTAATAATAAAATGACTAAAGTTGACATGAATTGGTAAAATAAGTATCTCTTGTTCCATATTTAAAGAGAAATATCTAAATCCACCTATTTTAAGCTCGAAAATAAGCTTAAAATAGAAATTTATGATATTTAAATGTGTGTTCTTATTTAAGTTTATATTTCTTTTTGAAAAAAAACTACAAATTAAACGATTAATTATCTACTACTTTTAAAAGAGATTTATTAAAATTATTATGTTGAAAATATTTGCAAACCAATCATCTTCAATGAGAAAACATCATAATATTATCAAAGTTTAGCAAACGTTCATACTCTAGCAATAGAAATAGAAAAGGTATTAATACTTTAAAACACCATAAAATGGCAAATAGCTCTTAATTTATTCTCTTGTGCTTTTTCTATAGAATTTTTTGGAATGGTTTGTAAACTTGGCACAAATTACCGCAAGGCTAGAAGGAGCTTAACTATGTAGTTTTTCTAACTCCTTCTAGAACTCTTATATGTGTTTTCTCGATTGTAAATTTATTTTGAAAATTACATAGTTAGTTTTTTATATTCAATAAATTATATTATTCAGTTTCTTATAAATTCAGTTATGCTTTCTTTTTATGCAACTCTAAGTATGTAATTATTATATTTATTTTAAGGTTCTATTTTACTATGATGTTATCGATCTTTGATAACTTGTAACAATCAATCTTGCTTGCTTTGATTTGAAATTAATAATAAAATGACTAAAGTTGACATGAATTGGTAAAATAAGTATCTCTTGTTCCATATTTAAAGAGAAATATCTAAATACACCTATTTTAAGCTCAAAAATAAGCTTAAAATAGAAATTTATGATATTTAAATGTGTGTTCTTATTTAAGTTTATATTTCTTTTTGAAAAAAAAACTACAAATTAAACGATTAATTATCTACTACTTTTAAAAGAGATTTATTAAAATTATTATGTTGAAAATATTTGCAAACCAATCATCTTCAACGAGAAAACATCATAATATTATCAAAGTTTAGCAAACGTTTATACTCTAGCAATAGAAATAGAAAAGGTATTAAAACTTTAAAACACCATAAAATGGCATATAGCTCTTAATTTATTCTCTTGTGCTTTTTCTATAGAATGTTTTGGAATGGTTTGTAAACTTGGCACAAATTACCGCAAGGCTAGAAGGAGCTTAACTATGTAGTTTTTCTAACTCCTTCAAGAACTCTTATATGTGTTTTCTCGATTGTAAATTTATTTTGAAAATTACAGAGTACATTTTTTTTATATTCAATAAATTATATTATTCAGTTTCTTATAAATTCATTTATGCTTTCTTTTTATGCAACTCTAAGTATTTTATTATTATATTTATTTTATGTTTCTATTTTAGTATGATGTTATCGATATTTGATAAATTGTAACAATAAATCTTGCTTGCTTTGATTTGAAATTAATAATAAAATTACTAAAGTTGACATGAATTGATAAAATAAGTATCTCTTGTTCCATATTAAAGAGAAATATCTAAATCCAACTCTTTTAAGCTCGAAAAGAAGCTTAAAATAGAAATTTATGATATTTAAATTTGTGTTCTTATTTAAGTTTATATTTCTTTTTGAAAAAAAACTACAAATTAAACGATTAATTATCTACTACTTTTAAAAGAGATTTATTAAAATTATTATGTTGAAAATATTTGCAAACCAATCATCTTCAATGAGAAAACATCATAATATTATCAAAGTTTAGCAAACGTTCATACTCTAGCAATAGAAATAGAAAAGGTATTAATACTTTAAAACACCATAAAATGGCAAATAGCTCTTAATTTATTCTCTTGTGCTTTTTCTATAGAATTTTTTGGAATGGTTTGTAAACTTGGCACAAATTACCGCAAGGCTAGAAGGAGCTTAACTATGTAGTTTTTCTAACTCCTTCTAGAACTCTTATATGTGTTTTCTCGATTGTAAATTTATTTTGAAAATTACATAGTTCGTTTTTTTTATATTCAATAAATTATATTATTCAGTTTCCTATAAATTCAGTTATGCTTTCTTTTTATGCAACTCTAAGTATGTAATTATTATATTTATTTTAAGGTTCTATTTTACTATGATTTTATCGATCTTTGATAACTTCTAACAATCAATCTTGCTTGCTTTGATTTGAAATTAATAATAAAATGACTAAAGTTGACATAAATTGCTAAAATAAGTATCTCTTGTTCCATATTTAAAGAGAAATATCTAAATCCAACTATTTTAAGCTCGAAAATAAGCTTAAAATAGAAATTTATTATATTTAAATGTGTGTTCTTATTTAAGTTTATATTTCCTTTTGAAACACAAACTACAAATTAAACGATTAATAATCTACTACCTTTAAAAGAGATTTATTAAAATTATTATGTTGAAGATATTGGCAAACCAATCATCTTCAATGAGAAGACATCATAATATTATCAAAGTTTAGCAAAGGTTCATACTCTAGCAATAGAAATAGAAAAGGTATCAATACTTTAAAACACCATAAAATGGCAAATAGCTCTTAATTTATTCTCTTGTGCTTTTTCTATAGAATTTTTTGGAATGGTTTGTAAACTTGGCACAAATTACCGCAAGGCTAGAAGGAGCTTAACTATGTAGTTTTTCTAACTCCTTCTAGAACTCTTATATGTGTTTTCTCGATTGTAAATTTATTTTGAAAATTACATAGTTCTTTTTTTATATTCAATAAATTATATTATTCAGTTTCTTATAAATTCAGTTATGCTTTCTTTTTATGCAACTCTAAGTATGTAATTATTATATTTATTTTAAGGTTCTATTTTACTATGATGTTATCGATCTTTGATAACTTGTAACAATCAACTTGCTTGCCTTGATTTGAAATTAATAATAAAATGACTAAAGTTGACATGAATTGGTAAAATAAGTATCTCTTGTTCCATATTTAAAGAGAAATATGTAAATCCACCTATTTTAAGCTCAAAAATAAGCTTAAAATAGAAATTTATGATATTTAAATGTGTGTTCTTATTTAAGTTTATATTTCTTTTTGAAACAAAAACTACAAATTAAACGATTAATTATCTACTACCTTTAAAAGAGATTTATTAAAATTATTATGTTGAAAATATTTGCAAACCAATTATCTTCAATGGGAAAACATCATAATATTATCAAAGTTTAGCAAACGTTCATACTCTAGCAATAGAAATAGAAAAGGTATTAATACTTTAAAACACCATAAAATGGCAAATAGCTCTTAATTTATTCTCTTGTGCTTTTTCTATAGAATTTTTTGGAATGGTTTGTAAACTTGGCACAAATTACCGCAAGGCTAGAAGGAGCTTAACTATGTAGTTTTTCTAACTCCTTCTAGAACTCTTATATGTGTTTTCTCGATTGTAAATTTATTTTGAAAATTACATAGTTCGTTTTTTTTATATTCAATAAATTATATTATTCAGTTTCCTATAAATTCAGTTATGCTTTCTTTTTATGCAACTCTAAGTATGTAATTATTATATTTATTTTAAGGTTCTATTTTACTATGATGTTATCGATCTTTGATAACTTGTAACAATCAATCTTGCTTGCTTTGATTTGAAATTAATAATAAAATGACTAAAGTTGACATGAATTGGTAAAATAAGTATCTCTTGTTCCATATTTAAAGAGAAATATCTAAATCCGCCTATTTTAAGCTCAAAAATAAGCTTAAAATAGAAATTTATGATATTTAAATGTGTGTTCTTATTTAAGTTTATATTTCTTTTTGAAAAAAAAAACTACAAATTAAACGATTAATTATCTACTACTTTTAGAAGAGATTTAATAAAATTATTATGTAGAAAATATTTGCAAAACTATTATGTTCAACGAGAAAACATCATAATATTATCAAAATTTAGCAAACGTTCATACTCTAGCAATAGAAATAGAAAAGGTATTAATACTTTAAAACACCATAAAATGGCAAATAGCTCTTAATTTATTCTCTTGTGCTTTTTCTATAGAATTTGTTGGAATGGTTTGTAAACTTGGCACAAATTACCGCAAGGCTAGAAGGAGCTTAACTATGTAGTTTTTTAACTCCTTCTAGAACTCTTATATGTGTTTTCTCGATTGTAAATTTATTTTGTAAATTACATAGTTCGTTTTTTTTATATTCATGGTGTTTTAAAGTATTAAAACCTCATCTATTTCTATTGCTACGCTATGAACCATTGCTAAACTTTGATATAGTTATGAGGTTTTCTCCTTGAAGATGATTGGTTTGCAAATTGTTTCAACTTAATAATTTTAATAAATCTCTTATATATGTATAAGATAATTAATTCTTTAATTTACAATTTTTTCAAAAAGATATATAAACTTAAATAAGAATAGAGATTTAACTATCATACATTTTTTATTAAAGCTTATTTTTGAGATTAAAATAGTTGGATTTAGATATCCCTCCTGAAATAAGAAACTAGACATACATATTTTATCAATTCATGTCAACTTTAGTCATTTTATTTTTAATTTCAAAATAAAACTAACAAGATTGATTGTTATAAGTTATTTAAGAGCGATAATTTCATATTAAAATACTACCGTAGAATAAATAAACTAATTACATACTTTGGGTGCACAAAAAGATAGCATAATGGAATTTGTAAGAAATTGAATAATATAATATATTGAATATCAAAAAAATGACCTATATAATTTCTTAAAATAAAATTACAATCCAAAAAACACTTATAAAAGATAAAGAAGGAGATAAAAAAAACTACATAGTTAAACTCTATCTAGCTTTGAGGTAATTTTTTCCAAGTTTAAAATTCATTCCTAAAACTTCTTGAGGAAAAGCACAAGAGAATAAAGTAAGAGCTATTTTCAAATGTATGGTGTTTTAAAGTATTAAAACCTCATCTATTTCTATTGCTACGCTATGAACCATTGCTAAACTTTGATATAGTTATGAGGTTTTCTCCTTGAAGATGATTGGTTTGCAAATTGTTTCAACTTAATAATTTTAATAAATCTCTTATATATGTATAAGATAATTAATTCTTTAATTTACAATTTTTTCAAAAAGATATATAAACTTAAATAAGAATAGAGATTTAACTATCATACATTTTTTATTAAAGCTTATTTTTGAGCTTAAAATAGTTGGATTTAGATATCCCTCCTGAAATAAGAAACTAGACATACATATTTTATCAATTCATGTCAACTTTAGTCATTTTATTTTTAATTTCAAAATAAAACAAACAAGATTGATTGTTATAAGTTATTTAAGAGCGATAATATCATAGTAAAATACTACCGTAAAATAAATAAACTAATTACATACTTTGGGTGCATAAAAAGATAGCATAATGGAATTTGTAAGAAATTGAATAATATAATATATTGAATATCAAAAAAATGACCTATATAATTTCTTAAAATAAAATTACAATCCAAAAAACACTTATAAAAGATAAAGAAGGAGATAAAAAAACTACATAGTTAAACTCTATCTAGCTTTGCTGTAATTTTTTCCAAGTTTAAAATTCATTCCTAAAAATTCTTGAGGAAAAGCACAAGAGAATAAAGTAAGAGCTATTTTCAAATGTATGGTGTTTTAAAGTATTAAAACCTCATCTATTTCTATTGCTACGCTATGAACCATTGCTAAACTTTGATATAGTTATGAGGTTTTCTCCTTGAAGATGATTGGTTTGCAAATTGTTTCAACTTAATAATTTTAATAAATCTCTTATATATGTATAAGATAATTAATTCTTTAATTTACAATTTTTTCAAAAAGATATATAAACTTAAATAAGAATAGAGATTTAACTATCATACATTTTTTATTAAAGCTTATTTTTGAGCTTAAAATAGTTGGATTTAGATATCCCTCCTGAAATAAGAAACTAGACATACATATTTTATCAATTCATGTCAACTTTAGTCATTTTATTTTTAATTTCAAAATAAAACTAACAAGATTGATTGTTATAAGTTATTTAAGAGCGATAATATCATAGTAAAATACTACCGTAGAATAAATAAACTAATTACATACTTTGGGTGCACAAAAAAGATAGCATAATGGAATTTGTAAGAAATTGAATAATATAATATATTGAATATCAAAAAAATTACCTATATAATTTCTAAAAATAAAATTACAATCCAAAAAACACTTATAAGAGATAAAGAAGGAGATCGAAAAAAGTACATAGTTAAACTCTATCTAGCTTTGTCAGTAATTTTTTCCAAGTTTAAAATTCATTCCTAAAAATTCTTGAGGAAAAGCACAAGAGAATAAAGTAAGAGCTATTTTCAAATGTATGGTGTTTTAAAGTATTAAAACCTCATCTATTTCTATTGCTACGCTATGAACCATTGCTAAACTTTGATATAGTTATGAGGTTTTCTCCTTGAAGATGATTGGTTTGCAAATTGTTTCAACTTAATAATTTTAATAAATCTCTTATATATGTATAAGATAATTAATTCTTTAATTTACAATTTTTTCAAAAAGATATATAAACTTAAATAAGAATAGAGATTTAACTATCATACATTTTTTATTAAAGCTTATTTTTGAGCTTAAAATAGTTGGATTTAGATATCCCTCCTGAAATAAGAAAATAGACATACATATTTTATCAATTCATGTCAACTTTAGTCATTTTATTTTTAATTTCAAAATAAAACAAACAAGATTGATTGTTATAAGTTATTTAAGAGCGATAATATCATAGTAAAATACAACCGTAGAATAAATAAACTAATTACATACTTTGGGTGCATAAAAAAGATAGCATAATGGAATTTGTAAGAAATTGAATAATATAATATATTGAATATCAAAAAATGACCTATATAATTTCTTAAAATAAAATTACAATCCAAAAAACACTTATAAAAGATAAAGAAGGAGATAAAAAAACTACATAGTTAAACTCTATCTAGCTTTCTTTGTAATTTTTTCCAAGTTTAAAATTCATTCCTAAAAATTCTTGAGGAAAAGCACAAGAGAATAAAGTAAGAGCTATTTTCAAATGTATGGTGTTTTAAAGTATTAAAACCTCATCTATTTCTATTGCTACGCTATGAACCATTGCTAAACTTTGATATAGTTATGAGGTTTTCTCCTTGAAGATGATTGGTTTGCAAATTGTTTCAACTTAATAATTTTAATAAATCTCTTATATATGTATAAGATAATTAATTCTTTAATTTACAATTTTTTCAAAAAGATATATAAACTTAAATAAGAATAGAGATTTAACTATCATACATTTTTTATTAAAGCTTATTTTTGAGCTTAAAATAGTTGGATTTAGATATCCCTCCTGAAATAAGAAACTAGACATACATATTTTATCAATTCATGTCAACTTTAGTCATTTTATTTTTAATTTCAAAATAAAACTAACAAGATTGATTGTTATAAGTTATTTAAGAGCGATAATATCATAGTAAAATACTACCGTAGAATAAATAAACTAATTACATACTTTGGGTGCACAAAAAAGATAGCATAATGGAATTTGTAAGAAATTGAATAATATAATATATTGAATATCAAAAAAATTACCTATATAATTTCTAAAAATAAAATTACAATCCAAAAAACACTTATAAGAGATAAAGAAGGAGATAAAAAAACTACATAGTTAAACTCTATCTAGCTTTGCTGTAATTTTTTCCAAGTTTAAAATTCATTCCTAAAAATTCTTGAGGAAAAGCACAAGAGAATAAAGTAAGAGCTATTTTCAAATGTATGGTGTTTTAAAGTATTAAAACCTCATCTATTTCTATTGCTACGCTATGAACCATTGCTAAACTTTGATATAGTTATGAGGTTTTCTCCTTGAAGATGATTGGTTTGCAAATTGTTTCAACTTAATAATTTTAATAAATCTCTTATATATGTATAAGATAATTAATTCTTTAATTTACAATTTTTTCAAAAAGATATATAAACTTAAATAAGAATAGAGATTTAACTATCATACATTTTTTATTAAAGCTTATTTTTGAGCTTAAAATAGTTGGATTTAGATATCCCTCCTGAAATAAGAAACTAGACATACATATTTTATCAATTCATGTCAACTTTAGTCATTTTATTTTTAATTTCAAAATAAAACAAACAAGATTGATTGTTATAAGTTATTTAAGAGCGATAATATCATAGTAAAATACAACCTCAAAATAAATAAAATAATTACATACTTTGGGTGCATAAAAAGATAGCATAATGGAATTTGTAAGAAATTGAATAATATAATATATTGAATATCAAAAAAATGACCTATATAATTTCTTAAAATAAAATTACAATCCAAAAAACACTTATAAAAGATAAAGAAGGAGATAAAAAAACTACATAGTTAAACTCTATCTAGCTTTGCTGTAATTTTTTCCAAGTTTAAAATTCATTCCTAAAAATTCTTGAGGAAAAGCACAAGAGAATAAAGTAAGAGCTATTTTCAAATGTATGGTGTTTTAAAGTATTAAAACCTCATCTATTTCTATTGCTACGCTATGAACCATTGCTAAACTTTGATATAGTTATGAGGTTTTCTCCTTGAAGATGATTGGTTTGCAAATTGTTTCAACTTAATAATTTTAATAAATCTCTTATATATGTATAAGATAATTAATTCTTTAATTTACAATTTTTTCAAAAAGATATATAAACTTAAATAAGAATAGAGATTTAACTATCATACATTTTTTATTAAAGCTTATTTTTGAGCTTAAAATAGTTGGATTTAGATATCCCTCCTGAAATAAGAAACTAGACATACATATTTTATCAATTCATGTCAACTTTAGTCATTTTATTTTTAATTTCAAAATAAAACTAACAAGATTGATTGTTATAAGTTATTTAAGAGCGATAATATCATAGTAAAATACTACCGTAGAATAAATAAACTAATTACATACTTTGGGTGCACAAAAAAGATAGCATAATGGAATTTGTAAGAAATTGAATAATATAATATATTGAATATCAAAAAAATTACCTATATAATTTCTAAAAATAAAATTACAATCCAATAAACACTTATAAGAGATAAAGAACGAGATAAAAAAACTACATAGTTAAACTCTATCTAGCTTTGCTGTAATTTTTTCCAAGTTTAAAATTCATTCCTAAAAATTCTTGAGGAAAAGCACAAGAGAATAAAGTAAGAGCTATTTTCAAATGTATGGTGTTTTAAAGTATTAAAACCTCATCTATTTCTATTGCTACGCTATGAACCATTGCTAAACTTTGATATAGTTATGAGGTTTTCTCCTTGAAGATGATTGGTTTGCAAATTGTTTCAACTTAATAATTTTAATAAATCTCTTATATATGTATAAGATAATTAATTCTTTAATTTACAATTTTTTCAAAAAGATATATAAACTTAAATAAGAATAGAGATTTAACTATCATACATTTTTTATTAAAGCTTATTTTTGAGCTTAAAATTGTTGGATTTAGATATCCCTCCTGAAATAAGAAACTAGAGATAAATATTTTATCAATTCATGTCAACTTTAGTGATTTTATTATTAATTTCAAAATAAAACAAACAAGATTGATTGTTATAAGTTATTTAAGAGCGATAATATCATAGTAAAATACAACCGTAAAATAAATAAAACAATTACATACTTTGGGTGCATAAAAAGATAGCATAATGGAATTTGTAAGAAATTGAATAATATAATATATTGAATATCAAAAAAATGACCTATATAATTTCTTAAAATAAAATTACAATCCAAAAAACACTTATAAAAGATAAAGAAGGAGATAAAAAAACTACATAGTTAAACTCTATCTAGCTTTGCTGAAATTTTTCCAAGTTTAAAATTCATTCCTAAAAATTCTTGAGGAAAAGCACAAGAGAATAAAGTAAGAGCTATTTTCAAATGTATGGTGTTTTAAAGTATTAAAACCTCATCTATTTCTATTGCTACGCTATGAACCATTGCTAAACTTTGATATAGTTATGAGGTTTTCTCCTTGAAGATGATTGGTTTGCAAATTGTTTCAACTTAATAATTTTAATAAATCTCTTATATATGTATAAGATAATTAATTCTTTAATTTACAATTTTTTCAAAAAGATATATAAACTTAAATAAGAATAGAGATTTAACTATCATACATTTTTTATTAAAGCTTATTTTTGAGCTTAAAATAGTTGGATTTAGATATCCCTCCTGAAATAAGAAACTAGACATACATATTTTATCAATTCATGTCAACTTTAGTCATTTTATTTTTAATTTCAAAATAAAACTAACAAGATTGATTGTTATAAGTTATTTAAGAGCGATAATATCATAGTAAAATACTACCGTAAAATAAATAAACTAATTACATACTTTGGGTGCATAAAAAGATAGCATAATGGAATTTGTAAGAAATTGAATAATATAATATATTGAATATCAAAAAAATTACCTATATAATTTCTAAAAATAAAATTACAATCCAAAAAACACTTATAAGAGATAAAGAAGGAGATAAAAAAAACTACATAGTTAAACTCTATCTAGCTTTGCTGTAATTTTTTCCAAGTTTAAAATTCATTCCTAAAAATTCTTGAGGAAAAGCACAAGAGAATAAAGTAAGAGCTATTTTCAAATGTATGGTGTTTTAAAGTATTAAAACCTCATCTATTTCTATTGCTACGCTATGAACCATTGCTAAACTTTGATATAGTTATGAGGTTTTCTCCTTGAAGATGATTGGTTTGCAAATTGTTTCAACTTAATAATTTTAATAAATCTCTTATATATGTATAAGATAATTAATTCTTTAATTTACAATTTTTTCAAAAAGATATATAAACTTAAATAAGAATAGAGATTTAACTATCATACATTTTTTATTAAAGCTTATTTTTGAGCTTAAAATAGTTGGATTTAGATATCCCTCCTGAAATAAGAAACTAGACATACATATTTTATCAATTCATGTCAACTTTAGTCATTTTATTTTTAATTTCAAAATAAAACAAACAAGATTGATTGTTATAAGTTATTTAAGAGCGATAATATCATAGTAAAATACAACCTCAAAATAAATAAAATAATTGCATACTTTGGGTGGCATAAAAAGAAAGCATAAGGTAATTTGTAAGAAATTGAATAATATAATATATTGAATATCAAAAAAATGACCTATATAATTTCTTAAAATAAAATTACAATCCAAAAAACACTTATAAAAGATAAAGAAGGAGATAAAAAAACTACATAGTTAAACTCTATCTAGCTTTGATGTAATTTTTTCCAAGTTTAAAATTCATTCCTAAAAATTCTTGAGGAAAAGCACAAGAGAATAAAGTAAGAGCTATTTTCAAATGTATGGTGTTTTAAAGTATTAAAACCTCATCTATTTCTATTGCTACGCTATGAACCATTGCTAAACTTTGATATAGTTATGAGGTTTTCTCCTTGAAGATGATTGGTTTGCAAATTGTTTCAACTTAATAATTTTAATAAATCTCTTATATATGTATAAGATAATTAATTCTTTAATTTACAATTTTTTCAAAAAGATATATAAACTTAAATAAGAATAGAGATTTAACTATCATACATTTTTTATTAAAGCTTATTTTTGAGCTTAAAATAGTTGGATTTAGATATCCCTCCTGAAATAAGAAACTAGACATACATATTTTATCAATTCATGTCAACTTTAGTCATTTTATTTTTAATTTCAAAATAAAACTAACAAGATTGATTGTTATAAGTTATTTAAGAGCGATAATATCATAGTAAAATACTACCGTAAAATAAATAAACTAATTACATACTTTGGGTGCATAAAAAGATAGCATAATGGAATTTGTAAGAAATTGAATAATATAATATATTGAATATCAAAAAAATTACCTATATAATTTCTAAAAATAAAATTACAATCCAAAAAACACTTATAAGAGATAAAGAAGGAGATAAAAAAACTACATAGTTAAACTCTATCTAGCTTTGCTGTAATTTTTTCCAAGTTTAAAATTCATTCCTAAAAATTCTTGAGGAAAAGCACAAGAGAATAAAGTAAGAGCTATTTTCAAATGTATGGTGTTTTAAAGTATTAAAACCTCATCTATTTCTATTGCTACGCTATGAACCATTGCTAAACTTTGATATAGTTATGAGGTTTTCTCCTTGAAGATGATTGGTTTGCAAATTGTTTCAACTTAATAATTTTAATAAATCTCTTATATATGTATAAGATAATTAATTCTTTAATTTACAATTTTTTCAAAAAGATATATAAACTTAAATAAGAATAGAGATTTAACTATCATACATTTTTTATTAAAGCTTATTTTTGAGCTTAAAATAGTTGGATTTAGATATCCCTCCTGAAATAAGAAACTAGACATACATATTTTATCAATTCATGTCAACTTTAGTCATTTTATTTTTAATTTCAAAATAAAACAAACAAGATTGATTGTTATAAGTTATTTAAGAGCGATAATATCATAGTAAAATACTACCGTAAAATAAATAAACTAATTACATACTTTGGGTGCATAAAAAGATAGCATAATGGAATTTGTAAGAAATTGAATAATATAATATATTGAATATCAAAAAATGACCTATATAATTTCTTAAAATAAAATTACAATCCAGAAAACACTTATAAAAGATAAAGAAGGAGATAAAAAAACTACATAGTTAAACTCTATCTAGCTTTGATGTAATTTTTTCCAAGTTTAAAATTCATTCCTAAAAATTCTTGAGGAAAAGCACAAGAGAATAAAGTAAGAGCTATTTTCAAATGTATGGTGTTTTAAAGTATTAAAACCTCATCTATTTCTATTGCTACGCTATGAACCATTGCTAAACTTTGATATAGTTATGAGGTTTTCTCCTTGAAGATGATTGGTTTGCAAATTGTTTCAACTTAATAATTTTAATAAATCTCTTATATATGTATAAGATAATTAATTCTTTAATTTACAATTTTTTCAAAAAGATATATAAACTTAAATAAGAATAGAGATTTAACTATCATACATTTTTTATTAAAGCTTATTTTTGAGCTTAAAATAGTTGGATTTAGATATCCCTCCTGAAATAAGAAACTAGACATACATATTTTATCAATTCATGTCAACTTTAGTCATTTTATTTTTAATTTCAAAATAAAACAAACAAGATTGATTGTTATAAGTTATTTAAGAGCGATAATATCATAGTAAAATACTACCGTAAAATAAATAAACTAATTACATACTTTGGGTGCACAAAAAAGATAGCATAATGGAATTTGTAAGAAATTGAATAATATAATATATTGAATATCAAAAAAATTACCTATATAATTTCTAAAAATAAAATTACAATCCAAAAAACACTTATAAGAGATAAAGAAGGAGATAAAAAAACTACATAGTTAAACTCTATCTAGCTTTGCTGTAATTTTTTCCAAGTTTAAAATTCATTCCTAAAAATTCTTGAGGAAAAGCACAAGAGAATAAAGTAAGAGCTATTTTCAAATGTATGGTGTTTTAAAGTATTAAAACCTCATCTATTTCTATTGCTACGCTATGAACCATTGCTAAACTTTGATATAGTTATGAGGTTTTCTCCTTGAAGATGATTGGTTTGCAAATTGTTTCAACTTAATAATTTTAATAAATCTCTTATATATGTATAAGATAATTAATTCTTTAATTTACAATTTTTTCAAAAAGATATATAAACTTAAATAAGAATAGAGATTTAACTATCATACATTTTTTATTAAAGCTTATTTTTGAGCTTAAAATAGTTGGATTTAGATATCCCTCCTGAAATAAGAAACTAGACATACATATTTTATCAATTCATGTCAACTTTAGTCATTTTATTTTTAATTTCAAAATAAAACAAACAAGATTGATTGTTATAAGTTATTTAAGAGCGATAATATCATAGTAAAATACAACCGTAAAATAAATAAACTAATTACATACTTTGGGTGCATAAAAAGATAGCATAATGGAATTTGTAAGAAATTGAATAATATAATATATTGAATATCAAAAAAATGACCTATATAATTTCTTAAAATAAAATTACAATCAAAAAACACTTATAAAAGATAAAGAAGGAGATAAAAAAACTACATAGTTAAACTCTATCTAGCTTTGATGTAATTTTTTCCAAGTTTAAAATTCATTCCTAAAAATTCTTGAGGAAAAGCACAAGAGAATAAAGTAAGAGCTATTTTCAAATGTATGGTGTTTTAAAGTATTAAAACCTCATCTATTTCTATTGCTACGCTATGAACCATTGCTAAACTTTGATATAGTTATGAGGTTTTCTCCTTGAAGATGATTGGTTTGCAAATTGTTTCAACTTAATAATTTTAATAAATCTCTTATATATGTATAAGATAATTAATTCTTTAATTTACAATTTTTTCAAAAAGATATATAAACTTAAATAAGAATAGAGATTTAACTATCATACATTTTTTATTAAAGCTTATTTTTGAGCTTAAAATAGTTGGATTTAGATATCCCTCCCGTAATAAGAAACTAGACATACATATTTTATCAATTCATGTCAACTTTAGTCATTTTATTTTTAATTTCAAAATAAAACTAACAAGATTGATTGTTATAAGTTATTTAAGAGCGATAATATCATAGTAAAATACTACCGTAAAATAAATAAACTAATTACATACTTTGGGTGCATAAAAAGATAGCATAATGGAATTTGTAAGAAATTGAATAATATAATATATTGAATATCAAAAAAATTACCTATATAATTTCTAAAAATAAAATTATAATCCAATAAAAACTTATAAGAGATAAAGAAGGAGATAAAAAAACTACATAGTTAAACTCTATCTAGCTTTGATGTAATTTTTTCCAAGTTTAAAATTCATTCCTAAAAATTCTTGAGGAAAAGCACAAGAGAATAAAGTAAGAGCTATTTTCAAATGTATGGTGTTTTAAAGTATTAAAACCTCATCTATTTCTATTGCTACGCTATGAACCATTGCTAAACTTTGATATAGTTATGAGGTTTTCTCCTTGAAGATGATTGGTTTGCAAATTGTTTCAACTTAATAATTTTAATAAATCTCTTATATATGTATAAGATAATTAATTCTTTAATTTACAATTTTTTCAAAAAGATATATAAACTTAAATAAGAATAGAGATTTAACTATCATACATTTTTTATTAAAGCTTATTTTTGAGCTTAAAATAGTTGGATTTAGATATCCCTCTTGAAATAAGAAACTAGACATACATATTTTATCAATTCATGTCAACTTTAGTCATTTTATTTTTAATTTCAAAATAAAACAAACAAGATTGATTGTTATAAGTTATTTAAGAGCGATAATATCATAGTAAAATACTACCGTAAAATAAATAAACTAATTACATACTTTGGGTGCATAAAAAGATAGCATAATGGAATTTGTAAGAAATTGAATAATATAATATATTGAATATCAAAAAAATGACCTATATAATTTCTTAAAATAAAATTACAATCCAAAAAACACTTATAAAAGATAAAGAAGGAGATAAAAAAACTACATAGTTAAACTCTATCTAGCTTTGATGTAATTTTTTCCAAGTTTAAAATTCATTCCTAAAAATTCTTGAGGAAAAGCACAAGAGAATAAAGTAAGAGCTATTTTCAAATGTATGGTGTTTTAAAGTATTAAAACCTCATCTATTTCTATTGCTACGCTATGAACCATTGCTAAACTTTGATATAGTTATGAGGTTTTCTCCTTGAAGATGATTGGTTTGCAAATTGTTTCAACTTAATAATTTTAATAAATCTCTTATATATGTATAAGATAATTAATTCTTTAATTTACAATTTTTTCAAAAAGATATATAAACTTAAATAAGAATAGAGATTTAACTATCATACATTTTTTATTAAAGCTTATTTTTGAGCTTAAAATAGTTGGATTTAGATATCCCTCCGAAATAAGAAACTAGACATACATATTTTATCAATTCATGTCAACTTTAGTCATTTTATTTTTAATTTCAAAATAAAACTAACAAGATTGATTGTTATAAGTTATTTAAGAGCGATAATATCATAGTAAAATACTACCGTAGAATAAATAAACTAATTACATACTTTGGGTGCACAAAAAAGATAGCATAATGGAATTTGTAAGAAATTGAATAATATAATATATTGAATATCAAAAAAATTACCTATATAATTTCTAAAAATAAAATTACAATCCAAAAAACACTTATAAGAGATAAAGTAGGAGATAAAAAAACTACATAGTTAATCTCTATCTAGCTTTGTTGTAATTTTTTCCAAGTTTAAAATTCATTCCTAAAAATTCTTGAGGAAAAGCACAAGAGAATAAAGTAAGAGCTATTTTCAAATGTATGGTGTTTTAAAGTATTAAAACCTCATCTATTTCTATTGCTACGCTATGAACCATTGCTAAACTTTGATATAGTTATGAGGTTTTCTCCTTGAAGATGATTGGTTTGCAAATTGTTTCAACTTAATAATTTTAATAAATCTCTTATATATGTATAAGATAATTAATTCTTTAATTTACAATTTTTTCAAAAAGATATATAAACTTAAATAAGAATAGAGATTTAACTATCATACATTTTTTATTAAAGCTTATTTTTGAGCTTAAAATAGTTGGATTTAGATATCCCTCCCGAAACAAGAAACTAGACATACATATTTTATCAATTCATGTCAACTTTAGTCATTTTATTTTTAATTTCAAAATAAAACAAACAAGATTGATTGTTATAAGTTATTTAAGAGCGATAATATCATAGTAAAATACTACCGTAAAATAAATAAACTAATTACATACTTTGGGTGCATAAAAAGATAGCATAATGGAATTTGTAAGAAATTGAATAATATAATATATTGAATATCAAAAAAATGACCTATATAATTTCTTAAAATAAAATTACAATCCAAAAAACACTTATAAAAGATAAAGAAGGAGATAAAAAAACTACATAGTTAAACTCTATCTAGCTTTGATGTAATTTTTTCCAAGTTTAAAATTCATTCCTAAAAATTCTTGAGGAAAAGCACAAGAGAATAAAGTAAGAGCTATTTTCAAATGTATGGTGTTTTAAAGTATTAAAACCTCATCTATTTCTATTGCTACGCTATGAACCATTGCTAAACTTTGATATAGTTATGAGGTTTTCTCCTTGAAGATGATTGGTTTGCAAATTGTTTCAACTTAATAATTTTAATAAATCTCTTATATATGTATAAGATAATTAATTCTTTAATTTACAATTTTTTCAAAAAGATATATAAACTTAAATAAGAATAGAGATTTAACTATCATACATTTTTTATTAAAGCTTATTTTTGAGCTTAAAATAGTTGGATTTAGATATCCCTCCTGAAATAAGAAACTAGACATACATATTTTATCAATTCATGTCAACTTTAGTCATTTTATTTTTAATTTCAAAATAAAACTAACAAGATTGATTGTTATAAGTTATTTAAGAGCGATAATATCATAGTAAAATACTACCGTAGAATAAATAAACTAATTACATACTTTGGGTGCATAAAAAAGATAGCATATTGGAATTTGTAAGAAATTGAATAATATAATATATTGAATATCAAAAAAATTACCTATATAATTTCTAAAAATAAAATTACAATCCAAAAAACACTTATAAGAGATAAAGAAGGAGATAAAAAAACTACATAGTTAAACTCTATCTAGCTTTTTTGTAATTTTTTCCAAGTTTAAAATTCATTCCTAAAAATTCTTGAGGAAAAGCACAAGAGAATAAAGTAAGAGCTATTTTCAAATGTATGGTGTTTTAAAGTATTAAAACCTCATCTATTTCTATTGCTACGCTATGAACCATTGCTAAACTTTGATATAGTTATGAGGTTTTCTCCTTGAAGATGATTGGTTTGCAAATTGTTTCAACTTAATAATTTTAATAAATCTCTTATATATGTATAAGATAATTAATTCTTTAATTTACAATTTTTTCAAAAAGATATATAAACTTAAATAAGAATAGAGATTTAACTATCATACATTTTTTATTAAAGCTTATTTTTGAGCTTAAAATAGTTGGATTTAGATATCCCTCCTGAAATAAAAAACTAGAGATACATATTTTATCAATTCATGTCAACTTTAGTCATTTTATTTTTAATTTCAAAATAAAACAAACAAGATTGATTGTTATAAGTTATTTAAGAGCGATAATATCATAGTAAAATACTACCGTAAAATAAATAAACTAATTACATACTTTGGGTGCATAAAAAGATAGCATAATGGAATTTGTAAGAAATTGAATAATATAATATATTGAATATCAAAAAAATGACCTATATAATTTCTTAAAATAAAATTACAATCCAAAAAACACTTATAAAAGATAAAGAAGGAGATAAAAAAACTACATAGTTAAACTCTATCTAGCTTTGATGTAATTTTTTCCAAGTTTAAAATTCATTCCTAAAAATTCTTGAGGAAAAGCACAAGAGAATAAAGTAAGAGCTATTTTCAAATGTATGGTGTTTTAAAGTATTAAAACCTCATCTATTTCTATTGCTACGCTATGAACCATTGCTAAACTTTGATATAGTTATGAGGTTTTCTCCTTGAAGATGATTGGTTTGCAAATTGTTTCAACTTAATAATTTTAATAAATCTCTTATATATGTATAAGATAATTAATTCTTTAATTTACAATTTTTTCAAAAAGATATATAAACTTAAATAAGAATAGAGATTTAACTATCATACATTTTTTATTAAAGCTTATTTTTGAGCTTAAAATAGTTGGATTTAGATATCTCTCCTGAAATAAGAAACTAGACATACATATTTTATCAATTCATGTCAACTTTAGTCATTTTATTTTTAATTTCAAAATAAAACAAACAAGATTGATTGTTATAAGTTATTTAAGAGCGATAATATCATAGTAAAATACTACCGTAAAATAAATAAACTAATTACATACTTTGGGTGCATAAAAAGATAGCATAATGGAATTTGTAAGAAATTGAATAATATAATATATTGAATATCAAAAAAATGACCTATATAATTTCTTAAAATAAAATTACAATCCAAAAAACACTTATAAAAGATAAAGAAGGAGATAAAAAAAACTACATAGTTAAACTCTATCTAGCTTTGCTGTAATTTTTTCCAAGTTTAAAATTCATTCCTAAAAATTCTTGAGGAAAAGCACAAGAGAATAAAGTAAGAGCTATTTTCAAATGTATGGTGTTTTAAAGTATTAAAACCTCATCTATTTCTATTGCTACGCTATGAACCATTGCTAAACTTTGATATAGTTATGAGGTTTTCTCCTTGAAGATGATTGGTTTGCAAATTGTTTCAACTTAATAATTTTAATAAATCTCTTATATATGTATAAGATAATTAATTCTTTAATTTACAATTTTTTCAAAAAGATATATAAACTTAAATAAGAATAGAGATTTAACTATCATACATTTTTTATTAAAGCTTATTTTTGAGCTTAAAATAGTTGGATTTAGATATCCCTCCTGAAATAAGAAACTAGACATACATATTTTATCAATTCATGTCAACTTTAGTCATTTTATTTTTAATTTCAAAATAAAACTAACAAGATTGATTGTTATAAGTTATTTAAGAGCGATAATATCATAGTAAAATACTACCGTAGAATAAATAAACTAATTACATACTTTGGGTGCACAAAAAAGATAGCATAATGGAATTTGTAAGAAATTGAATAATATAATATATTGAATATCAAAAAAATTACCTATATAATTTCTTAAAATAAAATTACAATCCAAAAAACACTTATAAGAGATAAAGAAGGAGATAAAAAAACTACATAGTTAAACTCTATCTAGCTTTGCTGTAATTTTTTCCAAGTTTAAAATTCATTCCTAAAAATTCTTGAGGAAAAGCACAAGAGAATAAAGTAAGAGCTATTTTCAAATGTATGGTGTTTTAAAGTATTAAAACCTCATCTATTTCTATTGCTACGCTATGAACCATTGCTAAACTTTGATATAGTTATGAGGTTTTCTCCTTGAAGATGATTGGTTTGCAAATTGTTTCAACTTAATAATTTTAATAAATCTCTTATATATGTATAAGATAATTAATTCTTTAATTTACAATTTTTTCAAAAAGATATATAAACTTAAATAAGAATAGAGATTTAACTATCATACATTTTTTATTAAAGCTTATTTTTGAGCTTAAAATAGTTGGATTTAGATATCCCTCCTGAAATAAGAAACTAGACATACATATTTTATCAATTCATGTCAACTTTAGTCATTTTATTTTTAATTTCAAAATAAAACAAACAAGATTGATTGTTATAAGTTATTTAAGAGCGATAATATCATAGTAAAATACTACCGTAAAATAAATAAACTAATTACATACTTTGGGTGCATAAAAAGATAGCATAATGGAATTTGTAAGAAATTGAATAATATAATATATTGAATATCAAAAAATGACCTATATAATTTCTTAAAATAAAATTACAATCCAAAAACACTTATAAGAGATAAAGAAGGAGATAAAAAACTACATAGTTAAACTCTATCTAGCTTTGTCTGTAATTTTTTCCAAGTTTAAAATTCATTCCTAAAAATTCTTGAGGAAAAGCACAAGAGAATAAAGTAAGAGCTATTTTCAAATGTATGGTGTTTTAAAGTATTAAAACCTCATCTATTTCTATTGCTACGCTATGAACCATTGCTAAACTTTGATATAGTTATGAGGTTTTCTCCTTGAAGATGATTGGTTTGCAAATTGTTTCAACTTAATAATTTTAATAAATCTCTTATATATGTATAAGATAATTAATTCTTTAATTTACAATTTTTTCAAAAAGATATATAAACTTAAATAAGAATAGAGATTTAACTATCATACATTTTTTATTAAAGCTTATTTTTGAGCTTAAAATAGTTGGATTTAGATATCCCGCCAGAAATAAGAAACTAGACATACATATTTTATCAATTCATGTCAACTTTAGTCATTTTATTTTTAATTTCAAAATAAAACTAACAAGATTGATTGTTATAAGTTATTTAAGAGCGATAATATCATAGTAAAATACTACCGTAGAATAAATAAACTAATTACATACTTTGGGTGCATAAAAAGGATAGCATAATGGAATTTGTAAGAAATTGAATAATATAATATATTGAATATCAAAAAATTACCTATATAATTTCTAAAAATAAAATTACAATCCAAAAAACACTTATAAGAGATAAAGAAGGAGATAAAAAACTACATAGTTAAACTCTATCTAGCTTTGTCAGTAATTTTTTCCAAGTTTAAAATTCATTCCTAAAAATTCTTGAGGAAAAGCACAAGAGAATAAAGTAAGAGCTATTTTCAAATGTATGGTGTTTTAAAGTATTAAAACCTCATCTATTTCTATTGCTACGCTATGAACCATTGCTAAACTTTGATATAGTTATGAGGTTTTCTCCTTGAAGATGATTGGTTTGCAAATTGTTTCAACTTAATAATTTTAATAAATCTCTTATATATGTATAAGATAATTAATTCTTTAATTTACAATTTTTTCAAAAAGATATATAAACTTAAATAAGAATAGAGATTTAACTATCATACATTTTTTATTAAAGCTTATTTTTGAGCTTAAAATAGTTGGATTTAGATATCCCTCACGAAATAAGAAACTAGACATCCATATTTTATCAATTCATGTCAACTTTAGTCATTTTATTTTTAATTTCAAAATAAAACAAACAAGATTGATTGTTATAAGTTATTTAAGAGCGATAATATCATAGTAAAATACTACCGTAAAATAAATAAACTAATTACATACTTTGGGTGCATAAAAAGATAGCATAATGGAATTTGTAAGAAATTGAATAATATAATATATTGAATATCAAAAAATGACCTATATAATTTCTTAAAATAAAATTACAATCCAAAAAACACTTATAAGAGATAAAGAAGGAGATAAAAAACTACATAGTTAAACTCTATCTAGCTTTGTCAGTAATTTTTTCCAAGTTTAAAATTCATTCCTAAAAATTCTTGAGGAAAAGCACAAGAGAATAAAGTAAGAGCTATTTTCAAATGTATGGTGTTTTAAAGTATTAAAACCTCATCTATTTCTATTGCTACGCTATGAACCATTGCTAAACTTTGATATAGTTATGAGGTTTTCTCCTTGAAGATGATTGGTTTGCAAATTGTTTCAACTTAATAATTTTAATAAATCTCTTATATATGTATAAGATAATTAATTCTTTAATTTACAATTTTTTCAAAAAGATATATAAACTTAAATAAGAATAGAGATTTAACTATCATACATTTTTTATTAAAGCTTATTTTTGAGCTTAAAATAGTTGGATTTAGATATCCCTCCTGAAATAAGAAACTAGACATACATATTTTATCAATTCATGTCAACTTTAGTCATTTTATTTTTAATTTCAAAATAAAACTAACAAGATTGATTGTTATAAGTTATTTAAGAGCGATAATATCATAGTAAAATACTACCGTAGAATAAATAAACTAATTACATACTTTGGGTGCATAAAAAAGATAGCATATTGGAATTTGTAAGAAATTGAATAATATAATATATTGAATATCAAAAAAATTACCTATATAATTTCTAAAAATAAAATTACAATCCAAAAAACACTTATAAGAGATAAAGAAGGAGATAAAAAAACTACATAGTTAAACTCTATCTAGCTTTGCTGTAATTTTTTCCAAGTTTAAAATTCATTCCTAAAAATTCTTGAGGAAAAGCACAAGAGAATAAAGTAAGAGCTATTTTCAAATGTATGGTGTTTTAAAGTATTAAAACCTCATCTATTTCTATTGCTACGCTATGAACCATTGCTAAACTTTGATATAGTTATGAGGTTTTCTCCTTGAAGATGATTGGTTTGCAAATTGTTTCAACTTAATAATTTTAATAAATCTCTTATATATGTATAAGATAATTAATTCTTTAATTTACAATTTTTTCAAAAAGATATATAAACTTAAATAAGAATAGAGATTTAACTATCATACATTTTTTATTAAAGCTTATTTTTGAGCTTAAAATAGTTGGATTTAGATATCCCTCCTGAAATAAGAAACTAGACATACATATTTTATCAATTCATGTCAACTTTAGTCATTTTATTTTTAATTTCAAAATAAAACAAACAAGATTGATTGTTATAAGTTATTTAAGAGCGATAATATCATAGTAAAATACTACCGTAGAATAAATAAACTAATTACATACTTTGGGTGCACAAAAAAGATAGCATAATGGAATTTGTAAGAAATTGAATAATATAATATATTGAATATCAAAAAAATGACCTATAGAATTTCTTAAAATAAAATTACAATCCAAAAAACACTTATAAGAGATAAAGAAGGAGATAAAAAAACTACATAGTTAAACTCTATCTAGCTTTGCTGTAATTTTTTCCAAGTTTAAAATTCATTCCTAAAAATTCTTGAGGAAAAGCACAAGAGAATAAAGTAAGAGCTATTTTCAAATGTATGGTGTTTTAAAGTATTAAAACCTCATCTATTTCTATTGCTACGCTATGAACCATTGCTAAACTTTGATATAGTTATGAGGTTTTCTCCTTGAAGATGATTGGTTTGCAAATTGTTTCAACTTAATAATTTTAATAAATCTCTTATATATGTATAAGATAATTAATTCTTTAATTTACAATTTTTTCAAAAAGATATATAAACTTAAATAAGAATAGAGATTTAACTATCATACATTTTTTATTAAAGCTTATTTTTGAGCTTAAAATAGTTGGATTTAGATATCCCTCCTGAAATAAGAAACTAGACATACATATTTTATCAATTCATGTCAACTTTAGTCATTTTATTTTTAATTTCAAAATAAAACTAACAAGATTGATTGTTATAAGTTATTTAAGAGCGATAATATCGTAGTAAAATACTACCGTAAAATAAATAAACTAATTACATACTTTGGGTGCATAAAAAGATAGCATAATGGAATTTGTAAGAAATTGAATAATATAATATATTGAATATCAAAAATATTACCTATATAATTTCTAAAAATAAAATTACAATCCAAAAAACACTTATAAGAGATAAAGAAGGAGATAAAAAAACTACATAGTTAAACTCTATCTAGCTTTGCTGTAATTTTTTCCAAGTTTAAAATTCATTCCTAAAAATTCTTGAGAAAAAGCACAAGAGAATAAAGTAAGAGCTATTTTCAAATGTATGGTGTTTTAAAGTATTAAAACCTCATCTATTTCTATTGCTACGCTATGAACCATTGCTAAACTTTCATATAGTTATGAGGTTTTCTCCTTGAAGATGATTGGTTTGCAAATTGTTTCAACTTAATAATTTTAATAAATCTCTTATATATGTATAAGATAATTAATTCTTTAATTTACAATTTTTTCAAAAAGATATATAAACTTAAATAAGAATAGAGATTTAACTATCATACATTTTTTATTAAAGCTTATTTTTGAGCTTAAAATAGTTGGATTTAGATATCCCTCCTGAAATAAGAAACTAGACATACATATTTTATCAATTCATGTCAACTTTAGTCATTTTATTTTTAATTTCAAAATAAAACAAACAAGATTGATTGTTATAAGTTATTTAAGAGCGATAATATCATAGTAAAATACTACCGTAAAATAAATAAACTAATTACATACTTTGAGAGGAGCACAAAAGATAGCATAATGGAGTTTGTAATAAATTGAATAATGTAATATATTGAATATGAAAAAAATGACCTATAGAATTTCTTAAAATAAAATTACAATCCAAAAACCCTTATAAAAGATAAAGAAGGAGATAAAAAAACTACATAGTTAAACTCTATCTAGCTTTGATGTAATTTTTTCCAAGTTTAAAATTCATTCCTAAAAATTCTTGAGGAAAAGCACAAGAGAATAAAGTAAGAGCTATTTTCAAATGTATGGTGTTTTAAAGTATTAAAACCTCATCTATTTCTATTGCTACGCTATGAACCATTGCTAAACTTTGATATAGTTATGAGGTTTTCTCCTTGAAGATGATTGGTTTGCAAATTGTTTCAACTTAATAATTTTAATAAATCTCTTATATATGTATAAGATAATTAATTCTTTAATTTACAATTTTTTCAAAAAGATATATAAACTTAAATAAGAATAGAGATTTAACTATCATACATTTTTTATTAAAGCTTATTTTTGAGCTTAAAATAGTTGGATTTAGATATCCCTCCTGAAATAAGAAACTAGACATACATATTTTATCAATTCATGTCAACTTTAGTCATTTTATTTTTAATTTCAAAATAAAACAAACAAGATTGATTGTTATAAGTTATTTAAGAGCGATAATATCATAGTAAAATACTACCGTAAAATAAATAAACTAATTACATACTTTGGGTGCATAAAAAGATAGCATAATGGAATTTGTAAGAAATTGAATAATATAATATATTGAATATCAAAAAAATGACCTATATAATTTCTTAAAATAAAATTACAATCCAAAAAACACTTATAAGAGATAAAGAAGGAGATAAAAAAACTACATAGTTAAACTCTATCTAGCTTTGCTGTAATTTTTTCCAAGTTTAAAATTCATTCCTAAAAATTCTTGAGGAAAAGCACAAGAGAATAAAGTAAGAGCTATTTTCAAATGTATGGTGTTTTAAAGTATTAAAACCTCATCTATTTCTATTGCTACGCTATGAACCATTGCTAAACTTTGATATAGTTATGAGGTTTTCTCCTTGAAGATGATTGGTTTGCAAATTGTTTCAACTTAATAATTTTAATAAATCTCTTATATATGTATAAGATAATTAATTCTTTAATTTACAATTTTTTCAAAAAGATATATAAACTTAAATAAGAATAGAGATTTAACTATCATACATTTTTTATTAAAGCTTATTTTTGAGCTTAAAATAGTTGGATTTAGATATCCCTCCTGAAATAAGAAACTAGACATACATATTTTATCAATTCATGTCAACTTTAGTCATTTTATTTTTAATTTCAAAATAAAACAAACAAGATTGATTGTTATAAGTTATTTAAGAGCGATAATATCATAGTAAAATACTACCGTAAAATAAATAAACTAATTACATACTTTGGGTGCATAAAAAGATAGCATAATGGAATTTGTAAGAAATTGAATAATATAATATATTGAATATCAAAAAATGACCTATATAATTTCTTAAAATAAAATTACAATCCAAAAAACACTTATAAAAGATAAAGAAGGAGATAAAAAAACTACATAGTTAAACTCTATCTAGCTTTGATGTAATTTTTTCCAAGTTTAAAATTCATTCCTAAAAATTCTTGAGGAAAAGCACAAGAGAATAAAGTAAGAGCTATTTTCAAATGTATGGTGTTTTAAAGTATTAAAACCTCATCTATTTCTATTGCTACGCTATGAACCATTGCTAAACTTTGATATAGTTATGAGGTTTTCTCCTTGAAGATGATTGGTTTGCAAATTGTTTCAACTTAATAATTTTAATAAATCTCTTATATATGTATAAGATAATTAATTCTTTAATTTACAATTTTTTCAAAAAGATATATAAACTTAAATAAGAATAGAGATTTAACTATCATACATTTTTTATTAAAGCTTATTTTTGAGCTTAAAATAGTTGGATTTAGATATCCCTCCTCAAATAAGAAACTAGACATACATATTTTATCAATTCATGTCAACTTTAGTCATTTTATTTTTAATTTCAAAATAAAACTAACAAGATTGATTGTTATAAGTTATTTAAGAGCGATAATATCATAGTAAAATACTACCGTAGAATAAATAAACTAATTACATACTTTGGGTGCATAAAAAAGATAGCATATTGGAATTTGTAAGAAATTGAATAATATAATATATTGAATATCAAAAAAATTACCTATATAATTTCTAAAAATAAAATTACAATCCAAAAAACACTTATAAGAGATAAAGAAGGAGATAAAAAAACTACATAGTTAAACTCTATCTAGCTTTGCTGTAATTTTTTCCAAGTTTAAAATTCATTCCTAAAAATTCTTGAGAAAAAGCACAAGAGAATAAAGTAAGAGCTATTTTCAAATGTATGGTGTTTTAAAGTATTAAAACCTCATCTATTTCTATTGCTACGCTATGAACCATTGCTAAACTTTGATATAGTTATGAGGTTTTCTCCTTGAAGATGATTGGTTTGCAAATTGTTTCAACTTAATAATTTTAATAAATCTCTTATACAAGTAGAAGATAATTAATTCTTTTATTTGCAATTTTTTCAGAAAGATATATAAACTTAAATAAGAATAGAGATTTAAATATCATACATTTTTTATTACATCTTATTTTTGAGCTTAAAATAGTTGGATTTAGATATCACTCCTGAAATAAAAAACTAGAGATACATATTTTATCAATTCATGTCAACTTTAGTCATTTTATTTTTAATTTCAAAATAAAACAAACAAGATTGATTGTTATAAGTTATTTAAGAGCAATAATATCATAGTAAAATACAACCTCAAAATAAATAAAATAATTGCATACTTTGGGTGGCATAAAAAGAAAGCATAAGGTAATTTGTAAGAAATTGAATAATATAATATATTGAATATCAAAAAAATGACCTATATAATTTCTTAAAATAAAATTACAATCCAAAAAACACTTATAAAAGATAAAGAAGGAGATAAAAAAACTACATAGTTAAACTCTATCTAGCTTTGCTGTAATTTTTTCCAAGTTTAAAATTCATTCCTAAAAATTCTTGAGGAAAAGCACAAGAGAATAAAGTAAGAGCTATTTTCAAATGTATGGTGTTTTAAAGTATTAAAACCTCATCTATTTCTATTGCTACGCTATGAACCATTGCTAAACTTTGATATAGTTATGAGGTTTTCTCCTTGAAGATGATTGGTTTGCAAATTGTTTCAACTTAATAATTTTAATAAATCTCTTATATATGTATAAGATAATTAATTCTTTAATTTACAATTTTTTCAAAAAGATATATAAACTTAAATAAGAATAGAGATTTAACTATCATACATTTTTTATTAAAGCTTATTTTTGAGCTTAAAATAGTTGGATTTAGATATCCCTCCGAAATAAGAAACTAGACATACATATTTTATCAATTCATGTCAACTTTAGTCATTTTATTTTTAATTTCAAAATAAAACAAACAAGATTGATTGTTATAAGTTATTTAAGAGCGATAATATCATAGTAAAATACTACCGTAAAATAAATAAACTAATTACATACTTTGGGTGCATAAAAAGATAGCATAATGGAATTTGTAAGAAATTGAATAATATAATATATTGAATATCAAAAAAATGACCTATATAATTTCTTAAAATAAAATTACAATCCAAAAAACACTTATAAAAGATAAAGAAGGAGATAAAAAACTACATAGTTAAACTCTATCTAGCTTTGCTGTAATTTTTTCCAAGTTTAAAATTCATTCCTAAAAATTCTTGAGGAAAAGCACAAGAGAATAAAGTAAGAGCTATTTTCAAATGTATGGTGTTTTAAAGTATTAAAACCTCATCTATTTCTATTGCTACGCTATGAACCATTGCTAAACTTTGATATAGTTATGAGGTTTTCTCCTTGAAGATGATTGGTTTGCAAATTGTTTCAACTTAATAATTTTAATAAATCTCTTATATATGTATAAGATAATTAATTCTTTAATTTACAATTTTTTCAAAAAGATATATAAACTTAAATAAGAATAGAGATTTAACTATCATACATTTTTTATTAAAGCTTATTTTTGAGCTTAAAATAGTTGGATTTAGATATCCCTCCGAAATAAGAAACTAGACATACATATTTTATCAATTCATGTCAACTTTAGTCATTTTATTTTTAATTTCAAAATAAAACTAACAAGATTGATTGTTATAAGTTATTTAAGAGCGATAATATCATAGTAAAATACTACCGTAAAATAAATAAACTAATTACATACTTTGGGTGCATAAAAAGATAGCATAATGGAATTTGTAAGAAATTGAATAATATAATATATTGAATATCAAAAAAATTACCTATATAATTTCTAAAAATAAAATTACAATCCAAAAAACACTTATAAGAGATAAAGAAGGAGATAAAAAAACTACATAGTTAAACTCTATCTAGCTTTGCTGTAATTTTTTCCAAGTTTAAAATTCATTCCTAAAAATTCTTGAGAAAAAGCACAAGAGAATAAAGTAAGAGCTATTTTCAAATGTATGGTGTTTTAAAGTATTAAAACCTCATCTATTTCTATTGCTACGCTATGAACCATTGCTAAACTTTCATATAGTTATGAGGTTTTCTCCTTGAAGATGATTGGTTTGCAAATTGTTTCAACTTAATAATTTTAATAAATCTCTTATATATGTATAAGATAATTAATTCTTTAATTTACAATTTTTTCAAAAAGATATATAAACTTAAATAAGAATAGAGATTTAAATATCATACATTTTTTATTAAAGCTTATTTTTGAGCTTAAAATAGTTGGATTTAGATATCCCTCCTGAAATAAGAAACTAGAGATACATATTTTATCAATTCATGTCAACTTTAGTCATTTTATTTTTAATTTCAAAATAAAACAAACAAGATTGATTGTTATAAGTTATTTAAGAGCGATAATATCATAGTAAAATACAACCTTAAAATAAATAAAATAATTACATACTTTGGGTGGCATAAAAAGAAAGCATAAGGTAATTTGTAAGAAATTGAATAATATAATATATTGAATATCAAAAAAATGACCTATATAATTTCTAAAAATAAAATTACAATCCAAAAAACACTTATAAGAGATAAAGAAGGAGATAAAAAAACTACATAGTTAAACTCTATCTAGCTTTGCTGTAATTTTTTCCAAGTTTATAAATCATTCCTAAAAATTCTTGAGGAAAAGCACAAGAGAATAAAGTAAGAGCTATTTTCAAATGTATGGTGTTTTAAAGTATTAAAACCTCATCTATTTCTATTGCTACGCTATGAACCATTGCTAAACTTTGATATAGTTATGAGGTTTTCTCCTTGAAGATGATTGGTTTGCAAATTGTTTCAACTTAATAATTTTAATAAATCTCTTATATATGTATAAGATAATTAATTCTTTAATTTACAATTTTTTCAAAAAGATATATAAACTTAAATAAGAATAGAGATTTAAATATCATACATTTTTTATTAAAGCTTATTTTTGAGCTTAAAATAGTTGGATTTAGATATCCCTCCTGAAATAAGAAACTAGAGATACATATTTTATCAATTCATGTCAACTTTAGTCATTTTATTTTTAATTTCAAAATAAAACAAACAAGATTGATTGTTATAAGTTATTTAAGAGCGATAATATCATAGTAAAATACAACCTTAAAATAAATAAAATAATTACATACTTTGGGTACATAAAAAGATATCATAAGCGAATTTGTAAGAAATTGAATAATATAATATATTGAATATAAAAACAATTACCTATATAATTTCTAAAAATAAAATTACAATCCAAAAAACACTTATAAGAGATAAAGAAGGAGAAAGAAAAACTACATAGTTAAACTCTATCTAGCTTTGTTGTAATTTTTTCCAAGTTTAGAAATAATTCCTATAAATTCTAGAGAAAAAGCACAAGAGAATAAAGTAAGAGCTATTTTCAAATGTATGGTGTTTTAAAGTATTAAAACTTCATCTATTTCTATTGCTACGCTATGAACCATTTCTAAACTGTGATATAGTTATGAGGTTTTCTCCTTGAAGATTATTCGTTTGCAAATTTTTTCAACTCAATAATTTTAATAAATCTCTTATATATGTAGAAGATAATTAATTCTTTAATTTGCAATTTGTTTTCAAAAAGATATATAAACTTAAATAAGAATGGAGATTTAAATATCATACTTTTTTTATTAAAGCTTATTTTTGAGCTTAAAATAGTTGGATTTAGATATCACTCCTGAAATAAGAAACTAGAGATACATATTTTATCAATTCATGTCAAATTTAGTCATTTTATTTTTAATTTCATACCAAAACAAACAAGATTGATTGTTATAAGTTATTTAAGTGCGATAATATCATAGTAAAATACAACCTTAAAATAAATAAAATAATTGCATACTTTGGGTGCATAAAAAGATATCATAAGGGAATTTGAAAGAAATTGAATAATATAATATATTGAATATAAAAAAAATGACCTATATAATTTCTAAAAATAAAATTACAATCCAAAAACCACTTATAAGAGATAAAGAAGGAGAAAGAAAAACTACATAGTTAATCTCTATCTAGCTTTGTTGTAATTTTTTCCAAGTTTAGAAATCATTCCTATAAATTCTAGAGGAAAAGCACAAGAGAATAAAGTAAGAGATATTTTCAAATGTATGGTGTTTTAAAGTATTAAAACCTCATCTATTTCTATTGCTACGCTATGAACCATTGCTAAACTTTGATATAGTTATGAGGTTTTCTCCTTGAAGATGATTGGTTTGCAAACTGTTTCAACTTAATAATTTTAATAAATCTCTTATATATGTATAAGATAATTAATTCTTTAATTTAAAATTTTTTCAAAAAGATATATAAACTTAAATAAGAATAGAGATTTAACTATCAGACATTTTTTATTAAAGCTTATTTTTGAGCTTAAAATAGTTGGATTTAGATATCCCTCCTGAAATAAGAAACTAGACATACATATTTTATCAATTCATGTCAACTTTAGTCATTTTATTTTTAATTTCAAAATAAAACTAACAAGATTGATTGTTATAAGTTATTTAAGAGCGATAATATCATAGTAAAATACTACCGTAAAATAAATAAACTAATTACATACTTTGGGTGCATAAAAAGATAGCATAATGGAATTTGTAAGAAATTGAATAATATAATATATTGAATATCAAAAAAATTACCTATATAATTTCTAAAAATAAAATTACAATCCAAAAAATACTTATAAGAGATAAAGAAGGAGATAAAAAAACTACATAGTTAAACTCTATCTAGCTTTGCTGTAATTTTTTCCAAGTTTAAAATTCATTCCGAAAATTCTTGAGAAAAAGCACAATAGAATAAAGTAAGAGCTATTTTCAAATGTATGGTGTTTTAAAGTATTAAAACCTCATCTATTTCTATTGCTACGCTATGAACCATTGCTAAACTTTGATATTGTTATGATGTTTTCTCCTTGAAGATTATTCGTTTGCAAATTTTTTCAACTTAATAATTTTAGTAAATCTCTTATATATGTATAAGATAATTAATTCTTTAATTTACAATTTTTTCAAAAACATATATAAACTTAAATAAGAATAGAGATTTAACTATCATACATTTTTTATTCAAGCTTATTTTTGAGCTTAAAATAGTTGGATTTAGATATCCCTACTGAAATATGAAACTAGAGATACATATTTTATCCATTCATATCAACTTTAGTCATTTTATTATTAATTTCAAATCAAAACAAACAAGATTGTTGTTATAAGTTATTTAAGATCGATAATATCATAGTAAAATAAGGTTAACATAAATAAAATAATTACATACTTTTGGTGTCATAAAAAGAAAGAAAAAGGGAATTTGTAAGAAATTGAATAATATAATATATTGAATATCAAAAAAATGACCTATATAATTTCTCCAAATAAAATTACAATCCAAAAAACACTTATAAAAGATCAAGAAGGAGATAAAAAAAACTACATAGTTAAACTCTATCTAGCTTTCCTGTAATTGTTTCCAAGTTTATAAATCATTCCTATAAATTCTATAGGAAAAGCACAAGAGAATAAAGTAAGATATATTTTCAAATGTATGGTGTTTTAAAGTATTAAAACCTCATCTATTTCTATTGCTACGCTATGAACCATTGCTAAACTTTGATATAGTTATGAGGTTTTCTCCTTGAATATGATTGGTTTGCAATTTTTTTCAACTCAATAATTTTAATAAATCTCTTATATATGTAGAAGATAATTAATTCTTTATTTTGCAATTTTTTTTAAAAAGATATATAAACTTAAAAAAGAATGGAGATTTAAATATCATACTTTTTTTATTAAAGCTGATTTCTGAGCTTAAAATAGTTGTATTTAGATATCCCTCCTGAAATAAGAAACTAGACGTACATATTTTATCAATTCATGTCAAATTTAGTCATTTTATTTTTAATTTCAAAATAAAACAAACAAGATTGATTGTTATAATTTATTTAAGAGCGATAATATCATAGTAAAATACAACCGTAAAATAAATAAACTAATTACATACTTTGGGTGCATAAAAAGAAAGCATAAGGGAATTTGTAAGAAATTGAATAATATAATATATTGAATATCAAAAAAATGACCTATATAATTTCTAAAAATAAAATTACAATCCAAAAAACACTTATAAGAGATAAAGAAGGAGAAAGAAAAACTACATAGTTAATCTCTATCTAGCTTTGTTGTAATTTTTTCCAAGTTTAGAAATCATTCCTATAAATTCTAGAGGAAAAGCACAAGTGAATAAAGTAAGAGATATTTTCAAATGTATGGTGTTTTAAAGTATTAAAACCTCATCTATTTCTATTGCTACGCTATGAACCATTGCTAAACTTTGATATTGTTATGATGTTTTCTCCTTGAAGATTATTCGTTTGCAAATTTTTTCAACTTAATAATTTTAATAAATCTCTTATATATGTAGGAGATAATTAATTCTTTAATTTACAATTTTTTCAAAAAGATATATAAACTTAAATAAGAATAGAGATTTAAATATCATACTTTTTTTATTAAAGCTTATTCTTGTGCTTAAAATAGTTGGATTTAGATATCCCTCCTGAAATATGAAACTAGAGATACATATTTTATCCATTCATATCATCTTTAGGCATTTTATTATTAATTTCAAACCAAAACAAACAAGTTTGATTGTTATAAGTTATTTAAGATCGATAATATCATAGTAAAATCCAACGTTAAAATAAATAAAATAATTACATACTTTCGGTGGCATAAAAAGAAATCATAAGGGAATTTATATGAAATTGAATAATATAATATATTGAATATCAAAAAAATAACCTATATAATTTCTCAAAATGAAATTACAATCCAAAAAACACTTATAAGAGATAAAGAAGGAGATAAAAAAACTACATAGTTAAACTCTATCTAGCTTTGCTGTAATTTATTCCAAGTTTATAAATCATTCCTATAAATTCTAGAGGAAAAGCACAAGAGAATAAAGTAAGAGATATTTTCAAATGTATGGTGTTTTAAAGTATTAAAACCTCATCTATTTCTATTGCTACGCTATGAACCATTGCTAAACTTTGATATAGTTATGAGGTTTTCTCCTTGGAGATACATATTTTATCAATTCATGTCAAATTTAGTTAGTTTATTTTTAATTTCAAATCAAACCAAGCAAGATTGATCGTTATAAGTTAGCTAAGAGCGATAATATCATAATAAGATACAACCTTAAAATGAATAAAATAATTACAAACTCTGAGTTGCATAAAAAAAAGCATAAAGGAATTTATAATAAACTTAGTAATATAATATATTGAATATCAAAAAAATGACCTATATAATTTCTCAAAGAAAATTACAATCCAAAAAACACTTATAAGAGATAAAGTAGGAGAGAGAAAAACTACATAGTTAAACTCTCACTAGCTTTGCGGTAATTTTTTCCAAGTTTAAAAATCATTCCCATAAATTCTCGAGAAAAAGCACAAGATAATAAAGTAAGAGCTATTTCCAATTATATGGTGTTTTAAAGCATGAAAACCACATCTATTTCTATTGCAAGGGTATGAACCATTGCTAAACTTTGATATGGTTATGAGGTTTTCTCCTTGAAGATGATTGGTTTGCAAATATTTTCAACTTAATAATTTTAATAAATCTCTTATATATGTCGAAGATAATTAATTCTTTAATTTGCAATTTTTTCAAAAAGATATATAAACTTAAATAAGAATAGAGATTTAAATATCATACATTTTTTATTAAAGCTTATTTTTCAGCTTGAAATAGTTAGATATAGATATACCTCCTGAAATATGATACTAGAGATACATATATTATCAATTCATGTCAAATTTTGTTATTTTATTTTTAATTTGAAATCAAACCAAGCAAGATTGATTGTTATAAGTTAGCTAAGAGCGAAAATATCATAGTAAGAGACAACCTTAAAATGAATAAAATAATTACAAACTCTCAGTTGCATAAAAAAAAGCATAAGGGAATTTATAAGAAGCTTAGTAATACAATATATTGAATATCAAAACAAATGACCTATATAATTTCTCAAAATGAAATTACAATCCAAAAAACACTTATAAGAGATAAAGTAGGAGATAGAAAAACTACATAGTTAAACTCTCACTAGCTTTGCGGTAATTTTTTCCAAGTTTACAAATCATTCCCATAAATTCTCGAGAAAAAGCACAAGAGAATAAAGTAAGAGCTATTTGGAATTTTAGGGTGTTTTAAAGCATGAAAACCTCATCTATTTCTATTGCAAGGGTATGAACCTTTGCTAAACTTTGATAATGTTATGATGTTTTCTCCTTGAAGATGATTGGTTTGCAAATATTTTCAACTTATTAATTTTATTAAATATCTTATATATGTGTAAGATAATTAATTCTTTAATTTCAAATTTTTTCAAAATGATATATAAACTTAAATAAGAATAGAGATTTAAATATCATACATTTTTTATTAAAGCTTATTTTTGAGCTTATAATAGTTAGATTTAGATATACTTCCTGAAATATGAAACTAGAGATACATATTTTATCAATTCATGTCAAATTTAGTCATTTTATTTTTAATTTCAAATCAATCCAAGCAAGATTGATTGGTATAAGTTAGCTAAGAGCGATAATATCATAGTAAGATACAACCTTAAAATGAATAAAATAATTACAAACTCTGAGTTGCATAAAAAAAAGCATAAGGGAATTTATAAGAAGCTTAGTAATACAATATATTGAATATCAAAACAAATGACCTATATAATTTCTCAAAATGAAATTACAATCCAAAAAACACTTATAAGAGATAAAGTAGGAGATAGAAAAACTACATAGTTAAACTCTCACTAGCTTTGCGGTAATTTTTGCCAAGTTTACAAATCATTCCCATAAATTCTCGAGAAAAAGCACAAGAGAATAAAGTAAGAGCTATTTGGAATTTTAGGGTGTTTTAAAGCATGAAAACCTCATCTATTTCTATTGCAAGGGTATGAACCTTTGCTAAACTTTGATAATGTTATGATGTTTTCTCCTTGAAGATGATTGGTTTGCAAATATTTTCAACCTATTAATTTTATTAAATATCTTATATATGTCTAAGATAATTAATTCTTTAATTTCAAATTTTTTCAAAATGATATATAAACTTAAATAAGAATAGAGATTTAAATATCATACATATTTTATTAAAGCTTATTTTTGAGCTTATAATAGTTAGATTTAGATATACTTCCTGAAATATGAAACTAGAGATACATATTTTATCAATTCATGTCAAATTTAGTCATTTTATTTTTAATTTCAAATCAATCCAAGCAAGATTGATTGGTATAAGTTAGCTAAGAGCGATAATATAATAGTAAAAAACAACCTTAAAATAAATAAAATAAATACATACTTTGAGTTGCATTAAAAGAAAGCATAAAGGAATTTATAAGAAACTTAATAATAGAATATATTGAATATCAAAAAAATGACCTATCGAATTTCTCAAAATGAAACTACAATCCAAAAAACACTTATAATAGATAAAGTGGGAGATAGAAAAACTACATAGTTAAAATCTCTCTAGCTTTGCGGTAATTTTTGCCAAGTTTACAAGTCATTCCTATAAATTCTAGAGAAAAAGCAAAAGAGAATAAAGTAAGAGCTATTTGAAAATTTATGGTGTTTTAAAGTATTAAAACCTCATCTATTTCTATTGCTACGCTATGAACCATGGCTAAACTTTGATATTGTTATGAGGTTTTCTCCTTGAAGATGATTGGTTTGGAAATTTTTTCATCTTAATAATTTTAATAAATCTCTTATACATGTAGAAGATAATTAATTCTTTAATTTGCAATTTTTTTAAAAAGATATATAAACTTAAATAAGAATAGAGATTTAAATATCATACATTTTTTATTAAAGCTTATTTTTGAGCTTAAAATAGTTGGATTTAGATATCCCTCCTGTAATAAGATACTAGAGATACATATTTTATCAATTCATGTCAACTTTAGTCATTTTATTTTTAAGTTGAAATCAAACCAAGCAAGATTGATTGTTATAACTTAGCTAAGAGAGATATTATCATAGTAAAATACAACCTTAAAATGAATTAAATAATTACAAACTTTGAGTTGCATAAAAAAAAGCATAAGGGCATTTATAAGAAACTTAATAATATAATATATTGAATATCAAAAAAATGACCTATATAATTTTTCAAAATGAAATTACAATCCAAAAAACACTTATAGGAGATAAAGTAGGAGATAGAAAAACTACATAGTTAAACTCTCACTAGCTTTGCCGTAATTTTTGCCAAGTTTACAAATCATTCCCATAAATTCTCGAGAAAATGCACAATAGAATAAAGTAAGAGCTATTTCCAATTTTATGTTGTTTTAAAGCATGAAAACCTCATCTATTTCTATTGCAAGGGTATGAACCTTTGCTAAACTTTGATATTGTTATGATGTTTTCTCCTTGAAGATGATTGGTTTCCAAATATATTCAACTTATTAATTTTCATAAATCTCTTATATATGTCGAAGATAATTAATTCTTTAATTTGAAATTTTTTCAAAAAGATATATAAACTTAAATAAGAATAGAGATTTAAATATCATTCATTTTTTATTAAAGCTTATTTTTGAGCTTAAAATAGTTGTATTTAGATATACCTCCTGAAATATGATACTAGAGATACATATTTTATCAATTCATGTCAAATTTAGTTATTTTATTTTTAATTTCAAATCAAACCAAGCAAGATTGATTGTTATAAGTTAGCTAAGAGCGATAATATCATAGTAAGATACAACCTTAAAATGAATAAAAGAATTACAAACTTTGAGTTGCATAAAAAAAAGCATAAGGGAATTTATAAGAAACTTAATAATATAATATATTGAATACCAAAAAAATGACCTATATAATTTCTCAAAATGAAATTACAATCCAAAAAACACTTATAATAGATAAAGTTGGAGATAGAAAAACTACATAGTTAAACTCTCACTAGCTTGGCGGTAATTTTTGCCAAGTTTACAAATAATTCCCATAATTCTAGAGAAAAAGCAAAAGAGAATAAAGTAAGAGCTATTTGGAATTTTAGGGTGTTTTAAAGCATGAAAACGTCATCTATTTCTCTTGCAAAGGTATGAACCTTTTCTAAACTTTGATATTGTTATGTTGTTTTCTCCTTGAAGATAATTGGTTTGCAAATATATTCAACTTAATAATTTTAATAAATTTCTTATATATGTAGAAGGGAATTAATTCTTTAATTCTAAATTTTTTTCAAAAAGATATATAAACTTAAATAAGAACAGATATTTAAATATCATACATTTTAGATTTAAGCTTATTTTTAAGCTTAAAATAGTTGGATTTAGATATACATCCTGAAATATGAAACTAGAGATACATATTTTGTCAATTCATGTCAACTTTAGTCATTTTATTTTTAATTTCAAACCAAAACAAACAAGATTGATTGTTATAAGTTATTTAAGATCGATAATACCATAGTAAAATATGATGAACGAAAATCGGCATCGCCAATTCTCGCAAATACTTTGGTTTTAATATTTGTAAAACTCTCGCAAGTGCACGAATCATTTCGTAGAAAATGATAAGTATACTCCCAAGGTCGATCTAAGGAAGGAATGTATGTGGTTTTTAATTTATTATTCAAACTTTTAAAAACGAAATTAAATCCTAAACATCCTGTCACGATATTTTGGTTTTTGTGTTCCTAATCTAATAACATTAAAATAAACATATATACAGATTAATTAAATATAATCTAAAAAAATAAACATAGATATAAATTCAATAAATAAAAAATAAATATAAATACAGATTCAATAAATATTCATGCAAATTTTATCATTTATATTAGTGGAGTATTTATGGATATAATAACTAAGTTAATTATGCTTGCTCATATTATCTAGGTTATTAAAGATATAAATTGATATTTTATTGATTCTCTCTTTTTTGTATGAATACCACCTTTGGTGGGGTTAGATACTCTTTGTTAACTAAACAAATCAATTAACACCTATGGGGGGGGGGTTGATAACTAATTTGGTTAATTAAATTAATTCCTTTTTCTAAGAGATTGAAAATGAACCATTTAAATGCCACCTTTGGTGGGGTTAGACAGTTTAAACTTTATTCAAGGTGTCCAAATTAAACTTAAGAATTTAGTTATCCGAGTACTAACTTTCAAGTTTTAAAACCACTATTGAAAACATGTTGTCAATACATTTTCACATAATAATTCTTATAAAAACTTTTGAAATAGAGCTTCACTCTAACTACCGGGGGATTGTACCAACAAATAAAAGAGCACTACTCTAAATTAGACCTGATAACTAAACCTTAAAGTCTAATCTTGATTTAAGTTTGTAATGAAAAATAATATATTTCTCTCTAACATCCTTAATATAAAATCTTGAATAAAAATAAAATCAATTCATTTTAGAAATTTTCACCTATTTAATATTTCGCAAGCATAACAACGTTATTATTATATCATGATTATAAATTTAGCACGCTTAAATTTAATCACAGACAAATCAAATATAACATGTAAGAATAAAGCATAAAAATAATCAGAAGAAAATAAAATCCTTACAGTACTTCGATGCTATTCCCATTGCTAGAAAACCTCCAAGCGGAATTTGCACTTCCATTTATTGAATCAAAAATCTAAATTATTACAAAAACATTACAAGTTCCTCTCAAAAAGAGAAGAACTCTAAACCTAAGACAATTGAACTAAAAACTAAGAGAAAAACTAAGAAAAGCTTAGAAACTAAGAAAGAAACTAAAGAAAACTAAAAAACTAAGAAATGAGAGAAAGAAAGAAGAGATAAGTGTGGTTTTAAGGTGTTTGAAGGTGTGCTTTGAAGTGAATGGAAGAGGGTATTTATAGGTGAGGATGGAGAGAAAAAATGAGTAAAAAATGTTAAAAAAATATAAAAAAATAAAAACGTGTAGTGGACATGCCGAGGTCATCAATGACGTCGGCGTGACGTCATAGGGGCTGCCGCACGTGAAAAATGGGTCAAAAACGCGTTGGGCGCGCTGGGCTGGGCGGGGCCGGCGCCGCGCGCGCGTGAGAACAGTAACCCGCGCGCGTGCTGCGCATGAACAGTAACCTCGCGCGCGATCTTTGCGCATGAACGATAACCAGCGCGCGATCTTTGCGCGCACGAGCAGAACCCGCGCGATCTTTGCGCGCGGAAACGATACCAGCGCAGTCTTTGCGCGCACGAAACGATACCAGCGCGATCTTGCGCGCATGAACGATACCAGCGCGCGATTTTGGGGCGGAGGCCGGGCGGTATTGCGATGGCGCGTTTTTCTGCTTTTTGACATTTTTTACCTTTTCGACCCATTTTGTCCAATTTTTCCATGTTTGTTGACCTTTTTCCACTTATTAATTTATTTGTGATGTATTGCTTCAAGTATTCTTCTTTGAGTCTTTAAATTGCGTTTTTAAGCCAAAATACCTGAAAAACAATAAAAATACCCGTGATTCCGAAAAAGACAAATTTATATAAATATATGATAAAACATATAAATATATATATTTTTAATCAATTAATTTGCATAAAATCATGGTTATTTTAGTGCTTTTTGAGCACTCATCACAACCCCCAACCAGCTTCTTGCTAGTCCCTTAGCAAGAGAAGCGATAAAAACTAAAAATTAAACTATCCTAAATCACTTTCGTGGATTGAAACGGTTGCATTTAGCCTATGCAACAAGCCTTTAAACCCCTAGGTTGCCCTAGTGGACGAGTTTAAGTCTCGTGAGGGTTTTCAGTAATGATACCCACAAACATTGAACTAAATGTAAAAAAAAAAAAAAAAAAAAAAAAAAAACAATTAAATCAAAAACTAAAATTACAACAAAATCAAATTTGTTTTTTTTTTTTTGAATAAGAGAAAACAACATATCACAAAAATGTCTCATACTTTTTAATCTCCTTTAAGATCATAATTAAAATCTCAAGCAAAAGTTATTTTAATCTCTTCAAACAATCATGATTTATTATAATAATTAGTCGAAAATCATTTTCATATTTCATGTCAAAAATGTATCAATTTAATTTCACCCAATTTCAGTGTCATGAATCAGAATTCGCTTCAAACAATCATGTTTGTTGACCTTTTTCCAGTTATTAATTTATTTGTGATGTATTGCTTCAAGTATTCTTCTTTGAGTCTTTAAATTGCATTTTTAAGCCAAAATACCTGAAAAACAATAAAAATACCCGTGATTCCGAAAAAGACAAATTTATATAAATATATGATAAAACATATAAATATATATATTTTTAATCAATTAATTTGCATAAAATCATGGTTCTTTTAGTGCTTTTTGAGCACTCATCAAAATACAACCTTAAAATAAATAAAATAATTACATACTTTGGGTGCCATAAAAAGAAAGCATAAGAGAATTTATGAGAAACTTAATAATATAATATATTGAATATCAAAAAAATGACCTATATAATTTCTTAAAATGAAATTACAATCCAAAAAACACTTATAAGAGATAAAGTAGGAGATAGAAAAACTACATAGTTAAACTCTCACTAGCTTTGCGGTAATTTTTGCCAAGTTTATAAATAATTCCCATAAATTCTAGAGAAAAAGCAAGAGAGAATAAAGTAAGAGCTATTTGGAATTTTAGGGTGTTTTAAAGCATGAAAACCTCATCTATTTCTATTGCTAGGGTATGAAACTTTGCTAAACTTTGATATTGTTATGATGTTTTCTCCTTGAATATGATTGGTTTGCAAATATTTTCAACTTAATAATTTTAATAAATGTATTATATATGTAAAAGATAATCAATTCTTTAATTTGCAATTTTTTTCAAAAAGATATTTAAACTTAAATAAGAATAGAGATTTAAATATCCTACATTTTTTATTAAAGCTTATTTTGGAACTTAAAATAATTGGATATAGATATACCTCCTTAAATATGAAACTAGAGATACATATTTTATCAATTCATGTCAACTTTAGTCATTTTATTTTTAATTTCAAATCAAACCAAGCAAGATTGATTGTTATAAGTTAGCTAAGAGCGATAATATAATAGTAAAATACAACCGTAAAATAAATAAAATAAATACATACTTTGAGTTGCATTAAAAGAAAGCATAAAGGAATTTATAAGAAACTTAATAAAATAATTTATTGAATATCAAAAAAATGACCTATATAATTTCTCAAAATGAAACTACAATCCAAAAAACACTTATAATAGATAAAGTGGGAGATAGAAAAACTACATTGTTAAAATCTCTCTAGCTTTGCGGTAATTTTTGCCAAGTTTACAAGTCATTCCTATAAATTCTAGAGAAAAAGCAAAAGAGAATAAAGTAAGAGCTATTTGAAAATTTATGGTGTTTTAAAGTATTAAAACCTCATCTATTTCTATTGCTACGCTATGAACCATTGCAAAACTTTGATATTGTTATGAGGTTTTCTCCTTGAAGATGATTGGTTTGGAAATTTTTTCATCTTAATAATTTTAATAAATCTCTTATACATGTAGAAGATAATTAATTCTTTAATTTTCAATTTTTTCAAAAATATATATAAACTTAAATAAGAAAAGATATTTAAATATCATACATTTTTTATTAAAGCTTATTTTTGAGCTTAAAATAGTTGGATTTAGATATACCTCCTGAAATATGATACTAGAGATACATATTTTATCAATTCATGTCAAATTTAGTTATTTTATTTTTAATTTCAAATCAAACCAAGCAAGATTGATTGTTATAAATTAGCTAAGAGCGATAATATCATAGTAAGATACAACCTAAAAATGAATAAAATAATTACAAACTCTGAGTTGCATAAAAAAAAGCATAAGGGAATTTATAAGAAGCTTAATAATATAATATATGGAATATAAAAAAAATGACCTATATAATTTCTCAAAATGAAATTACAATCCAAAAAACACTTATAAGAGATAAAGTAAGAGATAGAAAAACTACATAGTTAAACTCTCACTTGCTTTGCGGTAATTTTTGCCAAGTTTACAAATCATTCCCATAAATTCTCGAGAAAAAGCACAAGAGAATAAAGTAAGAGCTATTTGGAATTTTAGGGTGTTTTAAAGCAGGAAAACCTCATCTATTTCTATTGCAAGGGTATGAACCATTGCTAAACTTTGATATTGTTATGATGTTTTCTCCTTGAAGATGATTGGTTTGCAAATATTTTCAACTTATTAATTTCAATAAATCTCTTATATATGTCGAAGATAATTAATTCTTTAATTTAAAATTTTTTCAAAAAGATATATAAACTTAAATAAGAATAGAGATTTAAATATCATACATTTTTTATTAAAGCTATTTTTGAGCTTAAAATACTTGGATTTAGATATACCTCCTGAAATATGATACTAGAGATACATATTTTATCAATTCATGTCAAATTTAGTTATTTTATTTTTAATTTCAAATAAAACCGAGCAAGATTGATTGTTATAAGTTCGCTAAGAGTGATAATATTATAGTAAGATAACACCTTAAAATGAATAAAATAATTACAAACTCTGAGTTGCATAAAAAAAAGCATAAGGGAATTTATAAGAAACTTAATAATATAATATATTGAATATCAAAAAAATGAAATTGATAATTTCTCAAAATGAAATTACAATCCAAAAAACACTTATAAGAGATAAAGTAGGAGATAGAAAAACTACATAGTTAAACTCTCACTAGCTTTGCGGTAATTTTTGCCAAGTTTACAAATCATTCCCATAAATTCTCGAGAAAAAGCATAAGAGAATAAAGTAAGAGCTATTTCCAATTTTATGCTGTTTTAAAGCATGAAAACCTCATCTATTTCTATTGCAAGGGTATGAACCTTTGCTAAACTTTGATATTGTTATGATGTTTTCTCCTTTAAGATGATTGGTTTGCAAATATTTTCAAATTATTAATTTTAATAAATCTCTTATATATGTCGAAGATAATTAATTCTTCAATTTAAAATTTTTTCCATAAGATATATAAACTTAAATAAGAATAGAGATTTAAATATCATACATTTTTTATAAAAGCTTATTTTTGAGCTTAAAATAGTTGGATTTAGATATACCTCCTGAAATATGATACTAGAGATACATATTTTATCAATTCATGTCAAATTTAGTTATTTTATTTTTAATTTCAAATAAAACCGAGCAAGATTGATTGTTATAAGTTCGCTAAGAGCGATAATATTATAGTAAGATAACACCTTAAAATGAATAAAATAATTACAAACTCTGAGTTGCATAAAAAAAAGCATAAGGGAATTTATAAGAAACTTAATAATATAATATATTGAATATCAAAAAAATGAAATAGATAATTTCTCAAAATGAAATTACAATCCAAAAAACACTTATAAGAGATAAAGTAGGAGATAGAAAAACTACATAGTTAAACTCTCACTAGCTTTGCGGTAATTTTTGCCAAGTTTACAAATCATTCCCATAAATTCTCGAGAAAAAGCATAAGAGAATAAAGTAAGAGCTATTTCCAATTTTATGCTGTTTTAAAGCATGAAAACCTCATATATTTCTATTGCAAGGGTATGAACCTTTGCTAAACTTTGATATTGTTATGATGTTTTCTCCTTTAAGATGATTGGTTTGCAAATATTTTCAAATTATTAATTTTAATAAATCTCTTATATATGTCGAAGATAATTAATTCTTTAATTTAAAAATTTTTCCATAAGATATATAAACTTAAATAAGAATAGAGATTTAAATATCATACATTTTTTATTAAAGCTTATTTTTGAGCTTAAAATAGTTGGATTTAGATATACCTCCTGAAATATGATACTAGAGATACATATTTTATCAATTCATGTCAAATTTAGCTATTTTATTTTTAATTTCAAATCAAACCAAGCAAGATTGATTGTTATAAGTCAGCTAAGAGCGATAATATCATAGTAAGATACAACCTTAAAATGAATAAAATAATTACAAACTCTGAGGTTCATAAAAAACAAAGCATAAGGGAATTTATAAGAAACTTAATAATATAATATATTGAATATTAAAAAAATGACCTATATAATTTCTCAAAATGAAATTACAATCCAAAAATCACTTATAAGAGATAAAGTAGGAGATATAAAAACTACATAGTAAAACTCTCAAATGCTTTGCCGTAATTTTTGCCAAGTTTACAAATCATTCCCATAAATTCTCGTGAAAAAGCAAAAGAGGATAAAGTAAGAGCTATTTGGAATTTTATGCTCTTTTAAAGCATGAAAACCTCATATATTTCTATTTCAAGGGTATGAACCTTTGCTAAACTTTGATATTGTTATGATGTTTTCTCCTTGAAGATAATTGGTTTGCAAATATATTCAACTTAATAATTTTAATAAATCTCTTATATATGTGGAAGATAGTTAATTCTTTAATTTGATTTTTTTTCAAAAAGATATATAAACTTAAATAAGAATAGAGATTTGAATATCATACATTTTTTATTAAAGCTTATTTTTGAGTTTAAAATAGTTGGATTTAGATATACCTCCTGAAATATGATACTAGAGATACATATTTTATCAATTCATGTCAAATTTAGTTATTTTATTTTTAATTTCAAATCAAACCAAGCAAGATTGATTGTTATAAGTCAGCTGAGAGCGATAATATCATAGTAAGATACAACCTTAAAATGAATATAATAATTACAAACTCTGAGTTGCATAAAAAAAAGCATAAGGGAATTTATAAGAAGCTTAGTAATATAATATATTGAATATCAAAAAAATGAAATATATAATTTCTCAAAATGAAATTACAATCCAAAAAACACTTATAAGAGATAAAGTAGGAGATAGAAAAACTACATAGTTAAACTCTCACTAGCTTTGCGGTAATTTTTGCCAAGTTTACAAATCATTCCCATAAATTCTAGAGAAAAAGCAAAAGAGGATAAAGTAAGAGCTATTTGGAATTTTATGGTGTTTTAAAGCATGAAAACCTCATCTATTTCTATTGCAAGGGTATGAACCATTGCTAAACTTTGATATTGTTATGATGTTTTCTCCTTGAAGATGATTGGTTTGCAATTATTTTCAACTTATTAATTTCAATAAATCTCTTATATATGTCGAAGATAATTAATTCTTTAATTTAAAATTTTTTCAAAAAGATATATAAACTTAAATAAGAATAGAGAGTTAAATATCATACATTTTTTATTAAAGCTTATTTTTGAGCTTAAAATACTTGGATTTAGATATACCTCCTGAAATATGATACTAGAGATACATATTTTATCAATTCATGTCAAATTTAGTTATTTTATTTTTAATTTCAAATCCAACCGAGCAAGATTGATTGTTATAAGTTAGCTAAGAGTGATAATATCATAGTAAGATAACACCTTAAAATAAATAAACTAATTACAAACTCTGAGTTGCATAAAAAAAAGCATAAGGGAATTTATAAGAAACTTAATAATATAATATATTGAATATCAAAAAAATGAAATATATAATTTCTCAAAATTAAATTACAATAAAAAAAAACACTTATAAGAGATAAAGTAGGAGATAGAAAAACTACATAGTTAAACTCTCACTAGCTTTGCGGTAATTTTTGCCAAGTTTATAAATAATTCCCATAAATTCTAGAGAAAAAGCAAAAGAGGATAAAGTAAGAGCTATTTGGAATTTTATGGTGTTTTAAAGCATGAAAACCTCATCTATTTCTATTGCAAGGGTATGAACCTTTGCTAAACTTTGATATTGTTATGATGTTTTCTCCTTGAAGATAATTGGTTTGTAAATATATTCAACTTAATAATTTTAATAAATCTCTTATATATGTGGAAGATAGTTAATTCTTTAATTTTATTTTTTTTCAAAAAGATATATAAACTTAAATAAGAATAGAGATTTGAATATCATACATTTTTTATTAAAGCTTATTTTTGAGCTTAAAATAGTTGGATTTAGATATACCTCCTGAAATATGATACTAGAGATACATATTTTATCAATTCATGTCAAATTTAGTTATTTTATTTTTAATTTCAAATCAAACCAAGAAAGATTGATTGTTATAAGGTAGCTAAGAGCGATAATATCGAAGTAAGATACAACCTTAAAATGAATAAAATAATTACAAACACTGAGTTGCATAAAAAAAAGCATAAGGGAATTTATAAGAAGCTTAATAATATAATATATTGAATATCAAAAAAATGACCTATATAATTTCTCAAAATGAAATTACAATCCAAAAAACACTTATAAGAGATAAATAGGAGATAGAAAAACTACATAGTTAAATTCTCACTAGCTTTGCAGTAATTTTTGCCAAGTTTACAAATCATTCCCATAAATGCTCGAGAAAAAGCATAGGAGAATAAAGTAAGAGCTATTTCCAATTTTATGTTGTTTTAAAGCATGAAAACCTCACCTATTTCTATTGCAAGGGTATGAACCTTTGCTAAACTTTGATATTGTAATGATGTTTTCTCCTTTAAGATGATTGGTTTGCAAATATTTTCAAATTAATAATTTTAATAAATCTCTTATATATGTCGAAGATAGTTAATTCTTTAAGTTGAAATTTTTTCAAAAAGATATATAAATTTAAATAAGAAAAGAGATTTAAATATCATACATTTTTTATTAAAGCTTATTATTGAGCTTAAAATAGTTGGATTCAGATATACCTCCTGAAATATGATACTAGAGATACATATTTTATCAATTCATGTCAAATTTAGTTATTTTATTTTTAATTTCAAATCAAACCAAGCAAGATTGATTGTTATAAGTCAGCTAAGAGCGATAATATCATAGTAAGATACAACCTTAAAATGAATAAAATAATTACAAACTCTGAGGTTTATAAAAAACAAAGCATAAGGGAATTTATAAGAAACTTAATAATATAATATATTGAATATCAAAAAAATGACCTATATAATTTCTCAAAATGAAATTACAATCCAAAAAACAGTTATAAGAGATAAAGTAGGAGATATAAAAACTACATAGTTAAACTCTCAATAGCTTTGCCGTAATTTTTGCCAAGTGTACAAATCATTCCCATAAATTCTCGTGAAAAAGAAAAAGAGGATAAAGTAAGAGCTATTTGGAATTTTATGCTGTTTTAAAGCATGAAAACCTCATATATTTCTATTGCAAGGGTATGAACCTTTGCTAAACTTTGATATTGTTATGATGTTTTCTCCTTGAAGATAATTGGTTTGCAAATATATTCAACTTAATAATTTTAATAAATCTCTTATATATGTGGAAGATAGTTAATTCTGTAATTTGATTTTTTTTCAAAAAGATATATAAACTTAAATAAGAAAAGTGATTTGAATATCATACATTTTTTATTAAAGCTTATTATTGAGCTTAAAATAGTTGGATTTAGATATACCTCCTGAAATATGATACTAGAGATACATATTTTATCAATTCATGTCAAATTTAGTTATTTTATTTTTAATTTCAAATCAAACCAAGCAAGATTGATTGTTATAAGTTAGCTGAGAGCGATAATATCATAGTAAGATACAACCTTAAAATGAATAAAATAATTACAAACTCTGAGGTTCATAAAAAACAAAGCATAAGGGAATTTATAAGAAACTTAATAATATAATATATTGAATATAAAAAAAATGACCTATATAATTTCTCAAAATTAAATTACAATAAAAAAAACACTTATAAGAGATAAAGTAGGAGATAGAAAAACTACATAGTTAAACTCTCACTAGCTTTGCCGTAATTTTTGCCAAGTTTACAAATCATTCCCATAAATTCTAGAGAAAAAGCAAAAGAGGATAAAGTAAGTGCTATTTGGAATTTTATGTTGTTTTAAAGCATGAAAACCTCATCTATTTCTATTTCAAGGGTATGAACCTTTGCTAAACTTTGATATTGTTATGATGTTTTCTCCTTGAAGATAATTGGTTTGCGAAAATATTCAACTTAATAATTTTAATAAATCTCTTATATATGTAGAAGAGAATTAATTCTTTAATTCTAAATTTTTTCAAAAAGATATATAAACTTAAATAAGAACAGATATTTAAATATCATACATTTTAGATTTAAGCTTATTTTTAATCTTAAAATAGTTGGATTTAGATATACCTCCTGAAATATGAAACTAGAGATACATATTTTATCAATCATGTCAACTTTAGTTATTTTATTTTTAATTTCAAATCAAACCAAGCAAGATTGATTGTTATAAGTTAGCTAAGAGCGATAATATCATAGAAAGATACAACCTTCAAATAAATAAAATAATTACAAACTTTGAGTTGCATAAAAAGAAATCATAAGGGAATTTATAAGAAATTAAAGAATATAATATATTGAGTATCAAAAAAATGATCTATATAATTTCTCAAAATGAAATTACAATCCAATAAACACTTATAAGAGATAAAGAAGGAGTGAGAAAAACTACATAATTAAAATCTCTCTAGCTTTGCTGTAAATTTTGCCAAGTTTACAAATCATTCCTATATATTCTAGAGAAAAAGCATAAGAGAAAGTAAGAGCTATTTGCAATTTTATGGTGTTTTAAAGTATTAAAACCTCATATATTTCTATTGCTACGGTATAAACCTTTGCTAAACTTTGATAATGTTATGATGTTTTCTCCTTGAAGATAATTGGTTTGCAAATATTTTCAACATAATAATTTTAATAAATCTCTCATATATGCAGAAGATAATTAATTTTGTAATTTGCAGTTTGTTTTCAAAAAGAACACAGATTGAAATACCATACATTTCTTATTTAAGTTTATTTTCTAGGTTAAAATAATTGGATTTAGATAATCTTCTTAAAATATGAAATTTGAGATACTTATTTTATCAATTCATGTCAACTTTAATCATTTTATTTTTAATTTCAAATCATACCGAGCAAGATTGATTATTATAAGTTATTTAAGATCGATAATATCATAGTAAAATACAACCTTAAAATAAATATCATAATTATATACTTAGAGTTTCATAAAAAGAAAACATAACTTAATTTATAAGAAACTGAATAATATAATATATTGAACGTAAAAAATGAACTATATAATGAAATTATAATCCTGGAAACACACATAAGAGTTAAAGAAGGAGTGAGAAAAACTACACAGTTAAGCTCTTGATGAGTGCTCAAAAAGCACTAAAATAACCATGATTTTATGCAAATTAATTGATTAAAAATATATATATTTATATGTTTTATCATATATTTATATAAATTTGGCTTTTTCGGAATCACGGGTATTTTTATTGTTTTTCAGGTATTTTGGCTTAAAAATGCAACTTAAAGACTCAAAGAGAAATACTAGAAGCAATACATCAAAAATATATTAATAAATAAATGCATAAAGGTCAACAAATATGGAAAAATTGGACAAAATGGGTCAAAAAGGTCAAAAATGTCAAAAAGGAGAAAAACACGCCACCGCGCCGCCCAGCCGCCGCGCCCCAGCACCCAGCTCCGCCCCAAACTTCGCGGGGGTTACTGTTGATGAGCGCAGCACTACGTGCGCGAAGTTACTGTTCATGCGCATAGCACTGCGCGCGGGCACTGTTCACGCGCGCCGAGCTGCGCCCATCGCCCAACAGCCGCCCCTCCGCGCGCCCAACGCGTTTTCACCCCATTTTTCACGTGCAACAGCCCCTATGACGTCATGTTGACGTCATTGATGACCTCAGCATTTCCATTACACGTTTTTTAATTTTTTAACATTTTTTTACTCATTTTTTCTCTTTATCCTCACCTATAAATACCCCCATTCCCTTCACTTCAAAACACACCTTCAAAACCTCCAAATACATTCTTTTCTCTCTTTCTTTATCTCTTTTCTTAGATTTTTAGTTTTTCTTATGTTTTCTTAGTTTTTAGCTTTTCTTAGTTAATTTCTCTTAGTTTTAGAGTTCTTCCCTTTTTAGGGAAGAACTAGTTATGTTTTTGTAATATTTTAGCTTTTTGATTCAATAAATGGGAGTGCAAATTCCGCTTGGAGTTTTTCCAAAGAACGAGAATAGCGTCGAGTTACGTAAGGATTTTATTTTCTTCTGATTATTTTTATGCTTTATTCTTACATGTTATATTTAATTTATGCGTGGTTAAATTTAAGCGTCTTTGGTTGTTTAGTAAACATGATGTAATAATGACGTTGTTATGCTTGCGAAATATTAAATAGGTAAAAATCTCTAAAATGAATTGATTTTATTTTTATTCATGATTTTATATTAAGAGTGTTAGAGAGAAATATATTATTTTTCATTACAAACTTAAACCTGAAAATTAGATTTTAAGGTTTAGTTATCCGGTCTGATTTAGAGTAGTGCTCTTTTATTTGTTGGTACAATCGCCCGATAGTTAGAGTGAAGCTCTATTTCAAAATTTTTTATAAGAATTATTATCTGAAAATGTATTGACGACATGTTTTCCGTAGTGATTTTAAAACGTGAAAGTTAGTACTCGGATAACTAAATTCTTAGGTTTAATTTGGACACCTTGAATAAAGTTTAAACTGTCTAACCCCACCAAAGGTGGCATTTAAATGGTTCATTTTCAATCACTTAGAAAAAGGAATTAATTTAATTAACCAAATTAGTTATCAACCCCACCCATAGGTGTTAATTGATTTGTTTAGTTAACAAAGAATATCTAACCCCACTAAAGGTGGTATTCATACAAAAAAGGGAGAATCAATAAATATCAATTCATATATTTAATAACCTAAATAATACGAGCAAGCATAATTAACTTAGTTATTATATCCATAAATACTCCGCCATTATAAATGAACATAATTTTCATGAATGTTTATTGAATCTATGTTTATTTTTATGTTTGTAGATTAAAAACACAAAACCCAAAATATCGTGATAGGATGTTTAGGATTTAATTTCGTTTTTAAAAGTTTGAATAATAAATTAAAAACCACATACATTCCTTCCTTAGATTGACCTTGGGAGTATACTTATCATTTTCTACGAAATGATTCGTGCACTTGCGAGAGTTTTATAAATATAAAACCAAAGTATTGGCAGGATCGGCGATGCCGGTTTTCGCTCATCAAAGTTTTTGACAATCCCGATTCTGCTCATCAGCTCTCTCTAACCTTGCTGTAATTTTTGCCAAGTTTACAAATCATTCCAATAAATTCTAGAGAAAAAGAACAAGAGAATAAAGCAAGAGCTATTTTCAATTTTATGGTGTTTTAAAGTATTAATACCTCATCTATTTCTTTTACTAAGTTATGAACCTTTTCTAAACTTTGATAATGTTATGATGTTTTCTCCTTGTAGATTATTGGTTTGCAAATATTTTCAACATAATAATTTTAATAAATCTCTTATATATGCAGAAGATAATTAATCCTTTAATTTGCAGTTTTTTTCAAAAAGATATATAAACTTAAATAAGAAGAGAGATTTAAATATCATATATTTCTCATTTAAGCTTATTTTCTGGCTTAAAATAGTTGGATTTAGATATTCTTCCTTAAATATGAAACTAGAGATACTTGTCTTATCAATTTATGTCAACTTTAATAATTTTATTTTTAATTTCAAATCAAACCAAGCAAGATTGATTGTTATAAGTTATCTAAGATCGATAATATCATAGTAAAATACAACCTTAAAATAAATAAAATAATTATATACTTATATTTGCATAAAAAGAAAGCATAACTGAATTTGTGAGTAACTGAATAATATAATATATTCAATATAAAAAAAATGAACTATATAATTTCTCAAAATAAAATTACAATCCAAAAAACACTTATAAGAGTTAAAGAAGGAGAAAGAAAAACTACACAGTTAAGCTCTCTCTAGCTTTGGTGTAGTTTTTGCCAAGTTTACAAATCATTCCAGTAAATTCTAGAGAAAAAGCACAAGAGAATAAAGTAAGATCTATTTGCAATTTTATGGTGTTTTAAAGTATTAATACCTCATCTATTTCTATTGGTAGAGTATGAACCTTTGCTAAACTTTGATAATGTTATGATGTTTTCTCCTTGAAGATGATTGGTTTTCAAATATTTTCAACATAATAATTTTAATAAATTTATGATATATGCAAAAGATAATTAATTCCTTAATTTGCAGTTTTTTCAAAAAACATATATAAACTTAAATAAGAAGAGAGATTTAAATATCATACATTTCTGATTTAAGCTTATTTTTTGGCTTAAAATAGTTGGATTTTGAAACCCCAAAATGCATCACACCATTTAGAGAGTACTCACCCCTTATAAGCATATCACCACTTAGCTTCCTAAGTAATATAAGACATGTGCAGGCTCAATGCAACAAAATTTTGTGTTTTGTTCATGGTATTTTGTAGGCCCATCTCATTAAGTTAGCTAACTCCAAGTTCAATTCTATTAATACAAATTTCTTTTGGAACAATATCTAGCCTTGCTAAGAGCTTAACTCCTCAATATGTTTAGAGAAAGTAATCAATTTCATTTCAAGTCAATACTCAAAAGATGAAAAATCACAATTTCCTTACAATTCCAACCTCATGCCAACTCATTTTTGTTGATTTTGGATTCAAATTTTTAACTCAAAATAACTACCCAATTATTTCTTGACAAATATTGTGAAGCAAGATTGGGAAATTAGAGTCTTTCTACCATTATAAAGGGAGGCATGTGATGCTCTTGTTTTGACACCAATTAAAAGAGAATAAATTTCTTTAAATTTTCATAAAGAGCCTTATTAATTATTTTTCACATTTTCTTTTTAGATCTTTGATGAGTGCTCAAAAAGAACTAAAATAACCATGATTTTATGCACATTAATTGATTAAAAATATATATATTTATATGTTTTATCATATATTTATATAAATTTGTCTTTTTCGGAATCACGGGTATTTTTATTGTTTTTTCAGGTATTTTGGCTTAAAAACGCAATTTAAAGACTCAAAGAAGAATACTTGAAGCAATACATCACAAATAAATTAATAAATAAGTGGAAAAAGGTCAACAAACATGGAAAAATTGGACAAAATGGGTCGAAAAGGTCAAAAATGTCAAAAGACGGAAAATCGCGAGCCGCGGCAGTGCCCAGCGCCACGACCGTAGCGTTCATTTCTTCCTTCCGCGCGCGCCGCAGCCTGGCGCGGGCTGTTCATTCCACCGCGCAGCAACGGGCCCCAGCAGCCTTGTATGGCCATGCATCGGCCTTGACCAGCGCGCAGCGCGTTTTTGACCCATTTTTCACATGCGGCGGCCTTTATGGCGTCATGATGGCGTCATTGATGACCTCTCGGCATGTCACTTTACCACGTTTTTATTTTTTATATTTTTTTAACATTTTTTTACTCATTTTTTCCCTCCATCCTCCCTTATATCTACCCTTCTTCCATTCACTCCAGAGCACACCTCAAAACCTCGCTTCTCTCTTCTTTCTTTCTCTCGTTTCTTAGTTTTTGAGTTTTCCTTAGTTTCTTTCTTAGTTTCTAAGCTTTTCTTAGTTTTTCTCTTAGTTTTTAGTTCAATTCTGTTAGGGTTAGAGTTCTTCTGTTTTTGAGAGGAACTTGGAATGTTTTTGAAATAATTTAGATTTTTGCTTCAATAAATGGAAGTGCAAATTCGACTTGGAGGTTTTCTAACTTAGCGGGGAATAGCGGCGAAGTTACGTAAGGATTTTATTTTCTTCTGATTATTTTTTATGCTTTATTCTTACATGTTATATTTAATTTATGCGTGATTAAATTTAAGCGTGCTAGTTGTTTATAATCATGATATAATAATAACGTTGTTATGTACGAAATATTAAATAGGTGAAAATTTCTAAAATGAATTGAGTTTATTTTTATTCAAGATTTTATATTAAGGATGTTAGAGAGAAATATATTATTTTTCATTACAAACTTAAATCTGAAAATTAGACTTTAAGGTTTAGTTATCGGTCTAATTTAGTGTAGTGCTGTTTTATTTGATGGTTCGATCGTGCGGTAGTTAGAGTGAAGCTCTATTTCAAAAGTTTTTATAAGAATTATTATGTGGAGAGGTAGTGACAACATGTTTTCAATAGTGGTTTTAAAACTTGAAAATTAGTGCTCGGATAACTAAATTCTTAGGTTTAATTTGGACACCTTGAATAAAATTTAAAGCTGTCTAACCCCGCCAAAGGTGGCATTTAAATAGTTCATTTTCAATCTCTTAGAAAAAGGATTTAATTTAATTAACCAAATTAGTTATCAACCCATTGTAGGTGTTAATTGATTTGTTTAGTTAACAAAGAATATCTAACCCATAGCGAAGGTGGTATTCATACAAAAAAGAGAATCAATAAAATATCAATTTATATCTTTAATAACCTAGATAATATGAGGAAACATAATTAATTTAGTTATTATATCCATAAATACTCCACTAATATCAATGATAAAATTTGCATGAATATTTATTGAATCTGTATTTATATTTATTTTTAGGTAAATATTTATTGAATTTGTATCTATGTTTATTTTTAGAATATATTTAATTAATGTATATATGTTTATTTTATGTTATTAGATTAGGAACACAAAAAAACCAAACTATCGTGACGGATGTTTAGGATTTAATTTCGTTTTTAAAAGTTTGAATAATAAATTAAAAACCACATACATTCCTTCCTTAGATCGACCTTGGGAGTATACTTATCATTTTCTACGAAATGATTCGTGCACTTGCGAGAGTTTTACAAATATTAAATACAAAGTATTTGCGAGAATCGGCGATGCCGGTTTTCGTTCATCAATCTTGTTAAAATATGAACAAGTTAGATTAAATTTTAAAACGAGAGTGAGAATGGATTTTATTTTTTTATTTTATATATTTGATTCTTTTATGGTTTTCAATATCAATACATTTGATTTGTTAAACAAGTCATTTTATTTCATTCATTGAATTTTTTCTTCTATACTATATAAAGTTAGTCATGTTCATTTTATATGATTATTGATAGAATAAATATTTCAATTATTTTTGTTATATGAATTCATCTTTTATTGTAATATTATATATGCAATATATTGTTGAATCTTAGATGGCTTGCATAATAAAAAATGAGTTGAATCTTATTTTAAAGGGTTTTTCAAAATAAATTTTTTTCTAATCTCAAGGGCTTCTAAGAACATATTTTTCAATTATTTATTTGGAATGAGAAATATATAATTGAATAGTAAATTAGAATCAAGTTAGTAACATTAAATAATACAAAAAGATGAAACTTAAAGCTTTGCCTTCTATTGAATTAGCCATTCCTTTGGTGGAGAATATCATTTCATTAACTTGTACCAGTATATCCTCCAATACACCCTTTGTGTTGGCGTTTGATCTTTCAGCTAACTATATAATAACACCAGTGTCCTTTAAGGGAACATTGCCAAGGGAAGCATTTATAGAATAAGGCATAACATTTATGGATACTCCTAGATCTAAAATGGCTATCTCAAACCTATTGGTTCCTATAATGCATGAAATAGTAAAACTACCAAGGTCCTTAAACTTAAAAGGCAATTTTCTTTGCAATATAGCTAAGACATTATCCCCTAAACTAACCACCACATTACCTTTCAGCTTGCGTTTAGTATTGCAAATCTCCTTAAGGAACTTAGTATACCTTGGCACTTTTTTTATAGCATCCAACAAAGGAATGTTGACTTGCACATTGCAAAAAGTCCCTACAATACCATATTTGTGCTCCTCCTTCTTTGATTTAGCAAACCTACTAAGAAAATGTAACATGGAACAATAAATTCAAGTAGAGGGTTTAGGTTTTACCTAAAGGGTTTTACTTTCTCTTGTGGAATAAAGGCTCCATCTTTTTTTGCTCCTTTTGTAAAGGTCCCTCCTTATAATTGGTCTTACTTTAGCTTTTAGGGAGCTCTTCAAGTTTATTTTCACTCTTTAGGGTGATTGCATGGGCTTATTTTTTTTAGATTCACCACAGTTTAAGATGAAAGTTTACCAAATGTTTGAGCTTCCCAACTTTCCAATAGTTGTGGCCAGTTGGCCTATTTGAGTTTCAATGTTTTTTATTGAAGTTTAGTCTTGTAGATTCAATTTTGGGCCTCTTGTTGAAACTTAAAAATGTTAGTTGCTATTGCACCAATCAAGTCTTCTATGACTTACCTTGAGGTTGTTATAGTGGTTAGGATTAAAGTCAGTATTACCGTTGTGGCTTGGGATTAGAGAATTCAGGTGGATTATGAGGAACACTTGTTTGATTATTACATGCATAGAAAATATTTGAGTGATCCTTTCATCCGGGGTTGTATGTATTACTATATGGATCATACTTGGGCCTCAATCCTAGAAAACCACCAACAAAATTGGATTGTTCCTTTTGATGGATGGGATAAATATTAGTAGGGTGTCCCATTGTAAAGCATATGCCATATGTTTTCACCTATCCTACAACTAATCACTATACCAAGGTAGTGAGATTACTAATTTTTTGTTCAAAGTGAGAATAAGAATTCACCTACTTTACCTTAATTGGTGGGTTTGTTCATGAGCCAAATTGTTGAGAATTGGCAGTCATGGTTGTAATCAAGGATCGTGCTTCAATTGTTGTTTTATCTACCAATGCCTCATCATTTACATCATCAATCATATTTCTATCTCAATATGCATAGAGTGTTTCCCTATTAGATTGCATAATTCCAAAAATATGTTTCCTTATTATGGTGGCTCTGGAAGGGAAATATCTATTTATAAAATACCTCTTCATCTCATTCCAAGTGGTAATGGATCTAGATGGTAAATAATATAGCCATTTCTTAATACTATCCTCCAAGGAGAAAGGAAAAGCTTTAAGTTTGACTTGTTCTTTAGTAATTCCTAATGACTTCATGCTGGAGCAAACTATATGGAATTCCTTTAAGTATTTTTTTGGGTCTTCTCTAGCTAAACCTTTGAAAATAGGTAATAAATATATCAGTATAGATTTAAGTTCAAAACCTACCTCTAAGTTGGGATATACTATGCATAAGGGTTATTGTTCCAATTCAAGTGCAGGTAATTCCTTTAGTGTTGGATCAACAATTGTCATATTTTGTTGCTCTATTTCTTAGTCACATGAAGAAGTGGATACATTTGTATTTTCTTGCAATGGGTGTAGTGATCTCAAGTTGTAAGAATTTCCTATTGAAAATTAAAACTTAAAAAAATTAGTAAACAAATAATTAATGACAAATGATGAATGAAATCGGGGATAATACTGATTTCGTAAATACTTATCCATTTTAAATTTTATTAGTTCTCATAAGTGTACAAATCATTTATAGAAATGATAAGTATATTCATTCAAGAAAGTAATATTGTCTGGTTTTTAAATATTTTTCAAATTTGAAAAACAAATCAAACCTAAACATCATGTCACAATGATTTGGTTTTTTAAAAAACTAATCTAATGCATAAAGATAAAGATATACATGGATTTAACAAATACTGATCATTCGTAAACAGTGGAGAATAATAGATATAATAATTCAGTAATTATGTATACTCATATTATTCAGCCTATTAAAGATATAAATTGATATTTATTGATTTTCTATTTTTGATATGAAAGTATCCTTAGGTAGAGCCCAAATTATTTTGTTTAATATTAATTAACTAATATCCTTAGACAGGACCTATTAATTAATTAAGTATTAAATTTTAGCTTTATTTCTAAGAAAATGAAAAACCATCTAATCATAGTTTTAGACGGAGTCAATTAATTAGACTTTATTCAAGGTGTCCAAATTAAACTTAAGAATTTAAATATCTTAAAAATAACTTTCATGTTTTAAACTATTTACAAAAATATGCTGTAAATATATTTTCAAATAATAATTATTTGTTAAAAAACTTTGAAATAGAGCTTCGCTTTAAATATTCAAATAATTAAATCTAAAATAAAAGAGTATTACTCCAAATTAAGTCCATGCAATTAAATCTTAATTTTAACTCTCATATTAAGTTTGTTATTAAAAGTAATGTACTCTTTCAAATAACATTTTTTATAAAAGTCTTGAATAAAAATAAAATAAATTTATTTTAAGAAAATGTTTTACCTGTACAATATTTTTCAAGCATTACAACGTTATTATTATACCATATTTACTATCATCCAGACATGTTATAATTTATCATAGACAAATAAAGAATGACATAGAAGAAGCAACACAGATATATAGACTGTAAAAGGAATATAATTAATATCTTAACAATATTCTTACAGAACTTTGAAGAGTTGATTCTAATACTGGAAAAACTCTTATAGTAATTGCACTCTAAAATTTGTTGAATCAAAAGCTAGAAACTACTAACACATAAACATGTTCTTCCTCAAAATTAAGAGAAAAACTAAATAAATTCTAAAAGCTAAAAATATAAATATCTAAAGAAAAAAAAGAGAGAAAGTTGCTGAAAACACACCTTTGAAGCTTATTTTCTTAGTATACAGAGGGTCCTATTTATATGAAAAAATGTGATAAAAATTGTGTTTTTTCTGCAACGCGATCAGATCGTAACAAGATTTTTGACTAGTTCAAACCTCCTTGTGCGGCAGCATACAATTTGTTTTCTTTCCATTATCTCTTTTCTTCACTTTGGATAATATCAAATAAATGATATTCATTTAAGTTCCAAAATGTGTGATAAAAATGCTTCAAGTATTTTTCTTTATTTTAATATTTATGTATTAAGATATGTGCAAAACACTACAATATACCCATTAATCTGAGCAAATAGATTTGTCTAAAATATAATATAATAAAGCAAATACAAATCCATTTTATTAATTAAATTATATTAAAACATGGTATATTTAGTGTTTTTAAGCACTTATCAACAAAATCTAAAAGTCAATCCCCAACAATGGCGCCAATATCTTGATATGCTCCAAAACAATGCAAGTATACATGGTCAATTGTACAAGTGATAAGTAATTTAAGAATAAATGTTATCATACCCACAAGGATTGTTGATAATTTATACTACTATTTATTAATTTTTTAATGAGTTAATTAAAGTTAGCAAATAGAGGTTTTTGATTGATTTTAAGGAAACTAACATAAAGAAAATAAATGTAAATTGAATATGGATGCGGCATATATTTAATCATGGGACTATCCTCATCACTTTCTTATAATTCAACTAATTATGTTATTAATCAATATTTAATTTCTTAAATCCTAAATTACTATCATAGTCTAAAAACATTCTTAAATTCTTAACTTTAAATTTAAAAGTTTAGGTCTACTTAAGGCTTCCCACCTTTTCTTATTTTGTAATTGATTTAGAATACTAAATTGACCTAAATCCAAAACAACCTAGAAGAATTCTTACTAGATTTAATTCATTCATTACGTTAAGATCAAAAAATAAGATAATTAAGCTAGGAAAGACTAGAAGAATCATTTAACCTTTAGCACATTTCAATTAGGATTATAACTCTCTCTTTTAGGTGTCAAGTGTACAGTATTCATACGCTGGTTGTAGTGCACTTTAATCCATACTACGGCATATAATAAAGCTTGCATCTTGTGATCCAACTTGAAAGGTTTGTGTCACAATGCACATATTCCAAACTACGAGTGCATTGTTGTTCCATAATTCCTAGTGGAATCTGAGAGTAGTGTAACGCAGAATACATATTTTATGCCCCGCCACATTTGTAATTTTAGCTCTAAATACACATTTTACTCTTGTTGCTCCTTTTCTCCCCCAAACACTTGTATAATACAAAATAAACACATAAAATGCACAAGGAACAATAAATCAATGTTAATATGTGGAAATTGATAGACAAATGTATATGTAAAATAGCACTGATAAAATAATATTATAAATTTTCTTATATTACAATTTGTTTTTTGAATTATATGCATAAAGTATGTGTCCATGTATGTAAATATTTAACTGTTCAAAGAAATACTAAAAAAATTAAACCACAAAACTATAAAAAAACAATTGACCTAAAAAATAATATTAAAAAAATAAATTTAAGTGTAATTTATTTCATATATGAGTTAGATAAAAAAATAGTAATAACTTTATAGTGATGTGATGAGTGTCATGTATAAGTGTAAGTGTAAAAATTGGTATTGTCATTATATACATAACATTTAAAATCTAACTTTTTTAATTCATAGTATAAATTTAAGAGTCTTGATATTATCATTGTATACAAAATGATTATTTAAAAATCTAATTTTTTAAATTTATTACCTTTTCCTTAAGAAAAAAAGACTACAATGATGAATAAGCTGAACTATTATATTTAAAAATACAATTTTTAAATTTTAGCCCATTTCTATGATAAATAATTTAGATAAATAATATTGATAAATTATAGTGATATTTAGTTAAAACAATTTAAATGTATAGATATTAATAAATAAATAAACTTAAATTAATGAATAATTCTTAAAATCAAGAAAAATATTTAATTACAACTAGTAATATATACGTTAAATTATGTTTATTCAAAAGTCACGGTCATTTAGTAAAATTATTTGTCTAAACTGTTTATTTTGTAAATAGTTATCTTTAAATTTATTTGTCTAACCCATTTGTCTTGATATTATCATTGTGTATAAGTGGTTTAAAAATTTAATTTTTGAAATTTATAGTATAAATTAAATTTATAAAAGGGACCACAGCGAAGATAAACAAAATACTTACGTAAGTGCAATTTAATTCATACATGAGTTAGACAAAAAGAAATATAATCATAACTTCATAGTAACTTGATAAATGTGGAGTGTTGATGAGCGCAAGATCGACAATGCCGATCTTGCGAAATCTTTTGGTTTTATTATTTGTAAAACTCTCGCAAGTACACGAATCATTTTATAGAAAATAATAAGTATACTTCTAATGTCGATCTAAGGAAGGAATATATGTGGTTTTTAATTTATTATTCAAAATCTTAAAAATTAAATTAAATCATGAACATCCTATCATGATATTTTTGTTTATTTGTTTCCTAATCTAATAACATAAAAATAAATAGAGATATAGATTCAATAAAAAATAATGCAAAATTTTATCATTATAATAGTGGAACATTTAAGGATATAATAATTAAGTTAATTATGCTTACTCTATTATTTATATTATTAAAGATATAAACTGATATTTATTGATTCTCTCTTTTTTATATGAATACCACCTTTGGTAAGGTTAGATATTTTTTGTTAATTGAACAAATCAATTAACACCTATGGGTGGGGTCGATAACTAATTTGGTTAATTAAATTAATTCTTTTTTTTCTAAGAGATTGAAAATAAATCATTTAAATGCCACCTTGGGTGGGATTAGACATTTTAAACTTTATTCAATGTGTCTAAATTAAACCTAAGAATTTAATTATCAAAGTACTAATTTTCAAGTTTTAAAACCATGACTGAAAATATGTTGTCAATACATTTTCGAATAATAATTCTTATAAAACTTTTGAAATAGAGCTTCACTCTAATTACCGTGCGATTGTACCAACAAATAAAAGAGCATTACTCTAAATAAGATTGGATAATTAAACCTTATAATCTAATTTTCAGATTTAAGTTTGTAATGAAAAATAATATATTTCTCTCTAACATCCTTATTATAAAATCTTGAATAAAAATAAAATCAATTTATTTTATAAAAATGTTTTACCTATTTAATATTTCGCAAGCATAACAAAATTATAATTATATAATATTTACAAACAACCAATCATGTTAAATTTAATCATAGACAAATTAAATATAACACATAAGAATAAAACATAAAAAGATAACTGTAAAGAATATATTAAAAAAATATCTTAAAAAAATCCTTATAATAGTTTGATACTAATTCTGTTGTTGAAAAACCTCTAAAAGGATTTCCATCTCCGCTTATTGAATAAAAAAATAAAAATCTATAAAAACATAGAGTTCTTCCCAAAAAGAGAAAAACTTTAAAACTAAAAACTAAAAAAGAAAACTTTCTAGAGAGAGAACGTGCTCAAAAAATGGGGGAAAATATTTCAAAATTTGAATTGGACGTGTTTAGACAAGTTTCCACCCATATGGGGTGCAAAAATACCGTTAGAGCGTGGCATGTGTATGGCGTGTTCCAGCTGCATGTGGGCGTGTGCTGGGCATGCGCGCAAGACTCGGCACCAATGGGTGGCTGCACGACGATTTTGTCTTTTTTGACATTTTTGACATTTTTGACACATTTTGTCCAATATTTTTGTCATTTCCTCATATCTTTTCTCAACATATTTGTGATGTATAGTCTCTAGTATTTCAAGTTTTTTAAGTTATTTTTGAACAAAAATACCTAAAAAACGATAAAAATATGTGTGATTTCGAAAAGAAATATTTATATAAAAAATGATAAAATCATACAAATATAAATCTATTTAATCAATTAAAGTAAATTAAATAATTGTAATTTAAGTGTTTTTTAAGCACTCATGAAGTACCCTATATAAATCATAAATTTAAGTCTTAGTATTATCATTATACGTATTTTATTCATTAAAGATCAATATGTATGTGAGAAAAAAAGGATGTCACAAACATAAGAAAATAAAACTTATTTAGATTCAACAAATAAAAAATTATTGAGGTATAATTTAATTCATACATAATTTGATAAAGTCATAAAGTCATAAATTCATAATCAAGAATCAAGTGTAGAATGTCATATTCAAAAGCATAAGTTCAAGCATTAGTATTGTCATCGTAAGTTACATTTAAAATCTAATTTTGTAAATTCATATTATAAATTTAAGCATCTTGATACTATTATTGTGTACAAATAATATTTTAAGAATCTAATTTTTAAATTTATTAATTTTATAAAAAAGGAGATACAATGAAACAATCAAGAAACCTATGTATTAGGTATAAATGATGCTTTAAAAATTAATTTTTTTAATTTTATTGACTTAAAACAAGTCATAATTTCATAATAAAGTATAAGTGTAGAGTACCATATTTAAAAGTATAAATTCAAATCTTGCTATTATCATTATACGCATTATATATTAAAATTCAATTTTATAAATAATCTTGATATTATCATTGTGTATAAATAATATTTTAAAAGTCTAATTTTTTAAATCTTTTAACTCAAATAAAGTAGTGACAATGACTACTATGATTTTTTTAAATTTAGTTATAATTTTATAATCAAGTGATAAGTATACAATACTATATTCAAAAGTATAAGTTCAAGTTTTTGTATTGTCATTATATGTATTATATTTAAAAATTTAATTTTTAAATTTATAGTATAAATTTAATAGTTTTAATATTATTATTATGTACAAATGATATTTTAAGAATTTAATTTTTAAATTGATTAACATAAGTAATCACCACTAACAAAAACACTTTTTATATAAATTAATATCTATGTTTTAAAATAATTAACTTTAAAAAAAACAGAGGTCGTCGACGACTCTCTCTTTTTATATAGATTTTTTTTTTTTTATAATCTCTTTATATATAGATTAATAGACAAGTTAGCAAATACGTGAATAATTTAAAGAAAACAGAAATCAATATTAAATCTTAAACTCAAGAGGTTAGTTTCACAATAAATAGTCATGAATATATCCCAACCATTTCAAAATTTGAAACCCTCCATTCAAACTTTTCTTGTGAAGACTATAAATTAAAATACTATTTTTATCTCAATCTAGCTAGCTAATAGCTAGCTTCAACTATATAGAACTTTCTTATTACAACCGTTCCTATATATACAATTCATTCATTACCTTCGCGTTCTGGGTGGTTTCTTGCTCCTCATATTGATGATAATCAAACTCCACCTCTCTATATTTATCTATTAATTCTCAATACATTATCAGTCCAATGTAATGAAAGACCTATTTTCCTTGTTCCTCCTCAAGAAATCGATGAGGAAAGCCATCGGCATTAATACCTTTTGTGGCGGGAACGATTCCACATCAACCCTAAATCACCAGTACAAGACTGTTGATAACCATAAAATTAACACAAAGATGTTTCCAGCCAATGAAAGAAGTAGTAGCAGTGGACTTACATTGGAGGAGATGATCTACAAGTTAGACATAGAAGAAGAGAATGAAAGAAAAGCATACATGATCATCAATAAGTACAACACGCAACCAGGGAGATTTTCATGTGTTAACAATTCAGATCATATCTTAATGTCTGCAAGGAATGCATTGAATCAATACCCTAGATTTTCTCTTGATGGCAAAGATGCAATGTATCGATCGAACTTTCAAAACTCGGATAAAAAATTAGATAAATCTTCTCAGCCACGGCGAATAATGCAATTGCCTCTTACTTTGGGAGGGGAAAAGGTTGTTTGGTGTAAGCCAGGAGTGGTAGCTAAGTTGATGGGGTTAGAAGCCATGCCAGTGCCAGTGAATTGTAGCAATTATAAGCAAAAGATTAAAAAGAGACACAACTTTAGGAGAAGAGCTAGTGAGCTTGCTGACATTGATCATGAGATTAAGATGAGATCATCAGGAGGATGAAGTTATAGCATAATGAAGCCAGTTCCACTACAACCTACTAGCTTTCTTTAATGAAATATATCATATTTGTTTCTATTTTTTTGGTTGAATATTTATATCTATTTTTGATCGTTAATTTATATTCCACGCAATATTGTAATATTCTAAAAATTATAATTGTCAGAGAGAGAGAGAGAAAGAGGCTCCTTCTCTCTAGAATTTTTTAAACTTCTCTAGCCCTTCTCTAGCTGCTTTTCAATTTTCCCCATGGGGAATCTCCTTGAGCTCTCTCTTCTAGAAGGAGACTCCAGTTCATTATCATAAAAAAAATTTATAAATAATTTCTTTACACTAAACATGTAGATAGTGGTTTGTGGTGTGAATTTAATACTATGAATATCATATCTAATTTGTTTTTGTGTTGTATTCTTGATTTTAATTATGATTATACAAGATCATACTCTATCTAGATATTTATGATCATACTCACCAACGCTCAATGTATCAGATATCTATGACTTCCATTCACTAGAAGAAAACTCGAGACGAGTTTAAAACAAGTGGAAGTGACTAATACCAAATGGATATAGGCAAAAAAGAGTAAGTAGTTAGAGTTCTTTTTTATTTTTGTATTATTAGAGTCCCACATGGAAACCTTATGAATTATTATAAAAACTTTTCAACTATAAATAATTAGGCCCTATGATTGTATAAGACATTTTAAAAAATAATCAACTTAGTAATATTAAAGAAGTTCTCTTATTTCTAATTTTTAGGAATATCTCTTCTTTCTTCTATTTAGAAGTTTAAGCCCTCTTATTTGTGAGATAGAGAAATTGTTTTATGCTAGTTTTACTCTAGAGTTATTAGAGTACTCATCTAAAAATAGATAACATAGCTAGGTTTGTCTTATTCTAGATTTGCTAAAGTATTTTCCTAGATAATAGTTTCCTTGTGTTTGTTTCAAAATACAAATACGAGGATCTCTTACCAGAGAATAAATTTGACTAATCAAAACTTTGCTAATATTTTTCTTATTTTCTTAATGCTTTCATATTATTGATACATTTGTGCTTTCATTATGTATCACAAGATATCTTAACATATCAATTGAAAAATACATACTTGAAGTAGAAGGAAGAGTTATAATAATTATGCAAAAAACTCTAAAATTGGTAATTTTCCATAATATGATCTTTGTCTTTCTTGAACTACTTTTACCTTTAGATGATTTTTCAAACAGCCATGTTATATGTTATTATTTTCTATATAATGAAATGACTTTTTTTATCAACAAAACACTATAAACAATTTTCGAAAGTTTATAAGATCAGTCCATTTCTAATTTTTTTTATGAAATTTCACAATTTACTACCGACATTTATCATTTGTACAAAATTATTATCAAACTTTATACCATTATAAATAGGGGCAAGCCTGAAACTTTTTACTATGGGGTTTTAGTCTAAATTTTTTTATGACATATTACCACAAAATATCTATAGCTTTTACATTAAATTTTCCTTATAACCTAATACAAAAATTATCAAATATAAAAAAATACAATAAGGAAACATAATATACATTGAAGTTATACAAGAATAAAATTATATTTATGAATTAGAAGTTAATCTCATTAAATAATTAGTGCAATGAAATATGTCAAGTTTTATTGATGTTAAAACTAAAACTAAAAAAACACATTAAAATCTAATAAAGAATAAGATATGATTTATGTAATCAAAGTGAAACATTAATTAAAAATATATCTTGATAAATATTTAAAATTTACAAATAAATAGGAAAACAAAAATGAACTTATGAGAGCAAAAGATGTATTAAAATTTTCATATAAGGACTTCAAATAAGTTAGAAGATTAGTAAAATAAATGGTTTGCTAATATAATCTTAAATAATGTTAAAGTTGGACACTAAAATATTATGAGAAATTTGATTAAATGAATGAAAAAATTAGTTAAACTTTTATTGTTATAGTAAATTGACTAGAAGTTAAGTATTTGAATTATTTTTAGATTAAACTATATTATAAGTCTAGATTTAAGAAGTATTACCATATGATATATATTGATGCAAATGAAGTGTATATATATAAGGTCAAAAATATATAGATGTATTTAATTTTGAGTCAATTGTTTTTTGTTATTTACACATAATACCAATAAATTAGCATAAATGTGGGTAGAAGTGGCTAAAAAAATTGGTTAAATTATTAGTTTGTGTTCAAATTTTATTAGAGGCATGCATATGTAATAACACACATAAAAAATATGCAAATTGTCTACTAATTTGTTTTGGGCAATATTCAGGCTAAATTGCCCCATTATGATTCTCCTTAGTTATAAAGAATGACCGAACTTCGATTCAGTATGAAAAATATATCACTATCGTTATGTTAGTATTAAATTATAAATGTATAAAAAATTTGTGTTAATTTTGTATAAATCTTGAAAGTTTGGTAGTAGATTGTAAAGTTTAATAATGAATTTCTTTTTAGACTTTTGGTGTTAAAAGGTTACATTTACTTTATGTTACATTAATCAATAAAATCTATTACAGAAATACTTAGAATATATGGTATATTTGTCACTTAATTGAACTTTAGTGGTATTTTTTTAACATACAAAAGTAGGTTGTACATTCGTAAGAATTATACAGATTTAATGTTCATTGTGAAGTTTACTCTAATGAGAAATGTTAAGGACACTTCTTTATACACTCATCCACCCACTCTTGCATTTTCTTCATGACATGTGTTAGTGAACTTAATTTAAAAAAAATGTTATTTAAAATAGAACCTTTTTTTTATTTTATTTTTAAAATGATATATATATGTAAACCAAGAGAGTGAGAGAGTGTATAAAGGTATGTATTAAATAATGTTACTAGCATTTCTCTTACCCCAACTTATATAAGTAACCTTGCTTTAGTAATAGAATTTATTAAATACTACTCACAATTCACAATCTTTTTATAGTATGAGAGCCAACATATCTTGATATCTTGAAAAATTCAACAATAGTGACAATATCGATTTTTGTTCCACGCCTAAACAACAATACTCATTTTGTTGCTACTCATGGTGATCTTTCTACATCATCTTTCTCTTCTTTGATTTTATTACCTCTAATTAATCTCAATTTTTCTATCAAGTTAGATAATATCAATTTTCTCATTTTGAGAGAACAATTTCTCTCGATAATCATTGTCTATGGCCTAGAAGACTTATTCAATGCCTCAATTGTGCCTCTTTCTCAATTCTTGATCAAAACTCCTGGTGTGAATCCTTAGTATTTACAATGAAATCTTGTTGAATCTTAATTTTATGGATCTATTTTTTCATCAATGCATCCACATCTGTCTAGGGGAACATCACTTGCAAAACAATGACAATCATTTAAGCAAGTGTTTTCAACTAATTCTCAGGCACGCATTATACATTTGAGGCTTGGATTGCAAACCTTGCGCAATAATGATCTTATAGTAGAAGCCTTCACTTTGAGGTTGAAGTCTATGGTTGATAATCTTGCTGCAATTGATGAGGTTGTTACTTCTAGAGATCTCATTCTTTATGGTCTCGGAGGTCTTAATGGTGATTACAATTCTTTTGCCTCATGAGATCAAACAAAGTATGCTTTGAAGACTTTTAGAGTGAATTGAACATGTAGGTTTATTATTCATATCCAAAACTTTTGAACGTAATATTTTAGATTTTTTTTAAGTACGATTAACAATTATATCTAAAAATTAATTTTTAAATTTAAATATAAGTACAATTGTTAACCGTACTTATTAAAAGTTAAGTAAATTTTAATAGGTATAGTTGTTAACACTATCTAAAACTTTTGAGCCTAACTTTTTGAAATTTTTTAAATACGATTAATAACTGTGCTTAAAAGTTAATTTTAAAATTTAGATACATATACAATTATCAACGGTATTTTAAAATTAAGTCAATTTTAATAGATATAATTGTTAACTTTACCCATGAATAAAATTATAGGCACAGTTTTATATTTTAAATTAGATAAAGATATATTTATCATACATACCTAAATGTATTTTTAATTTATACTATTAACAAATATACCAAAAAAAATCATACAACTAAAAATCCTAACGTCAAAATTTTACTCTCATAATTTGAAATCTCCCCAACCTCGCGAAGTGCTGCTAAACACGTCTGTCTCCTCGGCAAAAACAACCACCATCGCTGCAAATCTGTCTCCTCGGCGAGATATAGCTCTCCACCACCAGATTAGTTTTTTAAACCTGGAACTGAGATGTTTCCTCAGCTCTGTTTTCGTCGCTTTTGTTTTCTTTATTCAACCTATGATTTGAATTCAACCAGCAAGTATAGTAGGGAACATGGTGTTATTATGTTTTCTTGTGTTCCTGTTGAATCCTGCGACGAGCTAAACGAAAAGATTGGGGAAATCATTAATATGCAGTATTTGGGCCTTGGATATTAATACGTTAATCACTAATACAAGGTACAGTCCTGCACCAAAAAAACTAACGCAAGTACATTAATCTGTAGTATAATCACTAATGCAAGGTATAGTAATTCATAGTATTTTTATGATTGATTAAAAATAATATTGATTTTGTTATTCAAAATAGGAGGTGATTAATTTAAAAAAAATTCATTGAAGATAGTTTCCCATATTAGTAAAGATGAAATTGTTTAACCTTGTTTGAATGAATAATGAGAAAATTAGATAACCTAATTTTGGCGAATGAAGAAATGATTGACATATGAAATAAGAACTTGATGGTTATAAATATGATTTAATTTCTTTATTGTTAATCATCCCAAAATAGAGAAAAAAACTTGTATGAGAAGTTTTTGAGTGAGAGAATTTTATGAAAAAATTGTCTTGGGGTTGTAATTTATTTTATCTTTTAAGTGTGTGAGAGAATTATTGAGAGTGTGATTGTAACAATTTTTCACATAGTAAATTTTTTTTTGATTGTTTATTGATAACAAAAATGGTTTTCTTCAATTTGGAGTTTTCACTATAATTCTTGTGTTGTGTATTTTCTATTTCTCTGTTCTTTGATATTCTACTAAGGAGTATCTTGGGAGGGAGAATTTGTAATTAAATCATTTAATCCAAATTTCTTAACAACTAGTATTAGAATCAATTTCAAATAAAAAAGCAGAAATGTTAAGAGTCAAGATTGACAATGAGAAATTTGATTGGAAAATCAATTTTGGCTTGTGGTAAGTACAAGTCAAACATTTGTTGATCCAATATGGGTTACATAAGGCGTTAAAGGGAAAACCACCCCTATTACAGGCATTAAGTCTAGTAAAACCGATATAAAGTGATGGAGATTTGGAAGATCTTGATCTAAGAGCTGCAAGTGCAATTCGGCTTTGTTTAGCCAAAAATATTCTTACAAATGTGCATAGAATATCTATGGCCAAAGAACTCTGGGAAAAGCTTGAAGAATTGTATCAGGCAAAAGGCGTCTTAAATTGGGTGTATCTGAAGGAGCAATTTTATACTTTGCATATGAATGAAAGAACTATTATGTCTGACCATCTTAGTTTTCTCAATGATGTTATCTCTAAGTTGGAAACCATTGGATTTAAACTTGATGATGAAGATATAGCTTTAAGGTTCATTTGGTCTCATCCATATTCTTATGAACACATGAAACCTATCTTGATTCATGGAATGGAGAAAATAATTTTTTCAAAGGTTACCAATAAGCTGTTTTCTAAAGAAAAAAGGCTAAGCGGTGGAAATAATGTTTTTTCTGAAAACTCAGCATTGGTAGCTAACAACAGGAAGAAATTTTTTAATGAAAAAGAAGATAGTGTGCTGGACGTGTGGACAATCTGAGCACCTCAAAAGAAATTGTCTGAAGGGTGGAGCTGATTCGAAAAGAAGCTTAAATACCAACGCTAATGCTAACAATATGTCTATTTTTGAAGACTATGGTGATGCTCTTTAAAAAGAGCATGTACATCCTTATGGCTTGTCGCTAGTCTCTAAATATTGCCATGAAAGAGAGTGTGTTATTAATAGTGGGTCCACAAGTTTGCACACAGGTATTGGCTTGGTATAGATGCAAAGTGTGTGGTGGAAATGATGTTAATGGCTGAGGAACTCTTGGGAAAACCAAGTGGGAAAGTTGCACCATAAATTTCAGCAAGTTTTTCGACATGAGCTGATGTGAAATTCTTAGAATTAGTGATTAATTCTAAATGGGTGTACTCTTTATGGTGGAGTATCATAATTCTCTACATCGAGAATTATGATTGTTGGAGTAGACAATGTTATATCGGTAACTATGTTTATATTTAATAAAGGTGGAGATTGTTGTGATTGATTAAAAATAATATTGGGTTTGTTAGTCAAAATAGGAGTGCCTAATTTAGAAGAAAATTCATAAAAGGTGGTTTCCCATATTGTAAAAGATGGAGGTACCCAACCTTGTTTGAATGAAGAATGGGAAAATTAGGTAGCCTAATTTTGGTGAATAAAGAAATGCTTGGCATATGAAATAGGAACTTGAAGGCTATAAATATGGCTTAATTTCTTCATTATTAATCATCTCAAAATAGAGAAAAAACTTATATGAGAATTTTTTGTGTGAGAGAATTTTGTGGAAAATTTCTCTTGGGCTTGTAATTGCTTTAATCTTTTGGGTATGTGAAAGAATTACTGAGAGTGTGGTTGTAACAATTTTCCACATAGTGAATTTTTTCTCTCGTTGTCTTTTGAAAACGAAAGTGGTTTTCTCCGATTTGGAGTTTCCATTATAATTCTTGTATTTTGTATTTTGTATTTCTCTGTTCTTTGACATTATGCTAAGGAGAATCTTGGGAGGAAAAATTTATGATTATACTATTTTATGGAAATTTCATAACAAGTATATGGGCTTTGCATATTCATTTGTTAATATGTTAACTACTACAATACATACATATGGATTCAGTTTTTAACCATGATCGTAGGGTATGTTTATGGCCTTGATCTTTCAATAACCGAGGCCATAGGGTATGTCTATGGCATCGGTCTCTCAATAACCGAAGCCATAGGGTTACCCTATGGCCATAAATTTAAATAAAAATAAAATTATTAATTACAATATTAAAAGTCATGAATATAAATTATAATAAATTTATTCATTAAATTATTAAAAATCATATTATATTAAAATTAAAAATGTAATTTCATTTGAGAGTTTATACACTAAAACATAATAAAACCTTACAAGCTAATTATAATATTTACAATAACAATGAATAATAGCATTATTATTACAAACTGACTTCTTACTATTACAATCATTTATAAATGTACTTCAAATCAACATAATCAACTCCACAACGAATTTAGTAGAAGTGTAAAGAAAAGAAAAATACCATAGGCACTATTAGTAGTAGTTGGTGTGCTGATGCGCTAGTGTTGGTCTTGTTGGTACTAGTCTTGGTGTTAGTCTGGTATTGGTCTTATTTAGTCTTGATGAGTTGGTCTTATTTGGTCTTTGGTGAGCTGGTGTGTTGGTCCACTGGTATGCTGATCCTCTTTGTCCTATATCTATGGTATGTGCAACCAAATACCAAAGTAAAAATCATATGTGATGAGAAAAGAAAATCATCGCAGGCATATACAACCCTTTTAGGAACTGCATATTTATATAAACCAAATAAGCAAAGTTGTAGAAAATAACATCAGTATACCTAGCAAGTTTTAAACTAAATAAAGGACATACTGAAGAAAATTTATCTATAACTATGTCTAAAATCTACAAAGATCTTAGGTTTTCAACAAAATCAATAACTATATAGACATGATAATATATAAAGTGAAAAAAACACCAAGATATCCTTCAATACCATTGTCTAATAACACCTGTTATTATATATATCACCATAAACTCCTTTGTTGAGCGTTCCACCAGTTCTTTCCCAATGTTCTACAGAAACATTAAAAAACTCATGAGAACTAGTAAAAATAACACAAAGTTGGACTATGAAGTTAAGTGGAATATAATGTGAAGATTTGGACCAAGAAGTTGAGTGGAATAGAATGTGAAGATTTGAAGAGATTGATAGCACCAGGCACCAGCACTAAGCACCATCACCAACACCAAGCACCAGTACCAACACCAGCACCAGCACCAACACCAGCACCAAGCACCAATACTAGGCACCAGCACCAATACTAATACCAACACCAACACCAGCACCAGACACAAGTACTAAGCACCAAGCCAAGCACCAACACCAGCACCATCCAAATGCAAAGAATAACCATCACCATTTCTATTGAGATCATATCCATTCTTACTACTAAACTCTTTCAAATTGGCTTTCCAATAAGGTACCACCTACGGATTCTCAAAAACATTGAGGATAGTTTCTAGTTTTCCCTCTAACCACTAGTGATTTGCTTGATGTGAATGACCTACTTGCAACGATAAAACTGAACAACATTTCTGTCATGACCCTTGTATGTGCCTCGAACCACCTGAACCTCATCGTCCTTACGAACTGATATAGAAACTTCTGGGACGACTCTGAAGAGTGGATCGAATAATATTGTTAGGGTTTGACGATGAGCAAATCAGAAAAGAAATTAAGGGGAAAAATCGTGTTTATGTATATATTAATATTAGTTGGCCATAGTGAAAAAAAAGACAGAGAGAGAAAAGAGAAAAAAAAGGGAAAAAGAAAAAAAATGAAAAAATGAAAAAAAGAAGAAGAGGGAAAATGAAAAAAAAGAGAAAAAGAAAAAAAATGATAGAAAAATTTGGTGTTTTATGTAAAAGAGAAAAAAATTGATAACGTATGTCTATGACCTCCATTTTTAAATAACTGAGGACATAAGATTTTGGTCTCGATTTTTGAAAAAAATGTAGTTAAATTTACAAGATTACATATATGTATTGTAGTAGTTGTTAATATGTAGTATTCAATTTTCAAGCTAATTTATGACTTATGCAAGACATAATAGTTGGAACTAGAGCTTTGTACCAATTTTGCTATCATTTAGCGGTTCATTTATTTACTAAGGGATTTCTTTTACTTAATTAGTTTTTAAAGGTGATTATACAGTAGGCTTTTTGTCATTGTATTTGACACCTACCTTTGATTATTGTAAGTGAAATATAGAATAGACAACTTTTCCACCTCCATTTTATTATTCCTTTGTTTCTTATGCTTCTCATTCCCTAATTCTACGTTCTACGTTAATGTATTTCAGTTGATCAATATTGTATAGATTCATTTTCTCGTATATATCAAGTAAAGTTATTTCTTATACAAGATTTTGAAAACTAACCCATATTTATTAAAAAAATGGGGGGTTTTGTTTTATAAACTGAAAATTAAATCTAACAACTAAATATTAATAAAAATAAAAATAAAATATAAAAATTATGATAAAGATTCAAATAAAAGAAAGATTCTATGATCATTATTTATCACTAACGTTTATTACAAATTAACAAAAGCATATCATATTCTTATATTTTTTTATTATATCAATTTAGAGAAATTCATAAAAGTAAAAATATTCATCTCTTTGTAATGATTTGTTGAATTAAACGAGTTCTTAATCCAACTATTTTTAATAGACAACCTAGAATAAGCTCTATAAATTTAATCTATCAAAAATATTAATTTTTAAATAATTAAATTAGATTAAGGTTAAACACACAATCTCGGTTTAATTATAATGAGTATTAATTCTCATTAGAAGTAATTTATTACTAATTATTTTAATTAATTAATCGATTACATATTTAATCAATTAAATTGATTCTAACGAGAATTAATACATAATCAAAAAGAATAATTGAATATCATACTACACATATTAATAAATATTACAATACATATCTAGGGTTTTGAAATTACATACAAATAATTATAAAATGAGATATTCATTAGGAACAATAAATTTATAAAATTATTCATAAAAACAATAAAAAAAGGAAGAAATCTTAGGGTTTGTCTTTAATTATGATAGTACAATTATAATACTAATTATATTTTATAGAGTTTTATTTTGTATTTATAAGAAGTAAAATGATTAGTTTTTGAATTATGTTAGCACTACTTGTAAGCGAATTATGCGAAAACTGCATTACTAAGATAAAGGAGGGCATGTCCCAGGTTATGGAATTTACAGCGAACAGTGATTGGAATGCTTTGGGAGGTTTTTGGTTATTTTGTGCCAAGTACATACACGGTTACGTTAAGTATATCGACATGTCAAATAAAATTCACAAAAATCTTCTATAAATTTCAAAAAATTAATATTTTTTTCAATAAATACAAAATAAATATTTTTGGTTCATTATAATAATAAAATATACATAAATTTAAAATAATTGATATTTAAAAATATATATAAAATATCAGTTATCAATGAACATAGTTTTTTTGTTTTGGTATTGATAACTCATTTTCTCAATTTTCTGTTACACGTTGTGTTCTTTTGTTTTGGTACCTCAATATCTCATTTTTCTCTTCACCCCATTTTCTTTTGTTAAATAATATGATATTCAATACTAGTCAAAGATTCGCACAAGTATTATTCTTGATAACCAAACTGCTCTTCTTAATTAGTTTTGTACATTGAATTGTAGCTCTGTTCACTGCCTTAGAGCACTCTGAAGAAGTGGGAAACTGACTTACTTCTGCTCTATTTCATTTTATATTTCTGTTCTATTTTTCTTCCCTCAGATATTCTTAAGACTTTGGTCAATTGCTTAATCAGATGACTAAAGCTTGTTGTGAAGGGACAACATACCATCAAAGTAGTAGCTGTTACTTGCTATCTCAGGTTCCGGTCCTCTGATAGTTTTTTAAGTGTTAAAAATTCTGTTGTAGATGCAGGAACATACAGGGACATCTATCATTTATTTTTGCAGCTTATATGTCTTACAGGGTTCTTTTTTAGCTTCATAAGTTATGGGTAATTATCTGATTACAGGTCAAGCAGTGCATGAGTTGGAGTTTTGCCATCCTGACTATGTGTCTAAGGCACAGATGTCATGGGAACTGATAGCAAATTTACTCCAATCTGTTTTGGGTTGCAATGTAGGGATTAGGATCACTCTCGTTCCTAATATTTTGGAGGCAAAGCGTGTTAAAGTGAAGAAGCCATGTTTCAGCTTGTTCAGTTGTTCCCGCAAAATGCCTACATGACTATCATATAATGAAAGCAGAAATGATTCTGATAGTTCTGAGTACTTCTGAAAAGTGGATGTTAAGTGAAAGATGTACTTTAAGTTTTTCCTCGAATTGTGACTGTCAAATGCGGCGGCATGGCTGTGACAAAAAGGACACTGGAAGGATGTTGGGATATGTGCTGAGCAAAATGCACCTAGCACAAGAATGAAATCATCCCTCCAATCCTTAGATGATGATACCCTAAAACCTGGGTTATTAGATAAACATGGCAATTGGGTTTCCTATTTTCGAGAACTTGACACTCAGTTAAATTGTTTTCAGCCAAACTATTTCCCTTGGACATAAAGGTATATATATATATATATAAAGAGTCATGTTCATCGGATGCCTCAGAAATGATTTATGGTACTGATCTTCAAGACAAGCTTGCATTGTCTATACAGCCGAAGGCATCTTTTACAACATGTACAACTTAAGATGTTTTGGATGATTCCTACTGCAGCCCTCACAACTATGCAAATGTCCCCAAAGCTGAGAGTAGGTGAGTGGTTATAAGTAATAACCACCTTTCTCTATGACTTTATTCTTATTATGTGTGTTTTGTCTAGATTAAAATTTTAAACTTTTAATACAAGTATACAGATTTGATTGTTACATTTGTAATAATATTTAAGATAAGGGAATTGCTCTTTTTTATAGAAATGCATGTCCGAAATTGATTTGATGCGCAAGCTAGTTTTAAATTGTTAAGAACAAACCCTTGGGCCGTTAACAGCATAAGGGAAGGAATTCTCAACTTAAGGTCCTATGTTTGGCATAGTAAATTGTGAAGTCTATTGATATAAAGTTGTTTGGAGAATACCATTGGTGCCTTAATTGCAACTGAATTTGATTTCCTTTTGGAAACCAAAGCTGCTATAGGCATGAGCTCTTCAACTAAAAGTTGTATTAATTTTGGAAGAAGTGCAAAAATGCTTGTCCAAGACGAACATGGGTACAAAATCTACTTGTTTGCTTTGAGTATTGAGGATCCTTTGACTATAATACTGCTAACCTTCTGGTGAAGAATTATTTTGTCCACAATACTTGTCCTTATTGTGTTGCGGTTGAATGGCTTAATTCTTCAAAAGGATCCACCACAAATATTTCAAACTTTGGTCAATGGGTAAGATATATTTACACATAAATGAGATTCTTGTAGTTATGTTTAAGTTTGATAATGAAATGATTGTCAATGATCATTATAATGCAATCAATCAATGGTACACAGGTATTACGCATACACTCAAACTATCGACTAATTTTCGGAATATCAAAGTTAGTATTATATACTCTCTTTTTATAAGTATCATTAATTATTTTATGGGTCCATCATAGTCTTCTCATCTGTTGTTTTTATTCTTTTGTTATGCTTATTATGCCTTAGCTCAAGTCTTAATACTTTCCTAGTAATGGTGGAGCATTTGCATCCGTATATGATATTGTATCTAAATTAGACTTACTAGAGAATAAAAAAAGAGTGACTACACTCCATTTATTCATACTACTAATAATTATTATAATTCTAAAATTCAACTAAGAACTTTGAAGAGATTCTTAGTCGTTTATAGTTTCTAGATACATAGTTATTAGATGAATAATTTTTAGAGTATAAGTTTACTACTGTTGCAGTTGTGTCCAACTAATGAAAATAAGAGTTCATTTTGTAGGACAAAGAATCGTTGTTTACAATAGTAAAAAGTCACTATTTTATCGCTACTTTAATAATTCACTTGACTTTATGCTTTTGGCTTTTGAATTTAAGCATTTCATATCCTTGATATGATCTGCCGACTGAAGATGTGAGTTCTACATCTTTATTCTTTTTTGTCATTTTACCACGGAAATCCTTTTAATGACATAAATGATGACCCATCTTAATCTTCTCGATCTCTAAGGACAAAAGAATCCTTATTTACAATAGTCAAAAATCACTGTTTTATCACTACATTAACAATTCATTTGACTTTTTGCTTTTGGCTTTTGAATTTAAGTCTTTCCTATCCTTGGTATGATCTACCGACTAAATATGTGGGTTCTATATCTTTATTCTTCTTTGTCATTTTATACTGGCAATCCTTTTGATGACATAGATGATAATGTATGTTAATTTTCTCGATCTCTAAAACGGTAAATATATTTGTGATCTTTAGCAATTTTCTTGGAGTAAAAACAAAATACATTTCTTGTTTCTTGAAAAAATTTTAAATTATTACTATTAAAATTTGTCTTAAACATATTGATTGTCTCATCATCTTCTTCTGTGAGATTCATATTGTTATAAAAAGTTATTATAATTTTACTAATCAAGTAGTTTACATTAACTTCAGAAGAATTATCAATTTTTTTGATTTTATGATAAATTTGACTTAGCATATGTCCTTTTAGAATACATAATTCATTTGTATTGAATTCCTTTTTTTTAAAGCGCCATTGGTTTTGGAACTTCTCTATTAGTGTTGGAAATCACTAATTTGATAAGATAGTAGGGACTAACACAACCTTCCTAATTCCAATCCATAAGTGAACTAAAAAATATGAGATAGATAATCTTGTCACCTGCTCTAATCTTCTTCCTAAAGTTCTTGATATCCTTCTTGAAATTTTCAAAAAAATATTTTAATTTATTTAAATTAATTCCTAAATATAGGTTCTTAATTAAACTTGTATGGAAAGCTTTACAGGAAATTCTTTTTTTATGGTGTGAAATTTCATATCTTTAATATGTTCCTAAGTAGATTTTCTAGCTAAGTTATAGAGACTCAGCCATTATGGTTAACTTAAATTCTTGTATTGGTCTTTTTCGTCTTCAATGACAAATGTATTCCCAAGAGATATTTCCTTGAGTAGTACTAGTGATTGTACTATTTTTACTATCTCATTGAAAGACAGTTCTTTGAATAATACTAGTGATCGTACTATTTTTCTAAGATGTTCAACCTATTTGGTAGCGATGATTATTGTTGTAATATTACAGAGTAATTTTTAACTATATCTTCTAGAGTTATTAGTTTTGGTACTATAGTTGGCATAATTGCCTTCAACTTTTATTCTATTAGTGAAATCTCTATGATTTAATACACTAAATTTGATAATAGTTTTGCTTGCTATACGCCAGTTGTTGTAAATTCCTGATTTTAGACAATTATAGACTACATAAGTCTTTTTGTGGTCTTCCTTTTTTTGCTTCTTCAGGACAATTGAGCTTTTTCCTTTTCTTTTCAAAGGTATTACTTTCTTTTGAACTCTAAGGTTCTTTCTTTTCGTTTTGAATATATTATTTGAAGTTTTACCTTATTTAGAATGAATATTTGAGGTGGTTTTGGTTTTACCAGAGTTATTGTTGGTTTTGAACTATTAAATTCTTTTTGTTTAATTTTTGTCTCCAAAAGAGACATTTCTAGGTATAAAATCTCAAGTTGTTTATGAAGGATTCTTATCTCATTTTCTTTTATCTTGATTTTTTTCCATTCTTACAAGAACAAAAATAGCTAAATGTGTTAATTCTCTTATAAGAGCATCTACTAAACTATTATTATTTTATGGAAGATGTTCGACATCAAAATTGTAGTTGTTAAACTATTGTTTCCATGTGACTAATCTTTCTTATTTATATCACCTTCGATATTAGTTCTTAAAAAATAACCAAAAATTTTATTATCTGTTCTAACAATGAAATTAGAACTTATTACATATATTGTAAATTTCTTAATAGCTTTTTTACAACTATGTATTATTTTTCATTACTTTGGTAATTTAATTTTGAACAATAGAAAGATCATGATGTATATTTATAAAGATATTCATATTTGTCATCTACTTTTGCTTTTAAAACTACTCTCCAATATTCATGTGAAGTGTCTATTTCAATTATCATTTTATTATCTAGACTTGCATGATATAAAATTAGTAAATTTTTTACCTTTTCTTTTACTTTATCTATGTACAAAGTATCTTGTTCTGTCTATTTTCAAATATGATCTTTTTTTAATTTTATTTGTAAAGACTTTTGTATTTTTGCAAGTTCTTTATGTATGTTTCAACATATATTAAACATTATAGGAATTTTTATAGTTGATTTTGTCTTTTAATTAACTAGAAAATCTATGAATGATATTTAGTATACGGGGGTTGTATATTATGTTTTTCATCTTTAATTTCTAACCCTAAACACCTATTTTTTTGTTAAACCATTACTGTTTTCTTCTCAAAAAGTACAATACCTTATTTTCCTTATTCGTATATAATATTAATAATATCCAAATAATTTATTTAATTTATTAGTGAAAATTAAAATATAATCTATGTAAACACAACAAATATTTTTGTAATTTCTTAAAGATGTTATTCATATATATTTGAAAGATACATGTAGCTTATTTTAATCCCAATGGTACAACAGTTTATTGGAATTGTCTTTGGTAGAAACTAAATACCTTTAGTTTTTGAGATTCTTCTTCTAGTCTTATTTATTGCTTTGAAGTTTATTATCAATATTTATTTTTAGTATTATGACTTTTAGTTCCAAAAGTTCTTGAATTTGTTTTTTGAACTTAATCCTGTTTTTTGGATTATAAATCACTAGATTTACTCTAACTGTTATGTTAAGATCTTTTAATTTTATATTAGAATCATTTTAATTTTTTTTACTTTTTTATCTAAAAGATTTTGTAAGCATATTGTTTATAATAATTTTGTGATACATGTTAAGGCTTTATCTTCCTAGATTTCATTAAGAAAAGAGTTTTGTTGATCTTCTATATCTAATAGAATGTTTTTTAAATAAGGTTTTTGTTGTTGCTTTGTGTCTATCTCAAAAGGTTTTCTTTTTATGTTATTGCATAAAAGTTGAGTTTGATATAATCAAAGATTTTTTTATTTTTGATATATAAATGGTTCCACCATCTAATGTTCTTAGACTTATTTTGTCTAAATATTACGTGAAAGGTTGATAGAAGTTTAGGAAATTGTTTTCTATTATTAAATCAACTATTGTTTATTGTTGATTTATGGTAAGAATATGAAAATTTTCTCCTCTTATCATTATATATGTATATTTTAAGACTTTATTAAGATCTATTGTAGTATTGTTAGCAATTCTTATAATTAAATCTTTCGATACTTGTTGTCAAAGTTTCTCTAGGAATACACTAAACATATGCTAGTTCCTCTATTTACATATGCATATAAATGGTAACTTGTGTAACATTTAAATTTCAATCATACCTTAATATAAGTACTTTTTGGATTTATAATACTATACAAATCCTTCATCCTCTCATGAAGAGCATTCATATTCCAAGTAAGTTATTTTTTCTCAATTTTTTTAATAGATAAATACTACAAATATCATTTATATCCGATTCTTTTATGGTTCTAATTCATTTTTAAAGACTTCTTCTACGATTTTTACTTTTTGTGAAAATTCTTTTAAATTTTTTTTATGTTGAACCCTATTAGGAAATTTATTAGCATAATGTCATTTCTCATCCAACTTATGTATTTCTTTTTTTTTCGATGGGTAATAATTTTTTTTCTAATTACCAAAAACATTAAAGGGGGTATTATATCCAACCAAAAAGTGTGCCACCTCAAAGAGGATGCATACTAAGAAACCAACTTCTTGGTGTGTGTATAATATGCTTTTAATCGCAATTATCTAACTATATGCATGTGTACACAACTGATCAATAGTAATCAACTTTACATAAAGGAAGACAAAACAAATTGAGTAAAATAAAAAAATACATGTTTTGCACACAAGAAGCCAAAAAATATATAAAGGACTATAAGACTTACAATCATCCCATTTAACCTTCCGTGTCAAAACACTGTACAACTAAGTACAGATGCACATTGATCATGAGATGGTCATAAAGATGGCCTAACAATGTTTGTTCTTATGAACAAAACATCGACACACACCCAAAACTTGAAAAACACACCTACTCCAAATGCATCCATTTTGTGTTCTTCCTCCATATTTTTGGATCAACTCATCAACACTTTGTCCTTCTGAGACATGAAGGTCTCAACACATCTACTCACAACACATCTAAAGCCGTTGACTTTAATCTACACATGTAACCGGCATATACTAAATAAACGCATATCCTATGAATGTATCATGCAAAAACAGTGTGTTGTCTATCCAAGTGAATGCAAGTCAGGCAACAAGATGTAGTACAGTCCTATCCTTATCGCCAATGCAACACATAGTATGGTAAAAAAAACACATACTTATGCATAAAAATTTCTTCCTTTTTTTGATATAGAAAGTTAAAAGGAATGCCCATATATGAAGGGGCAAAGGTATATAAGAATACAATAATCTTATCACTTATGCAACACAGTAATGAAGAGTAAGATAGAAAAAATAAATACCAACACATGTGATGAGTGCTCAAAAAGCACTAAAATTACAATGATTTTATGCACATTAATTGATTATAAATATATATATTTATATTTTTTATCATATATTTATATAAATTTGTCTTTTTCGAAATCACGGGTATTTTTATTGTTTTTCAGGTATTTTGGCTTTAAAACGCAATTTAAAGACTCAAAGAGGAATACTTGAAGCAATACATCACAAATATATTAATAAATAAGTGGGAAAAGGTCAACAAACATGGAAAAATTGGACAAAATGGGTCGAAAAGGTCAAAAATGTCAAAAAGACGGAAATCGCGCCCATAGACGCGTACCAGCCAGCGTGCCACTGTGTTCACGTCTTGGCCGACGTGCGATGCCCAACAGCCACTCCATGCGCTAACGTGTTTTCGCCCCATTTTTCACATGCAGCCACCCCCATGACGTCATGCTAACGTCATTGATGACCTCAGCATTTCCATTACGCGTTTTTTCATTTTTTAACATTTTTTTACTCATGTTTTCTCTCCATCCTCACCTATAAATACCCCCCTTCCCTTCACTTCAAAAAAAAACCTCAAAACACACTTCTCTCTTCTTTCTTTCTCTCCATTTCTTAGTTTTTTTAGTTTTTCTTATGTTTTCTTAGTTTTTAGTTATTCTTAGTTAATTTCTCTTAGTTTTAGAGTTCTTCCCTTTTTGGGAAGAACTAGTTATGTTTTTTTGTAATTTATTACCTTTTTGATTCAATAAATGGGAGTGCAAATTCCGTTTGGAGGTTTTCTAGCAACGGGAATGGCATCGAAGTACTGTAAGGATTTTATTTTCTTTGCCGTTATTTTTTATGCTTTATTCTTACATGTTATATTTAATTTTTCTGTGATTAAATTTAACTGTGCTAGCTATTTGTAAACATGATATAATAATAACGTTGTTATGCTTGCGAAATATTAAATAGGTAAAAATCTCTAAAATGAATTGATTTTATTTTTATTCAAGATTTTATATTAAGAATGTTAGAGAGAAATATATTATTTTTCATTACAAACTTAAATCTGAAAATTAGATTTTAAGGTTTAGTTATCCGATCTAATTTAGAATAGTGCTCTTTTATTTGTTGGTACAATCGCCCGGTAGTTGAGTGAAGCTCTATTTCAAAAGTTTTTATAAGAATTATTATATGAAAATGTATTGACAACATGTTTTCATTAGTAGTTTTAAAACTTGAAAGTTAGTACTCGGATAACTAAATTCTTAGGTTTAATTTGGACACCTTGAATAAAGTTTAAACTGTCTAACCCCACCAAAGGTGGCATTTAAATGGTTTATTTTCAATCTCTTAGAAAAGGGAATTAATTTAATTAACCAAATTAGTTATCAACCCCACCCATAGGTGTTAATTGATTTGTTTAGTTAACAAAGAATATCTAACCCCACCAAAGGTGGTATTCATACAAAAAAGGGAGAATCAATAAATATCAATTCATATCTTTAATAACCTAAATAATATGAGCAAGCATAATTAACTTAGTTATTATATCCATAAATACTCCACTATTTATAAATGATAAAATTTGCATGAATGTTTATTGAATCTATGTTTATTTTTATGTAAGTAGATTAAAACACAAAAAACCCAAAATATTGTGACAGGATGTTTAGGATTTAATTTCGTTTTTAAAAGTTTGAATAATAAATTAAAAACCACATACATTCCTTCCTTAGATCGACCTTGGGAGTATACTTATCATTTTCTACGAAATGATTCGTGCACTTGCGAGAGTTTTATTTGTACCAACAAATAAAAGAGCACTACTCTAAATTATATCAGATAACTAAACCTTAAAATCTAATTTTTAGATTTAAGTTTGTAATGAAAAATAATATATTTCTCTCTAACATTCTTAATATAAAATCTTGAATAAAAATAAAATCAATTCATTTTAGAGATTTTTACCTATTTAATATTTCGCAAGCATAACAACGTTATTATTATATCATATTTACAAATAGCTTAAATTTAATCACGCACAAATTAAATATAATATGTAAGAATAAAGCATAAAAAATAACTGCAAAGAAAATAAAATCCTTACAGTACTTCAATGCCATTCCCGTTGCTAGAAAACCTCCAAACGGAATTTGCACTCCCATTTATTGAATAAAAAAGGTAATAAATTACAAAAAACATAACTAGTTCTTCCCAAAAAGGGAAGAACTCTAAAACTAAGAGAAATTAACTAAGAAAAACTAATAACTAAGAAAACATAAGAAAAACTAAAAAAACTAAGAAATGGAGAGAAAGAAAGAAGAGAGAAGTGTGTTTTGAGGTGTTTTTTTGAAGTCAAGGGAAGGGGGGTATTTATAGGTGAGGATGGAGAGAAAAAATGAGTAAAAAAATGTTAAAAAAATGTTAAAAAATGAAAAAATGCGTAATGGAAATCTTTGAGATCATCAATGACGTCGGCGTGACGTCATGGGGGTATGCTGTGAAAAATGGGGCAAAAACGCGTTGTAGCGGAGGCGTCTTGTTAGGCGTGCAGCGCAACGGTGCGCATGATTACATTTGCTGTGCATACACTGCTGGCAATGACGTAGCGATTCCGTCTTTTGACATTTTTGACCCATTTTGTCCAATTTTTCCATGTTTGTTGACCTTTTCCCACTTATTTATTAATATATTTGTGATGTATTGCTTCAAGTATTCCTCTTTGAGTCTTTAAATTGCATTTTTAAGCCAAAATACCTGAAAAACAATAAAAATACCCGTGATTCCGGAGAAGACAAATTTATATAAATATATGATAAAACATATAAATATATATTTTTAATCAATTAATGTGCATAAAATCATGATAATTTTAGTGCTTTTTGGGCACTCATCAACATGTGAGAACAAAGGGAAATAGAAGCCCAAATAAGAAAATACATAAAGTTCTTCAGGCTCAAATGAACCCAAAGAACAAACACAAAGTCTCTAAGGGAGAGACGCATATACCAATAGCCTTTCTTAAGGATTCAAATATGAGACAATTTAAACATTTAGTAAAAATATCATCAAGTTGAAAATTAGTAGTAATATACTGCAATGACAATGTGTTTGATTCCACAAGGCATCAAATGAAATGATGTCGAATATCAATGTGTTTTGTCCTAGAATGTTGGACGAGATTTTTTGAAATGCAAATGGCACTCGTAGATAGAGATTAATGAAATTAAACACAAAGAAAAGGGGTAAGGATCAACATAGGAGCATTTAAGCCCAAAAAAGGTGTATCCACTCTAATACTAAATGAAAGAGTATGAGACCTGGTATGTAATGAAGGTAAGAAGATGCAGACTCCTTAAGGACTCGCCCCAATAAGTTGTAAAAAATAGAAAAAAATTACAATAATATAATAATGACAGGTAGACAGTTTAATTAATCAAACAAATGAATTATACATGGTCTACATAGTCATGAAGTAAAACAACTTGATAGAAAGTAATTAGCTTTCCATTTGGAGTCTTAAGCTTATATGTGGTAACATAAAATATTAATAAGCCCTACCTAAGGATATTAGTTAATTAATATTAAACAAAAGAATTTTGGCCCCGCTAAAGGACACTTTCATACCCAAAAGAGAAAATCAATAAATATCAATTTATATCTTTAATAACCTAAATAATATGAGCAAATATAATTACTGAATTATTACATCCATTATTCTCCATTATTTATGAATGTATTAAATTGCATGATTATTTATTGAATCCATGTCTATCATTATTTATATGCATTAGATTAGTTTTTTCAAAAACCAACTCATTGTGATAGAATGTTTAAGTTTAATTTTGTTTTTATAATTTGAATAATATTTAAAAACTACACAATATTACTTCATTAAATCGATCTTAGGGATATATTAATCATTTCTATAAATGATTTGTACACTTATGAGAATTAATAAAATTTAAAATGGATAAGTATTTACAAAATCAGTTTTATCCCCAATCTCATTTATTAAGTTTTTGGCGTCCTTGCAAGAGAAGTAATGGTAATTTTTATATCATTATCAAATCTTAAAAACTTTACGTGATGTAAATATTGTGATTTTTATTTTTTAGAAATTAATTTCAAATCAAAAATCAAATAAAAAAATATAAAAATATGTTATATTTGAATATTAAGTTGATAACATAAAAAAAATCATATATAAGATAGAATCTAAATACTTTATCGCTCCAAAAAAATAAAAAATTTGAAAAAGTAGTTCAAAGTTCAAGGAAATTTGAATAGTAAAATCTAAAATTTTTAATTTTAAAAAAATCATAAATAAAATATATTAGTTTTAAATTCAAATTTAAATCTCTAAAAAAAATAAAAATCTAAATTTTTTGAATAAATATTTGTGATTTACTATTCATAAAAAATAATTATAATAAATCTTAAATTTAAATTAATTTAATTTAATTATTAAATTTTAAAAAATCTAAATAAACAGTAAAATCGAAAAATAAATTTTGAAAAAGCAATTGAGAGACTCTTCAAGGAAATTTGAACAATAAATTCTAAAATTTTTAATTTTTAAAAATAAATAAAAATCTATTGTTTTATGTATTGCTACTTGAGAAGTATCTAAATAAATAAAAAATATTAATAATTAATTAAATAAAAATTTGAAATAATTTTAATTTAATTATTTAATTTCAATAAATAATAATTAATTAATTAAAAAATTAAAAAAATGGATTTCATACCAAACCCAATTTACCATGGCATAAAAAAACAGTTTGCAACAACGCTTTAGAAGAAAAATAAAAAAAGTAAAAGCAAAAAAAACTAACTATGTAATAACATGAAAAGTAAATATCTAAGAGTGTTTTATCTATGAGACTAGTTGTTGGAAGTTTTTGTGTCGTTAGTCTTTCTTGAGAATGTTGCTCTGTCTAAGATGATGGTTTTTAGGGAGGCTTTTTCCCACCATTGTTTCTTGGAAGCACACTTAGTTAATACTGATTATGTTATTTAACTTAGAGATTAACTTAACTTGTTTGTTTAGTATTTTTGTACTAAATACTATGTATATTTTCTCTAAATTTTTGTATAGTTATTTTATTATTCTTTTTCTTTTTAATTGATAGGTGTTTTAAATTTACGCTTTCAATAGTTTATGCATGGTAGGAGATCCTTAGGAAACCCGCTTAAAACATACATAGATAATATTCATAAATTTAAACAACTGTCCATACGCTTGGATTTTAACCATCAATCTATTTTTGAGCCAAACACCGAACCAAGCCTTAATCCTCCAGCAGAACAAATAGAAATGGGAGAAAATGCACATGTTAAGGAAACCACGATGAAAAAGTTTGCATGGCCAGTAATTGGCATGGAAACTGCCTCTATCCAACTAGTTGGGTGAGATTGCTCGGAATTATGAATTGAAAAATATTCATTTTTCTATGCTTCCTTCATTTCTCGAGCTACCTAATGCAGACTCATTGTCTTTCATTAGGGACTTTTATTCAACATTCCAGACTTTTCCCCTCGGTGCTCTTACTGAGGACAAACTAAGAATGAGGTTTTTTTCCCTATACCTTAAAAGACTGGGCGAAGGCGTGGTTAATGTCACTTCCTCCAGGTTCACTAATGTCCCAGAAGAAGGTCTACAACAAATTCATGGGAAATTTCTACTCCCATTAGAAGACATCAGAGCTGAGAGCGAAGATTTATACTTTTTCTTAGATGAAAAGAGAGCCTTTCCACAAAGCTTAGAAGAGGTTCAAGCTCTTTCTCACTCAGTGCCCCATTATAGCTACCCTATATAGTTGCAGAACTAGTTCTTTTATGATGGGCTCACGTAGAAATTCCAGTTTGTCGACAACGTTGATAGATGAGCAATAGGAGAAAAGACTTCTTAGAAACTTACAATCTCTTTGAGATGTTGGGTGTTAATTCCCAATAAAAGGGCACCCTAGTGGGATGGATTGGAATACATGAAATAGATTCCAATATTGAGGTACAATTGCAGCTTGCACAATTGACAAAGAAAGTTGTGCTTCTCTCTACACAAGCCTTTTCCAACTTAGAGCATTGTGGTAGGTGTAGCAATTAGGGACATTGTGCTAATGCTTGTCCATTTCAAGGAGAAGTAAATTCTAGACCATAGTAGATTAATGTATTGAGAGGGTACCAACCAAGACCCAGATATGATCCCAATGCAAACACTTATAATCTTGGGTGGAGGAATCATTCTAATTCTCATGGAGGTAGAACGACCTTTCATTTTCCTAGAATTCAATCCAATGTGGCTAGCAATTCCACTAGCAACAATAATGAAATCTTCCCAACAAGCCATCCTTGGAGGATAATTTGAATTCTTTTATTCAAGTTAGTAAAGATAACCAAATAAAGACAACTCAATGGTTGGACTCTATGGTGGCTTCAATTTAAAATGTGGAAGTCCAAGTTGAATAGTTGGTAGAGCATTTACAGAAACAAGCAAAGACTGACTGAGTTCAACGAAGAGCATATAAAATTCAATGCTATGGAGACATTGGATCTTTAAATTATTGGAATCTTTTGTGTAACATCTTACTAAAAGACAATAAATTTTAGTCTTGAAAGGAGGTAATTTATTTTTTTATTTCAATTATGTAATCGTATTTATTTTAATAAAAGATAATTTTTTTAATTGTTCGTTTTTTTATTTATGTTCTTTAAATTTTTGTACAGTATTTAATTTTCTTTTTGTATAATAGTTTTCTTTTACTTCTGATAGTACTTAGACAAAACTTAGGTCCTCTACGTTCTTCAAAATCTAAACTTAGTCTTAGCATACAAAAAGTAAGAAATCTTTTTAAAATTTATACTTTTTATTCAACTAGGATCCCTTTAGAAGTTGAATGTTGATAATCAAGATGAGGAGATTCATTTTCAAGTATGAGAAGTCATGGAAAAGGCTGAAGCTAGGTACAAATCGATGAAGGAATACACAACGCCAATCGTTGGCAATGCTACTTCCGGCATAAAATTGCAAGAGGCTGCAATGAATTACTAATTGCAAAAACAAATTCATCATTCACTGTTGCCTTCCTTTTACGATATCCCTAATGATGACCCTTTTAAATTTCATTAGAGATTTCTATGATATTGTGAAAACCTTTCTACTATAGGGAATTGATGAAGACCAATATAGCATGAGGTGATTTCCATACACCCTCAAGGATAAAGCTTGGTCAGAGTTTATAACTTTACAGTCGAGTTCTTTGACTACTTGGGAGATAGTCTATGAAAACATTTTGGGTAGATTCTATTCCTATCAAAAGACTGTTGACTTAAGGACAAAGATAACAATGTTTTCTCAAATGGATAAAGAGCCCTTTCACAAAACTTGGGAAAGATTCAAACTTATTTCCATTCAATATTTTCACCATAGCTTTCCATCACAGTTGTAGAACCAGTTCTTTTATGATGGATTGACAGTATAGATTCAAAACATGGTTAACAATGTTGCTTAAGGAACTATAGGAGAAAAGACCGCAGTGGAAACCTTTGAGATTTATGAGTTGTTTGGTATTAATTCCTAATAAAAGAGTATTAGAAAAAGGAGAGCAAGAGTCAATGAAATTGGTTCTAGGAATGAAATGGCTTTGCAACTTGTTGAATTGACTAAGCAAGTGAAACTTTTCACTACCTATGAATTGTCAAAACAAGAGGTATATGAAGTTTGTTGTTCAATCAGGCATAATGCTAATAATTTTTTATATGCTTGTGATTCTAGTATTGATGCCATAGAAGAAGTCAATTCTTTTTAGAGATATCATCCCAACACCTATAATCATTCTAAACATTCATGGGAACCAAACAATTACTAAGCCTTTACCTAATTCCAAAACCAAAGCCCAAATGAAAACCACCCTTACCCACTAAATCAATCTTTTAACCCAACCTTAGAGGATAACTTGAATACTTTAATTCAAGTTAGTTATGACAACCAAAGGATGAACAATCAAAGGTAGAGCTCGGTAGAGGCTCCGGTGAAAAGGATGGAAGCAAAAGTTGGGAAGCTAGATGAGCAAATGCAAAAATAAGAACCAGGAATATTGCCCAGTCAAGCACAACAAGTGAAGGATGTAAGAATTCTTTAAAGTGGTAAGGTAGTCAATAAAACTTTACTTGAAATTTCTATTGATCTACCTATTAGTTCAGGTAATGAAGAAGGTGAAATTTTAGTCTCTCAAGAAGTAGAGGCGAGTGCTACTCTTGACAAAACTTCCAAGAATAAAATTAGGGAGTTAACTCACCTTCCCAAAATTCAAAAGATAGCATAACCACACTAGTTGTAAGTACCGTTTCCACATCGACTGAAGGAATCTAAACAAGATAAGCAATTATATGATTTTTTTTAAATTCTTTCTAAAGTAAAAATTAATTTATCTTTGTTAGAAGTGATAATGAATGTGCCCTCATATGCTAAGTTTTTCAAGAAATTGAATACTAAGAAAAATAAGTATGAACTTAATGAACGAGTAGTAGTATCAGAAATTTGTAATGCTGTGTTTCAGCATGAACTTCTCCTAATGTTGAAAGACCCTAAAGTTTTATCATAAACATAACTATGGGGGATAGGAAGGTGGCTAGAACAATGCTTGATTTAGGAGCTAGCATAAATATGATGCCCTACTCTATATTCTTATAGTTAGGTCTAGGATACCTAAAACAAACAACTATGTCTCTTCAACTTGTGGATAGATCTCTTAAATATCCAAAGGGAATAGTTGAAGATGTGTTGGTATAGGTAAACAAACTAATCATAATTGTTAAAGGAAATTTGGATAGAGAACACATAATACTTCTTGGTAGACCATTTATGGCAACCATTAAGACTATTATTGATGTTCAAGATGGAAATTTGACAATGACAGTCTTTGGAGAGACTATTCACTTCAAAGTCTTTGACTCTTCACCTTTTCCTTCTATTTCTGCCATTGATGAAATTTTCAATGTTGATCCTTTAGATAATCTTGTCCAAAGTACCTTTCTTCCTGATAAAATAAAACACAAACTAGAAACAACTCTTATACTTGAATAGGTAGAAGAAGATCTAGATGAGGAAACTAAGGGGTACCTTGATATTTTACATGGTGTTGAACCAATAAGAAATTCGAGTACACCCTTTCATCTACCTAGTACCCCATCTAGGAAAGAGGCTAATCCACTTAAACTTGAACTAAAAAACTTACGTAGGAATTTAAAATATGTGTTCTTGGGAGAAGGAGAAACTTATCCTATGATAATTTCTTCAACTTTGACTAAAACCTAGGAAAAAGAACTCATTAAAGTGCTTAAGAAGTTTAAAAAAGCAATAGGTTAGAGTATCGGGGATATAAGAGGCATTAGTCATGCCATGTGTATGCATAAGATCAATTTAAAGGACGGTGCTAAACCGTAAGAGAGGCCCAAAGAAGACTAAAATATATCATGCAAGAGGTGGATAAGAAAGAAATTATTAAACTTTTGGAAGTAGGAACCATTTACCCAATTTTTGATAGTAAATGGGTTAGTCTAGTGCATGTGGTACCAAAGAAGTCTAGAATAATAGTCATTAAGAACAATAAAGGTGAACTAGTACCCACAAGGGTAATCACTGGATGGAGGATGTGTATAGACTTTAGGAAACTGAATTTATACACTAAAAATGATCACTTTTCTCTTTCATTCATTGATCAAATGCTTGAAATATTAGCTAGGCATGAATTTTACTATTTTCTAAACACTAACAAGTACCTATGGCACCTGAAGATCAGGAAAAGACCACCTGTATGTCTCCTTTTAGGACATTTTCTTGTAGCAAAATTCCATTCAGATTATGCAATGCCCCTACCACGTTCCAGAGATGTATGATGTCTATATTCTTGGACATGGTAGAAAAATTCATTGATGTTTTCATGGATGATTTTTCTATCTTTGGAATTCCATTGTATGATTGCTTACATAAATTGACTTTGGTTTTAGAAAGATGCAATCTAACCTTTAGTTGGGAGAAAAGTCATTCTATAGTTCAACAAGGGATTGTGTTAGGACATATGATTTCAAACAAGGGTATTGAAATGGATAAGGCTAAAATTGAATTGATTTTCAAACTTTCTCCCCATACATCTGTAAAAAGGATAAGAAGCTTCTTACGGCATGTAGGATTTTATAAACGATTTATTAAAGATTTTTCAAAAATAAGTCATCCCCTTTGTAATCTGTTGTCAAAACATGTTTATTTTGACTTTGATGAAAAATTCCTTATCACCTTTGATAATTTAAAAGAATAGTTAACAATTGCCACTGTTATTATGGAACCAAAATGGTCTATTCCTTTTGAAATAATGTGTGATGCTTCCGATTATGCAATCAGAGCAGTTTTAGGATAGATAGTGGAAAAGTTTGCATGTGATATACTATACGAGAAAAACACTCAATGACTTCCAAATTAATTATTCCACCATTGAGAAATAATTCTTGGATATTGTGTTTTCTTTAGACAAATTTAGGTCTTACTAGTCGGTTCGAAAGTAATTATGCATTATGATCATGCTGCTTTGAGATACCTATTAAATAAACCTAATGCAAGCCAAGATTAATCAGGTGGGTCTTACTCTTATAAGAATTTGACTTAGAAATCAAAGATAAGAAGGGAAATGAAAACTTAGTAGTTGACCATTTATCTAGGTTAATTTGTCACTTCAATTCTCTTCAAAATGAAAGTAAAGAAGATATAATTGATACCTTTCCTGATGAACACTTATTTTTATTAGGTCCAAACCCTTGGTATACAGATATTGTTAACTATTTGGCAACTGGTGTTTTGAGAGCCAACATTTCTTCTCAAGAAAAAAAAGGCTTCTAACTTCTTGCAGGCAATACTTTTGAGATGACCTTTATTTATTTTGAATTGGTCAAGATCAAGTCATCCAAAGGAGTGTGCCTATAGAAAAACATAAGAGCATTTTGAAATTTTGTCATAAACTTCATTGTGGAGGCCATTTTAGTGGTGAGGAAACTTCCCTAAAGGTATCACAGTCTAAACTCTATTTTGGCCAACTTTTTTCAAAGATGCTACTATGTTTTGTGTACAATGTGATTGATGTCAAAGAGCATGCAACATAAGCAAAAGAGCTAAAATTACTTTAGCATCTATTTTAGTTGTTCAACTATTTGATGTATGGGGGATTGACTTTATGGGTCTTCCCTCCCCCCCCATCCAATGGTTTCCAATATATCTTGGTTGTTGTAGATTATATCCTAGTGGGTAGAAGCTATACCCATTAAAACCAATGATGCAAATTTTCTTTTGAAATTCATTAAGGATTCGATATTTAGTAGATTCGGGATGCCTAGAGCATTAATAAGTGATGGAGGTAGCCATTTTTGCAATAGACTCTTTGATAGAGTACTAAAGAAGTACAATGTTTCACATAGAGTGGAAATCCTTATCATCCTCAAAATTTTGGTCAACTAGAAGTAAGTAATAGGAAAATCAAGATAATTTTGGAACGCATCATGTCTCATTCAAGAAAGGATTGGGAAATCAAGTTGAATGATGTCTTATGGGTATACTGCACAACTTACAAACACCCATTGGGATGAGCCCTTATCGGTTAATCTTAGGGAAAGCGTTCCACCTTCCCTTTGAACTCGAAGATAAGGCTTACTAGGATATTAAAGAGCTAAACATGGATTTAGATAAAGCAAGAGAAAATCAGTTGCTCCATCTTAATAAGTTAGAAGAGATTAGGGACGAGGCTTATGAAAATGCAAAATTATACAAAGAGCGTACTAAACGCTATCATGACAAGAGGCTACTTTCTAAGTATTTTCTTCCTGGAATGAAAGTTCTTTTATTTAACTCTTGTTAGAGATTGTTTTTAGGAAAATTGAGATCAAGATGGGATGGACCTTACACAATTGCCTAAGTTTTTTCACATGGAGTAGTAGAATTATTGAATCCAAAGACACAAATAACTTTCAAAGTCAATGGGCACCATGTATAGCCTTATTTAGAAGGAGAATACAACATGGCTGACATTGATTCCATATTTATAAATTGATCCTCCGCACCATGAAGATGCATCTTGCTGAGACGTTAAATCAAGCGCTGGAAGGAGACAACCCATCACTGTAATAATTTTTCTTTTATGCAATTTTATTTAATTAGTTTCTTTTATGTTTGTTTATTTTATTTTAAGAATTAATATAATTAACATTTTTAGATGTATTAGAATTTACAGTATTTTGTCTGTGAGCATAATTATTTCAAGTTAATGTTGGTTGCACCTTGTTTTCCATATCAAATCATTAACACATCAAACGAATAGATAACTTTTCCATCTCTATTCTTGCAATTTACATTTCTTAAACATTGAGGACGATGTATATTCTAGGTTGGGGAAATGGTATATAAAAGTTACACATTTTACACTTGTTTTATTCTTAGATAATTGAAACAATTTTCACATAATTTTATTTGTCACTTTTATTTGTAATTTATTTGTTTTGTAATTTTTAATTTTTTTAGAGTAATTTTAAAAATTTCACAAAATTGATCATGTCTTAGAATTAAATTTAAACGATGATAAGTCTTTTTGCACTATTATATTAATTTTCAAAACATATCATTAAGTAATGTGATAATTATTTAGTTTTTATCATGACTAATATTTCTTGATAAGGTGTAGAAATTATATTAAACCCAAAATAGGTGCTTAGGAATCAAATAGTATAGACTACTTGTGAGAAATATTTTGAGCCCATTATCCTTTATTCTAGGTGATACATATTATTTTTTCTATTGTAAATACTTTTCTTATTTCTTTACCATTATTAGATGATCTCTATAGGACTTAGCATTAAATATCTAGATTTTTACATCTTAATGAAGTGTTACATATTTATTTTTCATTTGCTTAGATTAAATGATTTAAGTAGAAATTAATAGTATATGTTTTCTTCATTCATGCATGACTTCTATTAAAAAAAAGATATATCTAGGGTTACCTAAACAAATACAAACATAAAAGCCAAATATTAACCACATATCTTACCATATAAAAAATGTACAATCTATACATGGTCCATTATCTAAAAATGGATTCTCTTATAAAAAAAGAATATAAGAAAAAGAAAAAGTAGAAAGAAAGAGAGGAAAATAAATAGTTTACTTGATATGGTTTAATTCAAAATAAAATATAAGAAGTAATTCTCTAAGAAGTCATTGCATTTTCCTACATTTTCTAAAATGAATATTACTTAATATTTTTATTTGATGAATTTGATTGATATATGAAAGTAATGTATAATATTTTATAAATCCTTACATTTGATTCATTTCATGAGATCAACATTAAAATAACACTTTAATCATTTCTTCTTTATACATATGCTAACATATTAGTTCATTTCTATGCATCAACTATTTTTCATATAAATTAGTATGAGTGTTTGAACCCATAAGATTTAGTGTTTTTAAGAGTATTGACTTGTGATGAATATAGTCGAAGCAAATTCGAATTCCTAACACTGAGTTTGGGTGAAATTAAGTTGATACATTTTTTATATGAAATATGAAAATGATTTTCAACTAATTATTATAATAAATCATGAATGTTTAAGAAGTTGTAAGCTTTTAATTTTGAAATTTAAAAGAGATTATAAGCATGAGATATTTTGTATTTCATTTCTTTATTTTATTTTAGTCTTTTTACTTTATTTTAAATTTTAGTTAACTTCTTATTTTATTTGTTTTATTTTGTTTTCATTTTTTTGTTAATGTTTATGGGTATCATTACTGAAAACCTCACGAGACTTAACTCATCCACTATGGCAATTTATGGGCTTAACAACTTATTGTATATGCTAAATGCAATCGTTTCAATCCATGAAAGTTGTTTAGGTTAGTTTAATTTTTAGTTTTTTAGTTTTAACTGTTTCTCTTGCTAAGAGACTAGCAAGAAATTGGTTGGGGGTTCTCATAAGTGCTTAAAAACACTAAATATATCATGTTTTAATATCATCTAATTAATAAAATGGATTTGTATTTTCTTTATTCTATTATATTTTAACAAATCTATTTGTTCAAATTAGTGGGTATATTGTAATGTTTTGTAGGTATTTTACAAAAAAATACTTTAAGCATGATTATCACACTTTTTGGAGCTTAAATGAATATCATTTATTTGATATTATCCAAAGTGAAAAAAATAGATAATGGAAAATAAAGAAAAATAATAATTGTATGCTGCGGCATAAAGAGGTTTAAACTGGTCAAAATTTGGTTGCAATCTGATCGGACCACGACAAAAACACAAGTTTTTTTCTTACATTCTTTCTTATAAATAGGACCCCCCTGTATACTAAGAAAATAGGCTTCTAAGTTTCATTTTCAGAAACTTTCTCTCCTCCTTTTCTGTAGATTTTTATATTTTTAGCTTTTAGAATTTATTTAGTTCTTCCCTCAATTTTGAGGAAGAACACGTTTATGTGTTCATAGTTTGAAGTTTTCGATTCAATAAATTCTGGAGTGTAATTATTATAGGAGTTTTTCTAGTCTTAGATTCAACTCTTTAAAGTTTTGTAAGGATATTGTTAAGGTATTAATTATATTCCTTTTTGCACTCCATATATCGGTGTTGCTTCTTCTGTATCATTCTTGATTTGTCTGTGATCAATTATAACATATTTGGCTGATAGTGAATACGATATAAGAATAACGTTGTTATGCTTGCAAAATATTAAATAGATAAAACATTTCTTAAAATAAATTGATTTTATTTTTATTCAATATTTTTATAAAGAATGTTATTTGAAGAAGTACATTACTCTTAATAACAAACTTAATATAAGAGTTAAAATTAAGATTTAATTATTTGGATATTTAGAGTGAAGCTCTATTTCAAAGATTTTTTACAAATAATTATTAATTAAAAATGTATTGATAACATATTTTCTTAAATAGTTTTAAAACCAGAAAGTTATTTTTCAAATAGTTAAATTCTTATGTTTAATTCAGTATTAAATTTCAGCTTTATTTCTAAGAAAAATAGAAAACCATCTAATTACAACTTTAGGTGAAGTCATTTAATTAGACTTTATTTTCAAGGTGCTTGCCTAAGAACAATTTTATACTAAAAGAGAAAATCCATAATTATCAATTTATATCTTTAATAACCTAAATAATATGAGCAAGTATAATTACTGAATTAGTATATCCATTATTCTACATTATTTATGAATGTATTAAATTTTATGAGTATTTGTTGAATCCATGTCTATTTTTATCTTTATGCATTAGATTAGTTTTTTCAAAAACCAAATTATTGTAACAGAATATTTAGGTTTAATTGCTTTTTAAAAATTTGAATATTATTTAAAAGTCACACAATATTACTTCCTTGAATCGACCTTGAGAATATACTTATCAATTCTATAAATGATACGTACACTTGGATAAGTATTTACGAAATAGGTATTATCCCCAGTTTCGTTCATCACTGAATACAAAATTAAAATGTTTAGAGAAAATTTGGCAGAGCTTTGCTAGGATTTTTCTAATTACCAAAAAAATTAAAGACGGGGATATTTATAGCCAACTATTGAAATGCATCTTGATCACCTTGTCGAGGGTTCTGCAATGGGTTCGGTAAGGACCTTGTCAAGGTGCACAAAAATCTCATTTTTTATCCAAAAATTATAGATTAATTTTCATAAATACCCACCTACACCCAAAGTGAAGCAAAAATAACCATTCTTAACCTAGCATGCTAATGAATTACATAATTTGGTATAATTTATCATTTCTCAACTTTAACTGTAGTATAATTTTATTTAATTTTTATTGATTTTAGATTTCATTATTATTATTTAGATTTTATTACAGATACGAAGAAAATGAAGATTTATTGAAATCAAATTTAAAATGAAGATTTTCTAAAAAGAAGGAAGGCTAAAAACCAAAAGAAAAATGTGACTTGCACGCTGTTTATATATATAAGATTATGGCTAGAAATGACACACACAAAGTGCATTATAGAAAGCAGGGGTGTCACTAGAGGAACTGAAAACAGAGAAGAAACAGATTGCGGTGCAAGGGGAAGAAAATAGAAAAAAAGAACAGGCAGCGCTGTTGAAAAACTGAAGAGAAAAAGAAGAAGAAAGAAACAGAGGAAGGTGGCATTGCAAAATAGAGGAACACGAGAGCTAATTCTTTCTACGATTCATTTTCCTGTCAATTTTTCTCAAAACAATTATAATAAATTCGTTTATGTTAAATTTAATTTTTTGCATGAATTAAATTTTCTTTATTCTAAGAAAAAGATGTAATTTAATTCTAAATTATGCTTGACTTCCCATGTTAATTTAAATGATTTCTCTTCATGTTTATCTGATTTATTCTGAGTTTATTGCTTCTAATTAACTGGTCATTAATTAGATGATTTTAATATTGTGATTTATTATCGAAAGAAAGAATTATATGATAGATTTGAAATATTTCAGCGTAGGTAAATATAGAGATTGAAACATTTATATGAACTTGTGTAGTATTAAAATCATTGATCTTAATACTTTCTTGTTTTGTTAAATTGCATACTTTTGTATAAATTGATAAATAAAAATGTTTCCAGTTGATTATCGAAAGAGGATTTGGATTTTTTATGAGATTGCTAACTAACAGGGAGAATTAAATTAAATTAGCTAAATAAGTATAGCATAGAGATGGATTAGATGAAATTGATTTCTAGAAGTTTCTTCCTATTAATTTGATCTTTGAACAACATCTTTATTTTCTTTTGCACATTTTCTTTAAATTGATTTTATTTTAAATTCCAATTACAACAACCTTAGTGACTTTTCTAGATAAAGTTGAGACTAGCATAAGTTTGATATTTTTCAAGAGTAAGTTACCAATTTTTAAGAACGATATTCTTCTTATCAATTTATTATAAAATTACGATACTTTGCACTAGCAATTTTGCATCGATCACATGCATACTAAGAACCCAACCTCGTGGTGTGTGTGTGTAACATGCTTTCAATCATATTGTATCTAACTATGTGCAAGGGTACATTATTGATCAATAGTAATAAACCTTATATAGAAGAAGACAAAAAAACTGAGTAAAATAAACAGACTCTGTGTTTTGTATGCGGGAAGCCAATAAAGACACAAAAGATTACATAATTTACATAAATAAATAATTCTAGATATTCTACTTAAACATAGATGACAGAGTTAACATATGTTAGCATACTATTAAAACACCAAATAGATGTTATATGCTTTCCTTCTTTGTTGCAAATTTAAAAAGGATAGGGAATAAAATATTTCATATAAACTAATAGGTACTAAATTGTTCCATAGCTAAAAGAATAGGGACCAAAAATTTATTTGACCCTGTAATTAAGTATTAGTTGAAACAATAATTTATAACTTTTTTCATTAAATAAAAAGAAATTACTCAATTCCAAATTTATAGTTAAATGAAATAAAAATTATCAACTAAATCACTTGATAAATTACTTCTAAATTATGGCGTTAAAGTAAGATAATTTTTTCACTACTACAATATATGCCTTTGGTATAGGGATTTTAACCTCGGTTTTTTAAAAAACCAAGTTCATAGGATTTTGGCCATAGTTTAATAAAAACTGAGGTTATATTGTAGACATATAGCCTTAATTTTATCAATAACTGTGGCTATAAGTTAAATTACAAAAATATTTAAATATATATAAATAAATTTATATAGCCATGATTATTAAATAACTATGATTATAATTAAAATAATAGAGTTTTCAATATTTTTAAAATCAAAATAAAATAATATACTCTATGTCATCAATTTAAAATAAATACAAAAATTACTTTACAATTTTTTTTTATTTTTTTCTATTATTAAATTAATTTAATCTATTTTATTTCTTTTAGAATATATATATATATATATATATATATATATATATGTATATCAAATTTTTTTCTATCTTTTTTCTTTTTCTCTCTCTTTTTTTCGTTTTTTTTTCTTTCTAAGTAATTTCCCTCGCGTGTTGATCATATATATTAACATATACTTTCTAATTAATATATATATATATATATAATATTAATTCCCTGCCCCCTCGATCTTACTCAATCATTTTTCTAAATCACTTTTGGCATCCCGAGCTCGTGTTGTTCGTCCCTCTCATCGAGTAGCGACACGTCGCGCCGCACTTCAAGAAATTGTTGAAGACCTCCCCCAGCAACTCTTCATTTCCAACATCTCGCTCAACTTATAGCAACTCCTTTCCCCTTTCTTCTTCCTTTTCTTTCTATTTTTTCTTTTCCTTTTCCCCTGTTCACACCTCTTCGATCGACCGTTCGTACTGTTGTAGCTCATGACTCAGCTCTAGGTAAGTGTGATACCCTCTCTTTTTTATGATATCAATTCATATATGTGTTATTCTTAGTGGATTAGTTCTGCGCATAATACATTTTAAGTAGGGTTATTTATTTCATGCATGAATCTATATTTCTTATTGTAATTTCTTAGGGTAGGACGTTTTGTGCACCTATTGAGCATCAAGTATGTATAATGAGTCATTTTTTAGGATTAGACATTGTTATTTCTTTACCTGATAATTGTCTCTGCATTTTATTTCATTGTATTGAATAAGAATAGAGTTGTAACATAGAGATTTAGGATCTCGCTTTGTTGTCTTCCGCTTTCATGGAATTTCTCTGACCCTCAAGGTTCTATTTCTATCTCTATCTGTTTAATTCTATTTTGCATGTTTGAGATTTGATTGTGTGTTTATTGATGCTGAATTTGGGGCAGTGAAGCTTTGCTTGCTGGTGAATTTCGCACAAAGAATTATTTTATTGGGAAATGGTGATGATGGTTATTGCCTTTTTCGTCAGACTAGCTTGCAGATTATGTAAAATACTCAGAATCCCCTTTCTATATTCACTAAAATTCTCATGTTGTTTCTTTAACATTAGACCTTAGGGCAGTGTTACATTGAATAGGAAGTGGCGTTTTGTATTCTAATTGAGTAATTTTGTTTAAATTGTTTTCAATTCTATGATCTGGTTTAGGAATATGAATATTTCTATGCGCGTTGCTACATGAAAGAAGGTAATGGATGAATTCTTTTGGCCATTTGACGAAAACCAAAGATACCACTTCTTAGAATTCAGGAATGTAAACCTGATTATTAGACAAGAATAGCTAAATATATTTGTTAGAAAATAGAAGATCACACATCAAATGTAATGGATGGTGACTACAAACATTAACATTTAATAGGGGTTCACATGGAAGCATCTATCATTGACTTAAAAAATATCTCATATGCAGCATCTCTATGCAAAATAAATGATAAAGAAAATAGGTAAGAGAATAATCTAGCCATATTTTGTGTTGCTCTTGTTGGTTTATAGCAACCATTTTTACTGTTTTTATGAGCAAAAGTTGGGGTAATGATATAAGGACTTTAGGAAGAAGTCAATTGCATAATGTGGCTTTTATTTTACATTTTTTCTCTAATAAGTCTTCAGTAGCTAGGTTTTAACTACATCAACAGCTGGATATGTTATTAAATATCTAATCATATTCATCTTTAGTCATCAACCTACTTTTTTCTAGAGCTCTAATCGTATAAAATTGGGCATCCTGATACTATACATGGAAAATTAAAATATTTATGTTTAGTGAATTTTTGGTGTCATTGATGTTGTTATTCTAGAGCTCTTTTCTTTTCTTCCTTATTAATCTCTTTTAATCCTATTTAATATGGTGCATTTTATGCTATGTACATGATTCTAGAGACTTGCAATCTTACCTTTCAGATCTTAGTCTCTTCCTGGCACTTGAAAGTAAGAATTTTTATATCTTGGTGGACAACCGGCCATGGCTGAGAGACCTAGGTTTGCATCCAGCACACTTATGGCAACTGATGGTTACCAAGGTTATTGTGAACACCTTGTTTATGTCAAAATATTATGATTGTATTTCTATGATTTTTTGTTCTCATATTTCTGTACAAATGTATAGTATTTGCATACAAAAAAGGAAACGAAAAGTAAACAAATTATAACAATATTAATTTCCATTATTATTCTTGTCTGCTGATTATCTGCCATAATTCTTGCATTGATGTCTTCTTATCGTCTGCCATATTACTCACATGCCAACACTCCCCCTCAAGGTGGTGCATATATGTCTCTTATGCCCAACTTGTCAAGTGAGTTGTAAAAGTTCTTTGCAGACACAGATTTAGTGAGTATATCAGCCAATTGATCTTCTGACTTAACAAATGGAAGCTTAATAATCTTTTCTTCAAGATTCTGTTTGATGAAGTTCCGATCCACTTCAACGTGCTTCGTGCGATCATGTTGAACTGGATTGTGAGAGATGACAATGGTTGCTTTGTTATCACAAAATAAGTTCATTTCAGAGTTAGGAGCAACACCAATCTCAGTTAGGAGTTTTTTCAACCACAGGAGCTCACATATTCCCTTGACCATTCCCCGAAATTCAACTTCAGCACTAGATAAGGAACCTACCTTTTGCTTCTTACTTCTCCATGTAACAAGATTGCCCCCCACAAAAGTGAAGTACCCAGCAGTAGATTTCCTATCCTTCATATTCCCTGCCCAGTCTGAATCTGTATATCCAAGGACTTCCAATTGACCATTCTTTGAAAACATAAGTCCTTTCACAGGGGAGGACTTTAAATAACGAAGTATTCGCATGACCGCATCCATATGGTCTTCACTTGGGCAGTGCATGAACTGACTCACGAAACTCACAGCATAAGCAATATCAGGTCGAGTATGAGATAAATAGATGAGTTTACCTACTAACCGTTGATATCTCTGTTTATCTGCTGGTACTTGGTCCACATATTCTCCGAGTTTGTGATTTTGAACCATTGGAATATGGATAGGTTTACAATCTAGTAGTCCTGCCTCTGCCAGTAGGTCCAAAGTATATTTCCTTTGGGAAAGACATATGCCTTGTTTTGATCTTGTTACCTTAATACCTAAGAAGTATTTGAGCCCTCCCGAATTCTTCATTTCAAACTCATTTGACAGTTGTTCTTGAAGCTTAGAGATTTCTTCTTTATCATCCTCTGTAATGATCATGTCGTCTACAATGCCTCAAATTCCTATTTTATAGCTTGAGCCCATTTTGGATCAGATAAGGCTTCTTCAATGCTACTTGGAATTTGACACGAGGAGAGTGTTTGTGCAAATGCCCTGATAGGTTATGATAACCTTTGAATAGATACATAATTTGCTATTGGATACTTGGATTTTTGTTCTTCTCTTTTTGGGGAGTATCGATTTGGAGGTTTGCCTCAATTGTGTCTGAAAGGTAAAACATAACCAATAGATGTATCTATAGCATTAGTTTGTAAAGGTGTGTTAGGATAACTTACCTCAGGAGTATTCTCAGCAGGATGATCATTGGGTACTAGGGAGTTGAGGGGTACATCAACCACTTCATCTTTTGGAGATTCAATTACTACTTCAGCTTCAGTTCTTGGAAGTTCACACTCGGGTCTAGATACTGGCTCCTCCATATGATTGGTGCGATCTGAGTATGTTGGACTAGTGTCTAAAGCTTCAAGAACATCAAGCCAATTTCGTTCTTCACCATAACTCTCCTCCTGAAGAGTGGAATTGGATACCGGTGATGGGAAAAACCATTCTGATTCGAGGAAAGTGACATCCATGGTAATATAGGTTCTTTTAGTAATTGGATCATAGCATCGGTAACCCTTTTTTTGTACGCCATACCCCAAGAATACACATCGGACAGCACATGGATCCAACTTAGTCCGTTGATTTTTATGGAGGTGGACAAAAGCAACACAACCAAAAATTCAGGGCGAAGCATCAAAATAGTAGGCAAGGGAAAATGATCAGATAGCACCTTTAATGGAGTCTGAAATTGTAAGGTTTTTGTGGGCATACAATTCAGTAGATACACCGCTGTAGTAAGAGCATCACTCCAGTATTTATTAGGCACATGTGCACTGATTAGTAAGGCCCGAGCCATTTCTAAAATATGCCGATTCTTCCTCTCCGTAGTCCTATTCTGTTGTAGGGTTTGTGAACACGAGGTTTCATGGAGAATACCATGGTTGTCCAAGTATGTTTGGAATTGTTGATTAACATACTCCCCTCCATTATGAGACCTAAGTATCTTAATTTTTTCAAAAAATTGTGTCTGAACCATGGTGTGAAACAGGTGAAATGTAGCAAATACTTCATCTTTGTGTTTGAGAAGGTAAAGCCATGTCATTCGTGTACAATCATCAACAAAAATAACAAACCAACGATGACCCGATGACGTAATGACCGGGGAAGGTCCCCAAACATCAGAATGTACCAAGGCAAAAGGAGTTATACTTTTATTCATGCTCATAGGATAAGATGTCCTATGACTTTTTGCGAGGATACAAGTATCACATTTGAAATCTGAATGTGTGATATTTGAAAATAAACTGGGGAGTAGGTGCTTTAAATACCCGAATGATGGATGCCCAAATCTACGATGACATAGCCAAATCCGCTCTCATACCACGTCAAAATATTATAATTGTATTTCTATGATTTTCTGTTCTCATATTTCTGTACAAATGTATAGTATTTGTATACAAAAAAGGAAACGAAAAGTAAACAAATTATAACAATATTAATTTCCATTATTATTCTTGTCTACTGATTATCTGCCATAATTCCTGCATTGATGTCTTCTTGTTGTTTGCCATATTACTCACATGCCAACAGTTTATGCTTAAGTAATATGTTTTTGGTTAATCACTAGATATAATTAAATTTGGTTCATTTCTAGTCAAGATTATCTCCCTTTGCAAACACTAAAGCATGGAAGAAGAGTAGGAAGGATAAAGAGGCTTGTCCAAACCCTAGTACTGGTCAACCACACAAACATGCTAGATGGTTTTCATTAATTGATGCAGTTACATTGTCTCGAAAGAGAGTTTTGCTACCTGTAAAGAAGCTGCGTAATTCATTGCTTTTAAGTAGTGAGCTGCACAAGATATTGTATGGTTTCATTGTATTTGAAGTTCCATGGAGTAATGTTTGAGGTATCAACTACTTTAATGAACTTCAGGTATCACTTCTACTATTTTAAAGGCATGCTAGAACATCTTGTCATGAGTATTACCATGTTCAATAATTTTGCTGCATGTTTGTAGTAGATGCTTATATTCACAAGTACTGTCACACTGTGTCATGTATTATAAACATTTTTATGACACTATAATCATGGTGTAACCTATATATTAAGAATAAATAAGTATAAAAGACTCTTGTGTTCTGGATATTGTATATGTATGATTATATTCATGGAAACTGCATGTTAGTATGCTCATACTAGATGTTGTCAAGGACCCTTATTCTATGTCTCTATTGTGTGTAATTGATATGGGTAGTATTAAATAATAATGCTACTGTTGTTATTGATATGGATATTACTAAATAATAATATTGTTGTTGTTATTGATATGGGTAGTACTAAATAATAATGCTATTGTTGTAAATTATATGGGTAGTATTGATTTCGTTGAATTGTCTCTCAAGTTTTCGTTTTAGATCGAGTACCATAAATATACTTAGTGGCTAGATAAGCATTCTAACTTTCACTCTTGAACAAGTTGAAGAACTTATTATGGACCATTTGTTGTATATGTAGGAACAGATGTAGATTGAAGAACATATTATGGAAATATGAGATATTGCTTATATTCATGTAATCTGGATGTTGGTATGCTCATATATAGTAGATGCTTATATTCACAGTACTGTTACACAGTGTCATTTATTATAGACAGTTCTGTGACACTATAATCATGGGGTAATAAACCTATATATTAAGAATAAATAAGTAGAGAGGATTCTTGTGTGTTCTAGATGTTGTATATGCATGATTATATTCATGGAATCTGGATGTTCGTATGTTCGTATTTAGTAGATGCTTATATTCACAGGTACTGTCACACCTTGTCATTTATTATAGACATTTTTATGACACTATAATCATGTTGTAACCTTATATATTAAGAATAAATAAGTAGAGAGGACTCTTGTGCTTTGGATGTTGTATATGCAGGATTATATTCATGGAATCTGGATGATGGTATGCTACCAGATGCTATTTTTATGAGGAAATTAATGCATGCTATCAAGGACGAAGATTTTGAAGAACAACATTACAATGGGACATATAAAATATTTTCAGATTGATTTAGATTGAGACAATTTTATTAGTTAGTAGCAATAAAGCTTTTTCATGTATATTTTTATATTTTTGGAACACTTTAAGTATCTAGTTTTTATTATATGTCTTTTATTGTATCGATATATTAAACTCTTAATGTAATATCTCTCTTAAGTTTAATGTAATTAATCTTAATTTTCTTAATTTTCTCAATTTATTTTAATTTATGTTTAAAAATTAGCTTAATTGAGATGTATATAGTCATTGTTTAAGTGTGACCGAAATAATCTAGATATCATTTTGATTACGAGTCTATGGCCTCGGTTATTTAAAAATTGAGGCCATAAAGTGTACCTATGGCCTCGGTTATTAGAAAACCATAGCCATAGGGTGTACCTATGGACTCGGTTATTAGAAAACTGAGGCCATAGGGTATACCTGTGGTCTCGATTGTTAAAAAACCGAGGCCATAGGTACATTCAATGGTCATGTTTTCATCATAAATCGAGGCCATAGGTACAACCTATGGTCTTGATTATTTAAAAACCGAGGCCATAGGTCATTACTTTTGGTCTCTCTTATTTAAGCCTCGGTTTTTATAACCGTGGTCATAGACCAACGGTCACAGTTAAAAACTGAGGTCATATGTATGTTTTGTAGTAGTGTTTTGATATTTCAAAAAATTAAAAGTAAAAATTTAATTAGATGATAACAGAAAAATTAAGGCAACCATACTATAAGAATTGTTTTTTTGAAAGTGAAGAGAACCATGCTATAAGATTATTTATTATTGTTTGAGCATAATTTTATTCTGTATAAATATTTTTTTAATTGATGCAATTTACTTTAAAATATGATAACTGTATTTTATATAGTTATTTTCATCAATTTTAGTAATGATAATTGCTATGTTCTATTAATATTTAGTTAATTTTTGTTAAATAAATTAATATTTTCCTTTTATGTGCTAAAAATACATTTTTAATAAAATTAAATAATTTGTATCGAAAATGTACTTAATTTCATATTTCTGTCCACAAATATAATTTATGATAATATAGTTTCTTAATTACAATTTATAAAAATCGAAAATATAATTTAAATTAAATTTGGGCTTAATTATAATTATTAAAAGTTTAAAAATTTAATTTAAAATTAGCAAAGGGCTTAACTGTAATTTAAGAAAGTGCAAAATGTAATTTGGATTAAATTTGTGGGTCAAAATATAATTAATAAAAGTTTGAATTTTCTGCGCAGGAAAAGAATCGCACTCGCACAAATCACGACGTTCATCACGCACCGTTCGATCATCAATTCAACGGTCCAGATTTGGCGAGTACAACCAGACGAGGCAAAATCGCGTGTAGAATCTTCGCGCGGCTCGGCGTGCCAGTGGGCCCCACGTGTTTGAGCCTTTTTATCTACCTTTACATGCATTATCCCCGGCAACGGCGCCAAAAACTTGTTGTGTGTTTTGCAACACACAGAAAAACGTGCAAGTATACACGGTCACAAGTAATAAAGATTTGTAAGTAGAGTATCGTTCCCACGAGGATTTGTTACTATAGTTTGTTGAGTACTAAAATTGTATCTCTCTAATTTTATCCAAAACAATCGTTAATTAAGAAAAAGTTTAAAAATAAAATAAGAGAACTCTAGGATTGCAATTTTTCACCAAACTAATCCACTCCAATCATATTATTTTCTTTGGATTTATATTTTTTAGTACATTTAATTTGTCAACCGAAAACTTCTTTTTTTTTTATTCATACATCTCTTCCGAGCTCCGTACAAACACACCTCGTTAAATTAATTCACTATATCTCTATGAGAATTAAATTCACCAAGATTCATTAAGTTCTAAGTTTTCAAATGGCCACACATACAATTAGGGTATATTCCTATCCTTCATCATACATGTCATTCTATTTACGAGCAATATACACAAAAATGCCTTTCTCAAGTTTATTTTTATGCCACAAATCGTTTTGATAAAATTTGTAAATAATCAAAAAGCATTAAGCACAAAATAGAACGAACAAATCGAACGTCTTATAAATAAAAAATAATAATTAAAATTAAAGCTTCATAAATTTAGATCAAATGCAACCTTAGAAAAATTAAATTACTTCATAAAATTAAAATTAAAATTACAACAGATTCAGAAAAATAAGATGAAGAATAAGGAAAATTAAAACATCAAGAAACGAAAATATTTGGCACACGCAGAACACAACAAAAGCCAAAAAATGGCTTCTGCGTGTTCTGCAGTCCAAAACCGAACACCACAAAAATTCTAAACTAAAAAAAACTCCCAAACTCTATCATAACATCACCTATTTATAGCTAAAAAATACATCTAAAATATTACATTTTTATTTTATTTTTTTATCAAAAACGCGTAATAATTTTTATCGAAAAACAAAAATCACGCGTATCGATTTTGGTATCGAAAAATATTATTTAATTCACGCGTGAAACAGGGGCGCCGATTCTGCATTTTTTTAATTCATTGTGCGTGCCACGTGTCAAAATCTGATTCGCTGCAAGATTCCCAAAGGCCACGTGGCAGCACATCATTGGCTGAACAAACAGGCTGCACGCAGGAACGGCGCACAGGATTGGGGCGCCGAAAACTGAGGCAACGGCTGGAAACGGGGCGTGATCCAGCGCGGTCGCGCGCATTGTAAGATACCACGTGTCGGAACATGATTTGCTTAAATATTAGTGGGACACGTGGCAGATTCTTATTCTGTAAAAACTGAGGATGCACGCTGCTACCATAACCCGCGTCACACACGATTTCTACACGAACGGTTCAGTGCGCGACAGCTTGGATCCACGCGCTTCAATCTGGACCGTTCAAGAGATCCAACGGTCAGCGATGCGCCTCGGGGAAATCCTGCGCAGCCGACATGTGGGGCCCACTCTGACGCCGGCCTGCGCGACACGTGGGGCCCACTGGCACGCCGAGCCGCGCGAAGATTCTACACGCGATTTTGCCTCGTCTGGTTGTACTCGCCAAATCTGGACCGTTGAATTGATGATCGAACGGTGCGTGATGAACGTCGTGATTTGTGCGAGTGCGATTCTTTTCCTGCGCAGAAAATTCAAACTTTTATTAATTATATTTTGACCCACAAATTTAATCCAAATTACATTTTGCACTTTCTTAAATTACAGTTAAGCCCTTTGCTAATTTTAAATTAAATTTTTAAACTTTTAATAATTATAATTAAGCCCAAATTTAATTTAAATTATATTTTCGATTTTTATAAATTGTAATTAAGAAACTATATTATCATAAATTATATTTGTGGACAGAAATATGAAATTAAGTACATTTTCGATACAAATTATTTAATTTTATTAAAAATGTATTTTTAGCACATAAAAGGAAAATATTAATTTATTTAACAAAAATTAACTAAATATTAATAGAACATAGCAATTATCATTACTAAAATTGATGAAAATAACTATATAAAATACAGTTATCAAAATATACACTTACTAATTACTCTAAATTATGTAAAGGTAATTTGAACCCACTTCCAAGAGAATATGTGATCATTTAAACATATTTGAATTGTATCTTGTTACGTAAAAATGGTAATTGTTTTGATTACATTAGAGAAATTACATAAAATAACATTCCTAAAATTTGAATGGTGTTTAATATGAAATGATGAATTTAATTTTTTTTACAATAAAAATATATAAACTAGATATAAGAAATATTTTTGTGGTTTTAAGTTCAACAGAAGTTAATGGCAAGTTACACATACGCCAGTGATGTTTTTTGTAACATTTATAAAATTTAATGGTATAAAAGTAGAAGTAAAATTAATGATATTTTTATAACAATCTTCGGTGGTAAGAATATATATATATATAAATATATAAAACGTAACGGAGAGTTATAACGGAACGGAGAGTTAGTGATAGTATATTTATTTGATATTTTAATTTATTTGATAATATATATTATTAATTACTTTATATTATATTATGTTAATTACTTCCTCTTTTGTTATACCTATGCAACTTAGTTTTTCTTTTCAAGATTTGAAAATTATTTAAAAAAAAGATTTGATAATTCTATACTTTTTGTAAAATAATTGAACATCTTTCTAATTCATTAGAGTTTAGGCGACTAACACACTAATCGATCAGAGTTAAATTGGACAAACGTTACACTAAAATGAATAATTGTTTAATTATCAAAATTTTGTTCTATTCATCAGAGTTGAATTGGACACATATATATCCAACTAAACAAGACAATTATATAATTAGTTAACTTTTGATCAATTATCAACCCTATTGTTAAAAGCCGAATTAAACATTTATTCAACTTATGGAAACTCAATTAAACAAGTGTTTAAGTAATCATAATTTTATCTCCTTTAACTTATGGTAACTTAATTGAAAAAATATCTAAATAACTAAATTTTACTTGATTGGTTGGAGTTGAATTTAACAATAGGATTTTACATGTTTACACGTGTGATAAAATAAGAGATTAACACGGAGTTTTGTATAAGTATGGATGAACTTGTGGTCTTGAAGCTACTCTTTTCAAATCCTAACAAATCTCTATGGTTTTTTCGCTATGTTTTACATCAACTCCATTAAAAACTTCTCAACTTCATTTTAAAAACTATTTTTAAATAGAAGAGTTTTCGTTACAAATTAAGATTTTATTATGTTTGCCAATGATCTAGTTGTCAAATAGTATAAGAAGTCTTCTCATAAGGTAAAACTAACAGATTCACGTTTACTTAGAGTCATTGCCTTCAACGGTGCAACCAATGGATACACAACTACCCAGAATCTTCTTCACAATCCCAGCAAGTTACTTAGCCATCGATTTGTTACTCATAACCTTAGTAATCTCAATTACATCATCAAGTGAAATATTGCTATTGTGCTTGATGTTCTTGGTCTTCTTCCTATCGCGCTCAGGCCGTTTAAGAGCTTTGATGATGAGAGCAGCAACCAATGGAACAACAGTGTCTTTGGCTGGATGATTTTGGACGATAAGTTTGACAGTGACCCTAGCAGTCCTTTACACTCTTTGGCAATATCTGGTAAAAAAAAAAAATATTTTGCTGAAATAAATTGAAAGAAATTTTAAAATAAAATTTCAAATTTGCCCCTCCAATTTGGTGAAAGCACCCAATTATTGGTAAACCGAAAATTTAGGAGTTAAGTGATAATTAAATAAAAGCTACGGTGTTACAATACTACACTAAAAACCATGAGATTAAAATGCTATACAAATAAATTATAAGATTAAAATGTTTTTACAAAAACTACAATATCTCTGGTATTCTTCGTCTAAAAACTAATTAATTATATTTAATTTTTTAAAATATCCTATTTATCTTATAATATAATTAATTTTTTTCTTAAACATATTTATTTTTATTAATAATTGAGATTTTTTTTATAAAAATATATTACAGTCATATTAAAGAAAGGAATAATTATTATTCTTATCGCGAAGAATATATATTCCTTATCTTAATGAAATAAATATTCTTAAAGAATTGCAATTTTTAGCCTTAAAAGTACAAAAAAAATATTAACGTATTTTAAGATTTTAAAAGAAATATCAATGAAACATATATATACTCACATCTATTATTTCAAGACACTTTTCTCGTAATAATTAATATTAGTATAAATTTATCCACATTTACCATTTCTCAGGTTTCTAATACCACTTTTTTTGTTGAGATTTTGAGACAAAAGCACTCAAATTCCATGCTAAAAAATCATAATTTCCCTCTAACCACATTAAATTAAAGAACAATGGTGAATGATGAAAGAAAGAGGGATATTTTAATAATAGTTTTATTCAAGAAAATGTATATATATATATATATTCATATTTTTATAATAATATATTAATAATTTATATTTAATTTTAGGCATACAAGTAGTCTAAAATAAATGATAAACTCGACCTTAAACTTGTGTATCACTTATGATTCTAAATCTTTAACCTATTATTTTTAAGAGCATTAAAATTGTTATAAATTTTAATAAGTGTTGATTTGAGATAAAAAATTTAAATTTTTATTTAAAAACCATCTATCTTTTTCTATTTTTTCTTACAAAATCATCATCTTCAACCTGGATGGATTCTTTTAAGATATTTTTTGAGACTCGCTTTGAGTTTTTTGTTGATTTTTTTTTGTTTTTGGTTAAATTATTATTTTTTGTTTAATAATTATAAATGAACTTTTTTACTTTTTAATTATTTTAAAGAAGAATTTATTCTTCATTTTTAGCTCATGTGCAAATATAAGTGATTAATGATGGTTAAATGAACTTTTTTTTACTTCTTTACTATTTTATTGCCTTTCATAAGTGTTATAATTTATCTTTTATAAGTGACATAATTTGCCTTCTAATAGCTTACATCCGTGGGAATAAAAAAAGAGAAAAATCCACTATAAAGAATACAAATTACAGAGTTTAATCCTAGGATTACAATGACATACCTTAGGTTATACACAAAAATAAAACATGCACCGAATACCTTGATATGGGTCAAAAATTTACATATAACATCTTAGTCAAGAATGTGTTTAATTACTATGTTAATTAGCAATCCTATGTTACAAAGCGAAAGACATTGTTAATTGCGAATAAAAATCATAATATTCTATTGATGCAACATAATTAACTCTCATAACCGTTCCACCTTTATATACAAATAATGAGAGAGAATTCCTATATTGTAAAGAAGATACAAGAATTTGAACAATCCTGTGATAACTTAATTAGAGATCTGGATTAATCTTAAACAAGAAGGAATATTTGCATCATTGTATATTATCTTTCTAGAGTAATTGGAAGAATTAATTTGTAGTTTAATCTTCAAATCTTTAATTAAAAATTTATGATAATTTAAATCTTGATTTATAATTAAAAAATATATTTTATAATTAAACATTAGATATTTCATCTGTGAATAATTATGAGAATAAAAATCTAATTTAATTTTATTGATTTGTATTAAAATAAATGGTTAAAAAGATATAGTTATTATAAATCAATGATTAACGAATTCTTAATTTATTATTAAAAAATATTTCTACATTAAATTTATCAATTAATTTATTTCAAATCCTACTAAATAAATTATTAATTAATTGATGATACGAGTTTTTATATATTTTTTAATTTATCAATTAATTAATTTCAAATTCGATAAAAGAAAAATTAAGGTATATTGAATATCATTGAGGAATTATCATGGTTATAAATGGTTTGTTATTTAAAAAAAAATTAATAAATCTAACTTGTATTTAAATTATTTAATTTATTATTTTCGAGTAAAATTATTTTTAATTAAATAACACATTTATATACCATCTTGAGTTCAAATATAATTTAGTTTAGTTCCTTTTATCGATAACAACAATCAAATCAAGAAAGTGAAATTAGAAAATTAATTCCTTGATTTCTAGGAAATCTTGCTACAAATTTTGTAAATTGTATAGCTATATTTTACCAATTATAGACCAATAATTAACTGTTTTTACAGATGTAGTTTACTATTTTCCATCATTAGTTTGTTTCTTCTTATATAGATTATATTGTATCTATTTAAGGTTGTATTTTTCCTATGCTTTTTAAATTAATATTATAATATTTTTTTTTATCTAAATTTTCATGGTATTAGCCAACATAATTGGTTGTTGTTCCTCTGTTGTCAGGTTGTATTTTTTGTTGGTTCTCTCTATTTCTATTTTTCAATCCATTACCATGTCAGAAATTTCAGAATCAACCCCTAACGCTGCTGCCAATACCAACCCCAAAACCCACTTCGAATCTCTCTCCATTCTATCCAGATTACAGCAATTCGTCTCAATAGGAACAATTTTCTCAAGTGATTTCAGTCGGTTCGAATGTATATCTGAGGGAGATGAAAAATGGAGTACTTGACAGGCAGTACAGTAGAGCCAGAGAAAACAGATGCTAGCCATGCTGTTTGGGATGGCTGAAAACACTGTAATAGTGGCCTGATTGATAAATTCCATGGAGGATGAAATAAGTTCAAACTACATTTGTTGCAACATTCAAATTGGGGGAAATCCGTCAAGGTGAGAATTCTGTCACCAAATACTTCAATATTCTCAAAGGTCTATGGCAGGATCTAGACTTATTCAACGATGATTATGAATGGAAGAAAAAGGATGGTTACAATTATTTTAAGAAAAGGAGAACTCATGGATTTTCAAATTTTTGGCCTTGCTCAATGTTGATTTCGATGAAGTTGAAAATTCACCTTTAATAGGAATTGTCCATCATACAACTAACCATCAACAACGTCAGGAGGACAAACCAAAGGTCTGGTGTGATTTTTGCAACAAATCATGACATACTCGCGAAACTTGCTGAAAAATACATGGAAAACCTGCTGATTGGAAACCTATCGAATGGAAAAACAATAAAAATGTGCTGAATTATGCCCCATCCAAGGTACATGTTACCAAGACAACCTGCTAGAGCGAAGAACAGATACAGCAACTGCTGCAGCTGGTGAAGTCTACTTTGTCGAGTCTTGGTAATCTATAGCGTCCTTAGCTCAAATAGGTAGTACTTTGTGTGCCTATTCTTCTTCATTAATTATCTGCATCTTGGATCATAGATTCGGGTACATCTCATCATATGACCAATCTGTTTGAATTATTTATAGCTTATGAACCTCTTCCTGGAAATAAAAAAGTATGTATTGCAGATGGAGGCTTATCTCCCATTGCAGGCCACGTTCAATTCAATTGTCAGAAAACTTATTCTGAAATCTGTTTTACATGTCCCAAATCTCTCTTGTGATCTTTTATCAGTGAGTTGTTTATCTAAGCATTCTAATTTTCGTGTTATTTTTTATATTAATCACTGTGAATTTCAGGATTTGAACATGGGGATGATGATTTCCGGTGCTAGAATGTGAGAAGACCTCTACTATTTTGATGACAACCATGCTAAAAATAAACAAGCTTTGATTTTATTGATAGTGTACGTTTAAACGCTGTTCATAATCAACTAATAATATGGTATAATAGAAAAAGTACATCTTAGTTTTTCCTATTTAAAGTATTTATTTCTAAGTTTGTTTAAAATAGTGGATTATAACTCTTTGTTTCGTGAAAAATGTTTTTTTAACTAAATGCAACCGAAATTCATATAAAATTAAACCTTATTATCTTTCCAAGCCTTTTTATCTAATGCACATTGATATTTGGGGTCCTTTTAAGATTACAACCTTAAATGGAAAAAAATTTGTTTGCGATATTCATCGTTGATACATGATTATGATGACTTTATCTTATAAACACGAAAAATGAAGTTACAAATGTCTTTAAAGATTTTTATTCATTGATTGAAAACCAATTTCAAGTCAAAATAAGTATACTACAAAGTGACAATAGAACATAATTTTTTAATGAATGTATTGGAGATTTTTTTGAAATGAAAGGCATTGTACATCAATCAACTTGTAGAGATGTTCCTAACAAAGTGGAATTATAAAACATAAAAACAGGCACTTGCTTGAAGTAGCTAGGGTTCTTATGTTTCATATGAATGTTCCTAAATATCTTTGGGGGATGCAACATTAATAAATTGTTATTTGATTAATAGAATGCCAACTAGGGTTTTGAATTATGAAACTCTTTTACAAAATCTTTAAAAAAAAATTCCAAGCATTTTTTCCCCAATGATATTCTTTTAAAACTCTTAGACTATACGATGTTTGTCTATGTTCCCTCCCGTCTTTGATCCAAATTTGATTCGCAAGCAAAGATATTATTTTAAGATATTCTCCTAATAAGAAAGGATATAAATGTTTTAATCCTACAACCAAAAAATTATGTGTTAGCATGGATGTTCAATTTCTTGATATAATTCCATTTTATAACAAAAACGTTTCTTTAGGGGAGAGTCTAAATGAAGATAACTTTTGGCAACAACAAGAACTACTAAATCCAATTGCTTTTTTTTCCCTTAAATAAATCAAGAAATCGATACTTTAATTAGAAAAAATGGGGATAATTAAATCCAATTATGCCCTACATCCTTATTCTGTATAGATAGCATATATTTTCACTAAAAGTCTACCAAAGGAGTAGCTCGATAGCTTGGTGAGCAAGCTACCTATGAATAATATCTTCCAACCAACTTGAATGGGAGTATTGAGAATCTCAGTCAAATCAATAAAGTCAAGAAATTAATTCCCTAATTTCTAGGAAATCTTGCTATAAATTTTGTATATTTTATAGCTGTATTTTACTAATTATGGAGTTGTAATTAACTATTTTTTCAGCCACAGTTTACTATTTTCAAGCATTAGTTGTTTTCCTTTTTTTACAGGCTGTATTGTTCCTATTTAAGTTTATGTTTTTCCTAATCCTTTTAAATTTATAATATAATCTATTTTCCTCCATCTAAATCTTCAGCTTTTATTTACTTGCTTTCTTTTATTTGCTATTTTTACCTGCTTTCCACGAAGAGTTATGCTTACTAAAATTCTATATTCATCCATCATCAGATTCATCTATAATTTAATAGTTAATTTTATTTTACTTGCTTTCTTTAGATATTAATTTAATTTATAATTAACAACTTTTTTCCTACCAACCAAAAATTGTTAAAGTGTTTAAGAATTATTTTTCTTAACTATATTAGAAAATAATTTAACTTTTTAAAACCATCGTAATTCCTTGAGCCACCGACCATGGGAGTATACTTATTGCTATTATAAATGATTCGCACAATTGCAAGCTCTTATAAAACAAAATTTGTGCATCACTATCAACAAATTCGAAGAATTTGAAGAAACATCCAAATTTTAGATAAATATGCTTAAGGTATAAAATTATCTTCTTTCATGTTTAAAATTGTATGCATTCGTGAATTCATAATATAAACACTTAGAATTATTTGTATGATCCAAATTGTGTTGCTTGATCAATCCAATATGGGTTTAATCGATCGAGGTTCTAGATCGATTGATGATCAATCAATATCAATCTAGGTGCTTTTAGATTAAAATTTTGATGATTTGATCGATCAAGCATCTATTCAATCGATCACCTATGGTGGATTGATCAAACATTGATCGAGTGCCCTTAATTTTAAAACAAATAATAGGCCCACCATTACTAGATCGATCGTTTAGGATCTTAATCGATCGAGAAGTGACTCGATCTATCGAGTGTGTAATTTATCAGTTTTAAAGCACGCTTTTAACTCGAGTGGGTTTTAAATATGTTTTGTGAATCATTTTATGATTACAATTGTCATTTAACATTGAGATAGAGTTAGGGTTTTAATTTTTCTATTTAAACAACCCATTGCTTATTGTTAAAAAAATCACACATTCTATTCATTGTATGTTTTTATCCTTTCTTTCAAAATGATTTTAAAGAAAAGAAATTTATTTTCTCTACAACATATAGCTTTTAGGCTTGTTCTCAATTTAATCATTCAAACATACTATACAATTATGTTTGATTGATTCATATGCCTATTTGCTTCATTAATTTTGAAAGATCCCATAGTCTAATATGCTACTAACATAAGATGTAGACAGCTTAAGGACTTGATAAGAGTCACATTATTGCATTTTTGTTATGATTTAAATGTTGATATTTATGTGAAAATTGTGTTTATTTGATTATTTAATCCACAAATGTCATTTCACGGGTATTTCGTGTTTAAAGTACAATTTCAGGTAAAATCGTGATTTTGGAGAAGTTTGGGACAAATTTCAATGATCGGGATTGAGTGAGAATAAAAAAAACAAAGTTTTAAAATTTGGAAATCCCGCCGCCGACAAAAATCTTACAGAAAGTATGGCGAAAATCTTACGGAGAGCGAAGGTTTTGGCATATACAAATCTCATCGCCGATGAGACACTTTTAGCCACCGGCCAAATTCATCTCGCCGCCGGCGAGAATCAGAGAAGCCAAACGAAAATCTTACCGAGAGCACGATTTTTGGCAAATGCAAATCTCACCGTCAATGAGACACCTTTCACTGCCGGCCAAATTCATCTCACCATTGGCGAAAATCAGAGGAATCAAAATTTTAATTTTTCTAGAAATCTTGTCGCGGCTAGAATAATGTCGCCGCCGACGAGTTTCTTCCGAAAACACATTTTTTATGTTGTTTTGTTCCAAAATTGCCCCCAAAACCCTAGATCTATATATACAATAAGATAGAGAAAAGAGGGGACGGCAGAGAGGAGGAGATCTGAGACATTTTGGAGGAGAGAAGGCAATTTTGGAGAGAAAGTTTGGAGAAGCTTGAAGGATTATCACCATTGTTGCTACCAAGTGTTCATCTTCAAGAGTTTTTCATCTCTTCTCCTTAGCTTTCATTTTCTGCATTTTATTCAGATTTTTTATTCATGGATTCAATTGAGATAATGTTTGTTCTTATTTCCATTATGAACTAATTCATTTTTGCTAAGGCTATGATGTAGTTGAATCAAGAAAATCTGATTTCTTTTGTTATTGTTATATGAGTTCATTGTTTTCGAGTTGAGTATTTATTTCCATGCTTAATGCTTTTAAATTATTTGCTGCTTTATATTGAGACCGAGAGGAGATGTGTAATGAATTCTTCTTGTGATAAATACCGTATGTTGAATGCGAGTGTGAGACCTAATGCATAATGTATGTGGTTATTCTAGAAATTCCATAAATCGTAATGTGCTTGTTTGTGATTAAATCTTCATAGAAATATAGTTGGTTTTCATATATAAGTAATTCTAATATAACTCGAGAGAGAGTATTAGGTAAATTTGGGTTTTTCAACCATCACTTTTAGCTTTAATTCTCATATAACATGACTTGAAATAAGATTGAATTGATTTAGCGAAATCAAATGCCTTAGCATTTTTAATGATTTGTGACCAACATTCAATTGCGTTATTTGCATTTAGTTTTAAGTTAATTTTCTTCTTAAACAATTTCAACAATTCGGGTTTCAAATAAAATTAGGATTAGTCAATTTCGGTACTTAGTAATGCCATTCCTTGTGGGTTCGATATCCGTACTTTTGTACACTTTATTACTTGAACGATTCGTACACTTGCGAAAATACGCATCAAGTTTTTGGCACCGTTGCCGGGGAGTGGTTTGATTTTATTAATATCGATACTACATAATCTTATTTTTAATTTGAAGTTAATTTGCTTTATCATTGTTTCATTTTTAATTTTGTTTATTTTGCTCTTTTATCTTATTTATCATAAAAAAGGGGTAACTTTGTGTTGTTTTTGTGCTAGTTAATTTTCTGGTTGTAGTATTGTTGTATGAGATGTACCAGAAGCCTTAACCTTTTTCCATTTGATTCGGAGATTGATAGAACATAAAGGCGTCTAAATCGAGAGAGAAGGCGTTAAACCTCAGCTCCTAATAGACAATCAGCCATATATCCACCCTTTGTTAAGGGAGGTGGAAATCGTAGAGCTTTGAGGGATTATGCTGTGCCTAATGTTGCTGGAACTATTTCGGGTATAAGGAGGCCAACTGTTCAAGCTAATAACTTTGAGATAAAACCATCCTTTATCCAAATTGTTCAATTAAATCAGTTTGAGGGAATGTCAAAGGATGATCCAAATGCACATATTGGTTACTTTCTGGAGGTGTGTGATCTTTACAAGATAAATGGTGTGTCTGAAGATGCTGTAAGATTGAGGGTTTTTCCTTTTTCACTTTGGGATAAAGCCAAGGAGTGGCTAAACTCATTACCACTGGGATCAATTACAACATGGAATGAGTTGGTTTAGAAATTCTTGTCCAAGTTCTTTCCTCCTGCTAAGACGGAAAAATTGAGGAATGAAATCACATCTTGTACACAGTATGACCAAGAATTATTGTATAAAGCTTGGGAAAGATTAAAAGAAATGTTGAGGAAGTGCCCACATCATGGTATATCGATTTGGCTGCAAGTCTCTGCATTTTATAATGGGTTGATTTCAAACTATCGGTCAATGATTGATGTTGCAGCTGGAGGGTCTTTAATGGGAAAAACACATGAGGATGCTCATGAATTGTTAGAGATTATGGCAAAACAACAATCAATGGAATTCAAAGCGGGTAACTACAAAAAGATCAACAGTAGTGCATGAAATTGATTCAATAAATGCTTTGTCGGTTCAAGTTGCTACTCTTTCAAGAAAGGTGAATTTTTTGTCGTCCAAGTTCGAACCCAAACCAACTGCAAGATGTGATTTATGTGGTGGAAATCATGCTAGTATCGAGTGCCAAGTTGGAAATCCATTTTCTTCACCAAATGCTGAGCAAGCAAATTATGTTTCAAATTTCCAAAGACCTCAACATAACCCATATTCAAACACCTACAATCCAGGTTGGAGAAATCATCCAAATTTTTCATGGGGAAATAACCAAGGGGGATTCAAACCGTCATCATCTTCCTACCAACCCCAAGAGAAGAAACAAAAAGATTTGGAAGGAATTTTGGGAAATTTCATTGAAGAGTCAAGAACAAATTTCAGAAATCAAGAGGCAATCAACAGGGACATCCAAAACCAACTAGGGCAGCTTTCAAAACAGATTGCAGAAAGGTCTCAAGGATCGTTGCCTAGTGACACAATAAATCCCAAAGAGCATGCAAAGGCTATCATATTGATAAGCGGTAAAGAACTTGAATGTGAGAGGAAATCGGAGAAAAAGATGGAAGAATCTAAAGAAAAGCCATCAACATCCCAAGATGTTCAACCTTCCCCAAATGCAAAATATGAGCCTCCTATCCCATATCCTTAAAAGATTGAATAAGAAAAAGCTTGATAGTCAATTTGATAAATTTTTGGATATTTTTAAGAAATTGCATATTAACATTCCTTTTGCAGAGATGTTGGAACAAATGCCCAAGTATGCAAAATTCATGAAGGAAATTCTATCAAAGAAGAGGAAGTCGGGAGATTATGAAACTGTCATGCTAAATGAGGAGTGCAGTGCAGTTCTTCAAAGAAAACTGCCACAGAAATTGAAAGATCCAGGGAGTTTTACTATACCTTGTACTATAGGAAGTTGCAATTTTGATAAAGTCCTATGTAATTTAGGAGCAAGCATTAATTTGATGCCACTTTCTGTTTTCAGGAAACTAGACCTGGGAGGAGTGAAGCCCACTTCAATCTCTCTACAATTAGCGGATCGATCGGTGAAATATTCTTGAGGGGTAATTGAGGATGTTTTAATTAAATTTGATAAATTTATTTTCCCTGCAGATTTCATGGTGCTTGACATGGAGGAAGATAGAGAGGTACCGTTGATATTGGGGAGACCATTCCTTGCAACTGGAAGAACATTGATTGATGTTCAGCAAGGAAAGCTCATTCTACGGGTGCAAGATGAACAAGTGACTTTTGATGTTTTCGAAGCAATGAAATTTCCAAGTGAGGAACATTCTTGTTTTCAAATTAACACTCTTGACAGGTTAATCTCGGAAACTTTTGAGGAGAGAACTCCATTGCTACCACTAGAAGCTTGCCTTGTGAAATCTGCAACAATTGAGGAGGAAGATGAGGGAGTGAGACAATGTTCCGAATTACTGGCAGCACTTGATGAATATTTGTCCAGTGATGGAACATTCAAGGAGTTGGGAACAAATGAAACTCCAACCTCAGTGGTAAAGAAGGAAGCCAACAAGATTGAGCTAAAGCCACTGCCATCCCATCTAAGGTATGCCTATCTTGAAGACGTTGAATCTTTTCCTGTTATTATTAACAATTCTTTGAATGATGAAGAGGACATCAAAGGGATTAACAACTCTATTTGCATGCATAAAATCTTGATGAATGAGGATTACAAGCCCACAATTCAGCCACAAAGGTGCTTAAACCTAACAATGCAAGAAGTGGTCAAGGCTGAGGTGATTAAGCTTTTGGATGCCGGGGTAATTTATCTGATTTTAGATAGTGCTTGGGTAAGCTCAATTCATTGTGTACCATAGAAAGGAGGAATCACAGTTGTAAAAAATGAAAACAATGAGCTTATTCCAACAGGGACAATGATTGGGTGGAGAGTGTGTATTTATTATCGAAAGTTGAATGATGCCACCCAAAAAGATCATTTTCCTTTTCCATTTATTGATCAGATGTTGGAAAGATTGGCTGGACATGTTTATTATTGTTTTCTTGATGGATATTCGGGGTACAACCACATTGAAATTGCACCAGCGGATCAAGAGAAGACAACATTTACATGCCCTTATGGTACTTTTGCATATAGAATGATGCCATTCGGTTTATGCAATGCTTTCGCAACTTTCCAAAGATGTATGATAGCGATTTTCTCTGATATGGTTGAAAAGTTTATTGACGTTTTTATGGATGATTTTTCTGTTTTTGGCCATTCTTTTGATAATTGCTTGCATAATCTCTCTTTAGTCTTGCAGCATTTTAAAGACACAAATTTACTGCTAAATTGGGAGAAATGTCACTTCATGATTCAAGAAGTAATTGTTCTTAGGGAATAGAAGTGGATCGTGCAAAGGTGGAAATGATAAAAATATTACCACCTCCAACAACTATAAAGGGCGTTAGAAGTTTCTTGGGACATGCTGGGTTTTATAGAAGATGTATTAAGGATTTTTCAAAAATATCAAAACCTCTTTGCAGTTTGCTAGTTAAAAATGCACAGTTTGATTTTTCTTCTGATTGTTTGCAGGCTTTTAACCTTTTGAAGAAGAAGCTCACTTCGGCCCCTATAATTTGTGCATCGGATTGGAGTCTTCCATTTGAGGTAATGTGTGATGCCAGTGACTATGCTATAGGTGCTGTTTTGGGCCAAAGGAGGAATAAGTTGCTGCATGTGATTTATTATGCAAGCAGGACATTAACAGATGCACAACTTAATTATGCAACAACTGAGAAAGAGCTTTTGGCAGTAGTGTTTGCATTTGATAAGTTTAGATCTTATTTAATTGGGTCTAAAATCATTGTTTATACTGATCATTCTACTCTTAAGTATTTGCTAGCCAAGAAATATGCCAAACCGCGATTACTAAGATGGATTCTTCTCTTGCAAGAATTTGACTTAGAAATTCGGGACAAAAATGAGACCAAAAATTTGGTTGCTAACCATTTGTCCAGGTTGGAGGAAGATTACCTTGAGGTTGAAGGACAAATTAATGAAACATTTCCTAATGAGCAATTTCTTACTATCCGAAGGCTCCATGATTTCCTGATTATGCAAATTATTTGGTCAAGAAAATTTTACCTCCTGACATGTCTTATCAACAAAGAAGGAAATTCTTTTCTAATTTGAAACATTATTTTTGGGATGAACCTTACTTGTATAAACATTGTGCAGATCAAATTATTAGAAAATGTGTGCCAGAGGAAGAAATGGAAAGCATTCTTCGTCATTGCCATTCAAAGGAAGTTGGAGGACATTTTGGTGAAACAAAAACTGCAGCAAAAATTTTGCAATCTAGATTCTATTGGCCTTCATTGTTTAAAGATGCTTTCAAGTTTTTTTCAATGTGTGATGATTGCCAAAGGAGCGGAAATATTTCACGGAGACATGAAATGCCCTTAAATAATACTTTGATAATTGATTTATTTGATGTTTGGGTTATTGATTTTGTGGGGCCTTTTCCTTCATCTCATTCTAATAAATACATTCTTGTTGGTGTAGATTATGTCTCTAAATGGGTGGAAGCAGTTGCCTTGCCTACCAACAATGCTAGGGTTGTGATCAATTTTCTCAAGAAGAACACATTTTCCAGATTTGGCACACCTAGAGCAATTATAAGTGATGTAGGTAAGCATTTTTACAATAACCAATTTGAGGCTTTGTTGCAGAAATTTGGAGCAATACACTAGATAGCAACACCTTACCATCCTCAAACTAGTGGACAAGTTGAAGTGTCAAACCGAGAGTTGAAGAGGATCCTTGAAAAGACCGTAAATAACTCACGCAAGGATTGGTCAAGGAAACTAGATGATGCACTTTAGGCATATAGGATAGCTTTCAAGACACCTATCGGCATGTCTCCATACCGATTGGTGTATGGAAAAGCTTGTCACCTTCCAGTTGAATTGGAACATTGGGTATATTGGGCAATTAAAATTTTGAATTTTGATCTTATGGCATCAGGTGAAAAGAGGGTTTTGCAATTAAATGAGATGGATGAAATAAGGAATGATGCTTATGAGAATGCCAAAATATACAAGGACAAGATGAAGGTTTGGCATGATAAGCATATTTTGAGGCGAAAATTTGAGGTGGGACAGAAAGTGTTGCTTTATAATTCCCATCTCAGACTTTTTCCGGGAAAGATAAAATCTCATTGCTTAGGACCTTTTCTAGTAACCAAGGTGTTTCCTTATGGAGCAGTTGAGATCAGTCATGAAACAAAGGGAACTTTCAAGGTGAATAGACAATGGTTGAAGCCATATTTTGACGGAGAATTCAGCAAGCAGAAAGATTCTCTAGAGTTACAACAACTGCAGTAAAGAATGACAGAAAGTCTAGCTAATGACTATAACATAAAGCGCTTAATGGGAGGCAACCCATCAGATTTGTTTTCTCATCTTTTATATCATTTTATTTTAGCAATTTTAAATTTTAAATTTTAGCTTAAATTTTAAGTTTTGGTGAATTATTAGTTAGATTTTAAATTCTACACTTCATTTTATGATAATTTTATTTTTAATTAAATTTTCTTATTTTATTTTTCTTGCAAGTAAAAAAAAAATAAAAAGCTTACGTTCTTTTATTGTTAACCCCGTGATTTAACAAATTACTATGTCTATGATGGTGCACCTGGCTCCTTTTCTCTTTGTGATGTCGATAGCCATTTGCAATTTTTCTTTCTTACATTGAGGACAATGTAAGGCTTTTGTTGGGGGTGCGGTACACGGTAAATCTTTTCTTCGTTTCATTTTTAGTAGTTTTGTTTGTGAGTTTATTTGTGTTTAATTTTGATTTTCTATTTATTTTTCTGCATTTTGATTTAATTTCTTTTATTTCTTTATTGTCTTATTTTTTTTCTCATTTGCATTTTACTTGTTTTAATTTGCATGTTGATGATAATAGTGTGATTGTGATAACAAGTAGCTTTTAGAAGACATTAAATTTTGCTTTGGTATGTGGTATGATTTGGTTGATTAGTCTAAATGCTTAGAGAAGTCTTATGTGCGAATTTTTCATGGACATTTTTGGGATCTCAACAAACTCTAGAACTCATTTGAAAACCTCTTGAGGTGAAATAATTTGGACTTGCACTGTTTAGGATATGATGTAGGCCATTTTTGGATCGATTTTTCCATTTTAAGCCTACCTTGTTATCCTTATATCACTAGTTACCTCTTTGAGCCTATTTAAATATAGTATTAGCCTTATTTTTCTTTCTTTTTGCCTTTTATAACCTACCTTTTATTTAGCCAATATATATAATTCCTACCTTATTTGTTAAGAGCACTTAATTTTGAACACAAATTTTTCAAGAGCAATTGGAGTAAGGATGAAATATAAAAAAAAATCTTCCACATATATTGGAAGAAATTGGTTGGGGGTTATGTCTTAAAAAAAATAAGCCTTCACATTCTAGTAAATAAAAGAGTGTTAGTGATGGATGTACTGAGGTGAAAGATTGAGGAAGAATTTTGTTTATCTTTGGAAAAATGGGATATGATCGGAAGAAACAATTTGGGTTTAATGGTGTTACTCTTTTACTTAATTGGTTGTGTTTAATCTAATAAGTTCTCTTATTTTTATTTTGACACTTCCCGTTCTTTCTTAACCAAATACATAAGCCTAACATTACAAGCCTCATAAAGTCCTATTGATTTAAAGTGGTGTATTTTCCTTCATTAGTGGAGAGAGGTTTGAAAAGTGAGCATATGGAGTTTAAGATTTCACCTTTTTGTTTGTGGATGTTGTGCATAATATTATCTGGGCATTATGGCTATTGGTTTATGGTTTAATGAATGTTTAAGAGTCAATAACAAAAGTGAAATTGGCATTTGAGATTTCTTAAAGCTTAGGTGACATTTAATTATTCTATGTGTTGTGTGTTATTTACAATTTCTGAGACATTTGTGCAGATTAATTGTTGTGTGATTTTATTGTTTTGAGTTAGGATAGTTATAGGTAAGATGTTTGTCGGTATCATCACTGGAAGCCCTCACGATACTACAACTCGTCCTACTAGGGCCGCCTAGGGGTTTAAAGGCTTATTGCATACGCTTAATGTAATTTTGTAAATAACATAAATTTTCTTTGAATTTTTCTTTTAATGTCTCCTTTGAATTTATTCATAGATTGCTTTTCTTGCTAGAGACTAGAAAGAAGCTAGTTGGGGGTTGTTGATAAGAGTCAAATTATTGCATTTTTGTTATGATTTAAATGTTGATATTTGTGTGAAAATTGCGTTTATTTGATTATTTAATCCACAAATGTCATTTCACGGGTATTTCGTGTTTAAAGTGCAAGTTCAGGTAAAATCGTGATTTTGGAGAAGTTTGTGACAAATTTCAATGATCGGGATTGAGTGAGAATAAAAAAAAGTTTCAAAATTTGGAAATCTCGCCGCCGGCGAGAAGATTCTCGTAGCCGGCGAAAATCTTACAGAGAGCACGGCGAAAATCTTACGGAGAGCGAAGGTTTTGGCAGATACAAATCTCGCTACCGGCGAGAATCAGAGAAGCCAAACGAAAATCTTACCGAGAGCACGGTTTTTTGGCAGATGCAAATCTTGCCGCCGATGAGACACCTTTCACCACTGGCGAGAATCGGAGGAACCGAAATTTTAATTTTTCCAGAAATCTCTCCATTGCGAGAATAATGTTGCTACCGGCGAGTTTCGTCTGAAAACACATTTTTTATGTTGTTTTGTTCCAAAATTTCCCCCAAAACCCTAGATCTATATATACAAAAAGATAGAGAAAAGAGGAGACGACATAGAGGAGGAGATCTGAGACATTTTGGAGGAGAGAAGGCAATTTTGGAGAGAAAGTTTGGAGAAGCTTGAAGGATTATCACCATTGTTGCTACCAAGTGTTCATCTTCAAGATTTTTTCATCTCTTCTCCTTAGCTTTCATTTTTTTGCATTTTATTCAGATTTGTTATTCATGGATTCAATTGAGATAATGTTTGTTCTTATTTCCATTATGAACTAATTTATTTTTGCTAAGACTATGATGTAGTTGAATCAAGAAAATCTGATTTTTTTGTTATTGTTATATGAGTTCATTGTTTTCGAGTTGAGTATTTATTTCCATGCTTAATGCTTTTAAATTTTTTGCCAAGATTTAGATTATTTGCTGCATTATATTGAGACCAAGAGGAGATGTGTAATGAATACTTCTTGTGATAAATACCGTATGTTGAATGCGAGTGTGAGACCTAATGCATGATGTATGTGGTTATTCTAGAAATTCCATAAATCGTAATGTCCTTGTTTGTGATTAAATCTTCATAGAAATATAATTGGTTTTCATAGATAAATAATTCTAGTATAACTCGAGAGAGAGTATTAGGTAAATTTGGGTTTTTCAACCATCACTTTTAGCTTTGATTCTCATATAACATGACTTGAAATCGGATTAAATTGATTTAGTGAAATCAAATGCCTTAGCATTTTTAATCATTTGTGAACAACATTCAATTGCGTCATTTGCATTTAGTTTTAAGTTAATTTGCTTCTTAAACAATTTCAACAATTTGGTTTTCAAATAAAATTAGGATTAGTCAATTTTGGTACTTAGTAACGTCATTCCTTGTGGGTTCGATATCCGTACTTCTATACACTTTATTACTGGAACGATTTGTACACTTGCGAAAATACGTATCAGGACTCAGTCTGGACTCACATAGACAGGAAAGTAAATATTTAAGTAGTTCACATAGTAGAAGCACAAATAATATAGTTTCAAAACACATAAATTATAATAATAGATATTTTATATCAAACCAAAAGTATGTAAATAATAAATATTTTCTAATAAGAGTTTATGCTTTAATATGTTGAGATATACACTCATCGAACTTAGATTATACTAGTCCAACAAGTGATGATGCATAATAGGTGATATAACGAGGTAAACCCATATAGAGACCGTATCTATATGATAACATCCTCGTGTTACTTAAGGCAAATAATTCACTAAACAATAAAACAATTACAAATTTGAAAGATAAGGGTATCATTATTACTTCTATCAGCTAGGACCTCCATCCAACCTACCTACTGCTACTCTTTACTCTTTGCCTTTGTAACGAACTTGATTCAACACTCGAAATCGATTGTCCTCCACAGCTAACACCATCCAATGCAATGTAATTGATGAACCCAAATTAGTAACAAATGTAATTTCTCACACTCTTAAAGGACACATAGTCCATCACTAATATCAAATCATGTACGAGAGATACATAATCAAACCACGTACGTACACAACCTATAATTTGATTACTAAACTCACTAAACGACTGATATTCAAAAGTACGCTCTCCAAAAATGATTTTGAAAATAGATGTAATAATCACTAAAACTTTTGGTATAGTTTCGCTATATAAATCATGGGTAAAGAATAAGAGAAATGAGGAGATATTTATAAAAATAAAATTACCACCTCACTAGCCATCTCGCCAAAGGTAATGGAAAGGGTGGTGGCGACCTTGGTATGGAGGTGCTAAAAAGCCACATATTTTTTTTTTCCAAAAATTATCAAGTAAATTCCATAAATGCCTACACCCAAAACATAAGTCAACGTGCATTCTACAAAGGCCAATCCTGTGGTATATGTAAATATGCTCACATACAAAGTGTACCAAATTATGTACGTGTGTACATTACTAATATGTAGTAACCAACCTTAGAAGAAGATAGATACACTGAGGAAAATAAACAGTCTCTATCTTTTGCATATGAAAATCCAAAAATGACACAAAGGCCTACATAGCTTACATTCTCCCCCTTTGGCGTTCTGTAACGAAACACTACACAACTACATGCAAATGCACATCTGTTATGAGATGATCATGAAGATGACCTAAAGATTTTTGTTCTCATGGATAAAATATCAACACACACAAACCCAAAAGACACACTGATGAGTCACTAGACCGACATTACAAATATCGATCTTACGAAATATCTTTTGTGGTTTTATAATTTGTAAAACTCTCGCAAGTACACAAATAATTTTATAGAAAATTCTAAGTATACTCCCAAGGTCGATCTAAGGATGGAATATATGTGGTTTTTAATTTATTATTCAAAATCTTAAAGACGAAATTAAATCCTAAACATTTTTTCATGATATTTTAGTTTGTTTGTTTCCTAATCTAATAACATAAAAATAAACATAGATATAGATTCAATAAATAATAATGTAACTTTTTATCCTTCATAATAGTGGAGTATTTAAGGATATACTAATTAAGTTAATTATACTTTCTCATATTATTTAGGTTATTAAAGATATAAATTGATATTTGTTGATTCTCTCTTTTTTATATGAAAGTGTCTTTAGATGGGGCCCAAATTTTTTTGGTTTAATATTAATTAACTAATATCCTTAGGCGTGTCCTAATAATTAATTAAGTATTAAATTTTTGCTTTATTTCTAAGAAAATAACAAACCATCTAATCATAACTTTAGGCGGAGTTAAACAATTAAAATTTATTCAATGTGTCCATATTAAACCTAATAATTTAATTAACTAAGTACTAACTTTCAAGTTTTAAAACCATTACTAAAAATATGTTGTCAATACATTTTCGAATAATAATTCTTATAAAAAATTTTGAAATAAAGTTTCACTCTAACTACTGAGGGACTGTACCAACAAATAAAAGAGCACTACTCTAAATCAGACCGGATAATTAAACCTTAAAATCTAACTTTCACATTAAAGTTTGTAATGAAAAATAATATATTTCTCTCTAACATTCTTAATATAAAATCTTGAATAAAAAACAAAATCAATTTATTTTATAGAGATGTTTTATCTATTTAATATTTTGCAAGCATAACAACGTTATTATTACATCATATTTACAAATAGGCAGCCATAATAAATTTAATCATAGATAAATTAAATATAACATATAAGAATAAAACATAAAAAGATAAATGTAAAGAATCCATTAAAATAATACCTTAAAAGAATCCTTATAACAGTTTGATGCTAATTCTATCGTTGAAAAACCTCTAAACGGATTTGCATATCCGCTTATTAAATCAAAAAAACTAAAAATATATAAAAACATAGCTAGTTCTTCTCAAAAAGAGAAGAACTTAAAAAATAAAATTAAAAAAATGAAAACTTTCTAGAGAGAGAAGGAGTTCAAAAAATTGTGTGTTTTGGAATGGGGGAAGATGGTCCTTTTACAAGTAGGGAAAAGGCCAAAAAAGGGGTTAAATATTTCAAAATTAGAATTTGGACGCGTTTGGACAGGTTCGCACGCGTATGAGGTGCGGAAATATTGGTAGTTGGATAGTTGGCGAGTGCGGGCACGCATAGGAAAAACAATGAGTGTGCTGGTATGCACGTAACATGGCAAGGACGTGTGCTAGTATGCACAGAAGCTAGCATGGCTTGTACTGGAGTGTGTCGGGTGTGTTCTGATTGATCATGTGCCGACCACGTAAGGGAGTGTGCGCATAAAACTTGGTGCAGATGAGCTAGTGTATGTGCTGGTAAGTGCGAGACTTAGCTCGAATGGGCTACTACACGCGTTGGTACGTGCGGGACTTGTCACGAATAGGCTATTGTGTAAGGGATTTCGGCATTTTTGACATTTTTGATCATTTTGACCCATTTTGTCCAATTGTTTCCATCTTTCTTACTTTTCCTCATTTCTTTTGTAAATATATATTTGTGATGTATTGCATTCAGTATTTTTTCTTCATGTCTTTAAGTTATTTTTGAACGAATATACCAGAAAAATAATAAAAATGGCCATGATTCTGAAAAAAGACAAATTTATATAAAAATATTATAAAACCATACAAATATGAATCTATTTAATCAATTAAAGTACATTAAATCATAGTAATTTTAGTGATTTTTAAGCTCTTATCATACACCTAAACGAAGTGCATCCATCTCGTGTGCTCTATCCATCTTCATGTATCAACTCATCCAATGTGTCACTCTAAAACACGAGGGTCTCAGCAACACTACATATAAAGAAGTATGGAGCTCGAAAAATTCACTTTACACTTATAACCTACACACATGAAACAAACACACACCTCATGAACGTATCATGCAAAAATAGTGTGTAGCCAAATACTACATACTATTGTGTTACTTTGACACATGTGAACACAGATAGGCAAACAACACACAAAAATTACACAACTCTACCTTACTTCATAAAACACTCCCCTTGAATGTAAGTAAGTTAGACAACAATATGTACATACAACACATAACATGCAAACAAATATATAGTTGTGCACATAAACTTCTCCCCCTTTTTGGCACACAAAGTCAAAGGAATACCCTTATATGTCGAAGAGAAGGAATACAAATATGTAATAGTATGTCGGAGAGAAGGAATAAAAATATGTAATAATTCTAATAACATTACAACAAGGTAGAAAAAAATAAGGTGAATAAAATAAATCACAGGTGAAAATAACACCATCAAACTTATATTCATTAAACAAACTTTATTTTACACAAAAAAGTTTAGAAATAAACTAAAGCAATGGAAAATGATTGAAAGTAAAAAGACATAAATGAGATCAAAACTCTCCATCTCCCTCTCCAGTATCATCATTTTCTTGAACACTACTAGGAGAAGACTTTCCAACGTTAGAAAGGGTAGCTGAACAATAGGATGATAAGAAGCCATACCACCTTGAGCAAATGCTTGAAAATGATGCATATCAAAGAAATTCCTATTCAAATTTTGTGATCCTGTATAACAATAGACAAAAGATGGGTGGACTTTGTATCTAGAGAGACAAACATGGAAAGAGTAGAAGAGATGAGAGTAGATTCACATTGAGTAGAGTGAACAGTGTTCATAAAGGATGAGGAAGAAGGGTTAGCAGAAGAATGTTTAGACCTACGACTGTTAGACTGAATAGTGCTTAAGAGAACATACTTGCTCAAATAATCGAAAGGAATGTTATGAAAAATAATGGAACCTCACCTATATATTAAAGATCGATAGTGGTGTATATATAGGAGGATGAGCAATGGTATGAAAAATTATAGTTCTATAGATCATACTAATAAGATCTATATAATCACCGTTTATAATTGTACAAAGGAAGTGTCCTCAGCATGGTAGGGTAGTATTGATGAGTGCTCAAAAAGCACTAAAATTTGAACAAGAAAATACCTTTAATGGATGATAAGGATAGAGCTATAATTGAATATGAAAGATCTATGTTAGAAGGGCTGAATCCAAGTATTACAAGGCCAAACACTCAAGCTCATCAATTTAACTAAAGCCAGCGATGTTTCAAATGCTACAAATAGTTGGAAAATTTAGCGGGTTACCAATATAGGTTTCTTATTTCCACCAATAAAGAATGCCCAGCTTAGGAATGACATCACCTCCTACCAACAATATGAAAGGGAATCATTATATGAAGCCTAGCAAAGATTCGAAGAATTTCTAAGGAAGTGTCCACACCATAGTATACCTCATTGGATCCAAATGGATACTTTATACATTCGCCTCAATGCTCAAACAAGAACCATTGTTGATGCATCTGCTAATGGAGTTTTGCTTGCCAAATCTTATAATCAAAATTATGTGTTACTTGAGAAAATGACTAGCAATAATTATCAATGGCCAATGGATAGAGTGAAAACCATAAGAAGAGTAGCTGAAATACATGAGATAAATGATATCATGGCACTTACAGCTCAAGTGACATCTTTAGTGAATCTTTTGAAGGCTCAAAACTCCTCTGTGAGTATAAATCAGGTCCAAGATTTAAGAGTGTCCTATTTCTTTTGTGGTATAGCTTATTTATTTGATAATTGTCTAAATAGTCCTAAATCAGCTTGCTATGTACGTAATGTGAACCAATAAACCTAATGCATTCATGAACCCCTTACATAACAATTATTTGGGGTGAGAAATTCTCCTTGTAGAATTGTGCCAAATATCAAAATTCTCCATAGATTGTATAATTTTGAAGCTTATAAACTTCACCAAGAAACTTATGCGTACATCAAAATTTAACCCTTTTGCTTGTCTCAGCAAAGATGTACAAGCATATATTCTCATTTTTTTCACCAAATTTAAAGACAATTGAGGCCTTTAAAAACTTAACATCCTTGATTTTTGCAAGAGAATTTACCATATATGATCACAGTGTTATGCCAACATGAGCCCAACATCAAGGATCAGCTCAGCTTCCCTAAAGCCTTGAAAGCTGCATATTAACCATTCTTGTTCAGTTTGTTATACTCAAGAAAAAAAATCCTTAAAAACTATGGAAACCAATATACTGAACACTATAACATCGAGACATCTACCATGAATTTTTTAAAAAAATACCTTTGTGGTACATGATAAATCTACCTATCAAATGATTTTTTTGCGCACCTATTTCAAGTTCTGGCAATGCACTATCAAGCCATGTATTTGATCCACAATAAGATGGATAACTGCAACTCAGAATTATGATGAAAGTTGCAAGGGTACAAAGATATATGTTAATAAATCATTAAATGGTATATTAGTTGTATGCAACTAATATACATTATAAGCTGTATATTAGTTGTATGCAACTAATATACTTTTTCTTAAAAGCACTTTTAGGAAAAGCAGATTTCTTTTATTCTATATTTATACATGTATTGATCTTCAGTATTATGTACCTTGTAAATACATTAAGTGAATTCAATTTGGTATCAGAGCAGGAAAGAAACAAAAAAAAAATTACCGGTTTCTGAATACAAGCGCCGCTAAGCGCCGCCCAAAGCCGCCATGCCCTACCGTATTCTTGCACAGTTTAGCTCGCGCTGTAGTTGCAAATCTGTCATCCACCCGAGCCGTCCAGTCCGCACTGTTCAAACTGGTGTCATTCACCACGTAGCTCTGCACTGTTCAACCCTGCGTAGCCCCAAGCGCCATTCAAATTTCACTGTCACTTGCGACCAAGGCGAGCTTCACCTTACAGCCCCAAGCGATGTTCAAACCCCACGTATCCCTGCTGCTGCTCGTTCAGACCGCACGTTAGCTTCGGCCATCAACTTCGCGACCTAAGGCAGATAACCTCATACCATAAGGCTGTTTCACCAGACAGTCTACTGAAACTCCGCGTAGCTTAAACTACGCTCGTCACCAACGCACTACAGACTGCTCTCGGCCCGCCCCCAGGCGCTGCTCACCAGGTGCTACGCTACTGTTTCAAACCCACGCCCCTACGCGCCGTTGCTCAAACTCATACGCTACGCCACTGTTTCAAATTTCACACTTTACGCGCCGTTCGGACCCACGCCCTACACGCTGTTTCACCAGACATTCAATAAACCTGGTGTGCAATTTCTTAAATTTTCAGAGTTTTAATTATCAACCATTGCAGTTTCTTAAATTTTCAGCCTTTTAATTTTCAGCCTTCATCCATTGCCTAATTATCAGCCAAATTATCAGCCCAGCCCTAGCCTAGTTCACCTCCTAGCCCAACCCTAGCCTAGTTCAGTCCAACCCTAGCCCATCAGCTCATAGCCCATCAGCTCTTAGCCCATCTGATCCAAGCCCATCAGCTCCTAGCCCATCTGATCCAAGCCCATTAGCTCCTAGCCCATCTGCTCCAAGCCCATCAGCCCAAACATTCAAACAACCCATTTATCAGCCCAACCCACAAAAAAAAACCAAAATTTTTATTCCGCTGCACAATATAGTTTTTCTTATTATTTCAATGGAATATTCAAGACAACATCAAGTTTCTAGAATTCATGAAGTTCCAAATTTTGAAGTTTCTGTTAAGAGTTCAGAAATTGGTTCTTTCGGGGGTACTAAACTTAATGGTACAAATTTTCGAACATGGAAAAAAGTTATGTCTGTTTATCTTCGTGGAATGCATAAGATGGGACATGTATCTGGATCAATCAGGGCTTCTAGTCAAGATGATGTAGAAGCCTATACTCGGTGGGAAGATGATGATGGCTTTGTGATGTCAATCCTATTTAGAGCAATCACTGATGATATATTACAAATGGTGGAGGAATGTGAAACTGCTGAGGGTATATGGAATACCTTAAGCGATCTTTATACAAATGAGTCTGACTTTATTCAAGTTCATGAACTCATGTGCAAAGCTGCTGGCATGCAGCAAAATGGGAAACTAGTATCTCTTTTTTTACTGAGCTGAAAAATGTATGGGCTGAAATTGACCAGAAACGCTCATGCAAAATTAAAAATCAAGAAGATCTTCTATGGTACCAAAAGGAGAAGGAGCTTGAAAGAGTGCATGCTTTCTTAAGAGGCCTTGATATAAAACATAATAGTGCTAAAGGTGAATTGCTTCGAATGTCAGATCCTCCGAGCTTGACTATCGCCTTTACATACATCCGTAAAGATGAATCTCAGCAAGAGAGTCTTCATCAGGCACATGTTGAAGTCTCAAGCCTAGCCATTCAAGCTAAATCAAAGGCACCTTTCTTCCAGCAGCAAAATTCAATTTTATGTATATCTCTAATCAAGATCACAAAAATGTCATAAATAATACAACCATCAGATTTAAGAATTTTATGTATAATATTACTTAAAATGACAGTCACATCAGGGCCAAAAGAAAAACAACCCTATCAGAATTATACAATGCTTAATGGCTAAATCATGTTATAAAATGTAGAAACAAGTACTTCAACCATTCTTTATTATAAAAACATGTACTTTAGTCATTCTTACATGGCATTGGTTCAAGTAAATAACACTTGTTGAGCTGAATGTGTTAGAATAAAACCATTTACAACATATGCTTTCTTGCAATTATCCTAGTAAACAGCTACTAGAAGAAGCACATCAAATTCCAGCTTTGCCATTATTGTAAAGGAAAATTGGCTCTTTTAATCACTATCTGCACTAAAGGAAGCCGTTCTTCTCAAGAGTGTGAGTTACAAGGGTTTTAAGGTTCATCATCGCCCTTGTATAATCATCCATATCCACCAAGACTCTAAGAGAGCTTCGATCGTCGTGCTTTTCTTCCTTGGCTACTGGCTCCCTTTCTCTCTTCCAAAACTACCTCACACCATCTCGTAATTAAATTTAAAAAAATTTAAATGGTTTCCATTCAGAACCTCATGTCTATTTGATAGAGAAAGGGGAAAGGGTAATGTGAGAAACAATAAGAGGGAGACTAAATATAAGTTTAATTCTAATCTCTTCTCCCACGTATTGAAATTTGGTAAACCACTAGTTCTTCTCCTCTCCTACACATTACCCAAATATCTACAAATCATAGTGCATAGTCATGCCACAAAGTGAATAAACAGAGACAGAAACTCATATGTGATTATTGGAGTAAAAAAAGATTCATGAATTCATAACAGTAAACATTGTATAAAATGGTAGATGTTAGCTACCTATAACTTCCATCTTGATAATCATCTATATTTTTAAATAAGATCAGCAAGCAAAACTATCAACTTAATAAAATAGTTATATAGATAGTCGAATTAAATCAAATATGCAAAAATATTTGTAATTTGATTATTGTTGTATAGTTCCTTAGTCAGAAAATTTAAAAAGTCTCACATTAGTTAGGAATGAAGATGGGTGTTGTATTTTGGGCTATAAATAAAGCCCTCCTCCACCATTTGTAAACATCCCAAAATTTTTAAATCTTCTACTCTTTTGTAAGGGTAATTGATTAGCTCAATTTTGCCCAATTAGTTGTAATTTTGGAGTTCATCCATTTGGAGATAGTGGAAGTGGTTAACGACGTCCGAGGACCTAGGTAACATGTATACCGAACCTCATTAAATTTTTGGTGTTTTTATTTTTCTACTTCAATATCTGCTTTAGTTTAGCATTATATTTCCAATAGAATTATTTTGGCAGGTTAGTTTGAGTTCTATTCCTTTAAATCATAAGTGAAAAGTAATTACTTAGAATAGGGAAAATATACTCAATTTTCCCAACAAATGGTATCAGATCCTAAGGTTTCTAACTAGGCCTTTGTTTGTATTCCATTTGTTTGCTATTGGAATATAGTTGCTAGTTGTGTTGTAATTTAAAGAAATGTTAGAAGAAAAATTTCTTTCAAACAAAGGCCAACCATCCATGTCACACAGAACTATGCATTTGAATGCAAGGTTCTAGGTGGAGAATTTTGATGGAACCGATCATTTCGGCATGTGGTAAGGCTAAGTTCTAGATGCTCTATTTCAACATGGTTTAGACATTGTCATTGAAGAAGAGAAACCAAATGGAGTAGATGAAATCGAGTGGAAAAATATCAACCGATTGGTATGTGATACAATCTGTTCGTGTCTCTCAAGAGAACAAAACTACACATTCATGAAGAAGACATCCACAAGTAAGTTGTGGAAGGCATTGGAGAACAAGCTTATGAAGAAGAGCAAATATAATCGACTATATTTGAAGAAGAAGTTGTTCAGTTTTGAATACCTTTCAAGTACCACAATAAATGACTACATTACTGCTTTTAATCGATTAGTAGCAGATTTGTTAAATATGGATGAAACTTTTAAAGATGAAAATTTAGCCTTGATAAAATGTATTTTGAGGAAGTTTGTATTGCTTTATATAGTTATAAAATTATAAAGAAAGATAAAAAAGAAAGCAAGAATGAAGCTGAAGAGGCATTGTCTATAAGTGGACGTTTGCAAACACAACGAAAAGGAAGGAGAGGTAGATCTCTATCAAAAAGAAGGCTTGGTAAAGATGAATGTGCCTTTTGTCATGAAAAATTCCATTGGAAGAAAAACTGTCTAAAGCTGTAGAAGAAAGGAAAAGTTGTGTCATCTCATGTATGCGTAGCTAAAAGTAATTCAAATTCAAATTTTGCATTGGTTGGTTTTTCAATAGCATCCTATCTCGGTGATTGGATTTTTGATTCAGCATGTACCTTGCATATGTTTCCTAATAAGGAGTGGTTCTTTAACTTTGAAGAACTAGACGGTCGAGTTGTTTTCATGGGTAATGACTATCCATGCAAATTTTTGGGGATTGGTACAATTCGTTTAAAGAATCAAGATGATTCAACTAGGGTCTTGACGGATGTTCATTATGTTCTATATATGAAGAAGAATCTCATTGCTGTGGGAGGCTTAGAATCAAAAGGCTTCACTGTGACCATATAAAGTGGGGCATTTAAGATTACTTCTGGAGCACTTGTGGCGATGAAAGGTGTTTGGAAGAATAACTTGTACTACTACCTTGGTAGTATGGTTTATGGGACAACATCATCAGCATTTTTAGAGGAAGAAAGAGATTCAGATACTACCAAGCTATGCCATATGCGTTTGGGACATGCTAGTAAAAAAGGATTTACAAATTCTGGTAAAGCAAGGCCTGTTAAAAGGTGTGAGAACCGACAAGTTGGAATTCTGTGAGCATTGTGTATTGGGAAAATAGAAAAGAGTAAGCTTTGGCACTTCTCTGCATAATACAAAGGGCATTTTGGATTACATCCATATTGATATATGAGGGGCCAACAAGAAATCCATCCATGAGTGGCAAACATTATTATGTCACTTTCGTTGATGACTTCTCTAGAAGAGTTTGGGTGTATCTCATGAAGAAGAAGGATGAAGTGCTGAGAATTTTTATCAAGTGGAAGAAGATGATCGAGACTCAGACTGCTAGTAAGATCAAGCTTTTATGGTCTGATAATGGAACTGAGTACACAAATGATCTATTTATGAAAGTTTGTGAAGAAGAATGGATAATATGACATTTCACCATTTGAAAAACACCACAATAGAATGGAGTTATAGAATGTATGAACCAAACTTTACTGGAGAAGGTTCGGTGTATATTATCAAATCCTAGGTTAGGCAAGCAGTATTGGGCTAAGGTTGTGACATATGCATGTCATCTTGTTAACCTTCTACCATCATTTGATCTTGAAGGAAAAATTCCTATGGCGGTATAATCTGGAAAACCTGCTAGAGATTACAATTTCTTACAAGTGTTTGGTTCTATTGCATACTACCATGTAACTGAATCAAAGTTGGATCCAATAGCTAAGAAAGTTATTTTTTAGGGATCCCTTCTGGTTCTAAGGGATATCGAATATGGTGCCTTGAAACGAAAAAGATCATCTTTAGCATAGACATTACCTTTGATGAATCTACCTTGCTAAGAAAGGTAATTGAGAAGATTGATGGCACTTTGGAGTAGGTGGAGAAAACTCTGAAGTAGGTGGAGTTTGAAAGTAGAATAGTTAATCCAGTTAGTGAAGATAAGATATAAGTTGATCCTCCATTGATAGAAGATGAATTAGATGAAAATGTTTTAACCCAAGAACCTACATAGCAACAGAAGAAATTGCAGTTGATAGGCCACGATGACATAATGTCAAGGTGCCTGCTCGACACAAAGATTTTGAAGACCTACCTGCTCAGTTTAAGAATACGGTGGCCTGTACACTTTCAATTATGCATGATGATGTTCCTTCCATATATAAAGAATCAATCAGAAGCCCTAAAGTTGAAAGATGGAAGGAAGCCATGGATGAAGAACTTTTGTCCCTTTAGAAGAATAAGACATGGAAGTTGACACAACTACCTAAGGGAAAGAAGGAAATTGGCTACAAATGGGTATTTTCAAAGAAAGAAGGATTTCCTAACAAAGATGGTGTTCGTTACAAGGTAAGGTTGGTGGCTAAGGGCTATACTCAGAAGGAGGGAATCGATTATAATGAATTATTTTCTCAAGTTGTAAAACATTCCTCCATTAGAATTTCGTTGGCCTTGGTAGCATAGTTGGATTTGGAACTAGTTTAACTTGATGTGAAAATTGTGTTCCTATATGGAAACTTAGAAGAGGAAATCTATATGTTTCAACTAGAAGGGTTTAATGTTGCTGGTAAAGAGAATTGGGTTTGTAAGCTGAACAAATCATTATATGGATTGAAGAAATCACTAAGGTAGTGGTACAAATAATTTGATGAGTTTATATTGCAACAGAAGTACACTAGATGCACACATGATCATTGTGTGTATTTTCACAAGCTACAACATGAGTCTTTCATCTATCTTCTATTGTACATCAATGATATGTTGATTGCATCGAAGAGCAAAGTAGAAATTGAGAAGTTGAAGGCTCAACTAAATAAGAAGTTCGAGATGAAAGATTTAGGAGAAGCCAAGAAGATTCTTAGTATCGAGATAAGTAGAGAGAGAAAGAAGGGGAAGCTTAGTTTAACCTAGAGTCAATATTTGAATAAGGTACTACAACGTTTTGGTTTGAATAAATAGACAAAACCAATAAGTACTCCGCTTGTTCCTCATTTCAAGCTTAGTGCTCAATTATCTCCTAATAATGATGCAAAACGAGAATACATGTCAAAGGCACCGTATGCAAATGTGGTTGGTAGCTTGATGTATGCAATGGTGTGTACAAGACCTGACATTTCATATGTGGTTGGTGTTGTAAGCAAGTACATGCATGATCCTGGTAAAGGACATTGGTTTGCTATAAAATGGATTCTATGGCATATTCCAAATACTGTAGATGTTGGTTTAGTATTTCAGTAGGATAATATCGTTGGTCAATATGTAGTCGGATATTGTGATTTTGACTATGCAGGAGCTTTAGATAAGTGTCGGTCAACTACTAGTTATGTGTTTACTCTTGCTAGAGATCCAGTCAATTGACCTTACAGTCCACAGTTGCTTTGTCTACTACAAAGGTAGAGTATTGAAGGATGTGTGTTTTAAAGTTATTCTTTTTTATAAAGATTTATGTATTGTTCATTATTTTGAATATTATGAATTCTTGTTCCTTGAGATTAACATGTTATATTTTGGAAGTGTTCAAGAAGATGCACTTGGTCTTGAACCATAGAACTCTTAAAATGAGAAACATGTAATCCTAAATATGTTCACAATTGTGGTAATTAAGGAGGAATATTAATTACCATGAAATATTGTCATGTCGATTAAAAGTACATTGTAGTTCTATAAATGTTGATAATGGATTATCATTTAATGAAATGAGTATATAAAAGGTGTATTTTATATATTGAATAGGACCTAACTAGATGGAATATTATATGGATTGTGTTTTGTGTCATTAATGTTTCCATTATGTCTTTAGAATCTTAGATATGAGATGTGTAGGTTTTTCACATGAGAAGTTTATAATGTAATTGCTAATTAAATACTATCTTATGATAGGAATGAAATAGTAATTCGTTGTGTACAACCTGTGTGAAAGAAATCTATATGATAATATTATCATTGTCCCTCAATTTTGAGTTATGATATTACTTGGCCCCTTGGTAAAGTGGAATTATATTGCATGCAATGTAACTGATATAGTTATAATTATAATTCACTTGATAAGGATAGACACAAAATTAGTGGATCGAGTAAATAATTACTATGTCATTTGGAAAACTATAATGTAATGATAGAACCTCTTATAGTCAATAATATAAAGTTTTATATTATTTCCAAGATGATATAGATCATCTATACGGTCACACCAACTGAAAAGAAACAATGAGTATTTTACATTTCATAATGATGTATAAGATAAAATACATGAGATGAAATGCTAAAATAAAATGTCATAATATGACATGCTTGGACAGTAAATAAATTTGTGAAGTTATGCAAATATTATTTGCTATAATGTTTGAATGCATTATAAGAATAATAGAGACATTGTATAATAGAATAATATGAATAATATTATTTGTTCATAAATTAATTTATTAAACCAATCACAAGTTGAAATTAAAGAGAGCATGAGTTGGGTAAACAAGGCTAGTGGCATTTATGTAATTGATTCAAACGTTACACAAAGAGTTTCCCTAACCCTTGCCTATTTAAGGAGGCATAATTAAGGAAAATTTGATCCAATTTTCTACCTCTAATCCTTTCAAAATTATGCATTATTTAACAGCCACATTTTTCCTTCTCCTAGGCCAAAACTTGGAGAGGCTTGCTCAAGGCCAAAACCTAGGTGGTTCAACCCTAGGCCGAAAATATCTTCTCACATCTCTTCTTGCTAGGTGGTTAGATTTAAGCCTTGAACTCTACATCCATCTATCTAAAAGGTGTGGTAGTTCATTGTTTAGGTTCAAGGTGAACCAAGAGGTGCTCACCAAAGAGAGGTGGTTTCCAAGATATCTAGAAGGTAAATCGACTTCCCTCTACTCAAGAGATTTGACAATATTTTTAGATAAAGATAATCTTCTTCATCTCTTGTGATAAGCTAGATGATATTTTTTTATTTTATTTAGGGCACATTAAGTGTTTGTGGAAATGCTTAAGAAAAAATCTTGCTTGCAATTGTCATACAAATGGGGTCTTTTGTGTTTTAAGCCAAGTGGTGATAGGAAAATTTTAAATTCTCACCATATAGGCATACACATGAAATCCCAACAAGTATATGGCAGTTACAGAGGTTGTGAAGGAAACTATTTGGTTACTAGATTTGCTTGAATACTTGGGAGTTGGTCAAAAGCATATTAAGGTGTTTTGTGACAGTCAGAGTGCTATTCATTTAGCAAAGAACCAATCTACAATGCACGTACAAAGCACATTGACATTTGTTATCATTTTGTGTGAGAGATTATTGAAGAAAGTGGAGTACTAGTTTAGAAGATTAGTACTATAGAAAATCTCGCAGATATGAAGACCAAACATTGTCTGGATTTGATTAACATCCTGCAAATTTTAATTGGCACTGGCATCGCTGATCTAGTGATTGAAGAAATCATTTGAGAATCACTAAGTCGCTAATATGGAGATTTTTTGTATAGCTCCTTAGTGAGCAAATTTGAAAAGTCCCATATTGGTTAGGAATGAAGATGAGTGTTGTATTTTGGGCAATAAATAAAACACTCCTTCACCATTTGTAAACATCCCAAAATTTGTAAATCTTCCCCTCTTTTGTAAGGGTAATTGATTAGCTCAATTTTTCCCAATTAGTTGTAATTTTTGAGTTCATCCATTTGAAGATAGTGGAAGTGGTTAACAATGCACGAGGACCTATGTAACATTTATGTCGAACCTTGTTAAATTTTGGTGTGTTTATTTTTCTACTTCAATAACTACTTTAGTTTATTTTAGCATTATATTTCCAATAGAATTATTTTTTTGGGTTAGTTTGAGTTCTATTCATTTAAATCATAAGTGAATATTAACTATTTAGAATAGGGAAAATATACTCGATTTTCCCAACAACTATCATTTTCAGTGAACCATTGATTTTTATATCAAATTCGATATGTCAAACAAAATCCAAATTATTTCAAACTTGGTAAGCGGATAGAAATTGAAGAATAATAATAATGTTTAGTTCAAAATTCCTCTTTGTGTCAACTAGCTTGTTAATTATAGAGAAAGAAAATGAAAATAGAGACTTTAAACCATCAAGACGTATAAACATAAACAATAGTCTATCCAAACCTTGGAGAAAGCTTATATGGAATGGAGGCATAAGACCATTTTCTATTATTGATCTGAACATTTTGTCAAAAAAAAATCAAACTTTGTAGACCTGTTAGTCAATTGTCAAATCCATTTCCCCTAAATTTTTATCCAAACCTAGATAAGTGCTCCTCACTCCTTTAATTGATTGAGGGAGAGCTAGCTGCAATATAGAACAATCTGAATTTAATTTTTATGTCATTATTGAATCTAGATAAATGTGTCCCATTCTATTTTAATTGAAAACGTGACAGATCTACATGTGAACAATAAGGTATGTAATGTCATTATTGACAGGAGAATTTGTATTATTGTAGCAAGTACTATCCTAGATGAAAGTTAGGGTTGCCTATGATTAAACACACTAGATCTAGTAAGTTGCAATGGTTGGATGACAATGAAGAAATAAGGATAAATAGGCAAGTATTAGTATCCTTCTCCATTGGAAAGTACAAAGATAAGTGTTATATGATGTGATATTGATGAGCAAAACTAACATCGCCGATCCTACCAATACTTTAGTTTTATATTTATAAAACTCTCGCAAGTGCACGAATCATTTCATAGAAAATGATAAGTATACTCCCATGGTTGATCTAAGGAAAGAATATATTTGGTTTTAAATTTATTATTCAAACTTTTAAAAACGAAATTAAATCTTAAACATCCTGCCACGATAGTTTGGGTTTTGTATGTTTTCTAATCTAATAACATAAAAATAATCATAGATAGGATTCAATAAATATTTATGCAAATTTTATCATTTATAATAGTGGAGTATTTATGGATATAATAACTAAGTTTATTATGCTTGCTCATATTATTTAGGTTATTAAAGATATAAATTGATATTTATTCATTCTCTCTTTTTTATATGAATGCCACCTTTTGTGGGGTTATATATTCTTTGTTAATTAAAAAAATTAATTAACACCTATGGGTGCATGAGGTCGATAATCAATTCAGTTAATTAAATTAATTCCTTTTTCTGAGAGATTGAAAATGAATAATTTAAATGCCACCTTTGGTGGGGCTAGGCAATTTAAACTTTATTCGAGGTGTCCAAATTAAACCTAAGAATCTAATTATCTGAGTACTAACTTTCAAGTTTTAAAACTATTACTGAAAATATGTTGTTAATACATTTTCGAATAATAATTCTTATAAAAACTTTTGAAATAGAGCTTCACTCTAACTACTGGGCGATTGTACCAACAAATAAAAGAGGACTAATCTAAATCAGACCGGATAACTAAATCTTAAAATCTAATTTTCAAATTTAAGTTTGTAATGAAAAATAATATATTTCTCTCTAACATTCTTAATATAAAATCTTGTTTACATATTTAATATTTCGTAAGCATAACAACGTTATTATTATATCATTTTTTACAAATAGCCAGTCATGTTAAATTTAACCAGAGGCAAATTAAATATAACATATAAGAATAAAACATAAAAATAATTGTAAATAATAAAAATCCTTACAGAATCTTGATGCTAATTTTGTTTCTAGAAAACCTCCAAACGGAATTATATTTCCGTTTATTCAATCATAAAGTTAGAATATTAAAACTAAATAAAACTAAGAAATGGAGAGAAATAAAGAGACAAGAAGATGTTTTGAGGTTTTTAGGTGTATTCTGTAATGGAGGAGATGGAGGTATTTATAGGGGAGGAGAGGGTGAAAAAGTGGGGAAAATGATATAAAAAATTGGGAAAAACGGGTAATAGGTGAATGATGACATCATCGTGGATGTAGAAAGGACATGCATTGACGTCATCATCATATGGGGCGCGGCTGGGCATAGCGGTGTGCACGGGTTTGGGAAGATGTGTGCGTGAGTTCAGTGTTGTTAGAGCAGTATGCGTAGATGCATACGTAGACTTCGGTGTTTTCTGGCGATGCGCACATACTTTGGCATTTGTTCGATGTGGTTATGGTGCACTACACGAGTTTCTCGACGTGGCTGGGTGCACTACGTGCATTGCTCGACGCATTTGGCCACTCTACGCATACAATTTTGGCCCTTTTGACCTTTTTTTGTCCAATTTTTCTATCTTTTTTACTTTTCCTCATTTATTTTCTCAATATATTTGTGATGTATTACCTCCAGTATTTTTCTTCAAGTGTTTAAATTATTTTTTTGAAGCAGAAATACTTGAAAAACAATAAAAATACATGTGATTCCTAAAAGATAAATTTATAATAAAATCATATAAATATAAAAAAAATTAATCAATTAAAGTACATAAAATCATGATAATTTTAGTGATTTTTAAGCACTCATCAGATACCAATGCAAATTGGGCATATCATGTTAGGTAGGCCATGGAAATATGGTAGAAAGATTACACATGATGGGTATAGGAACAAGTACTCTTTTGTGAAAGACGATAGAAATATTACACTTGTACCTCTTACTCCCAAACAAGTCTTTGAAGACTAGCTAAAAATGACAAAAGAAATACAAAAAGAAAATAAAATAAAATTGGATAGAAAAGAAAAAGAAAGAGAGAAGAGTGACAAAAAAAGAAAAGAGTGGGAAAGAGGGAGAGAAAAAAAATGAGCTTTATGCTATGGTAAATGAGGTCAAGCAAGCTATTTATGCACATCGGTCTGTACTTGTACTTTTCTACAAGGAGGATAATTTTTCTACTAACGATCTTAGTGCTTCTTTTCCAAGTGCTATTTTTTCTTTATTGTAGGAATTTGAGGATGTGTTTCATAAGAAGATTCCCAATGTTGTTTCACCAATTATAAAGATTGAGCATCAAATTGAAATCGTACCAAGAGCATCCCTTCCAAACTGACCAACCTATAAAACCAACCCAAAAGACACCAAGGAGATTCAAAGGCAGGTTGAGGAGTACTTGACAAGTGAAGAAAATCTTGAGCCCGTGTGTAATTTTAGTGCAACTTGTGCCTAAGAATGATGGTTCAAGTCTGATGTGTGTTGATTTCCGAGCCATCAACAACATTATGGTAAAGTATAGACATCATATTCCTAGGTTAGATGACATGTTAGAAAATTGCATGGTTCTTATATTTTTACTAAAATTGATCTAAAAGTGATACCATCAAACTAGAATGAAAGAGGATGTTGAGTGAAAATTTTCATTTAAGACTAAACATGGTTTGTATGAATAGTTAGTCATGCCCTTTGGATTAACCAATTCATCTAGTACTTTTATAAGACTTATGAATCATGTTTTAATTGCATTTATTTGAAACTTTGTGGTTATTTACTTTGATGATATCCTTATTTACATTAAAATTTTAGAAAAGTATGTCTTGCGTTTTCATTCTATGCTTGAGGTGTTAAGAAAGGAAAACTTGTATGTTAATCTAAAAAGGTGATGTTTTTTTTATGGAAATATTAGTTTTTCTTGGCTATTTTTTAGTTTTAAAGATATAGAGATGGATGAAGAGAATGTGAAAGCTATTAGGGAATGGCCCACGCCTAAGTTTGTTACTGAGGTAAGGAGTTTCCATTATTTGGCTAGTTTTTACCATAGATTTGTTAAAAAATTTAGCATACTACCTGCACCTTTAACTGGGGTTATTAAAAAGACTATTGGATTTAAGTGGAGCTAGGATCAGGAAAGATCTTCTAACATGATAAAAGAAAGAATAGGTTTTGCACCTATTTTAACTCTAATTGATTTTACTAAAACATTTGAGATTGAGTGTGATACTTTAGAAATAGGTATATGAGCTATTTTGATGTAGGAATGGATGCTTATTGTCTATTTCAATGAGAAACTCTATGGAGTAGTCCTTAACTACCCAATGTATGACAAGGAATTCCATGCTATACTAAGGAATTTTGAGACGTAGCAACACTAACTTTGGCCAAAAGAATTTATGATTCACAGGGTCATGAATCCTTAAACACTTGCGGAGTTAAGGTAAGTTGAATAGAAGACATTCCAAATGGATGGAATTCATTGTGACGTTCCCTTATGTGATTCAATACAAGAAAGTTAAGGAAAACATAGTAGCTAATGCTTTATCTTGGAGGTACACATTATTTTCCACATTAAATGCTAGGTTGCTATTATTTGAATATATTAAGTAAATATATTCCAATAATGATGATTTTTCTACTATTTACAATGCATGTAACAAGGCTAAAAAACTTGATGTACGAAAACCGGCATCGCCGATTCTCGCAAATACTTTGGTTTTAATATTTGTAAAACTCTCGCAAGTGCACGAATCATTTCGTAGAAAATGATAAGTATACTCCCAAGGTCGATCTAAGGAAGGAATGTATGTGGTTTTTAATTTATTATTCAAACTTTTAAAAACGAAATTAAATCCTAACATCCTGTCACGATAGTTTGGTTTTTTGTGTTCCTAATCTAATAACATAAAATAAACATATATACAGATTAATTAAATATAATCTAAAAAGAATAAAAATAGATACAAATTCAATAAATAAATATAAATACAGATTCAATAAATATTCATGCAAATTTTATCATTTATATTAGTGGAGTATTTATGGATATAATAACTAAGTTAATTATGCTTGCTCATATTATCTAGGTTATTAAAGATATAAATTGATATTTTATTGATTCTCTCTTTTTTGTATGAATACCACCTTTGGTGGGGTTAGATACTCTTTGTTAACTAAACAAATCAATTAACACCTATGGGTGGGGTTGATAACTAATTTGGTTAATTAAATTAATTCCTTTTTCTAAGAGATTGAAAATGAACCATTTAAATGCCACCTTTGGTGAGGTTAGACGATTTAAACTTTATTCAAGGTGTCCAAATTAAACTTAAGAATTTAGTTATCCGAGTACTAACTTTCAAGTTTTAAAACCACTATTGAAAACATGTTGTCAATACATTTCCACATAATAATTCTTATAAAAACTTTTGAAATAGAGCTTCACTCTAACTATCGGGCGATTGTACCAACAAATAAAAGAACACTACTCTAAATTAGACCGGATAACTAAACCTTAAAGTCTAACTTTCGGATTTAAGTTTGTAATGAAAAATAATATATTTCTCTCTAACATCCTTAATATAAAATCTTGAATAAAAATAAACTCAATTCATTTTAGAAATTTTCACCTATTTAATATTTCGCAAGCATAACAACGTTATTATTATATCATGATTATAAACAGCTAGCACAGTTAAATTTAATCACAGACAAATTAAATATAACATGTAAGAATAAAGCATAAAAATAACTGTAAAGAAAATAAAATCCTTACAGAACTTCGACGCTATTCCCGTTGCTAGAAAACCTCCAAGCGGAATTTGCACTTCCATTTATTGAATCAAAAATCTAAATTATTACAAAACATTACAAGTTCCTCTCAAAAAGAGAAGAACTCTAAACCTAAGAGAATTGAACTAAAAACTAAGAGAAAAACTAAGAAAAGCTTAGAAACTAAGAAAGAAACTAAGAAAAAACTTAAAAACTAAGAAATGAGAGAAAGAAAGAAGAGAGAAATGTGGTTTTGAGGTGTGCTTTGAAGCGAATGGAAGGGGGGTATTTATAGGTGAGGATGGAGAGAAAAAATGATTAAAAAAATGTTAAAAAAATATTAAAAAATTAAAAACGTGTAATGGACCTGTCGAGGTCATCAATGACGTCGGCGTGACGTCATCGGGCGGCCGCACGTGAAAAATGGGTCCAAAACGCGTTGGGCGCGCGCCGGGCGGCCGCCGATGCGCCGTATGCGCGCGCTGGGCCGGGCGCCGCGCGCAGCTCGCGCGTGAACAAGTGCTCGCGCGCCGCGGCGCGCGCGCAGTATCAACGTCTTGTGGCGCGCGCGGCCGGGCCCCGGGCCGCGGCGCGCGATTTTCCGTCTTTTGACATTTTTGACCTTTTCGACCCATTTTGTCCAATTTTTCCATGTTTGTTGACCTTTTTCCACTTATTTATTAATTTATTTGTGATGTATTGCTTCAAGTATTCTTCTTTGAGTCTTTACATTGCGTTTTTAGGCCAAAATTCCTGAAAAACAATAAAAATACCCGTGATTCCGAAAAAGACAAATTTATATAAATATATGATAAAACATATAAATATATATATTTTTAATCAATTAATGTGCATAAAATCATGGTTATTTTAGTGCTTTTTGAGCACTCATCAGCTACCTTTGGTAAGTTTTACAAGTTAGATGGGTATTTATTTAAACAAAAACAATTATATATACTCGACTATTTTATGCATGAACTTTTGGTTAAAAAGGAACATAGGATAGGGTTAATGGGACACTTTGGCATCAAAAAGAATTTAAAGACTCTGCCTAAAGATTTTTATTGGCCAAAAATGGGGTTGGATGTAGAAAGAATATATTCTAGATGCATTACTTGTAGATAATGCCAAGTCTAAGGTTCTACCCCAAGGATTGTATTCACCCTTACCCATATCTAGAGCCCCTTGGGTAGATATTTCTATGGACTTCATTTTAAGACTCCCTAGGTCAAGAAAAGGTAGAGACTCTATTTTTGTGGTTGTAGATACGTTTTCTAAAATGGCACACTTTATAACATGTCATAAAACTGATGATGAAACTAATATAACATAGTTGTTCTTTAGGGAGATTGTCAAGCTACATGGGATACCAAAGAGTATTATGTTTGATAGAGATGTTAAATTCCTTAGTGATTTTTGGAAGACTTTATAGTCTAAGTTAGAGGCTAAACTCTTATTTTCTACTAAGTGTCATCCCCAAATTGATGATCAAACTAAAGTATTCAATACAAATATTTCTACTTTTCTAGGAGCTATGATACAAAAGAATTTGAAAAATTGGAAGGATTGTTTATCTTTTGTTGAGTTTTCTTATAATAGGAGTATACATTCATCCACTGACCATTCACCATTTAAAATTGCTTATGGTTTTAACCTACTTACTCCTATAGATTTGTTACATTTCCTGTTTCAAAAAGAACCGATTTAGATGGTAAAGGAAAACTAAAATGGTGAAAAAGATACATGAAAGCATTTATAAACGTATTGAGAAGTAGAATAAGAAATATGCTTCCAAAGTCAACAAAGGATGGCGAAGAGCCATTTTTGAAGTCAGTGATTGGGTTTACGTATAGATGAGGAAATAATGGTTCCCTGAAAGATAAAGATTCAGTTACAACCTAAAGAAGATGGACCATTCCAAATGATTGAATGGATTAATGACAATACCTTCAAGTTAGATCTTCCAAGTGAGTATAACATTAGCACTACTTTCAATGTTTCTGATCTTTTTTGTTTTAATTATGTAGATGATGATTTGAGGTTGAATCCTTCTAAAGGGAGGGGAATGATGGGCCATTACAAATTCTAAGTGGACCTATCACGAGATCAAAGACAAAGAAACTCAAGGAAGGATTGAATGGAATTATTCAAGAGTTGAATCATGATATAGAAGGGCCAAAAATGGAGCACAAGGCATGTAGGGAGAAAATCAATGAAATAAAATAAATATAGAATTTCAAGGAACGCCACAACACTAGAATTATCCCACCATAACAAGAAGCTTTTAGGAAGATTTTGGAATGCTAGTTTACTAATTCATATAGTAGCATGATTTTTTGCCTACCATAGTAGTGTTCTGCCTGATATCAAATGATTACCAATTGATCTAGCCATGCCATAGTATGATATTAGAGCAACCGTAGCCTGGGTAGTTTTTCTTATAATTCCTTGCAAGAGGAAGGATTCAAAACGCCTATAATTATTTTTTTTCTCCTAGTTTTTATTAGTAGCCTATACAAATGCCATGTAGTCACCAACTCACATTAAATTACCTCATATTTTAAATTTTGATTTAATATCAAGTTAAGAGCTTTCAGTGCTTTTGTTCTTTTACAAACATACTTATCAAGGTTTTTACAAAACCTTGTGGCATCTTATCATTTTTGAATCTTTTTCTAGTAATATCCATTGAGTCAAGGTGAGTGCTTTTAATCTTTATATTTTTTTCTGTGATCTATTTCAATTTTGTTGTTGAGTCTTTGGCAATGTCTCTTATAGTTCTCAAACCATATTACGTTTATGGGTTACAAGATTTTTGATCTTGGGTTTGAATCATGAAGTATACACTAGTAATATGCATCCCTTGTAATAGTCAATCAATTATTGGCAGGGCATAGAACAATATATATTATGGTAAGTCTCAACATATATGTTGTAGACATAATACCATTAGATAACCACTCTCAATTGGGGTTATCTCTATTGACTATGTGAAATAAATTTAGCTAATAAGTCATCAAGATGAAGAGGATAAAGCCCATGAATGATAAGGATTTGGAAATAAAACCCAACGTAGTTGATCAAAAATCCCAATACCTATATTCAAGGAACAACCTAGTTGTAAACATTTAGTGAGATCACTATAGAGGTTTACCTTCAAGTCCATTCCTATGATAAGGGGAATATGATAAAGCCCATGAATGATAAGGATTTGGAAAGAAAACCCATCGTAGTTGACCAAAAATCCCAATATCTATGTTAAAAAGAACAACCTAGTTGTAAAGATTTAGCGAGATCACTGTAGAGGTTTACCTTCAGGTCCAATCCTATGATGAAAGTAGGGATAGCAGTAAGATACAAGGTAAGCTAAGGCTTTTAATGATTCTTACGAAGATAATACAAAGTGAAGTATGTGGGTTACTCTTTGTGAATTACTCAAATAGATAAGAGATCACCTATGTGGGAGAGAAGTAGGGCCATTTCGAAAGAGAATTGTGTAGAGCTCAATTCTTTAGAAGCTCTTATAGAACCAAACGTATGTTCATGGCTAAAATGAACATAACAGTAAGAACTAAATTGTGTCAGGAAAGACTCATGTATGAAGTATGTTATCACTTACATAAATGACAAAATATTTCAAGGACATCGTGTCTGCTAATCAGTCAATAAGGTAAATATACTTTCATAAGGGAAAGTTGAAAGACTAATACATACCTATCCTATGCAGGTTTCGAACCTTTTGAACTCTAGATTCGTATTAAGTTTAATTTGAATCATTCCTTTTGAAAAAACTCTATCAATTTTGACTCATGTTGGGAATTGTTAGAAATTTTGAATGAAAAAATAAATTTGATTTTGAACCGTTTTGAAGGAAACGATAGTGAAACTTTATTTGAACTGTTTTGAAATAAATTGCTCCTCCGTTTCCTTTTTTATCTTTTAATTCCTTCTGTTGTTATATATATATATATATATATTGAAAAGGGAAGGCACACAAAAGAAAGAGGAAGAAAGGTATAGAAAGAACAAAGAAAGAAAAAGAAAAAAAAGGGAGAAAAAATTATTTTTAATTTTTTATATTTTCAATTTAGAGTTAGTCCATTTTTATAAAGTTAAGATACTTACAATTCATAGGGATAATAAATTATGGTATAAGTTTATTACTATTTAATCATTGTATCTTGAGATATATTTTTTCAGAGTTCTTAGACACCCATAGTGAGCCAAAAAAATTATCTTAAAAATATTGTATGATATATAAGCCTCAGTCATTTATTTTTAACTTGTTTATCCATATATTATTTCCTACTAATGATATCTTCAACTCTTCATTATAATCGTTAGAGAAGACATATTTCACAATTGAGAATAAGCCATTAAAGCAATACTAATGCCGTCTTCCTACAATATACTTTCACCAAGGTCAAATGAAAGCAAGGTATATAAAAATTGTATGCTCCATCTTAATCTAATATTATACTTCTAGGATGTTGGTCAAACTTACATGCACCAAATGGTGCAATAAATGACAATAAAACAAAAGAGTGGTTGTCTAGCCAACAACCCAAGAAAATTGAATAGACGGTTCATCCTTTTGTTGAAAAACAAGGAAAGCCAATTAAGAATTATTTGAAAAAATATGTAGAAGGGGGCTTCTACATCTATAAATAGAGCACCCTAATAGGTACTTTGAATCATCCAATTGAGATAAAAGCTTAGAAAAAAAGGGCCTTAGTGAGAGAAAATTAGAGAATTGTTTTTGGATGTAATTGGGTTGTGAGTTGTGATTTTTGTAAACACTTTGTGTGTTATTTTATCTATTTTTTCTTTATCATAAATTTGGCTTATAAGGAATTTGCGTAATTTTCCAACAAATTATATTAGAGCCAAGTTGTGATGATCTGATGGTTCGCAGGAATAGTCAGAAATGATTCGGAGGAAGTCAAATTTGAGTTGGAGCAATGGCTACAGATGAAGGAAACGTGAAACTAGAGAAATTTGATGGCACAGATTTTGGGTTTTGGAAAATGCAAATAGAGGATCACTACTACAAAATGTGGCATTTAAGTCAATATATAAAGTCTCCAAAGGCCGACTTATAATGAATTTAAAGTCGATTCGGTATAGAACCAACATTACACATAGCATCGGTTGATGTGTCGAACCTACGCTACATGTGGATGTAGCGTTGGTTCTATGTGTCAACTGATGCTACACATGTGGATAGCATCGATTCATCACGTCAACCGACGTTACGTCCTACGTGTAGCATCGGTTCCATATGTCAACTGAAGCTACGAACTACGTGGATATTTCATTTTCTCTTCTTTCTTCCCCAAACAAACTATTCCAAGCGCTACATAACTCTCAGAAGCCCAAAACCTCATCCATTTCTCCTCCACTCTTTCTCATTTTTGGCCACCTACGACCACCAATTCCAACGCCAGTTAGTGGGTTTTCTTCCTCTTTAACTTATATTTTAGATCCCCTATTTTTTTGAGCAAAATACTCAAAAAATGTATACCCATTTCTCACTTACAAAACACCATTTTTTATTCATTTCCTTCATTTTGTCACTTCATTTACTCTTGTAAGTATTTCTATTAATCCTACATACTTATTATTCATATCTTTTCTGCTATTATGTTTTATTATTTATTTGTATTATATATGTAGGTTTTGTATTATAACATCAGGAGAAGAATATGATGATCTTGAATAACATAGGACAACAACATGGTAATTGTTTTCATATTAATTAATATTTAATTTTTCAATTATTTGTATTATTTAAACTATTTGTTAAACAAATTTTGTTTTTTATGCTATTATGCAGTGATCGAATACAGGTTTTAATTTGAGTATAATACAAAATGAGTAAATTTTGTCAAAAAAAAAATTTAAAATTTAAAGTCGGTTCAACACATGAGCCAACTTTAAATTTTAAGTCATTCAATTTAAAGTCAGTTTTTAACCAACTTTAATAATCCATTTTGTAGTAGTGAATTATTTGTATCAAAGAAATCTATATCAACCTCTCTTAGGGAAGAAGATAGAGGTTATGAAGGAAGAAGATTGGAATCTTTTAGATAGAAAAGCCCTCAGAGTTATTTGATTGAAACTATCCTCTAATATGTATGAGAAGCCATCGACCTCAAACAAAGTGCACCTGATGAGGCATTTGTTCAACATAGTCACAACTCAGTTGAGTTTAGTTGGAATTGCATTTGATGAAGAAGTACGAGCATTGATACTTTTAGAATGCTACTGTCATGGTTGTGAGTAGCTCGTCAGGAAACAACAAGTTGAAATTTGATGATGTTCATGATCTGGTTCTCAGTGAAGAGATTCAACATAGAGAGTTGGGTGAATAATCAATCTCTTCAATTTTGCATACAGAGTCAAGAGGAAGAAATTCAACCAGAGGGAATAGATGTGGCATAACAAACTACCAAGGTAGATCAAAGACTACTAAAGAGGTCCAAAATCCAAGAATCCCAATAATTGCCATAGCTCAAAAGACTATTGAGTGTTGGAATTGTGAGAGAATCAAACACTACAAAAATCAGTGCAAGTGTGCACCGAAGGACCAAGAAGCGAAGGAAGAGGCAAATGTTACTTCCACCTCAGGAGGAGATGATGCATTGATATGCACTTTGGAGAGCATAGAAGAATCTTGGGTGTTAGACTTTGGAGCATCATTCCATGCTACTTAATAAAAATAATTCTTCAAGAAATATGTCCTCAGAAACCTTGGACAAGTATATCTTGGTGATGATCAATGATAGGTAGAACCAGTATTTCTGATCCTACCAATGCTTTGGTTTTATATTTTTAAAACTCTAGCAAGTGCACAAATCATTTAATAGAAAATGATAAGTATACTCCCAAGGTCGATCTAATTTGGTTAATTAAATTAATTCCTTTTTCTAAGAGATTGAAAATGAACCATTTAAATGCCACCTTTGGTGGGGTTAGACAGTTTAAACTTTATTCAAGGGGTCCAAATTAAACATAAGAATTTAATTATCCGAGTACTAACTTTCAAGTTTTAAAACAACTACTGAAAACATGTTGTCAATACATTTTCAGATAATAATTCTTATAAAAACTTTTGAAATAGAGCTTCACTCTAACTACCGGGCGATTGTACCAACAAATAAAAGAGCACTACTCTAAATCAGACCGGATAACTACACCTTAAAATCTAATTTTCAGATTTAAGTTTGTAATGAAAAATAATATATTTCTCTCTAACATTCTTAATATAAAATCTTGAATAAAAATAAAATCAATTCATTTTAGAGATTTTTACCTATTTAATATTTCGCAAGCATAACAACGTTATTATTATATCATTTTTACAAGCAATAGCAGTTAAATTTAATCACAGACAAATTAAATATAACATGTAAGAATAAAGCATAAAAAATAACTGTAAAGAAAATAAAATCCTTACAGAACTTCGACGCTATTCCCGTTGCTAGAAAACCTCCAAACGGAATTTTCACTCCCATTTATTGAATCAAAAAGCTAATAAATTACAAAAAACATAACTAGTTCTTCCCAAAAAGGGAAGAACTCTAAAATTAAGAGAAACTAGCTAAAACATAAGAAAAACTAAAAACTAAGAAATGGAGAGAAAGAAAGAAGAGAGAAGTGTGTTTTGAGGTGTGTTTTGAAGTGAAGGGAAGGGGGGTATTTATATGAGGATGGAGAGAAAAAATGAGTAAAAAAATGTTAAAAAAATGAAAAAACGTGTAATGGTCATCAATGACGTCAGCATGACGTCATGGGGGCGACTGCACGTGAAAAATGGGGCGAAAACGCGTTGGGCGTGCAGAGGGCAGCTGGGCGCGCGCAGTTGTTCGTGGATGAACAGTACCCGCGCGTAGCTCTGCGCGGATGAACAGTACCCGCGCGCGCAGCTTGGCGCTGGCGCGCGCGGGATGTGCTGCTCCGGGCGCGATTTTCTCCTTTTTGACATTTTTGACCTTTTCGACCCATTTTGTCTAATTTTTCCATGTTTGTTGACCTTTTACCACTTATTTATTAATATATTTGTGATGTATTGCTTCAAGTATTCCTCTTTGAGTCTTTAAATTGCGTTTTTAAGCCAAAATACCTGAAAAACAATAAAAATACCCGTGATTCCGAAAAAGACAAATTTATATAAATATATGATAAAACATATAAATATATATATTTTTAATCAATTAATGTGCATAAAATCATGGTTATTTTAGTGCTTTTTGAGCACTCATCACTCTCCACTAATATAAATATGCACTTAGCTCAAGATCAATAAGGACTTTACATGGTTGTAATGTAAGGTTTAGGTGAAAGGTCAATAAATGAAGACATTTAGGCTCTTTTCATACCTTAGCTTTTTTTTCATCATGTACTTTTTAACTACAATTGAGCTTTTACTTGATATTTTAGTGCAGCATCTTTTGTCAAATTTTTCATATTCTTTATTTCCACATCTATTTTCTCTTCTTTTTTTGTAACTTCACAACACCCCAAACTTATTTTCAATTCTATTTTCTTTTTATTTAGAGGGATAATTGTGTTGTGAGTTTTGCTTCTTCTTTTTATAGGGTGCACTACATTTCACCTTATGTTATAGCATAACACGTGATTACATTTTTTTTATTTTCATACAACTAAAGGTGCAAGGGTAAGGGTAATATTTATTAGTTAGGAATTAAATGTGGCTTAAAGATATGAATTATTCTTTTTTTGGCTCAAATGGGTGACTAAAGATATTAATAATGATTAGCGTGAAAGGCTCAATTGATCCAAATAAGGCCTAAATCATTTCTCTTGCTATATACTATTTAGGATTTTGCCTCAAGGGATAATCAAATATATTCTAAAACTTGGTAGATCTCATCGACTCGCATAACTCACTACAAATTTTCTCTCAATAAGCACACCAAAAATCAATCATGAACATATGCATAAAAATTTGAATCAATCCAATCAAAACTAGCAAGCATATCGCATGATTAATGTAAATATCTTACCAAATATGTTACATTCCTTATCCTAGTCCTAACAACCATTTTTTATCATTGAGTTCATATATTTCATAACAAGAATGCATGCATTTAGTTTCCATATATTTATCAATTTCTATCCAAATCATGATTAAAAACATCCTAAAAAAAATCCCTAAACAAAATTCCTAAAAATTTAAAATGCATAGTAGAAAAATTAATGTTGAGAATGAAGTTCCCTCCCCTAAACTTCAATTACACATTGTCCCCAATGTGCACATATAAATAGGAAAAGGTAAAAGAAAAAACTCCCTTAATCATGGCATACCACATTTGTCACTAAAATGCTCATTCTTGTTACATCATTGCTCTCCACATTTATTCACCTATAAAACAAAAACAATGAAAATATAAGTAAAATAACGTTGGTTTGCCTCCCAACTAGCGTCACATTTAACGTCCTTGACTAGACGGTGCATATCATGTCCTAAAGCACATCCATTTGTGTCCATTTACTTTTGATTTTGTATGGAAACAATTTGAGTCTTGACTTGTTGAATAATACTTTGTGTTGTGGCTTGCAAACACGGTGCTCCATTCTTCTCTCATGCCATATTTTTTTTCTCTTTGAAATTTTTGGCATTCTTATAAGCACTCCACCATAACTCATCCAATTTATGTATTTCTAATAGCTTTGTCACCTCTCCATTGGACTCTTTCACTTTTATACTTGAATGGGGATAGAAGGGTGAAAGTGTGGGGTTTAAAATTAGTGGATCTTGAATTGATGTTTTGAGCTTTGATCCTATCTCAAAATTTTCCAAAATCTCCTTTCATACACATATGACAGGTGCATCCTCCAAAAAGTTCACACAATCTACAATGTCAACCTTCGATGCCATACTTTCAAATTTAAAACAAGATGAGTTATTTTCTGGTGAGTTTATGTCCTTGTTTATAGCATCATGGGTAACTATCTTAAGTGTGAGCGACTTAATAGATTATTTTAAGTTGTCCCCATATTCAGTAACATTTACCCTTAAGCATTCATTAGCACTATCAATGTCAGGGGGTTCAAATGTTTTAAAAACTTTAAACATTACTTGTTCATCTTGCACTCTCATTTAAGTTCACCTTTTTTGTACAATAATGACTACTCTTTAGGTTGCTAAGAATGGACTGACAAGTATGATAAGAATGTCACGGTCCTTCTCCATGTCTAACACAATGAAGTTTGTAGAAAGATGAATTTGTCTACTTTTACTAGCACATCTTGTACCATACCCCAAGGTCTCTTAATTGATTTATCTGCTATTTGTAATGTTACTGAAGTGGGTTTGGCTTTACCAACCCCCAATCTCTTGAAGACTGATAATGGCATAAGGTTAATGCTAGAACCCAAGTCATATAATGCTTTCTCAAAGTGGATGTTCCCAATTGTACAAGGAATGTCAAAACTACCTAGATCTTTCAATTTTTGGGGTATTTTTCTAGCAAGGATGGCACTACAACCTTCAATTAAGGTTATTATTTCATTATCTCCAAGCCTCCTTTTCTTAGACAATATGTCCTTCAAAAATTTGGCATAAGAAGGCATTTGTTCAAGTGCTTCTACAAATGATATGTTTATGTGCAACTTCTTGAAGACTTCCAAAAATTTTGAAAACTATGTATCTAACTTTTGCTTTTGTAGTCTTTGAGGGAAAGGAATAGTGGGTTTGTAGAGGTTGTTCTTTTTTGGCTGAATTATTTCCTTTCCATTACTCTCTTTATCCACTAATTTCTACTCATTGGGTTTGTAGAGGTTTCTCTTTTTTGGCTGAATTATTTCCTTTCCATTACTCTCTTTATCCACTAATTTCTACTCATTCTTTTTAGTTTTCGGCTCCTCCTTATCATTTTTAGTCTCATAGTCCTCCTTATTCTTTTGAGTCTTATTTTCCTACTCTAAAGTTTTACCACTCCTCAAGGCTAATGATTTACAATGGTCCTCACATTCTCTTCTTGGGTTTACAATTGTATCACTTGGAAGGTTACCTTAAGGCCTTTGACTTGTAGTTTTAGTAAATTGCTCCATTTGGTTCTCCAAATTTTGAATTGAAGCCTCTTGAGTTGACATTTTTGTATTTATTGATTTCATGAAGTCTTTCGTCATCCCCATTAAAGAATTAGTAGGTGGCTTCTTCTCTTGAGCTTGTGATTGTTGTGGTTGTTGAAAACTAGGTGATGGAAATGATTGATAATTGAATTGATTACCACCCTGATTATTGTTATTCTAAGAGAAATTTGGATGTGGTCTCCATCATGGGTTATATGTATTTGAATATGGATCATTGTTTTGGTCCACATTACCCACATAGAAGACCGATTTAGGATTATTTGGACAATTATCAAACAAATGGGCTCCATCACAAAACACACACGAAACCCTTAAATCTTGGATCTAATTTATACTTGCTAGGGAGTTTTGAACCATTAAAAGATTTACCAAAGATGACACTTCAGTAGTAAGTTCCATGATACCATTTACCTCATACATTCCACCTACTCTTCTTGTGGCTATCATTTCATTTATTGACCATTGAAAACTATTGCTAGCCATTTTCTACTCTATGTTTCTAATAGCACTAAAGGATGTGTCTAAATTTAAAATAAATAATAAATTAAAATTAAAAAAATAAACAACTAAATAAATAAAAGTTAAAAAATAAATTAACTAAAATAAATAAATAAGTAAGTAAAAAAATAAGTAAATTAAAATTAAAATTAAAGTAAATAAAAGAAAAATAAAAAAATAACTAAAATAAAAAATAAAAAATTATTAATTTCTAATATTTATATTCCCTGATAACGGCGCCAAAAACTTGATCGCCACACACGAAGTGTGTACAATGAATACGTAAGTATATGTATCGTAACAAGTAATATAATGATAAGAAAATATCGTTCTCATAAAGATTATTTTATTATAAACTAATTTTTAAAACTTAAAAAATTAAAAATCAATTTTTTGTGCTTTTATATTTTAAGGAAGCAAAATTAAAATAACTAAATGTAAATAGCAATAATTTATTAAATCAAATTTGGTAACTAAAAAGATATATGAGAAAATATCTAGGAATACTTAATTCTCTAATTTTCTAAACATATGAATCGCTCAAATCCCCCTAAAATAATTATCAATTAATTAAATGATCAATTGAATCTAAGCTATCATGTATTACTCTCTCAAGTAAACTACACATCATACAGTAATTAATTTAATCAAACTATGATGCCAATTAAATTGCATACTACTCATTATGTTCATCAATTATGGATCACATACAAAAGAATCATGCATCTCTGCCTAGAAACTATGCATGTTATTTAATCAAAACAAACAATTAAATAATTCTCCCAAATCTATTTAATTACCTCTATAGATAAATTATTGGTCTAACAATTATTAGCATATAAATCAAATTAAATAATATAATTAAATTATAATTATAATTGCGGTAAAATATTAGATCATCAATTGGTGAGAGTTGGGTTCCTAAGATTCCTAGATTAATAAATTAATTACACATAATTGTGTTCATAAAGCTCAAAGTTTTCATAAAGAAAGACAAAAAAAATTGATAAAGAAAAAAGTAGAAGAAGAAATACAATCAATCTCTTGAATTGTAGAATTAATCTCCTTTTGAATCTCTACCAAAATTGTGTCATCTCTTGAATATTTCTCTATTTTCTCTTTTTTTAGCTCCAAAAATTGACTAAAATTATGCTAATGGAGGACACTTAGGGTTTATAGAGTGATTAAGGGCTTAAATATTTCCCAGGTGCGATCTGGACTGTTAGATCAGCTTTAGATCAAGGGCTACGATCAAAACAAACAAAACTGACAGCTCTAGCAAATCAAAGTGCGACACATGGCATCAGAAATTCACTCGGTGAATCAGGGAACGACGAATGGTAGGGGATACTAGTTAGAGTCAATGGTTGCTAAGTCAGTGATATGCACGTGTGAGATGATGCGCAAAAACGGATGGCATGACACATAGGTGGAACCTATAGAGCAATGGCATGGTGACACATGGCAAAGAGGGTTGACCAATTTCTGAACTCGAATTGAACACCGTGTGGACACGTGGTATGGATTTTGTCCTCCTCACATGCGGCATAACGTGATTTTCTATCCTTGCTTAGGTGGCATTTGTGTGGCTTGTCCAATCAGCTCCTATGCATACGTGGCATGACCCGTGGTAGCTCCTGATTGGTACTACGTTAAAAATTCATAAATAATACATAAAAATTTCAAAAATTATATTTTCACACATTTTCACTAAAAAGTATATTTTAATATTTTTTTCTATAAAAATATTATTTATTGAATAAAACAAGTAGATATTAAGTAAAAAGTGCATTAATGACTCTACTTTCATAGAGTCATCAAATTTATGAACCAAACGTTGATAGAAAGAGCCAGAAGCATTCTTATATAGTCAGTTATACCAAAGCAATTCTAGGCAAAAACAGTAAACACGACAGCTTACTTAATCTATCGAGGCCCATCTGTTCCCTTGGAACATAGAATACCAGTGAAGATATGGAGCAAAAAAGAGGTAAAACTATCACATTTAAAATTTTTCGATTGTGTAGCATTTGTGAATATCAGTGATCAAGGCATGAATAAGCTTGATCCCAAATCTAAGAAACACTTTCATCGGTTATGGTGAGGATAAGTTTGGCTACCACATTTATTATGATGAAAACAAGAAAGTGATCCATAGTAGAGATGTGATTTTCAACGAAAGGGTGATGTATAAGGACATGCATAAAATAGATGCCAACGACTTAGAGAAGAATGAGTCAATATTTTCATATACAGATGATGTCCCAGATATTCCTGTGACCAAACCAATTGTAACAAGTCCTCAACCAAAGGAACTTGTTGGATAAAGTAGTGTGTAGTAGTTCGACACACTATAACCTCCTACTCCAACTCCTATATTGAGAAGGTCTTCTTGACCTCATATGCCTAACAGAAGATATATAAGCTATATGTTGCTGACTGATAGAGGAGAGCCCGAATACTATGATAAAGCTTGTCAGACTCAAGATGCCAACAAGTGGGAGCTTGCCATGAAAGAAGAAATGAAATCTCTCATCTCCAACTAGACATAGGAACTAGTTGAGTTACCCATGGGGAAGAAGGCACTTCACAAAAAATGGGTGTATCAGGTGAAAGAGGAGCATGATGGTTCTAAGAGATACAAATCCCAACTAGTTGTCAAAGGATTTCAACAGAGGATAAGAGTTGACTACACCGAAAGTTTTTCTCCATTTATGAAGCTCAGTAATATCATATCAGTGTTGAGTATTATAGCCATTGAAAATCTTCATCTTGAACAATTGGATATGAAGACTACATTCCTTCATAAAGATCTAGATGAGGAGATATACATGTACTAGCTATAAGGTTTCTCAAAAAAAGGGAAGAGGAATATGGTGTGTAGACTTAAGAAGAGTTTGTGTGGCCCGAAACAAGCCCCAAGATAGTGGTACATACAGTTTGACAGCTTCATGCATAATGAAGGTTTCTAGAAGCGCAATGTCGACCACTGTTGCTACTTCAAGAGATATAGGTCTAGTTATATCATTTTACTACTTTATGTTATTAATATGTTAGTAATGTGTTTAGATATGGATGATATCAGATGTTGAAGTAGTAATTCTCAAAGGAGTTTGACATGAAAGACTTGGGTCTAGCAAAGGAGATTTTTGGAATGCAAATCACAAGAGATAAGAAGAGAGGATCCTTACAGTTATCTTAGGCAGAGTACATCAACTATGTTTTGTAGAGATTCAAAATGAGTGATTCCAATCCAATTAGCACATCCTTGGCCAGTCACTTTCACCTATCCAAGGATTAGTCCCCTCAGATGAAGAGAGAGAATTCGTGGCTAAGGTTCCTTATGCCTCAGCCATTGGAAGTTTGATGTACGCAATAGTTTGTACAAGACCAGACATTGACCATGCAGTGGTTGTTGTTAGTAGGTTTATGTCAAATATAGGGAAAGCTTATTAGGAAGAAGTTAAGTGGATTTTAAGGTATCTACGAGGCACTATAAACGCAGACTTTGGAGATGAAGTTGATCACTGAAGAAGCACCACCGGTTATATTTTTACTATTGGAACTACAACTGTTAGTTGGATGTCACAGATAGAGAAGATTATCACTCTATCCACTACAAAGGCTGAGTATGTAGCAGTGATTGAAGCTAGTAAAGATATTATATGACTTCAAGGTTTGTTAACTAAGTTGGGATTCAAATAGGAGAAGAATTTTTTGCATTGTAATAGTCAAAGTGCGATACACTTGGTGAAGAATTTAGCATTTTATTCTAGAATCAAGCATATTAAGCTTCGTTATCACTTCATCGGATCTCTATTGGAAGATTTGATAGGTGCAAACTGCAAGTGCACAATATCGTAATATTATAATGAAGTGATAAGAAGAGTATCTTCCTTAGGGATTGGTAACTTACTTTTGACAAATACCAAAATTATACTAATATCAATTTTATCTAGAAAAATCACTAAGGTTGTTATAATTGAAATTTAAAATAAAATCAATTTAAAGAAAATATGCAAAAGAAAATAAAGATATTATTCAAAGATCAAATTAATAGGAAGAAAGATTATAGGAAATTAATTTCACCTATTCTATCACTATGCTTTACTCATCTAGCTAATAAAATTTAATTTTTTTATTTGTTAGCAATCTCCAAATAACCTCTTTCGACAATCAATTAGAAATATTCTTGTTCATTAATTTACACAAGAGTATGCAATTTAATAAAGTAGGAAAATATTAAGTCAAATGATTTTAAAACTACATAGGTTCATACAGGTCTTTCGATCTATATATTTACCTATACCGAAATATTCTAGATCTATCCTATAATTCACTCTTTCGATAGTAAATCGCAAGACTAAAATCATCTAATTAATGGCCAGTTAATTAAAAGCATTAAATTCAAAATAAATCGGACAAACATGAAGAGAAATAATTCAAAATAATATAAAAAAGTATAATTCAGAATTAAATCATATTTTTTTCTAAAATAAAAAAAAATTAATTTCACGATAAAAGTTAAATTTAACGTAAACGAATTTATCGTAATTTTTTAAGAGGAATTAAAAGAAAAATTGCAAAAAGAATCTGATTTCAAGTTAATCCGTTGTGCTCCGATTTGCTTTCACTTCTTCCCAGATTTCTCTTCTTGTTTCTTCCTCTGCGCTCTGTTCTGTTTCTTTTTTTCTTTTTCTTTTTTCTACCTTAGTTCCCAACGCCGCTGGTTTCTTTTTTTTTATTTTGATTTGTGCTGCTCTCTTTTTTCTCTGACTCTCTCTCCTGTGTTTTATCTGATTTCATTTATATATATATATATATATATTAATTTTAATTTTAATTTAATTTAAATTTGAAAGTTATTAGATGTATGGTTCTAAAATTTTGAATGTTCGTTAACTTTAAATATACAATAAAATTTAGATAATAATAATAAAGTCTAAATTCGAATAAAAAATAAATAAAATTATACTAAAGTTTAAAATTAAGAAGTAATAAATTATGTCAAATTATTCAAGTCATCAAAGATATTGTTTTAATAATGAAAAAAATTCAAAGAAATAAAAATCCAACGAATATGTTGACAAACACATCGATTATCGATGTTGAAGTCAGACTCAATTAAATTTGGTTTCACAGAAAGAATGTAAAAAAAAATCGACATTGATTGAGGTGTGAAGACAGATTGAAATCAGTTTTTAAGTTTGAGATTGTTGGTCAAACTTACATGCACCAAATAATACGATAAATACGATAAAAAAAGAATAAAAAAAAAGAGAAAAACCAATTAAGAATTAGTTGGAAAAACCCATAGAAGAGAAACTTTTGCATCTATAAATAGAGCACTATAATAAATACTTTGAATTATATAATTGAGAGAAAAGCTTAAGAAAAAAAAAAGAATTTAGTAAGAGAAAGTAATTTAATTAGGTTATGAGTTGTGAGTATTGTAAATATTTTATATAATTTCTCTTTTTTAGTAAAAAAAAATATACAGTATATCTGGAGATGTAGATAAAATTGATCTAACTCTGTTATCAAATTTATGTGTTATTTTATTTATTTTTATTTTTTCATAAATCTAACTTAATAAAAAATTGTATAATTTCTCAAAATAGGAGAATTCTACTTTCTTCTTCTCCGGTTCTAAGCATTGTTCAGATTACGAGTTGACTAAGATTTGCCTCGCGCATGAGTTAAAAAGAAAAATTGGACCACAAAGAAGCTAAAATATTCGGAAATCAAAATAGGTTTAGAGGATAACAAGAAAAGTAAAGAAAGACACTCTTACTCTAACTTAACTTATTTTGACTCCTTAAAATTCTGGCTTTCGTGTTGCCCTATTTTATATCTCTGCTACACGAACAAATATGTAGTCATTTGTTAAAATAGAGTTTCCTTAGTTGCATTTCAAAATTTTGTGTCAAAAAATTTCAAGATAGTTATTTTATTTACAGTATAGACCACCCTGTTGGCTGTAGTGGTGGTGATATATCATTTACCAAGGACATCCACAATAAGAAACTATGACGCACATTTGAACAGTCAAACAAATCACAAAATCCTTAGATTAAATAGGTAAAATAGTACATAGAATATAAAAATCTTTTTAATCTAAAAAATTAAATGATTATTTATGAAATTAAACAAAAAAAAACCCAAAAAAAGAAAAAACAAGAAAATTATCCACATTAATTTTTCATAATCATGTTATCTTTCCAATTTCTCTATTTTCTCCAATCGATAAAGAGATTCATCTTTCAACCCTCCTTTTAGCTTCTGATTATTGATGTTATTACATCATTCAACTCCAAATTAAATCCTCTCCTCTTCTCTCTTTTATATTTTGTTTCTCAAATTATCCACTAAATTAAGAAACCCAAAAAAACCTCATTTTCCTCGTTTCACACTCCTTTTACATGAATGTAAATTCGTATAAGAAAATGAACATCCAGATTTACTCCTTCATAAAATATATTAACATGCTAGTTTTCTGATATAACAATATTTTCATAATCAATCTTCTTATTATCACAATAAAAATATATAATATATCTATTATATCCTCAAAGTTAATTACATTGTATCCCTATTTTACCAATAAAATCATCATTCATAAAAAATAATTATAATAATAATTATTTGTATCGTAAGAATATCACTACCATTTTATTATACAGTAAACAAACTGTTCGATGTTACACTATTAAGTTACTTTTGAACAAAAAAGAAAAAATAAATAAAAAAAAGTTTCACCCTTCCATCGGTATTTACCAAATATAAATTTACAAAAGGAAAAAATTATTGATGGTAAAACACAACGAGTTCATTAAACAACCCAATAAATAGAAAGACCACAAAAAGAGCCCCTAAATTGTACGCGCAATAACATTCGATTTGGCGAAAATTGAAATTAAAGTTGGACATGAAGCATCATTGGTAAAATACTCACTCGTGGAAGCACTGCAAAAATAAGCAATTTCTACCCAGCCTCTCAATCCACTGCCAGTCCTCAATTTCAGAGCAACATTTTCATTTGAATTGGTGAAGGCATAACCACTCGACGTAATTTTTCAAGCCATAACAATGACACCGTTCACTCATCTCTTCGTAAAAGAATGCGAGTATCAGAAGCAAAGAAAATTGACGTAATGATATACATGGTTAATGCAGTTTTTGATTTTTTTTTTCACTCCATGAATTCAGGGCACGATGATTTATGGTTTGAGGAGTTGATTTGTCTCTTCAATTACAGTGAACTACTTGATCAATATAAACCCCAAACTTGGTTCGTGCAAGGATGAGCCCGAAGCACCCATTGAATTTGCACCTACACGCATCCTCTTGGAGCAATGAGATTCTTCAAAAACTGATGATCCACAATACAATGGTGGAGCATCAAACGCAAACCCTTGAGCCATCTCCATGAACATCGACCGTAATTCTTCCATGCTATAAATCTTCTCCTGTGTATAAAAGTTAAAGTTCATCAGGCACTGGATGACTTTCCAAGCGAGACACATTATGAATTATCTAATTCCATGCTATAAATCTTCTCCTGTGTATAAAAGTTAAAGTTCATCAGGCACTGGAGGACTTTCCAAGCCAGACACATTATGAATTATCTAAGCTATGATAATTTATCGACACCCAAAGAAGAGGACGATCAAATAATAGTGCTCAAAGAACAAAAGAAAATGCATATTATTCATGACGTTCTTATGAAGAATTCAAAAACACTAACTCACAGACTATTCATCAATAGCCATTGTAACACATGGATGAAACTTAATTCCCAAGTTTTATAGGAACATCTTTCGTTAAGGCTTTCTTTTCCACTAAGATATGTTATCAGGAAACTTTAAATTTCAAATCATCCGGGATTCTAATTATTTGTTATTAGCTTAACAAACAAGTGAATGGTATTCGTCTTAAGCTTTGATACTACGTAAGTGATTCTACCATCCATAGAATTTCGTTAAAACAAAACAATCAAAGCAGCTATTGAGCCAACAAACCTATGCAATATTGGAATTGTAGGATCAAATAATTGGGGATAAATGATTATTATTATTTAAATGAAGGGAACAAAGAAAGAAAACAAAACTCCTACAGTTTGTCAAAAGCAAAATTCATGCAAAACTAATCATACTCTCAAACACACAAAACAGGAGAGTAAATCAACCATACCTCTCTCCTTGTTTGGTCCATGAGAGATACCATTTCTTGAACAAAACCAGCAAAGCCCTAAAGAAAATACCAATTTCATAAGATCAGCAACAAAGCCCCACAACAGAAGAAAAGCACAACATAAAAAAATAATAATAACTGTAATCTGGAAATTTCTTATAAATAGTTTTCAATAAAGCACCAACCTCGTCCTCTTCATCCTCAGGTTCACATACGCCAGCAGTTCGTTTCCTCTTATCCGATAGCACTGCTCCAATCAAATGCAAATCAGAATTAATACACCGTGCTCACAATAAAAATAAAAACTAACACATTCTTATGCATGTATATCTTGTTATTCTAAAACTTTATTAAGACTCATTTTGTAATGTGTTTTATAATCAAGTTCTTGAATTTTGTGTTGTTTGATAACTAATTTTGTTTCGAGTTTTCACTTAGAAGAAACTTTCAAAACTAAATTTTAAATCAGAATACACATCTCGATGTCGACACTCCTTCAATCCATTCTGTGAGTCATCAGTGTCAATTGATTCATAATCTTAAGTCTAATGGTCATGCTAATAAAGAAAGTGAAATCATGATGTTGCACTTTTGTGTAGGTCATCTAAATTTTCTGTACTTGAAACGTTTGTTTCCATCCTTATTCATTAATAAAAATCTAAATCTCAATTTATTTCGTTGTTAAGTTTGTCAGTTGACAAAGCATACTTGAAACACTTTTTCACCACGCACATATAAACCAAGTCATCATTTTCCCCTCATTCGTGGTGACATTTGGGGGCCATGTCGTATTTGCAGTATTACCCATGCTCGACGATTTTTAATATTAGTTGATGATCATACTCGATTGTGTGGAACATTTCTTATGAAAGAAAAAGAAAAATCTAAAACTAAGTACATATTTCCACTTTTTCATATCATAGTCCAAACTCATTTCAATGCTAATATTCAAATCCTAAAAATTGATAATGTCAAGGATTTCTAATCTTGATGGATATCTCAAATCACATGGTATTGTCCAACAAAACTCTTGTGTTAACACACCACAACAAAACGGTGTAACAGAACGTAAAAACCGTCATATACTTTAAGGTTGCCCAATCTTTGCTTTTTCGAAAAAATTCTAAAGTGAATGGCCAACCAAATGCCTTCTCGAGTTCTCAAATTTCACTCACTTTTGCAAACGTTTCAGGATCAATATCCTACCTCACGACTTGTGTCACAAATTCATTTCAAGTTCTTTCGTTGCACTGCCTTTGTCCATATCCATTCACAATATCATGGTAAATTTGATGCCCGTGCCATTAAATGCATATTCCTTGAATTCTTAGCCAACCAAAAGGGCTACAAATGTTTCTCTCCCATCACACGCAAGTTTTACAATTCAATGGACGTTACTTTCTTTGAAGAAACTCCATTCTACTCTAATTCTACAATTCAGGGGGAGAATCACACAATTATGAAAATAACGGTCACATAATTATGAAAATAACGGTCACATAATTATGAAAATAATGGTCACATAATTATGAAAATAACGGTCACATAATTATGAAAATAACGGTCATAAAAGTAACGGTCGTATGATTATAAAAATAACGGTCATAAAAGTAACGGTCACATAATTATAAAAATAACGATCATAAAAGTAACGATCACATAATTATGATAATAACAGTCATAAAAGTAACGGTCACATAATTATGAAAATAACAGCCATAAAAATAACGACCATATAATTATGAAAATGACAGTTACATAATTTATGAAATAACGGTCATAAAATAATAAAAATATTTTTTTTTATTTAAATTCATTTCCAATAGGGGGATGGCATTGCATCACATAGTACACATAGTGTTGCACGATTGGCCCTCTCTACTTGCGTGTCATCCATGTGTCATGCCTGATTGGAGTCTTCTGATTGGTAATGTATTAAAAAATTCATAAAAATTAAAAAACAATTTCATAAAATTTCCAAAAGTTATTTTTATCCCTTTTCATTAGAAATTTTATATTTTAATGTTTTTAATCCCAAAAATACTAATTATTGAATAAAAAGAGCAAATATTAACCAGAAAATAACATTGATAACCCTACTTTCATAGTCCCATCACACCCCCAAACTTAACTCTTTGCTTGTCTTTAAGCAAGGCGAAGCCTAACTAAATAAATTGACATGTGTAGTATATTCATAAATATATATGTATTAATACATGCATATTTAGTAAAAACTATTCCCCTCAAAAGTTGTACAATTCTATGATAATGAGGTTCATATATTCATCAATCAATGTTCCATCATTACAAGGATATGCAATGTTTTTGAAAAATTGATCTGTGTATGTGTGCTGTACATGATATCATCAAATTCATTCATGAAATCAACCTATATGAGCATGCTAATGAATTCAATCTTAGAATAATTCTCATGTCTATTTTTCACATCCCTTTCTACTAATATAAATATGCACTTAGTTAAAGATCATTAAAGACTTTACATGCTTACAATGTAAAGCTTTGGTGGGGGTTGATGAATGAAGATATTTAGGATCTTTTTATACCTTATCTTCCTTTTTTTCATCATGCATTTTTTAACTGCAACTAAACTTTTACTTGATATTTTAGTACACCCAGTCATATCGTTCTTTTCATATTATTTTATTCAATATCTTTTTCTGGTAACTTCATAACACCTCTAAATTTAATTTCAAATTTATTTTCTTTTTCTTAAGAGGGATAATTATGCTATGAGTTTTTCTTTTTATTTTTCTTTCTTTTTTCATAAGGTGCATTACATTTCATCTTACTCTATATCATAACACATTATTGCATTTTTTTCTTTTCATATAAGGTAAAGGTGCAAGAGTAAAGTGCTTATTGGTTAGACAAAATGTGACTTAAAGATATGAAATGTTCTTTCTAAGGCTCAAATGGGTGACTACGGATATTAACAATGGTTAGCTTAAAAGGCTCAATAGATACAAATAAGATTTGAATCATTTCTTTTGCTAATTAGTATTTAGGATTTTGCCTCAAGTGATGATCAAATAGATTTTAAAACATGGTATATCTCATCAACTCACACAACTCACCACAAATTTTCTCTCAATAAGAACAACAAAACCAATCATGAACATGTGCATAAAAATTTGAATCAATCCAATCAAAAGTAATAAGCATATCACCTAATTAATGTAATAATCTTAATGAGCATGTTACATTTCTTATCCTAGTCATGACAATCAATTTTTATCATTGAATTCATATGTTTTATATCAAGCATGCATGTATTTAGTTTCCATATATTTATCAAATTTTACCCAAATAATGATTAACTATATCCTAAAAATTAAAAATACGTACTAAATACCAAAATAGAAAATGAAGTTCCCTCCCCAAACTTAAATTGCATATTGCTTTCATTGCGTACATATAAATATAAAAAAGGTAAGAGGAAAGAAAACTCCTTTAGTTCTAACTCACCACATGTATCATTGAAATACTCAATCTTTTGTGATATTTCTCTCCACATTTATTCACTTAAAAAAACAATAAAAATATAAATAAAATAACATTGGGTTGCCTCCCAACCAATGTCACATTTAACATCTTTGACTAGATTGTTATATCAAGTCCTAAAGTACATCAATGTGTCTATTTAATATTGAGCATATATAGGTTAGTAAGCTACCCATGGTCAATACTATATTTAAAATAATCCTAATTATAACATAATAAAAACAAAGATATATGTCACGCTTTTTAAGTAAATATTTGATATTTTTGAGGGCAATATTTTATTTAAAATCCTCATTTTTAAACATTATTTAAAAATAATAAAATAATATTTTTTAAAATTTTTAATTATAAAAATAACACTTATTATGACTAATTCACGTTGAACGTGTCTAACTAAATATTCTTCAAATTAAATTACGATCATTTATGTCCGTTTAATATTGAATATCATTCAATTAAATTATGTATAATATTATTTAAGTTTTATTTTTATTACTATAAATTTTAAAAATATTTTTTAATAATTTTCTAATATTATTTAAACTATTATAATAAAAAAATCAAATCGATCGACACTTTGGTAAATAATTGAATACATCTTATTGTTAATGCCCCTTATATACTTATCTTAACTGATGTGTCTAGCTTTTACTTTTTATCAACATATTTATTGTTCTTTTCAAGTATTGTTTCATGTCCTTCTATGGGCACGTTCGGAATTGTGGGCTATAATTTGCATAGATTTTTAGAATATTTGGATTTGTCGTAATAATCAACAAATATTTTCGGAATTGTGGGCTATAATTTACATAGATTTTTAGAATATTTGAATTTGTCGTAATAATCAACAAATATTTTCGGAATTGTGGGCTATAATTTGCATAGATTTTTAGAATATTTGGATTTATCGTAATAATCAACAAGTATTTGATAATAGAGATGATTTCTGTGATTTGGATATGATATTTTTTTTTAACTCAACTTTTGGTTAATATTGTTGTTGTCTAATTAACTTTATGTTAATGGTTTTAAACAATATTATTTGTACACGTGATTTATTAAGATTAATGGTATTTTTTGCATTGATTTGTATTTAAATTTTTTAAATATTATTAAATAAAATTTAATATCTTATTGTTTGATAAAAAAATAAAAAAAATAATCTTATTATTAATTATCATCACGTGACTCGCCAGTAGAAAAGTACTCTGTTTTCTAATAATGCCAGAGGTGAAAAAATAATTGAGGTTACGTACGGTGAATATAATATACAAAATAATTCTAATTTTAACCTAGTAAAAAGAGAGGTAACTGCCACATGCTTTTCATGATATTTTTTCAAGCAATATATTTTTTTCAAATTCCCATTTTTAAATATTATTTAATTAGAGAAATATATTTTAATTTTAAAAAGGAAAAGCTTTTAATTTTTATTTATCTAAAAATCTTAGTAAAAGAGTCAATAGCATTATGTCACTTTTTAATTTTATGATATAATTTTTTTATATATAAAATTTTATTTTTAATTTTTTTTAAAATATAAATAAATATATATTTTTTAACATTAAAAAACAATAAATAAATATTTTTTTAACGAGAGATAAATATAAAATCAATTAATATTTTCATCATTGATATACACGAGGGTATAAAATATAAATAAAAACATGAGTAATCTTATAAAAATTAACACTATGAGATAAATCTACTATTCATAGGCAATAAATAAAAGGAGAGATTAAATACAATTTCGTGACCTTACCTTTTAACTAATTGTTATTAGGGGTGTCCATAAATCGGTCCAGATTAGACCAAATCAAAAAATCGGATCAAATTGGACCGGATCAAATGATTTTATAAATCAAACAGTACAGTCTGGTTTGTATTAATTAAAACTATTTTTCAAATAATTCGATCCGATTTGTATTAATTTTTAAACCGGTCGAATCAGACCAGACCAGACCAGACCGGTTTAATAATATATTAAAATTTTCATATTATTTTTCATTAAAAGTGTCCAAAAACTAAACCAAACCGGAAATCGGATCGGACCGAACATTTTTATAAATCAAACAGTTTGGTCTAGTCCGAGTAATATAAACGATCTAATTCAGTTAATTGTTTTTTTCAAAACCGTATTTGATCGGATTGGAGGACACTCCTAATTGCTATGATATTAGCCCTACGGAGTAAAAAGGCAATTAAATATATTGTTAATTTTTTAAAAAATTAGTGTATTTTAATTACTTTATTATTAAATTTGTAGATATTTTAATCAATTTTGATAATATTAATCATTTTATTTTTAACTTTTTTGAAATATTTTTACCTTCAAATATTTATCGATCTCCTATCAATAAGATTAAATCAATCATACTTAAGCTTTTTTTTAACCAAAAAATGATCCAAAAATAAAATTTGGTAAGAAATGATTAAAATACCTAAATTAAAATATAAAGTAAAGTTAAAGTTTGTTAATTTTAAAGATTGACTATTGTGAAAAAATCAAATAATGAAAATGATAATAATAGTCTTTTTTATTTTTTAATAGATAAACGTGATCTTAATTTTTTTTAAACGTGATATTAGTCTTGAGAGTACAAATTAATATTGAAAAGCTATAATGTTCTTTGAAAAAATAAAAATATGTAAAAAAGAAGAAGTGTACTTACTAGTTACTTCAATAGTATTTTGTAATAAAATTGAGAAGGGGTCATAAATAAGAACGGTAAAAGCCTGAAAAAAGATGTAAAAGGAGCTATATAATTAGGGAACTAGCAAATAGGAGAGTCTTGCTTACTTCAATTTGTATTTGTATTTATTTGGAAAAAAGTGTCAGGATTAGTTACATAAATAAATTTTGTAAAATAGATATTTTAATTTTTTAATTATTAAGTTGAGTTAATGAGTAGTCATTAATACAAAAAAAATCCAATTAAAAGATGTTTTCCAAATTAAGCGCTATACATAATAAAAAATATATTTATTAAACACATAATTAATTAACCAAGACTAATACATTAATTTTATGTTATGATAATTATAAAAATTTGAAAAAAACGATTATATGTAGTGAATACCAATAATAAGGTTTCTGTGTTTATGTCAACCCCAATAAAATACAAAGTTTTCCATTAATTTATAACTAAAGCAAAACATAAATGTCAAATAAAATATTATTAATATGGTTTTGAGCTGTATCGGAAAAGCATAGGAAGAAATATAGATTTCTATGCAACAAACCACACATTAATGTATTTTTCAGAATGGATCCATATTATGAGTTAAGTTTCTTATCAAAAACGTTGCTGGATAGTGAGATTTTTTAGAGGATATATTATTTCACTATGTTTTTTATGGATTGATCTCCAAATGAATTGACATGATGAAGTGTTTGGATGTAGAAACAAAAAAGATTGAAAATTTTATGATGATATATTTTGTTTGGATTTATGTTTAGAGGTGGTGTACGGGGCTAATTAAATGATATAACATTCAATTATACATATTAAAAGTTTAGGATTTAAATTTCAATTATAAATGTGACAGTAATCATATAATATAATAAATGTTCTCCCTTGAAAAAACTTTCTTAATTTATCAACTTAAGGTTAAAGTAAATATATAAGTGGAATGTAGATAATTATAGCAGTTTGTTGCTGTTCAATCTATACGGTCTATTATAGATAACAAGATATTAGTTGTTTTAAATTATGGAAAGAAGATTCAATCCTAAGATATAGGATACCTTATTTTTATACCAAGCTTATAGGTTATAGAAGATTTAAAGATAATGAATATTTTAACTATCAATTACTAGTCTATAAAACATGTGTACTATGTGAAGAAATTTAATTTAAATATTATGATTAATCATCATATAGTATAATTGATTTAACTAATATATAAAATTTTAATTTAAAAATGCATAGAGTATAATAAATAGTCATTTGGTTTTTTGGTATCTAAGATTTTTAAGATTTTATTTTTTTTAATTTTATGACATTATCAATTAAAAAATACATGAAGCAAAAAGTCCAAACTTAAAATCAAACTTGTGAATTAAAATTAACTTAAAGCAAAAATTTATACAATGATGAATTAATTTCATACCTATAAAACCACAAACAATAACAATGGAATTTAATGATAATATAAACTTTAAAATTTACTAATTAAATAAATTTTCATTTATCGCTCAAAACACTTTAATTTCACATTTATTAAAGCCACTACATATTTGGATGTTGATGCATAACTAACTGCATAATACATTTCAAAATAAAAAATAAAATAGAGAATTATTTTAATATCATTTTGCTTGTCTAGAATATATATATATATATATATATATACACGTATTAATACCTTAATGCATTACATTCAAAATTAAGAATAAAAAATATTAAAAGTATTAAAATTCTCAAAATATTGAACGAATTATAAATTATAGAAGCAAATAAAAAGACTCTTTTTATAACTTTTTAATCATATTTTATGAGTAAGTCTTGTAGTTATTTATGTCTTTGTTGGCGTTTATTTGTACAAAACACAGAGTCTACTTATCTTACTTAGTATTTTTGTCTTCCTTTGAGTAGGGTTAGTTACTATTGATCAGTAATGCACGCACGCACATACTTAGTTACACTTTGTTTGAAAGCATTTTTTACACAAACCACGAGGTTGGTTTTCTTAGTATGCATGCTAAGTTTTGAGTTATTGTTTTTGTTTTGTTGCGTGTGTGGGTATTTAAGGAAAATCAATCGATAATTGTTGAAACTAGAAATTGCCTTTTTGCTACCTCGACAAGGCCCTCGATGGACCCTTCGTCACAAACATCATCAGACCCATCATGGGATTCTCGGAAAGGTGGTCGGTGAGGGTGGCCATGGAGGCCTCGACAAGGGTGGTTGGACTTGGTTGGGTGTTTCTACAAATTAGCCCTTTTTTTCTCTTTTTTTAAGCAAGAAAAATGTATCAAAATTCTTTCTAAATTTTGTTTGATTGATGCTTCCATTTCACAATTCACTTTGAGTGTATTTCAGGAGTTGTGTTATGTTTTAGTGTGATTAAGATAGTATACTTGAGTGTTAAGAGCTTGAGAGTATTTTACATTTATCATGGGAGCAAAATTGTGAGTTTGGTTTGGGTTAGTATTACTTGAGTTCCCAAGACAATGTTTGCTCATTTTTGTGGTTGAGTGGCTTCCCACATTTCTTGTTTACATTACTTACCATTGGTTACTAATCACACTACTAAGTGTGGTGTTGGCTTTAGAGGAGAGGTTGATTCGTGTGTCGAATCAAGTAGTTGTAGAGGTAGTGAGTGAGAGCAGCAATAGGTAGTTAGGAAATGTTGGTCCTAACTATTAGAGGTATTTGCATTTATATTTCTGTCAAGTTTTATTGATTTATTGTTTAGTGGATTTTTTGCTATCGAGTGGTTATCATAATCAACCAGAGGATTTTAGCATATAGATAGGAGTTTTATGTGAATTTACTTCATTACATCTGTTGTTATGTATGCTCACCTGCTCTGCTAGTATAATATGATTTTAAATTGTATATATACTAACATACTGTAATTTAAACTCTAATTAGAATTTTTTTTATTTGTTGCATATGTACTTCTTTTTGATTAATATATGTTGTTTAAAGTAATCTTCATGTTTTGTGATTATTTTATACTACTTTTGTATTATATCTACTACGTGTTTAATTTTCGTTGCTAGCGAGTTTGGGATGAATTCTTTAGTAATCAATATCTCCTTATTCTTGTTGTTTACCGGATTTCAAACTCTTTAAATTGGTATCAGAATGGGTTCATCCTATTTGGGCTTCACCGCTCCAGTGTTGATCTATTAAACTCATTTACACACATATTCTCCATGATGGCCTTCTTAGGGTTTTTTGGAGACCATGTCTGGTCTCTTGTTTAAAATGGATTGATGCATCCAGCCAAGACTCTTCCTAACAACACTATAATTCATAAACTAATGATTGAATGGACGAAACAAGAAAGTAAATAGTCAAAGTGGAACAACAAGGGACTATATGCAATCATACGTGTTGTTATATCAGATGAATATAGAAGAATTATGAGTTGTACCACCTCCAAAGAAGCTTGGAATATCCTAGAGACAACACATGAAGATACTTCTATTGTGAAAAAAAAATTCAAGATATGAAAGTTGAACATAGACTTTGAACTCTGCATAATGAAAGATGGTGAAACTTTTGATAAGTTTTATGCTGATTTCTTAAACATTGTCAATAGTTCTTATAACTTGGCAAGACTGATTAGTGACAATGTAATAGTGACCAAATCTATGTATAAGCCATAATAACTCATCATGCAGTTTACTAGATTCTTTCTTAACAAGATGACCTCTTCTGGTCAAATAGAAGAGACAGTTTTAGTACTAATGGCTTGAAATCTATAAAGATTGATATAGACTTTAAGAATGAGATAGAGAAACATGGTAGAATCCATAACAAAAAAAAAATAAAGTGCTTTGAGTGTGGAAAGCCTGATAATATAACTACTAACTATTTTTCAAAGAAGAAATGCAAGAATAAGTGTGCGTTGAAGGATGAGGTTACTATTTTGGACCATACAAGTAGTGACGATGAGGATGACACCAATTTTTTGGCCTTTATGACTTCAAGTATTGTCATAGATCCTTTTATCACTGCCTCAAATGTTCAAGAGGTAATTGCTAAAGATGATGTAGATGAGAAAGATGGGTTTCTTGACACGTACAATGAGCATTTGTTAGAGCATGTTGAGAATTCTATATGTAGGAACAATTCCATAGGACCTAGATGAAGGGTGAAAACACCAACCTATAGAACCTTTTTGTAAGCTCTGTTTCAACAATGGAAGTACAATTCAACATATTTAATTCAACAAACAACTAAACAAATAGCAGATAAGAAACAACAATCTACGACACACAACCTCGTGATGGTGTGCCTTATAGGCTCCTGTCTAGAAATTAATATGCATAAACATGGAAAATAGCATACAACATATGAGTCTTGCATACATACTGGAAAAGCTATAAAGGATTTTTAATACACACTAGAAAAGTTAAAGGATTTTCAATCAATTCAAGACTTCATATGTGGGAACATATTGGGTAAATAATAGCTATACTCTCATAGTATGCAATCATACATAACATAGCATATTAAAATAAAGAGTCTAACACCACATACATAACCAGGGTAGGGAGATAATGATTCCCTAGAGATTCATAAAAAACTCATAAGTAGGAAAAATAATTTAAAAGAATAGAATCAATAGTGAAAAGGTTATAGGCAATGCTATAAGGAAACAAAATAAAGCATGCAACTATATGAATCAAATAAACTTTCTAATCGTAGTCTAGATCTAATATGTTGGTACATATGTGATAGAAACTAAGATTATACTAAAATAATAACTAACCATGCATAATAATAGATATAGCGAGGTAAACTCACATAGAGCTCCTACTTATACCGTAACATTTTCTAGTTGCTTATGGAAACTACTTGGTAGTAAAAAATCCACTAAAATAGGATAAACAGATGCAACTTGATAGAAAAATATAAACATAAATACCTTTATCAATTGAGACTATACTTCTCTAATTGTCTATTGTTACCCTCGCCTGCTGCCTTTACAATAACTTGATATAACACACGAATGCAACTCTCCTCCTGAGCCAACACTGTACACGATAGTGCAATCAGTTATGAACAATTAATAATGTGTACAAAAATATAAGAGCCCTCTCAACCATAATTAATATCACTTGTAATGATTGTCTTGGGAACACTCAACATTCCTAAAAGTATAGTATTACTCAAATCATACCAATAAAATAGTCTCATCCACTCACAGTCTAAGAAAACTATTTTACTCTCACTAAACATATCATAATCATTGAAATACAGTTAAGGCGATTTATGAAACGGAAACATATATGTGATGAGGTACCCACTAGCAAACATCGTCTTGAGTACTCACAACTCAAAAGCATGATTTTTCTCACACAATTATGAATCACTATTATTAAAAAAAAACACTCAAGGTAATAGTGAATTGATATGAAAAAAAGAGATGTCAATTTGATAGAACTCTGTTATATGGCTTCGTTGACCATGCGACAAGGTGATCTAGTGAGGGGTCCAATGAGAACCTTGTCCAAGCACACCAAAAGTCCATTTTTTGATTAAAAAATTTCCTAGTAATTTTAATAAATATCAACACATGCAATGTAATAACGACGACATCGGTAAGTGCATTATTTATCATCAGTTACTAACCTTACACAGAGAAAGATAAATACTCTAAGTAAAATAAATAGACTCCATATTTTGTTTAAGGGAATGCCAACAAAGACTCAAATGACTACAAAATTTACATAATATTAAAAATGAAAAATCAAAGAAAAAGCCTTTAGAGAGCTTGAAATAAAAAGAGCATGAGATAAGACCATTAAAAATAAATCTTGAGGAGAGGAAGTTCTCAATCGACTGTAACAAAAATTCTCTCACTAAAAAGTGTGAGGTCATTCAAAAAAGGTACTCTGATTTATAGGAAAGATTTAATATGAATAATGATAAGATGAAAAGCCTTGAGGAGTAGTTAAAGAATCCTACTATTGGAAGAGCCATTCCTTTATTTGTTAACCCTTTAATCCATCATCTAATCAATATTCTAAAATTTCATAACTGAATAAGAAGACTATTATTCTCTAAAGTGCTAAGAAGTATCTAGCATATACTCTTACCAAGAAGGAAGTTGAATTTGAACAATTACATAAGAGAGTCAATATACTCAATGATTCTACTACTTATTAGGAATCTTTCATGAAAGAAAAGGAAGATTTTATTATAGCATTAAAAGATAAGCTATCTTTGAGTGAGAAGGAACTTGCTCAATCATCCTCAATAGTTAACAAGTTCATTAATCATTATTAAAAGCTAAATTAGATAATATGTAACACCAAATATTTTGGTGATAAACAAGGTATTATTTATGAAGAAGGCATGTCTACTTCAATAGGGGTTGAAATCTGTTGCATCCATTCTAATAGGTAAGTCAGTTGTTTCATTCCAGTCTATTTCCTCTAGCATAGTGAATAATTCATCTAAGGCTATTTCTTCCTATTGTTCCAGTAGCAATCTTCTGCTTTTACCTACTGTTCCTCCTACTTGTCACCCTTATCATGAATAGGGGCATCTGAGACATAACTATGGGAAATTTACTTCTCATCTTCATGTGAGAGTTAATGTGAGGGCTTCTTCTTCGCTTTCTCCTCCGTGTGTTACTCCATGGAGTTAAAGACCCATATTATCTCACTCTTATACACATTTGTACCATCTATGTGACATTGCTGGTCATCTTCCTAAGAAGCATCCAAGATCTTTACAGTGTACTTCTCGGAGTTCTCCATCTCATTATCCCCTATCTGTTCCATTAGGATATGGTTATTATGGTCATATAAGCATCTTCAAGCTGGATGTATTATGCATCTTAGGCATAATGAGAAAAGAAACAAATCTTCTTTAAAGAGTTTACCTGGCCGAATGTATAGAGATCACTTGATCAATTTTTCAAGAATTTCAAAAGAAAATATACCTTTAGTGCCACATACATCGCTTGATAACGTGACACAAAGACCACATCTTAACTATATTACCCCTTATACATTCTATAAATGGAAGGATGCAATTTGATTACTATTTTTAGCAATTTATGTGGGATTGAGTAGTTTACTTATTTTCTCCCTTTTGGTTTATAGTATTTTTGTATGTGGTTTATGTGCTTTACTTTCTCTAATATTTATCTGTGTTATTTTTTGCACTTTATTGTTTGAAAAATCAAAAAATATAAGTGTTTGGTAGGTCAACACTTTATTTCTTTCTTTCTCTATCTTTTTAGGACTCATTTCACATCTATCACCTTACCTTTCCACCCCTTACTTAGAGCTCATCGAGGTGTATATTTTACACACACACTAAGGGCTTGTTGAGAACTATGGTTAGGTGGTTGGCAAAGTGATCTTACGAGCTATGTATGGTCCTACAAATTTGATCCCCCGCTTTGCATTTCTTCACAACACAGAATTGTAGCCTTCTGTTCTTACTATACTTGTACCTCTTACCTTTACTTTATAATAAAAATAGCCCTAAATGTTTTCCAAATTTTGAATAAAATGAAGCAGTCTGAGCTTACTAGCCCCTCTAGTCTGGCACTCATTCTCTATGAGTGGCCTATCATTATCCATGAATTATTGACAATCGAAGAAAGGTTTGCCTATTTCTCTCAAATATTCATTTGTAGGCTTTCTTTCTCATATGATGAAAATTATCTTAGAAATTTTTATGTTGCCCTACCCCCTTTAATCAATTGTAACTTTTCTATCAAACTCATTCTTAGAGGGCGAAGATTCACTTTTTCTAGACATGATTATGTCAATTTATTATCTCTTCCTAATGTTGAGAAACCTTCTTTACCCATCAACCCTTTGAGTTTGAGAATCTTCCTACTACTTACATTCCTAATAAGTGTTCTCAGGTGAGTGAATGCAACTTCATTAACATGGAAAACCAATTGGTAGGGCTTGGCCTCATTAATAGTATGGAGGTGCCCATACTATTAATAAATATGCCCTTGGTTATCATCTTAATGATATTGTTAGAATAGTCATTCATCCTCGTTAACATCATCATACTATCATTCTATAATAGAGGACAATTCCTCTGCCTTATCCTTAACGGTAAGAATATAGATCTTGTAGGCATAATTTATAGGACCAATTTTTTTCATTCGATTGCTACTTCTCTTTCTTCGCGTCAATATCCTTGGTTGATTTCTACGTGGGGTTCTAACCTTTTTCATGATATTTTATCTTCTTCTTATAATATAATTTCTCTTCCAGTCTTACTATTTCCTTCTAGTAAAGGTTCAAAGTATTCTTCTTCTTCTTAAAATGCTACTAAATCCACCAATTGTACTTTTATTCCCGTTTCTTCTTCTTGAACTTCTATTATTCCTCTCAAAGATTATATTCCACTTTCTATTCAAATACTCTTTAAGGAGTTTCATACTTTAAAGTGAAACTATATGGATATACAAAGAGATCAAATACTGGCTCAAGCTCAGGCTATTTCTTATTGCCCTACTCCTCTACCACTTATGCATGGTTCACTAATGAGTGCTTAAAAATCAACAAAATTATCATGATTTAACGTACTTTAATTGATTAAATAGATTTATATTTGTATGATTTTATCATATTTTTATATAAATTTTTCTTTTCGGAATCAAGGGTATTTTTATTATTTTTCAGGTATTTTCGTTAAAATATAACTTAAAAACACGAAGAAAAATATTGTAGGCAATATATCACAAATATATTGAGAAAAGAAATGGGGAAAAGTCAAAAAGATGGAAAACATTGGACAAAATGGGTCAAAATGTCAAAAAGGTCGAAATCCCGTGCATAGCTGTCCATCCTCGCCGATTCCTGCGCGCACCAGCATGCGTGCATGATTGAAAAGTTACCATGCTTAATAAAAAAAAGGTTTTAACAATTTAAAAATAAAAAAAATAAAAAAAATAAAAAAATATATACTTTTTCATTTTTTTATGTGTTTGGTTTTATTTCTATTTTGTGTGATTTAGTAATTTTTGGAATTAAAAAAAAAAAATTTCACAAAAATTTATCTTTTCTTTAAATCAAATTTAAGTAAATAGTTAAGTCTTTTGTACTGTTAGATTAATTTTTGAAAACATATCATGAAATATTTTGGTTTTAATATTTGTAAAGCTCTCGCAAGTGCACGAATCATTTCGTAGAAAATGATAAGTACACTCCCAAGGTCGATCTAAGGAAGGAATGTATGTGGTTTTTAATTTATTATTCAAACTTTTAAAAACGAAATTAAATCCTAAACATCCTGTCACAATAGTTTGGTTTTTGTGTTCCTAATCTAATAACATAAAATAAACATATATACAGATTAATTAAATATAATCTAAAAAATAAAAAAATAAACATAGATACAAATTCAATAAATATTTATCTAAAAATAAATATAAATACAGATTCAATAAATATTCATGCAAATTTTATCATTTATATTAGTGGAGTATTTATGGATATAATAACTAAATTAATTATGCTTGCTCATATTATCTAGGTTATTAAAGATATAAGTTGATATTTTATTGATTCTCTCTTTTTTGTATGAATACCACCTTTGGTGGGGTTAGATATTCTTTGTTAACTAAACAAATCAATTAACACCTATGGGTGGGGTTGATAACTAATTTGGTTAATTAAATTAATTCCTTTTTCTAAGAGATTGAAAATGAACCATTTAAATGCCACCTTTGGTGGGGTTAGACAGTTTAAACTTTATTCAAGGTGTCCAAATTAAACCTAAGAATTTAGTTATCCGAGTACTAACTTTCAAGTTTTAAAACCACTATTGAAAACATGTTATCAATACATTTTCACATAATAATTCTCATAAAAACTTTTGAAATAGAGTTTCACTCTAACTACCGGGCGATTGTACCAACAAATAAAAGAGCACTACTCTAAATTAGACTGGATAACTAAACCTTAAAATCTAATTTTCAGATTTAAGTTTGTAATGAAAAATAATATATTTCTCTCTAACATCCTTAATATAAAATCTTGAATAAAAATAAAATCAATTCATTTTAGAAATTTTCACCTATTTAATATTTCGCAAGCATAACAACGTCATTATTACATCATCATTATAAACACCTACCACATTTAAACTTAATCACAGACAAATTAAACAAACAATGTAACAATAAACCATAAAAATAATCAGAAGAAAATAAAATCCTTACAGAACTTCGGCGCTATTCCCGTTGCTAGAAAACCTCCAAGCGGAATTTGCACTTCCATTTATTGAATCAAAAATCTAAATTATTACAAAAACATTACAAGTTCCTCTCAAAAAGAGAAGAACTCTAAACCTAAGAGAATTGAACTAAAAACTAAGAGAAAAACTAAGAAAAGCTTAGAAACTAAGAAAGAAACTAAGAAAAACTCAAAAACTAAGAAATGAGAGAAAGAAAGAAGAGAGAAGTGTGGTTTTGAGGTGTGATTTGAAGTGAATGGAAGGGGGGTATTTATAGGTGAGGATGGAGAGAAAAAATGAGTAAAAAAATGTTAAAAAAATATTAAAAAATTAAAAAACGTGTAATGGAAATGCTGAGGTCATCAATGACGTCAGCATGACGTCACAGGGGCTGCTGCACGTGAAAAATGGGGTGAAAACGCGTTGGGCGCGGCTGGCGGGCGCTGTTGGCGGCGGCGCGCGCTGGCTGCCGCGTCGCGCAGCTGCGCGCGTGAAACGATGCCGCGTGCTGCGGCGTGTGCGGATGGGAGTGTCAACGCGCGCGGGCGCGCGCAACATGGGGCGTTGGGGCGCGCGCGGCTGGGCGTTGGGCTGCGGCGCGCGATTTTCCGTCTTTTTGACATTTTTGACCTTTTCGACCCATTTTGTCCAATTTTCCATGTTTGTTGACCTTTTCCCACTTATTTAATATATTTGTGATGTATTGCTTCAAGTATTCTTCTTTGAGTCTTTAAATTGCGTTTTTAAGCCAAAATACCTGAAAAACAATAAAAATACCCGTGATTCCGAAAAGGACAAATTTATATAAATATATGATAAAACATATAAATATATATATTTTTAATCAATTAATGTGCATAAAATCATGGTTATTTTAGTGCTTTTTGAGCACTCATCAATGATCGCCACACAAATTGTGTGTGTAATGAATACGCAAGTATACGTATCGTAACAAGTAATATAATGATAAGTAAAGATCGTTCCCACAGATATTATATTATTAGAAATTAATTTTTTTAACTAAAATAATAAAAATCAATTTTTTTTGGTGTTTTTATATTTTAAGGAAGTAAAATTAAAATAACTAAGAGTAAATAGCAATAATTAATTAAATAAAATTTTTTAACTAAAAAGATATATGAGAAAATATCTAGGAATACTTAATCCATCAATTTTCTAAATATGTGAATTGCTAAAATCCCCTCATATAATTATCAATTAATTACATGATCAATTGAATCTAATATAGCATGTATTCCTCTCTCAAGTAAACTATACACCATATAATAATTAATATAATCACACTCTCATACCAATTAAATTGCCGACTACTCATTAAGTTCATCAATTATGGATCACATACATAAGAATCATACATCTTTGCCTAGAAACTATGCATGTTATTTAATCAAGACAAATGATTAAATAATTCTCTCAAATCTATTTAATTGCTTCTATAGATAAATTGTTGGCCAAACAATTAATAGCATAAAAATCAGATTAAATAATATAATTAAATTATCACATGGTGAAAATTGGGTTCATAAGATCCCTAGATTAATAAATTAATTACACATAATTGTGTTCATAAAGCTCATATTTTTCATAAAGAAAGACATAAAATTGATAAAGAAAAGAGTAGAAAAAGAAACACAATCTATCTCTTGAATCTAGTAGTATTAATTTCCTCTTGAATCTCCACCAAAATTGTGTCTTCTCTTGAATGTTTCTATATTTTTCTCTCTTTTTAGCTCTAAAAAATGACGAAAATTATGGTAATGGAGACAAATTAGGATTTATGGAGTGATTAGGGGCTTAAATAAGGCTCAGTTATGATCTGGACAGTCAATCATATCGCGACACGTGGTAGGGGAAATTCATTGGGTGAATCAAGGAGCGACGCATGGAAGGGGAGACCGGTCAGAGTCAATGCTTACTAAGTTAGTAACACGTGGCACGACGTGATTCGTGGAAACGGATGGCGTGGCTCATGGGTGGAATGTGCAGAGCAATGGCGTGGTGACTCGTGGCATGGCACGTTGATCGATTTTTGAACTCTAATTGAACGTCGTGTTTACACATGGTGCATGTTTCATCCTCCTCACACACGGCGCGGCGTGATTCGCTCTTTTTGGTGTCTGTGTGGCTTGCCCAGTTAGCTCCTCTACTTGCATGGAATGCCACGTTGCTGCTTTTGATTGGTCCTATGTTAAAAATCCCAAAAATTATATTTTCACCCCTTTTTCACTAAAATGTTTATATTTTAATTTTTTTGCCATAAAAATACTATTTATTAAATAAAACAAGTAAATATTAAGTTAAAAAGTGCGCTAATGACTCTATTTTCATAGTCATCAACGCATGCCCAGTAGACGTCGGCACACACCCAGCACAATTCCGAACGTGGGCGAATCTTTTGGTTAATACTAATTATGTTATTTAACTTAGAGGTTAACTTAACTTGTTTGTTTAGAATATTTTTATTTTTTCTAAATCTTTGTATAGCTTTTTTTATTATTCTTTTCCTTTGACATGTATTTTAAGTTTACGCTTTCACTAGTCTATGCATGGTAGAAGATCCTTAGGAAACCCTCTTACACCATACATAGATAATATTCATAAATTTAAACAACTATCCACAAGGCTGGATTCTAACCATCAACCTATTTTTGAGCCAAACACAAAACCAAGCCTTAATCCTCTACTGAAACCAATAGAATTAGGAGAAAACCCCATTATAGCTTCCCCTTACAGGTATAAAACCAATTCTTTTATGATGGACTTACACAGCAATGCCAGTTCATTATCGACAACACTACTGGAAGAGCTATGGGAGAGAAGACAACCTTAGAGACATAAAACCTCTTTGAGATGTTGGGTGTGAATTCCCAATAGAAAAGCTCACGAGTGAGAAGAGCTGGAGTTTATGAAATCGATTCCAGTAATGAATTTCAACAAAAACTTGTTCAATTGACCAAGCAAGTTGCCCTTCTCACTACACAAATAAACACTAATAATGGACATTGTGTTTTATGTAGCAACATAGGACATGGTATTAAAGCCTATCCATATCAAAGAGAAACACCAGCTGGACCTAACCAGGTTAATATTTTGGGAGCATATCAACAGAGACCAAGATTCGATCCCAATTCAAGTACCTCTAATCCTGGTTGGAGGAATCATCCCAACTTCTCATGAAGGCAAAACACTCCTTTCGCCCAAAGCTCAAATCAACAAAGTCAATAATTTCACCAGCCCATTCCAAGAAGCCTTCCCAGTAAACCAACCTTAGAGGACAAATTGAATATTTTTATTCAAATGTGCATAGATAACCAATCTAAAATTACTCAACGATTTGACTCTATGGAACCTTCTATCAAAAAGGTGGAAGTCCAAGTGGAACAGTTACTTGAGAATTTTCAAAAACAAAGCAAAAGACTAACTGAATAGTCAAAGTGGATCAAATAAATTCAATGAAGATGAGACATTGAGTTTTTCATTCTGAAATCTCCAAGCAACGTCTTACTAGAAGACGATAAATTTTAGTCCTGAGTGAGAGGTCACCCATTATTGTATTTTCCTTTCTTTTAGTTTTTTTTTTGTTTTTATTTTAAGAATGCATGTAATAAAATTCAAATGAAATAATAGAGATTCATTTTTTTCAAAAATTGTGTTCATTCTTTAAATTTTGCATTACAAAAAAAAACTTAATTCATTAACTTAATTAACTTAGATTTTCAATAAAAATAATAAATAAATAAATAAAAATTTAGGTTCCCTGTGCCTTTCGTCTTCTTTAAGCCTATACATTTTGTTAAATGAAAAGTTTTTCTTAGAGAAGTCTACTATTTTTCAATTTAGGAGCTAGATAAGCAAAAGAAGGAGGACCTATTTCAACTACAGGTAGCCATGGGAGTTGTTGGAGATGGACAAAAAATGATGAAGGACTATGCAATGCCAATCATTGGCAATGCAACTTTCGGCATACAAATGCAAGAGGCTATAAGGAACAATGAGTTGAAAAAGATTCATTATTCTTTGTTGCCTTCCTTTTAGGGTATCCCTAATGAAAACTATTCGCATTTCATTAGAGAATTCTATGTTATTATCCAAACCTTCCACTGTAGAGAATTGATGAATACCAACTTAGGATGAGGTTTTTTCTTTACATTCTCAAGGAAAAAGCTTGGTCATGGTTCATTACTTTACAACTGGGTTCTCTAACAACTTAGGAGGCAGTCTATGCAAAGTTTATGGGTAGGCTCTATTCCCATAAAGAGACTACTGATCTAAGGACGAAAATAGCAACGTTTTCTCAAATAGATGAAGGGCCCTTTCATGAAGCTTGGGAAAGATTCAAACTATTTTTCATTCAATGTCCTCATTATATCTTTTTGTTATAGCTGCAGAACCAATTCTTTTATGATGAATTGACACTGTAGAGTCAATATATGGTTGACAATACTAATGGAGGAGCTATGGGAGAAATGACCGCAGATGAAACCTATAGTCTTTATGAGCTGTTAGGTTCTAATTCCCAATAAAGATGTACTAGAAGAAGGAGAGCAAGAGTCAATGAAGTTGGCTCCAGTAATGAAATGACCTTGCACCTTACTAAATTGATTAAGCAAGTGCAACTTCTCACTACCTATCAAATGCCAAATCAAGTGGTGTGTGAAGTGTATTTTTCAATTGGATATGATGCTTGTAATTGTTCATATACTTGTGATTCTAGTATGGATTTGATTAGCGAAATTGGCATTTTCGATCCTGCCAATACTTTGGTTTAATATTTATAAAACTCTCGCAAATGTAGGAATCATTTCATAGAAAATGATAAGTATACTCCCAAGGTCGATCTAAGGAAGGAGTATATGTGGTTTTTAATTTATTATTCAAACTTTGAAAAATGAAATTAAATCCTAAACATCCTGTCACGATATTTGGGGTTTTGTGTTTTTAATCTAACAACGTAAATATAAACAAAGATGCAGATTCAATAAACATTTATTCAAATTTTATCTTTTATAATAGTGGAGTATTTATGGATATCATAACTAAGTTAATTATGCTTGCTCATATTATTTAGGTTATTAAGGATATAAATTGATATTTATTGATTCTTTTTTTTATATGAATACCACATTTGGTGGGGTTAGATATTCTTTGTTAACTAAACCAATCAATTAACAACTATGGGTGGGGTTGATAAATAATTTGGTTAATTAAATTAATTCCTTTTTCTAAGAGATTGAAAATGAACCATTTAAATGCCACCTTTGGTGGGGTTAGACAGTTTAAACTTTATTCAAAGTGTCCAAATTAAACCTAAGAATTTAGTTATCCGAGTACTAACTTTCAAGTTTTAAACCCACTACTGAAAACATGTTATCAATACATTTTCAAATAATAATTCTTATAAAAACTTTTGAAATAGAGCTTCACTCTAACTACCGGACGATTGTACCAACAAATAAAAGAGCACTGCTCTAAATCAGACCGGATAACTAAACCTTAAAATCTAATTTTTAGATTTAAGTTTGTAATAAAAAATAATATATTTCTCTCTAACATTCTTAATATAAAATCTTGAATAAAAATAAAATCAATTCATTTTGGAGATTTTTACCTATTTAATATTTCGCAAGCATAACAACGTTATTATTAGATCATGTTTGCAAATAGCTAGATGTTAAATTTAGTCATAGACAAATTAAATATAACATATAAGAATAAAATATAAAAAATAACTACAAAGAAAATAAAATCCTTACAGTACTTTGATGCTACCTCTGTTGTTGGAAAACCTCCAAACGGAATTTGCACTTCCATTTATTGAAACAAAAAGCAAATAAATTACAAAAACATAATTAGTTCTTCTAAAAAAGAGAAGAACTCTAAAACTAAGAAAAGCTAAAAACTAAGAAATAGGGAGAAAGAAAGAGAGAAGAAGATGTTTTTGAGGTGTGTTTTGACGTGAAGAGAATGGGGGTATTTATAGGTGAGGAGAGGAAGAAAAAGTGGGTGAAAAAATGATTAAAAATGGAGGAAACACGAAGTAGTGAATGATGATGTCATTATTGACGTCATGGTAGTGTGGGGGCGGTGGCGCACACGGACTAGGCACAGATAGGTGCAGGTGAGAGTGACTTCGGCGTGGTTTGGGCATTGTGCTCCCGTTGCCCAACGCGATTGGGCGATGTGCGCATTGTCCGGTGCTGCGTGCACGATTTCATCTTTTTTGACATTTTTTACCCTTTTGACCCATTTTGTCCAATTTTTCTATCTTTTTTTGACTTTTCCTCATTTATTTATGAATATATTTGTGATGTATTACCTCCAATATTTTTTTGAGTATTTAAGTTACTTTTTTAAGCGAAAATACCTAAAAAACAATAAAAATACTCGTGATTCCGAAAAGACAGATTTATATAAAAATATGATAAAATCATATAAATATATATCTTTTCAATCAATTAAAGTGAATAAAATCATGGTAATTATAGTGCCTTTTGAGCACACATCACAACCCCTAACCAGCTTCTTGCTAGTCCCTTAGCAAGTGAAGCGATACAAACTTAAACTTAAACTATCCTAAATCACTTCCGTGGATTAACACGGTTGCATTTAGCGTATGCAACAAGCCTTTAAACCCCTAGGTTGCCCTAGTGGACAAGTTTGAGTCTCGTGATAGTTTTCAGTAATGATACCCACAAACATTGAACTAAATGTAAAAATTAAAAGAAATAATAAAAACAACAACTTAAAAACTAAAATTACAACAAAATCAAAAATTAACTTTTAAGAATAAAAGAAATCAACATGAAACATAACACAAAAATGTCTCATACTTTTAATCTCCTTTATGGTCATAATTAAAATCTAAAGCATAAGTTATTTTAATCTTCTTAAACAATCATGATTTATTATAATAATTAGTCAAAAATCATTTTCATATTTCATATAAAGTATGTATCAATTTAATTTCACCCAATTTTAATGTCTAGAATTCGAATTCATTTCGACTCTATTCCTCACTAGTCAATACTCTCAAAACACTGAATCCTATAGGTTCAAACACTCATACTAATTTATATGTGAAAAAGTTGATGTATAGAAATGAACTAATATGTTCGCATATGTATAAATAATAAAAGCTCAAAGTGTTATTTTGACGTTGATCTCATGAAAGGAATCGAATGTATAAATTATAAAGATATCATATATAAAAATTATTTTCATGCATAAATCAAACTCATTAAGAAAAAAAAATTCAAGATATATTCCTTTTACAAATGAAGAAAGTGCAATGACTTTTTAGGGAATTACTTCCTATATCTTTCTTTTGTAACTAGCCTTTACTCACAACTTTATAGGCAATGTGGGTCATAGTATGTAGATTATACTATACATTCTTTATCTCTCTATTTTTTTCTGAAGATGTTTTTCAATATTTATATTTTTTTAGAGTCAACCCATGTACAGATTGTACATTTTTTTAGGATTTTGGTGAGTGGTTAATTTTGTGGCTTTTCTGTTTGATCTTGGTTTAGGTAACCCCACATATGTCTTTTTGTTTTTGTAGTAGTCATGCATAAATGAGATATAAGCATATACTATCAATTTCTACTCAAATCATTTAATCTAAGCAAAAATAATAATAAAAAATATATGATACTCTATTAAGATGAAAAAAAAATTCATACATTCAATGCTAATACCTATAGAGATCATCTAAAAATTTGAAGAAATAAGAAATGTGTTTGGAATAGAAAAAAAATATATATTTCACTCTGAATAAAGGAAATTAGGCTCAAATTATATCTCACAAAGGTAGTCTCCACTAAAAAAAACTCATAAACACCGATTTTGGGTTTAATATAATTTCTACATCTTATTAAGAAATACTAATTATGACAAAAACTAACTAATTATCAAAAATAATTACAAAATATTTCATGATATGTTTTCAAAAAAAATTAATCTAACAGTACAAAAGGCTTAACTATTTACTTAAATTTGATTTAAAGAAATGATAAATTTTTGTGAGAAAAGTTTTTTTTTATTTTTTTTTTAATTAAGTATGATAACTTTTCACCACCCCCAACCTAGAACTTACATTGTCCTCAATGTAACAACTGTAAATTAAAGAAAAAGAGAGAAGAGAAGAAATATTACCTATTTCCTGAGAATGTGCAAGTAGTAATGGAAAATGCAGGTGCATCCATCATATTCATCATTAAAGTGTATACGTATTGCATCGTTGTAAACTTCTAACATCTCAACAAATATTTTTAGTTTTAACAATTTAAAAATTATTCACATGTAATTAAAATGAAATAAACAATAAAATTAAGTAAATAAAACAAATAACAAACAAAATTTTTTTATTTTTTTATTTTTTTATTTTTTTTATTTTTTTTTATTTTTTTTTACCTAAAATGATGGGTTGCCTCCCATCCAACGCTTAGTTTAATGTCTTAGCAAGACGTATCTTTTTGGTGCTAAGGGTTACTCAGCCAAATGCAATCCATTTCAGCAATGTTGTTTGGTTCTTCTAAATAAGGCTTGACACGATGGCCATTGACTTTGAACGTTTTTTGTGTCTTGGAGTCCAATAGTTCCAATACTCCATGTTCAAATACTTGAACTATTTTGAATGGTCCATCCCATCTTGATCTCAGCTTTCCTGGAAACAATCTCAAACGAGAGTTAAATAAAAGAACTTTCATTCTAGGGTGAAGAGTCTTAGGAACTAGCCTCTTGTCATGATAGCGCTTAGTACGCTCCTTGTATAATTTGGCATTCTCATAGGCTTCATTCCTAATTTCTTCCAACTCATGAAGCTGGAGTAATCGTTTTTCACCTGCTTTATCTAAATCCATGTTTAACTCTTTAATTGCCCAATAAGCTTTGTGTTCAAGTTCAACTGGAAGGTGGCACGCTTTCCCAAAGATTAACTGGTAAGGGCTCATCCCAATAGGTGTTTTGTAAGCGGTGCGGTATGCCCATAAGGCATCATTTAGCTTAAATGCCCAATCCTTCCTTGACGGACGCACAGTGCGTTCCAGTATTCCCTTAATTTGCCTATTGCTCACTTCCACTAAACCGGAAGTTTGAGGATGATATGGAGTAGCTACTTTATGTGTGATGTTGTACTTGTTTAGTACTCCATCAAAGAGTTTGTTAAAAAAATGGCTACCTCCATCAATGTAATTTCCACATCTTCTTAAGAAATACTAGTTATGACAAAAACTAACTAATTAACAAAAAACAAATTAAAAAAATATTTCATGATATGTTTTCAAAAATTAATCTAACAGTACAAAAGACTTAACTATTTACTTAAATTTGATTTAAATAAATGATAATATTTTGTGAGAATTTTTAAAACTAATTCTAAAATTCCAAAAATTACTAAATCACACAAAGAAAATAAAACCAAACACAATAAAAATGAAAATGTGAATTTTTTTTAAATTGTTAATTTTTTTATTTTTTTTAAATTAAGTATGGTAACTTTTCACCACCTCCAACCTAGAACTTACATTGTCCTCAATGTAACAACTGTAAATTAAAGATAAAGAGAAAAGAAAAGAAATATTACCTCTTTCCTAAGAATGTGCAAGTAGTGATTGAGAAATGTAGGTGCATCCATCATGTTCATTAAAGTGCACAGAGACAATTTGCTGTGAACTTCTAACATCTCAACAAATATTTTAAGTTTTAACAATTTTAAAATTATTCCCATGTAATTAAACTAAAATAAACAATAGAAATTAAATAAATAAAATTACCTAAAATGATGGGTTGCCTCCCATCCAGCGCTTAGTTTAACGTCTTAGCAAGATGTAACTTTATGGTGCTAAGGGTTACTCTGCCAAATGCAATCCATTTTAGCAATATTGTTTGGTTCTTCTAAATAAGGCTTCACACGATACCTATTGACTTTGAATGTTTTTTATGTCTTGGAATCCAATAGTTCTAATACTCCATGTACAAATACCTGAACTATTTTGAATGGTCCATCCTATCTTGATCTCAGCTTTCCTGGAAAAAATCTCAAACGAGGGTTAAATAAAAGAACTTTCATTCCAGGGTGAAGAGTCTTAGTAACTAGCCTCTTGTCATGATAGCGCTTAGTACACTCTTTGTATAATTAGGCATTCTCATAGGCTTCGTTCCTAATTTCTTCCAACTCATTAAGATGGAGTAACCGTTTTTCTCCTACTTTATCTAAATCCATGTTTAACTCTTTAATTTCCCAGTAAGCCTTGTGTTCGAGTTCAACTAGAAGCTGGCACACTTTCCCAAAGATTAACTGGTAAGGGTTCATCCCAATGGGTATTTTCTAAGCGATGCAGTATGCCCAGAAGGCATCATTTAACTTAAATTCCCAATCCTTCCTTGAAGGGCACATAGTGCATTCCAATATTCCCTTAATTTGCCTATTACTTACTTCCACTAAACCATAAGTTTGAGGATGATATGGAGTAACTACTTTATGTGTGTTATTGTACTTGTTTAGTACTCCATCAAAGATCTTGTTAGCATAATGGCTACCTCCATCACTTATTATAGCTCTAGGCATTCCGAACCTACTGATTATTAAATCCTTCAAGAATTTAACAACAACATTAGCATCATTGGTTTTAGTGGGGATAGCTTCTACCCACTTGGATACATAATCCACAGCAACCAAAATATATCGAAAACGATTGGATGGGGGAAAAGTACCCATAAAGTCAATCCCCCATACATCGAAGAGTTCAACAAATAAATTAGATGTCAAAGGAATTTTATCTCTTTTGCTTATGTTTCCTATTCTTTGACATCTTTCACATTATGCATAAAACATATGAGCATCTTTAAAAAGAGTAGGCCAAAAGAATCAAAACTGTAATACCTTATAGGCTGTCTTTTCACCACCAAAATGGCCCCCACAATAAAGTTCATGACAAAAAGTTAGAATGCTCTTATGTTCTTCTTCAGGTACACATATCCAAATAACTTGATCTTGACCAATCTTGTATAAATAAGGGTCATCCCAGAAATAGTCCTTAAGAGTTTTAAAAAACCTTTTCTTGTCCTGATATGAAGTGTTAGGTTGCAAAACACCAGTGGCAAGATAGTTTACAATATCAACATACCATGGGTTCGGACTTATTGAAAATAACTGTTCATCAGGAAAGGTTTGAACTATTTCTTCATTACTCTCATCTTTAAGAGAATTGAAGTCAAAAATCAACCTAGATAAATGGTCAGTTACTAAGTTTTCACTGCCTTTCTTATCCTCTATTTCTAGGTCAAATTCTTGTAAGAGTAAGACCCACCTGATCAATCTTGGCTTGGCATTTGGTTTACTTAATAGGTATCTTAAAGCATCATGATCAAAATGCACAATCACTTTAGATCCTACTAAATAAGGCCTGAATTTGTCTAAAGAAAACACTATAGCTAAGAATTCCTTTTCATTGGTGGTATAATTCATTTGGGAATCATTGAGTATTTTGCTAGCATAGTAGATGACATGCAAACACTTATCCACTCTTTGTCCCAAGACTGCTCTCATAGCATAATCAGAAGCGTCACACATTATTTCAAAGGGTAAAGACCAGTTTGGTGCCATAATAACAGGGGTAGATGTTAGTTTCTCTTTCAAGGTATTAAAGGCAATAAGGTAGTCATTGTTGAAATTAAAATAAACATCTTTTGATAGCAAGTTACATAAGGGATGACTTATTTTAGAGAAATCTTTAATAAATCATCTATAAAATCCTGCATGTCCTAAGAAGCTTCTTATCCCCTTCACAGATGTAGGGGAGGTAGTTTGGAAATCAATTCAACTTTTGCCTTATCAACTTCAATACCCTTGTTTGAAATTATATGTCCTAAAACTATCCCTTGTTGAACCATAAAATGACTTTTCTCCCAACTAAGGGTGAGATTGCATTCAATGCATCTTTCTAAAACCAAAGTCAATTTATGTAAGCAATCATCAAATGAGTTCCCAAAGATAGAGAAATCATCCATGAAAATCTCAATGAATTTTTCCACCATGTCCGAGAAAATAGTTATCATGCATCTCTGGAAAGTGGCGGGGGCATTTCATAATCCAAATGGCATTCTTCGAAAAGAAAATGTCCCAAAAGGACATGTAAAAGTGGTCTTTTCTTGATCTTCTGGTACTATGGGTACTTGATAATATCCTGAAAATCCATCTAGAAAACAGTAAAATTTGTGCCCAGCTAATCTTTCCAACATTTGATCAATGAATGGAAGAGGAAAGTGATCCTTTTTAGTATATAAATTCAGTTTCCTAAAATCTACTCGCATCCTCCATACAGTGATTATTTTAGTGGGTACTAATTCACTTTTTGTCATTTTTAACAACTATTATCCCAGATTTCTTAGGTACCACACGAATAGGACTAACCCACTTACTATTGGCAACATGATAGATAATTCCTTATTCTAAAAATTTAAGAATTTCTTTCTTAATTACCTATTTCATGTTTGGGTTTAGTCTTCTTTAGGCCTCTCGTACGGGTTTAGCACCATCCTCCAAGACGATCTTATGCATACACATGGTAGGACTAATGTCTCTTATATCCTAGATACTCTAGCCTATAGCATTCTTAAATTGTTTAAGCACTTTGATAAGTTCCTTTTCTTGGGTTTTGGTCAAGGTTGAAGAAATTATCATTGGATAAGTTTCTCCTTCTCCCAAAAACACATATTTTAAGTGCTCAAGTAAGTGTTTGAGTTCAAGTTTAGGTGGATAGGCTTCTTTACTAGATGAAGAACTGGGTAGATTTAAAAGTGTACTAGATTTTGTCATTACTTCATCATTATCTAGTCATTCAAGGTACCCCTTAATTTCCTCATCTAAATCTTCTTCGACCTCTTCAAGTGTAAGAACAGTTTTAAGCTTGTCTTCTATTCTAGTTTGGGAAAAGGTGCTTTGGACAAGATTATCCAAAGGGTCAACATCGAATATCATCGATGGCAAAAATAGAAGGAAAAGGTGAAGAATCAAAAACTTTAAAATGAATATTCTCTCCTAAAACTTTCATTGTCAAATTTCCATCTTGGACATCAATAATAGTTTTAGTACTTTCCATAAATGGTCTACCAAGTAGTATTGTGTGCTCTCTGTCCAAGGCTGGATTTTCTTGCATATCTAGAACCACAAAGTCAATAGGTATTATCAGTTTGTCTACTTGTACCAACACTTCCTCAACTGTTCCTTTTGGATACTTAAGAGATCTATCTGCAAGTTGAAGGGAAATAGTCGTGGGTTTTAAATCTCCTAAATTGAGCTGTAAGAATATAGAGTAGGGCATCAAATTTATACTAGCACCTAAATCAAGCATTGCTTTAGCAACCTTCCTATCCCCCATAGTTATGTTTATAATAAAACTTCTAGGGTCTTTCAACTTAAGGGGTAGTTTATGCTGAAGTACAATGCTAGAAATTTCTGATACTACTACTAGTTCATTCAGTTCATACATGTCTGTTTTGCATAACATAAAATCGTGCAAGAATACACGGTCAAAAGTAATAAAGATTTGTAAGTAAAGTATCATTCCCACAGAGATTTGTTACTATAGTTTGTTGAGTACTAAAATTGTATCTCTCTAATTTTATCCAAAATAATCGTTGATTGTAACAAGTTAAGAAAAAGGTTTAAAAATAAAATAAAAGAAATCTAGGATTGCAATTTTTCACCAAATTATTCCACTCTAATCATATTATTTTCTTTTGATTTATATTTTTTAGTACATTTAATTTGTCAACCGAAAACTTCTAATTTTATTCATACATCTCTTCCGAGCTCCGTATAAACACACCTCGTTAAATTAATTCACTATATCTCTATGAGAATTAAATTCACCAAGATTCATTAAGTTCTAAGTTCTCAAATGGCCACACATACAATTAGGGTATATTCCTATCCTTCATCATACATGTCATTCTATTTACGAGCAATACACACACAAATGCCTCTTCCAAGTTTATTTATGTGCCACGGATCGTTTTGATAAGATTCGTAAATAATCAAAAAGCATTAAACACAAAATAGAATGAAAAAATCGAACGTCTTATAAATCTATCAAAAATAGTTAAAATCAAGGCTTCATAAATTTAGATCAAATGCAACCCTAGAAAAATTAAATTACTTCATAAATTTAAAATAAAAATTACAACAGTTCAAGGAAAATAAGATGAAGAACACAGAAAATTAAAACATCACTTAAAACAAATATTTGGCACACATGGAACACAACAGAAGCCAAAAATGGATTCTGCGTGTTCCACCGTCCAACCCCTAATACAACAACAATTCTAAAACACCAAAAAAAACTCTCCAAAAAAACTTCTTAATTCTATCATCTTATCACCTATTTATAGCTACCAAAATACATCGAAAATAATAAAATTTAACAAACGCGGGGGACAAAGAAGTATGGGAAAAATAATAAATTAAAATGCGTGGGGGGAAAAATGTATCGAAAACACGTTCAAAATGTGAGTGGAGAGGCTGCGTGTTTCTGTTTTTATTTTCCTTCCACGTTGCCACGTGTCAGCGTCTAATTCACTGAAAAGATTTAATGTGGACACATGGCAGCTTCTTATTGGATGCGGAAAACGTGCGCAGGAGACATCAGAGCACAGAGACAATGGCTACACACGGGCTTGATCCTGCGCTTTCACGCTCATCGTAACATGCCACGTGTCAGTACATGATTAGCTGAAAGAAGAGTGGGACACGTGGCATTTTTTTGATTAGCTGTATGGCGTCAGATGGGTGGGTCCCACACCGGCCTGCACGACAGGTGGGCCCCACTCGGGCACCGAGCCACGCGATGGAGGAAATCCTTGCACACAGTCTCCTTGGTCAGGTTTGAACAGCACGAGCACATCCGAACCGTTGATGCGTTGATCTGACGGTCCAAGATGACGCGTGGATAACGCCGCATGGAATTTCTCTCCTGCGAAGAAAAATAACTTTTATTAATTATATTTTCACCCACAAATATATTTCAAATTACATTTTAAACTTTGTTTAATTGCAATACAGCCCTCTTTGTAATTTAAATTTAAATTTAAACTTTTAATATTTGAAATTAAGCACCGATTTTAATTTAAATTATATTTTCAACTTTTATAAATTGCAATTAATCTCTTTTTTATTTGAAATTATATTTTTGGACACAAATTTTCCATTAAAAACATTTTCGATACAATTTATTTAATTTTCTTAAAATATATAAAAAACAGTAAATACTAATTAATTAAACTAAAATTAACTAAAAACAGAGAGAACATAGCAATTATAATTAATAAAATTGATGAAAATAACTATATAAAATACAGTTATCAATACCTCCTTTTTTTAGTGTTCAACTCTTTGAAAAACTTAGCATATGAGGGCACATTCATGATCACTTCTAATAATGGTAAATTGATATTTACTTTAGAGAGAATATTAAAAAGATCATAGAATTGCTTATCTTGTTTGGATTCTTTCAGCCAGTGTGGAAAAGGTACTTATAGCTGGTGTGGTTCTGCTGTCTTTTGAATTTTGGGGATGCCAGATGACTCCCAAATGAATTTTTCATAAGGCTTGTCAAGTTTAACACTTGTTTCTCCTTTTTGTGAGAGTAGAATATCACCTTCTTTGTTACCTGAACTACAAGGTAGATTGTTAGAGATTTTAAGTAAACTGGTATTGACTACCTTACCACTTCGAAGGGTTCTTACATCATTTGCTTGTTTTGGTTGACTGGGCAACTTTCCTGGTTCTTTCTTTTGCATTTGTTCAGCCAGTTTCCCAACTTTAGATTCAATCTTTTTAACTGAAGCCTTCATGGTGTTCAACCTTTGATTATTCATCAATTGGTTGTCATGACTAACTTGAATAAAAGCATTCAAGCTATCCTCTAAGGTGAGCTTAAAAGATTGGCTTGGTGGGTAAGGTTGGTTTTTATTCGAGCAAGCTTGGTTGGCTTAGAATCATTAGCATAGTGACAAGGAAACTGGGCAAAAAACAGCTGGTCCATATAACAATTCATTCACCTAAATACATGAGCACATAAAGATCCATCAAACAAGCAGTATAAACTACAAAGACGTAGGAATGGAGAAATTAAAGCATTATAAATATTACCATGATTTTATCCTATGTTATTCAAGATCATCATATTTTTCTCCTAATGTTATAATTTGAACAAAGTGTTTTGTCCATTCTTCTTGTAAATCATCAAAAATATGCATATCATAGCCCCACTTGTTCCAACCAAAAAACTATATGTAATTAAATTCAAAATAAGAATGTAATATCATGAATTCACAAAAAATAACTTATATATGTTAAAAGATTAGTAAAAGAGATTACCACATCGACGCCTGAGTGATATAATAATAACCTTATCACTTCAAAATCATATTAGCACTATATTAATCTTTTGTCTATAAATATGAAGCTATCTAGAATCAAGCTAGTATTTTTAATACTATAATGAGCTCTAAATATGAAGTCAAGTGTAACTCCGATTTGTTACTTGGGTTGGTTGGGCAAAACATAGTTATTCCATAAGTTTATGGGCCCCAAAAGTCAACCAACCCAAGTAACAAATCAGAGTTACACTTGACTTCATATTTAGAGCTCATTATAACATTAAAAATACCAGCTTGATTCCAAATAGCTTTATATTTATATACAAAAGATTAATACAATGCTAATATGATTTCTAAGGGATAAGGTTATTATTATATCACTTGGGTGTCAATGTAGTAATCTCTTCTACAAATCTTTTAACATATATAAGTTATTTTTTATTTTTTATGATATTACACTGGAATGATGATTCTTGGTGGTTTTCCTGTACTTGGCTAGCCAGTGACTACCATGATGTTGTCATAAGGGAACTAGGCAAGAGATATGAGATGAAGTTTGGGCAAAAAATAGGTTCATAAAACAATTCATTCCCCTAAATACATGAGCACATAAACATCCATCAAATAAGGGACTTCAGACACAAGAATAGAGAAATTAAAGCATTATAAAAATTACCATTGTGTTGTCATATGCTATTCAAGATCATCAGAATCTTCTCCTGATTCTTCTTGTGATGATATAATTTGAACCATGTGTTCTGCTCATTCCTCTCGTAAATCATAAAAAATTTGTGGGTCATAGCCCGTATTGTTCCAACCAAAGAACTACATGTATTTAAATTTAAAATAAGAATGTAATTTTAGGAATTCACAAAAAATACCTCATATATGTTAAAAATTTATTGTGGAACCTACAAAAAAACAAGTATACATGATTTTCCATATTCGAACATCTTTATTATTCAATAGTAAAATTAATAAAATTATTAATATTCCCTTGTACATACTATAACTTTGTGCCATATAAGCTTATGAGATTTTTTAAAGGCAATTCCACTACTCTTGTTCCACAGCTTCCATGCCCTATCAAAATTTAAAATAGTTAGTTTTTAATTCAATATTACAAAGAACAATAGAAGAAAAATAGCTAGTTATAACTCTTACATTTCAATAACTATTTTTGTATCTTTACTCAATTCTATGGAAGTTGAGTCATAATACCAAACATGATTTCCATACAGATCAAGGATTACCAACATCCAATGATCTTGGCCTTGTTCAAACCTTAGTGGCCAAGGGATTATCAACTTCTAATTTCTGTTAAGTGTTAATGACCTATCACATAATTGTTTAGCTCTGATGCTAACATCCTTCTCTTGATATTGATTAACAAATGAAGAATCATAGAACATTGCTAAATGTGATGAGTGATTATGTTGAAGTCGATAATAACATGCCCTATATAAAAGAAATATATATAAATAATTAGGTAATATAAATATAATTATATATGTTCTACATAAATGAAAGTTATTTACTAATTGAAGACTTACCTTGTCCACACTTGAATTATACTTAAATCAATCATTTGATATTCAAATAGCTGTAATATGCACTCGATCAATATATATGTTTGGCCAATGTCTACAACAGAAATTTCTTTAGGAAATGGCACAGTCCATCCATCATTTATGCTAGATGCCCTCCCAACAATAGCCATTAAAGCACCAATATTTCTGCTGATGTTTAAAGTATAGTTATAACACATGGACATCGAATCATACTAATTTCATTATTACTTTTTCTACAAGCAAATTCCATGAAACTTTCAACTGTAGAAATGTTGTCCTACTCAATTCTACACTTTGACATCCAAGATTTGACCATTTTCTATTAATGACATTAAGCATATTAAATATGTATCCAATCAATATATTTCAAGTATTATTATATATGAATTCCCTAATTATTAGAATATATACCAAAAGATACATAATACAAAAATTTATCATTTTAAAATTGTATTACTTTTACTAAATAAAATATAATTATTTATATGTAAATAAATTTATCCACGTACGGTAACTATTCTAGTCCCTCAAACCCACAACATCCAGATATTATTTCATTTGACCCACCTAGAAAATCAGCCAAATAAATAATAACATGCAGAATACAAAACATACATAATACAAAACATAATGAAAAAAATAATGCAAAGTGAATAAAAAATGCATAGGATTAATAGAAATATTTACAAGAGTAAATGAAGTGACAAAATGAATGAAATGAATAAAAAAAGGTGTTTTGTAAGTGAGAAAATGGGTATAATTTTTTTGAGTATTTTGCTAAAAAAATAGGGGATTTGGAAGATAATTTGGAAAGGAAGAAAACCCACTAAACTGTGTTGGAAATGGTGGTCGTAGGTGGCCGAAAAATGCGAAAGAGTGGAAGAGGTGAAGCTCAGTTTTGAGTTTTTGGATATTTCAAATTAAAAATGTTGTGTCTGATGGAGAAGAAAGAAGAGAAAAGGAAAAATCCATGTGGATAGCTGATGAGTGCTCAAAAAGCACTAAAATAACCATGATTTTATGCACATTAATTGATTAAAAATATATATATTTATATGTTTTATCATATATTTATATAAATTTGTCTTTTTCGGAATCACGGGTATTTTTATTGTTTTTCAGGTATTTTGGCTTAAAAACGCAATTTAAAGACTCAAAGAAGAATACTTGAAGCAATACATCACAAATAAATTAATAAATAAGTGGAAAAAGGTCAACAAACATGGAAAAATTGGACAAAATGGGTCGAAAAGGTCAAAAATGTCAAAAAGCAGAAAAACGCGCCGCGCCGCCGCGCTTAAGCACTCCGCGCCAAAATCATGCTGTATCGTTTCATGCGCGCAAAACTGCGCGTGGGTTATCGTTTCATGCGGCAAGATCGCGCTGGTACCGTTTCATGCACGCAGATCGCTACGGGTATCGTTCATGCGCGCAAAGATCACGCGCGCGCGAGGTTATCGTTCATGCGCGCGATCAAGCGCTACGGGTTATCGTTCACGCGCTACGCCAAGAGTCGCCGCCGCTGCGCCGCACGCGTTTTTGACCCATTTTTCACGTGCAAAGAGCTCTATGACGTCACGCCGACGTCATTGATGACCTCAAAGATGTCCACTACACGTTTTTATTTTTTTATATTTTTTTAACATTTGTTTACTCATTTTTTCTCTCCATCCTCACCTATAAATACCCACCTTCCCTTCACACCTAAAAACACCTCAAAACCACACTTCTCTCTTCTTTCTTTCTCTCCATTTCTTAGTTTTTAGTTTTTTTTAGTTTTTCTTATGTTTTAGCTAGTTTTTCTTATGTTTTAGCTAGTTTCTCTTAGTTTTAGAGTTCTTCCTTCTTTGGGAAGAACTAGTTATGTTTTTGTAATATTTTAGCTTTTTGATTCAATAAATGGGAGTGCAAATTCCGCTTGGAGTTTTTCTAGCAACGGGAATAGCGTCGAAGTACTGTAAGGATTTTATTTTCTTTGCAGTTATTTTTTATGCTTTATTCTTACATGTTATATTTAATTTGTCTGTGATTAAATTTAACTGTGCTAGCTGTTTGTAAAAATGATATAATAATAACGTTGTTATGCTTGCGAAATATTAAATAGGTAAAAATCTCTAAAATGAATTGATTTTATTTTTATTCAAGATTTTATATTAAGAATGTTAGAGAGAAATATATTATTTTTCATTACAAACTTAAATCTGAAAATTAGATTTTAAGGTTTAGTTATCCGGTCTAATTTAGAGTAGTGCTCTTTTATTTGTTGGTACAATCGCCTCTAGTTAGAGTGAAGCTCTATTTCAAAAGTTTTTATAAGAATTATTATCTGAAAATGTATTGACAACATGTTTTCAGTAGTGGTTTTAAAACTTGAAAGTTAGTACTCGGATAACTAAATTCTTAGGTTTAATTTGGACACCTTGAATAAAGTTTAAATCGTTTCCTAACCCCACCAAAGGTGGCATTTAAATGGTTCATTTTCAATCTCTTAGAAAAAGGAATTAATTTAATTAACCAAATTAGTTATCAACCCCACCCATAGGTGTTAATTGATTTGTTTAGTTAACAAAGAATATCTAACCCCACCAAAGGTGGTATTCATACAAAAAAGGGAGAATCAATAAATATCAATTCATATCTTTAATAACCTAGATAATACGAGCAAGCATAATTAACTTAGTTATTATATCCATAAATACTCCACTATTTATAAAAGATAAAATTTGCATGAATGTTTATTGAATCTATGTTTAATTTTCTGTTATTAGATTAAAAACACAAAACCCCAAAATATCGTGACAGGATGTTTAGGATTTAATTTCCTTTTTAAAAGTTTGAATAATAAATTAAAAACCACATACATTCCTTCCTTAGATCGACCTTGGGAGTATACTTATCATTTTCTACGAAATGATTCGTGCACTTGCGAGAGTTTTACAAATAATAAAACCAAAGTATTGGCAGGATCGGCGATGCCGGTTTTCGCTCATCAATAGCATCATTTGATGTGTTGAACTGATGCTACATGAGGACGTAGAGTCGGTTCTACATGTCAACTGAGACTACACACGTGGATAGCGTCGATTGACACCTAGAATCGATGTTATGTCCTACGTGTAGCGTCGGTTCAACGCATCAACCGACACTACGTGTAGCATCAAGTTTTTACCGAACCGACTTTAAATTCATTATAAGTCGGTTTTTGGAGTAATATGTATTCAAGCCATTTACCGAACCGACTTTACATATCAATTTAAATGCCACATTTAGTAGTAATATGTATTCAAGCCATTTGGTAGCACCTGAGTATCAATATTATTATTTCACCTTTACACCACTAGAATGATTATGGTAACATCTTGAAGAATAAGGATCGGATAACATGGGGAACTAAACTCCAAATTTCTTTCAAAAATTTATGAGTTTTTATATTTATTTCCATGTATTTTGTTTTATTTTATATTATGGGCTTTAGTTTAATTATTTTTTGGATATTATGTTTGTTTTTGTTTCATTTTATTTATTTTAGTTTTATTTCCTATCATGTGAACAATGTTTATTATATTTAGAACTGTTAAATAACTGTTTGTTGAGATGTGTAAGAAGTATATAGTATTCTACCTGTTTGATTAAAATGTTTGGAATGATAGATACACCTGCATTTTCACATAAATATTTGAGCATGTTTAGCAAATGAATAACTTTTCTCCTCTTTATTCTTTATCTTTAATTTGTAATTGCAACAATGAAGGCAATGTAAGTTCTAGGTTGAAGTGGAAAAAGTTAAATGTACATAAAATTTGAGGAATTTTTTAAATTTTTATTAAACATTGTTTACATTTTCACTTGTGTTCATTTTTATTTTTTTTTATTTTTTTAGGAATTTTAGGTTTGATTTTAAAATTTTCTTGTAAAATTATCATATCTTTTAGTTAATTTTAGGTAAATGATGAAGTATTTGCACTATTAGATTAATTTCTTGAACATATCATGAAATAATGTGATAATTAGTTAATATTTATCATAATTTATATTTCATAATAAAATATTAAAATTGAAATAAACTAGAAACCGGTGTTTAGGAATTAATTAGTGGAGACTACCTTGTAAAAATAGTTTGAGCTTTTATCTTTTCATTATGATGATAATATTTTTCTACTATTTTAGACACTCTTCTTACAATTCAAATTGTTAGATGGTCTCTATAGGTTTTTTAATTAAATGCTAGAATTTTTACATCTGCTTAAGTGTAATATATTTATTTTTATTGCTTACATTGAATGACTTGTGTAGTAATTGATACTATATGCCTTTTTTCATTCATGCATGACTTAAAAAAAGAAGACATATATGGGTTACCTAAGTCAATATAAAAGAAAAATCAAAATTAGTCACTAATCAAATCATGCATACCATAATATGTACAAACTGTACATGGGTCCTCTATGATATATATACATATAAAGAGAAAGAAAAAATAAAAGTCAAGATAAGAGAAACAAATAAATATTATAAACTAAATACTATGACCTAAAATATCCTAAAAAGTTGTGAGAGATCGATAAATACAAAAGAAAAATAGGAAATAAATCCTCAAGAAGTTATTACATTTTCATATCTATAAAGCATATAACTTGAAATTTTTATTTGATAATTTTGATTGATGTATGGGAAATAGTATTTTATTTTTTATAAATCCTTTTATTCGATTCCTTTCATAAGAACAATATTATGTATTACTTTTAAACTTTTCTTCTTTAAACAAATGTGAACTTATTAGTTTGATTCTTTACATAACTTTTATTTGCATATACCTTTAGATGAGTACTTAAACCCATAGGATCAATACGATATTGAGAGTATAACGTGTGAGGCTAGATTTGAAGGGAATTTAGATTACGAGCACTGAAATTGGACAAAGTAATACTGATTTATTTTTTATGTGGATATGAATATGATTTCCAACTAATTGTTACTGAAAGAGTCCAAAACTAGGTACACTACCAGGGTAAGGAGATGCAAACTCCTTAAGGACTCAGCCATAACTCGCACTGATAGGAAATCAATAATTTATGTAGTATATACATTAGAAGAACAAACAATATAATATTAGATAAGCAAATAACTTTGAACAATATATATTATATAAATTTAACAGAATGCAAGCAAGAATATAAAGGCTTTGTAATTAGAGTTTAAGCTTTTATTATGTTATAACATACACACTTTAAACTCATATTATACTAACATAACAAAAAAATATACATAAAAACCAATATAATGAGGTAAACCCATACAGACCATATCTATATGGTAACATAATCGAATTGTTTAAGGCAACTACTCAGCAACAAATAGTTCACTAAACAATAAAACAATTAATACTCTAATAGACTATAAAACTACTATTACCTCTTTCAGTTTAGACCTCCATCCTAATTACTTATTATAGCTCTTTACCTACTATTTTCATAATGATTTGGTTCAAATTTTGAACCCGACTATCCTTCATAGCCTATACCATCTAAAATAGTGTGATTTATAACCACTAATTATAATAAGAAATGTAACTACTCATACATTCAATGCACACACTGTCAACAGCAAATATCAAATTTAAGATTTGATTCCGAACTCACAGAATAACCCACATTGAAATGTAAGCTTTACAAAATGATTTCAAAAATAGATATAAATCTTGGCATGAATTTTGGTAGAGTTTCAGTAGTGTAAACAAGGGTGAAGATAAGAGAAATGAATGGGGTATTTATATCACTTGGATTTCATTAGAAACCTTAGTGGCAAGGTGATGAGCGAAAACCGGCATCGCCGATTCTCGCAAATACTTTGGTTTTAATATTTGTAAAACTCTCGCAAGTGCACGAATCATTTCGTAGAAAATGATAAGTATACTCCCAAGGTCGATCTAAGGAAGGAATGTATGTGGTTCTTAATTTATTATTCAAACTTTTAAAAACGAAATTAAATCCTAAACATCCTGTCACGATAGTTTGGTTTTTGTGTTCCTAATCTAATAACATAAAATAAACATATATACAGATTAATTAAATATAATCTAAAAACGTAAAAATAAACATAGATACAAATTCAATAAATATTTATCTAAAAATAAATATAAATACAGATTCAATAAATATTCATGCAAATTTTATCATTTATATTAGTGGAGTATTTATGGATATAATAACTAAATTAATTATGCTTGCTCATATTATCTAGGTTATTAAAGATATAAATTGATATTTTATTGATTCTCTCTTTTTTGTATGAATACCACCTTTGGTGGGGTTAGATATTCTTTGTTAACTAAACAAATCAATTAACACCTATGGGTGGGGTTGATAACTAATTTGGTTAATTAAATTGATTCCTTTTTCTAAGAGATTGAAAATGAACCATTTAAATGCCACCTTTGGTGGGGTTAGACAGTTTAAACTTTATTCAAGGCGTCCAAATTAAACCCAAGAGTTTAGTTATCCGAGTACTAACTTTCAAGTTTTAAAACCACTATTGAAAGCATGTTGTCAATACATTTTCACATAATAATTCTCATAAAAACTTTTGAAATAGAGCTTCACTCTAACTACCGGGCGATTGTACCAACAAATAAAAGAGCACTACTCTAAATTAGACCGGATAACTTAACCTTAAAGTCTAATCTTTAGATTTAAGTTTGTAATGAAAAATAATATATTTCTCTCTAACATCCTTAATATAAAATCTTGAATAAAAATAAAATCAATTCATTTTAGAAATTTTCACCTATTTAATATTTCGCAAGCATAACAACGTTATTATTATATCATGATTATAAACAGCTAGCACAGTTAAATTTAATCACAGACAAATTAAATATAACATGTAAGAATAAAGCATAAAAACAACTGTAAAGAAAATAAAATCCTTACAGAACTTCGACACTATTCCCGTTGCTAGAAAACCTCCAAGCGGAATTTGCACTTCCATTTATTGAATAAAAAATCTAAATTATTACAAAAACATTACAAGTTCCTCTCAAAAAGAGAAGAACTCTAAACCTAAGAGAATTAAACTAAAAACTAAGAGAAAAGCTAAGAAAAGCTTAGAAACTAAGAAAGAAACTAAGAAAAACTCAAAAACTAAGAAATGAGAGAAAGAAAGAAGAGAGAAGTGTGGTTTTGAGGTCTTTGAATTGAATGGAAGGGGATATTTATAGGTGAGGATGGAGAGAAACAATGAGTAAAAAAATGTAAAAACAAATATTAAAAAATTAAAAAACGTGTAGTGGACATGCTGAGGTCATCAATGACGTCAGCATGACGTCACAGGGGCTGCTGCACGTGAAAAATGGGGGGAAAACGCTGGCGCTGTCGATGCGCCTACAAGCTGGCCGGGCGCGCGATTTTCCGTCTTTTGACATTTTTGACCTTTTCGACCCATTTTGTCCAATTTTTCCATGTTTATTGACCTTTTCCCACTTATTTATTAATTTATTTTTGATGTATTGCTTCAAGTATTCTTCTTTGAGTCTTTAAATAGCGTTTTTAAGCCAAAATACCTGAAAAACAATAAAAATACCCGTGATTCCGAAAAAGACAAATTTATATAAATATATGATAAAACATATAAATATATATATTTTTAATCAATTAATGTGCATAAAATCATGGTTATTTTAGTGCTTTTTGAGCACTCATCACAACCCCCAACCAGCTTCTTGCTAGTCCCTTAGCAAGAGAAGCGATAAAAACTAAAAATTAAACTATCCTAAATCACTTCCGTGGATTGACATAGTTGCATTTAGCCTATGCAACAAGCCTTTAAACCCCTAGGTTGCCCTAGTGGACGAGTTTGAGTCTCGTGAGGGTTTTCAGTAATGATACCCACAAACATTGAACTAAATGTAAAAACAAAAGAAACAATAAAAACAAACAACTTAAAATTAAATTTACAACAAAATCACAAATTAACAACATCTCACAAAAATGTCTCATACTATTTAATCTCCTTTAAGACCATAATTAAAATCTCAAGCATAAGTTATCTTAATCTCTTTAAACAATCATGATTTATTATAATAATGAGTCGAAAATCATTTTCATATTTCATATAAAAAATGTATCAATTTAATTTCACCCAATTTCAGTGTCATGAATCAGAATTCGCTTCGACTCTATTCCTCACAAGTCAATACTCTCAAAACACTGAATCCTATGGGTTCAAACACTCATACTAATTTATATGCGAAAGAGTTGATGTATAGAAATGAACTAATATGTTCGCATATGTATAAAGAATAAAGGCTCAAAGTGTTATTTTAACATTGATCTCATGAAAGGAATCAAATGTATAAATTATAAAGATATCATATATAAAAATTATTTTCATGCATAAATCAAACTCATTAAGAAAGAATTTCAAGATATATGCCTTTTACAAATGAAGAAATTGCAATGACTTTTTAGGGAATTACTTCTTATATCTTTCTTTTGTAATTAGCCTTTACTCACAACTTTGTAGGCAATGCGGGTTATAGTATGTAGATGATACTATTTTTATCTCTCTTTTTTTTGTAGATATTTTTCAATATGTTTATTTTTTAGAGAGTCAACCCATGTACAGATTGTACATTTTTTTGGATTTTGGTGAGTGGTTAATTTTGTGGCTTTTCTGTTTGATCTTGGTTTAGGTAACCCCAGATATGTCTTTTTGTTTTTGTAGTAGTCATGCATAAATGAGATATAAGCATATACTATCAATTTCTACTCAAATCATTTAATCTAAGCAAAAATAATAATCAAAAATATATGATACTCTATTAAGATGAAAAAAAATTCATACATTCAATGCTAATACCTATAGAGATCATCTAAAAATTTGAAGAAATAAGAAATGTGTTTGGAGTAGAAAAAAATATATATTTCACTCTGAATAAAGGAAATTAGGCTCAAATTATATCTCACAAAGGTAGTCTCCACTAAAAAAACTCATAAACACCGATTTTGGGTTTAATATAATTTCTACACTTATTAAGAAATACTAATTATGACAAAAGCGAACTAATTATCAAAAATAATTACAAAATATTTCATGATATGTTTTCAAAAAATTAATCTAACAGTACAAAAGGGTTAACTATTTACTTAAATTTGATTTAAAGAAATGATAAATTTTTGTGAGAAAAGTTTTTTTTTATTTTTTTTTTAATTAAGTATGATAACTTTTCACCACCCCCAACCTAGAACTTACATTGTCCTCAATGTAACAACTGTAAATTAAAGAAAAAGAGAGAAGAGAAGAAATATTACCTATTTCCTGAGAATGTGCAAGTAGTAATGGAAAATGCAGGTGCATCCATCATATTCATCATTAAAGTGTATACAGACATATCGCTGTAAACTTCTAACATCTCAACAAATATTTTTAGTTTTAACAATTTAAAAATTATTCACATGTAATTAAAATGAAATAAACAATAAAATTAAGTAAATAAACAAATAACAAACAAAATTTTTTTTTATTTTTTTTTATTTTTTTTGTTTTTTTTGTTTTTTTTTTACTTTTTTTTTACCTAAAATGATGGGTTGCCTCCCATCCAGCGCTTAGTTTAACGTCTTAGCAAGACGTATCTTTTTGGTGCTAAGGGTTACTCAGCCAAATGCAATCCATTTCAGCAATGTTGTTTGGTTCTTCTAAATAAGGCTTGACACGATGGCCATTGACTTTGAACGTTTTTTGTGTCTTGGAGTCCAATAGTTCCACTACTCCATGTTCAAATACTTGAACTATTTTGAATGGTCAATCCCATCTTGATCTCAGCTTTCCTGGAAACAATCTCAAACGAGAGTTAAATAAAAGAACTTTCATTCTAGGGTGAAGAGTCTTAGGAACTAGCCTCTTGTCATGATAGCGCTTAGTACGCTCCTTGTATAATTTCGCATTCTCATAGGCTTCATTCCTAATTTCTTCCAACTCATGAAGCTGGAGTAATCGTTTTTCACCTGCTTTATCTAAATCCATGTTTAACTCTTTAATTGCCCAATAAGCTTTGTGTTCAAGTTCAACTGGAAGGTGGCACGCTTTCCCAAAGATTAACCGGTAAGGGCTCATCCCAATAGGTGTTTTGTAAGCGGTGCGGTATGCCCATAAGGCATCATTTAGCTTAAATGCCCAATCCTTCCTTGACGGACGCACGGTGCGTTCAGTATTCCCTTAATTTGCCTATTGCTCACTTCCACTAAACCTAAGTTTGAGGATGATATGGAGTAGCTACTTTATGTGTGATGTTGTACTTGTTTAGTACTCCATCAAAGAGTTTGTTACAAAAATGGCTACCTCCATCACTTATTATAGCTCTAGGCGTTCGAACCTACCGAATATGAAATCTTTCAAGAATTTCACAACAACATAAGCATCATTGGTTTTGGTGGGGATAGCTTCTACCCACTTGGACACATAATCCACAAAGAACCAAAATGTATTGAAAACCATTAGATGGGGAAAAGGACCCGTGAAGTCAATCCCCATACATCAAAGAGTTCAACAACTAAATTAGATGTCAAAGGCATTTCATCTCTTTTGCTTATGTTTCCTGTTCTCTGACATCTATGACATTGTGCACAAAACATATGAGCATCTGTAAAAAGAGTGGACCAAAAGAATCCAGATCGTAATATCTTACGGCTGTCTTTTCACCTCCAAAATGACCCCACAATGAAGTTCATGACAAAAAGTCGAATGCTCTTATGTTCTTCTTCTCGTACACATCTCCTGATGATTTGATCTTGACCAATCTTGAATTAATAAGGGTTATCCTGAAATAGTCCTTAATAGTTTTAAAAACCTTTTCTTGTCCTCGATATGAAGTGTTAGGTCGCAAAACACCAGCTTGCAAGATAGTTTACAATATCAAGATACCATGGGTTCGGACCTATGAAAAATAACTGCTCATCGGAAAGGTTTCAACTATATCATCATTACTCTCATCTTTAAGAGAATTGAAGTCAGAAATCAACCTAAGACAAATGTCAGCTACTAAGTTTTCACTGCCTTTCTTATCCTTGATTTCTAGGTCAAATTCTTGTAAGAGTAAGACCCACCTGATTAATCTTGGCTTGGCATTTGGTTTACTTAATAGGTATCTTAAAGCAGCATGATCAGAATGTACAATCACTTTAGATCCTACTAAATAAGACCGAAATTTGTCTAAAGAGAATACTATAGCCAAGAATTCCTTTTCAGTGGTGGTGTAATTCATTTGGGCATCATTGAGTGTTTTGCTAGCATAGTAGATGACATGTAAACGCTTATCCACTCTTTTTCCAAGGACTGCTCCTATTGCATAATCAGAAGCGTCACACATTATTTCAAAAGGTAAAGACCAGTTTGGTGCCATTATAACAGGGGTAGATGTTAGTTTCTCTTTCAAGGTATTAAAAGAAATAAGGCAATGATTGTTGAAGTCAAATTGACATCTTTGGATAGTAAGTTACATAAAGGACGACTTATTTTAGAGAAATCTTTAATAAATCGTCTGTAAAATCCTGCATGTCCCAAGAAGCTTCTTATCCCCTTCACAGATGTAGGGGGAGGTAGTTTGGATATCAATTCAACTTTTGCCTTATCAACTTCAATACCCTTGTTTGAAATTATATGTCCTAAAACTATCCCTTGTTGAACCATAAAATGACTTTTCTCCCAACTAAGGGTTAGATTGCATTCAATGCATCTTTCTAAAACCAAAGTCAATTTATGTAAGCAATCATCAAATGAGTTCCCAAAGACAGAGAAATCGTCCATGAAAATTTCAATGAATTTCTCCACCATGTCCGAGAAAATAGATATCATGCATCTCTGGAAAGTGGCAGGGGCATTGCATAACCCAAATGGCATTCTGCGAAAAGCAAATGTCCCAAAAGGACATGTAAATGTGGTCTTTTCCTGATCTTCTGGTGCTATGGGTACTTGATAATATCCAGACAGTCCATCCAAAAAACAGTAAAATTCGTGCCCAGCTAATCTTTCCAACATTTGATCAATGAATGGAAGAGGAAAGTGATCCTTTTTCGTATATAAATTTAGTTTCCTAAAATCTATACACATTCTCCATCCAGTGATTATTCTAGTGGGCACTAATTCACTTTTATCATTTTTAACAACTGTTATCCCACCTTTCTTTGGTACCACATGCATTGGACTAACCCACTTACTATCCGCAATAGGATAGATAATCCCTTCTTCTAATAATTTAAGGATTTCCTTTTTAACTACCTCTTGCATGTTTGGGTTTAGTCTTCTTTGGGCCTCTCGTACAGGTTTAGCACCATCCTCCAAGTTGATCTTGTGCATACACATTGTTGGACTAATGCCTCTTATATCCCCTATACTCCAACCTATAGATTTCTTAAACTGTTTAAGCACTTTGATGAGTTCTTTTTCTTGTGGTTTGGTCAAGGTTGAAGAAATTATCACTGGATATGTTTCTCCTTCTCCCAAAAACACATATTTTAAGTGCTCGGGTAAGTCTTTGAGTTCAAGTTCAGGTGGATTGGCCTCTTTAACAGATGAAGAACTGGGTAGATTTAAAAGTGTACTAGATTTTGTCATCACTTCATTATTGTCTAGTTGTTCAAGGTACCCCTTAATTTCTTCATCTAAATCTTCTTCAACCTTTTCAAGTGTAAGAACGGTTTCAAGCTTGTCTTCTATTCTGGTTTGGAAAAAGGTGTTTTGGACAAGATTATCCAAAGGATCAACTTCGAATATTTCATCGATGGCAGAAATAGAAGGGAAAGGTGAAGAATCAAAAACTTTGAAATGAACAAGTCTCTCCTAAGACCTGTCATTGTCAAATTTCCATCTTGGACATCAATAATAGTTTTAGTAGTTGCCATAAATGGTCTACCAAGCAATATTGTATGCTCTCTGTCCAATGCCGGATTTTCTTGCATATCCGGAACCACAAAGTCAACAGGTATTATCGGTTTGTCTACCTGTACCAAAATATCCTCAACTATTCCCTCTGGATATTTAAGAGATCTATCTGCAAGTTGCGGGGACATAGTTGTGGGTTTTAAATCCCCTAGATTGAAATGTGAGAATATAGAGTAGGGCATCAAATTTATACTAGCACCTAAATCAAGCATTGCTTTAGCAACCTTCCTATCCCCATAGTTATGTTTATAATAAAACTTCCAGGGTCTTTCAACTTAGGGGTAGTTTGTCTTGAAATCTGTTGCTAGAAATTTACGATACTACTAATCGTTCATTCAGTTCATACCTCCTTTTCTTAGTGTTCAACTCTTTGAAAAACTTGGCATATGAGGGCACATTCATGATCACTTCTAATAATGGTAAATTGATATTTACTTTAGAGAGCATATTAAAAAGATCATTGAATTGCTTATCTTGTTTGGATTCTTTCAACCGGTGGGGAAAAGGTACTTGCATCTGGTGTGGTTCTGTTGTCTTTTGAATTTTGGGAGTGTCAGATGACCCCCCAATGAGTTTTTCAGAAGGCTTGTTAAGTTTAACACTTGTTTCTCCCTTTTGCGAGATTAGAATATCGCCTTCTTTGTTACATGAACTACAAGGTACTTCCAGGAAAGTTTCAGGTAAAATGGTATTGACTACCTTACCACTTCGAAGAGTTCTAACATCTTTTGCTTGTTCTGGTTGACTGGGCAACTTTCCTGGTTCTTTCTTTTGCATTTGTTCAGCCAGTTGCCCAACTTTAGATTCAATTCTTTTAACCGAAGCCTCCATGGTGTTCAACCTTTGATTAGTCATCAGTTGGTTGTCACGACTAACTTGAATAAAAGCATTCAAGCTATCTTCTAAGGTTGGTTTAAAATATTGGCTTGGTGGGTAAGGGTGGTTGTAGGTTGGGTGATTATAGGTGTTTGGATGATACTTTTGAAAAGATTGGACTTCCTCTATGGCATCGACACTAGAATCACAAGTATTTGAACAATTATGAGTACCATGCCCAATTGAACAACACACTCCACATACCTCTTGATTTGAAATTTGGTGAGACGTGAGGAATTTCACTTGTTTAGTCAATTCAGCAAGTTGCAAGGTTATCTCATTATCAAAGCCGACTTCATTGACCTTTGCTTTCCTTCTACCACCTCTTTATTGGGAATTAGAACCCAATAGCTCATAGAGATTATAGGTTTCCTCTGCAGTCTTTTCTCCTACAGCACCTCCAGCAGCATTATCAACCATGTATTGACTCTGTAGTGTCAATCCATCGTAAAAGAATTGGTTTTGTAGCTGTAGTGGAAAGCTATGATTTTAACATTGAATGAAAAGGAGTTTGAATCGTTCCCAAGCTTCATGAAAGGGCTCTTCATTCATTTGAGAAAATGTTGCTATCTTTGTTCTTAGATCAACAGTCTTTTGATGGGAATAGAATCTACCCATAAAAATTTCATAGATCGCCTCCCAAGTTTTAAGAGAACACGATTGTAGAGTAATGAACCATGACCAAGCTTTATCTTTGAGAGTGTAAGGAAAACACCTCATCCTGAGTTGATCTTCATTAATTGCATGTAGTGGAAAGGTTTGGACAATAGCATAGAATTCTCGAATGAAATGCAAAGGGTCTTCATTAGGGATACCGTAAAAGGAAGGTAACAAAGAATAATGAATCTTTTTCAATTCATAATTCCTTGCAGCCTCTTGTAATTGGATGCCGGAAGTTACATTGCCAATGATTGGCATTGTATAGTCTTTCATCTTTTTCCGCCTATCTTCAGCATCTCCCATGGTTGTTTGTAGTTGAAAATGATCCTCCTCCTATTGTGAATCAACATTTTGCTCTTAAAAACAATAGTAGATATCTCTAAAAAAAAAAGGTGCAAGGAACCTAAAATATTTTTTTTTAATTTTAATTTAAACGAAGGGACACAATTTTTGAAACAAACAAATTTATTTCATTTAAATTTTTTTTTACACGCAAACTAAAACAAAGGAAAATACAATAATGGGTGACCTCCCATGTAGGACTAAAATTTATCGTCCTCTAGTAAGACGTTGCTTGGAGATTGCAGAATGAAAAACTCAATGTCTCCTCTTCATTGAATTCATTTAAGTTTCAAATTAGTCTTTGCCTTTTTGCAAATGTTCAACTAACTCTTCAACTTGAACTTCCACCTTTTTGATAGAAGCTTCCACAGAGTCCAACCGTTGATTGGTTTTAGATTGATTATCCCTACAAACTTGAATAAAAGAATTCAAGTTGTCCTCCAGGGTTGGTTTATTTGGAATGCTTCTTGGAATAGGTGGGTGGAATTCTTGGCTTTGCTGGTTTGAGCTTTGAGGGAAAGGAGGGTTGTTTTGCCTCCAAGAGAAATTTGGATGACTTCTCCACCCAGGATTATAGGTATTTGAATTGGGATCAAACCTTGGTCTTTGTTGATATGCTCCCAACACATTAACACCTTTCGTGTCAGGTTGTATCTCCTTGATATGGACAGGCTTCAGTACCATGTCCCGTATTCTTTGTACAAACCATATTGTTCATTATTGGTGTTGGTTTGTGTAGCGAGAAGGGCAACTTGCTTAGTCGGTTGAACAAGTTGTTGTTGAATTTCATTACTTTGAGTCGATTTCATGAACACCGGCTTTTCTCACTCGGGAGCTTTTACATTGGGAATTAGCACCCAACATCTCAAAGAGGTTATACGTTTCGATGCGATCTTTTCTCCTATTGCTCCTCTTGCGGCGTTGTCGACAATGAACCGACATTGTTGTGTAAGTCCATCGTAAAAGAATTGGTTCTGCAACCGTAGGGAAAGCTATGATGAGGACATTGAGTGAGAAACATTTTGAACCTATCCCAAGCTTCATGGAATGATTCTCCTTCCATCTGAGAGAAAGTAGCAATCTTTCCTCTCAGCTCTGATGTTTTTTGATGGGAATAGAATTTTCCCATGAATTTATTGTAAATGTTACCCCATGTCATCAGAGAACCCAGGGGAAGTGACATCAACCAAGCTTTGGCCTTATCCTTTAAGGTGTAGGGAAAACATCTCATTCTAAGTTGATCCTCGTTTAGAATACCGAGGGGGAATGTTTGGACCGTAGCATAGAAATCTCTCATAAAGGAAAGAGAATCTTCATTAGGTAGCCCATAAAAGGAAGGAAGCATAGAAAAATGAATATTTTTAAGGTCATAATTCCGAGCAGCCTCTCCCAATTGGATAGCGGCAGTTGCCGTGCCAATCACCGGTCTTGCAAACTCCTTCATCGTGGTTTCCCTAACATGTTGGTTTTCCTCCATTTCTTTTGGTTCTAGTAAAGGATTAAGACTTGGTTCTATGTTTGGCTCAAAATCAGGTTGATGGGTAGGATCCAGTGTTGTTGACACTTGTTTAAATTTATGAATATTATTTACATATGGTGTTAGGGGGTTTCCTAAGGATCTCCTACCACGCATAGACTATTTTTAAACGTAAATTTAAAACTCCTGTCAACAAAAATAAAAAAATTAGAGAAAATTTCCATGGCATTTAATACAAAACACTAGACAAAACTAGTTAAATTTTTTTTTTTTTAAAATAACATAATCAGTATTAACCAAGAGTGTTCCCAGGAAAGAATGGTGGTGCAATGGCTCCTTAAAAACCATTCTCCTAGCCAGAACAACGTTCCCAGGAAAGACTAGTGGCACAAAGGCTTCAAAGAACTAGTCTCCTAGACAAAACTCCCTTAGATTTTTACTTTTCATGCCTTTTAGTTTTTTTTTACGAACGGTAATTTTATTTTACTATTCACGCTATCTTATTTCTTATTAACTTAATTTTTTTTACGAACGGTAATTTTATTTTACTATTCACGCTATCTTATTTCTTATTAACTTAAACCATTTTTTTTATTTCTTTTTATTTTCTTTTTTTTTATTTTTTATTTTTCTTTTACTATTCATGAACGGTAATTTTTTTTATTCAAATTTTAAATTCTTAAATTATTTTATTATTCACGGTACAATTTTTATTTAAAAATTTTCTTCTTTTTTTTTAAAATTTTTTTTTTTACTATTCTTTAACTTTAAAAACTTTTTACTTCAAATTTCAAATTTCTAAATTTTACTATTTATGCTATAGTTAAAATTTTTTAATATTTTTTATTTTTTATTTTTTATTTTTTTATTTTTTTATATTTTTTTATATTTTTTTTATATTTTATTTTTTTATTATTTCTTATGAAATTTGAAATTTGAAATTTGATTAAATTTTTTATTTATTTATTTATTTATTTTTATTTTTTATTTTTATTCTATTATTTTTTTTTTAAAATCACAATTATTTACAACACAAAAATATTTTTCAACTTTTGATAAATAAATTAAAAACGCTATTCCTTCCCCGGCAACGGCGCCAAAAACTTGATGAGCGAAAACCGGCATCGCCAATTCTCGCAAATACTTTGGTTTTAATATTTGTAAAACTCTCGCAAGTGCACGAATCATTTCGTAGAAAATGATAAGTATACTCCCAAGGTCAATCTAAGGAAGGAATGTATGTGGTTCTTAATTTATTATTCAAACTTTTAAAAATGAAATTAAATCCTAAACATCCTGTCACGATAGTTTGGTTTTTGTGTTCCTAATCTAATAACATAAAATAAACATATATACAGATTAATTAAATATAATCTAAAAACGTAAAAATAAACATAGATACAAATTCAATAAATATTTATCTAAAAATAAATATAAATACCAATAAATATTCATGCAAATTTTATCATTTATATTAGTGGAGTATTTATGGATATAATAACTAAATTAATTATGCTTGCTCATATTATATAGGTTATTAAAGATATAAATTGATATTTTATTGATTCTCTCTTTTTTGTATGAATACCACCTTTGGTGGGGTTAGATATTCTTTGTTAACTAAACAAATCAATTAACACCTATGGGTGGGGTTGATAACTAATTTGGTTAATTAAATTAATTCCTTTTTCTAAGAGATTGAAAATGAACCATTTAAATGCCACCTTTGGTGGGGTTAGACAGTTTAAACTTTATTCAAGGCGTCCAAATTAAACCCAAGAGTTTAGTTATCCGAGTACTAACTTTCAAGTTTTAAAACCACTATTGAAAACATGTTGTCAATACATTTTCACATAATAATTCTTATAAAAACTTTTGAAATAGAGCTTCACTCTAACTACCGGGCGATTGTACCAACAAATAAAAGAGCACTACTCTAAATTAGACCAGATAACTTAACCTTAAAGTCTAATCTTCAGATTTAAGTTTGTAATGAAAAATAATATATTTCTCTCTAACATCCTTAATATAAAATCTTGAATAAAAATAAAATCAATTCATTTTAGAAATTTTCACCTATTTAATATTTCGCAAGCATAACAACGTTATTATTATATCATGATTATAAACAGCTAGCACAGTTAAATTTAATCACAGACAAATTAAATATAACATGTAAGAATAAAGCATAAAAATAACCGTAAAGAAAATAAAATCCTTACAGAACTTCGACGCTATTCCCATTGCTAGAAAACCTCCAAGCGGAATTTGCACTTCCATTTATTGAATCAAAAATCTAAATTATTACAAAAACTTTACAAGTTCCTCTCAAAAAGAGAAGAACTCTAAACCTAAGAGAATTGAACTAAAAACTAAGAGAAAAACTAAGAAAAGCTTAGAAACTAAGAAAGAAACTAAGAAAAACTCAAAAACTAAGAAATGAGAGAAAGAAAGAAGAGAGAAGTGTGGTTTTGAGGTGTGATTTGAAGTGAATGGAATGGGGGTATTTATAGGTGAGGATGGAGAGAAAAAATGAGTAAAAAAAATGTTAAAAAAAATATTAAAAAATTAAAAAACGTGTAATGGAAATGCTGAGGTCATCAATGACGTCAGCATGACGTCCACGAGCTGCTTTGCACGTGAAAAATGGGGTGAAAACGCGTTAGCGCGCAATGGGTGTTGTTCTTTGGGCGGCTAGCAGCGGCCTGAAGCGTTGAAATTTCTGTAGCGATTTTTCGTCTTTTGACATTTTTGACCTTTTCGACCCATTTTGTCCAATTTTTCCATGTTTGTTGACCTTTTCCCACTTATTTATTAATTTATTTGTGATGTATTGCTTCAAGTATTCTTCTTTGAGTCTTTAAATTGCGTTTTTAAGCCAAAATACCTGAAAAACAATAAAAATACCCGTGATTCCGAAAAAGACAAATTTATATAAATATATGATAAAACATATAAATATATATATTTTTAATCAATTAATGTGCATAAAATCATGGTTATTTTAGTGCTTTTTTGAGCACTCATCACAAGGTTATTAGCGAGGTGTGTAAAATTTGATAGTTTTTGTTTCCATAACTGCCAAGTAAAAACCACAAATAAGTACACACCAAACAAGCCAAAAGCCACGAGTAAGAACGTCCGATAACTAACACTCTCAACCTAGCATGCACTCTATGAAAACCAACCCCCGTGGTGTGTGTACACATTCTTGTATACAAAATGGACCAAACTATATGCATGTGTGATTACTCATATATATTGTGACTAACCTTACACAAAAGAAGATAGGACGCTGAGTAAAATAAAATAGATATCATGTTTTGTATATGAGAAGAAAACATATAGACATAAGTACAAAGGGACTTACATTTTCCTCCTTTCGCTTTCTGTGTCAAAACACTACACAACTAAATACATACTCATAACGGGACTTATATTTTTTTTGTTATTTGTTTTTAAATTTTTACATTTTAGTTTGATGTTTGTGGGTATCATCTTTGAAAACCTTCATGAGACTTAAACTCATCCACTAGGGAAACCTAGGAGTTTAAAGGCTTGTTGTATACGCTAAATATAACCGTGCCAATCTAAAAAAATGATTTAGGATAGTTTAATTTCATTTAATATTTTATTTTATCCTTGATAAAGCCTAGTAAGAAGTTGGTTGAGGGTTGCGATGAGTGCTTAAAAGCACTAAATATAATGATATTTTATGAACTTTAAATGTTAAAATAGATTTATATTTGCATAGTTTTATTATCTTTTTAGAAAATCTATATATTCATAACCACTGGTGTATTTTGTTGATTTGAGGTATTTATAGCTTCAAATGGATTTAACTGGTAAAAACTTGAAGAATAATAACCGAAAGAACTCCATTGAAACTATAAAGCATAAAAGACTAATATAATTATGTAAGCTTTACATATGTTCCAACCATTGTAAGGGGTGAAATGCAAAAGGGTTTCTAGAAGCGCAACAACATGTGTGCCGCGATGATCTTTTATGTATATTGTGGTGTGAGACAATCGAACGTAGATTCAATACACATGACAGGCTAACTTATGACGTGACACAAATAAATGCTTGCCAAGGTGCCCGATTATAGGATCCACAATTTTCTCTGTTTTTAGTATTTTCTTACCCTATATAAAGCCCTAAACCTTAATGTAAAAATCATCCCTCACCCCTCAGCTTTCAATTCTCTCTAGTTTTTTTTCTCTTAGTTTCAATGTTGTTCTCTCAATTTTGATAGTTGAACATAGTTTAATTTATGTATCTTTTAATTCAATAAATAGTTGGAACATCTATTTGGAGGTCTTTCAGATAATATAAACAATACTAAAATTATGTACTTAAATGTATTCTTTTATTTTTTAGATTAATTATATTTTTTTTTATTGCTATATTTAATTTATGAGTCATTTATTGACTTAGGTATGTCTGGATAAAATACTATGTGATATAAGTAATATTGTTGTGCTTATGAGATATTAAAGTTGGTAAAACAGTTTTTATAAAATGAATTAAGTTTTATTTTGTCATCAAGATTTAAATGAAGTTTGTCAAAGAAAAATATATTAACGAAGTATTTTTCATAATAAACATGTGAGCTAGATTGATTTAATTATCTAGATCTGATATAGAGTAATACTCTTGGGTATTAGATGTTATTATCTAAATCTTATTTTGAGTCATGCTCTATTTCAAAGACTTTTATAAGATTTATTATGGGAAAACATATTAACGATATATTTTTCGTAATAAATTTAAACTCTAAAAGTTAGCTTTTAGACTCGACCAAATGCATCAATTAAATGGTTTGTTAATCTCTTAGAAAAGAACCATAATTTAGTTAAAATTAACTAATAGACCTGACCAAAGGCATTGAATGATTTTAATTAATATCAAATAGTATACCTAATTAATTAGGTATACTATTTGTTAAGAAGACATAATTAGTAATCTCAATTCATATCTTTAATAACCTAATTAATATTAAAAAGACACAATTAACTAATTAATCTATTCCATAAATTCTCCATCGAATGTATATGTTATTTTCCTAATGTTTGTTGAATCTATCCTTAGTTTTAGGTCATTAGTTTAGATCTTTTAAAAAACCCAAATTTTGTAAGACAATGTTTAGGTTTAATTTTTTTTATAAGAATTTGTTGAATTATTTAAAAATCACATAGTTTCTTTTTAGATCGATCTTGAAAGTATACTTATCATTTCTTACAAAGTGATTCATGCAAAATAACCCTACAAAAGTAGAGTTATGTATCCACTTTTGAACCATTTATTTGTCTTTTTTTACGTAAGTATAATGAATAAGCTTAATTTGTGTTTAATATAGCAATGAAGGTGAAAAGATATTAAATAGATAAAACATAGGCAAAAATTCGGATAAATACAAAATCATCAAGGTTGATCGATCGACAAGGGAATAGATGGATTGAGGGCTCATCACTTGATCAATTAAGAATAGGCTAAATTGATTGAGCGACAAGGATGTCAACGCATCAGCCTTAATTGAATTTCAACTTTCAACACTAGCCCTTCGATCAAAGCAATACGAATCCTAATCTAGTAAGGATTAATTTGAGTCTATTTAAAGCACCGTAAGGAGGTCATAAAAACACATAATTAAGAATTACAAAACCCTTGAAACTTTGTGAAGGATTCAAGAGAATATTATTGCTACAAATAAAGAGATTGAGTGTATCTCTTCTTCTTCTCCTTTGTTTGTCAATTTTATTTTCTTTCTTTATGAAAAATATAAGCTTTAAGAACATAATTATGTCTAGCTAATTTATTAATTTAAGGGTTCTATAAATCCAATTTTCTAGATGTGATGATCTTATATTTTAATCAAATTGTTATTTCAATAACTTGCATAATATCTAGACGGATATGTATGATTATTATATGTGTGATCTATAATTGATGAACTTAATTAGTAGTATGCAATCTACTTGACATGAGAGTATAATTATGTTAATTATTGTATGGTGTGCAATGTACTTGAGAGAGGAATGCATGCTAAGTTAGAGTCAATTGATCATATAATTGATTGGTGATTATATTGAAGGGAATTTTAGTGATTCTCATGATAGGAAATTAGGGGATTAAAGATTCCTAGATCATTTTCCCATACATCTTCGTAGTTGTTCAGTCTTGTGATTTAAAATTAGTTGTCTTTTATTTTTTTAGTTTTTATAATTTTTATTATTCAAATAGGATTCATAATAATTTGTATTAGTAGTCGGTTATAAGTTACACAACTCCCTGTATGATATTTATCCATATTTATGTATATTATGTTACTTGTACGGTCCATATACTTGTGGATTTCATCATGTGGGTCAAGTTTTTGGCCCCTTTGGTGGGGAGTTTAGCACTTGTAAAGGATATTAATAACGACTATTATTATACTAGTTTGTACCTTTTATTTTTTGTTTTAGTGTTTTTGTTGTATGCCAAAGTTGACATGTGAAAATCTTGTTTCTTTTTATCCAAAAATAGAGAGAACTTTAGTTTTCTTAAGAAGGGATCAATTAGCATAAGATTAATCAAGTATTATAGCAGAATAAGAGGATTAATATGCTACTGTGGTCCCTAAAACTTTAAGGAATTTTGTAGTCCCACAAGTTCATGAAACCCAATCTTCTCTCAATAAACCGGGCATCAAAGCTAACAACTTCAAACGTAAGCCAAGAGTCATTCAAATGGTATAAGCAAATTAGGTTGGAGGGTTAGCCAATGATGATTCAAGTCTTCACTTAGCTTTATACTTAAAAATATGCAATTCACCTTTTCTTGTTTCTTTTCTTACTAAGGGACAAAGTTAAGCCATGGTTACAGTCACTACCCACAGGGTCAATCATAACATGGGATTAATTTGGCTTAGAAATTCTTGGCAAAATATTTCCCACCTTCAAAGATAGTTAAGGTCATAAACGATATCACTTATTTTTAGAAATTTGAAGGGGAATCACTTTATGAAGCTTTGGAACGCTACAAAGGTCTGTTAAAAAGATGCCCACACTATCATATTCCTACTTGGCTACAAGGACAAATATTCTATAATGCACTAATGGGCCACCCAAGGACCATAATGGGTGTTGTAGCTAGATGAGCTTTAATGAGTAAAATTTAAGAGGAAGCTTTTATATTAGTTGACAGGATAGTATCCAATAATTTCTGATGCATATTTTCGCAAGTGTACGAATTGTTCAAGTAATAAAGTGTACAAAAATATGGATATCGAACCCACGAGGAATGGCGTTACTAAGTACCGAAATTGACTAACCCTAATTTTATTTGAAAACCAAATTTTTTGAATTTGTTTAAAAAGTAAATTAACTTAAAACTAAATGCAAATAACAAAATTTAATGTTGTTCACAAATGATTAAAAATGCTAAGGCATTTGATTTCGCTAAATCAATTCAATCCGATTTCAAGTTATGTTATATGAGAATCAAAGTTAAAAGTGATGGTTGAAAAACCCAAATTTACCTAATACTCTCTCTCGAGTTATATTAGAATTACTTATCTATGAAAACCGACTATATTTCTATGAAGATTTAATCACAAACAAGCACATTACGATTTATGGAATTTCTAGAATAATCACATACATCATGCATTAGTTCTCACACTCACATTCAACATACGGTATTTATCACAAGAAGCGTTCATTACACATCTCCTCTCGGTCTCAATATAATGCAAAAAATCATTTAAATCTTGATCAGAAATTTAAAAGCATTAAGCATGAAAATAAATACTCAACTTGAAAACAATGAATTCATATAACGATAACACAAGAAATCAGATTTTCATGATTCAACTACATCATAGCCTTAGCAAAAACGAATTAGTTCATAACAAAAATAAGAACAAACATATGCTCAATTGAATCCATGAACAAACAATCTGAATAATATGCAGAAAATAAAAGCTAAGGAGAAGAGATGAAAAACTCTTGAAGATGAAGACTTGGTAGCAACAATGGTGATGATCCTTCAAGCTTCTCCAACCTTTCTCTCCAAAATTTCCTCTTCTCCTCCAAAAATAACTCAATTATGCTCTCTCTACCATCCCCCTCTTTCTCCATCATAATGTATATATAGATCTAGGGTTTGGAGGGCAATTTTGGAACAAAACAACAAAAAATATGTGTTTTCGGACGAAACTCGCCGGCGGCGACATTATTCTTTCCGCGGCGAGATTTTTGGCAATTTAAATTTTGTTTTTCTAATTTTGGCCAGCGGCCAAATTAATGTGGCCGGCGGCGAGATTATTTGGCCGGCGGTCAACTCAATGTGGCCTGCGGCGATATTCTTTGGCCGGCGGCGAGAATTATTTGGCCGGCAACGAGGTGAGTTTACCAAAATTTGTGCTCTCGGGAAGATTTCTGCCAATATTTTTGCCGGCGGCGAGATGAATATGGCCGACGGCGGGACACTTTGGCCGGCGGCAAGATTCACTTGGCCAAAATCCGTGCTCCCTGCATGATTTTCAACATTTTCTCCGTAAGGTTTTCGCCGGCGGCGAAATTCCAAATTTTGAAATTTTGTTCTCTTTTTATTTTCATTAGATCCCGATCATTGTACTTTGTCCCTAACTTCTCCAAAATCATGATTTTACCTGAAATTGCACTTTAAACACGAAATACCTGTGAAATGACAGTTGTGGATTAAATAATCAAATAAACACAATTTTCACACAAATATCAACATTTAAATCATAACAAAAATGTAATAATTTGACTCTTATCAACAACCCCCAATCAGCTTCTTGCTAGTCTCTAGCAAGAAAAGCGATCTATGAATAAATTCAAAGGAGACATTACAAGAAAAATTCAAAGAAAATTTATTTTATTTACAAAATTACATTAAGCGTATGCAATAAGCCTTTAAACCCCTAGGCGGCCCTAGTAGGACGAGTTGTAGTCTCGTGAGGGCTTCCAGTGATGATACCCACAAACATCTTACCTATAACTATCCTAACTTAAAACAATAAAATCACACAAAAATTAATTTGCACAAATGTCTCAAAAATTGTAAATAACACACAACACATAGAGTAATTAAATGTCACCTAAGCTTTAAGAAATCTCAAATGCCAATTTCACTTTTGTTATTGACTCTTAAACATCCATCAAACCACAAACCAATAGCCATAATGCCCAGATAATATTATGCAGAACATCCACAAACAAAAAGGTGAAATCTCAAACTCCATAGGCTCACTCTTCAAAACTCTCTCCACTAATGAAGAAAAATACACCACTTCGGATCAATAGGACTTATTAGGCTTGTAATGTTAGGCTTAGGTATTTGGTTAAGAAAGAACGGGAAGTGTCAAAATACAAATAATAGCACTTATTAGACTAAACACAACCAATTAAGTAAAAGAGTAACACCATTTAACCCAAATTGTTTCTTCCGATCATAACCCATTTTTCCAAAGATAAACAATAATTCTTCCTCAATCTTTCACCTCAGTACATCCATTACTAACACTCTTTTATTTACTAGAGTGTGAAGGCCCTTTTTTCTCTCTCTTTTTTTTTTCTTTTTTTTAACATAACCCCCAACCAATTTCTTCCAATATATGTGGAAGATGTTTTATTTATTTTTATTTTTTTTTATTATTCCATCCTTACTCCAATTGCTCTTGAAAAGTTTGTGTTCAAAATTAAGTGCTCTTAACAAATAAGGTAGGAATTATATATATATATATATTTTTGGCTCAGTAAAAGGTAGGTTATAGAAGGCAAAAAGAAAGAAAAATAAGGCTAACAATATATTTAAATAGGCTCAAAGAGGTAACTAGTGATATAAGGATAACAAGGTAGGCTTAAAATGGCACAATCAATCCAAAAATGGCCTACATCATCTCCTAAACAGTGCAATCCCAAATTATTTCGCCTCAAGAGGTTTTCAAATGAGTTCTAGAGTTTGTTGAGATCACAAAAATGTCCATGAAAAATTCGCACATAAGACTTCTCTAAGCATTTAGACTAATCAACCAAATCATACCACATACCAAAAGAGTCGCCAACTAGGTAAAATCAACATTTGAAATTATCTTTAAACCGAAGCAAAATTTAATGTCTTCTAAAAGCTACTTGTTATCACAATCACATTATTATCATCAACGTGCAAATTAAAATAAGTAAAATGCAAATAAAATAAAAAATAAAAATAAAAGAAATTAAATCAAAATGCAGAAAAATAAATGGAAAATCAAAATTAAACACAAATAAACACACAAACAAAACTAAAAAAAATGAAGGGAAGAAAATATTTACCGTTTACCGCACTTTGACAAAACCTTACATTGTCCTCAATGTAAGAAAGAAAAACTATAAATGGCTTTTTTTTACTTGCAAGACAAATAAAATAAGCAAATTTAATTAAAAATAAAATTATCATAAAATGAAGTGCAGAATTTAAAATTTCTAAAATAAAATGAGATAAAAGATGAGAAAACAAATATGATGGGTTGCCTCCCATTAAGCGCTTTAAGTTATAGTCATTAGCTAGACTTTATGTCATCTTTCTGCTTGCTGAATTCTCCGTCAAAATATGGCCTCAACTGTTGTCCATTTACCTTGAAAGTTCCCTTTGTTTCATGACTGATCTCAATTGTTCCATAAGGAAACACCTTGGTTACTAGAAAAGGTCCTGACCAATGAGATTTTAGTTTTCTTGGAAAAAGTCTAAGACAGGATTTATAAAGCAGCACTTTCGGTCCCACCTCAAAGTTTTGCCTCAAAATGTGCTTATCATGCCAAACCTTCATCTTGTCCTTGTATATTCGGTCATTCTCATAAGAATAATTCCTCATTTCATCCATCTCATTTGTTGCAGATTTCACAAGGCAAGCTTCTAGTGGTAGCAATGGAGTTCTCTCCTCAAAAGTTTCCGAAATTAACTTGTCAAGAGTGTTAATTTGAAAACAAGAATATACCTCACTTGGAAATTTCATTGCTTCAAAAACATCAAAAGTCACTTGTTCATCTTGCACCCGTAGAATGAGCTTTCCTTGCTGAACATCAATCAATATTCTTCCAGTTACAAGGAACAGTCTCCCCAATATCAACGGTACCTCTCTATCTTCCTCCATGTCAAGCACCACGAAATCTACAGGGAAAATAAATTTGTCAACTTTAATTAAAACATCCTCAATTACCCCTCGAGGATATTTCACCGATCGATCCGCTAATTGTAGAGAGATTGAAGTGGCTTTTACTTCTCCTAGGCCTAGTTTTCTGAAAATAGAAAGTGGCATCAAATTAATGCTTGCTCCTAAATCACATAGGACTTTATCAAAATTGCAACTTCCTATAGTACAAGGTATAGTAAAACTCCCTGGGTCTTTCAATTTCTGTGGCAGTTTTCTTTGAAGAACTGCACTACACTCCTCATTTAGCTTACAGTTTCATAATCTCCCAGCTTCCTCTTCTTTGATAGAATTTCCTTCATGAATTTTTCATACTTGGGCATTTGTTCCAACATCTCTACAAAATGAATGTTAATATGCAATTTCTTAAAAATATCCAAAAATTTATCAAATTGATTATCAATCTTTTTCTTATTCAATCTTTGAGGATATGGGTAGTACTAAACAATAATGCTCTTATTGTTATTAATATGGGTAGTATTAAATAATAATGCTTCTGCTGTTAATGATATGGGTAGTACTAATTTCGTTAAATTGTCTCTCAAGTTTTCGTATTAGATCGAGTATCATAAATTTACTTAGAGGCTAGATATACATTCCAAATTTCACTCTTGAATAGGTTCAAGAACTTATTATGGACCATTTGTTGTATATGTAGGAATATATGTAGATTGAAGAACTTATTGTGAAAATATGAGGTATTTCTTATATTCATGGAACTGGATGTTGGTATGCTCACAAGAGTACCATGGACATTTCAATAGGTAACGTTGTGATTTATCATTTTATTAATGTTGACAAATGTTGGGATTTATCTTCTTACTAATGTTGTTACTTGGATGTTTTATGTTTATGATGTGTTACAAGTTGCTAGATTTATAAAATTGATATCTTAAATTGGTTTGAATAATTATCAAGTTGGTTTAATTATTATTTGATTGCCATTGCAGTTGCTCCTATATGTTATGCACACTTAGAGGCTAGATATGCCAAAGTGACTGGCCAAGGGTGTGCTAACTGGCTTGGTGTCACCCATGTTGAATCTTTGCAAAACACGATTGATGTACTCTGCCTGAGATAACTGCAAGGATCCTTTCTTCTTATTTCTTGTGATTTGCATTCCAAGAATCTTCTTTGCTGGACCCAAGTCTTTCATGTCAAACTCCTTTGACAATTGCTGCTTCAACCTTTTAATATCATCCATATCTGAACCTGCTACTAACATATCATCAACATAAAGTAGTAAAATGATATAACTGGACCTATATCTCTTGAAGTAGCAACAATGGTCAGCATTGCACTTCTGGAAACCTTCCTTGTGCATGAAGCTGTCAAACTTTATGTACCATTGTCTCGGGGCTTGTTTCAGGCCATACAAACTCTTCTTAAGTCTGCACACCATGTTCTTCTTCCCTCTTTCTGAGAAACCTTTTGGTTGGTACATATATATATATATATCTCTTCATCTAAATCTTTATGAAGGAATGCAGTCTTCACATCCAATTGTTCAAGATGAAGATCTTCAATGGCTACAATACTCAACATTGATCTGATAGTACTGAGCTTCACAACGGGAGTGAAAATGTCAATGTAGTCAACTTCTTCCTTCTGTTGAAACCGTTTGACAAGGCTTTGTATCTCTTGAAACCATTAGGCTCCTCTTTCACCCGGTACACCCATTTGTTGTGAATTGCCTTATTTCCCATAGGTAACTCAGCTAGTTCCCATATCTGGTTGGAAATGAGAGATTTCATTTCATCTTTCATGGAAAGCTCACACTTGCTGGAATCTCAAGTCTAACAAGCTTCACCATAGCATTCAGGCTCCCCTCTATTAGTCAGCAACATATAGTTCGTGTATCTTTTGTTAGGCATATGATGTTGAGAAGACCTTCTCAATACAGGAGCTGAAGTAAGAGGCTGTGGTGTGTCAGATTGCTGCGTACTGCTCTGTCCAACAAGTTCCTCTGGTTTAGGACTTGTTACAATCGGTTCCATTGTGGAACTATCTGGGACATCATCTGTATCTGCAAATACTAACTCATTTTGCTCTGAGTCGTTGGCGTCTATTTTATGCATGTCCATATACATCACCCTTTTGTTGAAAATCACATCCCTACTACGGATCACTTTCTTGTTTTCTTCATCCCAAATGCTGTAGCCAAACTCATCCTCACCATAATCGATGAATGTTCATTTCTTGGATTTGGGATCAAGCTTATTCCTGCCTTGATCACTGATATGCACAAATGCTACACAACCGAAAACTTTTAGATGTGATAGTTTCACCTCTTTTCTACTCCATACCTCCTCTCATATTCTATGCTCCAATGGAATAGATGTACCTTGATTGATTAAATAAGCTACTCTGTTGACTAGTTCTACCCAGAACTGCTTCGATAGACCTGATTGTATACAAATGCTTCTAGTTCTTTCTGTCAACGTTTGGTTCATATGCTCAGCTGCACCATTGTGTTGAGGCGTGCCTAGCATAGTTTGTTCCATTCTAATCCCGTGCTCATAGTAGAAATTTTTGAATATGGTGCCTTCACATTCACTACCATTGTTAGTTCTGAGCTTTTTGATCTTTAAACCTGTCTCATTTTCAACCATAGCTTTCCATCTTTTGAAACCCTCAAATACTTCAGACATATGCTTTAGAAAGTAAACCCATACCTTATCAGAGTGATAATTGATGAAAGTCATGAAGTAGTGTTTCCCACCAATGGATGAGACGGTTGTTGGTCCCCAAACATCAAAGTGGATAAGCTCTAGCCTTTTCTTTTTTAGGGTTCTGCCACTTGTCTGAAAGCTGACTCTCTTTTTCTTTCCAAGCATGCAATATTTGCGCATGTCTATCTCTATAGACTATAGGCCTAGAAGTTTTTCCTTTGAGTGCATAATATTCATCCCCTTCCCACTCATGTGGCCTAGTCTATGGTGCCACAAATTTGGTGTTTCATTGCGTGCTTCAATTGAGATTGAACAATGTGCCTCTACTATCATGTAAAGAATGCCACTCTTATTGCCTTAAGCAATTGTCATTGCGCCCTTTGAAATCTTCCAATCATCACCATGGAAGATCATAGTGTAGCCTTCACTGGCCAATTTCCCTACTGAGATTAAGTTCCTTCTTAGGTCGGGAGTATGGCTAACATTTTTCAGCTCCCAAACAGACCCGTTCAACTTAATCTTCACTACACCTTTGCCAATAATAGAACATGGCTGGTCATCACCAAGACATACCTTTCCAAGGTTTCCGAGGACACATTTCTCAAAGAATTCATTCTGTGAAGTAGCATGGATCGATGCTCCAGAGTCTAATACCCAAGATTCTTTGTTGCTCTCCAAAGAGCATATCAATGCATCATCTCCACCTGATGTGGAAGTAACATTTACCTTTTCCTTCACTTGTTTGTCCTTTGGTGCACTCTTGCACTGATTTTTGTAGTGCCCAGTTCTCCCATAATTCCAACACTCGATAGTCTTTGAGCTATGATAATTATTAGGATTCCTGGATTTGGACCTCCTATCCTTTAATCTAATTCGGTAGTCTATTCTACCACATCCATTCCCTCTAGTTGAATTTATTCCTCTTGACTCTATATGAAAAACTAAAGAAGTTGATGATTCACCTGACTCTCTACGTCAGATCTCTTCACTGAGAACCAGATCACGAACATCTTCAAATTTCAACTTATTTGTTCCTGGCGAGCTATTCACAGCCATGACAGTAGCATTCCAGCTTTCTAGTAAGAAGACAAAAGTATCAATGCTCGTACTTCTTCATCGAATTCAATTTCCATTAAACTTAATTGGGTTGTGACTGTATTGAGTTCATTGAGATGTTGAGTTACCAATGCTCTTCCGTCATCTGCAAATTGAACAAATGCCTCATCAAGTGCACTTTGTTTGAGGTTGATGGCTTCTCATACATATTGGAGAGAGCTACCATAGGACCTGCCGTGGTCTTTTCCATTGCTATGTTGAAAGCAACATTATGAGATAACGTCAATCGAATAACTTTGAGGGCTAGTCTGTCTAGAAGATTCTAATCTTCTTCCTTCATAGCCTCTAGCTTCTTCCCTGAGAGAGGTTGATACAGATTTCTTTTATACATTTAATTCTCTATCTATATTTTCCAAAACCCAAAATTTGTGCCATCGAATTTCTCGAGTTTCACCTTTCCTTCATCTACAACCATTGCTCCCACTCAAATCTGACTTCCTCTGTATCGTCGACAAAATTTCACTATTCACATGAATAGTATCCTTGCAAGAAAATGACAAAAATCACCACCAAAAGCTCTGATACTAGTTGTTGGGAAATTACACAAATTCTCGATAAGCCAAATTTATGAGAAAGCAAGAATAGAAAATAACACCCAAATTTGATAACAGAGTTTGACCAATCTTACTTACATCTTCGAACCTGCTGTAGATCTTTTTATTGAAAGGGGAGAAATTATACAAGGTGTTTACAACACTCAACTCACAACCCAATTACACCCAAAAAAATTACTCTCAATTTTCTCTCACAAAAGCTTTTCTCTCTAAATTTTTCTCTCAATTGGAATGAACACTTGGTTGATTAATTCATTACAATTACACATCTATTTATAGAAAAATCCACTCTTTGAATTACTCCTTAAATTAATGGTTCATTGAATTAAGTTTCTTAGTTTACTCCATGTTTTACTCCTTAAATTAAGGAGTCTTATAACAATCTCCAACAAGGACAAATTACATGTTTATGTATGTGTCCCAAATATGTACCTGGATTCGATGACTATTATCACTAAGGATATAGATGAGCACCTTTTGAAAGCCTAAGATCTCAAGTATATCCTCAGTGAATAATGATGGAATATTTTATCTATATAACTTATGATCATCTCTTGTACATATTTGCTCTGGTGGACATTCAATGTTTTCTAGGAAATTATTGTTATGGATTTAATGAAATAAATGGTTTAAATAGTACTCCAATCAAATAATTACAGGATGTGAAGTTAATCAGTTGTAGTGCGCGCAACCGTTTATTTGAAAAGAAAACAGAAAAAAAATTGGGAAATTATTTTAAATAATACTTCCAAAACTCATAACAATACAAATAGAGAGAAGTATGATCAAACTTTAACTTTTAAAGAGTTATTTTTCTTAATTTAAAAATTGACACTTAAATCCTTTCATTTATTAAATAAAAGAAACATTATACCTGTGAGATTTGAACTTGAGCTCATGGTAACGCAAGGAGAGTATATCATTTTAATGTGTTATTTTTATATTCATTTTGCCTTCAAAATGGGCTAGCTTAGTCTTACATAGATAGTGTGTGTGAAAGAAGTTTTTAAGTTTCTTTGGTGTGATTCTCGTTGTAATAGATTTCAATGGTTTGATTGATCTTAGTTGTTTTTTTTAATATATTTAGGTAAGTTTGATTTACTCTTAATTTTGTAATTTTCTAAAAAACCAATTTGACTGTGGTATATATCACTTTGTCAAAAAGAAATGAGTAACTCTATATGATAAGTTAATATTTTATTATAATTAGTTGATATATCCGATCTCTAATATGAGCCTCTCTACGTGTTATTTCTTCTATGGAGAAAACTACTAAAACAAAAATATTTAAGCATGTTGAAATAAATAATAATTAAAATAATTCTAATCTTTACCTAATAATTAAAGTATGAGAGGTAGTTAAAGTATGAGAGATAGTCTATGGGTTTTTAATATATTATTTAATTATTTTAAAAAAATATTATTTAATAATGGACAAGTAGTCCAATGGTTAAAAACTTGAAATGAATTGGATTTTATAATGAAGAATAGACTTAAACTAAAAGTTTGACTTAAATGTGTTAAACTGATATTGTGTTATTTTGGGTTCATTGCATGAATCTTGGCGCAAGACTCACTAAATTCTTTTAAAATATAAGTTTAAAATAGTGACTAGCATAATTTTTTTTATGAACACTGTTCAAGGGATCAAATCTCTTGTATTTTATTCTAGGATTGGTAAATACTATATCTCAACAGATTCATAATTAAGGGTGCTTAATTTTGAGAAATTTAGGGACGGGTGACCCCGTACAAGTGTATAACTCCTCACTCCATTTCCGTGGACCCAAATTCAAATTCCAACTTTGTAATATTTTTTTAATTTAATTGAAAAAAAAAGATTTAAATATCTCTTTAAAGAAAAAAGTGTGGGATTTTTCAAATAGGAAAAACAATTATTATTTTTTTCATCCAAAATATGCATGGCATTTTTCACATATGGTTTTGCTTTTTTTTTTCAAAGCATTATTTATACGTAATGATAACAACAAGACTTTTAAATTTAAAATATTGAATTTTTAAAAATAATACGTATAATGATATTGAAAAATTTAAGATTTTTTTGTAAAATAATTAATATACAAAAATAAATTTTGAGTAATGATAATGTAGTGATGAGAACGTCAAATTAACAATCATTCATAAAATAAAACTATGAAAAAGTGATCTCTTGATATGGGTTTTAAATGATTATTTAAGCCCAATACTCATAAAATAGTGAGCATTAGAAAGAAAAATTATAAATAAAAAAAAGGATAAAAAGAGCTCAAATTTGATATATTAAATGCTACAAATGATGAGAAATAAGTGAAGATTTATAATTGTAAGAAGTTAAAACTAAACTTAAATAAAAATAATTTATATAAATTTAAATAAAAGTAATTTATGTAATTAAATTTTACAAAAGAAAAAGTAGTCTCATGATTGATGTATGATACAGGTAATATGACTCCTTATTTTCACCACCTTGAATCCAAGTTTGAATTTAACTACGTAATGTTTTCTTTATTTAATAAAAAAGACTTAATCGTTCCTTTAAAAAAGAGTATGGGAGATATATTTTAAATTAAATAGGAAAAAATCATTACTACAAAGAAAGGCTATTAAATCGTTTATTAACTAACATAAAAGAGAATTTAAGTCTTTTATGTCGGTTCGTTGAACCGAATTTTTAAGTTGATCCTACGTGTCCACTAACTTAAAATTTAAAGTGAGTCCTACATGTCAATCGACTTAAAATTTTATGTTAATCCTATGTGTCAACCGATTTAAAATTTTAAGTTAGTTCACTAGTAGAACTGATTCAAAAAGATATAACTCTTTTAAACATATTTTGATTATTCTCTATTAGTCTCACTACAAGTTTTCCATCACATAACCGCAAAAAAAAAAAACAAAATATGTTTAAAAGTATTTTTAAATGTTTTATTCATTGAAAAACTAAATATTAATTAATTACTTAGTACTAAATTTATAACAAAAAATAATTTATCTACAATATATATATATATATATATATATATATATATAACTTAATTACAATATCACTAAATATTATAAGATATTTGTTTTGGTCAATTATTATTTTATTTGAATTTTTTAAATTGAATTTGGATATATATGTATATATATATATGTATATAGTATAATCTTTTCTTCTTTTATTTAGTCAATTGGTATTTAAAATAATATAATTTATAGAATTTTGTGCATTTGTTTGGATACATAATTAATTTTATGTACATAACAAAACCTCTTTGCAATTTGTTAGTTAAAAATGCATAGTTTGATTTTTCTTCTGATTGTTTGCAGGCTTTTAACCTTTTGAAGGAGAAGCTTACTTCGGCCCCTATAATTTGTGCACCAGATTGGAGTCTTCCATTTGAGGTAATGTGTGATGCCAGTGACTATGCTATAGGTGTTGTTTTGGGCCAAAGGAAGAATAAGTTGCTGCATGTGATTTATTTTGCAAGCAGGACATTGACAGATGCACAACTTAATTAAGCAACAACTGAGAAAGAACTTTTGGTAGTAGTGTTTGCATTTGATAAGTTTAGATCTTATTTAATTGGGTCTAAAATCATTTTTTATACTGATCATTCTGCTCTTAAGTATTTGCTAGCCAAGAAAGATGCCAAACCACGATTACTAAGATGAATTCTTCTCTTGCAAGAATTTGACTTAGAAATTCGGGACAAAAAGGGGACCGATAATTTGGTTGCTGACCATTTGTCCAGGTTGGAGAAAGATTACCTTGAGATTGAAGAACAAATTAATGAAACATTTCCTGATGAGCAATTGCTTTCTATCCGAACGGCTCCATGGTTTGCTGATTATGAAAATTATTTGGTCAAGAAAATTTTACCTCCTAACATGTCTTATCAACAAAGAAGGAAATTATTTTTTGATTTGAAACATTATTTTTGGGATGAACCTTACTTGTATAAACATTGTGCAGATCAAATTATGAGAAGATGTGTGCCGGATGAAGAAATGGAAAGCATTCTTCGTCATTGCCATTCGAAGGAAGTTGGAGGACATTTTGGTGGAACAAAAACTGCAGCAAAAATTTTACAATCCGGATTCTATTGGCCTTCATTGTTTAAAGATGCTTTCAAGTTTGTTTCAATGTGTGATGATTGCCAAAGGAGTGGAAATATTTCACGGAGACATGAAATGCCCTTAAATAATATTTTGATAATTGATTTATTTGATGTTTAGGGTATTGATTTTATGGGGCCTTTTCCTTCATCTCATTCTAATAAATACATTCTTGTTGGTGTATAAGTGATGGGGGTAAGCATTTTTGAAATAACCAATTTGAGGCTTTGTTGTATAAATATAGAGTAACACACCAGATAGCAACACCTTACCATCCTCAAACTAGTGGACAAGTTGAAGTGTCAAACCGAGAGTTGAAGAGGATCCTCGAAAAGACCATAAATAACTCACGCAAGGATTGGTCTAGGAAACTAGATGATGCACTTTGGGCCTATAGGACAGCTTTTAAGACACCTATCGTCTCCATACCAATTGGTGTATGGAAAAGCTTGTCACTTTCCTGTTGAATTGGAACATTGGGCATATTGGGCAATTAAAATTCTAAATTTTGATCTTAAGGCAATAGGTGAAAAGAGGGTGTTGCAATTGAATGATATGGATGAAATGAGGAATGATGCTTATGAGAATACCCTAATTTACAAGGACAAGATGAAGGTTTGGCATGATAAGCACATTTTGAGGTGAAACTTTGAGGTGGGACAGAAAGTGCTGCTTTATAATTCCCATCGCAGACTTTTTCTGAGAAAGCTAAAATCTCATTGGTCAGGGCCTTTTCTAGTAACGAAGGTGTTTCCTTATGGAGTAGTTGAAATCAGTCATGAAACAAAGGGAACTTTCAAGGTGAATGGACAACGATTGAAGCCATATTTTGATGGAGAATTCAGCAAGTAGAAAGATTCTCTAGAGTTACAACAACCGCAGTAAAGAATGAAAAAAAGTATAGCTAATGACTATAACTTAAAGCACTTAATGGGAGGCAACCCATCAGATTTTTTTTCTCATCTTTTATCTCATTTGATATTAGTAATTTTAAATTTTAAATTTTAGCTTCAATTTTAAGTTTTGGTGAATTATTAGTTAGATTTTAAATTCTGCACTTCATTTTATGATAATTTTATTTTTAATTAAATTTGCTTATTTTATTTGTCTTGTAGGTAAAAAAAATCTCATATGTTCGCCGCCGGCGAGGGTAGTTTCGCTACTAGCGAAAAGGAGATCTCGCGGGCAAGAATCGATTTAAATGGGATTTTTGCCGCGGCCAGTTTTTCTTTCTTACATTGAGGACAATGTAAGGTTTTGGTTGGGGATGCGGTAAATGGTAAATCTTTTCTTCGCTTCATTTTTAGTAGTTTTGTTTGTGTGTTTATTTATGTTTAATTTTGATTTTCCATTTATTTTTCTGCATTTTGATTTAATTTATTTTATTTCTTTATTGTCTTGTTTTTATTTTTTACTTTTTATTCTATTTTTTTCTCATTTTCATTTTACTTGTTTTAATTTACACGTTGATGATTGATAACTGTATTTATATATAGTTATTTTCACCTATTTTATTAATTATAATTGCTATGTTCTTGACATTTTTGTTTAATTTTAGTTAAATAAATGAATATTCACCTTTTATATGTAGAGAAATACATTTTTAAGAATATTAAATAATTTGTATCGAAAATGTACTTAATTGCAAATTTTTGTCCAAAAATCTAATTTCAAATAAATGAGTACTTAATTGCAATTATTAAACGTCAAAAATATAATTTAAATTAAAATTGGGCTTGATTGCAATTAAAGAAAGATTAAAATTTTATTTGAATTATATTTGTGGGTCAAAATGTAATTAAGGAAATTCAATTTTCTGCACAGGGGAATAATGCCACACGCACCACTCAGGACTCTCAACACCCACCCTTCGATCAACCAATCAACGGTCTAGATGTGGCGAGTGCATTTCAGATGAGACAAAAGAGAGTACCCAGAATTATTGTTGCACGCAACCCGGCACAGCGGGGCCCACCTACCGCGCAGGCCGGCGTGCAGAGTGGGACCCACATGTCGGCTGCGCAGAGTTTCCCCGAGGCACATCGCTCACCATTGGATCGTCTGAACGGTCCAGATTGAAGCGCATGGAACCAAGATGTCGCGCACCGAACCGCTTTCCTAAAAATCTTGTGCGACGCGGGACATCCAAGAGGCGTGCACCCTCTCTTTTTACAGAATAAGAAGAAGCCACGTGTCTATTAAATATTCCAGCGAGTAACATGATGACACGTGTCATGCATTAAGTGAACCAAAACGCACGGAAACGGCGCTCGTTTCCAGGCACGCCGTTGTGTTCAACATGTCCCCGTGCGCCTTGCTTTCGTGCGGCACAGTTCCAAGCACCCTTTTTGCTCTCACCAATTAAAGGATGCCATGTGTCCCACTATATTTTACAACAAATCAGATCGCGACACGTGGCTGAGTATATTGAAAACAAAATCAGAAGCGCGCGCCGTTGTCTCCCACTTAGTTTAAAATAATATTTTTGTTGTAACGGTTTGTCCCCCACGCGTTTTATTTTTATTTTCGATACAAATATTATACGGGTGTCTACGTAATTAAAGAAAAATGTATATTTTTTTAGTTGTATTTTTGTTGCTATAAATAGGGCATTTATTGCCAAAATTTGGAGGTTGGGTTTAGGGGTTCATTTTAGGGGTTGGACTGTGGAACACGTAGAAGCCATTTTGGCTTCTGTTGTGTTCTACGTGTGCCAAATATTTGTTTTAAGTGATGTTTTAATTTTCTGTGTTCTTCATCTTATTTTCCTTGAACTGTTGTAATTTTTATTTTAAATTTATGAAGTAATTTAATTTTTCTAGGGTTGCATTTGATCTAAATTTATAAAACTTTGATTTTAATTATTTTTTATAGATTTATAAGACGTTCGATTTGTTCATTCTATTTTTTGCTTAATGCTTTTTGATTATTTATGAATCTTATCAAAACGATCCATGGCACATAAATAAACTTGGAAGAGGCATTTATGTGTGTATTGCTCGTAAATAGAATGACATGTATGATGAAGGATAGGAATATACCCTAATTGTATGTGTGGCCATTTGAGAACTTAGAACTTAATGAATCTTATTAAATTTAATTCTTATATAGATATAGTGAATTAATTTAACGAGGTATGTTTATACGGAGCTCGGAAGAGATGTATGAATAAAATTAGAAGTTTTCGGTTAACAAATTAAATGTAGTAAAAAATATAAATCAAAAGAAAATAATATGATTAGAGTGGAATAATTTGGTGAAAAATTGCAATCTTAGATTTCTTTTATTTTGTTAACTCTTTTCTTTTAACTTTTTTTTATAAATCAACGATTGTTTTGGATAAAATCAGAGAGAAATAATTTTAGTACTCAACAAACTGTAGTAACAAATCTCCATGGGAATGATCTTTACTTACAAATTTTATTACTTGTGACCATGTATACTTACACGTTTTATGTTCTTTAAAAGAGACAACAATGATAATAGTGTGATTGTGATAACAAGTAGCTTTTAGAAGACATTAAATTTTGCTTCGGTTTAAAGATAATTTTAAATGTTGATTTTTCCTAGTTGGCGACTCTTTTGGTATGTGGTATGATTTGGTTGATTAGTCTAAATGCTTAGAGAAGTCTTAAGTGCGAATTTTTCATGGACATTTTTGTGATCTCAACAAATTCTAGAACTCATTTGAAAACCTCTTGAGGTGAAATAATTTGGAATTACAATGTTTAGGATATGATGTAGGCCATTTTTGGATCGATTGTGCCATTTTAAGCCTACCTTGTTATCCTTATATCACTAGTTACCTCTTTGAGCCTATTTAAATATATTGTTAGCCTAATTTTTCTTTCTTTTTGCCTTCTATAACCTACCTTTCATTTAGCCAATATATATATATATATATATATATATATATATATATATATATATATATATATATATATATATATAATTCCTACCTTATTTGTTAAGAGCACTTAATTTTGAACACAAACTTTTCAAGAGCAATTGGAGTAAGGATGTAATAAAAAAAATAAAAAAAATAAAAACTCTTCCACATATATTGGAAGAAATTGGTTAGGGGTTATGTCTTAAAAAAATCCTTCACATTCTAGTAAATAAAAGAATGTTAGTGATGGATGTACTGAGGTGAAAGATTGAGGAAGAATTTTTTTTATCTTTGGAAAAATGGGATATGATCGGAAGAAAAAATTTGGGTGTAATGGTGTTACTATTTTACTTAATTGGTTGTGTTTAATCTAATAAGTTCTCTTATTTTTATTTTGACACTTCATGTTCTTTCTTAACCAAATACCTAAGCCTAACATTACAAGCTTCATAAAGTCCTATTGATCTGAAGTGGTGTATTTTCCTTCATTATTGGAGAGAGGTTTGAAAAGTGAACATATGGAATTTGAGATTTCATCTTTTTGTTTGTGGATGTTGTGCATAATATTATCCGGGCATTATGGCTATTGGTTTGTGGTTTGATGGATTTTAAAGATTTAATAACAAAAGTGAAATTGGCATTTGAGATTTCTTAAAGCTTGGGTGACATTTAATTATTCTATGTGTTGTGTGTTATTTACAATTTTTGAGACATTTGTACAAATTAATTGTTATTTGATTTAATTGTTTTGAGTTAGGATAGTTATAGGTAAGATGTTTGTGGGTATCATCACTGGAAGCCCTCACGAGATTACAACTTGTCCTATTAGGGCTGCCTAGGGGTTTAAAGGCTTATTGCATACGCTTAATGTAATTTTGTAAATAAAATAAATTTTCTTTGAATTTTTCTTGTAATGTCTCCTTTGAATTTATTCATAGATCGCTTTTCTTGCTAGAGACTAGCAAGAAGCTGATTGGGGGTTGTTGATAAGAGTCAAATTATTACATTTTTGTTATGATTTAAATGTTGATATTTGTGTGAAAATTGTGTTTATTTGATTATTTAATCCACAAATGTCATTTCACGGGTATTTCGTGTTTAAAGTGCAATTTCAGGTAAAATCATGATTTTGGAGAAGTTTGGGACAAATTTCAATGATCGGGATTGAGTGAGAATAAAAAACAAAGTTTCAAAATTTGGAAATCCCGCCGCTAGCGAGAAGATTCTCGCCGCCGGCAAAAATCTTATAGAGAGCGCTGGTTTGGGCAGATGCAAATCTCGCCGCCAGCGAGACACCTTCCGCCGCCGGCCAAATTCATCTCACTGTCGACGAGAATAAGAGGAGCAAAACGAAAATATTACCGAGAGCAGGGGTTTTGGTAGATGCAAATCTCGCCACCGGTGAGACACCTTTCGCCGCCTGTCAAATTCATCTCGCCACCGACGAGAATTAGAGGAACCAAAATTTTAATTTTTCCAGAAATCTCGCCGTGGTGAGAATAATGTCCCCTCCGGCTAGTTTCGTCTGAAAACACTTTTTTTATGTTGTTTTGTTCCAAAATTGCCCCCAAAACCCTAGATCCATATATACCATAAGATAGAGAAAAGAGGGGACGACAGAGAGGAGGAGGTCTGAGACATTTTTGGAGGAGAGAAGGAAATTTTGGAGAGAAAGTTTGGAGAAGCTTGAAGGATTATCACCATTGTTGCTACCACGTGTTCATCTTCAAGAGTTTTTCATCTCTTCTCCTTAGCTTTCATTTTCTGTATATTATTCAGATTTGTTATTCATGGATTCAATTGAGATAATGTTTGTTCTTATTTTCATTATGAACTAATTCATTTTTGTTAAGGCTATGATGTAGTTGAATCAAGAAAATCTGATTTATTTTGTTATTGTTATATGAGTTCATTGTTTTGAAGTTGAGTATTTATTTCCATGCTTAATGCTTTTAAATTTCTAGCCAAGATTTAGATGATTTGTTGCATTATATTGGGATTGAGATGAGATGTGTAATGAATGCTTCTTGTGATAAATACTGTATGTTGAATGCGAGTGTGAGACCTAATGCATGATGTATGTGGTTATTCTAGAAATTCCATAAATCGTAATGTGCTTGTTTGTGATTAAATCTTCATAGAAATATAGTTGGTTTTCATTGATAAGTAATTCTAATATAACTTGAGAGAGAGTATTAGGTAAATTTGGGTTTTTCAACCATCACTTTTAGCTTTGATTCTCATATAACATGATTTGAAATCCAATTTAATTAATTTAGCGAAATCAAATGCCTTAGCGGTTTTAATCATTTGTGAACAACATTCAATTGTGTTATTTGCGTTTATTTTTAAGTTAATTTGCTTCTTAAACAATTTCAACAATTGGGTTTTCAAATAAAATTATGATTAGTCCATTTCGGTACTTAGTAACGCCATTCCTTGTGGGTTCGATATCTGTACTTTTGTATACTTTATTACTTGAACGATTCGTACACTTGCGAAAATATGCATCAATTAACAAGAACTCACTCAACACTCACTGAATGCATAAGTATATCATGCTTGAAATTTATAATTAATTAAGTGAGATTTTAGGAGTTGAGATAATGTTGATTGTAAAAACTATAGTCGAACTCTGTCTTTCACTATATAAAATTCCAGTATAAAGAGATACCAAGTTTTGATAGGGCTACCTACTGATATGTAAAAGCTACCGTATTAAGCTGATAGAGCTACCTCAAAACTAGTGTGGAAGTTATCATACCGGGTTTATTAGCCAGTGCATATTTCCTATAAAAAAATAAAAATAAAAAGGTGATAAAAGAAATAAATAAACAAAATTATATAAAAAAATTTACACAAAAAGAGAGAGCCAAAAATGGTTATGCAAAGAGAAAATTATATAATCATTCCTTCATTCAAAAAGAATAAAAGAAAATAAGTGCGATAAGTTTGAAAGGGAATACAAAATTAAAGCTCTCTCTTAGTAAAGAAAATTTTTGTTATGTGCAAATTCAATTTCAACTAAAAATTTTACATGATTGGTGATGCTCTTTATTTTAAATTTTTCATAAGTAATCATAAATAGATAAATTAATATACTATTGTAATTCAAAATTTATTTCATTTTGAGTAATTTTCAATATGTCAGGATATTTGAGGAGAAATATATATATGCTTTATAGGATTAATTATACTTGCCGTGAATAATCTAATTTTTTCAAGCATAATCTTTATTTCATACTCGAAAATTGATTGTTTAAGTAATTTTCATATTTGAATAAACCAACTTCCTTTATTCAAAATAAATATAAACATAATAATAATAATAATAATAATAATAATAATAATATTTTTAAATTTTGTAATTTATTTAAGTGTTTATTTGAGATTTTTGGGTAATTATAGGACTTAGGGGGAGTTTTTGAAAATTTTAGGGTTTTTGAAGGTCTATCGATAGAGTATTAACTAGATCATTCGAGACTTTAATATCTCGATCGATTGAGCATGCTCAATCTAAATATACTTCTTCTTTTTTCCTCTTTTTCCCCATGCACCTCCAACTTCTTTTACATAAATGTTTTTATTTTTACCCAAATTCTCACCAAAATCATTTTTGTTTAAAATCACTTAAAATTGATAGCTAAACACTTCTCTAGCATCAATTGTTCCTGAAAAATTCCTAATTAGCGTAGAAATTATAAAAACCTAATTCAAATTTTCCTACATTTTCCCACCAAACAAACACCCCTTTTAAGTTTCTTTTATGTGATTTCTTTCAATATTGTATCATTGATAATATCACTGATCCCACTAGGCATTATAGTTCTATGGGTAGAGAGCACAATATTAGTATATGCTCTAACAAAAAAAATATTTACGGATGTAGGAAATATAATTCATCATAGGATTAAGTTATCTATTAACACCCAACAATTGAGTTACATTTTTCACAACCTCATTACTACTTTATGTAAAAATATGGGGGTAACTCAATCAAAAAGGGAAGTTATACTTCAACCTGGAGAATTTTTAAATGTGGCGTATTACGATGGGACTCACTTCTGGTATAAACATTGCCCAAAGGGATCGAAAGGCCACTTATTCATCTAGAATGATAATGAAAGATGAATTACATCATTTGAATAAAAAAATGACCTACATGAAAGATTATCAGTAAGCCTACATTGCCCAACAAGCTAGATTTTTAAATCAACAACATCATGATTAGATAAATCATAACCGTTTAATGTATGAAATGAATCCGTTACAACTTAACCATCTCGGGTTGTCATTTCTACAAAATTGGGCATTAAAGTCAGTTTTTAACGGACTTTAAATTGTAAGACTTAAAATTCACTACTACAAAAAGGGGTATTTAAGTCGATATGTAAAGTTGGTTTTTGGCAAAACCCGACTTATAATGAATTTAAAGTTGGTTCGGTGTAGAACCGACGCTATCCACCTAGGACATAGCGTCGGTTGACTTGGCGAACCGACGCTATGTCCTACTTGGATAGCATCAGTTGACATTTATTTTTTAAATTAAAAAATGCATGTAGTTTACAATTGAAATTGTTTTTTAGGTACAATGTTTTTTTAGATCAATTAGTATTTTATTTGACTCTTTAAAATTTAAGTTGGATATATATATATAGTATAATTTTTTCTTTCTTTTAGATAATTGGTGTTTAAAATTATATAATTTTGTGTATTTGTTTGGATTTTATATACGTACGTACAATATATCTTTATTTAATTTTATGTATTTGTTTTGGATATTATTTTTAAATTATTATTTTTTCTTTTTCTGTAGTACATGTATATATATATAAGAGTTTAAATAAAATAATAATTGACAAAAAAAAATCAATTTTAAATTGCGTGGCTAGCGTTGGTTGACGGGGCGAATCGACGCTACAAACATGGCTAGCGTCTATTTGACTCGTCAACCGACGCTAGTCATATAATATTACCGTTCTGCTCTCTTCTTCACCGCAGAAAGTTAAAAAATTTCCATTTCTCTTCCCCCTTCTCCCAAAACCGAGCTCTCACCCAATATTTTCCCATTTTCTCACTTATTCTCACTTACAAAACACCCATTTCTTTCATTTAGTCATTTCATAACATTCTTGTAAGTATTTTTATTAATATTTTTACTTGTTATTCAGTTTGCTTTATTTTTTGTATAAATTTTTTATTTATGTATGTTTTGTATTATGCTTGTTATTATATGTTTGGCTTATTTTCTGTGAAAATAATACCTGCATGTTGTGGGTTTGAGGGACTATAATATTTATTGTACGTGGATAAATTTATTTACATATAAATAGTTATATTTTATTAAGTAAAAGTAATACATTTGTAAAATGATTAAAATGATAAATGTTTTGTATTATGTATGTTTTGGTATATATTCTAATAATTAGGGAATTTTTATATAATAATACTTGAAATATATTCATTGGATATATAATTAATTAATATGCTTAATTAATGTCATTAATAGAAAATAGAAAAATCTTGGATGTCAAAGTGTAGAATTGAGCAAGACTACATTTCTGGAGTTGAAAGTTTCACGGAATTTGCTTGTAGAAATAGTAATACTCGAACTAGTATGTTTTGATGCCCATGTGTTAAATTTAAAAATGAGTGATTTCATGAATTTGATGAGGTTAAGTATCACCTTATCCATAGTGGTATTCTTTTTAGCTATAAATGTTGGTATTATCATGGAGAAAATATTGATAATACTCATGGGAAAAAGATAAATAAGAATGTGAGTGGATTACATACATCTTATCATAATGTACAGACAGAAAATATATTTCATGGTGTTGAAGATGTATTAAGCGAGGATGATCCCGAAACCTTTAAAAAACTTCTAGAAGATGCCGAAAAACCGTTGTATCCAAAATGCAAAAATACACTAAAATGTTGGGATTGGTTCATTTGTACAATATGAAGGCAAAACATGGTTTTTCTGACAAGGGATTCACAGAATTACTAATTCTACTAGTCGATATGTTTCCTGAGGGTATTGAATTTCCATCTTTCATGTATGAAGTGAAGAAATCTCTTAGTCGATTTGGCAGGGAATATCATAAGATTCATGCTTGTCCAAATGATTGCATTCTTTATAGAAAAGAATATGAGACATTAGATGATTGTCTAGTTTGTAAAGAATCGAGATGGAAGTATGGTACAAATGAGACAACACATAAGAAAGGTGTAGATAATCGATCTGATGATGGGGTGCTACGTCATCCTTGTGATTCTCCAAATTGGAAAGTAGTAGATAGTTTATCTCCTCAATTTTCATCTGATTCACGCAATCTTCATCTTGCCATTGCTGCTGATGGAATTAATCCACATAGTTACCTTAGTAGTATATATAGCTGTTGGCCAGTAATTATGGTAACATACAACCTTCCTCCCTGGTTGTGTATGAAAAGAAAATTCATGATGTTAACATTATTGATCTCAGGATCGAAACAACACGGTGTTGATATTGATGTATATTTACAGGCTCTGATAGATGATTTAAAGACGTTGTGAAATGATGGTGTAAATGTTTACGATGCACATAAAGAAGAACACTTTAACTTGAAAGGTTTCTTTTATGGAAAATTAATGATTTTCCTGCCTATGGAAACTTATCAGGACATGCAACAAAAGGTTACAAGGGATGCCCTATATGTAGTGATGGAACTTCTGCAACTTATCTTGTTCATAGATTAAAGATGTCTTATAGAATACATAGAAGATTTTTTCCATCTAGACACAAGTTTAGATACCAAAAGAAACCGTTTGATGGTGAAGAAGATCATGATCATACAACCTGACCTTTACGAGGTGTTGAGATATTAAGGCAATTGAATGGTATGACATTCAAAAGATATGAAAAGATGAAATAAAACTCACTAAGGTAGGGAAACGATAGAAGTCAACTAATGAAATGGGTGAAAATGAGGAAGAGTTTGAACCGACTTACTATGGTTGTTGGAATAAAAAATCAATATTTTGGGAATTACCTTATTGGAAAGACCTACATATTCGTCACATCTTAGATGTCATGCACATTGTAAAAAATGTATGTGAGAGCTTGATTGGTACTTTACTTAATATACCTAGAAAAAAAGGATGAAATTAAAGCAAGACTGGATTTAAAGAAACTAGGCATACGACCTGAATTGGCACCAAGGGTGGAAAATGATAAGAATCGAACATACTTGCCACTAGCATCATATACAATGTCAAAAAAAGAAATTTTGAAAGTTCCTTATGGTTACTCATCCAACTTAAGAAATTTTGTGTCTATCACAGATAAGAAACTTTATGGATTGAAATCACATGACTGTCATATCTTAATGCAACAGTTATTACCAGTTGCTATTAGATCAATTCTTCCAAAACATGTTTGATTATCAATAATTCGGATTTGTTCATTCTTTAATACAATATGCAAGAAATCTATATCAATTGGGAAGTTAAATTATTTACCGAAAGATGTTGTAGAGACTTTGTATCTAAGTGGAACCTATAAAAAAACAAGTGTACATGATTTTCCATATTCGAACATCTTTATTATTCAATAGTAAAATTAATAAAATTACTAATATTCCTTTGTACATACCATAACTTTGTGACATATAAGCTTATGAGATTTCTTAAAGGCAATGCCACTACTCTTGTTCCATAGCTTCCATGCCCTATCAAAGTTTAAAACAATTAGTTTTTTATTAAATATTACAAAGAAAAATAGAAGAAAATAGCTTGCTATAACTCTTACATTTCAACAACTATTTTTGTATCTTTACTCAATTCTATGGAAGTTGAGTCACAGTACCAAATAAGATTTCCATATAGATCAAGGGTTACCAACATCCAATGATCTTGGCCTCGTTCAAACCTTAGTGGCCAAGGGATTGTCAACTTATGATTTTTGTTAAGCCTTAATGCCCTATCACATAATTGTTTAACTTTGATGCTAAAATCCTTCTCTTGATATTGATTGAAAAATGAAGAATCATAGAACATTGCTAAATGTGATGAGTGATTATGTTGAAGTTGATAATAACATACCCTATATAAAAGAAATATATATAAATAATTAGATAATACAAATATAATTATATATTTTCTACATAAATGAAAGTTATTTACTCATTGAGGACTTACTTTGTCCATACTTGAATTATACTTAAATCGATCATTTGATATTCAAATAGCTGTAATATACACTTGATGAACGAAAACCGGCATCGCCGATCCTGCCAATACTTTGGTTTATATTTATAAAACTCTCGCAAGTGCACGAATCATTTCATAGAAAATGATAAGTATACTCCCAAGGTCGATCTAAGGAAGGAATGTATGTGGTTTTTAATTTATTATTCAAACTTTTAAAAATGAAATTAAATCCTAAACATCATGTCACGATATTTTGGGGTTTTTTTGTTTTTAATCTAATTACAGAAAATTAAACATAGATTCAATAAACATTCATGCAAATTTTATCTTTCATAAAGAGTGGAGTATTTATGGATATAATAACTAAGTAAATTATGCTTGCTCGTATTATTTAGGTTATTAAAGATATGAATTGATATTTATTGATTCTCCCTTTTTTGTATGAATACCACCTTTGGTGGGGTTAGATATTCTTTGTTAACTAAACAAATCAATTAACACCTATGGGTGGGGTTGATAACTAATTTGGTTAATTAAATAAATTCCTTTTTCTAAGAGATTGAAAATGAACCATTTAAATTCCACCTTTGGTGGGGTTAGACAGTTTAAACTTTATTCAAGGTGTCCAAATTAAACCTAAGAATTTAGTTATCCGAGTACTAACTTTCAAGTTTTAAAACTACTACTGAAAACATGTTGTCAATACATTTTCAGATAATAATTCTTATAAAAACTTTTGAAATAGAGCTTCACTCTAACTACCGGGCGATTGTACCAACAAATAAAAGAGCACTACTCTAAATTAGACCGGATAACTAAACCTTAAAATCTAATTTTCAGATTTAAGTTTGTAATGAAAAATAATATATTTCTCTCTAACGTCCTTAATATAAAATCTCGAATAAAAATAAAATCAATTCATTTTAGAGATTTTTACCTATTTAGTATTTCGCAAGCATAACAACGTTATTATTATATCATGTTTACAAATAGCTAGCAGAGTTAAATTTAATCACAGACAAATTAAATATAACTTGTAAGAATAAAGCATAAAAAATAACTGCAAAGAAAATAAAATCCTTACAGTACTTCGATGCCATTCCCGTTGCTAGAAAACCTCCAAACGGAATTTGCACTCCCATTTATTGAATCAAAAAGCTAATAAATTACAAAAACATAACTATTTCTTCCCAAAATGGGAAGAACTCTAAAACTAAGAGAAACTAGCTAAAACATAAGAAAAACTAAAAACTAAGAAATGGAGAGCAAGAAAGAAGAGAGAAGTGTGTTTTGAGGTGTGTTTTGAAGTGAAGGGAAGGGGGTATTTATAGGTGAGGATAGAGAGAACAAATGAGTAAAAAAATGTTTAAAAAAATGTTAAAAAATGAAAAAACGCGTAATGGAAATGCTGAGGTCATCAATGACGTCAGCATGATGTCATGGGGGCGGCTGCACGTGAAAAATGGGCAGCAAGCGTTGGGCGCATGGAGGGGATCTTGGGGCGCTGCGCGCGTATGCGGGCTGTCGGCCTGTGACTCGGCCTTACGTGAAACGGTCTGTGTATTTGAAAGCCTTATTTGAGAGCGGTGGGCGCGATTTCCGTCTTTTTGACATTTTTGACCTTTTCGACCCATTTTGTCCAATTTTTCCATGTTTGTTGACCTTTTCCCACTTATTTATTAATATATTTGTGATGTATTGCTTCAAGTATTCCTCTTTGAGTCTTTAAATTGCTTTTTTAAGCCAAAATACCTGAAAAACAATAAAAATACCCGTGATTCCGAAAAAGATAAATTTATATAAATATATGATAAAACATATAAATATATATATTTTTAATCAATTAATGTGCATAAAATCATGGTAATTTTAGTGCTTTTTTGAGCACTTATCAAGACTCGATCCATATATATGTTTGTTTGATGTCTACACCAAAAATTTCTATAGTAAATGACAGAATCCATCCATCCTTTATGCTAGATGCCCTTCCAACAATAGCCATCAAAGTGCCAAGATTTCTACTTATGTTTAAAGCATAATCATAACACATGGGCATCGAATCATACTAATTTCATTATTACTATTTCTACAAGAAAATTCCAAGATACTTTCAACTCCAAAAATGTAGTCGTACTCAATTCTACACTTTGACATCCAAGATTTGTCCATTTCTATTAATGACATTAAGCATATTAAATATATATCCAATCAATGTATTTCAGGTATTATTATATATGAATTCCCTAATTATTGGAATATATACCAAAACATACATAATACAAAAATTTATCATTTTAATCATTTTAAAATTGTATTACTTTTACTAAATAAAATATAATTATTTATATGTAAATAAATTTATCCATGTACGGTAACCATTCTAGTCCCACAAACCCACAACATACAGATATTATTTCCCGTGACCCACATAGAAAATCAGCCAAACAAATAATAACATGCTTAATACCAAACATACATAATGCAAAAATTTATACAAAAAATAATGCAAAGTGAATAATAAGTGTGTAAGATTAATAGAAATACTTACAAGAATAAATGAAGTGACAAAATGAATCAAATGAATAAAAAAAGGGTCTTTTGTAAGTGAGAAAATAGGTATAAAAAATTTAAGTATTTTGCTCAAAAAAATAGGGGTTTGAAAGATAATTTAGAGAGGAAGAAAAAAAATTAAACTGTGTTGGAAATAGTGGTCATAAATGGCTAGAAAATGCAAAATAGTGGAAGAGGTGAAGCTCGGTTTTTAGTTTTTGGGTGTTGCAAATTAAAAATGTTGTGTCTGATGCAGAAGAAAGAAGAAAAAAGGAAAAATCCATGTGGATAGCGTCGGTTGACGTGTTGAATCGACACTACATGAGAACGTAGCGTCTGTTCTACATGTTAACCGATGCTACACACGTGGATAGCATCGGTTGACACGTAGAACCGATGTTACGTCCTATGTGTAGTGTCGGTTCAACACGTCAACTGATGCTACATGTAGCGTTGATTTTTTACCAGACCAACTTTAAATTCATTATAAGTAAGTTTTATCCAAAAACTGACTTTACATATCGACTTCAATGCCACATTTTGTAGTAATATGTATTCAAGCCATTTAGTAGCACTTGAGTATCAATATTATTATTTTACCTTTACACCACTAGAATGATCATGGTAACATCTTGAAGAATAAGGATCGAATAACATGGAGAACTAAACTCCAAATTTCTTTCAAAAATTTTATGACTTTTTATATTTATTTCCATGTATTTTTTTTTATTTTATGTTGTGAACTTTAGTTTAATTATTTTTTCGATATTATGTTTGTTTTTGTTTCATTTTATTTATTTTAGTTTTATTTCCTGTCATGTGAACAATGTTTATTATAATTAGAACTGTTAAATAACTGGTTTGTTGAGATGTGTAAGAAATACATAGTATTCTACCTATCTCATTAAAATGTTTGGAATGATAGATACACCTGCATTTTCACATAAATACTTGAGCATGTTTAGAAAATAAGTAACTTTTTTTCTCTTTATTCTTTATCTTTATTTGTAATTGCAACAATAAAGGCAATGTAAGCTCTAGGTTGAGGTGGAAAAAGTTAAATGTACATAAAATTTGAGGAATTTTTTAAATTTTTATTAAACATTGTTTACATTTTCATTTGTGTTCATTTTTATTTACTTACTTTTATTTGTTTTTATTGGTTTAGGAATTTTAGGTTTGATTTTAAAATTTTCTTACAAAATTATCATATCTTTTAGTTAATTTTAGGTAAAGGATGAACTATATATTTGCACTATTAGATTAATTTCTTGAACATATCATGAAATAACGTGATAATTAGTTAATATTTATCATAATTTATATTTCATAATAAAATATTAAAATTGCAATAAACTAGAAATTGGTGTTTAGGAATTAATTAGAGGAGACTACCTTGTAAGAATAGTTTGAGCTTTTATCTTTTCATTATGATGATAATATTTTTCTACTATTTTAGACACTCTTCTTACAATTAAAATTGTTAGATGATCTCTATAGGTTTTTGATTTGAATGCTAGAATGTTTACATCTACTTAAGTGTAATATATTTATTTTTATTACTTAAATTGAATGACTTATGTAGTAATTGATAGTATATGCTCTTTGTCATTCATGCATGACTTAAAAAAACATATATGGGTTACAAAAGTCAATACAAAAGAGATATCAAATTTAGTCACTAACCAAATCATGCATACGAGAATATATACAAATTGTACATGGGTCCTCTCTAATATTTACATATATATATAAAGAGAAAGAAAAAATAAAAGTCAAGATAAGAGAAAAAAATAAATAGTATAAACTAAATACTATGACCTAAAATATCCTACAAAGTTCTGAGAGATGGATAAATACAAAAGAAAAATAGGAAATAAATCCTCAAGAAGTCATTGCATTTTCTTCATCTCTATAAAGCATATAACTTGAAATTTTTATTTGATAATTTTGATTGATGTATGGGAAATAGTATTTTATTTCTTTATAAACCCTTTTATTCGATTCCTTTCATGAGATCCATATTATGCAATACTGTTGTGTGTTTTACAACACATAAAAACGTGCAAGTATACACGGTCACAAGTAATAATATGATAAGTAAAATATCGTTCCCATAGAGATTTTTACTAGTATTCGTTAATTATTAAAATTATTTCAACCTAATTTTATCCAAACAGTCAATAATTTGATGCAGTTTGACTAACTAACTTTTATAACAGATTGCAAGAAAATTCTAGGATTGCAGTTTCACCAAATTAATCCACTTGAATCATTATATTTTATCTTGATTTATGTTATCGTATTTTAAGTTGTTAACCAAGAACTCCTAATTTATCCATATATCTCTTCCGAGCTCCATACAGACACATCTAGTTAAAATGATTCACTATATTCCTATACGAATTAAATTCAACCAGATTTATTAAGTTATGAGTTCTCAAACAGTTACACATACAATAAAAGTATATTTCTATCTCTTATGTATATACATTATTTCATCACGAGCAGCACACAAAAATGCCTTTTTCAAGTTTATTTAAGTGTCACATATCAGTTAATTAATCTTCTGATAATTAAAAGCATTAAACACAGATAAAATAAACAACTTAAAACAGTTCCATAAATCATTCAAAAATACTTAATTCAAGTTTCATAATTTACGCTACACTGCAATCCTAGAACAAATGTTTTAGTTCATAGCAGAATTTAAAATTACAACACAACAAAAATAAAACATTGCAGAGAAACAAAAATTAAAAGAAAATAGATAAGGAAAAAAACTCTTTCACGATTCCTCAATGAAAAATAAATTTCTTCCCTTTTCTTCTTCTTTGTTGTCTTCTTTCTCTGTAATTTCCAACTCCAAAAACTAAATTGAAAAGGAAAACCAAAAAAAACTCCTTTTGTAAAATGCGTACAAAAGTATATATCCCCTTTCAATTCTTTTATTTTTATTTTTATTTTTTTATATTTTTTTATTAAAAGTGGGGAACAAAAAATGTATGGCAAGCAGCACGCGTGAAAACACTCTGCACATTTTTTATTCTTTTTTTTTCGCATGCAACGTGTCACCATGTGATTCGTTGAGAGAAATACAGTGACACGTGGCCGCTTTCCATTGGGTGGTAAGGCCGGGCGCATGTAGAACGCGTCGCACAGGATTTCCTCGCAATGGAAGTGATCAACGGCCGGAAGTGGGCACGGTTTCTGCGTTTTTATTTCACCAAATAAATGCCACGTGTCATCATTTTATTCGCTGGAATATTTCGGAGACACGTGGCTGCTCATTTTCCATTTGAAATGTGAGGGTGCACGCAGCTTGGATGGACTGCGTCACACAGGATTTGTAGACGAGCAGCTCAGTGCGCGACAGCTTGGTTCAACGTGCCTCAATCTGGACCGTTCAACTCATCCAACGGCGATCGATGCGCCTCGAGGGAATCGCGCAGCCGACATGTGGGTCCCACCCTGCCAGCCAGTCTGTGCACCGAGCTATGCGAGAAATACTTGAACGCGCTTCTACTTCGTCTGGAATGCACTCGCTACATTGGGGCCGTTGATTTGATGATCGAACGGTGGGTAATGGGCATCGTGATTGGTGCGAGTGTCATTCTTTTCCTGCGCAGAAAATTCAATTTTTTTAATTCTATTTTGACCCACAAATATATTTCAAATTACATGTTCAACTTTGTTTAATTGCAATATAGCCCTTTTAGTAATTTAAATTAAATTTTAAACTTTTAATAACTGAAATTATGCCCGATTTTAATTTAAATTATATTTCTGACTTTTATAAATTGTAATTAAAAAATCTTTTATTTGAAATTCTATTTTTGGGTACAAATTTGGAATTAAGTACGTTTTCGACGTAATTTACTTAATTTTATTAAAAACAATAAACACTACTTTATTAAACTAAAATTAACTAAAAATATAGAGAACATAGCAATTATAATTAATAAAATAGGTACAATTAACTATATAAAATACAGTTATCAATTACTTTTAACCTTTTCTTCTTTAAACAAATGCGAACTTATTAGTTTGATTCTTTACATATCTTTTATTCGCATATACCTTTGCATGAGTACTTAAACGCATAGGATCAGTGTGATATTGAGAGTATAACTTGTGAGGCTAGAGTTGAAGTGAATTTAGATTACGAGCACTGAAATTGGACAAAGTAATATTGATTTATTTTTTACGTGGATATGAATATGATTTTCAACTAATTGTTATTGAAAGAGTCCACGACCAGGTACACTACCAGGGTAAGGAGATGCAGACTCCTTAAGGACTCAGCCATAACTCACACTGATAGGAAATCAATAATTTATGTAGTATATACATTAGAAGCATAAACAATATAATATTAGATAATCAAATTACTTTGAACAATATATATTATATAAATTTAACAAAATGCAAGCAAGAATATAATGGCTTTGTAATTAAAGTTTAAGCTTTTAGTATGTTATAACATACACACTTTAAACTCATATTATACTAACATAACAATAGATCATACATAACAACCAATATAGTGAGGTAAACCCACACAGACCACATCTATATGGTAACATAATCGAATTGTTTAAGGCAACTACTCAATAGTAAAGAGTTCACTAAACAATAAAACAAGTAATACTCTAATAGACTATAAAACAACTATTACCTCTTTCTGTTTAGACCTCCATCCTAATTACTTATTTTAGCTCTTTACCTACTATTTTCACAATGATTTGGTTCAAATTTTGAACTCGACTGTCCTTCATAGCCTATAACATGTAAAATAGTGTGATTTATAACCACTAATTATAATAAGAACATACATTCAATGCACACACCGTCCATTACCAAAATCAAATCTAAGATTTGATTTTGAACTCATAGAACGACCCACATTGAAATGTAAGCTTTCCAAAATGATTTCAAAAATAGATATAAATCTTGGTATGAATTTTGGCAGAGTTTTAGTATTGTAAACAAGGGTGAAGAGAAGAGAAATGAATGGGGTATTTATAGCACTTGGATTTCCCTAGAAACCTTAGTGGCAAGGTTGTTAGTGAGGTGTGCAAAATGTGATAGTTTTTGTTTCCATAAATGCCAAGTAAAAACCACAAATACATACACACCAAACAAGCCAAAAATCCATGAGTAAGAATGTCCAAAAACTAACACTCTCAACTTAGCATGCACTCTATAAAAACCAACCATGTGGTCTATGTACATATGCTAGTCTACAAAATGTACCAAACTATATGCGTGTGTGATTATTGACCTATTGTAACTAACCTTACAAAAGGAAGATATGATGCTGAGTAAAATAAAATAGACATCATGTTTTGTATATGAGAAGCCAACATACAGATATAAGTACAATGGGACTTACATTTTTCTCCTTTAGCTTTCTATGTCAAAACATTGCACAACTAAATACATACTCACAATGGGACTTATAATTTTTTTTTTGGATATTTGTTTTTAAATTTTTGAATTTTAGTTTGATGTTTGCGGGTATCATCTTTGAAAACCCTCATAAGACTTAAACTCATCCACTAGGGAAACCTAGGGGTTTAAAGGCTTGTTATATATGCTAAATACAATCGTGTCAATCTATAAAAATGATTTAGGATAGTTTAATTTCATTTAATTTTTTATTTTGTCCTTGATAAAGCCTAGTAAGAAGTTGGTTGAAAGTTGTGATGAATGCTTAAAAGCACTAAATATAACGTGATTTTATGAACTTTAAATGTTAAAATAGATTTATATTTGTATAGTTTTATTATCATTTTAGCAAATCTATATATTCAGAACCACTGGTGTATTTTGTTGATTTGAGGTATTTATAGCTTCAAATGAATTTAACTGGTAAAAAATTGAAGAATAATAACTGAAAGCACTCCATTGCAACTATAAAGCATAAAAGACTAACGTATATATGTAATCTTTACATATGTTCCAACCAATGTAAGGGGTGAAATGAAAAAGGGTTTCTAGAAGCGCAACAACATGTATGCTACGATGATCTTTTATGTATACTATGGTGTGAGACAATCGAACGCAGATTCAATACACATTACAGGCTAACTCATTACATGACACAAAGAAATGCTTGCTAGGGTGCCCGATTATAGGATCCAAAATTTTCTCTCTTTTTTAGTATTTTCTAACCCTATATAAAGCCCTAAACCTTAATGTAAAAATCATCCTTCATCCCTCACCCCTCAGCTTTCAATTCTTTCTAGTTTATTTTTTCTTAGTTTTTCTTTTCTTAGTTTCAATATTGTTCTCTTAATTTTGATAGTTGAACATAGTTTAATTTATGTATCTTTTAATTTAATAAATAGTTGGCACATCTATTTGGAGGTCTTTCAGATAATATAAACAGTACTAAAATTTTGTACTTGAATGAATACACTTAAGGTATAACTTAAATGTATTCTTTTATTTTTTAAATTAAATTTATATATTGTTTTGATTTCTATATTTAATTTATGAGTCATTTATTGACTTAAGTATGTCTGGCTAAAATACTATGTGTATTAGTAATGTTGTTGTGCTTATGAAATATTAAAGTTGGTAAAAACAAAATTTTATAAAATGAATTAAGTTTTTTTTTGTCATCAAGATTTAAATGAAGTTTGTCAAAGAAAAATATATTAACGAAGTATTTTTCATAATAAACATGAGAGCTAGATTGATTTAATTATCTGGATCTGATCTAGAGTAATACTATTGGTTATTAGATGTAATTATCTAAATCTTATTTTGAGTCATGCTCTATTTCAAAGACTTTTATAAGATTTATTATGGAAAAACATATTAACGATATATTTTTCATAATAAATTTAAACTCTTAAAGTTAGCTTTTAGATATTTAAATCATAAACCCAACTTTGACACCTTGATATGAGTTTAAATTGTTAGATATTTAAACCAAATGCAGCAATTAAATGGTTTGTTAATCACTTAGAAAAGAACCATAATTTAGGTAAAATTAACTAATAAACCCGACCAAAGGCATTGAATTATTTTAATTAATAACAAATAATATACCTAATTAATTAGGTATACTATTTTGTAAGAAGGCATAATTAGTAATCTCAATTCATATCTTTAATAACCTAATTAATATTAAGAAGACACAATTAACTAATTAATTTATTCCATAAATTCTCCATCAAATTTATATGTTATTTTTCTAATGTTTGTTTAATCTATCCTTAGTTTTATGTCATTAGTTTAGATCTTTTAAAACACCCAAATTTTGTAAGAGAATGTTTAGGTTTAATTTTTTTTATAAGAATTTGTTGAATTATTTAAAATCATAGTTTCTTTTTAGATCGATCTTGAAAGTATACTTATCATTCCTTACAAAGTGATTCATGCAAAATAACCCTACAAAGGTAGAGTTATTTGTCCACTTTTGAACCATTTATTTGTCTCTTTTACGTAAGTATAATGCATAAGCTTAATTTGTGTTTAATATAGCAATGAAGGTGAAAACATATTAAACAGATAAAAAATAGGCAAAATTTAGGATAAATACAAAATCATCAAGGTTGATCGATCAACAAGGGAATAGATGGATCGAGGATTCATCACTCGATCAATCTAGAATAGGCTCAATTGATCGAGTGAAAAGGATGTTAATGCGTTAGCCTTAATTGAATTTCAACTTTCAACCTCAGCCCTTGGATCAAAGCAATACTAATCCTAATCTAATAAGGATTAATTTGAGCCTATTTAAAGCACCATATGGAGGTCATAAAACACACAATTAAGAATTATAAAATGCTTGCAACTTTGCGAAGGATTCAAGAGAACATTAGTGCTACAAATCAAGAGATTGAGTGTATCTCTTCTTCTTCTCCTTTGTTTGTCAATTTTATTTTATTTCATTATGAAAATATAAGCTTTTAGAACATAATTATGTCTAGCTAATTTATTAATTTAGAGGTCTTATAAATCCAATTTTCTAGATGCGATGATCTTATATTTTAATCTAATTGTTATTTCAATTCAATTATATTATTTATTTTAATTTTTATGCTATTAATTGTTCATCCAAGAATTGATCTATAAAGGCCCTTATATAGATTTGAGAAAATTATTTAATTGTTTGTCTTTATTAAGTAACTTGCATAATTTCTAGGTGGATATGTATGATTCTTATATATGTGATCTTTAATTGATGAACTTAATTAGTAGTATGCAATCTAATTGACATGAGAGTATAATTATGTTAATTATTGTATGGTGTGCAATGTACTTGAGAGAGGAATGCATGCTAGGTTAGAGTCAATTGATCATATAATTGATTGGTGATTATATTGAAGGGAATTTTAGTGATTCTCATGATAGGAAATTAGGGGATTAAAGATTCTTAGATCATTTTCTCATATATCTTCGTAGCTATTGAGTCATTCAATTTAAAATTAGTTGTGTTTTATTTTTTCAGTTTTTATAATTTTTATTGTTCAAATAGTATTTATAATAATATATATTAGTACTCGGTTATAAGTTACACAACTACATGTATGATATATATCCATATTTACGTATATTATGTTACTTATACGGTCCGTATACTTGTGGATTGCATCATGTTGGTCAAGTTTTTGGCCCCTTTGGTGGGGAGTTTAGCACTTGTAATGGATATTAATAATGGCTATTTTTATACTAGTTCGTACCTTTTAATTTTTGTTTTAGTGTTTTTGTTGTATGCCAAAGTTGAAAGGTGAAAATCTTGTTTCTCTTGATCCAAAAATAGAGAGAACTTTAGTTTTCTTAAGAAGGGATCAATTAGCAAAAGATTAATCAGGGGTTATAGTAGAATAAGAGGATCAATGAGCTACTGTGGTCCCTAAAACTTTAAGGAATTTTGCAGTCCCACAAGTAGATAAAACCCAATCATTTCTCAATAAACCATGCATCAATGCTAACAACTTCAAACTTAAGTCAAAAGTCATTCAAATGGTATAAGCAAATTAGTTTGGAGGGTTAGTCAATGATGATTCAATTCTTCACTTAGCTTCATACTTCAAAATATGCAATTCACCTTTTCTTGTTTCCTTTCTCACTAAGGGACAAAGCTAAGCCATGATTACAGTCATTACCCACAAGGTCAATCATAACACGGGATCAATTTGGCTTAGAAATTCTTGGCAAAATACTTCCCACCTTCAAAGATAGCTAAGCTCATAAACGATATCACTTATTTTTAGAAATTTGAAGGGGAATGACTTTATGAAACTTGGGAACGCTACAAATATCTGTTAAAAAGATGCCCATACTATGATTTTCCTACTTGGCTTCAAGGACAAACATTCTATAATGGACTAATGGGCTAGCCAAGGACCATAATTGGTGTTGTAGCTAGAGGAGCTTTAATGAGTAAAATTTAAGAGGAAGCTTTTATATTAGTTGATGAGATAGTATCCAATAATTTCCATTAGTCTTTGTAGACTCTCAACTCAAGGAGAGTGGTTGGAGTAGTAGATGTAGACACCATAGCAGCATTGCAAACTCAAACAGATGCTATACTATTAGGTTTAACTAAAAAATTAGATGGTGGCAGTGTGGGGGTAAATATGGTATAAAGCCCATTTATATGTGTGATTATTGTAATGGACCTCATTCTACTAAGGCATATGGGCACGTTCCAGAAGTAGTAAACTATGTTAACAATCAAAACCCCCAAGGAAACCCATACTCAAACACATACAAACCAGGATGGAGAAAACACACAAAGTTCTCATGGAACAATAACAACAATCTAAGTGGTAATCAATTCAACTATCAATCCTTACCACCATCAAGTTTAACAACAACCACAAGCCTAAGAAAAGAATACATTATTGAGCACAACACAAGTGCTTTAATGGGAATGATGAAATACTTTTTCATTCAGTAAATACAAAAGTGGATCACTTAGAGTCCACACATTGAGTTTCTATTCGAAATTTAAAGATCCAAATGGGCAAGTTCGCCCAAACTATATGTCAAAGGCCTCAAGATAACCTTCCAAGATATATATAAGTTAATCCAAAAAGAGAAGGTAAGAAGCATTGTAAAGAAATATCCTTGAGGAATGGTAAAACCTTAAAAGAAGAAGAGAAAGCTAAAATGGATGAGAAGAAAAAAATGGACAAGAAAGTACTAAGATAAAGTGATTCAACCAAATAAGAGAAACCTCTATAAACCCATTATTCTTTTCCCTCAAAGACTCCAGAAGTAAAAATTAGACAATCAATTTTAAAAATTTTGGATGTCTTCAAAAAGCTACACATAAACATACCATTTGTAGATGCATTTGAACAGATACCTCTATATTCCAAACTTATGAAAAATGTCCTATCTAAGAAAATAAGGCTCAGAGATAATGTGACAATAACCTTTAATGAAGGTTCTAGTGCCACCTTTGAGAGAAAATTATCATAAAAGCTTAAAAATATGGGTACGTTTGACATCCCTCGAACAATTGGGAATATAAATTTTGGCAAGTCATTATATGACTTAGGTGCATTAACCTTATACCACTATCATTTTTCAAGAGATTCACCAACCCTACTTCAGTAACATTGAAAATGGCCAATAAGTCAATCAAGCAACCCTAAAGTGTGGTAGAAGATGTGTTAGTAAAAGTGGACAAATTCATTTTTCTAGTAGTTTTCATTGTATTAGAAAGAAACAAGGCCATGGCATTCCTATCATACTTAGCCGTCCATTCTTAGCAACTTGAAGAGTACTTATTGATGTACAAAAAGGTGAGCTTACAATAAGAGTGCAGGATGAACATGTAACATTTAACATTTTAAGGCAATTAAATTTCCTAATATTGATAATACTAGTGATTGGTTTAAGGTAGGTGTTGCTGATGAACTAGCCAATGATGTACTTCACAACATGTTCCCTAGTGATGCCTTTTAATATGTGCTTGTTATTTCTGTGAACACACATGCTGCTGAACACCATGAAAATCACTTTGGCACACATATTCATAATGATAATTTAACTAAATTTGTTGAACCACCATATTCAAGACTTTAACACATTATGCTATGAACAATAAAATAAATTCATTAAAAAATAATTCAACATATTTTAATGATGAAATTGTGGAATCTGTGATGCAATTGATATTGTTCACTATGTGAAATATTTGAAGGCTATGCCTCCCATATGTGTATTTGATGCTATTGTAGAGTGTTATGAGACAAGTTTTAAATTAAAATGATCCATTGAAGAGCCACCAAAGTTAGAATCCAAACGTTTTCTCTACCATACCCAATCAAGTAGGCATGCAAAAGTGTTCAATGGAAAGGTAAAAGGATGCTACAAATAAATAAATTGGATGAGCTACAATGGAGTGCTTATGAGAATGCCAAGTTGTAAAAATAGAAAACAAAAAGAGGGAAACTTTTGAACTAGGATAGAAAGTATTATCGTACAAATTTAGACTTAAAGTATTTTAAGGTAAACTTAAGAGTAGATGGCCATATCTATTTAGCATCACTAACGTAACAAACAATGGATCCATTGAATTGGAAAATAAAAACAAAGAGTCATTCATGGTTAATGGACATAGTGTAAAACATTATCTTGGAGAGAAATTTCCAATTGAAAAGGTTATGATGACCTTAGTGGATGCACCTTAGGAGCTTATATGAATGTCTAGCCAAGGATGTTAAATTTGGTGCTTTTTGGGAGGAAACTCAATGTTACTTTACTTATATGTTTACTATTTTGTAGGTGAATAAATATAGAGGGCAATGACACAACAAAGATTGATCAGTTTGAATGAAAAATGTGGTGTGCCAAGGCTAAGCGAGTTTTATTTCATTTCACTCTTTTTCATATTCATATGTGCACATTGGGGACAATGTGCAATTTAATTGTGGGGGAGGAAACTTTGTTCTATCATATTTATCGGTTATCTAAAATTACTAATAAGTAAAGAGTAATAAATACTAAAAGTAATCAATTTATCTAAAAAAATGGTTAAGAAAAAAGAACCATTTAATTATTACTTTTAAGATATTAAAAAATTTAGGGTTTTTAAAATTTTAAATTTTTCTTTTAAATTATTAATATTAAAAAATAAGTCATGTCTAATGATAACACTATGAAAACATCAAATTCATACTCATTCATGAATTAAAACTCTCAAAAAATGATATCTTGACATGAATTTTAAAAAATCATTAAGTCAAATATTCTTAAAATAATGAGTATTAAAAAATAAAAATTATAATATAAGTGAAGATTTATGAAAAACGGTAGAAGAAAAGAAACTACGAACCTCTGTTTTTTTTTTTGTTTCTTTATCTCATGAACGAATGGCCTTAACACTCATCTTATCCCTTTATTAATTAATGGTTACCACACATGGGTTTTAAAGGGCTATTTAAGCCCAATACTCATAAAATAATGAGCATTAGAAAGAAAAATTATAAATAAATAAAAAGATAAAAAGAGCTCAAATTTGATACATTAAATGCTACAAATGATGAGGAATAAGTGAAGATTTATAATTGCAAGGAGAAGCCATTAAATAAAAATAATTTATGTAAATTTAAATAAAAGTAATTTATGTAATTAAATTTTACAAAAGAAAAGGTAGAGTCTCTTGATTGATGTATGATACGGGTAATATGAATCCTCATTTCCACCGCCTTGAATCCAAGTTTGAATTTAACTATGTAATGTTTTCTTTATTTAATAAAAAAGACTTATTTGTTAATTTAAAAAAAGAGCATGGGAGATATATTTTAAATTAAATAGGAAAAACTCACTACTACAAAGAAAGGCTTTTAAAACGTTTATTAACTAACATAAAAGAGACTTTAAGTTTTTTATGTCGGTTAGATGAACCGAAATTTTAAGTTGATCCTATGTGTCCATTGACTTAAAATTTAAAGTCAGTCCTATATGTCAATTCACTTAAAATTTTATGTTGGTCCTATGTGTCAACCGATTTAAAATTTTAAGTCAATTCACTAGTAGAACCGACTCAAAACGGTATAACCCTTTTAAACATATTTTGACTATTTTCTATTAGCCTCACTACATGTTTTCCACCACATAATCGTTGTTGTGTGTTTTACACCACACAGAAACGTTGTTGTGTGTTTTCACAATGAAATTTAAGTGTGTGTGTGAAGTCTTTTCAATTTTCATTACATGAAATCCGGATGAGTTTATGAAAATATAAAATCAAACAAATTTTCATAAAATCACAACTCTCATAGTTTATTTTTCATTTCTCTCTCCACTAATGTAGACAAACACAAAACACCAAATCAATAGGACTTTATTAAGCTTGTAATGTATGGCTTAGGTGAAAGGTAGGATAAAGGATAATATTTAGCTCAAAAAATTTTTCCCAACCATAACATTTTAGGATTGAAAAAGATAACTTCTATCATCACAATAATAACTTCCCAATTTGGGCTTTATCATCACATACCATCCTATCTTTTTTTCTTTTTTTTTTTCAGAATATGTTTTTTTTCGTTTTTTTTCTTTTTTTTTGTACCCTCTTTTTTTCTGATATATCTTTAAATATTTACTAACAATTTTCACATGTTAGTGAGATAAGAAAAATTGATATATTTATACACACATATATATATTTTTTGGTAGGCTTTTGAAATGAGAAAAATATTGATGAGTAGAATCGGGATTGCCAAAAACTTTGATGCCATCCCCGGCAACGGCGCCAAAAACTTGATGAGCAGAAAACCGGCATCGCCGATCCTGCCACTACTTTGGTTTTATATTTATAAAACTCTCGCAAGTGCACGAATCATTTCGTAAAAAATGATAAGTATACTCCCAAGGTCGATCTAAGGAAGGAATGCATGTTGTTTTTAATTTATTATTCAAACTTTTAAAAACGAAATTAAATCCTAAACATCCTGTCACGATATTTTGGGTTTTGTGTTATTAATCTACTAACATAAAAATAAACACAGATTCAATAAATATTTATGCAAATTTTATCATTTATAATAGTGGAGTATTTATGGATATAATAACCAAGTTAATTATGCTTGCTCATATTATTTAGGTTATTAAAGATATGAATTGATATTTATTGATTCTCCCTTTTTTGTATGAATACCACCTTTGGTGGGGTTAGATATTCTTTGTTAACTAAACAAATCAATTAACACCTATGGGTGGGGTTGATAACTAATTTTGTTAATTAAATTAATTCCTTTTTCTAAGATATTGAAAATGAACCATTTAAATGCCACCTTTGGTGGGGTTAGACAGTTTAAACTTTATTCAAGGTGTCCAAATTAAACCTAAGAATTTAGTTATCCGAGTACTAACTTTCAAGTTTTAAAACCACTATTGAAAACATGTTGTCAATACATTTCAGATAATAATTCTTATAAAAACTTTTGAAATAGAGCTTCACTCTAACTACCGGGCGATTGTACCAACAAATAAAAGAGTACTACTCTAAATCGAATAGGATAACTAAACCTTAAAATCTAATTTTCATATTTAAGTTTGTAATGAAAAATAATATATTTCTCTCTAACATTCTTAATATAAAATCTTGAATAAAAATAAAATCAATTCATTTTAGAGATTTTTACCTATTTAATATTTCGCAAGCATAACAACGTTATTATTATATCATTTTTACAAACAGCTAACACAGTTAAATTTAATCACAGACAAATTAAATATAACATGTAAGAATAAAGCATAAAAAAATAACTGCAAAGAAAATAAAATCCTTATAGTACTTCGATGCCATTCCCGTTGCTAGAAAACCTCCAAACGGAATTTACACTCCCATTTATTGAATCAAAAAGTTAATAAATTACAAAAACATTACTAGTTCTTCACAAAAAGGGAAGAACTCTAAAACTAAGCAAAACTAACTAAAACATAAGAAAAACTAAAAACTAAGAAATGGAGAGAAAGAAAGAAGAGAGAAGTGTGTTCTGAGGTGTGTTTTGAAGTGAAGGGAAGGGAGGGTATTTATAAGTGAGGAGGGAGAGAAAAAATGAGTAAACAAATGTTAAAAAATGTAAAAACGCGTAATGGAAATGCTGAGGTCATCAATGATGTCAGCATGACGTCATGGGGGCGGCTGCACGTGAAAAATGTGGCAAAAAGGCATTGGGCGTGCGGATGGGGGCTGCTGGGGCGCACGCGGCTGGGCAGCGGGCGCGATTTCCGTCTTTTTGACATTTTTGACTTTTTCGACCAATTTTGTCCAATTTTTCCATATTTTTTGACCTTTTCCCACTTATTTATTAATATATTTGTGATGTATTGCTTCAAGTATTCCTCTTTGAGTCTTTAAATTGCATTTTTAAGCCAAAATACCTGGAAAGCAATAAAAATACCCGTGATTCCGAAAAAGACAAGTTTATATAAATATATGATAAAACATATAAATATATATATTTTTAATCAATTAATGTACATAAAATCATGGTTATTTTAGTGCTTTTTGAGCACTTATCACAACCCCAACCAGCTTCTTGCTAGTCTCTTTGCAAGAGAAGCGATAAAAACTAGAAATTAAACTATCCTAAATCACTTTCGTGGATTGAAACGGTTGCATTTAGCCTATGCAACAAGCCGTTAAACCCCTAGGTTGCCCTAGTGGACGAGTTTGAGTCTCGTGAGGGTTTTCAGTAATGATACCCACAAACATTGAACTAAATGTAAAAATCAAAAGAAATAATAAAAATAAACAACTTAAAAATTAAATTTACAACAAAATCACAAATTAACAACATCTCACAAAAATGTCTCATACTTTTTAATCTCCTTTAAGATCATAATTAAAATCTCAAGCATAAGTTATTTTAATCTCTTTAAACAATCATGATTTATTATAATAATTAGTCGAAAATCATTTCATATTTCATGTCAAAAATGTATCAATTTAATTTCACCCAATTTCGGTGTCATGAATCAGAATTCGTTTCGACTCTATTCCTCACAAGTCAATACTCTCAAAACACTGAATCCTATGGGTTCAAACACTCATACTAATTTATATGCGAAAGAGTTGATGTATAGAAATGAACCAATATGTTCGCATATGTATAAAGAATAAAGGCTCAAAGTGTTATTTTAACATTGATCTCATGAAAGGAATCAAATGTATAAATTATAAAGATATCATATATAAAAATTATTTTCATGCATAAATCAAAATCATTAAGAAAGAATTTCAAGATATATGCCTTTTACAAATGAAGAGAGTGTAATGACTTTTTAGGGAATTATTTCCTATATCTTTCTTTTGTAATTAACTTTTACTCACAACTTTGTAGGCAATGTGGGTTATAGTATGTAGATTATACTATATATTCTTTATCTCTCTATTTTTTCTGAAGATATTTCTCAATATATGTATTTTAGAGAGTCAACCCATGTACAGATTGTACATTTTTTTTTTGGATTTTGGTGAGTGGTTAATTTTGTGGCTTTTCTGTTTGATCTTGGTTTAGGTAACCCCAGATATGTCTTTTTTTTTGTAGCAGTCATGCATGAACGAGATATAAGCATATACTATCAATTTCTACTCAAATCATTTAATCTAAGCAAAAATAATAAAAAATATATATGATACTCTATTAAGATGAGAAAAAAATTCATACATTCAATGCTAATACCTATAGAGAGCATCTAAAAATTTGAAGAAATAAGAAATGTGTTTGGAGTAGAAAAAATATATATTTCACTCTGAATAAAGGAAATTAGGCTCAAATTATCTCACAAAGATAGTCTCCACTAAAAAAATTCATAAACACCGATTTTGGGTTTAATATAATTTCTACATCTTATCAAGAAATACTAGTTATGACAAAAACTAACTAATTATAAAAATAATTACAAAATATTTTATGATATGTTTTCAAAAATTAATCTAACAGTACAAGAGACTTAACTATTTACTTAAATTTGGTTTAAAGAAATGATAATTTTTGTGAAAATTTTTTTTTTCAAAAATTACTAAATCACACAAAATAGAAATAAAACCAAACACACAAAAAAGGAAAAAGTATATTTTTTTAATTTTTTTTAATTTTTAATTTGTTAAAACTTTTTTTTTAATTAAGCATGGTAACTTTTCACCACCCCAAACCTAGAACTTACATTATCCTCAATGCAACAACTGTAAATTAAAGATAAAGAGAAAAGAGAAGAAATATTACCTATTTTCTGAGAATATGCAAGTAGTAATGGAAAATGCAGGTGCATCCATCATATTCATCATTAAAGTGTATACAGACAAATCACTGTGAACTTCTAACATCTCAACAAATATTTTTAGTTTTAACAATTTAAAAATTATTCGCATGTAATTAAAATGAAATAATTAAGTAAATAAAAGAAAATTACCTAAAATGATGGGTTGCCTCCCATCCAGTGCTTAGTTTAACGTCTTAGCAAGACGTAACTTGGGGATTGCATTTTAAGTAAACTCAATGTCCCCTCATCATTGAGTTAATCAAACCTACAAGTAAGACAATGTTGTCTACCTATACTTTTTCAATCATGCCCTATTGATTTTCAAATTTCTTTTTGTACTTAAAACTAGAGGCATACTTTGATGGTTTTAGATAACCCACATCTAGGTGCAAATCAAATAATTAAGTCATTAAAACACAATTGTACCTAGATCAAACAAAGTAACTAACTCCTTAGATTGTAATTAAAACTTTAAAATTTTGGAGATAGTTCAGAAATTTTTGTTTTTTTTGTTTTTGTTTTTAAGAAAAAAAATAACATAATCAGTATTAACCAAGAGTACTCCCAGGAAAGAATGGTGGTGCAAAGGCTCCTTAAAAACCATCCTCCTAGACAGAACAACGTTCCCAGGAAAGACTAGTGGCACAAAGGCTTCCAAGAACTAGTCTCCTAGACAGAACTCCCTTATATCTTTACTTTTCATGTTATTAAGTTAAGTTAAATAAAAATTTAAGTTAATGAAAATCTAAGTTAATTAAGTTTAAAGAAAAGGTTAATTAAGTTAAGTGAATTAAAAAATCTAAGTTAATTAAGTTAAGTTAAAAAAATCTAAGTTAATTAAGTTAGTAAAAAAAAGTTAATTAAGCTAAGTGAAGTAAAAAATCTAAGTTAATTAAGTTAAGTGAAAAAAAATTTAATTAAGTTAAGTGAAGTAAAAAAAATAAGCTAATTAAGTTAAGTGAAGTAAAAAAAAAGTTAATTAAGTTAATGAAAATTTAAGTAAAAACCTAAGTTAATTAAGTTAGTAAAAAAAACTAAGTTAAGTAAGTTAAATAAAAATCAAGAAGAAAAAAAAATAGCTAAAGAAAGAAAAATAAAAAATAATATAATAAAATAAAATTGAAAAAGGTAAAAGAAAATAAAAAAAAATAAAATTATGATTTAAAATAAATAAAAAAAATAGTAAAAATTAAACTCAAAAAATTAAAATTTTGGTTTTTTTATTTTTATTTAAAATTTATTTAAGTTTTTTTTTTATTTTATTTTTACAATTCATGAACGGTAAAAACATTTTACTTCAAATTTCAAATTTCTAAATTATGGTACTATTTACGCTACAATTTTTATTTTTTTTAATTTTTTTAACTTTTTTTAACTTTTTTTTTAATTTTTAATTTTTAATTTTTTTTAATTTTTTATTTATTTTTAATTTTTTTATTATTTCTTATGAAATTTGAAATTTGATTAAATGTTTTATTTTTTTTATTTTTTTACAAAAATAAAAAAAAAATCACAATTATTTACAGCACAAAAATATTTTTAAAATTTTGATAAATAAATTAAAAACATTATTCCTTCCTAAACGCAAAAAAACTTGATGAAAGAGAATCGGGATTGCGAAAACTTTGATGCCATCCTCAATGAGAGTCATCCCCGATATGGCGCAAAAACTTGATGAGTAGAAAACCAGCATCGCCGATCCTGCCAATACTTTGGTTTTATATTTATAAAACTCTCGCAAGTGCACGAATCATTTCGTAGAAAATGATAAGTATACTCCCAAGGTCGATCTAAGGAAGGAATGTATGTGGTTTTTAATTTATTATTCAAACTTTTAAAAACGAAATTAAATCCTAAACATCCTGTCACGATATTTTAGGTTTTGTGTTTTTAATCTACTAACATAAAAATAAACACAGATTCAATAAATATTTATGCAAATTTTATCATTTATAATAGTGGAGTATTTATGGATATAATAACTAAGTTAATTATGCTTGCTCATATTATTTAGGTTATTAAATATTTGAATTTATATTTATTGATTCTCCCTTTTTTGTATGAATACCACCTTTGGTGGGGTTAGATATTCTTTGTTAACTAAACAAATCAATTAACACCTATGGGTGGGGTTGATAACTAATTTGGTTAATTAAATTAATTCCTTTTTCTAAGATATTGAAAATGAACCATTTAAATGCCACCTTTGGTGGGGTTAGACAGTGTAAACTTTATTCAAGGTGTCCAAATTAAACCTAAGAATTTAGTTATCCGAGTACTAATTTTCAAGTTTTAAAACCACTACTGAAAACATGTTGTCAATACATTTTCAGATAATAATTCTTATAAAAACTTTTGAAATAGAGGTTCACTCTAACTACCGGGCGATTGTACCAACAAATAAAAGAGCACTACTCTAAATCAGACCAGATAACTAAACCTTAAAATCTAATTTTCATATTTAAGTTTGTAATGAAAAATAATATATTTCTCTCTAACATTCTTAATATAAAATCTTGATTAAAAATAAAATCAATTCATTTTAGAGATTTTTACCTATTTAATATTTCGCAAGCATAACAACGTTATTATTATATCATTTTTACAAGCAATAACACGCTTAAATTTAATCACAGACAAATTAAATATAACATGTAAGAATAAAGCATAAAAAAATAACTGCAAAGAAAATAAACTCCTTATAGTCCTTCGATGCCATTCCCGTTGCTAGAAAACCTCCAAACGGAATTTACACTCCCATTTATTGAATCAAAAAGTTAATAAATTACAAAAACATTACTAGTTCTTCACAAAAAGGGAAGAACTCTAAAACTAAGCAAAACTAACTAAAACATAAGAAAAACTAAAAACTAAGAAATGGAGAGAAAGAAAGAAGAGAGAAGTGTGTTCTGAGGTGTGGTTTGAAGTGAAGGGAAGGGGGGGTATTTATAGGTGAGGATGGAGAGAAAAAATGAGTAAAAAAATGTTAAAAAATGAAAAAATGCGTAATGGAAATGCTGAGGTCATCAATGATGCCAGCATGACGTCATGGGGGCGGCTGCACGTGAAAAATGGGGCGAAAATGCGTTGGGCGCGCGGAGGGGCTCTTTGGGCGCTATTGCGCGCGCGCGGGGCTGTCGGCTGCGGCAGCTCGGCGCGCGTGAAACGGTCTGTGCCGGCGTCTTGTGAGCGCGATTTCCATCTTTTTGACCTTTTTCGACCCATTTTGTCCAATTTTTTCATATTTTTGGACCTTTTCCCACTTATTTATTAATATATTTGTGATGTATTGCTTCAAGTATTCCTCTTTGAGTCTTTAAATTGCGTGTTTAAGCCAAAATACCTGAAAAACAATAAAAATACCCGTGATTCCGAAAAAGAAAAATTTATATAAATATATGATAAAAAATATAAATATATATATTTTTAATCAATTAATGTACTTAAAATCATGGTTATTTTAGTGCTTTTTGAGCACTTATCAAATATATATAAAAACTTTGAAGCTCAAAAGGGGTATACTACGGATAATGTATGTGAAAGTAGATAGAATAGCTCAAACGATCCAAAGATGGCCTAAATCATTTTCTTAGTTAAATGTTATCTATAATTTCGCCTCGAGAGAAAATCAAACAAATTCTAAGAACCGTAACACCACAAAAATCAATCGAATTCCATATTCACATAAACCTTCTCTAAATTATCATAGCAAATTAAAAATCAAGAGTAGTGCTCATGAATATTTAATTTTGTAAAAATGAAACATACGTAAAAATCATTCATCACTTAGACAACATTCAAATTTTTCAGAGAGTTATGCACCATTTAAACAGATGAAATAAAAATAAATCACTATTCATAGCAAAATATCTTCAATTAACCAAAGAAAACAAAACAATTTTTTTTTTGTTTTTTTTTCAAGCAAGAACATACAAAAAATATTTCAAGTAAGTTCAAAATATCCACCACCCCCAAACTTAATATGCACATTGTCCCAAATGTGTGAAAATTAAAGAACAAAGGAGATGTGTTAAAAGAACTTCCCTGAATGGTGAGTTGACTTGTGAGATTGAAATCCAAAAATCGTTTTACCTCCTCCGATTGCACCTATCAAAACAAAATAATAAAATGAAGAATTATGCAACTAATACATGTTCTAAAACAAAATATATAAATAAATAAAAACTAAAACACATGGGTTGCCTCCCAAGAAGCGCTTGATTTAGAGTCATCAGCTTGACTTCCTTTTTCTTTGCTTCAAGTTGGGTCATATAACAGAATGGTTGGCTTTAGATGATCGACGTCACCTCTCCAACAAGGTTTGAGTTTTTTCCCATTCACTTGGAGATTCCTCTGTGATTTTTCATCTTTAATCTTAACAGTACCATATGGATGCATTTTGGAAATAGTGAAAGGTCCTGACCACCTTGATTTAAGTTTCCCTAGGAATAATTTCAACTGAGACTTGAAGAGCAAAACTTTGTGTACTTTTTCAGAATGTCGATGCAAGAGCTTATTGTCATGACATCCCTTTGTCTTTTTTATATAGCTTAACAGTTTTATATGTATGTAGACGGAACTGGTCCATCACATTGATTGGCAAACAACGCTTTTCACAACCGGCTCTTAAGTCATTCAGATTCACAGGAGAAATTGTAGAAGAATCAGTAGTAGTGTTTTTTGTAGACCAACTATCAACTAACTCATTTACTCTATAACAAGCATCAGAATCACCTAGAAATTTCATCGCTTTAAAAACTTTGAAAGTTACCGCTTTGTCTTGAAATCTCATAGTGAGTTCCCCTTTTTGAACATCAATCAGAGTTCTACCAGTTGCTAAAAATGGTCTACCCAAAATAATAGGGATCTCTTTATCTTCCTCCATGTCAAGAATTATGAAATCTGCAGGAAAGATAAACTTGTCTACCTTGACAAGCACATCCTCTATAATGCCTCTTGGGTGTTTCAAAGACCTATCTGCAAGTTGAAGAGTTACAGTGGTCGGTTGTGCTTCTCCTAATCCAAGTCTCTGGTAGATGGAAAGTGGCATCAAATTAATTCTTGCACCCAGATCGCATAGAGCTCTACCAAAGAATTTCTCACCAATAGTACAAGGAATGGTAAAACTTCCTGGATCTTTAAGCTTAGGTGGTAGCTTCTTCTGAAGGATGGCACTACACTCCTCTGTGAGAGCAACTGTCTCAAAATCACCTAACCTTCTCTTTTTAGACAAGATGTCCTTCATAAATTTCACATAGCTAGGCATTTGCTCTAAGGCATCAGCAAAAGGAATGTTAATATGAAGCTTTTTAAAAACTTCAAGAAATTTAGAGAATTGCTTATCAAGCTTTTGCTTATGGAAGCGTTGAGGAAACGGAATTGGTGGAGTGTAAGGCTTGATACTTTCTAAACCTGGTTTCATCATGGGTTTCATTGATTCTTCATTTTCTTCAAATCTTTCTTCTCCACAATTTTGTTTTTCTGGGCCAAAAGCTTCAACATTAGGGGTTGGCAAAGAAATGGGCTTAGGTATTTCCTTTAACTCGTTTCCACTTCTGAGTGTAATTGCCTTACAATGCTCTTTTCCTCCCCTATTAGGATTAGTTTCACTATCACTCGGTAAAGCTCCCTGAGGACGATTGTTGACAGTAGTAGCAAGTTGCCTCAATTGAACTTCAAGATTTCTGATAGAAGCTGCTTGATTTTGAAGAATAGTCTCATTATTGGCCATGTATCGAGCAAACATATCTTCCAATGATGGCTTTTTTCTTGTGGTGGAGCTTGGTTATGAAAGGCCTGAGGATATGTGGGTTTTATAGAAGATGATGGTCCCTCATTGTTACTCCAAGATAAATTAGGATGATTCTTCCACCCTGGATTGTAAGTGTTGGAATAGGGATTGTTTTGATTGTTTTGGTTCCTATTATAATTGGAAACAAAATTAACAGATTCAAAGTTATGAGGACATCTCTCACTGGCATGATTTCCATTGCAAATTTCACATGCAACAAAAGGACTCTGAATAGAATGGACACCCATAGTATCCATCTTTTTCACCAAAGCGGACACTTGTGCGGTTAAAGCGGTCATAGCATCAATCTCATGAATTCCAACTGCTTTCTTAGGCAACATCCTCTCTGATGGCCACTCATAGCTATTTGAAGCCATTTCCTCTAATAAGTTGTAGGCTTCATCAATTGATTTTCCCATTAAAGCACCACCTGCTGCAGCATCAATCATATTTCTAGTTTGACCCATCAAACTATTATAAAATGTTTGAACTTGAAGCCACTTCGGTAATCCATGGTGCGGACATCTTTTAAGTAGCTCATTGTACCTCTCCCAAGCTTCATATAATCACTCTGAGTCGAACTGCATAAAAGTGGTGATTTCATTCCTCATTCGTGCAGTCTTTGCCGGTGGAAAATATTTGGCTAAATATTTTGAGTCAGATCCTCCCAAGTAGTGATAGAACCGCATGGCAATGAATTCAACCAACTCTTTGCCTTATCCCTAAGTGAAAAAGGAAAAAGTCTCAACCGAATAGCATCATCAGTGACTCCATTATGCCTAAAGGTATCACAAATCTCTAGAAAATTTGATATATGGGAGTTTGGATCATCGTGGGGTAAACCACCAAATTGTACCGATGTTTGAATCATATGAATGATTGCAGGCTTAATTTCAAAATTATTGGCTTGAATTAATGGTCTTCTAATGCTTGAATGGATGCCACCAACCATAGGCACTGCATAATCTCTTAAAGATCTTGGTTCTTCTACTTCTGGAATTTCATGATCCATAACTAGATGTTTTAAGGTTTCTTGTTTATTATTTTTCTTTAAGTTCAAAATAGTTCTATGGATTTCTAGATCTAACGGAACTATGTCAAGATTTCTTATGCGTCACATAAAAAGTCTCACTTTATCCAAAAATTAGAAAAATAAATCTAACACAATAAAAATAAAAATAAAAAAAATAAAAACATAAATAAACACAAATCTAAGCAAATAATAGTAAGCAATGAAACAAAATAGTTTTTTTTTAATTAAAATCAGATTAATTGGTATTAATATCAGTCCTATATGTCAATCCACTTAAAATTTTATGTTGGTCCTATGTGTCAACCGATTTAAAATTTTCAGTCAATTCACTAGTAGAACCGACTCAAAACGGTATAACCCTTTTAAACATATTTTGACTATTTTCTATTAGCCTCACTACATGTTTTCCACCACATAATCGTTGTTGTGTGTTTTACAACACACAGAAACGTGCAAGTATACACGGTCACAAGTAATAATATGATAAGTAAAATATCGTTCCCAGAGAGATTTGTTACTAGTATTCGTTAATTATTAAAATTATTTCAACCTAATTTTATCCAAACAGTCGATAATTTGATGTAGTTTGACTAACTAACTTTTATAAAAGATTGCAAGAAAATTTTAGGATTGTAGTTTCACCAAATTAATCCACTTGAATCATTATATTTTATCTTGATTTATGTTATCGTATTTTAAGTTGTTAACCAAGAACTCCTAATTTATCCATATATCTCTTCCGAGCTCCATACAGACACATCTAGTTAAAATGATTCACTATATTCCTATGCGAATTAAATTCAACCAGATTTATTAAGTTCTGAGTTCTCAAACAGTTACACATACAATAAGAGTATATTTCTATCTCTTATGTATATACATTATTTCATCACGAGCAGCACACAAAAATGTCTTTTTCAAGTTTATTTAAGTGTCACATATCAGTTAATTAATCTTCCGATAATTAAAAGCATTAAACACAGATAAAATAAACAACTTAAAACAGTTCCATAAATCATTCAAAAATACTTAATTCAAGTTTCATAATTTACGCTACACTGCAATCCTAGAACAAGTGTATTAGTTCATAGCAGAATTTAAAATTACAACACAACAAAAATAAAACATTGCAGAGAAACAAAAATTAAAAGAAAATAGATAAGGAAAAAAAATCTTTCATGATTCCTAAATGAAAAATAAATTTCTTCCCTTTTCTTCTTCTTTCTTGTCTTCTTTCTCTATAATTTGCCATAAAGAAAATTCGCAAAAACTGCGAGAACACCACCAATTATGAGAGAGGAAAAAAAAAACTAAACTCCAAACTCCTCCCTTTCAAAACCAAAAACGCGTACAAAAATATATCCCCTTTTCAATTCTTATTTTTTTATATTTTTTATATTTTTTTATATTTTTTTTATTAAAAGTGGGGGACAAAAATGTATGGGGAGCAACACGCGTGAAAACATTCTGCGCGTTTTTGATTTTTTCTTCTTTTTTTTCGCATGCCACGTGTCACCATGTGATTTGATGAGATAAATACAGCGGCACGTGGCCGATTTTCATTGGGTGGTAAGGTCGGGCGCATGAAGAACGCGTCACACAAGATTTCCTCGCGTTGGAAGTGATTAACGGCTGGAAGTGGGCAGGGTTTCTGCGTTTTTATTTCACCGAATACATGCCACGTGTCATCATGTTATTCGCTGGAATATTTATGAGACACGTGGCTGCTCATTTTCCGTTGAAACCCGAGGGTAAACGCTGCTTGGACGTACCGCATCACACAGGATTTTTAGACAAGCGGCTCGGTGCGCGACAACTTGGTTCAACGCGCTTCAATCTGGACCGTTCATCTCATCCAACGGCGATCGATGCGCCTCGAGGGAATCTGTGCAGCTGACATATGGGTTCCACTCTGCATGCCAGTCTGTGCGGTAGGTGGGCCCCACTGGCACGCCGAGCCGCGCGAATGAAGAACTTTGTACCCACTCTCCTTGGTTAGTTTTGATCTACACGCGCGAATCCCAACCGTTACTTCTTTGATTGGACGGTCCACGTTGCGCGTTTGGAATAGGGCGCGTGGCCTCATCTCACCTGCGCATAAATTAAGTTTTATTAATTTCATTTTCACCCACAAATATATTTCAAATTATATTTTAAACTTTGCTTAATTACAATATAGCCCTTTTTCTAATTTAAATTAAATTTCTAAACTTTTAATAATTAAAATTAAGCACGATTTAAATTTAAATTATATTTTTGTCTTTTATAAATTGTAATTAAACACTCTTTTATTTGAAATTATATTTTTGGACACAAATTTACAATTACGTACGTTTTCGATACAAAGTATTTAATTTTCATAAAAAAATATAAAAAATAGTAAATACTAATTTATTCATCAAAAATTAACTAAAAACATTAAGAACATAGCAATTATAATTAACAAAATAGGTGAAAATAACTATATAAAATACAGTTATCGAAAAACTAAAAGTGTTTTTTAATTTTTTATTCATTGAAAAACTAAATATTAATTAATTATTTAGGACTAAATTTATAACAAAAAATAATTTATATACAATATATATATATATATATATATATATATATATTTAACTTAATTACAATATCACTAAATATTATAAGATACCCATGTTACACTACTACAAAATGTGGCATTTAAGTCCATATGTAAAGTCAATTTTTGGATAAAACCGACGTATAATCAATTTAAAGTCGGTTTGTGAAAAACTGAAGCTACGTTCTACATGTAGCATTGATTCAACACGTCAACCGATGCTATCCACGTAATTAATTTTCTTTTTAGTGAACTATTATTTTATTTGAACTATTTAAAATTGAATTTGAATATATATATATATATATATATAGTATAATCTTTTCTTCTTTTATTTAGTCAATTGATTTTTAAAATAATATAATTTATAGAATTTTGTGCATTTGTTTGTATACGTACTTAATTTTATGTACATGTTTTTATACATAGTTATCGAATTTGGATAGCATGAAAAACACAATACATAAAAGTTTATGAGCAAAAATATAAAAGGTCTATAGTTAATTAAAATCTTAAAATATAATTAACCAAAAAAATAAAAAAAAATTGTATTATTTAATTCCATATCTCCTATTTTTTTTAGCAAAATACTCAAATTTTTATACCCATTTTCTCACTTACAAAACACTTTTTTTCTTCATTTCCTTCGTTTAGTCACTTCATTTACTCTTATAAGTATTTTTATTAATCCTACGCACTTATTATTCAGTTTGCGTTATTTTTTGTATAAATATTTGATTTATGTATGTTTTGTATTATGAATGTTATTATTTATTTGGCTGATTTTCTATGCAAATAATATCTGGATGTTATGGGTTTGAAGGATTAGAATATTTACCATACGTGGATAAATTTATTTACATATAAATAATTATATTTTATTAAGTAAAAGTAATACAATATTAAAATGATTAAAATGATAAATTTTTATATTATGTATGTTTTGGTATATATTCTAATAATTAGGGAATTCATATATAATAATACTTGAAATATATTCATTGGATACATAATTAATTAATATGCTTAATTAATGTCATTAATAGAAAATGAACAAATCTTGGATATCAAAGTATAGAATTGAGCAGGACTACATTTCTGGAGTTGAAAGTTTCATGGAATTTGCTTGTAGAAATAGTAATACTGGAACTAGTATGATTCGATGCCCATGTGTTAAATGTAAAAATGAACGATTTCATGAATTTGATGAGCTTAAGTATCACCTTATCCGTAGTGGTATTCTTTTGAGCTATAAATATTGGTATTATCATGGAGAAAATATTGATAATACTCGTGGAATGACGGTGTTGATATTGATGTATATTTGCAGCCTCTGATAGATGATTTAAAGACGTTGTGGAATGATGGTGTAAATGTTTATGATGCACATAAATAAAAACACTTTAACTTAAGGGGGGTTCTTTTATTGACAATTAATGATTTTCCTACCTATAGGAACTTATCAGGACATGCAACAAAAGGTTACAAGGGATGCCCTATATGTAGTGATGGAACTTCTGTAACTTATCTTGTCCACAGACGAAATATGTCTTATAGAAGACATATAAGTTTTTTCCATCTGGACACAAGTTTAGATACCAAAAGAAATCGTTCGATGGTGAAGAAGATCATGATCATGCACCCCGACCTTTGGAAGGTGTTGAGATATTAAGGCAATTAAATGGTATGACATTCAAATGATATGGAAAGATGAAAAAATAATACTCACTAAGGTAGGGAAACAAAAGAGGTCAACTAATGAAAGAGTTGAAAATGAACATGTTATCGAATTAGTAGACCATGGTTGTTGGAATAAAAAATCAATATTTTGGGAATTACCTTATTGGAAAAACCTACACCATTCGTCACATCTTAGATGTCATGCACATTGAGAAAAATGTATGTGATAGCTTGATTGGTACATTACTTAATATACCTGGAAAAACGAATGATGGAATTAAAGCAAGACTGGATTTAAAAAAAGCTAAGCATACGACATGAATTGACACCAAGGGTGGAAAATGATAAGAATCGAACATACTTGCCACCAGCATCATATACAATGTCAACAAAAGAGAAGGATGTGTTTTGTAAATGTTTGGAGGGTGTGAAAGTTCTTGATGGTTACTCATCCAACTTAAGAAATTTTGTGTCTATCACCGATAAGAAACTTTATGGATTGAAATCACATGACTGTCACATCTTAATACAAACAGTTATTACCAGTTTCTATTAGATCAATTCTTCCAAAACATATTTAATTATCAATAATTCATCTTTTCTCATTCTTCAATACAATATGCAAGAAATCTATATCAATTTGCAAGTTAAACTCTTTACAGAAAGATGTTCTAGAGACTTTGTGTCTAATTGAGAAATATTTTCCTCCTTATTTCTTCGATATAATGATTCACTTGTGTGTTCATTTAGTTCAAGAGGTTCAATTGTGTGGTCCTACTTACTTAAGGTGGATGTATCCTTTTGAGAGATTTATGAAGGTCCTTAAAGGATATGTAAATAATAGAAATCGACTTGAAGGATGCATGGTGGAACATTATATTGTTGAAGAGGCCATTGAGTTTTATTTTGAATACTTTTGTGGTTGCACATAAATTGGGAATCTTACGCACAAGTTGTTCTTAGAATGTCACATGATCCAAGTAGGTAACCCTATGCTTGGTATAAGTAAGAAACTGTTAATTGATCACACTTGATGGGAGAAAGCACACCAAATCATTTTGGTAAATAATAATGAGGCACAACCGTACATAGAGTAAGTGATGTTTAACCTTTCCATTTATGCAAAAAAAAAATTATTTAACTATTAATGATGATATCTACTTGATATATCTTTAATAACATTACATGATGCATTTAAACTTACTAAAGATTGATCCTCATTATAAAAAAAAGGAGGAGAAAAATGGTTGTATGATGAACATAAGCGAGAGCTTATGAATTGGTTTTGCAACAATGTAAGTGTCACATACAAGAATTCATTAGTACTTCTATGCATTATTTTAAAACTTTACTTTAAGCACATTTCATGTTTTTGTATTCATAGTTTCGAGGTGAACTCAAGAAACCCAATCATAAAATAATATAAAGTTTAGAATGGCTTGCATATGATCCAAAATTTGATGTCAAATCACTTTCTAGTTTCACAATTAATGGATCGAGATTTACGACTTAAGCTAGGGATAAAGTTTGAGTAAATCAGAATAGTGGTGTGAAGATGGTTACAAAAACTATGTAATTTTCCAGTTTAAAAGATGGTAATCCTGTACTTTCTGATAGAACATATTATGGTATAATTCAAGAGATTTAGGAATTGGATTATAAGGTCTTCCATGAAACAATTTTCTTGTGTGATTGGGTCGAAGATGCTATCAATGTTGGATGTAAAATAGATGATTTTGGATTTACCCTTGTAAATTTATCCAAGATAAGTCACCCTGATGATCCTTTCAGGTTTGCACTTCATGCAAAACAAGTATTTTACGTGAATGATCAAATTGACAGAAGATGGTCTGTTATGTTAACGCCTCCACAAAAAGAGTTTTACCATTGTGATGCTTTAAAATATGAGGACCCTATGCTTGATACATTATATCTAATCTTTTGTAGTGTGTTTTTACATAATCGTTATAAATTCGATGACACTTGGAAGAGAAAGTGTTATAACATTGCAAATAAGGTATGGAAGGAATACAAAACTTCTAGATTGGAAAGAAATTATGTGTTTCCATATTTGGAACCACTTAATGAAGTAGAGCTCTACAAAATCCCTGAAGGACACTCCTAGATTACACCTCAACTTTGGAAAGACTTCATGGATTATAGATGTACGGATGAATTTCAAATTATTAGGGAAAAAAATTAGAATATACAAATGCATAATATTCTTCCTAACCGTATTGGGAGGTCTTCAAATCCTGAAGTTAGATATAGAATGGCATTATTAATTTGTGTTAATTTATCAATATTTTTATATTTATTTTCATCAAATTTAAGTTGATGTCCTGGTTAATAAATTTATTTAATTTATGTAGGAAGCTGAATTAGGTAGACCGGTTACCCGATCTAAATTGTACATAGAAACAAAGACTCCCAAAACGAAGAAGTTAAGACCGATGACTATGGAGGAGAAGAAGAACTAAATAAGTTGGTTAGTAATTTCGGTTGACACAAAGTCCATATGATTTTTAATAATTGATGTAATAATGTATGATATGTTTGTTTGCTTTATAATTTGTAGAGAGCTGTTCAAGAACAAATATCCAGGGGTGAAATAATCAAAGAGCCTGGGAGAGATGCTATATATCATGCATTCGGACGAGAGCATCCTCGTCGTGCTAGGGGAGGTAGCTGATAACTACATTTTATATAGTTATTTTCATCTATTTTATTAGTTATTATTGCTATGTTCTTAATATGTTTAGTTAATTTTAGTTTAATAAATTAGTATTCACTATTTTTTATATATTTTAAGAAAATTAAATAATTTGTATTGAAACTTACTTAATTGCAAATTTATGTATAAACATATAATTTCAAATAAAATAGTGGTTAATTGCAATTTATAAAAAGTCTAAAAATATAATTTAAATTAAAGTTGGGCTTAATTTTAATTATTAAAAGTTTAAAATTTAATTTAAATTAGAAAAGGGCTTTATTGTAATTAAACAAAGTTTAAAATGTAGTTTGGAATATATTTGTGGGTTAAAATGCAATTAAGTAAAGTTTACATTTCTGCGCAGGTGAGAAAAAGCCACGCGCCATAAACCAAGCGCGCAACGTGGACCGTCCGATCAGAAAAGAAACGGCTATGATTCGCGCGTCTCTATCAGACCCGACCAACTCGCGTGGGTGCAGGTTTCTCTGTCTTTCACGCTTCTCGGTGCCTGAGTGGGACCCACCTGCCATGCAGGCCAGCGTGCAAGTGCGACCCACGTGTCTGACGCGTGCAGCCGTTGTACCCCACATTTCGAACGCCCCAATCCCGTATGAAAATCTATCGTGCGCCCGTTTCTTGAAACTAATGAGGTACTGCCACATGTCTCACTATTTGTTTTAGTGAATCATATCGCGACATGTGGCAGCGTGTTTTGAAAATAAAATCAAAAACGCGCATCTCTCTCCCACTCAGATTTAAACTCTTTTTCGATACCAGTTTTGTCCCCACACGTAATATTTTATTATTTTTTCCATATCTCTCTGTTACGCGTGTATTATATTATAATATTTTAGATTTATTTTTTTAGCTATAAATAGGAGATATTATGATAGAGTTTTAAAGTTTTTTTTTAGATTTTATAATTTTTAAGTTGTTCGGTTCTGGACCGTGGAACATGCAGAAGCCATTTTTGGCTTCTGTTGTGTTCTATTTGTGCCAAATATGTTCGCTACTTGATGATTTAATTTCCTTTCTTCTTCCTTTAATTTTTCTGCATCTACTGTAATTTTTATTTTAAATTTATGAAGTAATTTAATTTTTCTAGGGTTGCATCTTATCTAAATTTATGAAGCTTTGATTTTAATTATTTTTGATATATTTATAAGACGTTCGATCTGTTCGTTCTATTTTGTGCTTAATGCTTTTTGATTATTTACGAATTTTATCAAAATGATCTGTGGCACATAAATAAACTTGGAATAGGCATTTGTGTGTATATTGCTCGTAGATAGAATAACATGTATGATGAAGGATATGAATATACCCTAATTGTATGTGTGGCCATTTGAGAACTTAAAACTTAGTGAATTTCGGTAAATTTAATTCTTATAGGAATATAGTGAATTAATTTAACGAGGTGTGTCTATACAGAGCTCGGAAGAGATGTATGAATAACATTAGAAGTTTTCGGTTGACAAATTAAATGTACTAAAAAATATAAATCAAGAGAAAATAATATGATTTGATTGGATTAATTTGGTGAAAAATTGCAATCCTAGATTTCTTTTATTTTGTTATTAAACTCTTTTCTTTAACTTTTCCCAAATTTTGGATAAGATCAGAGCGAAATAATTTTAGTACTCAACAAACTGTAGTAACAAATCTCCGTAGGAACGATACTTTACTTACAAATCTGATTACTTGTGACCGTGTATGCTTGCACGTTTTATGTTCTCCAAAAGAGACAACAATAGCCAATATGATGGTTATATGGAGTATTTTAACATTCCAAAATAAAAGCTTCAGATGGTCAGTAAGGAAAAGTATAGTAAAATTGAAGAAGAACTCAACTCCTTTAAGGCAACAATGTTAAGTGAGATTGACACTTTAAAAGAATATCAAGCATAACACATGTCAGGCATGGCATCATACTATAATCAAGGCATGCCATATTGGCCAGGAATGCAACCATCCATGCCAGGCATGCCACCTATGAAATCGCATGGCGCTCAACCTATATCCTGTATGGGATATAGTCATCCTATTGGTCCTCCCTTTATGCCAGGAATGCAGATGCAATCAAGTAGTGGTTCATTTTCTCCAATGCAATCTGCACATTCTTACCATCAATCACATCACGATGAATGTTTTGGTGAGAATGTACATCCAATAGCTAACCCACATGGGTCCTCTATTTGATGAATCATATGTGGTAAGATTTTAATTTCTAGTGTAGATAATCTATTATTTTTATTTTTATTATATGTTTTATTTATTATATATAACACTTAAAGTTTTTATAGAATATGAAATGTTTGTTGAAACATCCTTCATCAATGGACTTTGTTGCTATTGGAACAGTACATCAATTGAGTGATGATCAGATGATTCATAATCAATATTTGCCTAATCATTGGAAAATAGTAATTTATCAATCATTGCTCCATGATTGTCCACTACCTGTGTCTTCTGATGCTACCACAGTCCAAGAGGCAGTTGGATAGTATGTGGCTTGACTGTCGATTCAAGTTCTTCTAAATTTTGATGTGGTACTTTTTTTTACTTAAAAGATAACACTTTTTTACTACTATTATTTTATTATATCTTTTATTGTTACTAACATACATAATACTTCTTCTTTAGTCTATTATACCATAACTCTTAAATGCGGAAAATTTAAGAGATACGAAGTAAATATCTCAAGGTAAATCTATGTCTAGTAGCCAATCATTGCGCACTAAGTCATTCAAAAAGAAGCCTCGGAAAAAGTATAGTTATGATTATGCTTTAAACTTTAGCAAAAAGCTTGGAGCTTTGATTACTATTGTTGCGAGGGAATCTAGCATAAATGATGGATGGACTGTGTCACTTCCTATAAAAATTTTTGGTGTAGACATCAGCCAAACTTATATATCGATCGAGTGCATATTGGAACTATTTGTATCAAATGATCGATTTAAGTATAATTCAAGTGTGGACAAGGTGAGTACTCAATTAGTAAATTTCTCATTTATGTAGAACATAAATAATTATATTTATATTATCTAATTATTTATACATATTTCTTTTATATAGGGCATGTTATTATCGATTTCAACATAATCACTCATCACATTTAGCAATGTTCTATGATTCTTCATATGTAAATCAATATCAAGAGAAGGATATTAGTATCACAGCTAAACAATTATGTGATAGGGTATTAATGCTTAACAGAAATCAAAAGTTGATATTCCTTTGGCTACTAAGGTTTGAACAAGGCCAAGATCATTGGATGTTGGTAATCCTTGATCTGTTCAATAATCATGCTTGGTACTGTGACTCAGGTTCCATAGAAATGAGTAAAGATACAAAAGCAGTTGTTGAAATGTAAGAGTTATATCTTGCTATTTTTCTTTGTAATATTTAATAAAAAACTAACCGTTTTAAACTTTGATGGGGCATGGAAGCTATGGAACAAGTTTAGGGGCATTGCCCTTAAAAAATCTCATAAGCTTATATGGCATAAAGTTATATGTACAAGCGAATATTAATAATTTTATTAATTTTACTATTGAATAATAAAAATCATGTACACTTGTTTTTTGTAGGTTCCATAACAAAATACTGGAGTCATATGTGGTTATTATGTCATGAAGCTTATGAGCAAAATCATCACAAATATCAAAATTCCAATTGAAGATGTGGTAATATCTTTTACCAATATACATTTTTAACATGTATGAGTTATTTTTTGTGAATTCATGAAATTACATTCTTATTTTGATTTTAAATACATGTAGTTCTTTGGTTGGAATAAGACTGGCTATGACCAGCAAATTTTGATGATTTATGAGAGGAATCGACAAAACACATGGTTCAAATTATATCATCACAAGAAAAATCAGGAGAAGATTATGATGATCTTGAATAGCATATGACAACATAACGGTAATTTTTATAATGCTTTAATTTCTCTATTCTTGTGTCTGAAGTCCCTTGTTTGATGGATGTTTATGTGCTCATGTATTTAGGGGAAAGCATTATTTTATGGACCTATTTTTTACCCAAACTTCATCTCATCTCTCTTACCTACTTTCCTTATGACAACATCATGGTAGTCACTAGACAGCCAAGTATAGGAAAACCATCTAAGAATCATCATTATAGTGTAATATCATGAATTCACAAATAATAACTTATGTATGTTAAAAGATTATTAGAAGAGATTACCACATCAACATCCGAGTGATATAATAATAACCTTATCCCTTCGAAATCATATTAGTACTTTATTAATCTTTTGTTTATAAATATGAAGCTATCTAGAATCAAATTGGTATTTTTAATGCTATAATGACTTCATATTTAGAACTCATTATAACATTAAAAATACCAATTTGATTCCAGATAGCTTCATATTTATAGACAAAAGATTAATAAAGTGTTAATATGATTTCGAAGGGATAAGGTTATTATTATATCACTCGAATGTCGATGTGTGAAAACCGTTTATTATGTGTGTTTTCTTGCATTGCAATTTTTTTTATTGTCCGCAATTATTCTTGAAACTCCATAGTTTATTAAATATTTGTAGCTTTATGGCATTTTGCTTCTCTGCTCAGTACTTGATGCGAACCATCAAATTACTGCAGATTTTAACTATACGGAGGCATTCATATAAAGGCACTGAATGGAAACCATGCACTAATAGGTCATCTGAAGGTATGAGCTATGTCTGTGATTTTTATTGTTTGGGACGCTCATCATTTCTCTTGATTGTAGTCTCATTTGATTTGTTTTAATTTATGGTTTCATTAGTTGTAGTGTTGTTATTTTTTTTAAAAAGAGTGGTTTCTCTACCTTTTGCAGCTATAAATTGTTTCTTGCTGTCGAACTGATCTATTCTAAGATCCAGCATCACTTTAACCTTTGCCAAACTGCCCAGTGTCAACTGCAGAACCAGTTCAGTTGTACCGTTTCATTACTTAACCGAGTCCTCTTGATGTGGGTTCAATCTTATGTGGAAAGTATAATGTTTAGGATATATTTTTGGCACATGAGCTCTTTGACTCTCAAAACTTCAGTAAATAGTTTTTGTCTTAGTAAGTCATATTGGGTTTTCTTTTATGTAGCATAGAGCTGATGTTTGTCAATCCAATTCAGTGACTCCTTCCAAATGCATGTATATTTATATATATATATATATTGTGGATGTGACTGTGTTCTTCACTTCCTACCTAACCCAGCATCATGTTTTCAGCACTTACTCTGGTCAAATGAGTTTATGCCTGTTTCTTTAATTTTCTTTCATTGTTCAATATTTTCCATATCATACATGCATATCCCGTGTTGCATATATGTTATATGATGTACAGTCCTATATGCTTGTTAGTTTTCATCTGTCACTGTTTCCTTAAAGTTCAATTTTCTGAGAAATAGTTGCTTTTATAATTGTAGGCTTACCTGAGTCAAATGGTTATATATACATGGAGGCAAATGGTGGTTTAAATCAGCAAAGGACTTCAGTTAGGTTTATCTTCTTTTTTTTGTTTTTAATTTTTTCCCTTTGACTTGTTTTCTTTTTTCTGTGTACTCGGATCATGTAGCATTGTAGACTATTTTCTGACATGTTTGTTACTGTTGATTTTACAGATCTGCAATGTAGTTGCAGTCACTGGATATCTAAATGCGACACTTCTAATTCCCAATTTTCATCTCAATAGCATCTAGAGAGACCCTAGGTTTGTCATTATTGAGTCAAATTTTGTTTGTAATTCTGGGGCATCTTATATAATGTTCCGGCATATAAAGTATATAAAAAATTGTGATTGTCAACATAAATTTAACCTTGGCTTTAGTCTTTAAGTAATTTAGAGTCAATTTGGATGCCCTATTTGAAAGATGTTTTAGAAGCAAAAGTGATTTTCTTGGTGTTTTGCAATACATCTTGAAGCACTTTTGTAAGTCACGGGTCTCGTATATAAGAACTTTGAAGTGCTTGTTTTAGAGCAATCCCATACTCTTGAAATAAGAACTTCGTTCCACTCGTAACAATAATTTCTTTCTACTAAATTTATTAAATTATCTATTTATACTACTTTTATCAAACTATTATTAATAGAAAAAAAGTAAAACCACTTTTTCAATATTGTTGTAAGAAATAGTTTTATTGATATGAATAAACGAAAGTTTACAATATAATTTATAAAAAAGAAAAGCAAAATTGTCATAATTAAAAATAAACATAATTGTGAAGAAACATGTTCTTGGACAGCTTGTTGCTCTCCACCAATCTGTTGTTGGCTGTTTCTAGCTGGTGTGTTGGTTGCCACCAACTAGATCTCGAGTTCTTTAACATTCCCCCTCAAGTTAGAATATATGTTAATTATTTCCAACTTGTTAAATAAGCTCGAGAACTGTGGTAAACTTAGGGATTTGGTAAACATATCTACTGGTTGCTCTAATATAGAGATATGATAAGTCTTGATCATTCCAGCTTGAATCTTTTCTCTCACTAGATAGCAATCGATCTCTATGCGTTTGGTTCGTTCATGAAACACTGGATTTGATGCAATGTGAAGGGCTGTTTGATTGTCACAATATAACTTGGTCGGTTGGGAGTGTTTGATACCCAAATCATCCAAAATGTATCGTAACTAGGTTATTTTGCAACATGCTACTACCATAGTGCTGTATTTTGCTTCTGCACTTGATCGTGAGACCGTATTTTGTTTCTTAGTCTTCCAAGAAATTAGCAAGTTTTTAAGAAACATACAATATCCTGTGGTTGATCGTTGTGTGTCTGTGCATCTAGCCCAATCTAAGTCACAGAAAGCATTTAGTTGTAATGAACTAGTTTATGAGAAAAAGAGACATTGCTCTGGTGTGTTCTTGACATATTGTAGCACTCGTTGAGCTGCTTCTAAATGTGGTTGACGTGGTTTATCCATATATTGACTGAGAATATGCACATCATACACTAAGTCGGGTCGTGTGATGGTCAAGTATATTAATCTCCCAACAAGTCTTCGATAGGATATAGGGTCATTGATGAATTCCCCTTCAACCTTGTTAAGCGATAAATTCTGTTCCATAGGTGAATTGGCAGATTTGGCACCAAGATAGCCCATGTCCTCCAATATTTCAAGTGCGTACTTGCATTGTGACAAAACAATTCCCTTCTTGGAATGTGAAATTTTTATGCCCAAAAAATACTTTAATTCATCGAGATCTTTTAGCTTGAATTGTCGCATGAGATGATTCTTAGTTTCTTCAATGTCTTGTAGATTGTTTCATGTTATGATTATATCGACTTCATAGACAAGAAGAGCAGAGAAGAAATTACCACGGGTTCGGACGAATAGTGAGTGATCATACTTGGATTGGCTAAAACCAGCTAGCTTAAGTGTTGTTAATAGCTTGATGAACCATTGTCGTGAGGTTTGTTTGAGTCTATGTAAAGATTTGTGTAGTTTAAATACTCATATTTCCCCCTTTTGGCCAAATCCAGGTGGAAGAGACATGTAGACATCTTCATGAAGATCACCGTAGAGAAAAGCATTGTTGACATCGAGTTGGCAAAGATGCCAATTTTTAATAGCAGCAACGGAAAGAAGGAGACAAATAGTGACAAGTTTGGCTACTGGTGTAAAAGTGTCTTGGTAGTCAAAACCTTCAATCTGACTATATCCTTTGGCCACTAACCGAGCCTTGTATTGTTCCACAAAGCCATTAGGATTATACTTGATTTTGTTGACCTATTTACAACCAACTGGTTTCTTGTTTGGAGGAAGCTGTTGAAGCGTCCAAGTTCCATTAGTTTCGAGAGCATCCGATTCTTGTTTCATGGTAAGTCGTCATTTTGGATCGTTGAAAGCTTCAACAAAGGTGGTTGGTTCCCTGAGAATGGAAATAGAAGTAGCAAAGGCACGATGTGTAGGTGATAATCAGTCATAATTAAGTACACGAGATAGAGAATGAAAAGTACCTTTGTTATTGGATGATACTGAGTTAGACGAAGGGAAGTACCGAGAAGGCAAGGAAGCTTCTACATGATACTTATGAAGGTAGCTAGGAACATTGGTGGATCGGCGTAGCCTATGTGTGATTGGTGTTGAAGGAGTCACGTGTGGTGCAGAAGTTGATGATGATGTTTCAGGAGATGAATCTTGAAGATGAAGAATGTTTGATTCGATTACTGGTAGAACATATGGTGTATGATGAAGTGATGTATTTGGAGTGGTGAGATACAAAAGTTTTGCATGTTTCTAGATTATAGACTCGATAACCTTTTATCCTATATGGATACCCAATGAATATGCATTGATGTGATCTAGCATCAAACTTGGTGGGTCGATCATGATGTGCAGATGCAAAGCAAAGAGAACCAAAGACACGAAGATGTTCATACCGACGAACTTTGTGAAAAATGATTTCAAATGGTGTTTTACCCTTGAGAATAGGTGTTGGAGTACAATTTATGAGGTATGTGGCTGTAAGAATGGCATCTCCCCAGAATTGTTTAGGGAAGTTGGCTTGGAAGAGCAATGCATGAGCCACATTGAGAAGGTGACGATGTTTGCATTCAACAACACCATTTTGTTGAGGGGTAGAGACACAACTGGTATGATGTAGGATTCCTTTGCTAGAAAACAACTAACTCATAGAGAATTCTGGTCCATTATCACTACGAATGATTTTAACTCTGGATGCAAATTTTGTTTGAAAAAGATTAATGAAGGTGGTGAGAAATGTGTGTGTATTAGATTTAGTGTTTAAGAGATAGACCCATGTGTATCTTGAGTAGTCATCAACAATAATGAGGAAATAATGTGCTCCATTAAGTGCTAGAATGTGATAACCACCCCAAATATCAACATGAATCAATTCAAAAGGTGTTTTTGTATTGATGGAACTTAAAGGAAATGGATTACGAGTTTTCTTAGCTAGTGGACAAATAGAACAATCACTAATAGAACTAAAGGGTATGTTGATGGAAAGAGAAAGCTCACACAAACTGTTATTAGATAGATGACCAAGTCGTTAATGCCATAGATGAGGGTTGGTTGAAGTAGTATTTGAAACAAAGAAACATCCAGCCTTCTTCGAAATAGTCAGGTAGTATAGTCCCGCTTTCTCAGTTCCCATCCCAATCGTATTCCCTGAGCATTTGTCCTGAACAAAGCATATATTATTAGTGAAGGTGACATGACAAAGTGTAGTTTGAGTTAGTTTGGCTATTGAAACCAAGTTTAATTTGAAGGAGGGAACACATAAGACATTATGGAGTATGAAATTATTGGAGAAATGTATGGTGCCGATATGTGTGACAATGGCAAGTGAATGGTTAGGTAAATGCACATGCCGATTTGTGACTGGAATGTTGGAGCTCATAAGGTTTTGAGAACATACCATGTGATCAGTTGCTCTTGTATCAAGAATCCAACGTGTTTCTGAATGGAAAACATTCACACATGATATGTTACCTGAAGAAGTAGTTATTTTTCTTACCATGCTACCTGATTTGGCTTGATTGAGAAGTGTAAGAAGTTATAAATACTAGATGTATGTAAGGTTGTGGGATGGTGTCCTTGTGTTGGAGCTGCTTTCCTGAAGATTAGTATGGTGAACTTTGGAGGGGAAGCCATAACTTGCATCTCTATTATCTTGAATTGACCTTTTCTTCTGACACATATTGGTGTAATGTCCATTCAAACCACAGAAGTCACATTTGAGGCATTTTCAACTGTTTTCATAATTGTGTCCATTGAGACCACAGAAATCACATTTAAGGTGATTTCAGCAACTTTAGAATTATGGCCGTTATTTTTGCATCGATTACACTTAAGATATGAGTTCATTTGTGGGTAATTCTTGTAAGGATATTGTGTACGAATTTCATTGGTAGTTTTAGACATGATTTTTGAGTGAAAATTTGGAAAACGGGATAAGATTTAGTGTGTTTTAGACAACAATGACAGTTTATAAAACTACTAATGAACTGAAATGGACTGTATTTTATAGAAAATGAGTCAAGGATTATAGAATAGGAAATTTGAGCCAAAGAACCAATCGGAAAGTTGGTGAACCGGCGTCTGGAGTGGTTGAAACGTCGGTTGCAACATTGAATCGGATAGAGCACTGAACCGGATAAAGACCAAATTGGAACGAATGACTTTTCGTTTGCTTCAGAGGCGCGCTGAATGACATGTTGTTTGAGTCATCTTTCTCAGTGCGAGCGCGTGTCACTCTGGTGAGGCACGTGTAACTCTGACGAACTCAGACAAGGCACGTGGGAGCGCGTGTGGTATTGTTTTGGATTGGAAAAAATTGTAGATTGCACAGAATTTTTTGGATATTATAATAGGATGAAATTGAAATTATTTTTGTGAATAGAAATTGGTTTTGAAAAGAAACAAATTTTGGAAGGAAGAAAAAGTTTCTGTGTGAGCTGAAATTTTAGAGAATTACTTCCTAAGCTCTGATACCATGTAAAAAATGGTTTTATTGATATGAATAAACGAATGTTTATAATCTAATTTATACAAAAGAAAAGCAAAATTGTAATAATTAAAAATAAACATACTTATGAATAGGCATGTTCTTGGACAGCCTGTTGCTTTCCACCAATCTGTTGTTGGCTATTTCCAGTTGATGTGTTGGTTGCCACCAGCTGGATCTCAAGTTCTTTAACAATTGTGGCCAAAAGGTTACACGTATGTATAATTGTTTCCCCATATGTGTCACTCCTCTATATAACCACTTTGAACTTATATTGCTTGTAACAAAACGACCATGAGAACCATTTTTAAGTAGTGCCTCCAAACATGAACTTATTCATTATTTAAGCTAGTGATATATATATCATAATTAGATTTTTGGCATACCAATTTGGCCAATTATTCCTTGGACCTTATTAGATTCATTGGTAAGTTGTTAAGTGAGAGTTAATGACCAATTTTTGTAAAAGCTCCAGCTTTTACCAGGTATAATAACTATCCTCTTATATGTTATATTTGGGTTTAACACTCCTTCACTTGAAAGGTTTTTTTTTTGTTTTTTAACACTCTACTTGAATTAATGGATTCTTAATTGTAGGTTAAGTAAACAAGTATGATGGTTCTCATTTGTGGGTTAAGTAAATAGTTTTGAAGGTCCATCATAAGTGGAGATAGACTTTAAGTGAGTTAGAAGTGAAAGAAAGAGGCCTATTTAATATTAGTGAAAATTTTGGAGTTAGAGGAGATTCGAACGCAAGACTTTACGCTCTGATACTATGTTAGAAGAGAGTTAGTAACCAATTTTCCTAAAAATTGAAAATGTTAAGAGTAAGGTTTTAAAAGGTAGTTTTACGCCTTGATGTGTATTTATTGCATGAGGTGAGTCATAAGCCTATTTTAATAGTCTGAGATAATTTTCATCTACGATGTAAGTTATGAGCCTAACTTATATATATATATATATATATATATATATATATATAATAACATAGTCATAATTCATTATTAAGATGCTCATGAAAATAAGTTAAATTAAATTGTGATTTTGGGAATATTAGGAAAGAAAAACGCCTACTTATTTTTGTTGATTGTTATACCTTCTAAAAACTAGTTCTTAACCTAATATGAGTTGGTAGTATCAACATGGATTTTTGACCGATCTATAAAAATATAATGCCAAAAATAGAGAAATGTTTGAGGTTTATAATCTCAATAGCCTCATTGCCCAACACTTAATTGCATAAGCATAGATGAGGACACGGTGGATAAGTAAGAACTTTTTAGGTAATATGGTGATCCATTGGATTCAATGAAACTAGTTCATTAATAATATTTCGTGACCTCTTGTTTGTTTCTATCTTCTATGCTTGCTGTGAAACTTTTTTTTTGCTTCTCATGGCTGTTCATTGACATTTCATCATTTGAGTAATGTTAATATTGATATTTTTCATGGTAATCTTTTATATTCATAATGCATCTTCTGAATTTTGTGTTTATTGTACAGCAAATTTAAAGACATCTATGAGGAAGATTATTTCATCAGTTCATTGGAAAATGATGTACGGATTGTTAACAATATTCCGCATTTCATAAAGGAGAGATTTGATCAACAACATGAGCAACGTTTACAACTTCAGGTAAAAGCATGGTCACCCGTTCAGTATTATAGAGATGAAGTTCTCCCAAAGCTTCTTGAAGAAAAGTGAGAATCAACACCAATTGTTTCATTTTTACCTTTTTCCTGTTTTAACATTGTTTAGTCATTTAACGTCTACTTATGATGTATGATAAGCTAAACATCAAAATGAAAAATGTGCAAGATTGTCTCTGACTCTTCATTGTGTCGTTTACAGCATGTTACATTTCTGAGGCATTTTCTGTAACCCAACCACTCCACTCTTCTCTTCATTGCTGCCTTGTTGGCTTGAAGAAAAACAACTTAAATATTAGCAGGCTGTCTTAGAAAAGCTTTCTTGTCATTATTAATTTAGGTTCTTTACTAAACGTGTCACTTGGATTTTTGGAAAAGAATTTCAACTAGAGTTAACTATTCTTAAGAATCATATTTATTATATAAATATTTTGATATTTAGTGGTAAAAAAAAATCCAAACTTAACATACTAAACGTTTTCTTCCATCTTATTTTTTTAAAATATCCATCGATTAATTATAAAATAAGATTACATAAAGTGAAAGTTACTTATTTTGCTATCATACCTTCAACATTACTCTTTAAGTGTCCATTTAACTAGAAAATTATCATATATATTTACATTTCTAAGAACCCATTTAATAAAAAACATATAAAATTTATTAAAAAAGATTTAGTTAAATCTATGAATAGTACTTCTTTGGAAATTAAGAAATCATCTTCGTTACGGCACCAAGTTAGCGTTTTCCTTTATTGTTGTGTCCAAGTTGATTTTGAAGGATTCCATAGGAGGACATTGCCAAGTTGAGGTTATATTCATCTTGGAAATATTTTCAGAAGAATTCATGTTTTGAGGATCAAATTGAGGAGAATATATTTATGAATTTAGGGTAATGAACCTCTAAAATAAGTAAGATTTTATCAATTTTAGATATTGTTCCATTGAAGATTGAATCATTTCTTGCTCTCATTATTTGATCAAAAGTGAGTGTGATTTCTAAAAAAAAATTCCATTGGATTGAATTCAAAATTGGCTCGGAGTTAGAGATTAATAAATCCTTAAATGATTAAGTCTTTCTTCCAAAATATTTAAATTTTTTGAATGAATTTATAGGGGATAAATATATGAACTATTTTTTATACAAAGGACAAAGGATTGTGTTGATTGACATTCTTATATATATATATATATATATATATATATATATATAGTTCCTTGTAGGCAAAAATATTTGTAAGAATTCTCCATAAAAGAATTTTATGTCTCTCATATAGTTTAGATGACCATAATGATAGGGTAATTTTCAGAAGATAGGAAGGGAAGGAGAGAACACAGAGTTAGGGTGGTGATCCTTTGCTCTAGAAGGTACTTAAGGATTTTTTGATCTGTGCGCACTGTGAATGGTTTCCCTAACAAATAAGGGCGCCATAACTTGATAGCCCTAACCACAACTAACATTTCCTTCTCATAGGTTGATAGAGGTATAGCTGACCCTTTTAGTGCAGCGCTGAAGTAAGCTATTGGACAGTTTTCTTGAGTTAAAACTGCTCCCAACCCTATGCCACTTGCATCACATTCAACCACAAAGTGCTGAGTGAAATCAGGTAACCTTAAGACAAATGGGGAAGTCAGTACTTCTTTCAATTATGGGAAGGCTTTAGTTGTAGCCTCATTCCACTGTAATCTTTCCTTCCCTAGTAGAGAGGTGATGGGTGTTGCTATTCCACCAAACTTCTTAATGAATTTCTTGTAGTATCCAGCCAACCCTAGGAACCCTCTGACTCCTTTAGCTATGGTTAGTGTTGGCCACTCCACTATTATACGAATTTTTGTAGGGTCCATAGAAACTCCTTGTTCAGATATCAGGTGGCCCAAGTACTCTACCTGCAACACCCCAAAGTGACACTTAGATGGTTTAGCAAACTAACTGTTAGCTGTTAGGATGCAGTGTATGGTCTTCCCACGACTGAGAATACACTAAAATGTCATCAAAGAAAACTAATATAAATTTCTTGAGATAAGGCATGAAGAGATCATTCATTAAACTTTGGAAAGTGGATAGGGCATTGGTGAGGCCAAAAGGCATCACAAGGAATTCATAGTGGCTTTTATGTGTTCTAAAAGCTATCTTTGGGATATTCTCCTTACGAACTCTTATTTGGTGGTACCCTAATCGTAGATCCAGTTTGGAGTAGACCTTGGCCCTATGTAGTTCATCTAGCAGCTCATCTATGATAGGTATAGGGTATTTATCTTTGACATTAATGGAATTCAGGGATCTATAGTCCAATCAGAATCTCCAAGATCCATCTGTTTTCCTTGCCAACAAAACTGGTGATGAAAAAGGGTTGTTGCTAGGTCTAATTAGGTTGGAGTGCAGGAGTTCTTGTACCATTTTTCTATCTCAATTTTCTGGTAGTAAGGGTAATGGTAGGGTCTCATATTTATTGGTCTAGTTCCAGGTTGTAGAGGAATACATTGATCATGTAATCTCTTAGGAGGGAGGTTAGTTGGAGGTTCAAACACTTGAGGGAACACAGCCAGTACTTTGTCTATCTCAAGGAAATGAGTTTTAATTTGTTCACTGGAGGGTTTATTAGGAAGTATATAAAGGAAAAACCATGTACCCTATAGATTGTAAGTTTCCTTGCAAGTTAAGGCTACAATGTTTGTGTGCCTTGGAGCTTGTGAGAAACACCTTCCACCTTGAAGTTGATGGTTGGCTTTTTATAGTCCATCTCGATGGGGCCTAGGGTCTTTAGCCAGTAGACACCCAGAACCAACTGACAAACTATAATCGGAAGGGCATAGAAGTCTACAGTGATATGATACCCTTGGATGGTGAGGGTAAGGTTACAGCACTGTTCAGCGTATTCTACCTTCTCACGATTAGCCACCATCACTTCTAGCTTCTTTTCCTTGGTGATGGCTAATCCACAATGGAGGGTCAGGGCTTGATCAATGAAGTTATGAGTACTGCCCCCATCAATTAGCACTAGTACTTTCTTATTTTTTAACTATCCCATTACCCATATGGTTTGAGGATGTTCAGCTCCTACTATAGCATGAAATGATATCTCAAGCATTACCTCATCAGGTTCTTGTTCCATTAGCTTTTCTTCAAGGTTACCTATGAGATTTTGGTCAGATTCTTCTATCATAAATAGTTGTGGACGTGCACATGGTGGCTAGCTATGAATTTCTCATCACAGTAGTAACATAGCCCCTTATCACGGTGCTCACGTGCTTCTTGGTCAGTAATGTGATGAAAAGTAGTTGGTGGAGTAGTTGGTATTGAGTTTGGACATTGTTATGGCGGTGGTCCTAGCACACCAGTAGTGGGGTGAGGTGAAGCTCTTGCTGCTACTCAGGTTACTGGATAACGAGGATATGGATGGTTTTCCTTTGAAGTAGATTCTTCTCTTCAATCAATCTTACCACACTTTTAGCATCATCCAACGTTTGTGGCTGTTTAATTTTAACATCGATTCTGATATCATCTCTTAGCCCAACAATGAAGCAGTCTATTAGAAATTCCTCTAGAAAGCCATTCACTCTGTGGGAAAGTTTCTCAAATGCTTCCTGGTAGGTAGCTATGCTTGAGGTGTGCTTGAGTCAAGTTAGAGCTTTTGAGGGATCCTCATAATCAGTTCGCCCAAACATCAATTGTATGGTATGGGTGAACTCTTCCCAAGTGAGCGGTCTATGCAACTTCGTGAGCCACCTATGTCACTGTAAGGCAATACCATCCAAATGAAATGATGCCAATTGCACTCATTGTTCTAGTGTAGTGATAAGAGCTAAATTATTGCATTTTTGTTATGATTTAAATGTTGATATTTGAGTGAAAATTGTGTTTATTTGATTATTTAATCCATAAATGTCATTTCACGGGTATTTCGTGTTTAAAGTGCAATTTCAGGTAAAATCATGATTTTGGAGAAGTTAGGGACAAAGTCCGGCGGTGAAAACCTTACATAGAAAATGTTGAACATCTCGCCGCCGGCCAAGTACATCTCGCCGCCGGCCAAATACATCTCGCCACCGGCCAAGTGCATCTCGCCGCCGGCCACAATAATCCCACCGCCGGCGAGATTTAGCGGAACCGAAATCGTAAGTTTTCCAGAAATCTCGCCGCGGCGAGAATAACTTCGCCGCCGGCGAGTTTCGTTCGAAAATATTTTTTTATGCTGTTTTGTTCCAAAATTTCCCTCCAAAACCCTAGACCTATATATACATTATGATGGAGAAGGAGGCCACGGCAGAGAGAGTAGAATTGAGTTATTTTTGCAGGAGAAAAGGAAATTTTGGAGAGAAAGGTTGGAGAAGCTTGAAGGATCATCACCATTGTGCTACCAAGTCCTCCTCTTCAAGAGTTTTTCATCTCTTCTCCTTAGCTTTTATTTTCTGCATATTATTCAGATTGTTTGTTCATGGATTCAATTGAGAATATGTTTGTTCTTATTTTCATTATGAACTAATTCGTTTTTGCTAAGGCTATGATGTAGTTAGATCATGAAAATCTGATTTCTTGTGTTATCGTTATATGAATTCATTGTTTTCAAGTTGAGTATTTATTTCCATGCTTAATGCTTTTAAATTTCTGATCAAGATTTAAATGATTTGTTGCATTATATTGAGACCGAGAGGAGATGTGTAATGAACGCTTCTTGTGATAAATACCGTATGTTGAATGCGAGTTTGACACCTAATGCATGATGTATGTGGTTATTCCAGAAATTCCATAAATCGTAATGTGCTTATTTGTGGTTAAATCTTCATAGAAATATAGTCGGTTTTCATAGATAAGTAATTCTAATATAACTTGAGAAAGAGTATTAGATAAGTTTGGGTTTTTCAACCATCACTTTTAACTTTGATTCTCATATAACATAACTTGAAATCAGATTGAATTGATTTAGCGAAATCAAATGCCTTAGCATTTTTAATCATTTGTGAACAACATTAAATTTTGTTATTTGCGTTCAGTTTTAAGTTAATTTACTTTTTAAACAAATTCAAAAATTTGGTTTTCAAATAAAATTAGGGTTAGTCAATTTCGGTACTTAGTAACGCCATTCCTTGTGGGTTCGATATCCGTACTTTTGTACACTTTATTACTTGAATGATTCGTACACTTGCGAAAATACGCATCATGTAGTGTTAGTGAACTCGAAATACTACTTAGCTTTGTATATCCATCCAGTGGGATCTTCACCAGAAAATTTTGGAAATGAAAGCTTAAAGTGAGAGCCTGGTAGTTCATTAGGTTTCTAGGGTTGTGATGATTTGGATGTGGGTTATCTTCCCTTGCAAACGGGTTGTCCTCAGGGAAATTCTGAGAGGCACGAAGTGCTTGTAACTCGATGAGTATTGCTTGTAAGGTAGCATCTACCTGGTTGAAGCTTGATTCATGTCGAGCCACGGTTTCCACTACTTCGTTGCAAAACTCAGTGTTGGATTTTTCCCTGGTATCCATGGCTTTGATACCACTCATTGCGTAATTTTCAAAAGATAGGGAGAGAAGGAGAAAACACAGAGAATAGAGGTAAATTGTATATATTTCTTGTTATCATTTCAAATTTTCCTCGGCTCTTTATATAGCCTAATAGAATAGAATGACTTGAAGGAAAATAAAGAAAACAATAGAAAGAAAGGTAGTAGGGAATTAATCGGTTTATCGGTCCTTCCTAACGAATTAGGGTGGTCCCCCTTATCTACTGAGCCTTGTCATGGCTTTGGGTTGAAGACATATGCCTTAGCCTCTCCTCTGCACGCGGACGCGCGCACTCTGCATTCAGCGTGCGCAGCTTGGCGTGTTCAGCACCTATCACACAACTTTCTACATATTGTAGAAGAGTTTTGAAATCTTGAATTGATGATGGAATTGTAAGCTTTTCTAGCACTCTATTTACTTGAATGTAAATGTATCCAAATCCAAGTATCTCTCTTACCAATCATAAGGCTTTTTAATCTTTAAATCAATTGAATTATCATATTTGAATAGAAAGGGGCAATGACTTCTAAATTCCAAACACCATCTTTTAAATTTCCACACTCTGATAGTCTTTGAGGCAATGGTACTTAAGGGACATTTGAAATAAGTGGATGTACATGCACAAAATTATAAACTTTGGTAACCATGGGAATCAAGAGTCTTTCCAAAATATATTGTTGTGCCATCACTAATTGACTTAACTTACTCACTAAATTATTAATAAGTGACTTGATTGAGTAAATACCTTTCTAAATGAAGAATCAGATTATTTATTGGGGAAGGATAGAATAATATCGAGTTAGGATCTCCGTACCTATGTTTGAAAAGATCTAAATCATCGAACTTTCTAAAACCAAGATCATCATTATATTGGGACTACATAGTTTCTTTCAATTAAGAAAAGCCAGATACTTGGAATTTTGGGAATGAGCATTTGATTCTCACCAAAACCTTTTCATAATCGAATCATTTTTTTAACATACTATTTTAGGATATTTGAAAACACTCATTGAATATATTACTTATGAAATTCTAGCTTTCAGTCTTAGATGTCTCAGTGTCTATAACTTATGAAATTCTCTAGATTTGCTTCTTTGCATGAAAATATTGTGACTAAGATACTTAACACCACCAATTGCCGCAAAATTTTCTTTTGATAATCAATTAGAAATATTATTTTTAATTAATTTACATAAGAGTATGAAATTTAATAAAACAAGAAAGCATTAAGACCATTGATTTTAAAACTACGCAGGTTCATACAAGTTTCTTGATCTCTATATTTACCTATGTCAAAATATTTCAGATATATCCTATAATTCTCTCTTTCAATTGTAAATCATAAGACTAAAATAATATAATTAATGACCAGTTAATTAGAAGCAATAAACTAAGAATAAATCAGACAAACATGAAGAGAAATAATTCAAATAAATATAAAAAATCAAGAATAGTTTAGAATTAAATTACATATTTTTTCTAGAATAAAAAAAATTTAATTCATGCTAAAAATTATATTAAACATAAAAAAGTTGACCATAATTTTATGAGAAAAATTAGAAGAAATTTGACTAACAAAAAGAATCTACTTTCGCGTCTTCTCTTATTTTTTTGTTCTTTTCAATCTAGCGGCGCTCTTTTTTTATCTCCTACGCGTTCTGTTTTCTTATTCTTTGTTTTGTCCCTGGTGGCCTTCTCTCTCCTAAGTTGTATTTGATTTTCTTTAACGATATATATAAAAATTAAATTTGATTTAAATAAAGCTTAATTTAAATTTAAGAGTTCTACATGCTTCTAAAATTTTAGATCTTCATTACCTTCAAATTTACAATAAAATTTAAATAATAAAAATGAAATCTAAAATCTATAAAAATTAAATAAAATTAGACTAAAGTTTAAAATTAAGAAATGATAAATTATGTCAAATTATGCAAGTTATGTAAGTTATCAGTGTGATCATAGTTATTTCATTTTATTATTTATTGAACTTGTGCTTCAACTTCTATTCTAGAGTTTGCAAGTTGATTTTGTTTTAACAAATATTTTATTAAATCATTAAACTAGGTTTTTTCATTATTTAATCAACTCTAAGGCACACCTTGAACTTTTGTTTTTATGCTAACAATTTAGGTACAAATTTATATTGAACGAGTTATATTGCTCATGTAACTCAACTTTATCAAAATGTTGGTTCGGATCCAAACACATTTATTGTGAAAACTAGGAAAAATACCGGACTTGTAAGTAGATTACTTGGGGTATTATCTTGGAGGGTAATTTAAGTCCTAATCTTGTAATTGGAACTTATTTTCATAATGGATTGTTAGGTGGTTTGGTGGACTGATAGTTTTTCTCTATTTTTATTGTTGTGACCTATGTTATTTCTACCTAAAAATCTCATGTGTTTTTTTATTTATACATGATTGCATATATGACTATTTGTGAAAATTTTAATTTATTATGTTTTCGGTAATTATTTATTTACCCTGACTAATTAAATTCATAACTAAATAAACATATTCATTATCAATATATTTTTGCAACTCTATTCAAGATATTTTATTGGGAGCTATAAATGTAATTAAAAGTATAGAAAATGGTAGGTTGTTAGATTGATTAATTCATGTAATTTAACAAAATTAATAAAATTGATCCCATTACCATAATGTCATTGAAATAAAGTTTGTACGTAACAAAAAACGTAGTCACTAAGCATATACTAATTAACTAAGCTTAACTTAATAATTTAATTTAACCTGAAACAATTAAAAAAATTGAAAAAAAACTACTAAGTAACAAAAACTTGGAATCCTTTTTCTCAATATTGACACAAAAAAAAACTTTGATTCAAAGGTGGGGGAAATTAAGAACATTATGGCTTATTTCGAGCTAAAATATATAGATAAAATTTATCTAATATACATGAAGAAAAAAGGTCAAGCATCTCTAACATGTCTCTTTCTTTTTAATTTAAATGACAAATCATACTTGAATTTATTTAAATTTTTTTAAAACATATAAGATAATTGGGATTAACTTAAACATAACGAAAATAAACTATTAATCTTGGAGTAGTTTATTGTTGGTCTCTTAAAAGAACATAACATATAAATATACACGATCACAAATAATAAGTGATAAATACTTTGAATGAATCCATAGGGGATGAATATACGAAATATTATTTATATAGAGGACAAAGGATTGTGTTGACATTCTTATATATATATATATATATATTTCCTCGTAGGCAAAAAAATTTGTAAGAATTCTCCGTATAAGAGTTTTATGTCTCTCGTATCGTTTAGATGACAACAACTTTCTACATATTGTAGAAGAGTTTTGCAATTTTGAATTGATGATGGAATTGTAAGCTTGTCTACCACTGTATTTACTCGAATTTACTTGAATGTAAATGTATCCAAATCCAAGTATCTCTCTTACCAATCATAAGGCTTTTTAATCTTTAAATCAATTGAATTATCATATTTGAAAAGAAAGGGGGAATGACTTCTAAATTCCAAACACCATCTTTTAAATTTCCACGCTCTAATAGTCTTTGAGGCAATGGTACTTAAGAGACATTTGAAATAAGTGGATGTGCATGGAATTTGAAAAGTATAAGGTTATCTGCAAACATGAGATGGCTAATATGTGGAGCACTTGTAGCAATTTGAATGTAATGAATTAACAGTTAAGACTCCATTTTTTGAATAAGACGAGATAAAGCCTCTACTCCTATAACAAATAAGTAGGATGAAAAAGGATTACTTAGTGTAAGATCTCTTGTAGGTTTGATGATGCCAAATGGTGAACCATTTAGAAGAATAGAATAGGAGATTGTATTTAGACATACTTCAATATATTAGCAGAATTTATTTGAGAAACCCAAAGATCTCACTATTTGGATACAGAAGCCCCATCATATACTATCATAAACTTTTTGCATGTCTATCTTAATAACCATTAGGCCCCCTATTCCATATTTCCTTTTAATTGTATGATTGTATAAGCAACTTCACGTGCAATAATAAAATTAAAAAAAAAATTCATCTATTTTTGACAAAAAAAGCAAAATTTGTAAGATGATGTGAACTTTGTTAAATGAGTTTTAACCTATTTGTAAGTAATTTGAAGATCACCTTGTATATATTATTGCAAAGATTTATCGGATGAAATTGATGTAAAAATCCTAGCATGTTTAGAAGACAAAAGCTTGTAACCCATCTTGCCACCGGGGCATTGTATGAACCCATAACAAAAAGGACTTTTTTAATCTCGTTATGATCTAGAATTTTACACATGTCAATATTGTCCTCAAGATTATATATATATATATATATATATTTACCCATGGACACCAGGGGTAAATCCAACGCTGAGTTTCGCAACGAAGTAATGGAAACCCTGGCAAGGCATGAATCAGGCTTCGATCAGATAGGCTCCACCTTACAGGCTGTGCTCACCGAGTTACAAGGACTTCGTGCCACTCAGAATTTACTTGAAGAAAACCCTTTCGCACGAGAATAAAACCCACGCCCAAATGGTGGGTTAATGATGAGTGCTCAAAAAGCACTAAAATAACCATGATTTTATGCACATTAATTGATTAAAAATATATATATTTATATGTTTTATCATATATTTATATAAATTTGTCTTTTTCGGAATCACGGGTATTTTTATTGTTTTTCAGGAATTTTGGCCTAAAAACGCAATGTAAAGACTCAAAGAAGAATACTTGAAGCAATACATCACAAATAAATTAATAAATAAGTGGAAAAAGGTCAACAAACATGGAAAAATTGGACAAAATGGGTCGAAAAGGTCAAAAATGTCAAAAGACGGAAAATCACGCGCCGCAGCCAGTACAGCCCGGCCCAGCGCCCGTTGCCATACAACACAAGACGCTCACTCTTCCTTCCGCGCGCGCAGCGCGCGGCACTGTTTCACGCCGCCGAGGCTGTTACGCCAGCGCAGCGCCCAACGCGTTTTGACCCATTTTTCACGTGCAGCCCTATGACGTCATCCGACGTCATTGATGACCTCAAGATGTCCACTACACGTTTTTAATTTTTTTATATTTTTTTAACATTTTTTACTCATTTTTTCTCTCCATCCTCACCTATAAATACCCCTCTTCCATTCACTTCAAAGCACACCTCAAAACCACACTTCTCTCTTCTTTCTTTCTCTCATTTCTTAGTTTTTGAGTTTTTCTTAGTTTCTTTCTTAGTTTCTAAGCTTTTCTTAGTTTTTCTCTTAGTTTTTAGTTCAATTCTCTTAGGTTTAGAGTTCTTCTCTTTTTGAGAGGAACTTGTAATATTTTTGTAATAATTTAGATTTTTGATTCAATAAATGGAAGTGCAAATTCCGCTTGGAGGTTTTCTAGCAACGGGAATAGCGTCGAAGTTCTGTAAGGATTTTATTTTCTTTACAGTTATTTTTATGCTTTATTCTTACATGTTATATTTAATTTGTCTGTGATTAAATTTAATCAGCTAGTCTGCTTATAATCATAATATAATAATAACGTTGTTAAGCTGGAATAATATTAAATAGGTGAAAATTTCTAAAATGAATTGATTTTATTTTTATTCAAGATTTTATATTAAGGATGTTAGAGAGAAATATATTATTTTTCATTACAAACTTAAATCTGAAGATTAGACTTTAAGGTTTAGTTATCCTGTCTAATTTAGAGTATTGCTCTTTTATTTGTTGGTACAATCGCCCGGTAGTTAGAGTGAAGCTCTATTTCAAAAGTTTTTATAAGAATTATTATGTGAAAATGTATTGACAACATGTTTTCAGTAGTGGTTTTAAAACTTGAAAGTTAGTACTCGGATAACTAAATTCTTGGGTTTAATTTGGACACCTTGAATAAAGTTTAAACAGTCTAACCCCACCAAAGGTGGCATTTAAATGGTTCATTTTCAATCTCTTAGAAAAAGGAATTAATTTAATTAACCAAATTAGTTATCAACCCCACCCATAGGTGTTAATTGATTTGTTTAGTTAACAAAGAATATCTAACCCCACCAAAGGTGGTATTCATACAAAAAAAGAGAATCAATAAAATATCAATTTATATCTTTAATAACCTAGATAATATGAGCAAGTATAATTAATTTAGTTATTATATCCATAAATACTCCACTAATATAAATGATAAAATTTGCATGAATATTTATTGAATCTGTATTTATATTTATTTTTAGGTAAATATTTATTGAATTTGTATCTATGTTTATTTTTTTATTATATTTAATTAATCTGTATATATGTTTATTTTAGGTTATTAGATTAGGAACACAAAAACCAAACTATCGTGACAGGATGTTTAGGATTTAATTTCGTTTTTAAAAGTTTGAATAATAAATTAAGGACCACATACATTCCTTCCCTAGATCGACCTTGGGAGTATACTTATCATTTTCTACGAAATGATTCGTGCACTTGCGAGAGTTTTACAAATATTAAAACCAAAGTATTTGCGAGAATCGGCGATGCCGGTTTTCGTTCATCAGTTAAGAAACCCTAATGAGCTACCATGCTCCCACTTTAGGCTCTAATTTCCTACCTTTGCAGGGGAAGAACCCACTGGTTGGATATATAAAGCTGAGCAATACTTTGAGTTCACAAATACTACACCAGAACAACGAGTGTAGTTGGCATCGTTTCATTTAGATGGTATTGCCTTACAGTGGCATAGATGGATCACCAAGTTCCGTGGACCACTCACTTGGGAGGAATTCATCCAAGCCATGCAGCTGTGATTTGGGTCAACGGATTATGAAGATCCCTCTGAAGCTCTAACCAGACTCCAACATACCTCAAGCGTAGCTACTTACCAGGAAAAATTTGAGAAACTCTCTCACAGAGTGGATGGCCTTCCAGAAGAATTTTTGATAAGTTGTTTCATGTTGGGTTAAGAGATGAGATCAGAATTGAAGTAAAAATTAAGAAGCCACGAACATTGGTTGAAGCTATAGGGGTGGCAAGATTGATTGAAGAAAAGAATATACTCCAGAGGAAAGCCATTCAATATCTATGATACCCAGCATCCTTAGTAGCAGCAAGGACCTCCACTAACCCTACTGCTGGTGTGTTAGGATCCCCACCCCAACAACGACCCAACTCAGCACCAATTACCTCAGCTACTACCTTTCGTCGCATCACTAATTAAGAGGCACGTGAGCATTGAGATAAGGGGCTATGCTACTACTGTGATAAGAAGTTCACAGCTGGCCACCGTTGTGCACGGCCACAATTGTTTATGATAGAAGAGATGGAACAAAATCTCTCAGGAAACTTTGAAGAAAAGTTGGAACAAGAATTACAAGAGGTAATGCCCGAGATCTCATTTCATGTTATAGTAGGAGCTGAACATCATCAAACCATATGGGTAATGGGGCAGTTAAAAAAAAGAATGCTAGTGCTGATTGATGGAGGAAGTACTCACAATTTCATTGATCAAGGTCTTACTCTCCAATATGGAATAACTATCTCCAAGGGAAAGAAGCTGGAAGTAATGGTACCCAATCGTGAGAAGGTGGAATGCACAGGGAAATGCTGCAACCTTAGCCTAACCATACAAGGATATTAGGTAATTGCGGATTTCTATGTCCTTCATGTTGCAGCATATCAATTGGTTTTAGGTGTCCAATGGCTCAAGACTTTGGGTCCTATTGAGATGGACCATAAGAAGCTAATCATCAGTTTCTAAGAGAAAGGTACTTCTCATAAACTTCAAGGGTTATGGCACACAAACAATACAGCCCTAACTTGTAAGGAAACCCATAGCTTGCCAGGTACAAGGTTGTTCCTTCAGATACTCCCCAACAAACCCTCAGGAGAATAGACTAGAGCTCATTCACCTGAAATAAGTGAAATATTAGTTGCATTCCATCAAGTGTTTAAACCTTCCACCAGCCTTCCTCCTAAACGGTTACATGATCACTATATTCCTCTATAACTAGGAATAGGACCAGTAAATGTAAGACCCTACCATTACCCTTACTACTAGAAAACTGAGATAGAAAGAATAGTATCAGAGCTCCTGCACTCCAACTTGCTTAGACCAAGCAAAAACCTATTCTGGTCACCCGTATTGTTAGTAATAAATACTAATGGAACTTGGAGATTTTGCGTGGATTAATGATCTCTGAATTCCATTACTATCAAAGATAAATACCCTATACCAGTCATAGATGAGTTATTGGATGAATTGCATAGAGCCAGGGTCTACTCCAAACTGGATCTTCGATTAGGGTATCATCAGATCAGGGTTCATGAAGAAGATACCCCAAAAATAGAATTTTGGACACATGAAGGCCACTATGAGTTCCTTATAATGCCTTTTGGCCTCACTAATGCCCCAGCCACCTTTCAAAGTTTAATGAATGATCTTTTCAGACCTTATCTCAGAAATTTTATATTGGTTTTCTTTGATGACATTTTAGTGTATTCTCAATCATTGGAGGATCATACACTACATCTACAAACTATTTTGTAGGTGTTAGCAGCTAATAGTTTAATTGTTAAACCTTCCAAATGTCATTTTGGTGTATTGCAAGTAGAATACCTAGGGCACTTGATATCTGAACAAGGGTTTGTCGTGGATCTTGCAAAAATTCAAGCTGTTATGCAATGGCCAACCCCAACCACAGCAAAGGGAGTTATAGGATTCCTAGGATTGGCTAGCTATTACAGAAATTTTATTAAGAACTTTGGTGGGATAGCAACACCTCTCACCTCCCTACTAGGCAAGGAAAGATTTCAGTGGAATGAGGCTACAGCTGAGGATTTTCAAAAATTGAAAGAAGCACTAACTTCCCCTCTTGTTCTAAGGTTACCTAACTTCACTCAGTGCTTTGTCATTGAATGTGATGCTAGTGGTATAGGGCTTGGAGCAGTTTTGACCCAGGAAAACCGTCTAGTGGGTTTTTTCAGCACTGCCCTCAAGGGGTCAGCTTTGGCTCTGTCAACTTATGAGAGGGAGATGTTGGTTGTGGTGAAAGCTATCAAGTTGTGGTGCCCTTATCTGTTGGGAAAACCTTTCACCGTGTGCACGGATCAGAGGAGCCTTAAATACCTTTTAGTGCAAAGGATGGCCACCCCAGCTCAAGCAAGATGGTTACCTAAGCTGCTCAAGATACAAGAAGGGTTCAGAGAATCAGGTAGCAGATTCATTGTCAAGAAGGGTGGAATTTCAATTGATCTCCATCTCGCAACCTCAAGAAGCCTGGTGGTCTAGCCTCTAAAAGGAAGTCCAACAAGAACCATTCTATGAGAAACTGCAAGCCAGAGTCTCTACGGGTGTGACACAATTTTTTTGCCAACGTGATGGGGTTTGGTTCGAAAAAGACAAGGTTTATCTAAACCCACAATCCTCCATAATTCCTCAGATAATGGCTGAATGCCACTCATCACCAACAGCAGGGCACTTTGGATTCCACAAAACACTTTCCCATATCAAACAAAATTTTATCTGACCCAACATGCAGCAAGGTGTGAAAAGATTCCTACACTTATGTGACATATGCCAAAGGTGCAAGTATGACTATATGAAACCAATTGGATTACTGCAGCCCCTACCCATTGCTGATAAAAGCTGGATAGATATCTCAATGGATTTCATTGAAGGGCTGCCTCCTTCCAAGGGGCATACGGTGATTATGGTGGTAGTGGAGAACAGCCAAGCCAATGGATGGAATGGTTGCCTTGGGCAGAATATAGTTATAATACATCTATACATTCTTCTAGAAGAATGACACCCTTTGAGGTAGTTTATGGCCATCCACCCCCTCGCTTATTGGCCTACATTCCTAGAACTTCCAAAGTTCAATTGGTGGATCAATTCTTGCGTGATTGGGATACCATTTTGCATGATTTACACCACCATCTCCTAATAGCTCAGAACTGTATGAAGTGTCACACTGATCAACACTGTAAAGAAGTATCCTTTGTAGTAGGAGATTATGTATACCTCTACCTTCAACCATATAGACAAACATATGTGGCTTTCCTAGCTGCAATAAATTTAGCTCCATGTTTCTATGGGCCTTACAAAATCACAGCACAAATTGGGGTAGTAGCATATAGGCTAGAATTGCCTCCTGATTCTCAAATACACAATGTCTTTCATATTAGTCAGCTCAAAAGACACTTGGGGCATTACACACCACCCCTCGTGAGCCTACCTCCTATCTCAGATGATTCTACAATGCTTCCTCAACCTAAGTCTATCTTGGACCGAAGAGTGATCAAAAAAGGTAATTATCGACCAAAATCAAAAATTATATGAAATCCGCCCCCTTACGTCTATCTTCTTCTTCCCCAACCTTTGAGAAATTCTTCACCTAACACCTTTGTTTAATATTATGCATTCCTTTCCTTAGATTTTCCATGTAAAATTCAGACATAAAAACCCCAAATCAATAGCATTTACGTCATCTATAAAATCCGCAAGTCTATTTGGCCATTGAACAATAAGGCTACCACCTCTTTTCTCGAATTGGTGAAGTACTTCATTGAGGTCACCCATACATATCCAATTACCATTAAAAGCATTTATAACTTCTATTAGTGAAGACCAAAATCAGCCTTAAGTTGTTCATAAGCAGGAGTAAAACAACAAAATAGATTACATGCATTACTAGTTATAAGAGGATTATTAAGTTCCAAGGCTATCAAGTGAAAATCTAATACATGGGTTGAAAAACAACCAGCCCAATCAACATTAATATATGCAACTAAATGAGTAAGAGAGTCCACAAGGAAGAAAAGATCGCGGGGTAGAAGTGCCTTGCAAATAGTGAACAATGTGACGAACAACATCCAGGTGGAGGTGCTTATGTGCCTACATAAACTGACTAACTTGTTGAACAACAAAGGAAATATCAGGCCAAGTGGTAGTCAGATAGTTCAAGCTCCCCACCAGTTGTCTATATAAAGAAGGATCAGAGACATAATCTCCTTCATCATGAAAATATTTAACACTTCGAAGGAAGTATCAACGGAATGACCATCCTGAAGGCCAACTAAAGTAATTAATTTATGGGTGTACTTATGCTGGTGTAAGAAATTACCAGTTGAGGTAGAGTGCATTTCAAGGCCTAAAAACTAATGTAAATAACCCAAGTCTTTCATATGAAATGAACCTTAAAGGCATTCTTGAAGTTGAGAAATAAATGCAAAGTCAGTCCCTTTAATAATAATATTATCAACATATATCAGAAGTAAGATGATTCCCTTATCATTCTTTCAAAGAAACAAAAAGGAATCATACTGACTCTGAACAAAAGAGAAGCTAATAAGCGTAGATCAAAACTTATCAAACCAAGAATGTGGAACCTATTTTAAACCATAGAGTGATCATTTTAGTTTACAAACATCGATAGAAGATGTAGAAAACAACCCTAATGGTGGAGTCATAAAAAATTATTCCTTAAGGTCCCTATGCAAAAAGGCGTTTTTAACATTCATTTGTCGTAATGGCTAGCCATTGGATGTAGCAATAGGAAGAACAAGTTGCACCATCATCATCTTTGCTATAGGGGAAAATTTCTCCTCATAATCGACCCCATACTCCCGTCAATTACCAAGTTTTACCATCGTGCCTTATATCTATCAAGTGATCCATCCAACCGCATCTTAATGGAATATACCCATTTACAACCAATGCGATTAACACCAGTAGGACAGGGAACAATATCCCAAGTATGAATCTCCTGAAGAGCTTGAAGTTCTTTTTGCATAGCTTTCACCCAACACACATGTTTAGTTACCTGAGAATAAGAGGTAGGAACTGTAGTATTAGCTAAAGTGGTAGAGAAACCATACCTATCAGGATGATGATAGTATAGGAAGATCTCCAAGGAGCCACTGAAGCAGGCACCAGATCAAGGTCGAGAAGGATTTGTGATGATTAGGGTTGTCGTCATTGATAGACAATATCGGGTTTAAAATGCTTAATTGATGGTCATATATCATTAAAACTAGGAAGAAGAACACTATCAGAAAAGGAAACATGTTACACATGTTCAAAGAAAATCACATTTCTAGAAGTACGCAAACGATTAGTAACAACATCATAACATAAAAATCCCTTGTGAGCTGTGTTATAACCCATAAAAGCACACCATATTGACTCAGCTGTAAGCTTGTGATGCTCATGAGAAGGCAAGTGAACAAAGCAAACAAATCCAAACGTGTGGAGCATATGATAATCTGGATGCATACCAAAAAGACGATAGTAAGGAGTATCAAAATTCAATTGTTGAGAAGGTAGATGACTAATTTGATAGACTACAGTGGAAAAAGCTTCAACCCAAAATTTAGGTAGAATTGAAGACTCCAAAAGTAACGTTCGAACCATATCCAAAAAGTGACTATTTTTACATTCAACCACCCCATTCTGTTGAGTTGTAAGGACATGATCCTTAAGATACAATGCATTTCTATTGCAAAAAGACTAGAAAGTCATACCACATATATTCGTCACCATTATTAGATCATAAAACCTTAATACAAGTGGAAAATTGTGTCTCGATATAAGCCATAAAGGTTTGGAAAATAATGAACAACTCAGATTTTGAACGTAGAAAATATATCCATGTAAAACGACTATAGTCATCAATGAGCGTTACAAAATATTTATATTACGCATGTGAACTAACAAGAGTAATACCCAAAAAATCATTATATATAATCTCAAAACATGTATCAGCACGACCAACATAAGTAGGGAAAGGTAAAGTTTTACTTTTCCCTAGTTTACAAGTTGAACAATCAAAAAGCAACTGATGAGTATAACACTGATCTTTATTACCAAAAACACCACGTTTCATAAAATAAAAAAAATGACATTATTTGGATGGCCTAATCATCTATGCCAAATGTCAGCATTGTTTTCAACAGTAATAGAAGCTAAAGACAAAGTTTGAGGAATAGTAAATTTCAATAGAAATAATCTTCCCACTTTAGGCCCATCTGCGATCACCTTCCTCAACACCCAATCCTGCACAACATAACTACCATAAGAGAAATGTAAATAATAGTTATTATCCACCATCTAACCAATAGAAATTAAACTAGTATATAACCTAGGAGAGACAAATACATGACAAAAAAAAGGTCCAATATCACCAATGGCTGTAATTGGAATATTACCTCCATTAGTAAACTAAATATTTTCTGTACTAGTATACTTTTGTAGATTATGTAACAAATTAGGGGAGCTAGTCATACGGTTGGATCTCCAAAATCAACAAACCAAGGAGGAGAAACAACCTTACCTTAGCCATGATGTCCAAGTATAGAAAATGTTGAGATAATCATCTATTGAACCATTTCTGGAGTAACGACAGGCTAAGTTGTGTTAGCAGTTGTAGATGTAGGACCAATAATGTTAGGAGTTGGAATAGCAGCTTGAAAATCTTATACTCATCGATTTTCTGAACGTTTGGGACATTCCTTGATAATGTGTCCATTTTTCTTACAATAATTGTAGAATTTCTTGCCACAATTATGGGCAATATGTCCAAACTCCTTGCAACTATAGCATTGCCTTTGTCCCTTTCCTCGATTCCTCCCTTGAGTGGCATAAGCAACATTGAAAAATTTAGATGTTTCCCTAGATGCACCTATAACAGCTTGTGTAGCCATTCTCTATTCCTTGTGAAACAATTCACTAAGACATACATCCAAAGAAAAACTAGATTTCTATTCAACAATCCAGCTCTAGCAGCTTCAAATTCTGGTCTCAGTTTCATCAAAAACTGATCATGTCAACTATCTTTATGAATCGCCTGAAGGTTGGCTAAGGCTTCTTTATGTACCTTCATGTAGATAATACCAAAATATTCACTCCATAGATTAAGAAATCCAAAATAATACTGCTTAATGGAGAGATTACTTGGGATGAAGATACTAATCTTGAGTTCTAGTTGAAATTATCTCGTAGTATTATCTTGATGATATATGCACTTCAAATAATCCCACATCTCTTTAGCCATACTAAAAGAGCATAAAATGTTCACCATATGAACTTCAATAGATCCTAAAATCCAAGAGATAATTTGAGCATCCTTTGCCTCCCATTGGCTAAGTTCCTTACCATCTCCAAGCGTAGGAGAAGACCCGTTAATGTGACCCCAAAGCTCCTTTTTCTTTCAGAAACATTTTGAATTAGAATTCCCATGTCGTATAATTCTTTCCTATAAATTTGATAGCCAAGGTTTCTATAGACATTGTTCCCAAAAAAATAAATCTTAATGCAAAGCTGTCAACCACAAGTTGGTCAACCTAAAATCTCAAAACGAAGTTGTTGATAAGAAACTTATCAACCCAAAATCAGAAATAGGAGCAAAAATTCAAAAATATTGAAGCAAAACTGGAAGAAAACTGAAGATTTAACTACAAATTCAAGAGGTAGGCTCTTCTTGAGTATCCTTTTCATTAAATAAGAATTATTATACAATCTATTTTAGGTAAGAATATATACAATATTCTATTACCTAAATATACAATATTCTGTTTATCTATTTTAGGTAATAATATATACATAGCTAATACACTAATTATGGTAAAGTAAATCTTGTCCATAATCTCTGCCATTGATATGGGTTGTCGATTGAATACCCAACTCCATAAAATGCCCATATCCCCATCCAAATTATCAGAATGAATAGAAAACCACTACCATAACCTAAACTATGTTAAAGGTAAATACCAAATGTGCTACTAACTTTAGTTTCAAAAAGGAAAATAACATATATATTGTATTTAGCAACTACTCTATGTAGATGATCTTATGTTGAGTTTTTAACTAAGTTGTGGAAATACCAAGCTCAAACAATCATTTCTCATTTGGAGGCTTGATAAGGGCTACCGCTTTTTTCATTTGGATTGCTAGGAATGATTCAAAAATTACAAGCATCGTGAAAGAGTGATATGACTTTCTAGAAGAGATGACACTTGAGTTTCTTGAGTATGAGGGAGTTTCCTAGTATGCATCATGGTAGCTTTAGTGATGATAGACATGCTAGATTGGGACTAAAAGAAGGGAATTGGTTGTATGCACTACTGTTATAAAACTTGAAGCCTAAGTGGGGACTCTTACATTTGGCATCAATTACATACCATTTGGTTATGATTATTTTGTCATGAAAAACCATGACCAAATGGCATGTCTACGGTTATGATCTTATAAGGCCTATGGTTAATGACTTGTATAATCTGATATAATTTATCACTTTTCAACTTTAATTTTAGTCTAATTTTATTTATTTTTATTGATTTTAGACTTCATTATTGTTATTTAAATTTTATTACAGATTTGAAGAAAATTAAGATTTATTGAAATCAAATGTAAATAAAGATTTATCAAAAGAAAGTTAAAAATAATATATATATATATATAATAAAAATAAAAATAAAAGAATTGAAAAAAAAGGAAAAGAAAAATGAAATGCGACTGGGTAAAAGGAAAAAAACCGAAAGACGGCCAGATAAAAGGATACACACACACACACACACACATATATATATATATATATAATTACATAAGTCCTTATATTTTTAAAATATAAGAGATTTATTTACAATTATTATGTTAAAAATATTTGTTAAATCAATTATCTTCAAGGAGAAAAAAACCTTAATATTATCAGAATTTATCAAATTTTCATACTCTAACATTAGGAATAGATGATGTATTCAACACTTTAAAACATCATAAAATTGTAAAAAAACTCTTTCTTTATTTTCTTGTTGTTTTTCTATAGAATTTATGGGAATGATTTGTACACTAGGCTAAAATTAGAGCAAGGCTAGAGAGTGTTTAATTGTGTAGTTTTTTTATCTCCTTCTTGAATTATAATTAGTGTTTTCTAAATTATAATTTTATTATGAGAAATTATTTTGTTCATATTTTGTATATTCATATATTATATTATTCAGTTTCATATAAATTTAGTTATGCTTTCTTTATATACAACTTTTAGTTTATAATTATTTTATCTATTTTATAAGTTAATATTTTACTATGATATTATCAAGATTAGAAAACATATAACAAAAAATCTTGCTTGGATTGATTTTAATATCTAAATAAAATGATTCAAGTTAAAATGAAAATATAAGAGATGTATCTACAATTTTGTATTTCATGAATAATATATAAATCGAACTATTTGAAGCTAGAAAAAAGCTTGAATCCAAATATACGATACGTGAACATCTATTTGTATTTTTGATATATTTTTTTATAGAAAACTCCAAATTACATAATTATTTATCTTTTGAAACTATAATATATTTAATTATAATTATTATGTAAAAAATAATTTTCAAATAAATTATCTTCATAGAGAAAACATCTTGATATTATTAGAATTTTGCAAATCTTTATACTCCAACTCTATAAATAGATGAAGTATTCAGCACTTTAAAATACCATAAAATTACAAAAAGCTCATACTTTCTTTTCTTTGTATTCTCTAGAATTTATGGGAAAGATTTGTATGCAAGGCTAAAATTAGAGCAAGGCTTGAGAGAGCTTAATTGTGTTGTTTTTCTATATCAATCTATAACTTTTATTCAATATATTATTTTATTTAGCTATATATAAATTAATTTATGCTTTCTTTATATGAAACTCTTAGTTTATAATTATTTTATTTATTTTAAGTTGATATATTACTATGATATGATCCATCTTAGATATTTTATAACAGTAATCTTGCTTGATTGGATTTTAATATCTAAATAAAATTATTCAAATTGATATAAAAAGATAAGAAATGTATCTAAAATTTCAAATTTCATGAATAATTTCTAAATTGAACTATTTTAAGGTAAAAAAAAGCTTAAATCCAAAAAATACAATATTTGAATATATGTTAGTATTGTTGATATATCTTTTTGTATAAAATTCCAAATTACACAAGTCCTTACCTTTTTTTAAAATATAAGAGATTTATTTGTAGTTATTACGTGGAACATATTTTTCAAATCAATTATCTTCATGGAGAAAACAACTTAATATTATCAAAATTTTGTAAGTCTTCATACTCCAACAATATAAATAGATGAGGTATTCAACACTTTAAAATACCATAAAATTATGATTTGACTTTAATAAATTAGCAAACCGTTTAAATCACTACTTCAGGAGAAGAATATAATTGAAACTCTTATTCAAGATGTCAAAATTAGATGTTAAAACCTAACTTTCATATTTTAAATTTATTACGAAAAATATGTTGTCAAGATATTATTCAATAATAAAATTTGTAGAAATATTGAATGAAGAAATAATCTTAATTTATTTTATGAAAATATTCACCTAAATTAATTTTCATAAACATGGCAACAAAACTAACATCCCATAGTAACAATAAGCCAAACATGCTTAGATTTAATGAATGATGAGTAAATTAACAATAACATCTAGAAAGATACCCAAAGATTGACTCCTTATATAAAATTAGTCCAATACAAATATGATTACAATTCCAATTCAAGATAGATGAGCGTGTTCTGCTCCCTAACTATGACTGTGCTCCTTAATGCACTCTTCGATATACAAATATCTTTTTTAATTTTTGTGGTTTGGAATACCTCTAAAGTTTTTGCTTATTACTGTTATTGAATATAACCCATTGTAAAAACTAAAAACAAATAAAGTGGAAACTCTAAAATCTAAAAATCCTAAGTTACTTTACGGCTGCACACTATATAGTAAAACTTAAACATGTTTTTATAGCCAAGGCTAGCCATAAAGGACTTTAGGTCAGAAAAACATTCACACTCTGCTACCTATTTTTATCCATACTATAGCCCAAGTCTCATAATTCTTCTCAAAATTCGTCGCCTTGGCATAGAATAAATTGCATCAATATAGTTTTTAAATAGTAAGGAGTGCACCGTGGCTCACGATGCTTAACATCACTTCTTGTTTGACCCCTTACAAATTGGCTGGACTTGCATATGAGCCTTACATGTATTTTTTTTCTTTTAATCTTCTAAGGTGCAAATGAGTACTTCAAGCATAATACTTCAAGTGTCATCAATTTATCAAATTGAATCTAAAAACAACTGAAATACAATAGAAAATATCAATGATTCTAAATATATAGATTTTCTTAAATAATGATAAAATTATTTATATTCAAATATATTTAAGTATAAATAATCCAAGAAATATTATTCTTTTCAAGCACTCATCTAACATGGTGAAAGATCTTCCAACCATAAATACAGAGGCCACTCAGTTGGTGAACACATATCTCAATGTCGAAGATGGCCAATAATAGGAGAGTCAATGATATACCTACTAATGAAAGAATAAAACCACCATTCAAGGTTAGGGAAAAGCCCATATCCTCGGTGAGTAAAAAGCCCTATTGGTACCACAGAGATGAGAAGGATATGGAATAGGGTTGAGGCTACATTGGCCCAAATTTTTGTACCTATGTACCCTTGAAAGTGCCCAAAGAAGCACTCCTTATGCGCAAGTGGAAAACCAACACATAATACGTTGGGCCAAGAAACTTAAAGATGCTAGTCAAAACAAAAATCAATACTATAGGTACCACAGAGACTTATGGAACTCCCCTGAAGAGTGTCAAGCTTTGAAGGATGAAATTGAGCACCTCATGAGGAGGGGATAATTAAGAGAATTTTCCAAAATTATAGACTAAAACAACGATGGGTGTGTCCACCAAGGGAGAGAGAACATGCTCCAATATAAGAAGTGCAAGATTTTTGGGTTATCGTGTACACCCCACCTCTATGGGTCATAATTCACCTTTGAAAAGGTAGTAACTACATCCTACGTTCAGGAGTTGCTACAACTTTTGCACACCCTACCTTTTCTGGCCATGACTAACCTTTAAAAAGGTAGCAGCTATGCCCAGGTTCAAGAGTTGCTTCAACTTCAGCACCCGTCGTCTACGAGGCCTGACTAACCTTTTGAAAATGTAGCAACTATGCCTTAAGTCTATGAGTTGCTACAACTTTTGCACACAACCCATGCAAATAAATATTTGCTCATGCTAGGGACCTTGAGTCTACTTAGCCATTGATAAAATTTCCAAGCATGAATAGAGTGCAACAACACTCACCATATAATGCAATAATCCACCAAGGACTACAAAAGTTTTTTAAATATCAAGACCAAATTCTTGGATGACTTGATAAACTCAAGCAAATCAAGTAAAGGGTTGGTATATCAATAACACCCTGGTTAAAAAAAATCCACCCTTACTTAGTCAAAATGAAAAGAAATCAATAAAAAGTAACAAAGCCCAAACATAAGATAAAGTGAGTTGAAATGATCTCATTGAATGGAACATGGCTGTATATGGCATATGTGGCTCAACAAGGCACAGACGGTCAGACACGAGATATATGATTTGATAATGAGAGCATGGTTTGATGTGGCATATATGGTTAGATATAGCATATATGGTGGAACGTAATGTATATGGCCAACTAGGGCATATATACATAAACATACAACTAGCCTAATCATTTTGGACCTGTACCTCAATAAGTAAATGCCATCATATACCAACACAATGGAACATAGATCCTAACAAGTGACATGCTCAACGAGCACCTTTGTCTCAAAATAGACCAGATCATTGATGGAACTCACCAAAGAGTAAAGTGTAGAACTCAAAGGTACAAAGATGATTAAACAACAAAACATATGTATATATAGGTATGCATGTATCCAAAAAGATCCATACAAAAACTTATTCTATTATTGGAATGAAAAGCAACCAATTACATGAACTTTCGTGGGAACTAAAAACAAAAGAATAAAAAGTGATACCTTATTGATCTCCACACCAAGTCTTGCTCTAAGAAGAATCATATTTTGCATTATCTTCTTCCTTGGTCACCTCAAGACCATCATTGTTGGCCCTTTCCCTCCCAGTTAGAAGTGATCACACCATGGGGGAGGCCTTTTCCTTCGAATATAGAAAGACAGTGGTAGAAATGGTTATGTAAGGATAAACTTTAGAAATTTTTATTTTGAAGATTCAAACTGTGAGCCCACACGTCCAAAGTTTCCTGACTATAATCATCATAATAATTATACTCTTCAATTTCTCTCGCTCTAAGTGTCCAAATCTCAACATTGAGCCTATGTACTAGTACTTGACAAAGAAGAAGGCTCGGAGATAGCTTCTATGTTAGCTCCTTTTCTTGGGCCAAAGCAATATCTCGAGCTACTTAGACAACTTCAAAAGCCACCAATGATGTTGTATGAGCTTGTTGGGATACACAATCTAACTTTGAAACTTTTTCTAACTCTCCCTCTGCTTATAGTGGGTAGTCTTAACAATGTATTAAGCCCTAATTGCCTTACAATTCTCCTCATCTACGGAACCAAGTGATCCTACAAATCAACATGAACCTTAATAGCATGATTCAGATTTAAGGTAAATGTTTGGGCCATATTAGAAAGGCAGTGCAAATTTGAACCCCTAACTTTTGAAGATTCTAGAAAGCCTAAAAAATTATGAGGTGTAGGTGAGGTCACATAAGGAACATTTAAGTCAATAGGTCAAGAACTTGTGCCACTTATAACAAGAATTGATGGAACATCAACGAGTATTGACGGGGAGGGTCCTTCAAAGATGTGCCATAATGGCACACTCTAGAAGTAGCATCTCTTTTACTTTTTGAACCACCAAGCTACTGACCACTTTGGTTGGTAAAGAAAGCTCTCCTTAACTAGACTCCTTTAGAAAACTAAATGCTATCATGCTCTTATTTTTCTTACTAGCTGGAAGATTAGAGGTCATACCTATAAAAAGGACATTGTTATTAACTAAGTGTTCAAAATAAGATATTGAAAAAAAGAGAAAAGGCCAGTACTCACTGTCATAAACTGGAGGATCACTACTCTCTAACTCAGTTACTCTATGGTTTAAATCACAATAAGTGATATACCATATAAGTATGATCTATCACTATGTCCCTCATCCAAAGGTGTGCTTTAGAGATAAATTATAAACTCTAATGACTTCTTTGAAGAATGACTCTATGACCAATGAATTGCAAGCAAAAAGGGAACATGTTAGAAACAAGTAAGGGATACCACAATGAGTCTAAGTTTCATAGTGCCCTACCATTCCTCTCATATTGGGTAGGCATAGAACGAACCCCTAAGAGATTCAAGCCAAAATCTACATCTATCAGGAAAAGTAAGTCTTGCCATCTCTCATTGGTGTTTGGAAGCTTCTCAATCAAAATGTTGTTGGCATAAGATCTAAGATAAAACCAACCGCAAGTGCCACCTTGAAGTTGCGCAAAGTACCAATATACTTAATATACACTTGAACAACATTAACTCCTATTCAATCTTCCTTATAAATTAGAATAATATACTCTGCCTCCATACCAACTATACCAAAATCATACCCCAATACTTCTTGAGTAATTAGAATTGGAATTGTAGCTCTCTGAGTAAGCTTAGGTAGCTCTTTTCATTTTCCTTTTGGTTTCAACTTTGACTTTCCTTTGGCTTTTACCATTGGAGATTCACATTTAGCCTACAAAAAGGCACGTATATTTATAAACATAATAAATATAAAAATAAACATTGAGTTCAAATTCCTCATTAAAATTCATATAATTACCAATTAAGTACTCACTAGATGGCTACTTGAAATTACCCCATCTTTTGGTTTCTCTTTTGATTTTATTAGTCGATCTCCCTAAGGATCCACTATAGAAAGTTGAGATTTAATCTACAAAAAATACACATATACGTGTACATGCCAACATATTGTTAAATAATTATTGACTTTAAACAATTTTAAAAGTCAATATAATTACCAAGAAATGTTTCTTCGTTGAGCTACATGGAACTATCTCATATTTTGACTTATCATTTGGTTTCTTTTTTGAATTTATTAGTGGATTTTCCTTAGAATTCATAATTGAAAGTTAAGAATCAGACATCCCAATCCAAAGCATTGATCAAGCTACAAATAAGCCCTTTGTCCCCCTTACGGTGGAAAACTCATCCATTGTGTTGAGTAACTGAAATTGCCTCAACCTAAAGGAATCCCATGAATTTTATCTTGGCTATCTTTGTTATAGTAAACCTTACCATAAACAACAATGTTGCTTACATCATCCATGATTAACTTACAATCCTTTCCCTTCAAAGAAATAGTACGAGTAAAGAGTCTTAAAATATATTTTTATCCATTAGAAAAACTAATCATAATTACCTCTAAACAATTATCGGTAGGTTTGGGACTCATATTGGGTAACAAAATATCTATTGTGCTACCTTAGGTCAATGTTGTCTCTTTTGGAGAACATAAAAACGTGCAAGCATACATGGTCACAAGTAATAAAGATTTGTAAGTAAAGTATCATTCCCACGGAGATTTGTTACTATAGTTTGTTGAGTACTAAAATTGTATCTCTCTAATTTTATCCAAAATAATCGTTGATTGTAACAAGTTAAGAACAAGGTTTAAAAATAAAATAAAAGAAATCTAGGATTGCAATTTTTCACTAAACTAATCTACTCAAATCCTGTTATTTTCTTTTGATTTATATTTTTTAGTACATTTAACTTGTCAACCGAAAACTTCTAATTTTATTCATACATCTCTTCCGAGCTCCGTATAAACACACCTCGTTAAACTAATTCACTATATCTCTGTGAGAATTAAATTTAATAAGATTCATTAAGTTCTAAGTTCTCAAATGGCCACACATACAATTAGGGTATATTTCTATCCTTCATCATACATGTCATTCTATTTACGAGCAATACACACACAAATGCCTCTTCCAAGTTTATTTATGTGCCACAGATCGTTTTGATAAGATTCGTAAATAATCAAAAAGCATTAAGCACAAAATAGAATGAACAAATTGAACATCTTATAAATCTTTTAAAAATAGTTAAAATCAAAGCTTCATAAATTTAGATCAAATGCAACCCTAGAAAAATTAAATTACTTCATAAATTTAAAATAAAAATTACAACAGTTCAAGGAAAATAAGATGAAGAACACAGAAAATTAAAACATCACTTAAAACAAATATTTGGCACATGTAGAACACAACAAAAGCCAAAAATGGCTTCTGCGTGTTCCACCGTCCAACCCCTAATACCACAAAAATTCTAAACTGCAAAAAACTTTCCAAAAAACTTCTTAACTCTATCATAATATCACCTATTTATAGCACCAAAAAATACATCAAAAATATTAAAATATCATACACGCGTAACAACTTGTATCGAAAATAAAACCCCAACATTCTCCTTAAAATACGCGGTCTCGCGAAAATCGAAACCATTTTAATTCACGCGTGAGACAGGGAGCCGTTTCTGCATTTTTTTAATTCATTATGCGTGCCACGTGTCAGCGTCTGATTTGCTGAAAGAAATGGTGGGACACATGGCAGCAGATAATTGCATAGCAAGGACAGGCTCACAGAGAATTGCCGCACCGGATTGCGGCGCACAAAGGTTGGGGACAACAGCTGGTCGCGTCAGACACGTGGGTCCCATTCGGGCGCCGAGCCGCGTGAAAAATAAAGACTTGCACCCACTAGCTTTGGGCGGGTGTGATAGGAACGCGTGAATCTCAGCCGTCTCTTTTTTGATCGGATGGTCCACGTTTCACGCGTACAGATTGGCACATGGATTCTTCTCACCTGAGTAGAAAATTAAACTTTAATTAATTGCATTTTGGCCCACAAATTTAATCCAATTCTATTTTCAAACTTTCTTTAATTACAGTTAAACCCTTTTCAAAATTTAAATTAAATTTTCAAACTTTTAATAATTAAAATTAAGCCCAAATTTAATTTAAATTACATTTTCAACTTTTATTTAAAATATATTTCTTAACACAAAAAAGGTAAATATTAATTTATTTAACTAAAATTATACAAAAATGTCAAGAACATAGCAATTACCATTAATAAAATTGACGAAAATAACTATATAAAATACAGTTATCAGTCAACATAGGACCACTAAGTTTATATGTAAAAGATTCCAATTCTACCTTCAATAGTGCATTTTCATCTTTACGTTATTCCTCTAAGAGTTGTTGGTCTTGAGTTGGTTCTCAAGCATCAATACATCATTAGATATTATAGTATAATTTTTTGACATTTGAGAAAGACATGCATCATATGTATCCCTCAAAATAGTTGGCCAATTTGACTACATGATTGAAACCTCTCATATGCCCCATATGCTCTCCATATTTCAATTCTATTGATAATATGTCTTAATGACCTTCAATTTGGAGTTCTCTCTCTTTCAAGCGTCTTCTCTAATTCATCCCACATATTGTAGGAAAATAAGTTAGCATTTATGGCTTAACATAAAACACAAAAATGATTCTACACTAAAAGAGAGAATTAAATTTTACCATCCATTTGAACACCTCTTGTGTTGTCTTATCAAATGAATTTTCATTTCTATCCACACGTATATGTCTCCACATTTGATATCATTTGAGATCATATCTCTCAAGAGCATTCTCTAACTGTAACATAGTGATGAAAATTATAATTCATTTATAATTACAAAGTTCATGGCATAAAATATATGATTTGAATCATGTCATCATTTCTCAAATATTAGCATAACTTAATCAAGATGAGCGATGTAGATATCTATGCCTCCTTCAGGATATTTTGAATTTTTTACTTGTATCCTATACCAATATAATATAATAATTTAACATACTAATATTATAAAAGAGAAAATAGGTTAATGACATAAAAGAGCATAATATATAACTCACTTAAAATTTATAACTAAGCATCATGTTTACAAAAGCATTCTACAAAAACATCCTACAAAAGCATCCTACATATTTTTTATACGTGGTTCATCTTTAGGTGGACGTGCTAGCATTTGAAAACAACCCTTAAATGGTTCCACCGTTTTTGTGTTCAATGAACTTTTAAAATTGTTCCATTTAATGCCTAGTTGACTTAAGGGAACCACCATAATTTCCTCTGGCCGATCTTCATCAAATATGAATGATGTCTAACATATAAAATAAGCGTAATAAAATTAAAATGCAATAAATACAAATGAAAAAGATACATTCATGTATTCAATATGCTAAGCATTTTTCAATTTAAGCTATACTTAGCAAAATTTCTTGCAAAATTGGTCTTTCAATTTTGCACACTCACTTGGCCAATTTTCATCGGTTATGATAATATTATTTCTTACAATCACCCCCAATATACTTATAAATTGCTTACCATTGGTTCCAATAGGTTGACATTTAGCATTAAAATCAACTTATAAGTGAGTATCCTCATTCCTCAAGAATATTATGTGCATGATGATGTTTTGTTATCAATGATTTTTATAGATTCTCAATCAAACTCCTCGTTAAGGAGTTATGTCAATGTCAAAATCACTACTCAATGGGTTCACTTTTTCATTTTTGGAGGGAGGATATGGATCCAAGTGTGTTATTTGTAAGCCTATGGCTACCCAATAGCCTAAAATCAATGGATGGATTCCTTGATGAAGGGATGAGATCCTTTCTTATCATCTATATAAAGAGAGATCCCTTTCTCAAATTTTTAATCTAACCTTCAAAGCTCACTTTTGAAAGAGAAATAAAAGTGGATGAGCTTGCATCAAGGTTTGGTAAATGTTTATTTTTATTTTCTTTCAATCCAAACCCCTCGAACCTAACAATATTTATAGTTATCCTTTTCTACCTAGGCATTGAATAAAGATGGGATGATTGATACAAAGGATCATAATTGGCCATCAAGGAGACAAGAAAGCATGGATAGGGATGGGTCATGTGAGGTGGCCATCGAGTGTAGGACCAACGAAGGAGTGAGGACCCATATGTGTCTAGAAATAGAAGGTTCAACTATAATCTGGATACCTATGGTTTTTTTACCATGATTTGACCACCCATGGTGTGTCTGATCGTGGTTTGGCCACTCATGGAATGTTTTTCCGTGGTCCAACTAGCCATAGATTTATTGATAGTTACTTTGACTAACTGATCGATGTTCAGAAAGGGAAGACAATCTTTTGGAGTTGTAATGTTAACATCTGTGAAATCAATGCACATTTTGTGGTCTCCTCCAGCCATGTTTGCTAAAATGATGTTTAACAACCATGTTAGGTAGTCAAATTTACGAACCCAACCCACACTATTTAATACATGGCATGTCTTCTGGCTTCCATGGTAAAAGGTTAACATTTTTCTTTAAGAACTTAGCCAATGATTCTCTCATCATAGTTAAAAGCTTCAAACTAATTTTCATATACCTATCTTTTTTCTAATCCTCCTTCTTGAGTTGTTTCATAATCTTCGGGAGCCACTTTCATTACCCAAATTTTCAATAGGCATGTAGTACTAGGACTCAAACATCGCCCATCCTTTGGTTTCTATTTTTACTCAAACAACTTCTCACCTTTTCTTACTTTCCTCTTATTTATTTTACCCCATCCACTGTAGGGTTGATAATAGGCTAAAGGAACAACTATGATTTTGTGGATCCATGGTTTACCCAAAATAGCATTATGTGAGGTAAGGGTGTTTAATACCAAATAATTGGTAAGTATGATTGCCTTTTCTATAGAAACAAAGAGTCGTATAGTGCCAACCGATATGGTTATGTTGCCATTGAATCTTACACACCTCACAATGTGTAGTTTTAAATGTGATGATCAATGGATCATCATGAAGTGGTAAGACCACCTTTCATTCAAAAAATATTGGATACATTGACTCCTCTCCCCTCAAAAAGTAAACAGGTTGGTGAGTGTCCTTAGCCTCCCAAGCATACCTCTTTCACGAATTATAGGTGTGACCTGACATCTCCCCGAGGGGGTTGATTAGGCTTTTTTTTCCTTTTTTTGAGGGGGTTTATATAGGGAAATTCTCTCGCTTCTTTGTTTTCTCTTTGTGAACCTCTATTTCCATCCACCAAGTCCTTTCAATATCCGTCAGATAAAAGTTTTTATCTATTTCCCACTTAATTTGCCCAAAGTCCTTTGTGCAATGACCTATGTATTTGTGAAAGGCACAATATTTGTTGGGCTCTCTAAATGGGATTCTCATGGGTTGTGGCCACAAACTTGTTTCCGGGAAAACTCAAGAGTAGATGATCAAGTCCATTCACCATTACTACGGTAAGAAACCATAGAGGCATTGAATTAGAGGACAAAAAAAATAAGAATAGTTCATGGTTAATGGGAAAAGAGTACAATACTATCTTTGAGACCAATTGTCAAATGAAAATATTATGATGAGCTTGGTCGATGCACCTTAGGAGCTTATATGAGTGTCTAGACAATGGAATTAAACATGGTGCTTGATGGGAGGAAACCCAATGTTATTTTATTATAAGTTTTCTGTTTTGTAGTTGGATAAATATGAAGGGCAATGGCACAACAAAGATTGAGCAGTTTCAACGACAGATGTGGTGTGCCAACGCTAACGGAGTTTTCTTTCTTTTCACTCTTTTTTTCAATCATATTTGCACATTGGGGAAAATGTGAAATTTAAGTTTAGGGGGGAAACTTCATTCTATACTTTAGTGTTTAGTATGCATTCTCTTTTTAGGATAATTTTCATTTTTTAGGATGTTTTTTTATCATTATTTGGGTAGAAATTGATTAATACATAGAAACCAAATGCATACATATTTGATATGAAATGTACGTACCTAATGATAGAATTGGTTGTCATGACTACAATAAGGAACATAACATACTCGTTAAGATACTTACATCAATCATATGATATGCTTGCTAGTTTTGATTGAATTGATTCAAATTGTTATGCACATATTCATGATTGATTTTGGTGTTCTTATTGGGAGAAAATTTGGGATGAGTTATGCTAGTTAATGAGGTCTACATTGTTTTAGAATCTATTTGATCATACATTGAGGAAAAATCCTAAGTAGTATTTGGCTTGAGAAATTATTTAGGCCTTTATTAGATTGATTAAGCCTTTCAAGCTAACCATTATTTATATTCTTAGTCACCATTTTGAGTCTTACTAAGAACTATTCATATCTTTAAGCTACATTTTATTCCTAAGAAATAAACATTACCTTTTTCCTTACACCTTTATCTTTTATGAAAAATGCAATAATGTGTTATGTTATAAAGCGAGATAAAATGTAATGTACCCTACTTCTTCAGATCTATTAAAACAAACTCATAATTACCCCTCTAAACTAATAGAATAAAATTAAAAATAAGTTTAAGGGTGTTGTGAAGCAAAAAACAAAAAAACAAAAAAACAAAATAAGAGAGCATATGTGGGAAAAGCTCCATTGAAGCTCAATTAAAGTTAAATATTACATCATGAATAGAAAGAAAGCTAAGGTGTGAAAAAATATTAAATATATTCATTTATCTACCCTCACCTAAACATTACACTACAATCATGTAAAACCCTATTGATCATTAGTTTAGTGCATATTTACATTAGTGGAGAGGGGTGTGAATAATAGGCCTATGAAACTTGTTCTAAGATTAGTTGATTAGAATGCTCATATAAGTTGATTTTATAAGTGCATTGTATGACATAATGTGCAACATACACATGAATAAATTCATCAAAAAACCTTACATATCCTTGTACAAATGGAATGTTGATTGATGGATATGTGAACTTTCTTGTCATAGAATTGTACAACTTTTAAAGGGGATAATTTTTGTTGAATATGCATTTATTAATGGATTTTATGAATGCACTGCCCATATCTCTTTAACTCATTAGACTTGGCTTTTCTTAGGGACAAGAAAATAGTTAAGTTTGGGGGTGTGATAACTCTATATTTGGCCACTTTTGAACCACTTATTTGTCTTATTTTTTCTTAAATATCATGATTAGGCTTAATTTGTGTTAATTATGGAAATGTAGGAAAAATGATACCAAATAGATCAAAAATAGGCTAGAATTAGGAAAAATACAGGGTCAAAAAGAGAGTAGATCGATATAGATATCTTTAAATCAATTGATAGTTCATTCAATCGATCGACAAATGAGATGATCGATCAAGGGTTTATCACTCAATCGATCAAGAATAGGCACGATTGATCAAGCGGTAAGGATTTTTAACGCATCAAACTTAAATTGAATTCAAACTTTCAATCTTATTCCTTGGATAAAAGTAATGTGAATCCTAATCTAATAGCCTATTTAAAGTAAAATAGGGAGGTCATAAATGAAAGTTTATAAGATATGGACCTAATTAACCAAGAGGGGGATGAATAGGTTATTTTTAATTTTATCAATTTATAATTTGATAACCTAAACAAAGCGGCCATGTATACAATCTTGTGTAAAAATAAAATGCAAAAATAAGAGAATTACACATGATATTTTTAGGTGAAAACAACATAGGCTACAACCATGACCTAAGAGGAAAACCACCAGTCCATCGGACCACCTAAATTTCCACTATGAAAATCAAATGTTCAAGTACAAACTTGGTCTTATGCTACCCTCCCTATGATATTTCCCCAATGTACCTTACTTAGGAGCCCCTACTCTGTTTTCACAGTTTTTAATATTAGCGTGAGCGGTTTCCAAACTAACGTTCCAATAAACTTCTTGCCAATTAGATACGTTCTATAATTAATTGCAAAATGGTTAGTACAAAAACACAAGTGCCCATGTGTGTTCTAGAATAGATTTAATAATGAATAATCGTAACTAGATGATTCAAAATATATGCCACTTAAATCAAATCAACTAGAAAATCCTAAAGCAAAATGATTAAGCACAAATTCAACAAAAATAACTTGTTTGAAATTTAATAATTAAATCAAATAATTATGATCTTACACATAATTTTTTGATCTAAACTTGTTAGACCCTAAAAAAAAGAAGCTATATAAAAAAAGTATTACAATTACTAAATTAATAAAGCCTTTCTATAATAATTTTTCGGAGCCACTTATAAATCAATATATATATATATTAATTATATTATACTTACTTCAAAGCTTGCTGTAATGTATATATATATTGGTTACTGAAACTGAATTTGTAACTTTGTTGCCGTTACCAAAGGAAGAACTCACCCTAGATTAAGAAAATTGTTGCGTCGTTCTTCTTTTGTTTTTTTCTTTTTGTGTTTTCTTCTTTAGTAGGTTGCGACTGCTTCTATGGATTTGGTAGGTTTTGTTTTTAATTCAGCCACCCTTTAATACAACCCTAATGTATCTATATATATATAATAATAATAATGACCTAATAGTATTAGGGATAAATATATTTTGGGCTTAACTTTTAAAACACATCTTAAAAATATTAAGACATATCTAAAAAATATTTAATCACATCTATCTAAGAGATAACTAATTGATAATTTCATAAATTGATTCAAGTTTAAATAAATATTTTAGCACCAAAAATAATTTCAGACTTGATAGCAGGCCTAAAAACAAATTTACAGGTAAATATTTTGTCCACAAAAATAGCTAACACTCATAGTCCGTATAATAAACAACACACAATTAAACAAACTTCCACATGTTAGTATGGTGTTCATTTCAATTTTCATCACACAATCAACGGGTTTGCCACGCGTCATCACCTAATTCATCCATTCTTCCCACCTAGGTGCCATACAAACTGTAATCGTAAATCATAGAGCACCTTATAGTGTTGACTCAATGTGCATTGACTGAGACTAGTCCATTTTTCCATGCGTAGCATACTCATTCGCCTAGTCAATCTCTCATGCCACGTGTTGCATTCCAATTAATTGGCATTGTTAATTTTCTCTTTTTCATCTTAGCCCTTGATCTGTAGCTAATTTGAGGATCTAAATTCCACCTGAGACTAATTTAATCCACTAATTTTCCCATAAACCCTAATGAGTTAAAAATTATATAATTTTTATCAATTTTTAGAGCTAAGAAGTGAGAAAAATACAGAAAAATTGAAAAGGAGATACAATTTGGGTGAAGATTTAAGAGAAGATTAGTGCTACAATTCAAGAGATTGATTATTATTTTTTATTCTTCTTCTCCTCCTTTCTTTATCAATTTTTATGTTTTTCTCTATGAAAAAATTTGTGTTGTTAATTTATTAATCTAGGGGTCTTTTGAATCCAATTTTTCCCACTTGATGATTTAATATTTTACCTCAATTATGATTTCAATTTCATTATATTATTTAATTTAACTTTTATGCTATTAATTATTTTGCCAACAATTGATCTATAGAGGCAATTAAATAGATTTGAGGGAATTATTTAATTATTTGTCTTGATTAAATAACATGTATAGTTTCTAGGTAGAGATGTATGATTTTTATGTATGTGATCCATAATTGATGAATTTAATGAGTAGTATACAATTTAGTTAATATGAGAGTGTGATTTGGTTAATTACTATATGGTGTGTAGTTTACTTGAGAGAGGAATACATGGTATGTTAGATTAAATTGATCATGTAATTGATTGATAATTATATTGGGGCAATTTTAGTGATTTATGTTTAAAAAATTAGATGATTAAGTATTCCTAGATATTTTCTCATATATCTTCTTAGCTACCAACTCTAATTTAATTAATTATTGTTATTTATGTTTAGTTATTTTAATTTTGCTTTCTTAAAACATAAAAATACAAAAAAAATTGATTTTTATTTTTTAGTTTTATAAATTAGATTCTAATAACATAATCTCTGTGGGAATAATCTTTTCTCATCATATATTACTTTTTGCGATATGTATATTTGCGTATTCATTACACACAACTTGTGTTCAATTAAGTTCTTGGGGCATAGCATTGCATCATATGGTAAACACAATGTTGCATGATTGGCCTTCTCTACTTGCGTGTCATCCACATGTCATGCCTGATTAGCTCTTATACTTGTGTGGAATCCACGTGGAGTCTTCTGATTGTTATTATTACTCCAAGAGATATTTGGATATTGTCTCCATGAAAGCTTATATGTGTTCGAGTATGGATTATTGATTCGATTCACACTACCCACGTAGAAATGTTGATTTAGTATTATTTGTACAATTTTGAAACAAATGTGCTCCATCGTAAAAGACATAGGACACCTTTGAATCTTGGACCTAGTTTATACTCATTGATGAGTTTTAAACCTTCAAAAGATTCACCAATGATGACACTTGAGCAGTAAGTGCCATAATATCATTTATCTCCTACATTTCGACTACTCTTCTAATGGATACCATTATATCCATTTGCCATTAATAATTATTGCTTGCTATTTTCTCAAATAAATCATAAGCTTAATTGTAAGATTTAGCTAGTGGAGCTCCATTAGTGGATGCATCAAAAATAGTTTTTGTTTAAGGATTGAGACCATTGTAGAAAGTCTGCATTTGGATCCAATGAAGGATACTATAGTGATGACACTTCCTTATTAATTCTTTGAATTTTTCCTATGCTTCGTATAAAAATTCTCCTTCATATTGTCAGTAGGAGGTAATGTCATTTCTAAGCTTGGTATACTTTGTTAGTGAGAAATATTTCATCAAGAATTTATTTTCCAAATAATTCCAAGTTATAATGGAATCAAGTGGCAAAGAGTTCAGCCAAGCTCGAGCACAGTATCACAAAGGCCTCCTCTCTCACACCACTAAATTTAAATGAATCTCCAACTTCAATAAAAAATTTGTGATGTAAATGAGGATCCTCTGTTGGTAATCCGCTAAATTGTCCAACTGTTTGTAACATTTGAAACATTACTAGCTTTAGTTCAAATTGGTTAGCATGAATGTTTGGCTTTGTAATGCTTAGATTCAGCCCTTTTAACATAGGTAATGCATATTCATTCATAGCTCTATCCCTATAATCAATCAAATGTATATGATTATTCAAATTTAGCTCATTATTTTTTATTAATAATACATTAGCCATTTTTTTCACTTAGATGACTACTTGTTGTTTTCTCATAAAAAACAAAAAAAACACCAAGAAGGAAAAGGGTATTACTTAAAGCAAAAAACTTTATCAACTTATACTACTACAAAAAGTACATATGGCCACAGTTATAAGAACCGAGGTCTAAGTGAGAGAGACCATAGGTCATACCTATGGCCTCGGTTAGCATATAACTGAGGTCATAGATACACCCTATGGCCTCGATTTTCTAATAACTAAGGCCATAAGTATACCCTATGGCCTCAATTTTTCTAATAACCGATTCCATACGGTATACATAAATTAAAAAAATACAATTAGTAATTACAATATTAAAAATAAATATAAATTATAATAAATTTATTAATTACAATATTAAAAATTATATTATATTAAAAGTATAATTACATATGAGAGTTTATTATACAATAAAACATAAAAAAACTTAGTATTACAAATTAACTTTTTACTATTAATTACAAGCATTTGTAAGTGTACTTCAAATCAACCAGTAGCACTAGCACCAACACAATGCAGTAGCACCAATAATGTGCAGAAGACCACATATTTCCAGATCACAAGAATAAAGACAAGCAGCACTGCACCAAAGACAACACACCAAAGACCAAGAATCAAGAAGACCAACGCCCAGACCAACACCAAAGACTAAGACTAACGCAATGCACCAGCCCTAGCACCAACGCCAACACTGCGCAGCAGCATCAACACCAATTGGACCTTCATTTGGTGTTTTCACTAGCTTGCTCATGGTCTTTCCCACGAGCTCTTCAAATTCAGCTTTTACATAAAAAAAGATGATATGTGCCAATATATAGTAAGAATTTATAAATAAAAAAAATCAAAACAATTAAAAAACAACAAAATATTCTCATAATATTTTTTTGCCATGGCTTAGTGGTAAGTTCAACAATGTAGAGGAGAAACTAAGCTAAACAGATCAAGATGATAAATTAGCCATGTTACCAGAAATTTGATTCAAGACCTCATTTATCTCCAGATGATCTTCTATAGGACCGTCAATAGCTACAACAACATAATCTAGAACTTAAACAAATAATGAAAAGGACAATACAGAGCTAAAAGAGAACCGAGGCCAATAGTGAAATAAATTCCATTTTTTGTCATACTAAAATCTAATAGAAAATATCTATGAAAAAAATAGTAATATAACTGCAATATTACAATGTAGGGCACTCGAAATAGGTGCATAGAACAAATATTCAAAAACTGGATCAGTAGACAAACTGTATAATTTTTTCGTCTAAGTCTCTTTTTAAAACAAGAAATTAAGTGGATGATAGAATGATAGAAAGTACTTGCATGGTTAGCCTCCCTCGAACCAAATCCATTGGGAATGTGGCAGACATGGCAATAATCCACCATTTGCTTTTGCATGGTGCCTACTGCACTGGTGTATGCTACGCTAGTGCCCCTAGTGCCTGGTGTACCTATAAGGCTATGCAAGCAAGTAATAAGAATGAACCATAAATACAATGTACAATAGAAATAACTTGAGCATAGTATTTATTTTTTATCTATTTTAAGGCTCAAAACACTGGGCACATAGGTACTTACATAGGTATTTATTTTTATCTATTGGTTAGGGTGCATATAAGGCTATAGAGATACTCACATGGGTACTTCCATTGTTTCAGTTAACAAAATTGAAACAATAGAAACAATTGACTTTTTTTACCAGGAAAATATGGGAAACACCACATATATAATGGAAGTATTAAATAGTAGGACTCAAGGTAGTTTTCAAGTTCAAACTAAATTAAAACCTACACAGCATTCAGGCACAGACGTGTAGTGAATGCATGAGTTTCTAGGGATCGCCTAAGTGTGTCCTCATCATCCTGTAAGACAATGTTAAAAACTCTTAGGAAATCAACTTTCTCAACAATACACATGTATTTTCCTAGTAGAAAACATTCACTGGAAGGAGCTCAACACAATTCTATTGTATGGTGGCAAAGGTTTGATGAATATGATTACCTCAAAAACCTAGCTGACACTGAAATCTGCAATCTTCACATTGTCATTTCAAGTTACCAAAATAGAAATCAACAATCTGCAATCTTCACTACATTCTGATCCAGGAAAAATAAATCAGCAACAAAATAGATAAAAATAAATACTATATGCTCAAAACACAGTGCACATAGGTATTTACCAAAAAATAATATAGCAATAGTAATCTACAGTGTAACTATATAAATAATCTAACAAGGGACTTCAAGCAAAAATTACCATAAATAAATTTCTATCATCAATAGCTTGTGCGGTTCTCTCGTTAATGAAGCTAATTAAGCATAACTATGGTGAGATAACATAATGGCCAGCTAAAACTTCTCTAGTGAAACTGCTCTGTAACAAAAACAGGAAAATATACAATTACTCATTACAAGCTAATTGGTAAATATTATATCAATAAAATTTTCTAAAAATACTATTTTTGGTCCTCTCTGTTTATTGTTACATAAATGCTAGCTAGGGTAAAACAGGCACAACACTAGTACCAGGCCAAGCACCATGCACCAGTGCACCACCCCAATAAACCAACTATAGCACACCAGCACCAGCGCACCACTCCAACGAACTAGCTATAGCGCACCAGCACCAGTGCACCACCCCAGTGAACCAGCACCAGCACCAAGCCAAGCACTAGGCGACTAACACGTTCCACAAACCATACCAAGTGACCTTCTTAACAAATTTTCATGACCCATCTAAGAAATATCTAGCATCCAAATTTCTCAACGTAAGCAAGCCTTTAGGCAGCTAGAAATAACCTCTATGTACCAATCGAGATTGGGTACCGAGAGTCATTTATAAAGGAAAAGATGAGTTAATGTTACCAGAAAGATTCAAGCAGTGGCCAAGGATCTACTATGGTGAGAGTGGAACAGAGGCTAGAACGCGATGACACGAGAGTGGAAAAAGGGCTGGAATGCGATGACATAAGGTTGGAATGCGGCGTAAGGGTTTCGATCAAGCAGAGAAGAGAATACAAGCTATGGTTAGGGGATCAAAAGTATATATGAGTAATATATATATGAAGAAAAAAATTAGAAAAAAAAAATCAGAAAAAAAAATTGAAAAAAAGATGGAAAATAGAAAAGAAAAAAAAAAGAAAAAAATTGATAAAATATTTTGGTGTTTAATGTAAAAGAGAGAAAATTGAGAAGGAAAAATAAAAAAAATTGGTTAAAAAACTTGGTGTTTGGTGTAAATTATAGAGGAAAAATTTATAAATTATATCTATGGCCTCGGTTTTAGAAAAACCGAGGCCAAAACTCTATAGCCTTAGGTTTTCTAATAACCGTGGCTAAATGTCCGAGACTATATGTATATATTTTAGTAGTGTTAACGCTAAAGTAAATTATATACTTGAAAAAATGTATAATTATAGCAATTTGTTGTTGTTCAATCTATACACTCTATTTTAGATAGAACACTATCTTAAATGCCCCTAAGGTTTGGCATATATCTTCAATTATGTTTCTGAGATTGATAAAATATCAAAAATCCTTTATGTTTTAATGGTATTAATTTTCCATCCATTACTATTTATATTACTATTCCTAGGCTCTGATACTAATTTCTACGGATAGATACAATTTTTCTGTATAAGTCTAATTTTCTTCTATATTCGTTACAATTGCATAGTATATTATATTTTTCATTATGTTGGTTGCTTAATTCTAATCCTAAATCTATTAATTATCTTTTAAAATTAAAAATTACTCTTTCATTTGTTAAATCTAATAGTTCTAATTTATGTACTAATGATTCGATGTTCATAGAGTATTATCTTGATAAATTATATGTGTTGAATGTATATTATTTTATCATATTCATAGTATACAAGCAGGTTTTTCTTGTGTACAAATAGTGTATTTATAATCTTCAAATAAGTAATATCCAAACATTAAGTTGTTGAATTTTTCTTCCTTTATTCTCACATATTTTTGACTAAAATAGTCTTTCAATGTCCTTGAAATAGGATGGTTTATGATGCTTGTAATAACTTTAATATAATCTGTACACATATCTAATAAGATGTTAAATCTTTTAAAATTTTCAAGACAGGTTTCATAATCTTCATTTTAAAAAAAATCATTTAAATGATAGAGATAACCTTTATCAAATGTTTCTAATAGAATTAGATTTTTATCTTTGATCTCCATTGGAATTATTAATTGTTTATATCTAAAAATAATTTCCATTTTCTTATTTTAACAATATTATGTCTTGTTGTAAGAAAATATTTAAACATTCAAGATTCTTAGCTAACTTAAATTTATAATTATTATACCTGAATTTGATGGGTCCACCACGGTCTTCCCTTCTGTTTGTCTTCTTTTATTACACCTGTTATGCCTCAACTTTGCTCAAACCTTAACGCCCTCCTAGCAATGGTGAGCCTTATGCATTCGTACATAAATGGTGTCCATAGTATAATAACTATTACAACTTAGTTGGCCTTAGATAACCTTCCTTGTTTCTAGACCAATTTTTAGGTTGTTGTAATTAAAATTGGTTTCATATTTGGTGATTTTTTCACCATCTTCTTTTGACAAAGCCATGCTACTATGGGAAATGATGATGACTTTACTAGTTGAATAATTTACTTTAATCTCAATGGAATTGTCAATCTTCTTGAGTTCATAGTAAATTTGGCTTAGCATTTGACCTCTTAATACACATAGTTCTTTTGTGTTGAATTCCTTTTCTAGAAGTGCCTTTGGTATGAGAACTTCTATGTTTGTGTTGGAAATCCCTATCTTATTGAAGTGGTAGGGACTAATATTTCCTTCCTCATTCAAGTCCATTAATGAATTGAAAAATCTAAGATAAATAGGTTTATCACCTGTTTTAATTTTTCTTTTGAAATTCTTGATTGCTTTTTAAAAATTTTATGGAAAATAATTTAACTCACTTAAATTAATTTCTAGATATATATTTTCTATTAGTCCTGCATGAAATTCTTTATACACAAATATTGGATTAGCTCTTTCCAATATATTGAATTTACTTTCCGTAGGAAATTCCTTGTCTGTAGTATAGAATTTCATATCTTCAATATGTTCTTGGGTAGATTTTCTGGTCAAATTATAGAGACTCAACCATTGTAGTTTGTTGAGGTTTCTATATTGGTCCTTTTCATCTTCAATGATTGGAGTAGTTCTAGGAGTTGTCTCCCTGAATAATATTGAATGTTTTGCTATTTTTGATGTCTCTGGAGGAGATGTTTCTCTAAATAGCACTGGAGGCCTTGCTATCTTTCCAAGATTTGTCAATCTGCTTGGAGCTATTGGTTGTTGTTGTAGTGCTACAAAATAATTTCTTATTATCTCCTCTAGAGTTATTAGTTTTGGTGTTTTGTAGTTGGCATAACTACCTTCAACTTCTATTCTGTTGGTGAAGGCTCTATGAGTTACTCCACTAATTATTAGAATAGATTTGCTAGCTTCTGTCCAGTTGTTATAAATTCCTGATTTTGGGCCATTATAGACCATATAAACTTTTTTCTGTTCTTCTTTTTTTTATCTCATCTGCCCAATTAAGCTTTGTGGTTTTAGAAGTTTTTTGTGAACTATTAGGTTCTTCCTTTTTTAATGGTGATTCCTCGTTTGAACTTCTGGTCTCTAGAGGTTGTTTTGAACAATTAAGTTCTTCCTATTTCTTTTCTAGCTCCATAAGAGATTTCTCGATATATAGCAACTCAAGTTGTTCCTGTAGAATTTTTATCTCCTTTTCTTTTATCTTGATTTTGATATCAAGATGTTCCATTCCTGAAAGCATAAAAATATTTAGAGGTGCTAATTCTCTGATAAGGGCATCAACTAAACTATTTTTATGGCCTGGAAGATGTTCAACATCAAAATTATAATGGTTGAACCATTGTTGCCATCTAACTAATCTTCATTGTTTGTAATCACCTACAATATTAGTTCTTAATAAATAACCAAAATTATTGTTATCTGTTCTAACAATAAATCTAGAGCTTATGACATATATTGCAAATTTCTTAATAGCTTTTTTAACAGCTAAATATTTTTTTTCATTACTATGATAATTTAATTTTAAACCTTGGAAAGATCATGATGTATATCTATAAAGATATTCATCTTTATCATCTACTCTTACTTTAAGAACTACTCCCCAATATTCTTGTGAAACATGTGTTTCAATTATCATCTAATCCTGGATAATATAAAGTTGGTAAATTTTATACCTTTTCTTTTACTCTATCCATATATAGAGTATCTTTTTCTGTCCATTTCCAAATACGATCTTTTTTCAATTTTGCTTGTAATGGTTTTCTCATTTATGCAAGTTTCTTGATATAGGCTTCTACTTATGTTAAACATCCTAAAAATCTTTATAATTGGTTTTTATCTTTTAATTCACTAGGAAAACCTTGAATATTATTTAGTATATGGGATTGTAGATTATGTTGTCCATCTTCAATTTCAAACCCTAAGTATTTAATTTTTTTTAGGAAGTACTACTTTCTTTTCAGAGAGTACAATGCCTTCTTTTCTACATTCTTGTAGAATATTGATAATATCCAAATAATATTTATTTAATTTATTATTGAAAACCAAAATATCATCTATGTAAACACAACAAATATCTTGTAATTTCTTAAAAATGTTATCCATATATCTTTGAAAAATACCTAGAGCTTGTTTTAATCCAAATGGTATAACTTTTCATTGGAATTGTCCTTCGGGGAAACTAAATCCTATTAATTTTTGGGATTCTTCATCCAATCTTATTTGCAAAAATCCACTTTTGTAATCAAAACTCGAGAAGTATTTCTTTCCTTTTATTATTGATAGTAGTTCTTCTTTTTTTGGAATGAATATCCATCGTTAATGGTTTCTTTATTTAGTGCTTTAACTTTTACTACCATTTTATTTTTTCCTCTTCTTTTCTCAGCTTCTTTTTCAACTAAGAATGATGGACTAGAGTTAGGTGAATTACATGGTATTATGACTTTTAATTCCAAAAATTCTTGAATTTGTTTTCCAAATTCAATCCTATCTTCTGGATTATAAATCATTGGTTTTACTCTTATGATCTTGTTAGGATTTCTTAATTTTATGTTGACTATTGTTTTAGATTTATTTATTTTTGGATCCAAAGGATTTTCTGAACTGACTATTTTTAATAGTTTTCTAATGCCTATTAGGGCTTTGTCTTCTTGTATTTCATTGAGAAAAGAATTTTGTTTTTCTTCTATATCTAATGAAATATTTTCTAAATTTTGTTTTTGTTGGTCTTCTATCTCCCCATGTTTTTTCTTTTTATGTTGTTGCATAAACTTTCGGTTTGAGACAATTAAAACTTTTCTTACTTTAAAAACATAGATGGTATCTCCTTCTAAGGTTGTGAGACTTATTTTATCGGAATATTGTATGAAAGGTTGATGTAAGTTTAGGAAATTATATCCTATTAAAAAATCTACTCTTGTTTCTTGTTGATATATGGTAGGAATTTGAAAGTGTCCTCCTCCTATCATTATATCAGTATCTTTTAATACCTGGTTGAGTTTTATTGTATTATTATTAGCAATTCTTACAATTAAATCCTTTGGTGCTTGTTTCTAGTTGTCTTTTGAAAATACATATCTATTGGCTACACACATACTAGCTCCTATATCTATATATGCATGTAAATTATAAGTGTTATAGCCTTTAAATTTTAGTCCTACTTTAATGTAAGTACTATTTGGATTTGTAATACTATACAAATCATTCATCTTCTATTAAAGAATATTTATAATCTGAGTGTTTATATTCTAAGTTAGTTATTTCTTCCTCAGTTTCTTTCAATAGATAGATACTATAAGTATCGTCAATATCAGATTCCTCGATTGGTTCTAATTTCATTTTGAAAGCTTCTTCTATGATTTTTTTTTGTGGAAATTATTTTTTATGTTGAAGTCTACTTGGACATTCGTTAGCATAATGTCGTTCTTCATTATAGATCCAACATCTATATCTGCATTTTTTTCTTTCATGAAGGGCAATAATTCCTTTTTTTAGAAGGTTTATAATTTTTCTTCTAAAATATCTTTTCTTATAGTTTTCTCTATTAAATCTCTTTTTATATTTTTGAAAATTTTGTTTTCTGAATTTATATTTTTGTTTATAAGATTTTATATTACATCCATATTTCCATGGTATTCTAAAATCTCTTATATCACAGCAGATTTTATCATTTATTCTTATTTGTTTATATTTTTTTCTTTCTTGGCATTTAATAATGATCCAATCTTTAAGGCTTCTTATCCTTCCTCCTAGAGTATCTGATATAGTTTCTTTATTCCTTTGTTCCCAATTTTCTATTAAGGTTTTATATAATGTTCTAGGTAATTTTTGAGAAAAAATTTCTTTATAAGTTGTTTGCATAGATGGTAAATGTTGTTGATCTGTTAAGTTTGAAAACTAAACTTTTACATTTTTTGTCATTTTATGTGCTATAAGCACTCTATAAGTTGAAGGATTTGTTTGGGTAGTTTGAGAAGTTTGTATGAGCACACTCATTCCACTAGACCATTCATCTAAGGATTTTTTCTTATCTCTTATACAGTCTAAATATAGAAGTTTAGATTTATAATTATCATGGAGTTTGAACTCTGGTGGAATACTACCTCTAGTTCCCCAATGCAACCCTTCCTCCATTTTAGGTGGTTCTCTTCTTTTATGTGTGGTATTAGGTTGTTTTGTTCTTTGCCTATTTCTTTCTCCCTTATGTTGGTTAGATGTTCCTTCTTGGTAAGGAACTAATAATGAAATTGGTTTCATATGACCTTTTGAGGTCATGTTTTATAGTTTAGAATCAGTTTCACTAATTATTGTCATATCATCCTCTTCTTTGTTAGTAAAAAGTTTTTCATTATAATGATCTTCTATTTCTTTATTAGTTAATGTCAATAAACTGACCAATGTTTCTATATCTCTATTTTCAATGTCCATGAATTTTCTTTCTAATTCTTTTCCATATTTCATTAAATTGGAATTATCTCTTTATTTTTAGATTGTTCCTCATTTTTCCTTTTCTCATTTTTAGGAATCAGAGAATCTGAGCTCCTTGGTGGTTCTTCTCTTAATCCTTCTAAGGGATTATATTTATAACCAAATATTTCATTATTCCTATGTATGTTGTATACATCTTTTCTTAGTTTTGAAAATTCCTTGTGCATATCTTGTTGTAGTTTATTATAGCCACATTCCTTTATTTCCTTTAGTAATTCTTTTTGTATATCTATTATTTCCTGTAAATATTTTGTGTTATATTCTTGGATTAAATCCATTTCCTCCGTTAATAATTGTATAGTTTCAAATAATGTTGCTTGATTTTTTGCTACACCTACTAGGCTTCCATTTATTTCTAAATGCATATTTTTATTTTATCTGTAAACATGAGTTTTCCCTAATATACAATCATGAACTAATGCCTTCATTATTTTAACTTCATTTTCTAGTTTTTTAACTTCTTCCTATTATTAAGGGTTTTTCTTTAATATCTAATTTCCATTATTCTCGTATTTCAAAGTCTATTAGTATTTTTGGTTTTATTATTTGTCCAAGTTCTTTAAAAGTTTTGTCTATTTCTATAAATTCATTTTGTCCATATATTGAACTATTATGACTATTTGTTAAAGAATATGCTACTAGATGATGTATTGAAAATGGATGATTTCCTTCTTTCATTAAATCTCCTCTTTCAAATTCATAAGCTAGACTTAATACTTGATTTAGATTTTTATCATGTATATTTATAACAAACCTAGGATATGCAGTAAATTTTAGCTTTTAGTATCCTAAATTACCATGGATCATTCCTAATAAGGCATCCTGTCTATTTATTATTCTGTTATCTAATAATTCTATTTTTATTGGTGTATCTATTCTTTCTCTAAAATGAGCTTTTATTAATATTTGAATTCCACCTAAATGAATGTATCCAATTTTTTCTTTATCTTTATGAGGAATTTTTGATAGCTTGTTTAATATAGTTTCTTCATCAATTAATGGTAATCTTAATACTCATTTCTTTATTACTTATTCCATAATAGATTATATTTTTTCTTGGGAATAATTTTCCTAATAAAAATGATAGGTCTATAAATCCATCTCCTTCTTTGAGATTTAACTTTGCTTTTTGGATTTTTTTAAATTTCTTTTTACTTATTACCATTTCTTATGAAAACATCCTATAATGTCTTCTATTTCTATGTATATTATTTCTTGGTTTAGTTTTCCTCTTCCATTTTGAGAATATTGTTTTTAATTAAACCTTAGGGGTATTTTTGATAACTGTTAGATTTAACCTCCGTTATGTTTTCAGGGGTATTTTTGAAGTTTTTGAAACCTTTGGGGTATTTCTAAAGATTTCTTAAACCTTGGAGATATTTCTGATTTCTTTTCCCATTTTAGATAACAAGACATTACTTGTTTTAAATTATGGAAAGAAGATTCAATCCTAGGATATAGGATACTGATAACTGTATTTTATACAGTTATTTGCATTAATTTTAGTAATGATAATTGCTATGTTCGTTTAATATTTATTATTTTTTGTTAAATAAATTAATATTTTCTTTTTATTTGCTAAAAATATATTTTTAATAAAATTAAATAATTTGTATCGAAAATGTACTTAATTTCATATTTTTGTCCACAAATATAATTTATGATAATATAGTTTCTTAATTACAATTTATATAATTCAAAAATATAATTTAAATTAAATTTGGGCTTAATTATACACCCCAAACACACCCCGTTAAATTAATTCACTATATCTCTATGAGAATTAAATTTAATAAGATTCATTAAGTTCTAAGTTCTCAAATGGCCACACATACAATTAGGGTATATTCCTATCCTTCATCATACATGTCATTCTATTTACGAGCAATATACACAAAAATGCCTTTCTCAAGTTTATTTTTATGCCACAAATCGTTTTGATAAAATTCGTAAATAATCAAAAAGCATTAAGCACAAAATAGAACGAACAAATCGAACGTCTTATAAATCTATAAACAAAAATAATTAAAATTAAAGCTTCATAAATTTAGATCAAATGCAACCCTAGAAAAATTAAATTACTTCATAAAATTAAAATTAAAATTACAACAGATTCATAAAAATAAGATGAAGAATAAGGAAAATTAAAACATCAAGAAAAGAAAATATTTGGCACACGCAGAACACAACAAAAGCCAAAAAATGGCTTCTGCGTGTTCTGCAGTCCAAAACCGAACACTACAAAATTTCTAAACTCCACAAAAACTCTTCTCCAACCAAAAAAAACTTTTTTACAACTAAAAACTATCTCCTATTTATAGCTAAAAAATACATCTAAAATATTACATTTTTATTTTATTTTTTTATCGAAAACGCGTAATAATTTTTATCGAAAAAAATAAAATCACGCGTATCGATTTTTGTATCGAAAATCTTATTTAATTTACGCGTGAAACAGGGCCGCCGTTCTGATTTTTTTTAAATTCAAAGTGCATGCCACGTGTCAGCGTCTGATTCGCTGAAAGATTTCCTAAGGCCACGTGGCAGCACATCATTGGGTACACAAACCGGCCAGACGTAGAACGCTACATTGTGATCGGAGCAATAAAACTGAGGCAACGGCTGGAAACGGGGCGTGATCCAGCGCGGTCGCGCGCATTGTAAATAGCCACGTGTCGGACTTTGATTAGCTTAAATATTTGTGGGACACGTGGCAGATTCTTATTCTGTAAATACTGAGGATGCACGCTGCTACCATAATCCGCGTCACACAGGATTTTTACACGAGCGGCTCGGTGCGCGACAGCTTGGATGGACGCGCTTCAATCTGGACCGTCGATCTGATCCAATGGTCAGCGATCGCCTCGGAGGAATCTACGCAGCCGACATGTGGGTCCCACTCTGACGCCGGCCTGCGCGACACGTGGGGCCCACTGGCACGCCAGCCTGCGCAAAACGAATATCTCTGTCCCCAATCTCCTTGGTCGGGCTTGATGGACACGCGCGAATCTGAGCCGCTGATCCTTTGATCGGACGGTCCACGTTTGGCGAATGTGATGTTGCGCGTGGACTTCATCTCCCCTGCGCAGAAAATTCAAACTTTTTTTAATTATATTTTGACCCACAAAATTAATTCAAATTACATTTTTGTACTTTCTTAAATTACACTTTAGCCCTTTTCTAATTTTAAATTAAATTTTCAACTTTTAATAATTATAATTAAGCCCAAATTTAATTTAAATTATATTTTTGAATTATATAAATTGTAATTAAGAAACTATATTATCATAAATTATATTTGTGGACAAAAATATGAAATTAAGTACATTTTCGATACAAATTATTTAATTTTATTAAAAATATATTTTTAGCAAATAAAAAGAAAATATTAATTTATTTAACAAAAATTAATAAATATTAAACGAACATAGCAATTATCATTACTAAAATTAATGCAAATAACTGTATAAAATACAGTTATCAGATACCTTATTTTTATACCAAGTTTATGGGTTCTAGAAGATTTAAAGATAATGAATATTTGAATTATCAATTACTAGTCTATAAAACATGTGTGGTATATGAATAAATTTAATTTAAATATTACGATTAATCATTATATAGTATAATTGATTTAAATAACATATAAAAGTTTAATTTAAAAATACATAGAGTATAATAGATAGCCATTTGGTTTTTTGGTATCTAAGATTTTATTTCTTTTAATTTTGTGACATTATCAATTCAAAAATTCAAAAATACATAAGCAAAAGGTCCAAACTTAAAATCAAACTTGTGAATTAAAATTAACGTAAAGAAAATTTTTATACAATCATTAATTAATTTCATACATATAAAACCACAAATAATAACAATGGAATTCAATGATATTATAAGCATTAAAATTTACTAATTAAATAAATTTTCATTTATCGCTCAAAACACTTTAATTTCACATTTATTAAAGCGACTACATATTTGGATGTTGATGCATAACTACATAATACATTTCAAAATAAAACATAAAATAGAGAATTAATTTAATATCATTTTGCTTGTCTGGAATATATGTATTAATACCTTAATGCATTACATTCAAAATTAGGAGAAGAAAATATTAAAAGTATTAAAATTCTCTAAATATTGAACGCATTATAAATTATAGAAGCAAATAAAAAGACTCTTTTATAACTTTTTAATTATATTTTATGAGCAAGTCTTGTAGTCCTTTATGTCTTTGTTGGCGTTTATATATACAAAACACGGAGTCTACTTATCTTACTTAGTATTTTTATCTTCCCTTGTGTAGGGTTAATTACTGTTGATCAGTAATGCACGCACGCACATACTTAGTTACACTTTGTTTGAAAGCATGTTTTACACAAACCATGAGGTTGGTTTTCTTAGTATATATTCTAGGTTTTGAGTTGTTGTTTTTGTTTTGTTGTATGTGTGGGTATTTAAGGAAAATCAATCGGTAATTGTTAAAACTAGAAATTGCCTTTTTGCTACATCGATAAGGCCCTTGATGGACCCTTCATCAGAAACATCATCGGACCCATTATGGGATCCCCAAAAAGGTGGTCGGTGAGGGTGGCCATGGAGGCCTCGACATGGGTGGTTGGACTTGGTTGGGTTTTTCTGCAAACTTGCCCTCATTTCTCTTTTTTCTGCAAGAAAAATGTATCGAAATTCTCTCTGATTGTTGCTTCCATTTCACAATTCACTTTGAGTGTATTTCAGTAGTTGTGTTATGTTTTAGTGTGAGTAAGATAGTATACTTGAGTGTTAAGATCTTGAGAATATTTTACATTTATCATGAGAGAAAAATTGTGAGTTTGGTTTGGGTTAGTATTACTTGAGTTCCTAAGACAATGTTTGCTGGTTTTTATGGTTGAGTGGCTTCCCACATTTCTTGTTTACATTACTGACCATTAGTTACTAATCACACTACTGAGTGTGGTGTTGGCTCTAGAGGAGAGTCGGATTCGTGTGTCAAATCAAGTAGTTGTAGAGGTAGCAAGTAAGAGCAGCAATAGGCAATTAGGAAAGTTTGGTCCTAACTAATAGAGGTAAAATGCATTTATATTTCTGTCAAGTTGTATCGATTTATTGTTTGGTATATTGTTTGCTATCGAGTGGTTATCATAATCAAACCGAGGATTTTACCGTATAGACAAGGGTTTTATGTGAGTTTACTTCATTACATCTGTTGTTATGTATGCTCAACTGCTTTGCTAGTATAATATGATTTTAAATTATATATATACTAACATATTGTAATTTAAACAATAATTAGAATTTTTTTTATTTGTTACATATGTACTACTTTCTGATTAATATATGTTGTTTAAAGAAATCTTCATGTTTTGTGATTATTTTATACTACTTTTGTATTATATCTACTACGTGTGTACTTTAAATTGATATCAGAGGGGGTTCACCCTATTTGGGCTTCACCGCTCAAGTGTGGATCTATTAAACTCATTTTACACAAATTCTCCATGATGTCCTTCTTAGGGGTTTTTGGAGACCATGTCTAGTCTCTTGTTTAAAATGGATGGATGTATCCAACCAAGACTCTTCTTGACAACACTGTAATTCATAAACTAATGATTGATGGACGAAACAAGAAAGTAAATAGTCAAAGTGGAACAAGAAGGGACTATATGCAATCATTCGTGTTGTTATATCGGATGAATACAGAAGAATTCTAAGTTGTACCACCTCCAAAGAAGCTTGGAATATCCTAGAGACAACACATGAAGATACTTTTACTGTGAAAAAAAAATTCAAGATATTAAAGTTGAACAGAGACTTTGAACTCTGCATAATGAAAGATGGTGAAACTTTTGATAAGTTTTATGCTTTTTCTTGAACATTGTCAATAGTTCTAATAACTTGGTAAGACTGATTAGTGAAGAGAAAAAAATTGAAATAATCATTGCTAGTCTTTCTCACTATTTTTATGACAATGTAACAATGAACAAATCTATGCATAAGCCATGAAAACGCACCATGCAGGAGTTCGTAGGAAACTTATAAGTCTTTGAAATTCATCCCCTACTTACCAAATAGATCCAAAATTTGGCTGGAAAAGGAAAGAGCATTATGCTAAAGACCACCAAAGGAAGAAGTAAGGAAGCAAGCACCACTATTTTAAGGTGATGAAAATTCTAATCTAGACAAAGAAGAAATGATGTTACTTACGAAGAAGTTTACTAGTGGAATAGAAGAAACAGTTTTAGTACTAATGGCTTGAAATCTATAAAGATTGATGTAGACTCTGAGAATGAGATAGAGAAACATGGTAGAAGCCATGATAACAAAATAAATTCCTTTAAGTGTGGGAAGCTTGATAATATAACTACTAATTATTTTTCAAAGAAGAAATGCAAGAATAAGGTTTCGTTGAAGGATGAGGTTACTATTTTGGACCATACAAGTAGTGATGATGAGGATGAAACCAAGTTTTTGGCTTTTATGGCTTCAAGTATTGTCATAGATCCTTTGACTATTGCTTCAAATGTTCAAGAGGTAATTGCTAAAGATGATGAAGATGAGCAAGATGAGTTTCTCGACAATTACAATGAGCATTTGTTAGAGTATGTTGAGAATTCTATATGTAGGAACAATTGCATATGACCTAGATGAGGGGTGAAAACACCAACCCATGGAATCTTTTTGCAAGCTCTTTTTCAACAATGGAAGTAAAAATCAACATATTTAATTCAATAAACGACTAAACAAATAGTAGATAATAAACAACAATCTACGATACATAACCTTGTGATGGTGTGCCTTATGGGCTACTGTCTAGACAATTAATATGCATAAACATGGAAAATAGCATACAACATGTTAGTCTTGCATACATACTGGAAAAGCTATAAAGGATTTCTAATACATACTAGAAAAGTTATAAAGGATTTTCAATCAATTCAAGACTTCATATGTGGGAACATATTGGGTAAATAATAACTATACTCTTATAGCATGCAATCATACATAGCATAGCATATTAAAAGAAAGAGTCTAACACCATGTATATAACCAGGGTAGGGAGATAATGACTCCCTAGAGATTCATAAAAAACTCATAAGTAGGAAAAATAATTTAAAAGAGTAGAATCAATAATGAAAAGGTTATAGGCAATGTAATAAGGAAACGAAATAAAGCATGCAACTATATGAACCAAATAAAATTTTTAATCATAGTCTAAATCTAGTATGTTGGTACATATATGATATTGATGAACGAAAACCGGCATCGCTGATCCTGCCAATACTTTGGTTTTATATTTATAAAACTCTCGCAAGTGCACGAATCATTTCGTAGAAAATGATAAGTATACTCCCAAGGTCGATCTAAGGAAGGAATGTATGTGGTTTTTAATTTATTATTCAAACTTTTAAAAATGAAATTAAATCCTAAACATCCTGTCACAGTATTTTGGGTTTTGTGTTTTTAATCTACTAACATAAAAATAAACATAGATTCAATAAATATTTATGCAAATTTTATCTTTTATAATAGTGGAGTATTTATGGATATAATAAGTAAGTTAATTATGCTTGCTCGTATTATTTAGGTTATTAAAGATATGAATTGATATTTATTGATTTTCCCTTTTTTGTATGAATACCACCTTTGGTGGGGTTAGATATTCTTTGTTAACTAAACAAATCAATTAACACCTATGGGTTTGATAACTAATTTGGTTAATTAAATTAATTCCTTTTTCTAAGAGATTGAAATTGAACCATTTAAATGCCACCTTTGGTGGGGTTAGACAGTTTAAACTTTATTCAAGGTGTCCAAATTAAACCTAAGAATTTAGTTATCCGAGTACTAACTTTCAAGTTTTAAAACCACTACTGAAATAATGTTGTCAATACATTTTCAGATAATAATTCTTATAAAAACTTTTGAAATAGAGCTTCACTCTAACTACCGGGCGATTGTACCAACAAATAAAAGAGCACTACTCTAAATTAGACCGGATAACTAAACCTTAAAATCTAATTTTCAGATTTAAGTTTGTAATGAAAAATAATATAATTCTCTCTAACATTCTTAATATAAAATCTTGAATAAAAATAAAATCAATTCATTTTAGAGATTTTTACCTATTTAATATTTCGCAAGCATAACGACGTTATTATTACATCATGTTTACTAAACAGCCAGCATAGTTAAATTTAATCACAGACAAATTAAATATAACATGTAAGAATAAAGCATAAAAAATAACTGTAAAGAAATAAAATCCTTACAGAACTTCGACGCTATTTCCGTTGCTAGAAAACCTCCAAGCGGAATTTGCACTCCCATTTATTGAATCAAAAATCTAAATTATTACAAAAAAAACATAACTAGTTCTTCCCAAAAAGGGAAGAACTCTAAAACTAAGAGAAATTAACTAAGAAAAACTAAAAACTAAGAAACATAGGAAAAACTAAGAAAAACTAAAAAAACTAAGAAATGAGAGAAAGAAGAAAGAGAGAAGTGTGTTTTTAGGTGTGTTTTTGAAGTGAAGGGAAGGGGGGTATTTATAAGTGAGGATGGAGAGAAAAAATGAGTAAAAAAATTTTAAAAAATGTAAAAACGCGTAATGGAAATGCTAAGGTCATTAATGACGTCAGCATGACGTCATGGGGGCGGCTGCATGTGAAAAATGGGGCGAAAAGAGCGTGGGCGCGCGCAGATGTGCGCGGATGAACAAGACTACGCGCAAGATTCAAGCGCGGATGAACAGATACCGCGCGCAGCTCACGCGGATGAACAAGACCAAGACGCGCAGCTCTGGGCACTGGCGCGCGCGGGATGGGCTGCTCCGGGCGCGATTTTCTCCTTTTTGACATTTTTGACCATTTCGACCCATTTTGTCCAATTTTTCCATATTTGTTGACCTTGCCCCATTTATTTAGTAATATAATTGTGATGTATTGCTTCCAGTATTCCTCTTTGAGTCTTTAAGTTACGTTTTTAAGCGAAAATACCTGAAAAACAATAAAAATACCCGTGATTCTGAAAAAGACAAATTTATATAAATATATGATAAAACATATAAATATATATATTTTTAATCAATTAATGAGCATAAAATCATGGTAATTTTAGTGCTTTTTGAGCACTCATCAGATATAAAATAAGATTATACTAACATAATAACTAACCATGGATAATAATAGAAATAACAAGGTAAACTCACATAGAGCTCCTACCTATATAGCAACATTTTCTAGTTGCTTATGGAAACCACTTGGTAGTAAACAATCCACTAAAATAGGATACACATATGCAACTTGACTGAAAAAATATAAACGTAAATACCTTTATCAATTGAGACTATACTTCTCTAATTTGTCTATTGTTACCCTCGCCTATTTCCTTCATAATAACTTCATATAACACACTAATGCAACTCTCCTCCAGAACCAACACTACACACTACAGTTCAATCAGCTACGAAAGATCAATAATGTGTACAATAATATGGGAGCCCCCTCAACCATAATCAATATCACTTGTAATCATTGTATTGGGAACACTCAACATACCTAAAAGTATAGTATTACCCAAATCATACCAATAAAATAGTTTTATCCACTCACAATCTAAGAAAACTATTTTACTCTAACTAAACATATCACAATTATCGAAATACACTCAAGGTGATTTATGAAACGAAAATATATATGTGATGAGGTACCCACTTTAAACATAACCCACTAGCAAACATCATCTTGAGTACTCACCACTCAAAAGCATGATTTTTCCCACATAGTCATGAATCACTAATACTAAACAAACACTCAAGGTAATAGTGAACTAATATGAAAAGAAGAAATGTCAATTTAATAGAACTCTATTATAATTTTCTCAATACAAAACATAGAGAGAGAGGGTTATTTATAGCCAAAAATCAAACTCATGGGGTGTCTCCCCGAGGGCTCACCAATCATCCTCCATATGGCTTCATTGACCACCCAACAAGGTGGTCTAGTAAAGGGTCCAATGAGAACCTTGTCCAAGCACACCAAAAGTCCATTTCTTGAATAAAAATATTTCCTAGTAATTTTAATAAATATCAACACATGCAATGTAATAACAATGACATCAATGAGTGCATTATTGATCATCAGTTACCAACCTTACACAGAGAAAGATAAATACTCTAAGTAAAATAAATAGACTTCATATTTTGTTCAAGGGAAGGGCAACAAAGACTCAAAGGACTATAGAACTTACATTTATTAAATATGAAAAAAGAAAAGAAAAAGGCTTTAGAGAGCTTGAAATAAAAAGAGCATGAGCTAAGATTATTAAGATTAAACCTTGAGGATAGGAAGTTCTCAATCGACTGTGACCAAAATTCTCTCACTAAAAAGTGTGAGGTTATTCAAAAAAGGTACTCTAATTTATAGGAAAGATTTAATATGAATAATGATAAGATGAAAAGCCTTGAAGAGCAGTTAAAGAATCCTACTATTTGAAGAGCCACTCCTTTATTTGTTAACTCTTTAATCCATCGTCTGATCAATATTCTATAATTTTATAACTGAATAAGAAGACTATCATTATCTAAAGTGCTAAAAAGTATCTAGCATATACTCTTACCAAGAAGGAAGCTGAATTTGAACAGTTACATGAGAGAGTTAATATACTCAATGATTCTACTACTTAGTAGGAATCTTTCGTTAAAGAAAAGGAATATTTTAGTAGAGCATTAAAAGATAAGCTCTCTCTGAGTGAGAAGGAACTTGCTCGATCATCCTCAATAGTTAACAAGTTCATTAATGATTCTTAAAAGCTAAATAAGGTCATCTGTAACACCAAATATTTTGGTGATAAATATTGTTTATGAAGAAGGCATGTCTACTTCAATAGGGGTTGAAATATGTTACATCCATTCTAATAGGTAAGTTAGTTGTTTCATTCCTATCTATTTCCTATAGCAAAGTGAATAATTTACCTAAGGCTAGTTTTTCCTATTGTTCCAGTAGCGATCTCCTGCTTTTACCGAATGTTCCTTCTACTTATCACCCCTATGGTGAATATGGGCATCTGAGACATAACTATTGGAAATTTACTTCTCATCTTCATATGAGAGTTAATGTGAGTGCTTCTTCATCGTCTTCTCCTATCTCTGTTACTCCACAGAGTTAAAGACCCAGATTCTTTCACTCCTATACACATTTGTAGCATCTATGTAGCACTGCTAGTCATCTTCCTAATAAGCATCCAAGATCTTTATAGAGTACTTCTCGGAGTTCTCCATCTTACTACCCCCTATATTTTCCATTAGGATATGGTTATTATGGCTCATCTAAGCATCTTCAAGCTAGATGCATTATGAATCTTAGGCATAATGTGAAAAGAAACAAATCTTCTTTAAAGAGTTTACCTGCCCGCATGTATAGAGATCACTTGATCAATTTTTCAAGAATTAAAAAAAATACCTTTAGTGCCACATACATCGCTTGATAACGTGACACAAAGACCACATCTTGACTCTATTACCCCTTATAAATTCTCTAAATGGAAGGATGCAATTTGATCACTATTTTTAGCAATTTACATGGGATTGAGTAGTTTATTTATTTTCTCCCTTTTGGCTTATAGTTTTTTTGTATATGGTTTATGTGCTTTACTTTCTATAATATTTATTTATGGTATTTTTTACACTTTATTATTTGAAAAATCAAAAATATAAGTTTTTGGTAGTTCAACACTCTATTTCTTTCTTTCTCTCTTTTTGGGACTCATTGCACGTCTATCACCCTGCCTTTCCACCCCTCACTTAGAGCTCATCGAGGTGTATATTATACACACTCACTAAGGGCTTGTTGAGAACTATGGTGAGGTGGTTGGAAAAGTAGTCTTACGAGCTGTATATGGTCCTACAAATTTGACCCCCCGCTTTGCATGTCTTCATAGCACAAAATTGTAGCCTTCTCTTCTTACTATACTTGTACCTCTACCCTTAATTTATAATAAAAATATCCCTAAATTTTTTCCAAAGTTTGAAGAAAATGAAGTAGTCTTAGCTTACTATCCCCTCTTGTTAGGCACTCATTCTCTATGAGTGGCCTATCATTATCCATGAATTATTGACAATCGAAGAATGGTTTTCCTATTTGTCTTAGCTATTCATTTTTAGGCTTTCTTTCTCATATGATGAAATTTTTCTTAGAGAGTTTTATGTTTCCCTACCCCTTTTAATCAATTGTAACTTTTCTATCAAACTCATTCTTAGAGGGTGAAGATTCACTCTTTCTAGAGATGATGTTGTCAATTTATTATCTCTTCATGATGTTGAGGAACCTTATTTACCCATCAACCCTTTGACTTTGAGAATCATCATGTTGCTTACATTCCTAATAAGTATTCTCAAGTGAGTGAATGCAACTTCATTGACATGGAAAACCAGTTGGAAGGGCTTAGCCACACCTATTATTGAGGTGCATATACTATTAATAAGAATGCCATTGGTTATCATCTTAATGATATTGTTAGAACAGTCATTCATCCTCGTTGACATCATTATACTATCATTTTATATAGATGACAATTCCTCTACCCTATCCTTATTGGTAGGAATATAGATCTTGTAGGCATAATTTATAGGACCAATGTTTTTCATTCGATTGCTACTTCTCTTTCTTTGCATCAATGTATCTGGTTGATTTCTATATGGGGCTCTAACCTTTTTCATGATATTTACTTTTCTTCTTATAATAGAGTTTCTCTTTCACTCTTACTATTTCCTTTTGGTAAAGGTTCAAAGTATTCTTCTTCTTCTTCTTCTTCTTCTTCTTCTTCTTATTCTTCTTCTTCTTCTCAGAATGCTACTAAATCCACCAACTGTACTTCTATTCCCATTTCTTCTTCTTCAATTCCTATTCTTCCTCTCAAAGATGATATTCCACTTGCTATTCAAATACTTTCTAAGGATTTGTATACTTTAAATTGAAACTATATGGATATAAGTACTGGCTCTTGCTCAACCTATTTCTTACTACCTTGTTCCTCTACCACATCTTCATGGTTCACTAATTACCATGATTTAATGTACTTTAATTGATTAAATATATTTATATTTGTATGATTTTATCATAATTTTATATAAATTTCTCTTTTCAGTTTCACGGGTATTTTTATTATTTTTTAGGTATTTTCGTTAAAAAATAACTTAAAGACATGAAGAAAAATATTATAGGAAATACATCATAAATATATTGAGAAAATAAATGGGAAAAAGTCGAAAAGATGGAAAGCATTGGACAAAATGGGTCAAAACGATAAAAAATGTCAAAAAGGCTAAAATCTTATGGGTAGCCGCCTATCCTCGTCGACTACCGTGCTCAGTAGCCCATCCATACCAACTCCCATGTGCACCAGTAGGCACGTATGCCCAGCACAATCCCACATGTGGGCGGCACTCTTGGTTAATATTGATTATGTTATTTAACTTAGAGGTTAACTTAACTTGTTTGTTTAGATTGTTTTTTATTTTTTCTAAATTTTTGTATAGCTGTTTTTATTATTCTTTTCCTTTGACATGTGTTTTAAATTTATGCTTTCACTACTCTACGCATGGTAGAAGATCCTTAGGAAACCCTCTTTCATTATACATAGTTAAGATTCAAAAATTTAAACTGTCCACAAGGCTGGATTCTAACCATTAGCCTATTTTTGAGCCAAACACAAAACCAAGCTTTAATACTCTACCGAAACCAATAGAAATAGGATAAAACCCACATGTTAGGGAAACCATCATGAAAGGGTTTGCAGGACAAGTAATTGTCCTGGAAACTGCCTCTATCCAGCTAGGTGAGGTTGCACAAAATTATGACTTGAAAAACATTAATTTTTCCATGCTTCCTTCATTCTATGGGTTGCCTAATGAGGATTATCTTTCCTTTATTAGGGACTTCTATGCCATAGTCTAAACTTTTCCCCTCAGTATTGTAAATGAGGATTAGCTTAGAATGAGATGTTTACCCTTACACTTTTTAGTTTGTTTTGTTTTGTTTTTATTTTAAGAATGCGTGTAATAAAATTCAAATGAAATAATAGAGAATCATTTGTTTCAAAAATTATGTTCATTAATTTTGCATTACAAAAAAAATTAATTCATTAACTTAATTAACTTAGATTTTCAATAAAAATAATAAATAAATAAATAAAAATTTAGGTTCCTTATGTCTTTCGTCTTCTTTAAGCCTATACATGTTGTTAAATGAGAAGTTTTTCTTAGATAATTCTACTATTTTTCAATTTAGGAGCTAGATATGCAAAAGAAGGAGTACCTATTTGAACTACATGTAGCCATGGGAGATGCTAGAGATGGGCAGAAAATGATGAAGGACTATGCAATGGAAATCATTGGCAATGTAACTTCCAGCATACAGCTACAAGAGGCTACAAGGAATCATGAGTTGAAAAAGATTCATTATTCTTTTTTGCCTTCCTTTTACAGTATCTTTAATGAAAACCCATTGCATTTCATTATAGAATTCTATGTTATTGTCCAAACCTTTCCACTATAGAGAATTGATGAATACCAGCTTAGCATGAGGTTTTTTCCTTACACACTGAAGTATAAAGCTTGGTCATGGTTCATTAATTTACAACTGGGTTCTCTAACAACTTGGGAGGCATTCTATGAAAATTTTATGGGTAGGTTCTATTACCATCAAAAGACGACTGATCGAAGGACGCAAATAACAACTTTTTCTCAAATGGATGAAGAGCCCTTTCATGAAGCTTGGGAAAGATTCAAACTATTTTCATTCAATGTCCTCATTACAGCTTTCCATTACAGCTATAGAACCAATTTTTTTATGATGAATTAATACTACAGAGTCAATATATGGTTGATAATGCTGCTAGAGGAGCTATGGGAGAAAAGATCGTAGAGGAAACCTATAGTTTCTATGAGCTATTGGATTCTAATTTCCAATAAAGAAGTACTAGAAGAATGAGAGCAGGAGTCAGTGAAGTTGGCTCCAATAATGAAATGACCTTACACCTTGCTGAATTGACTAAGCAAGTGCAAGTTCTCACTACCTACCAAATGCCAAATCAAGTGGTGTGTGAAGTGTGTTTTTCAATTGGGCATGATACTTGTAATTTCTCATATACTTGTGATTCTAGTGTGGATGCTATAGAGGAAGTCAATTCTTTCAAAGATGTCATCCAAACACCAATAATGACCCTAACCATCATTAGACACCAAACAATTACCAAGCCTATACCCAATGTCAAACACTTAGGCAATTTAAAAACCACCCTTATCCACCAAATCAATCTTTTAAGCCAACCTTAAAGGATAGCTTGAATGCTCTTATTAAAGTTAGTCACGATACACTACTACAAAAAATGGAATTTTATTCGAGATTTAAAGTTAGTTTTTGGGGGAAATTGATTAATAATGAATTTAAAGTCGGTTTGTTGAAAAACTGACTTCAAATACATATATTGTAGTATCAGTTGACATGTTGAACCAATGCTACACATAGGACGTAGTGTCAGTTCTATGTGTCAACCGATGCTACACGTGGATAGCATCAGTTGACACATAAGACCGAGGCTACGTCCTACGTGTAGCGTCAATTCAACATGTCAACTGACGCTAGGACGTAGCATCAGTCCTACCTATGAACCGATGCTATCCACATATGTAACGTTGATTGACACGTAGAATCGAAGCTACTTCCTATGTGCAGTGTCAGTTCAATATGTCAACCGACACTACACATATGGATATTTTTCTTTTCTCTTCTTTTTTCCAAATTAGACAGAAAAATATTCCAGTGCTACATGTAGACACTCTCAAAAACCCAAAACCGATCGACAGTCCTCCTCCACTCTTTTTCATTTTCTGGGCACCTACGACCACTAATGCTAGTGTTGTTTAGTGGGTTTTCTTCCTTTTCATTTTATCTTCTAGATCCCTTATTTTTTTGAGCGAAACACTCAAATTTTTTATACCCATTTTCTCACTTACAAAACACCATTTTTTTCTTCATTTCCTTCATTTTGTCACTTCATTTACTCTTGTAAGTATTTATATTAATCCTACACACTTATATTCATATTTCTTTATTGTTTTTGTATATTATGTGTTATTATTTATGTGTACAAATTTTTGTATTATGTAGGTTTTGTATTATATGTATTTTTTGTTTTTATTAGGTAGGTTTTGTATAAATTTTCATAATGAAATAAATTTATATATTTATGACTGTAATTTAAGGTTGGTTTTTAATTAATTTATTTTTATTAATATAAAAGGGGAAATACATGATTCAATAATATGATTCTCATTAAAAATTTAGGCTTGAAGTAGTGTAGTTATTTTAAAAAAATATTAATCATCACAAAATCGTTATATAAATTTTGTTTTATATATCTTAAATTTGAAATTAACTCAAATAATGTGGCATATTATTATTAGTAATTATAATCAATCTCATATAATTATATTTATGTGTATATATTTTTTGTGTTTGGTTTTTATTTATTTATTTATTTTTATATGATGTTTTGATAAATATTCTAATAATTAGGGAATTCATATATAATAATATCTAAAATATATTAGTTGATACATATTTAATATGCTTAATGTCATTAATAGAAATTGGACAAATATTGGATGTCAAAATGTAGAATTGAGGAGGACTACATTTCTAGAGTTGAAAGTTTATTGGAATTTTCTTGTAGAAATAGTAATAATGAAATTAGTATGATTCGATGCCCATGTGTTAAATGTAAAAATGAGCGATTTTATGATATTGACAAGGTTAATTATCACCTTATCCATAGTGATATTCTTTTGATTTATAAATGTTGGTATTATCATGGAGAAAATATTGATAATACTAATGAGGAAAAGATAAATAAGTATGTGAGTGGATTATATACATCTTATCATAATGTACAGTCATAAAATATGTTTCATGGTGTTAAAGATGAACTACACGAGGATGATCCCAAAACCTTTAAAAAACTTTTAGAAGATGCCGAAAAACCATTGTATCCAGAATGCAAAAAATACACTAAAATGTCAGGATTGATTCATTTGTACAATGTGAAGGAAAACAATGGTTTTTCTGACAAAGGAATCACATAATTACTAAATGTACTAATAGATATGTTTCCTAAGGGTATTGAATTGCCATCTACCATTGTGATTCTTTAGAAGATGATGACATGCTTGATACATTATCCAATATTAGTCATTTCTCAAACAAATTGCTAATATATGTGATGATCTAGTTGATGACGATTATTCTTCATCATGGACTCGAAGTGATTGTGAAGGAATATATATATACAATAAACAACCTAATTAAACATAATGTATGTTCTATATTATTCTATTAACTCTTGCATGTTTATATGTTTGGACTTAAAATTGTCAATTAATTTCTATTTCATCATTGTTTGTAGATATTTCATTGATCCTAGGGTACTAGAGCTTGTAGATACAAACGATCCATTGGGTCATTTGGAAAGAAGGGGTTGCGAGAATATACATGATGCTCCATGATGCATAACTTTGCAAGTGTACGAATCGTTCAAGTAATAAAGCGTACAAAAGTACGGATATCGAACCCACAAGGAATGGCGTTACTAAGTACCGAAATTGACTAATCCTAATTTTATTTGAAAACTGAATTTTTGAATTTGTTTAAGAAGTAAATTAACTTAAAACTAAACGCAAATAACAAAATTTAATGTTGTTCACAAATGATTAAAAATGCTAAGGCATTTGATTTTGCTAAATCAATTCAATCCGATTTCAAATCACGTTATATGAGAATCAAAGTTAGAAGTGATGGTTGAAAAACCCAAACTTATCTAATACTCTCTCTCAAGTTATATTAGAATTACTTATCTATGAAAACCAACTATATTTCTATGAAGATTTAATCACAAATAAGCACATTACGATTTATGGAATTTCTAGAATAACCACATAAATCATGCATTAGGTGTCAAACTCGCATTCAAAATACTGTATTTATCACAAGAAGCATTCATTACACATCTCCTCTCGATCTCAATATAATGCAACAAAACATCTAAATCTTGATCAGAAATTTAAAAGCATTAAGCATGGAAATAAATACTCAACTTGAAAACAATGAATTCATGAATTAGTTCATAATAGAAATAAGAACAAACATTATTTCAATTGAATCCATGAATAAAAAATCTAAATAAAATGCAGAAAATAAAATCTAAGGAGAAGAGATGAAAAAATCTTGAAGATGAAGACTTGGTAGCAACAATGGTGATGATCCTTCAAGCTTTTCCAACCTTTCTCTCCAAATTTTCCTTTTCTCCTCCAAAAATAACTCAGATCTGCTCTCTCTGTCGTGGCCTCTTTCTCAATCATATTGTATATATAGATCTAGGGTTTTGGGGGCAATTTTGGAAAAAAAAACATAAAAAATGTGTTTTCGGACGAAACTCGCCGGCGGCGACATTATTCTCGCCTCGGCGAGATTTCTAGAAAAGTTACGAATTTGGTTCCGCTGATTCTCGCCGGCGGTGAGATGAATATGGCCGGCAGTGAGATAACTTGGCCGGCGGTGAGTTTATGTTGGCCGGCGGTGAGATCACTTGGCCAGCAGCGAGATTACTTTGCCAAAACTCGTGCTCTCGGGAAGATTTTTGCCAATGGCGAGAATATTCTGGCCGGTGGCAAGATTTCTAAATTTTGAAACTTTGTTTTATTTTTATTTTCACTCAATCCCAATCATAGTATTTTGTCCAAAATTTCTCCAAAATCATGATTTTACCTGAAATTGCACTTTAAACACGAAATACCCGTGAAATGACATTTGTGGATTCAATAATCAAATAAACACAATTTTCACACTAATATCAACATTTAAATTATAACAAAAATGCAATAATTTGATGCTTATCAACAACCCCAACCACCTTCTTGCTAGTCTCTAGCAAGAAAAGCGATCTATTTAATAAATTCAAAGGAGACATTAAGAGAAAAATTCAAAGAACATTTATTCTATTTACAAAATTACATTAAGCGTATGCAATAAGCCTTTAAACCCCTAGGCGGCCCTAGTAGGACGAGTTGTAGTCTTATGAGAGCTTCTAGTGAAGATACTCACAAACATCTTACCTATAACTATCCTAACTCAAATCAATAAAATCACACAAAAATTAATTTGCACAAATGTCTCAAAAATTGTAAATAACACACAACATATAGAATAATTAAATGTCACCTAAGCTTTAAGAAATCTCAAATGCCAATTTCACTTTTGTTATTGACTCTTAAACATCCATCAAACCACAAACCACAAACCAATTGCCATAATGCCCGGATAATATTATGCATAACATCCACAAACAAAAAGGTGAAATCTCAAACTCCATAGGCTCACTTTCCAAAACTCTCTCCACTAATGAAGGAAAATACACCACTTTGGATCAATAGGACTTTATGAGGCTTGTAATGTTAGGCTTAGGTATTTGGTTAACAAAGAACCGGAAGTGTCAAAATACAAATAATAGCACTTATTAGATTAAACACAACAAATTAAGTAAAAGAGTAACACCATTTAACCCAAATTTTTTCTTCCGATCATAACCCATTTTTCCAAAGATAAACAAAATTCTTCCTTAATATTTCACCTCAGTACATCCATCACTAACACTCTCTTATTTACTAGAGTGTGAAGGCCCTTTTTTATTTTATTTTATTTTTTTCTTTTCTTTTCTTTTCTTTTCTTTTTTAAACACAACCCCCAACCAATTTCTTCCAATATATGTGGAAGATGTCTTTTTTTTTTATTTTTTATTCCATCCTTACTCCAATTTCTCTTGAAAAGTTTGTGTTCAAAGTTAAGTGCTCTTAACAAATAAGGTAGGAATTATATATATATATATTGGCTAAATAAAAGGTAGGTTATAGAAGGCAAAAAGAAAGAAAAATAAGGCTAACAATATATTTAAATAGGCTCAAGGAGGTAACTAGTGATATAAAGATAACAAGGTAGGCTTAAAATGGCACAATCGATCCAAAAATGGCCTACATCATATCCTAAATATTGCAATTCCAAATCATTTTGCCTCAAAAGGTTTTCAAATGAGTTCTAGAGTTTGTTGAGATCACAAAAATGTCCATGAAAAATTCGCACATAAGACTTCTCTAAGCATTTAGACTAATCAACCAAATCATACCACATACCAAAAGAGTCGCCAACTTGGTAAAATCAACATTTGAAATTATCTTTAAATCGAAGCAAAATTTAATGTCTTCTAAAAGCTACTTGTTATCACAATCACATTATTATCATCAACGTGCAAATTAAAACAAGTAAAATGCAAATGAGAAAAAATAAAAAATAAAAAAAAGACAATAAAGAAATAAAAGAAATTTAATCAAAATGCAGAAAAATAAATGGAATATCAAAATTAAACACAAATAAACACACAAACAATACTACTAAAAATGAAGGGAAGAAAATATTTACTGTTTACCGCACCCCAACCAAAACCTTACATTATCTTCAATGTAAGAAAGAAAAGCGAGGTTTCCTTTCCGTCGATAGCGAAACTGCCCTCACCGGCGGCGAACATAAGATTATTGTTTTTTAGATGGGATGGCATTGGATTTAGGTCAATCTTGTTGGCTTCCTTCTTTACCACGAAGGTTGCAGTTTCATTTGTTCCCAACTCCTTAAATGTTTCATCACTGCACAAATATTCATCAGGTGCTGCTAGTAATTCGGAACATTGTCTCATCCCCTCATCTTCCTCCTCAATTGTTGCAGATTTCACAAGGCAAGCTTCTAGTGGTAGCAATTGAGTTCTCTCCTCAAAGGTTTCCGAGATTAACCTATCAACAGTGTTAATTTGAAAACAAGAATGTACCTCACTTGAAAATTTCATTGCTTCAAAAACATCAAAAGTCACTTGTTCATCTTGCACCCGTAGAATGAACTTTCCTTGTTGAACATCAATCAATGTTCTTCCAGTTGCAAGGAATGATCTCCCCAATATCAATGGTAAATCTCTATCTTCTTCCATGTCAAGCACCATGAAATCTACAGGGAAAATAAATTTGTCAACTTTAATTAAAACATCCTCAATTACCCCTCGAGGATATTTCACCGATCGATCCGCTAATTGTAGAGAGATTGAAGTGGGCTTCACTTCTCCCATGCCTAGTTTCCTGAAAATAGAAAGTGGCATCAAATTAATGCTTGCTCCTAAATCACATAGGACTTTATCAAAATTGCAACTTCCTATAGTACAAGGTATAGTAAAACTCCCTGGGTCTTTCAATTTTTGTGGCAGTTTTCTTTGAAGAACTGCACTGCACTCCTCATTTAGCATGACAGTTTCATAATCTCCCAGCTTCCTCTTCTTTGATAGAATTTCCTTAATGAATATTGCATACTTGGGCATTTGTTCCAACATCTCTACAAAAGGAATGTTAATATGCAATTTCTTAAAAATATCCAAAAATTTATCAAATTGATTATCAAGCTTTTTCTTATTCAATCTTTGAGGATATGGGATAGGAGGCTCATATTTCGCATTTGGGGAGGGTTGAACATCTTGGGATGTTGATGGCTTTTCTTTAGATTCTTCCATCTTTTTCTCCGATTTCCCCTACCATTCAAGTTCTTTACCGCTTCTCAATGTGATAGCCTTTACATGCTCTTTGGGATTTATTGTGTCACTAGGAAACAATCCTTGAGACCTTTCTGCAATCTGCTTTGAAAGCTGCCCCAGTTGGTTTTGGATGTCCCTGTTGATTGTCTCTTGATTTCTAAAATTTGTTCTTGTCTCCTCAATGAACTTTCCCAAAATTCCTTCCAAATCTGTTTGTTTCTTCTCTTAGGGTTGGTAGGAAGAGGATGACGGTTTGAATCCTCCTTGGTTATTTCCCCATGACAAATTTGGATGATTTCTCCAACCTGGATTGTAGGTGTTCGAATATGGGTTCTGTTGAGGTTTTTGGAAATTTCAAACATAATTTGCTTGCTCAACATTTGGTGAAGCAAATGGATTTCCAGCTTGGCACTCGATACTAGCATGATTTCCACCATATAAATCACATTGTGCAGTTGGTTTGGATTCGAACTTGGATGACAAAGAATCCATCTTTCTTGAAAGAGCAGCAACTTGAGTTGACAAAGCATTCACTAAATCAATTTCATGCACTGCTACTGGTCTTTTGCAATTACCCTATCTGAATGCCACTAATTGTTGTTTTCTGCCATAATCTCTAACAACTCATGAGCATCCTTAGGTGTTTTTCCTATTAAAGACCCTCCAGCTACAGAATCAATCATTGTCCGATAGTTTGAAACCAACCCATTATAAAATGTAGAGACTTGCAGCCAAATCGGTATACCATGATGTGGGCACTTCCTCAACATTTCTTTGAATCTTTACCAAGCTTCATACAATGATTCTTGGTCATACTGTGTAAAAGATGTGATTTCATTCCTCAATTTTTTCGTCTTAGCAGGAGGAAAGAACTTGGACAATAATTTCTGAATCAACTCATTCCATGTTGTAATTGATCCCAGTGGTAACGAGTTTAGCCACTTCTTGGCTTTATCCCAAAGTGAAAAAGGAAAAACCATCAATCTTATAGCATCTTCAGACACACCATTTATCTTGTAAAGATCACACACCTCCAGAAAGTAAGCAATATGTGCATTTGGATCATCCTTTGACATTCCTCCAAACTGATTTGATTAAACCATTTGGATAAAGGATAGTTTTATCTCAAAGTTATTGGCTTGAATAGTTGGCCTCCTTATACCCGAAATAGTTCCAGCAACATTAGGCATAGCATAATCCCTGAAAGCTCTACGATTTCCACCTCCCTCAACAAATCGTGGATCCATAGCTGATTGTCTATTTGGAGGTGAGGTTGAAAGCCTTCTCTCTCGGTTTAGATGCCTATATGTTTTATCAATCTCCGGATCAAATGGAAAACGGTTAAGGCTTCTTGTACATATCATACAACAATCCTACAACCAAAAAATTAACTAGCCAAAAAGCAACTCAAAGTTACCTTTTTTTTGGCAAATAAGATAAAATAGCAAAATAAACAAAATTAAAAATGAAATAATGATAAAACAAATTAACTTCAAATTAAAACTAAGATTAGGTAGTATCGATATTAATAAAATCAAACCATTCCCCAGCAACAGTGCCAAAAACTTGATGCGTATTTTCGCAAGTGTACGAATCGTTCAAATAATAAAGCGTACAAAAGTACGGATATCGAACCAAAAAGGAATGGCATTACTAAGTACCAAAATTGACTAATCCTAATTTTATTTGAAAACTGAATTTTTGAATTTGTTTAAGAAGTAAATTAACTTAAAACTAAACGCAATTAACAAAATTTAATGTTGTTCGCTAATGATTAAAAATGCTAAGGCATTTGATTTCGCTAAATCAATTCAATCCGATTTCAAATCACGTTATATGAGAATCAAAGTTAGAAGTGATGGTTGAAACACCCAAACTTATCTAATACTCTCTCTCAAGTTATATTAGAATTACTTATCTATGAAAACCAACTATATTTCTATGAAGATTTAATCACAAATAAGCACATTACGATTTATGGAATTTCTAGAATAACCACATACATCATGCATTAGGTGTCAAACTTGCATTCAACATACTGTATTTATCACAAGAAGCATTCATTACACATCTCCTCTCGATCTCAATATAATGCAACAAAACATCTAAATCTTGATCAGAAATTTAAAAGCATTAAGCATGGAAATAAATACTCAACTTGAAAACAATGAATTCATATAACGATAACACAAGAAATCAGATTTTCTTGATTTAACTACATCATAGCCTTAGCAAAAGTGAATTAGTTCATAATAGAAATAAGAACAAACATTATTTCAATTGAATACATGAATAACAAATCTAAATAAAATGCAGAAAATAAAATCTAAGGAGAAGAGATGAAAAACTCTTGAAGATGAAGACTTGGTAGCAACAATGGTGATGATCCTTCAAGCTTCTCCAACCTTTCTCTCCAAATTTTCCTTTTCTCCTCCAAAAATAACTCAAATCTGCTCTCTCTGTCGTGGCCTCTTTCTCAATCATATTGTATATATAGATCTAGGGTTTTGGGGGAAATTTTGGAACAAAACAAGATAAAAAAATGTGTTTTCGGATGAAATTCGCCGGCAGCGAGATTGATTTGGCCAGCAGTGAGATTACTTTGCCAAAACTCGTGCTCTTGTGAGATTTTTGCGGGTGGCGAGAATATTCTGGCTGGCGACAAGATTTCTAAATTTTGAAACTTTGTTTTATTTTTATTTTCACTCAATCCCGATCATTTTAGTTTTCCAAAACTTCTCCAAATTCATGATTTTACCTGAAATTGCAATTTAAACACGAAATATCCGTGAAATGACATTTGTGGATTAAATAATCAAATAAACAGAATTTTCACACTAATATCAACATTTAAATCATAACAAAAATGCAATAATTTGACTCTTATCACTCCACTTAACCCAGATGATAGAGTACCCATTCTATTTGATGCTACTGGTAATCCATTAGGGGAAAATGGCCAACAATTGAAATTCTCTATTGGTAGACTTATGAAGTCAAGTATACCAATCAATATAAATGATTGGACTAAGGTTGGTGAAGCTGAAAAGTTCAAAATATGGAAAACATTTTTGTAAGTCTCTTTTATTTTATAACTAATTACATATATGATATCTTTTTTGTATTATATCTCATCTTTTGTAGTGTGTTTTTACAAAATTCGTTATAAAATCCCTTACACTTGGATGAGAAAGTGTTATAAGATTGCAAATAAGGCATGGAAGAAATACAAAACTTCCAGATTTGCTAGAAATTATGTGTTTTCATATTTGGAACCACTTGATAAAGTACAATTATACAAAATCCCTAAAGAACACCCCTAGATTAAACCCCAAGTTTGGAAAGACTTCGTAGATTATAGATGTACAGATGAATTTCAAATTATTAGGGAAGAAAATCAGAATATACAAATGCATAATATTCTTCCTAACCGTACTGGGAGGTCTTTTAATCTTGAAGTTAGAAAAATAATGGTATTATTAAGTTGTTAATTTATAAATATTTTTATATTTATTTTTCTCAAATTTAAGTTGATGTCATGGTTAATAAATTTATTTAATTTATGTAAAAAGTTGAATTGGGTAGACCGATTACCCTATCTGAATTGTATATAGAAACAAAGACCCTTAAAATGAAGAAGTCAAGACCAATGACTAAATAAGGATAAGACCAACTAAATAAGTTGGTTAGTAATTTATCTTGATACAAAGTCCTTATGATTTTTTCTAATTGATGTAATAATGTATGACATGTTTGTTTCCTTTATTATTTGTAGAGCGTTGTTCAAGAAAAAATAGCCAGGGGTGAAATATTCAAACAACTAGGGATATATGCTATATATCATGCATGAAAATGATATCATCCTGGTCGTGTTAGGAGATAAAGCCAATATGTTGGTTATATGGAGTTTTTAACATTCCAAAACAAAAGGCTCAGATGGTTAGTAAGGAGAAGTACTATAAAATTGAAGAAGAATTCAACTCCTTTAAGACCTCAATCTTAAGTGATATTGCCACTTTAAAATAATATCAATCATAACACTTGTCATTCATGGCAGCATACTACAATCAGGGCATGCTCTATTGGTCAGGCATGAAACCATCCATGCTAGTCATGCCACCATCCATGCCAGGCATGCCACCCATGCAATCTCATGGCACCCAACCTATATCATGTATGGGATATAGTCATCCTATTGGTCCTCCCTTTATTCTAGGAATGTATATGCAATTAGGTAGTGGCTTATTTTATCCAATTCATTCTATGCATTTTTACCATCCATCACATCACGATGAATGTTTTGATGAGAATGCCTTACCAATAGCTACCCCACATTTAAGTCCTCCTCTATTTGATGAATCATTTATGGTAAGATTTAAAGTTTATATACATAGTCTATTGTTTTTATTTTTTATTATATATTTTATTTATTATATACAATGCCTAATATTTTTCACAAAATATGAAATGTTTGTTGAAACATCTTTCATCAACAAACTTTGTTGCTATTGAAACAATACAATAATTGAGTGATGATCGAATGATTCATAATCAATATTTTCCAAATTATTTTCATATAGTAAATGATCAATCATTGCTCCATGATTTTCGACTACCTGTGCCTTCTGATGCTACCACAATCCAAGAAGTGATTGGACAATATGTGGCTTGGCCATCGAGTCAAGTTGTGAAATTTTTTGGCATGGTACTATTTTTTACTCAAGATAACACTTTTTTTGCTACTATTATATTATTATTCTTTATTGTTACTAGCATATATAGTACTTCTTCTTTAGTCTACTATACTAGAATTAGTAAGTTTGGCATATTTAAGAGATACAAAGCAAGTATCCCGTGGTAAATCTTTGTCTAGTGGGCAATCATTGTGCACTACGTCATTCAAGAAGAAGCCATGGAAAAGCTATAGTTATGATTATGCTATAAACTTCAGCAGAAATCTTGGAGCAGAATATGATGATCTTGAATAACATAGGACAACACCATGGTAATTTTTATAATGCTTTAATTTCTCCATTCTTGTGTCTATGAAGTTTGGACTGCTTGTTTGATGGATGTTTATGTGCTCATGTATTTAGGGGAATGAATTGTTATATGAACTAGCTGTTTTTTGCCCAAACTCCATCTCATCTCTTTTGCCTAGTTTCCTGGTCACTATGCTGGTGATTCTAAGAAAACCAAGCTTCTTTTCCTTGAAATAAAGTGGAAATATCACAAAATCTATAACAAAAGGGACGACGTCATTTTATTTGTAATTTAAGTTATATATATATATATATATATATAAATTATTTTTTTGTAATAAATTTAATTCTCAAGTAATTTATTAATAATTAATTTTTCAATTACTTGTATTATTTAAACTTTGTTAAATACATTTTGGTTTTTTCTGCTATTATGTGATCGGAGTATAGTAGAAAATGAGTAAATTATGTATAACAAAATTCAGAATTTAAAGTCGGTTCACGTGTTGAACAAACTTTAACTTTAATGTTAGTTCACGCGTTGAACCGACTTTAAATTTTAAGTCACAACATTTAAATTGTGTTCATCGAATCGAATTTAAATTGATTTAAAGTTGGTTAATAACCAACTTTAAAGCTCGATTTTAGCATAGTGATAACCAATTGATGAATAATCAAAGGTTGAGCACCATGGAGGCTTCAGTTAAAAGGATTGAAACTAAAGTTGGGCAACTAGCAGAACAAATGAAAAGGTAAGAACCAGGACAGTTGCCCAGTCAGCCCGAACAAGCGAAGGATGTAAGAACCCTTTTAAAGTGGTAAGATAGTCAATACTAGTTTACCTAAAATCTATAAAGATCTACCTTGTAGTTTAAGTAACAAAGAAGGTGAAATTATAGTTTTGTAAAAAGGATAGATAAGTACTAAACTTGACAAACCTTCAAAAAATTTCATTGGGGAGTCATCTGACATCCCCAAAATACAAATACAACATAACCACACCAGCTGCAAGTACTTTTTCCACACTAACTGAAAGAATCCAAACAAGATAAGCAATTCTATGATCTTTTTAATATGCTTTCTAAAGTAAATATCAATTTACCATTATAAGAAGTGATTATGAATGTGCTTTCCTATGCTAAGTTTTTCAAAGAGTTGGACACTGAGAAAAGGAGATAAGAACTTAATGAGCGAGTAGTAGTATCAGAAATTTCTAGTGCTATACTTCAACACCGACTCCCCCCTGAGTTGAAAGACTCTAGAAATTTTATCATAAACATAACTATAGAGGATATGAAGGTTGATGCCCTACTCTATAACAAAGACTCTAGAAATTTCTTGATTTAAGTCCTAGTATAACCTTGATGCCCTACTCTATATTCTTACAGCTTGATTTTGAGATTTAAAACCCATAACTATGTCCATTCAACTTACAGATAGATCACTTAAGTATCCAAAAGAAATAGTTGAGGATGTGTTGGTACAAGTAGACAAACTGATAATACCTGTTGACTATGTGGTTCTTAATATGCAAGAATATCCAACCTTAGATAGAGAGCACACAATACTGCTTGGTAGACCATTTATGGCAACTACCAAGATTATTATTGAAGTCCAAGATGGAAATTTGACAATGACAGTCTTAAGAGAGACTGTTCATCTTAAAGTTTTTGATTCTTCACCTTTTCCTTTTATTTCTACCATCAATGAAATATTCAATATTGACCCTTTGGATAATCTTGTCCAAAGCACCTTTTCCTAAACCAGAATAGAAGACAAGCTTGAAATTGTTCTTACACTTGAACATTTCAAAGAAGATTTAGATGAGGAAACTAAGGGGTACCTTGAACTACTAGATAGTGAGAACTAATGACAAAATTTAGTACACTCTTAAATCTACCCAGTTTCCCATCTAGTAAAGAGGTCAATCCATTTGAACTTGAACTTAAAGACTTACCTGAGAACTTAAAATATGTGTTTCTAGGAGAAGGAGAAACTTATCCAGTGATAATTTATTCAACATTGACCAAAACCTAAAAAAAGGAACTTATAAAAGTGCTTAAGAAGTTTAAGAAAGCCATAGGTTGGAATATCGGGGATATAAGAGGCATTAGTCCTACCATTTCTATGCATAAGATCAACTTTAAGGATGGTGCTAAACTCATACGAGAGGCCCAAAGAAGACTATACCCAAACTTGTAAGAGATAGTTAAGAAAGAAATTCTTAAATTATTAGAAGAAGGAATTATCTACCCTATTGCCAATAGTAAGTAGGTTAGTCCAATTCACGTGGTACCTAAGAAATCTGGGATAATAGTTGTTAAAAATGACATAAGTGAATTAGTGCCCACTAGAATATTCACTGGATGGAGGATATGTATAGATTTTAGGAAACAGAATTTACATACTAAAAAAGAACAGTTTCCTCTTCCATTCATTGATCAAATTTTGGAAAGATTAGTTGGGCACAAATTTTAGTTTTTTTAGATGGATTGTTGGGATATTATCAAGTACCATAGCACCAGAAGATCAAGAAAAGACCACATTTACATGTCCTTTTGGGACATTTGCTTTTCGAAGAATTCCATTTGGGTTATGCAACTACCACGTTCCAGAGATGTATGATGTCTATCTTCTCTGACATGGTGAAAAAATTCATTGAGGTTTTCATGGATGATTTCTCTATCTTTGGTCATTTGATGATTGCTTACATAAATTGAATTTGGTTTTAGAAAGATTCATTGAATGCAATCTAACCCTTAGATGGGAGAAAAGTAATTTGATGGTTCAACAAGGGATTGTGTTAGGACATATCATTTCAAACAAAGGTATTGAAGTTAATAAGGCAAAAGTTGAATTGATTTCCAAATTAACTCCCCCTACATCTGTTAAGGGGATAAGAAGCTTCTTAGGACATGCAGAATTTTACAAACAATTTATTAAAGATTTCTATAAAATAAGTCATCCCTTGTGTAATCTATTATCAAAAGATGTTTATTTTGTTTTCAACGATGATTACCTTATTTCCTTTAATACCTTGAAAGAGAAACTAACATCTGCCTCTATTATTATGGCACCAAACTAGCTTTTATCCTTTGAAACAATGTGTGATGCTTTCGATTATGCTATAAGAGCAGTCTTGGGATAGAGAGTGGATAAGCATTTACATGTCATCTACTATGGTAACAAAATACTCATTGACGCCCAGATGAATTATACCACCACCAAAAAAGAATTCTTGGCTATAGTGTTTTATTTAGACAAATTCAGGTCTTATTTAGCAGGATCTAAAGTGATTGTACATTTTGGTCATGCTACTTTAAGATACTTATTGAGTAAACTGAATGCCAAGCGAAGATTAATCAGGTGGTCTTACTGTTAGAAGAATTTGACCTAGAAATCAAGGATAAGAAAGGCATTGAAAACGTTGTAGCTGATCACTTGTCTAGGTTGATTTCTGACATCAATTCTCTTAAGAGTTAAAGTAATCAAGATATAGTTGAAACCTTTCCTACTAAACATTTATTTTCAATAGGTCCAAACCCGTGGTATGTTGATATTGTAAACTATATTTCCATTGGTGTTTTGAGACCTAATACTTCATATCAGGACAAGAAAAAGTTCTTTAAAACTATCAAGGACTATTTCTGGGATAACCCTTATTTATACAAGATTGGTCAATATCAAGTCATCCAGAGATATGTACCTGTAGAAGAACATAAGATCATTCTGACTTTTTGTCATGAGCTTCATTATGGGGGCGAAAATACATCCTGTGAGATATTATGGTATGGATTATTTTGGTCCAATCTTTTTAAAGATGATCATATGTTTTGTGTACAATGTGATAGATGTCAAAGAACAGGCAACATAAGCAAAAGAGATGAAATGCCTTTGACATCTAATTTAGTTATTAAACTCTTTGATGTATGGGGGATTTACTTTATGGGTCTTTTTCCCCATGCAATGGTTTTCAATATATTTTGGTTATTGTGGATTATGTATCCAAGTGGGTAGATGCTATCCCCATTAAAACCAATGATGCTAATTTTGTTGTAAAATTCTTGAAGGATTCAATATTTAGCAGGTTCGGAACGCCTAGAGCTATGATAAGTGATGGAGGTAGCCATTTTTTAATAAAATCTTTGATGGAGTAATGAAAAAGTATAAGATCACACAGAGAGTCATTACTCCATATCAACCTCAAACTTCTGGTTTAGTTGAGGTAAGTAATGGGCAAATCAAGGGAATCCTGGAATGCACTATGGGTCCTTCAAGGAAGGATTGGGCATTTAAGTTGAATAATGCCTTATAGGAATACCGCATAGCTTAAAAAACATCCATTGAGATGAGCCCTTACCTGTTAATCTTTGGAAAAGCATTCCACCTTCTTGTTGAACTCAAACATAAGGCTTACTGGGAAATTAAAGAGTTAAACATTTACTTAGATAAAGTAGGAGAAAAACGGTTACTCCCTCTTAATAAGTTGGAAGAAATTAGGAACGAAGCCTATGAGAATACCAAATTGTACAAAGAGCTTACTAAATGCTATCATAACAAGAAACTAATTCCGAAGACTCTTCACCCTAGAATGAAGTTTCTTTTATTTAACTCTCGTCTAAGACTATTTCCAAGAAAACTAAGATCAAGATAGGATGGACCATTCAAAATAGTCCAAGTATTTGCTCATGGGGCAGTAGAACTATTGGATTCCAAGACACAAACAACATTCAAAGTAAATGGGCATCGTGTGAAGCCTTATTTAGAAGGACCACATAACACTGCCAAAATTGATTGCATATGGCTGGGTAATCCTTAGCACCATAATGATATGTCTTTCTAAGACGTTAAACTAAGTGACGTATAGGAGGCAACCCATCATTGAAAGGTAATTTTATTTTATTTAGTTTGTTTATTAATTGTTTTCTTTTATGAGCACTTTGTTTATTTTATTGCATAAAATAATTCCTTATTAAGATGTATTAGAGTACCTATTTGTATGATTCAAATATGATGGGATACAACTAGCATTTTCCATCAAAATCCTTAACACATAAAGAAATTTGGTAACTTTTCTATTCCTTCTCTTTTACTATTTGTATTTTTTTTACATTGAGGACAATGTAGATTTTAGGTTGGGGTGATATGATTTAAAAGTTACACAAAGTAGGCAAAATTTAAATTTTTTTATAAACAATGTGCCCTTATTTTGCTTATTTAGTTATGTATTTTCATATTATTTGTTTCCTTTAATTTATTTGTTTTTATTTTATATATGTGTGTTATTTTCTTTATTTATGTGTTTAGGTAAATTAGAATAACTTTCAAACAAAATTTTTGCAAAAATTGATCATTTCTTGGACTTAAATTTAAATGATGATTAAGTATTTTTGCACTATTAGATTAATTTCCAAAACCATATCATGAAATAATATGATAATTAGTTACTTTTTGTAATGACTAGTATTTATGGATAAGGTGTGGAAATTATATTAAACCCAAAATCAATGCTTAGAAATCAAATAGTAGAGACTACACTTGTGAGAAATATTTTGAACCCATTATATTTTATTCTGAGTGATAAATATTATTTTTTCTACTCTAAACACTTTTCTTATTTTTTCAATATTTTTAGATGACCTTTATAGGACTTAGCATTGAATGTCTGGATGTTTACATCTTAATGAAGGGTTATATATTTATTTTTCATTTGCTTAGATTAAATGATTTAAGTAGAAATTGATAGTATATGTTTTTCTTCATTCATGCATGACTTCTATTAAAAAAAGAAATATATCTAGGATTACCTATACAAATACAAATAGAATAGCCAAATATTAATCACTCACCTTACCATATAAAAAAATGTATAATCTGTACATGGGTCTACTCTATAAAAAAATGGATTCTCGTATAAAACAATAGAAGAATATAAAAGAAAGAAAGAAAAAAATAGAAAGAAAGAGAGGAAAATGAATAGTATCTATATACTATGAAAAAACAAAAGCCTAAACAGTTGTGAGAAATGGTTTAATGCAAAAGAAAATATAGGAAGTAATTCCCTAAGAAGTCATTGCATTTTCCTACATTTTCTAAAAGGTGTATTACTTGATATTTTTATTTGATGAATTTGATTGATACATGAAAGTAATGTATAATATTTTATAAATCCTTATATTTGATTCTTTTAAATATATATATATATATATATATAGGTGAAAAAAGCTTCAGTTAATGCAACAAAATATATAGAGGACTTGAAGGAAAAAATGGATGAAATAATGAACGTGCATGGGATTATTGGAATTACTAATTCGGTCTACCAATTGCCATTGAACAAAATGATCAATCTCCTGTGGTAATTAATTAATAGAAGCCACTTAATTATATATATATATTAGTTAAAGAGGCTCATTTTTATCTATAATATTGTTCAGTACAATTATACAACTAGTATATAAGTAGCTACATAGAAAATGTGAATGTCTCATTATATGTGTTATCTTTTTTAATTAGTCATCTGCCACTTCAATTTTAAGTTAGCATAATTAAGTTCATTAATGCTAATAGCAAGTAGCCAGTTAAAGGTTGATTTCTATCTATGCATACATGTTATTCTAGTTTTTTTTGTTTTCTTTTTCACGGTAGGCACCAGGCGCATGATTTTTTAATGTAGGCACCAGGTGTAGCAGCACTAGGCACCAAGCATACCAGTGCACTAGCACTAGGCACCAAGGTACGCCCTAGTACCAACAAGACCACCCCAATGCACCAAAGACTACCTCAGCACCACCCCAACATACTGAAGATCAAATAAGAATACCAAATAGTAGTAGCGCCTATGGTATTTGCCTTTTCATTACACTTCTGTTGAATTTGTTGTGGACTTGATTATTTTGATTTGAAGTACATTTATAAATGCTTGTAATTAATAGTAAAAAGTAAGTTTGTAATAGTAAGGTTTTATTATGTTTTAGTGTATGATAAACTCTCAAATGTAATTATACTTTCAATTTTAATATAATATGATTTTTAATATTGTAATTAATAAATTTATTTTAATTTATATTGATTTTTAATATTGTAATTAATAATTGTATATTTTTTTAATTTATGCATATGCTATGGCCTCGGTTATTGAAAGACCGAGGCCATATGTAACAGTCTATGATCTCTCTCACTTAGGCTTTGGTTCTTATAATCGTGGCTATAGACCTACGATCACGGTTAAAAATTAAGGCCATATGTATGTTTTGTAGTAGTGTATCTAACCCCACCAATGGTGGTATTCTTATAAAAAAGAGAGAATCAATAAATATTAATTTATATCTTTAATAAGTTAAATAAAATGAGCAAGCATAATTAACTTAATTATTAAATCCTTAAATACTCCATTGCTATGAATGATAAAATTTTGCATTATTGTTTATGGAATTATATTTATGTTTATTTTTTTTATGTTTTCAGATTAGGAAACAAACAAATCAAAATATCGTGACAGGATGTTTAGGATTTAATTTTGTTTTTAAGATTTTGAATAATTAATTAAAAACCATATATGTTTCTTCCTTAGATCAACCTTGGGAATATACTCATTATTTACTATAAAATGATTCGTGAACTTGCGAGAATTTTACAAATAATAAAACCAAAAGATTCTACAAGTTCGGTATTTGTAATGTTGATCTTGTGACTCATCATTCACCACTCTCTTTAGCCTCATTTAAACCTTGACCTACTGGATCTAGAGGCCCTTCTTTTCGCTCTAGTGTAGCTTTACTTAGTTATTTTGCCTCCTTAGGTAGAAAGTTTTATGGAGATGAACTTGACCCTTTCCTTGACTGGTTTATTGCTTGCGTTCTCCAATATCATTCTACTACACCACCTACTAACCTTGCACAATACTCACATAGTGGTGTCTTTAATAATGATGATGCTAGAGAAGGCAAAGTTGATTTATGAATTTTTTTAGTGTATTTTTATTTTTATTTTTTGTCAAAATAAAAATGTAACATACAGTTTAATTAATGGGCTTGTTCTATTTATTTTATTTTTGTTTGTGTATGTGTTGTTTATTTTTTTATTTCCTTTAACTCCTCTACTGTGTCACATGAGAGTTATTATTTTTTTCCTTTTTGTATGCCTTTTATCCCTCATATAGGAGTGTTCCTTTGACTTTTTGTGTAAAAGGAAAAACAATTTGTGTACACAATTATGTGTTTGTTTCCATGCTTTATATTGCATGGGATGTGAGTGTTAGATTGTACAATATTTTGTTTCCTGACTTGAATAGGTTTTGTATGTTACATGGGTTCCTGGTACATGTCTAACTGTGTTTTATCCTATCAGTATGTACCTATGTAGGGATAACATGATAGTATATAATAGATTATATGTTGTTTTTGCATTATACACTCATGAGGTATGCATTTTTTTCATGTGTGTAGGTTACAGGAGTAGATTGAGACTATCAAGCTTTAGATTTGCTGTGTGTAGTTATGTTGAGACCATTGTGTTTTAGATTGGTATATTCCTGAGAATTGATCATAGAAGATGGATGAAACTCATAAGGTGGATACACTTGAAGTAGGTGTGTTTTTAGTTATGAAGGATGTGTCGATGTTTTATTCATGGGAACAAACATATTTAAGTCATATCCATGATCATCTCATGTTTGATGAGCATCGGTACTTAGTTATGTAGTGTTTTTCCATGAAAAGCCAAAGTGAGAGTATGTAAGTCATGTAGTCTATTGTATCTTTGTTGGCATTCCCATGCACAAAATACAGAGTCTATTTATTTTACTTAGTGTTTCCATCTTTCTTTCTATAAGGTGGTTACTATTGATTAGTAATGCATACACGCATATAGTTAGTCATACTTTATTAAAAAGCATGTTACACACACTATGGGTTTTTTTCTTTATATGCATGGTAAGTTGTGAGTTACAATTTTTATTTTGTTATGTGTGTAGGTATTTACAAAAAATTACATGACAATTTTTAAAATAAAAAATCACACTTTTTGGCACTTCGACAAGCCCCTGAACGGACCCCGCGTTGGACCCCTGGTGAGATGGTCGGTAATGATGGCCAACAAGGCCTCACTAAGGGTGGTTGTACTTAGTTGGATTTTTTTTGTAAATAACCCCTCTTCTCTCTTTCTTTTAGAAAGAAAAAACGTATCATAATTCTATCAAAATTGTCTCTTATTACTACTTCCATTTCACAATCCACTTTGAAGGTATTTTTGTATTTATGCTACATTTTTATGTGAGAAAAATAACATACTTGAGTGTTGAGAGCTTGAGACTATTTTACATATCTTGTGAGAACAAATTTGTGAGTTTGGGTTAGGTTAATATCACTTCAATTCCATAAACAATTTTTCTTGTTTTCGTGGTTGATTGATTTCCCACGGTTCTTGTTCATATTACTAATCCCTAATTACCGATCACACTATCAAAGGTGGTGTTGGCTTTGGAGGAGAGTTGGATCTTTTTGTTGAATCAAGTAGTTGTGGAGGTAGCAAGTGAGGACAACAATAGACAATTAGGATAATTTGGTCATGATTGATATAAGTATTTGTGTTTATATTTCTATCAAGTTGTATCTATTTATTATTTAGTGGATGTTTTGCTATATAGTGGTTACCATAAGCAACCTGAGGATTTTACTATATAAACAAGGATTCTATGTGGATTTACCTTCTCATATCTATTATTATGTATGCTCGTTTGCTAGGCTTGTACAATATAAGCTTAAATTATTATTGTACTAACATAATGTGATTTAAATTCTAATTTGAAAGCTTTTATTATTTGTTGCATGCCAACTAATTTTTGATTAATATGTGTTGTTTAAAGTAATTTATTTGTTCTATGATTATTTTATGATGTTTCTGTATTATATCTGCTACATTTTTACTTTCAGTTGCTAGAGAGTTTGAAACGTGTTCTTTAGGACTCAGTATCTTTTTAACGGGACACTTTCATTATGTTTTGTTATTTTTTTAAATATACTAATTTAGCATATGTTTAATAAAATTTTGATTATCTCTTTTAATTCTATAATAATAAACAATTATTATAATGGTCATCAGTCTTTTTTATTTTCTTTATAATTGTCAATTTTATAAACTCTTTTCACATAGAATCACTTATTCATAAAAAATAAAATATTTTAGGACTTTTTTGGTTTTCTCTTTTAATTTTTCCACTAAAAGATATCTATTAATACATATAATCAATATCAAGTATGGGATTGAGATGATGGTAATTCTAGAATATTATGAGATATTTTCATATAAAAAAACAAAAACAAATAAGAGAATGCATAAAATAATAAATGCTTTCTTAAATACAAAATTATTTTTCTATTATTTTTCTATAAATTAAGTTTTCTTTTTTTAAAATTGGAATGATGTTTTACCTTTTGCTAAATGGGTAGACTGTTAGTGTCCTAGTTTAATAATATATATTCAAATATATACCTTTTGTTTTGATAAGAGTACAAGTATATCAAATCTATAGATATCTGTAATTATTAATTCTAAAAAATTAAAACAATGTACTAATTGATCATGATTATATGATTTGATTATTAAATTCTAAAGAAACTATTTGTACTGAATTTATGCTTAATATTTTTGCTGTAGTATTTTCTAGTTAATTTTATTTAAATGATATATATTTTGAATCATCTAGTTAGGATTATTCATTGTTAAATCCGTTCTAGAACACACACAGGCACTTGTGTTTTTTTTATTGTGCTAACCTTTTTGCAATTGATATGTTAATGATCTCATTGGCAGGGAGCTTATTGGAATATTGGTATGGAAACCACTCATACTAACATTAGAAACTATGAAAATTGAGTAGGGGCTCGTAAGTAAAGTACATTGGTGCAGTATCTTAAGAAGGGTAGCATAAGATCGAGTTTTTCTTGAATATTTGATTTTAATAGTGGAAAGTTAGGTGGTCTGGTGGACCGGTGGTTTTCTTCTTAGGTCATGGTTGTGGCCTAGGTTGTTCCCACCTAAAAATATCGTGTGTTATTATTTTATTTCCGCACTTTATGCTTACATGTGATTGCATGTCTGGCCATTTTGTTTAGGTTATCGAATTATAAATTGATAAAAAAAATAAGAATAACCTATTCACCCTCCCCCAGGTTAATAAGGTCCGTATTTTATAAACTTTCAATTGGTAACAGAGCCAACACTAGACACACTTAGTGAGATTGATCCTTAGGGACACAAAATCCAACTTATGGACCAAATGAAAGAAGGTGGGTCATCTGTTAGACCCACACTCTTTGATGGATTTAACTACCCTTACTAGAAGGCTTGTATGCAAGCCTTTCTCAGACAAGATGGAAAAGTCTAGGATGCTATTCTTGATGGTTGCGAACCACCTTTGGTAACAAAAGATGGCGTAACAATCATAAAGCCAATAAGAGACTAGACCACTAAAGAACGTCCCTTAGTGGGGTAAACCAAAAAGGTCTAAGCTCAATATTTGCTGCAGTGTTAATGGATGAGTTCTATCGCATCTCCGACTGTGAGACTGCTAAAGATGCATGGAATGCACTTGCTCTTGCTCGTGACGAAACCTCCTAAGTGAAATAAACAAAATTGAGATTTCTAACATCTCAGTTTGATTCAAGTAAAATAAGCAACACGGAAACTTTTGGTCTATTCTCTGCCCACTTTTGTGATATCAATAATGCTTGCTCTAACCTTGGTGAGAAAATTCCACAACTGATACAAGTACGCGAAATCCTAAGCTCCTTAATAGAAGACTACAAGATGAAAGTTACAGCGATAGAGGAAAGCAAGAATGTTAACACAGTAAATATTGATGAACTTGTCGGGTCAATCCAAACCTATGAGCTTTCTCTTGATCGTCCCAAGAAAATCAAGGATGTGGCATTCAAAAGCTCCAAAAAGGACATCTCTGATAGTGATGATGATATGAACGATGAGTCACTAGTCTTGTTATCACAAAAATTTAAGAAGTTCATGAAAAAGAAGAGTCAATAGAATAATCGATCCAACAAAGGACAATCCAGTCGTTCGAATGACCGAAAGTCAAGGGAAATCAAGCCTTCTAGCCTTGATGGTAAAAAGTAAATCCACTAGTCCTCAATGCTTTACTTATGGGGTATTTGGTCATATTTTTGTATATTGTGCTAATAATAAAAAGAAATTTGGAAAAGTATTTAATGCTACACTCAGTGACACAGAAAGTGAGCAGGACAATGCTAGTAACTCAAAGGATGATAACACTAATTATTGTGCCTTCACCGCAACTGCCAAAGCACACCACAATGACTCCGAATTTAGGTTGGATGAAGAAAATGAAGAAGTAAACTCTTCTATTTTACTCTCTAAGTTTAATGTATCGAATTATGAGAAACTATTCATGGATTGTCTAGGTGCCAAGGAAGAGATAGATAAATTGCTTATGGAAGTAACTAAACTTAATGATATCATCAATGTTCACAAAACAAATTCCTCTAGCCTAGAGAAAGATAAAAAGCAATTGTCTGATCATATTTATTCCTTGAATATGAAACTTGCATAAACCATTGAGAAAAAAAAGCTTAGGAAAGAACTTAGTATTGCTAAAGAAACGATGAGGAATTTGACCATTGGTGCTAAAAAAATTGACCAAAGTCCAAGACTATGGAAAGACACATGGAGATAAGAGAGGTATTGGATACTAGATGATATGTAAACACCTTCATCATCCAAAACTCAATTTATAAAACCCAATATTGCTTAGGTAGGGATGGTATTTTTTGCAACTTATCATTCTAAGAAAATTTAGTTTGTTTCCATCTGTCATCATTGTGGCAGGAGAAGACACATTAGACCTAAGTGTATATTTCTTTATGCTTATGATTCTATCATGAGTACAAATGTTTCTATGACACCTCAAAAAATTTAAAACGTAAAGTTTTTACTGCAAGAACTACACAAAAAGAGGAACATAAGAAACCTGTAACTCAAATGTCCAAAATTAAAAGAGAATGGGTTAAGAAATCTGATTTGCACTACTTTGTGTCCCATATAGCATTTAAAGCTAAATCAAATACTACTTGGTATTTTGATAGTGGATGCTTTAGACATATGACAGGGAATTGTTTTTTGTTTAACCTTTAAGGAATATAATGAAGGGACAGTTACCTTTGGTGATGGTAAAACATCTAAAATTATTGGAAAAGGCTCTATTCAAATAGAGGGTATCCCTAAACTTGATGAAGTTTTATATGTGGAAGGACTTAAGGAAAACTTGATTAGCATAAGTCAAATATGTGACAGTGATTTTAATGTGCAATTTACAAACAATCATTGTATTGTAACAGATCAAAAGAGTGAATGTATGATTAAAGGAATCAGATCACATGAAAATTGTTATCGTATTGATACATCACCCACAATAACATGTAACCTAGCTAGCAATGACTTAACTACCTTGTGGTATGAAAATCTAGGTCATATGAATTTTAAAGATCTGGTTAGATTAAGTAAAACTACGATTATGCATGGCTTACCTATTCTCCAAAAATTGAAACACATGTATGTGGACCATGTCAATTGGGTAATTAAACTAGGATTTCTCATAAGAAGATCAAGAGTATAAATATAAACAAAGTATTGGAATTGATGCATATTGACCTTATGGGTCCTATGAGAACAGAAAGTGTTGGAGGTAAGAAATATATCATTGTTATAGTAGATGACTTTTCTCGCTATACATGGGTAGAATTTCTTAGAGACAAGTCAAGTGCTTTTGAGTTCTTCATCTCATATTGTACAAGAGTGCAAGTTGAAGCATGTGACAAAATAGTAACTATCAAGAGACTAAGAACAGACCATGGAAAAGAGTTTGAAAATACCAAGCATGTTGATTTCTGCAAAGAACATGGTATCTTTCACAAATTCTCTGCTTCTATCACACCTCAACAAAATAGAATAGTTGAAATGAAAAATAGGATACTTCAAGAGATGGAAAGAGTAATACTGCATCTCCAAAAGGTTTTAGGCTGAAGTTATAAACACTACATGTCACATTATAAATCATGTATATCTTTGCCCAGGTACAAACCAAACTCCCTATGAGATATGGAGAGGTAAAAAACCCAATCTAAAATTCATGCATGTTTTCGAAAGTAAATGCTACATACTTAGAGATTGAGAAAATTTGGGTAAGTTTGATTCAAGAAGTGATGAAGGTATATTTCTTGGTTATTCCTTAAATAGTAGAGCCTGCAGAGTCTTCAATTGTAGAACTAATGTAGTTATGAAATACATAAATTTCGTTATAGATGATAGAGGTAAGTAGATTACAAGTGAAGAAGTTGGAATTGAAGAAAATTTCACAGCACCTCAATTAACAATGACCAGTGACACAATTGGAATAAAAAAAGAGGAGTTAGAAGAAAGAGAAGAAAAGAAGGAAGAAGCATCAACCCCATCAATGACAAATCCAACTCGAACTTCAAGAAATCATCCTATTAAGAATATAATTGGAGATCCTAATGCAAGTATGGTAACAAGAAGAAGAAAAATAAGTAAGGTAACCCATTTATGCTATATTTCTCAATTTGAACCAAAATATGTGAATGAAGCCCTTAGGGATGAATTTTGGATAAATGCCATGCAGGATGAGTTAGCTCAATTTGAAAGAAATCATGTGTGGGTATTAGTACCTAAGCCTAAAAACAAAAATATTTTTGGAACAAAATGGGTGTTCAAAAATAAATCTAATGAGCATGACATTGTTGTTAGAAATAAGGCTAGGTTGGTAGCTCAAGGCTACACACAAGTAGAAGGAGTTGAATTTGATGAAAAATTTACACCTATAGATAGATTAGAGTCAATTAGGATTTTACTTGCCATTTCCTGTCACATGAAGTTTAAATTATATCAAATGGATGTTAAGTCTGCCTTTTTTAATGGATTTCTGAATAATGAGGTATACGTAGAACAACCAAAAGGATTTGTTGATCTGAAATTTTCAAATCATGTTTAGAAACTCAAAAAGGTTCTTTATGGTTTGAAACAAGCTCCACGAGCATGGTATGAGAGACTTACCAACTATATGTGGAAGATGTCTTTTTTTTTTATTTTTTATTCCATCCTTACTCCAATTTCTCTTGAAAAGTTTGTGTTCAAAATTAAGTGCTCTTAACAAATAAGGTAGGAATTATATATATATTGGCTAAATAAAAGGTAGGTTATAGAAGGCAAAAAGAAAGAAAAATAAGGCTAACAATATATTTAAATAGGCTCAAAGAGGTAACTAGTGATATAAGGATAACAAGGTAGGCTTAAAATGGCACAATTGATCCAAAAATGGCCTACATCATATCCTAAACAGTGTAATTCCAAATTATTTCGCCTCAAGAGATTTTCAAATGAGTTCTAGAATTTGTTGAGATCACAAAAATGTCCATGAAAAATTCGCACATAAGACTTCTCTAAGCATTTAGACTAATCAACCAAATCATTCCATATACCAAAAGAGTCGCCAACTTGGTAAAATCAACATTTGAAATTATCTTTAAACTGAAGCAAAATTTAATGTCTTCTAAAAGCTACTTGTTATCACAATCACACTATTATCATCAAAGTGCAAATTAAAACAAGTAAAATGCAAATGAGAAAAAATAGAATAAAAAATAAAAAATAAAAACAAGACAATAAAGAAATAAAAAAATTAAATCAAAATGCAGAAAAATAAATGGAAAATAAAAATTAAACACAAATAAACACATAAACAAAACTACTAAAAATGAAGCGAAGAAAATATTTACCATTTACCGCACCCCCAACCAAAACCTTACATTGTCCTCAATGTAAGAAAGAAAAATTGGCCGCGGCAAAAATCCCATTTAAATCGATTCTCGCCGGTGAGATCTCCTTTTCGCTCGCAGCGAAACTGCCCTCGCCGGCGGTGAACGTAAGAGATCTTTTTTTTACCTACAAGACAAATAAAATAAGCAAATTTAATTAAAAATAAAATTATCATAAAATGAAGTGCAAAATTTAAAATCTAACTAATAATTCACCAAAACTTAAAATTGAAGCTAAAATTTAAAATTTAAAATTACTAAAATCAAATGAGATAAAATATGAGAAAACAAATCTGATGGGTTGCCTCCCATTAAGCGCTTTAAGTTATAGTCATTAGGTTGACTTTTTGTCATTCTTTACTGCGGTTGTTGTAACTCTAGAGAATCTTTCTACTTGCTGAATTCTCCATCAAAATATGACTTCAACCGTTGTCCATTCACCTTGAAAGTTCCCTTTGTTTCATGACTAATCTCAACTGCTCCATAAGGAAACACCTTGGTTACTAGAAAAGGTCTTAACCAATGATATTTTTGCTTTCCTGGAAAAAGTCTTAGACGGGAATTATAAAGCAGCACTTTCTGTCCCACCTCAAAGTTTCGCCTCAAAATGTGCTTATCATGCCAAACCTTCATCTTGTACTTGTATATTAGGGAATTCTCATAAGCATCATTCCTCATTTCATCCATCTCATTCAATTGCAACACCCTCTTTTCACCTACTGCCTTAAGATCAAAATTTAGAATTTTAATTGCCCAATATGCCCGATTTTCTAATTCAACTAGAAGGTGACAACCTTTTCCATACACCAATCGGTATGGAGACATGCCGATAGGTGTCTTGAAAGCTGTCCTATAGGCCCAAAGTGCATCATCTAGTTTCCTTGACCAATCCTTGCATGAGTTATTTACGGTCTTTTCGAGGATCCTCTTCAACTCTCAGTTTGACACTTCAACTTGTCCACTAGTTTGAGGATGGTAAGGTGTTTCTATCCAATGTGTTACTCCATATTTCTACAACAAAGCCTCAAATTGGTTATTGCAAAAATGCTTACCCCCATCACTTATAATTTCTCTAGGTTTGCCAAATCTATAAAATATGTTCTTCTTGAGAAAATTGATCACAACCCTAGCATCATTGGTAGGAAAGGCAACTACTTCCACCCATTTAGAGACATAATCTATACCAACAAGAATGTATTTATTAGAATGAGATGAAGGAAAAGGCCCCATAAAATCAATACCCCAAACATCAAACAAATCAATTATCAAAATATTATTTAAAGGCATTTCATGTCTCCATCAAACATTTCTGCTCCTTTGGAAATCATCACACATTGAAACAAACTTGAAAGCAACTTAAACAATGAAGGCCAATAGAATCCGAATTGCAAAATTTTTGCTGCAGTTTTTGTTCCACCAAAATGTCCTCCAACTTTCTTCGAATGGCCATGACGAAGAATGCTTTCCATTTCTTCCTCCGATATACATCTTCTAATAATTTAATCTTCACAATGTTTATACAAGTAAGGTTCATCCCAAAATAATGTTTCAAATCAAAAAAGAATTTCCTTCTTTGTTGATAAGACATGTGAGGAGGTAAAATTTTCTTGACCAAATAATTTGCATAATCAGCAAACCATGGAGCCGTTCGGATAGAAAGTAATTACTTATCAGGAAATGTTTCATTAATTTGTCCTTCAACCTCAAGGTAATCTTTCTCCAACCTGGAAAAATGGTTAGCAACCAAATTTTCGGTCCCCTTTTTGTCCCGGATTTCTAAGTCAAATTCTTGCAAGAGAAGAATCCATCTTAGTAATCGTGGTTTGGCATCTTTCTTGGCAAGAAAATACTTAAGAGCAGAATGATCTGTATAAAAAATGATTTTAGACCCAATTAAATAAGATCTAAACTTAACAGATGCAAACCCTATTGCCAAAAGCTCTTTCTCAGTTGTTGCATGATTAAGCTGTGCATCTATCAATGTCCTGCTTGCATAATAAATCACATGCAGCAACTTATTCTTCCTTTGGCCCAAAATAGCACCTATAGCATAGTCACTGGCATCACACATTACCTCAAATAGAAGACTCCAATCCGGTGCACAAATTATAGGGGCCGAAGTGAGCTTCTCCTTCAAAAGGTTAAAAGTCTACAAACAATCAGATGAAAAATCAAACTATGCATTTTTAACTAACAAACTGCAAAGAGGTTTTGTTATTTTTGAAAAATCTTGAATAAATCTTCTATAAAACCCAACATGTCCCAAGAAACTTCTAACGCCCTTTACAGTTGTTGGAGGTGGTAATTTTTTTATCACTTCCACCTTTGCACGGTCCACTTCTATTCCCTTTGCTAAAATCTGATGGCCAAGAACAATTCCTTCTTGAACCATGAAGTGAAATTTCTCCTAATTTAGCACTAAATTTGTGTCTTTACAATGCTGCAAGACTAAAGAGAGATTATGCAAGCAATTATCAAAAGAATGGACAAAAACAGAAAAATCATCCATAAAATCCTCAATATACTTTTCGACCATATCAGAGAAAATCGATATCATGCATCTTTGGGAAGTTGCAGGTGCATTACATAAACTGAATGGCATCCTTCTGAATGCAAAAGTACCATAAGGTCATGTAAATTTTGTCTTATCTTGATCCTCTAGTGCAATTGCAATTTGGTTGTACCCCGAATATCCATCAAGAAAACAATAATAAGCATGTGCATCCAATCTTTCCAACATCTGATCAATAAATGGCAAAGGAAAATGATCTTTTCGGGTGGCGTCGTTCAACTTTCGATAATCAATACACACTCTCCACCCAGTCACTGTCCTTGTTGGAATAAGCTCATTGTTTTCATTTTCTACAACTGTGATTCCTCCTTTCTTTGGTACACAATGAATTGGGCTTACCCAAGCACTATCTGAAATCGGATAAATTACCCCAGCATCCAAAAGCTTAATCACCTCAGCCTTGACCACTTCTTGCATTGTTGGGTTTAAGCACCTTTGTGGCTGAATTGTGGGCTTGTAATCCTCATTCATCAAGATTTTATGCATGCAAACAGAGTTGCTAATCCCTTTGATGTTCGCCATTGTCCATCCAATTGTCGCTTTGTTAGTCTGAAGAACTCCTAGTAGCTTGTTTTCCTCTTCATCATTCAAATAATTGTTAATAATAACAGGAAAAGATTCAGAGTCTTCAAGATAGGCATACCTTAGATGGGATGGTAGTGGCTTTGGCTCAATCTTGTTGGCTTCCTTCTTTACCACTGAGGTTGGAGTTTCATTTTTTCCCAACTCCTTGAATGTTTCATCATTGCACAAATATTCATTAAGTGCTGCCAGTAATTCGGAACATTGTCTCACTCCCTCATCTTCCTCCTCAATTGTTGTAGATTTCACAAGGCAAGCTTCTAGTGGTAGCAATGGAGTTCTCTCCTCAAAAGTTTCCGAGATTAACCTCTGAAGAGTGTTAATTTGAAAACAAGAATGTTCCTCACTTGGAAATTTCATTGCTTCGAAAACATCAAAAGTTACTTGTTCATCTTGCACTTGTAGAATGAGCTTTCCTTGCTGAACATCAATCAATGTTCTTCAGTTGCAAGGAACGGTCTCCCCAATATCAATGGTACCTCTCTATCTTCCTCCATATCAAGCACCACGAAATCTATACGGAAAATAAATTTGTCAACTTTAATTAAAACATCCTCAAGTACCCCTCAAGGATATTTCATCGATCGATCCGCTAATTGTAGAGAGATTGAAGTGAACTTCACTTCTCCCAGGCCTAGTTTCCTGAAAACAGAAAGTGGCATCAAATTAATGCTTGCTCCTAAATCACATAGGACTTTATCAAAATTGCAACTTCCTATAGTACAAGGTATAGTAAAACTCCCTAGGTCTTTCACTTTTTGTGGCAGTTTTCTTTAAAGAACTACATTGTACTCCTCATTTAGCGTGATAGTTTCATAATCTTCGAGCTTCCTCTTCTTTGATAGAATTTCCTTCATGAATTTTGCATACTTGGGAATTTGTTCCAACATCTCTACGAAAGGAATGTTAATATGCAATTTCTTAAAAATTTCCAGAAATTTATCAAATTGATTATCAAGCTTTTTCTTATTCAATCTTTGAGGATATGGGATAGGAATCTCATATTTTGCATTTGGGTAAGGTTGAACATCTTGGGATGTTGATGGTTTTTCTTTAGATTCTTCAATCTTTTTCTTTGATTTCCTCTGCCATTCAAGTTCTTTACCACTTCTCAATGTGATAGCCTTTGCATGCTCTTTGGGATTTATTGTGTCACTAGGCACCGATCCTTGAGTCCTTTCTGCAATCTGCTTTGAAAGCTGCCCCAGTTGGTTTTGGATGTCCCTGTTGATTGCCTCTTGATTTCTGAAATTTGTTCTTGAATCCTCAATGAACTTTTCCAAAATTCCTTCCAAATCTGTTTGTTTCTTCTCTTGGGGTTGGTAGGAAGATGATGACAGTTTGAATCTCCCTTGGTTATTTCCCTATAACAAATTTGGATGATTTCTCCAACCTAGATTGTAGTTGCTCGAATATGGGTTATGTTGAGGTCTTTGGAAATTTGGAACATAATTTTCTTGCTCAGCATTTGGTGAAGCAAATGGATTTCCAACTTGGCACTAAATACTATCATGATTTCTACCACATAAATCACATCCTGCAGTTGGTTTGGATTCGAACTTAGATGATAAAGAATCCATCTTTCTTGAAAGAGTAGCAACTTGAGCCTACAAAGCATTCAGTGAATCAATTGAATGCACTACTTCTGGTCTTTTTGCAGTTACCCGCTCTGAATGCCACTGATTGTTGTTTTCTACCATAATCTCTAACAACTCATGAGCATCCTCCGATGTTTTTCCCATTAGTTTGAAACCAACCCATTATAAAATGTAGAGACTTGCAGCCAAATCGGTATACCATAATGTGGCCACTACCTCAAAATTTCTTTGAATCTTTCCCAAGCTTCATACAATGATTCTTGGTCATACTGTGTAAAAAGATGTGATTTCATTCCTTAATTTTGTCGTCTTAGCAGGAGGAAAGAACTTGGACAATAATTTCTGAATCAACTCATTCCATGTTGTAATTGATCCCAGTGGTAACGAGTTTAGCCACTCCTTGGCTTTATCCCAAAGTGAAAAAGGAAAAACCATCAATCTTACAGCATCTTCAGACACACCATTTATCTTGTAAAGATCACACACCTCCAAAAAGTAAGCAATATGTGCATTTGGATCATCCTTTGACATTTCCCCAAACTGATTTGATTGAACCATTTGGATAAAGGATGGTTTTATCTCATAGGTATTGGCTTGAACAGTTGTCCTCCTTATACCCGAAGTAGTTCCAGCAACATTAGGAACATCATAATCCCTCAAAGCTCTACGATTTCCACCTCCCTCAACAAATGGTGGATCCATGGCTGATTGTCTATTAGGAGCTGAGGTTGAATGCCTTCTCTCTCGGTTTAGATGCCTATATGTTCTATCAATCTCCGGATCAAATGGAAGAAGGTTAAGGCTTCTTGCACGTCTCATACAACAATCCTACAACCAGAAAATCAACTAGCACAAAAACAACACAAAGTTACCTTTTTTATGATAAATAAGATAAAAGAGCAAAATAAACAAAATTAAAAATGAAACAATGATAAAGCAAATTAACTTCAAATTAAAACTAAGATTAGGTAGTATCGATATTAATAAAATCAAACCATTCCCCGGCAACGGTGCCAAAAACTTGATGCATATTTTCGCAAGTGTACGAATCGTTCAAGTAATAAAGTGTACAAAAGTACGGATATCGAACCCACAAGGAATGGCGTTACTAAGTACCGAAATTGACTAATCCTAATTTTATTTGAAAACCCAATTGTTGAAATTGTTTAAGAAGCAAATTAACTTAAAAATAAATGCAAATAACACAATTGAATGTTGTTCACAAATGATTAAAAACGCTAAGGCATTTGATTTCGCTAAATCAATTCAATCCGATTTCAAGTCATGTTATATGAGAATCAAAGCTAAAAGTGATGGTTGAAAAACCCAAATTTACCTAATACTCTCTCTTGAGTTATATTAGAATTACTTATCTATAAAAACCAACTATATTTCTATGAAGATTTAATCACAAACAAGAAAATTACGATTTATGGAATTTCTAGAATAACCACATACATTATGCATTAGGTCTCACACTCGCATTCAACATACAGTATTTATCACAAGAAGCATTCATTACACATCTCCTCTCGGTCTCAATATAATGCAACAAATCATCTAAATCTTGGCTAGAAATTTAAAAGCATTAAGCATGGAAATAAATACTCAACTTGGAAACAATGAACTCATATAACAATAACAAAAGAAATCAGATTTTCGTGATTCAACTATATCATATCTTTAGCAAAAATGAATTAGTTCATAATGGAAATAAGAACAAACATTATCTCAATTGAATCCATGAATAACAAATCTGAATAATATGCAGAAAATGAAACCTATGGAGAAGAGATGAAAAAATTTTAAAAATGAACACTTGGTAGCAATAATGGTGATAATCCTTCAAGCTTCTCCAAACTTTCACTCCAAAATTGCCTTCTCTCCTCCAAAAATGTCTCAAACCTCCTCTTCTCTGCCATCCCCTTTTTTCACTATCATATGATATATATATAGATCTAGGGTTTTGGAGGCAATTTTGGGGGCAATTTTGGAACAAAACAACATAAAAAATGTCTTTTCGGACGAAACTCGCCGGTGACGACATTATTTTCATTGCGGTGAGATTTCTGGAAAAATTAAAATTTCAGTTCCTTTGATTCTCGTCAGCGGCGAAAGGTGTCACCCCGGCGGTGAAATAATCTCGCCAACGGCAAGATTTGCATATGCCAAAACCCGTGCTCTCGGTAAGATTTTCGTTTGGCTCCTCTGATTCTCGCCGGCGGCGAGATGAATTTGGCCAGCAGCGAAAGATGTCTCGCCGGCGGTGGGATTTCCAAATTTTGAAACTTTTTTTGTTCTAACTCAATCCCGATCATTGAAATTTGTCCCAAAAGTCTCCAAAATTATGATTTTACCTAAAATTTCACTTTAAACACGAAATACCCATGAAATGACATTTGTGGATTAAATAATCAAATAAACACAATTTTCACACAAATATCAACATTTAAATCATAATAAAAAATGCAATAATTTGATTCTTATCATTAACATCGATCACCATACATAACAAAAAGCATAGATGCACACAAAAATATCCTTAATTACACAATGAATAATTAATCAAAATAAATATGATCTTATAAAATATTTATTATTTTGTTCCAAAATAGTATTTGAGTTTTTTCTAAAATCCAAATTAATAATTAAACAACTAAATTCAAAATCCAAAAAATTATTTTAACTAATCAAACTAAAAGACTCACCTAGGATCAAATAAACACAGAATTATAATTCCTAAGTGAAACAGAGACAGTTAGATGGTCAGAAACATACTATCTTTCTTAACCCAAAATTTCTTAGATTTTGGTTTTCCTATATTTTTGGGTATTTTAGTAATATACTTAGTTTCCTTTTTGACTTTTTCTTAGGTTTATTCTTATTTTTGGCTTTATTATTATTCTTTTTCCTCTTGGTGGAGAAGCTGGATACATATATGAATGATAAAAATTATTTTCATAATATCTAGCACTAAAGGCATTGTTATAATAGGGATAAGTCTTAAGGAATCTACAATAAATATAATAAGCGCTTTCCTACCATAGTTATGACAAACAGGCACAAATTCAACATGCTTTTCCACAACGGGTGTAATGTTTCTTTGAGTATATTATGTAATAGTAGGAGAAGGGTTAGAAGGCCTTACAAATGTGGTGTTTGATAGTGAAGGAATGAAGCTCTCATCCTTATAACCATTGTAATGTGTATCATCTACATATACTAGCCCCCTCTTGTCTCCAACTGGCTTTCTATAATCCATATCTTTGTTTAATCTTTCAGCTCTAATTATTAACCTTCGTACTACTTCCTTTGATTGTTCAAGTTCCTAATAAAAAAATTCTTTTCTTGTTCCAAACTTTTAAGACTTGAATTCAAGGCATTAGAACATTCAAATTGATCAATATTGTCCTGCTCAAGTAGTGATAAGTTTACTTTAAAGAATTTAAGTTTGTCATTAAGTTTAGTTTCTTCGACAAGTAGTTTTTCTTTATCTTATTTGCGTATTATGAACTTTCTAAGCACAATTAATATTAGTGACATTAAAATATTTAAGTTAAAATTTAGTGTCAATTTCCTCATTATCTGAATCAATGTCTACCTTACTTGAGTGTCCACCAACTTTTGCAGGAAATTGATGTCATTGTTTTTTTGTTCAACTGGATTGTCACCATCACTTTTAGAGTCATTAAGTGTGATATTGAAGGCTCTTATAGTTTTGTTCTTCTTATTAGCACAGTCAGCTACAAAGTTACCAAAACCCATACATTGAAAGCATTGAGATATAGTGGGTTTAGGTTTATTACCATAAAAAATCATAGATTTTAGGTCTCTCATTTTCTAGTCCTTTTAATGAATTAGTTGTCCTTTATTTCAAGGATTCTTTCTATTGAATATTTTGTTTAGTCTTGTCCCATATTCTACTTTTCCATTATCAATTTCTTCATTTGTTGTAGTTTTAAAGGCAACACCTTTGTTCTTTATAGGTGGATGAAAACTCATCTCAAATGTTTGAAGTGAACCAATAATTTTTTCATCAATGGTAGTGACCTTTGTATGGAAACGATTTGGTAGCATGCTAAGAATCTTCCAGACTATCTTGAAATCATCAATTTTTTCTCCAAGATTGGTAGAGGTGTTAGTAATATCACATAATCTCGCATAGTGATGAGTGCTCAAAAAGCACTAAAATTACCATGATTTTATGCTCATTAATTGATTAAAAATATATATATTTATATGTTTTATCATATATTTATATAAATTTGTCTTTTTCGGAATCACGGGTATTTTTATTGTTTTTCAGGTATTTTGGCTTAAAAACGCAATTTAAAGACTCAAAGAGAAATACTTGAAGCAATACATCACAAATATATCAATAAATAAATGGAGAAAGGTCAACAAATATGGAAAAACTGGACAAAATGGGTCGAAAAGGTCAAAAATGTCAAAACGGAGAAAATCGCGCCGCGCTTGACTCAGCCGGATCGTTTTCATCCATGCAGATCGTTTCATCCCCAGATCTTGTACCATGTCATCTTGGCGTCGACACAAGAATCACTAATCCGCGTTTTTACATTTTTTTAACATTTTTTTCTCTACTTTTTCTCTCCATCCTCACCTATAAATACTCCCCTTCCCTTCACTTCAAAACACTAAAAACACCTCCAAATACATTATTTTCTCTCTTTTCTTAGATTTTTAGGATTCTTTAGTTTTTTCTAGTTTTTTTTTATGTTTTAGCTAGTTTCTCTTAGTTTTAGAGTTCTTCCCTTTTTGGGAAGAACTAGTTATGTTTTTTTTGTAATTTATTAGCTTTTTGATTCAATAAATGGAAGTGCAAATTCCGCTTGGAGGTTTTCTAGCAACGGGAATAGCGTCGAAGTTCTGTAAGGATTTTATTTTCTTTACAGTTATTTTTATGCTTTATTCTTACATGTTATATTTAATTTGTCTGTGATTAAATTTAACTGTGCTAGCTATTTGTAAACATGATATAATAATAATGTTGTTATGCTTGCGAAATATTAAATAGGTAAAAATCTCTAAAATGAATTGATTTTATTTTTATTCAAGATTTTATATTAAGAATGTTAGAGAGAAATATATTATTTTTCATTACAAACTTAAATCTGAAAATTAGATTTTAAGGTTTAGTTATCCGGTCTGATTTAGAGTAGTGCTCTTTTATTTGTTGGTAAAATCGCCTGGTAGTTAGAGTGAAGCTCTATTTCAAAAGTTTTTATAAGAATTATTATCTGAAAATGTATTGACAACATGTTTTCAGTAATATTTTTAAAACTTGAAAGTTAGTATTCGGATAACTAAATTCTTAGGTTTAATTTGGACACCTTGAATAAAGTTTAAACTGTCTAACCCCACCAAATGTGGCATTTAAATGGTTCATTTTCAATCTCTTAGAAAAAGGAATTAATTTAATTAACCAAATTAGTTATCAACCCCACCCATAGGTGTTAATTGATTTGTTTAGTTAATAAAGAATATCTAACCCCACCAAAGGTGGTATTCATACAAAAAAGGGAGAATCAATAAATATCAATTCATATTTTTAATAACCTAGATACTATGAGCAAGCATAATTAACTTAGTTATTATATCCATAAATACTCCACTATTTATAAAAGATAAAATTTGCACAAATGTTTATTGAATCTATGTTTATTTTTATGTTAGTAGATTAAAAACACAAAAAACCCAAAATATCGTGACAGGATGTTTAGGATTTAATTTCGTTTTTAAAAGTTTGAATAATAAATTAAAAACCACATACATTCCTTCCTTAGATCGACCTTGGGAGTATACTTATCATTTTCTACAAAATGATTCGTGCACTTGCGAGAGTTTTATAAATATAAAACCAAAGTATTGGCAGGATCGGCGATGCCGGTTTTCGTTCATCAAAGTATTTGGCGATCACCATTCTGCTCATCACATAGAATTTAGAAAAAGTTTCATCTTCTTTCATCTGAATATTTTCAAATTGAGTACCAAGCATGCAAATTTTTGTTCTATTTGCTTGTGTGGTACCCTCATGGATTATAAAAATAACATTAATACCTTTTTTATTCTAGTTACTACTAGTTTTATCTTCAGTGGTCTAATCTTTCCTATGTTTAGGAATGATAACATTATGTTTGGTAATCATAGGTGGTTCCCAACCATAAAGCATAGAATTCCAAACATTTTCATCTATGGACTATAAAGAGGCTCTCATGCGACCCTTCCAATATGGATAATTGAACTCATCAAAGTAAGGTGCTCAAGTTGATCCATAACAAGGTCCTAAGCACATTAAGTGTATCTAGAGAGATCGACTCTAATACCAAATGAAAGTTCATTTAGTTATGGATTTAAATATCTAATTAGTGGAAGTATGGTAAATTAAAATTTTGTAAGTAGCCAAATAAACAATCACATGTTCATAAAGTAATATGAAAAAAAAATCAACACATAACATTATTGGATGGAAACATCCTAGGCCACACGAATGACCTAAGAAAAAAACCACCCATTCACCAAGCCATCTAAGTATCCACTCTGATAAATAAGTATCTAGTTACAAGGCTTGGACTCAAATTACTTACTCAAGTAATGCCCCTAAGTAACCTACTTCCAAGTCATTGCTTTGATCATAGTCTCTATAAGATAGGCATTTGGATTCGAACTAGCGCTCCAACAAACTTGAGTCCAACAAGTTAATCAAACCCACATAGCTATTACCTAAAACGTTAGCACATAAATACAAGTACAAGTCTATGTCCTAAAGTAGATTCAATAATGAAAAACCCTAACTAGTTGATTTAAATAATATAGCAGATAAAATGAAAGCAATTAGCAACTCTAGAACAATCAGTTAAAAGCATAATAATACAATTATTATTGTAGGATTTTTAATCCACTTAATTAAAAAGCCTACTTGAAAACATTTAGCAAAACAAGAGAGAGAATAAAAGATAAAGAGAGTAAGCATAATTAAGCTCTTGTGTGGTTGATTTAAAATGTGTGCTTAGGTTTGTATTTACAGAATATTTTCAAGCACATTAGGTAAAAGTAAAATTACCATATTGTCCATAAAATCAATTAAAATACTATTAATAAATAAGGATAATACTATAAAAATTCAATCCAAATTATAACAAAAATATATATTGAATTCAAAGATTTGATGGCTCTATTGATTTAACTAAGCTTTTGATTGAGCAAGTACATAGATTGATCGATCGAGCATACTCTCAATCGATCTAGTGATCATTTCATTAATATTCAAAAAGGTATATTCTTTTATTTAACTTGATCAATCTAGTCCATGATAGATCGAGTAAATCCCTCGATTGATCTACTAATTTTGTAAAATCAATCTAGTCCTGGATCGATCGAGTAACTTTTGTTTTTGGTTTGTTTTGGGTACAGGTATTTAAGGAAAGCACTTGAAAATTTTTGGAACAAAAAAATGTGAATTTTTAGCATCTAACCACCACCCTTGCCACCACCTTTGGTTAGGTGGCCGATGAGGTGGCCATCAGAGGATCTATAAATGTAGTTGAGCTTTATCAAATTTACATCTAGCCTTTCCATTTTTGGATTACTAATACCTTATCTATTGTTTGGTATTAGTGATTCGTGACCATGTGAATAAAACCGTTCTTATAAGTTTAGGTACTCAATACAATGTTTGTGAGTGGATTATATATGGTTCGTGTGTCAACTGGTAGTTGGCAAACAACGAGGAAACTGAATAATATTTTTTTCATTTAGCTAAAAATTGATGATCAAATATAAGGATATATCCAACCTATTTATAGAGAAAGGATGGTTACAAATTTGTTACAATGAGACACATAACACTTTATTACACCACTCAAAAGCAAACATTTCAATGGAGCAAACTTTATAACAACTTTTTGAAAGGATCAAATGTACTAACAAGCACCATAGTTATTATGCACATGTAGATCTGATAAGTGCTCAAAAAGCACTAAAATAACCATGATTTTATGTACATTAATCGATTAAAAATATATATATTTATATGTTTTATCATATATTTATATAAATTTGTCTTTTTCGGAATCACGGGTATTTTTATTGTTTTTCAGGTATTTTGGCTTAAAAACGCAATTTAAAAACTCAAAGAGGAATACTTGAAGCAATACATCACAAATATATTAATAAATAAGTGGGAAAAGGTCAACAAACATGGAAAAATTGGACAAAATGGGTCGAAAAGGTCAAAAATGTCAAAAAGACGGAAATCGCACCCCGCTGCCCAGCCGCGCGCGCAGCCCAGTTCCCTAGCACCCCATGCCACGCGCGCCTGCGTGCGCGCAGTGCCCAGCAGCCCCCTCCATGCGCCCAACGCCTTTTCGCCCCATTTTTCACGTGCAGCCGCCCCCATGACATCATGCTGACGTCATTAATGACCTCAGCATTTCCATTACGCGTTTTTACATTTTTTAACATTTTTTTACTCATTTTTTCTCTCCATCCTCACCTATAAATACCCCCCTTCCCTTCACTTCAAAATACACCTTTAAACCACATTTCTCTCTTCTTTCTTTCTTCCATTTCTTAGTTTTTAGGTTTTTTTTAGTTTTTCTTATGTTTTAGCTAGTTTCTCTTAGTTTTAGAGTTCTTCCCTTTTTGGGAAGAAGTAGTAATGGTTTTGTAATTTATTAGCTTTTTGATTCAATAAATTGGAGTGCAAATTCCGTTTGGAAGTTTTCTAGCAACGGGAATAGCATCAAAGTTCTGTAAGGATTTTATTTTGTTTGTAGTTATTTTTTATGCTTATTTCTTACATGTTATATTTAATTTGTCTGTGATTAAATTTAACTGTGCTGGCTGTTTGTAAAAATGATATAATAATAACGTTGTTATGCTTGCGAAATATTAAATAGGTAAAAATCTCTAAAATGAATTGATTTTATTTTTATTCAAGATTTTATATTAAGAATGTTAGAGAGAAATATATTATTTTTCATTACAAACTTAAATCTGAAAATTAGATTTTAAGGTTTTGTTATCCGGTCAGATTTAGAGTAGTGCTCTTTTATTTGTTGGTACAATCGCCCGGTAGTTAGAGTGAAGCTCTATTTCAAAAGTTTTTATAAGAATTATTATCTAAAAATGTATTGACAACTCATTTTCAGTAGTGGTTTTAAAACTTGAAAGTTAGTACTCGGATAACTAAATTCTTAGGTTTATTTTCAATCTCTTAGAAAAAGGAATTAATTTAATTAACCAAATTAGTTATCAACCCCACCCATAGGTGTTAATTGATTTGTTTAGTTAACAAATAATATCTAACCCCACCAAAGGTGGTATTCATACAAAAAAGGGAGAATCAATAAATATCAATTCATATCTTTAATAACCTAAATAATACGAGCAAGCATAATTAACTTAGTCATTATATCCATAAATACTCCACTATTTATAAAAGATAAAATTTGCATTAATGTTTATTGAATCTATGTTTAATTTTCTGTAATTAGATTAAAAACACAAAAACCCCAAAATATCATGACAGGATGTTTAGGATTTAATTTCATTTTTAAAAGTTTGAATAATAAATTAAAAACCACATACATTCCTTCCTTAGATCGACCTTGGGAGTATACTTATCATTTTCTACGAAATGATTCGTGCACTTGCGAGAGTTTTATAAATATAAAATCAAAGTATTGGCAAGATCGGCGATCCCGATTCTATTCATCAAGATCTTTTTACAATATCTACATATGTGTACTTGCTATCTACACTACTTGTGTGCGCTCTGTATGTAGTGAGCCACGCCCATGCACACATTTTTATGGAATTGTCAAATGTAGGGTGTGCCGCATCTACATGCATTCTAGTGTCATCATGTGTGGTATCTACATGGATTCTAGTGTCATCCTTAGTTACACTACGTGCAGTACATGCACACATTTCTATGTCATCATATGGCTTAATATATGATGTATACTACCTATCAATAATAATCCTAACACCCCCTCAAATTAGGTGGCATGAGCATGACACTTAATTTGCTAGACAAAGAGGGAAATGAGGCCACATGGAAAGCATTGGTTAACAAGTCTACTAATTGCTCCATAGAAAGAATATAATGAATAAAAAGTGTCTTGGCCAACACATTTTCATGCACAAAATGAAAGTCCAACTCAACATGCTCCATGCATGAATGAAGAATAGGATTGGTAGCAAGCTGAATGGTACTCAAATTATCATACCAGATCAATAGAATAGTTGGAAAGGAAATGTGCAACTCATGAAGCAAAGCTTGAATCCATATGATTTGTAGAGGCTACATTAGCAAGAGATCTATACTCAGGCTCAATGCTTGATCGAGGCACTGAATCCTACTTCTTGGAAGACTAGAAAATGGGATTGGAACCTAAATAAATGATAATCCTAGATGTGGATCTTCTATCATCTAAAAAAGAACCCCAATCATCATTAGTAAAGCTCTATAAAAGCAACTAAAAAGATGGATTTATAAGCAAAACCATAAGAACTAATTCTCTAAAGGTATATCATAATTATTTTAAGCTACCATGAACTGGCAGACCTTATTGACTACAAAGGAATGGTCTAAATGAGTAATGGTGATATACTAAAGAGCTACAACAATCTATATAGTATGGGATTATGAAAGACTTATCCATCATGAGCACTAAGAGTATGACTAGTAAGCATATGAGTGTAGATGGTTTTACAATGATCCATCTTGGATTTAATTAGAATCTCCCTAATATACTTTTCTTATGTGAGCAAAAAATCATCATTATCCCACTTATTTAACTCAATACCAATAAAGTAACTTAGTTAGCCTATATACTTAAGGAAAATTGAGCGTGCGAAGTTGAAATAGGGGACAAAATAATCTTTACGTTACTTCCTGTAATGATTATATCATGAACATACACTAAGAGATAAATGGTAGTGCTAGAAGAGGACTAAAAGAATAAGGAAAAATCAGCTTTGGATCTTACAAATCCCATTACACATAAGGCATTGCTTAGAGTATTCAACTTGACCTGAGGAGCCTATTTTAGGCTATAAATGGCTTTCTGTAACTTGTAGACATTATTAGGATACTGTGGGTTTATTAAACCCCTTTGGTTGTTGTATACACAACTCTTCATACAACGTACCATTTAGAAAAGCATTATTGATGTCCAATTGATGGACCTGCCAACCATGAGACATGGTTAGAGTAAAAACAATATGAATGGTGACCTACTTAACCATAGGATTAAAGGTGTCTGAAAAATAAAAACCATGAACCTATTTAGACCCTTGTGCAACCATTAGAGATATTTTCTTATTAAGAAGACCTGATAAAAGCCTTTTAACTCAAAAAAATCCACTTATTGTCAATAATAGTTCTATCAGAAGTTGGATCCACCAGTACCCAAGCCTTATTGTGAATAAGAGTATAAATTTAGGTTTCATGGATTCAAACCATATAGCACTAGATAAATATTTCTTGGCTGAGGAAGGTTCTATCTCAGACAAATCATTAGTAACACTCATGTATGCCTTATGCTACAAAACACATGTCATGGACCTTGTAAATATTGGGTAGATAATAGGACACACTATCTTGGATCATATGATCATTAAATGAGTCTTTATAGTAGATGACTAAAAAATAGACTAAGGATGAGAGAAAGATGAGGGAGGAATAGAGACAGGTTAATCAAAAGAGCTATGTGTTACTAGCTTATTTATAATAGAAGTAACAATAGGAAAAATAGTTTTAATATGCTAAAAACTAGTTGGAGGAGACACATGTTGAGAACCAACTAACCTTTTCTTAAAAGGAAACATAGATTCATAAAAGATAACATCACAACTCAAGTAAATTTTCCATCACTAGAAAGACACTTGTACCCTTTGTGTCTTGGACTATATCCAAGAAAAGTAATGCATGAGATTTTTTGTGCAATCTATAAGATGCATTTATTCTTAAGTAAGGAAAGTAAAGACACCTAAACACTTTAAGAAAACAATAATCAGGTTTGACACCAAAGAGGATCTCCAAAGGACTCCAAAGGAGAAGAGGCATTAAGAATTGAGCTAGGTAGATAATCATCAAAAAAACACTTGAAAAGAATGCTCGTTTTAAAATTTCTAATCCAAAGTCTACTATGTGTCAATATTTTCTTTTAGCAACTCTGTTCTATTCATGTGTATAAGACCATGATGTGTGATGTACAAGGCCACATGGATTAAAGAGAGATGTGAGAGATTTAAATTCACCACCCAATCACTTTTAAGAACTTTAAATTTGTATCTTTTTTTGTAGTTTAGATTGTGATTTAAATTGTAAAAAGGCTTGATAAGCAGGAAATTTTGTCTATAAAAAGTAGATCCACTCAAAATGTGAATAAGAATATATAAAATAAAGGTAATACTGATGGCCATTTATGGAAGTGATAGGGGACAACCAAATCTCCAAATGAACCAATTCAAGTCATTTTGTGGCATTGTGCAAGGAAGGAGAAAAAAGAAATTTGTGATTTTTTCTATTATGACAAGCAACACATATGGATTCAGAATCTTTATGACTAGAAGAGAAAGGAATATTGTATTGATTTAATGCTTTATTTATAGTAGGAAATGGAGTATGTCCTAATCTCTGATGCCATAAAGAAAGATCAGTTATATTAGCAATAAAAGTAATAGTGTGAGTTACACATCTAGTAGGCTTTTAATCAACTAATAAATAGGGACTGGTGTTATGAACTTCCTTACACAATGTGAGATCAAATTTGTATAATCCATCACTGAGTATGCCCTAGACCAGCACCTCTACGTTGTTATTTTCCTTAACAAAATAAGAATTATAATGGAATTCAAAGACAAATGGAATTATCTTTTGCAAACTGTGACACACTAGTAGAGTTTTAGCAATATTAGGGATAAGAAGCATGTTATTCATTTTAAAAGATCTATTAGGAGAAAATGTGAATTGAAATTGATTATGACCTATCTTAGAGGTAGGAAAACCATCAAAATTTCCTATTATGAGAGATTTATTACCTGTGTAGGACTGAAATGAAGATAGATTACATGGATTTATAGTCACACTTGGTGACTTGCACAAGAATCTGAAAACCAAGCAAGATCGTGATGAAAAAGAGTTGATACTTATGTCTGGAAAGAAGTTTAATAAGGCATAGATCCATAGGCTTGATTGACCTCCACGAAAATAGTACATGTGTATTAGTATTATGAGGCAAAATTAGGATACCAATACCATTAGTAGTAGCAAGGATAGCATGAAACTATTATTATAGCAATCGTGGTGGTTGATGTGAAACTGAGAACTGACCATGATTGTTGTATACAACTATGTTTTTATTGCTGCTACTCTAATTTGGTTGAAAATTCCTATCATAACTAACCAGCAATTGAAAGCCATATGCCTCAATTTTCCACACACTTGACACTAAGCTCTATTTTAGGTGCAACGTTTTCCATATCCATAACCTCTACCACCAAATTGAAAGTTATTATTTAAATTGTAGTTCTATGAGTTATCAACACCTTGTTGATAAGGTTTTCCACTTTTTTGATTATGATTTGCAACACTAAGTTGCTACAATTGTGATATTGTATCATCACTAGTTGATGAGCTTTTAACTATAGGCTTATTTCTTGCTGCATCATTTACCCTAGGTAGGGGTGAGATAATTGTTGATTTTATCCTCTCAAGATTACTCTCGTGACTAAGTAGCAGTGCTTTTGCATCATCAATTATTGTTTTCTTTGTTAGCATATTTTATGTCATTGTGGAGAACACATTGTTGAAACTTTCATGAATGCCTCCTAAGACATAAATGATATTTTCCTCATTTGTGAATGTATATCTAGTTGCTTCCAATTCATAAAAAAGAATTTTGATCTTGAGAATGTATTCATTGACTATTATATCTCTTTTATTGAAATTATAAAGCTCTTCCTTCAACTAAATCATGCAAGCTCGCGAGTTGGAGGCAAAATTATTTTTTAGCATACACCAAGCCTCTTTTGATGTTTTGAATCTAGCTACCTATTTCATAAGCTTATCATCTTTCCTTTTCCAATTTTTGTTTTCAACCATGACAGTTCCATTCTCATGAAATTTATCAGTTTGATCTTTGAGAACAAAGTTGTCCAACTCTAGACTTCTCACAATCTTTAAGATCTGATGTCTCTATATTGTGAAATTATTATTGTTAAGATCGATTATAAGTAGAACATTTTGAAAAGAACATATTTACTCTATTTCACAATTGTTGGCACTAATTAAGGATTTAGGAATTGAACTATTTCATGCAGTTTAACCACTGATGCTTTCTCTAGAAATCTAGAAGCAAAAACAACTTCTAAGCTCTAACAACATGAAAAATAGCAAGAAACTATATAATACTTTTCATTTAACTAAACATTGATGATTAAATATAATGTCACATCTTATCTATTTATATAGAAATGATGGTTGCAAGTTTGTTACAATGAGACATATTACACTTGATTACACCACTCAAAAGCACACTTTTCAATGTAACAAACTTTATAAAAACCTTTTGAAAGGATAAGGATTAATTGTACTATTGACTAACATAGTTATTGTACACATGCAAATCTTTTTACAATATCTACATATGTGTACTTGATGTCTATACTACTTATATGCGTTGTGTGTAAAATGATCCTAGAATATGTGCGCATATTTTTTTCCATTTAAAATGCAAGGTATGAAGTATCAGTGTGCATTCTAGTTTCATCATGTGTAGCATCTAAGCATGTTAAAGTGTCATCCTTGGGCACAATACACACAACATATGCGCATATTTTTGTGTCATCGTTAGAGGTAGTAAATGACACATACTACCTATTACCTATTTGGTAATTATCACCAACACTTCTTATGGTAGTTTCCTTCATGCAACTTTTTCTTCTATGAGGAGCTTGTGTGGTTGTGAGTAGTGTGTTGGCTACTGGTTTCATTTGTGCAATATTTTCTTATTCACTTTACACATTATTGGTCTTTGGTTACAAATCATACCACTTTGGGTGGTGATACTATTAGAAAAGATCTAGTTTCGTGTGTCAAACCAGGTCATCGTAGAAGATAGTAAGTAAGAGAAACAATAGGCAACTAGGAGAGATGTCCCAACTAATAGAGGTAAAAGTGGTTTTATTTTTTCTAGAGTTGTAACTAATTCATTGTTTATTGGATTATTATCTACTTAGTGGTTACCCTAGGAAACCTTAGGATGTTACCACATAGAAAAGGGTTTCTATGTGGGTTTAACTCATTATATATGTTGTTATATAGATATACTATTGTGTATGCTCCATCATACAAGATGTAGACTCTAATTAGAAAGCTTTTTTGATTTATGTAGTTGCATGCTTTCTTTCCTTTCTTTGTAGCATGCCTAAAGCTTTACAATTATTAATTTTTGATCATGCATTTTTGGTATAAATCTCTAAGGAATCTATATCTCCTTACACTGGTAATACACCAGGTGTTTGGGCTTTTTATTATTGTTTATTATGTAATGTATCATTGCATATGCTTTGTGAAAGTACAATTACCATTTATCGAATATGTTTCCAAATATAAGGTCCTGAAGAGATTGAAAATCCCTTATAGCTTTTTAGTATGTATAATTGTCTTGTATGATATGTGATGTTTGATATATTTATGCATGCTACTAGCTTGGGTAAGATCGTGTGAGGCACACCTTCACTAGTGTGTTTACTATACTTTCTTCTTTCATATTGTAGGTTGTTTTTGTTATGTGTTGAATGGAGAATGTTATTTTGTATTTCAATTGTGTTAATTTCTCAATTCATATTGTGAGTCCTGCTTAGTTGAATTGATATAAAGCTTATGGAAAGATTCCATAGGTTGGATTTTCCACCCCTCATCTAGGTTTTGGTTACCTATTTGAGTCAGAAAAATAATTTACTTGCGTGTAATTTTTTCTACATATAGGAATCTTTAGAATCTTTCATCCTTTCTCAAATAGAATTATTATCATCTTCATTCATGATATTTTGGTCTATTCACAAAATGAAAAGAAGCATAAAGAACATCCTAGACTGGTGTTGCAAACACTAAGAGAGAAACAACCATATGCCAAGTACAACAAGTACCAATTTTGGTTGGATAAAGTTTCATGGGATTAGGTAGATGCTATTGCCAATTTTTCAAGGGATTCTCAAAGCTTGCACTACCATTAACTTACTTGAAAAGGAAAAGTATAAAGTTAGAGTGTAATAATGAGTGTTAAAGGAGTTTCCAAGAATTGAAGGGTAATTTAGCCTCCACTTCCATACTTACTCTTCTTCAAGTAATAGTGGATTCATAGTATTAGTGATGCCTCTCACCAGGGATTAAGGTATGTCCCCATGAAACATAGTAGGGTCATCGCTTATGCTTCAAGACAACTTAAACAAATAAACTCAATTATCCTACTCATGTTCTATAACTGGAAGAAATAGTTTTGTACAAAAGATATGGAGACACTACTTATATGGTGAAAAATGTCAAATCTTCAATTATCACAAAAGCTTGAAATATTTACTCACTTAAAAAGAGTTAAACCTATGATAGAGAAGATGGATGAAATTGATTGAGGATTATGAGTATGTTATTGACTACCATCCAAGGAGGGATAATGTTGTTACATATGCACTTAGTAGAAATGTAAGAAGTTCCTTGGCACATTTAAAGACAAGGTAGTTTCCTTTACTTGTAGAGTTAAATAAGTTGGATGTATAGTTACCCATTCATAACTCTGGAGCTCTGCTTGCTAGTTTTTTAGTAAGACCTATTTTAATTGATTGTGTTCATGAAGCTCAATCTCAATATCTCATGCTTGTCGGATAGAAAGAGGACCTACAAATCGATTCACGAGTGGACTTGACCATTCGAGATGATGGTGTTTTATTTTTTCAAAAAAGATTGTGTGTTCCATATGATAAGGACTTGAACGGAGAGATTTTAGAATAGGCTTATTGTTCTACTTATGCCATGCATCTAGGAAATACTAAAATATATCAAACCAAGAATAAACATTTTTGGTTGAAAGGAATTAAGTGAAAAATAGTAGAATTCATATCCAAGTGTTTGATATGCCAATAAGTGAAAGCAGAGCACCAATGACCTTTTAGACTATACAACCACTATCTATTCTTGAATGGAAATAGGAATATATATCTATGGATTTCTCAATGGGACTTCCTCGTACTCAAAAGGGTCATGGTAACATTTGGGTTGTTATTGATAGATTGATCAAATCAACCCACTTTCTAACAATGAAACAACATTCTCAATAGATAGATTAGCTAAATTATATATGGAGGAGATTATTAAATTACCTAGTGTTCCACTCTATGTTATGTCAGATAAAGACCGATGCTTTACATCCTTGTCTAGAACAAGTCTACAAAAATTCATGTGAATGAAGTTGAAATTTAGTACTGCATTTCATCGAGAGATAGATGGCCAATTCAAAAGAACCATTCAAACCTCAAAGATATACTACGTGTTTGTACCTTGCAATTTAAATGTAATTGGGGTGATTTTCTACCACTGATGGAATTTTCTTATAATAATTTATATCATTTGAGTATTGAGTTGGCTCTTTACAAAGTATTATATGGTATGAAATGAAAAACACCTATAACTTGGGATGAAGTGGGAGAAGGAAACCTTATATATCACAAATATTTTGACGTGATGTGTGATAAGGTTAGAATAATTAGGAAAATATTGAAAATTACTCAAAATTGAAAAAAGAGTTATGTAGATCTCAAAAGAAAGGATGTTGAATTTAAAGTTAGAGATCTAGTGTTTTTGAAATTATCTCCACGAAAGGGTGTTGTTCAATTTGGGAAAAGAGGCAAGCTGAATCCACGATATATAAAACCATACAAAGTTACATAACCCATTAGTCTATCTTTTTGCTTGGAACACTACTACAAAATGGGGTATTTAAGTCGATATGTAAAGTTAATTTTTGGAAAAACCAACTTATAATGAATTTAAAATCGATTTGGTGTCAACCGACACTATCCACGTAGGATGTAGCGTCAGTTACATGGTGAACTGATGCTATCCACTTAGCATAGCGTCGGTTGACACTTGGAACCGACGCTATGTCTACATCTAGCATCGTTTCAACACGTCAACCGATGCTACATCCTATGTGGATAGCATCAGTTGACACGTAGAACCGACGTTACACACGTGGATAAATTCTTTTCTCTTCTTTCTTCCCTAGACAAAACTATTCCAAGCACTGCATAACTCTCAAAAACCTAAAACTTCCTCCACTTCTCCTAAACTCTTTCTTATTTTCCGGCCACCTATGACCACTAATTCCAGCACCAATTAGTGGGTTTTTTTTCCTCTCTAACTAATCTTTTAGATCCCTTATTTTTTGAGCAAAATACTCAATTTTTTTATACCCATTTCTCACTTACAAGCCACCATTTTTTCTTCATTTCCTTCATTTTGTCACTTCATTTACTCTTGCAAGTATTTCTATTAATTCTACATACTTATTATTCATATTTTTTCTGTTATTATGTGTATAAATTTTTGTATTATATATGTAGGTTTGTATTATAACATCAAGAAAAGAATATGATGATCTTGAATAACATACAATAAACCCATGGTAATTTTTCTGCCATTAATTAATATTTTATTTTTCAATTATTTGTATTATTTAAACTATTTGTTAAACATAATTTTTTTTCTACAATTATTTAGTGATCGAATATAGGTTTTAATTTGAGTATAATAGAAAATGAGTAAATTTTGTAAAAGAAAAATTAAAAATTTAAAGTCACTTCACCGTGGGAACCGACTTCAAACGTAAAGTTGGTTCATCGCGTGAACCGACTTTAAACGTAAATTCGGTTCACGCGTTGTAGTAGTGGAATTACCACCTCAATTTTCCCAAATCCCTAATGTATTCCATGTTTGTATGTTTCAAAAGTATGTATCAAATCCTTCCAATGTTTTGGAATCTCAACCCATTGAGTTAAGATAATACATAACCTATAAAGACAAACTAGTACAAATTCAAACAAGGAAATTTATTTGGTGAAAGTTCTTTGGAAAAACCATGCAATAAAGGAATCCACTTGGGAACTACAAGATCTAATGTGCACCAAGTATCCAAAAAACTTTTTGTTAGGTCAATAAATTTCATGGATGAATTATTTAAGGGGCATAGAGTTATGATAGACTACTTTTTCTAAAAGGTTTCTTCTTAGTTACAAGCCTAATTAGTTAGAGGGCGAGTGAATAGAGGATCAATAATAGAAGTATGATAAATTAAAATTTTACAAATGGAAAGATATGTAATCATGGTTAAATAAAATAAACAAAAAATAAATAAAGATTGACAAACGATATTTTTAGGTGAAAAAAACTAAGGTCACACCAATGACCTAGGAGAAAAACCACCAGTCCCCTAGATCACCTAACTATTCACTATGAAAAATAAGGTCCAATTGTAAGGCTAGGACTCAAACTAACCAAGATACTACCCCCAAGTAATCTACTTACAAGCCGCTACTTTCATTATAATCTCTACAAGAAAGGTGTCTGGATATGGACCGACGTTCTAATAACTTGAGTCAACCAATATTTGAAATGTTAGCATAAAACTATTACTACAAATGCGTGTTCTAGAGCAAATTTAATAATGAATAACCTTAATAAGATTATTTAATAAATATATTAGATAAATCAAAATCAACTAGCAACCCTTGAATAATAAGTTTAAAGTATAATATCACAAATATTATAGGCTTGTTAATTCATCAAACACAAACACAAATGATTGATAAATTAACTAAAAAAAAGTCTACTGAATAGTTTTTGTAAAACATTGAGAAAGATATTAAGATGGAAAAAAATGATCTTGTGAAGTTAACAAAATTGCGAGACAATGGTATGATTAAATAGCATGAGTAGAAACCATAGGTTAAATTTCTATTACAAATGTGTCCTTGAAAATATTTTAAAAAGCTTTAAAACACAATGATAATATAGTAATAAAAAAAACTGGCTCTAGTAAATATTAGGTTAAACTTGATAACCTAATTGCTTGATTGACCTAGTACCACCTTAATCGATTGAACATGGCCACTCGATCGATCTAGTCAATCCTCGATCAATCTAATAAAATAATTAATTCATTTTGAAATAAGTGCACTAATCTACTCATTAATCTCAACTGATCTAGTGCTCAATCGACTGATTATTAATTCCTTGATTGATCTAAATATGGCTTGATCGATCGAGTAGCCCGTATGAAAAATATTTCTATGTGTCTAATGTTAAAATAGAGATATACGTAAGATGTGATTATTAGAGCTCAATAGTTTCTTGGGTTTTAAAATATTCTTGAAAGACGAAACTAAAATTATATTTATATGTTTTGTTCATGAGTATTGCCAACACTCACTTAAACCTTACAATCTCTCCCTTTAGCATATTCATGTGACAAAACCTCTTTCTCCCTACATAATGCTTATAGGACAAATAAATTTTTACATAGTGGTACTATCCTATGATCCCATGAAACCATCTTTGTTAGAATCTTGACAACTCATGTTTACACTGAAAAACAAAATCACGAAGAACCAAACAACGTTTCTCAAAGGACTCATTGTTTTTTATAGTTTAGTGTATCTATTAATAGAAAAGTGAAAAATGTTAATAAGAGTAATTAAACAAATGGTAGAAATTTAAAAAAACTCCTCCTATATGAAATATCCCAAAAAAAATTTCAAAGTTATTCAAAAGTAAACTTATACTAAATTAACAATTTTTTTTGAATTAATGCCTAATTTTTCTCCTCTTTTTGTCATATGAATAAATAAATATAAAGAAAAGATAAAAAAAAATCAAATGTAACAAACATTAAGTGCATTAAAGGATAAACTTCTTATACATTACAACTAGATTTCAATTACACTTTGAAATATGAAAACAACCAAATGTATTGACTTTCAAACACAATAATAAAACAAGACAAAACATCAAAATAAAATAAAAATAAATCATTGTCGTAGGAGAGGAAACCCATAATGTGAATGGATTTCCTTAATGATGGAGAAAATTTCTTCTTGACTTTCATTCATAGTATTCATTTTTTGTTTCAACGTTCTCATTCTTATACACATCTCTCTTTCAAATAGGTCCTGATGTGAAGATTTAAAGGCATGTATATTTTCCATTTCTTCATCCCCAAAAATATCATCTGTAATGACTACTCCTTACCTAGTACCAAAATTTGTAGGCCTTTATCTCTTTGAAGTTTGATCATATGATCTTGATATGGTTTACTTTCCAATGTCACCTATTAAGCGAATGGCATCAGAATCCCTTGTTTGTGGTACACCCGTAACCAGAATTAGTTGGGTGATAAGATAACCATAGGGAAGACCTTTCCTTGGGTTAACTATCTAGGATTGGTTTATAATCTCATCCTTAATAATTGAACCTACATTTAATGCAATACATTTTCCAATACAATATAATATCTCTACATGTAGGTGTCCAATCCGAGAGGAGTGCTTTGAGGGTATTAGGTTAACACATACCATGCTTTTCAACATCCAATAGAAGGGAGTGAACACACCTGAGATTAGGTGAACCGAAAAGTTCAATAAACAATTCTTCAATGGAGATGCTATACCATTCTAATTTAAAACTAGGGTACCCAATGTTTGTTATGGATAGAAAGGTGTTGAGTCTCTGAGTCGAGATATCAACAAGATTATTTTAAAAAAAAAACTTTATAGCTCATAAGACCTGGTTGATAGATTTTGGGGTCAATATTGGCATAAAATTCACACATAAGGGATGGGAAACATAATTTGGTTAGTGTAAACAAGGTTTACCAACCTAAAGCCTTAATGGTTCGTAATTCTAATTTTATGAAATTCTTTCCAAGTTATGCCATGTTGAAATGAAATTGTGCGTCTAGAGAAGGTAGTGTATACCTCAATTCGGATTCATTGTCCTAGAGTTAAGTAGAATGTGGGGCTGAAGCATTGAGTGGAAGTTCACAAAAATTGGGAGCCATTATAGAAACCTAGCTAAAATCCAAAAAAGATAATACCTCTAAACTAAAAATTTACCCAAAATGCTGAAAGTTTGCAAACAAAATGCAGAATCAAGATCAGGGAATTATTATTAGGAAGGGCGTTGTAGAAATAAGTTCAAAAAGGGTGTTTATTTGGTGATAAAATGAGGATAATGGAGGTGTGATGAATTATATCCAAAAATGCATTTTGGTAGAGATTGATGCATGCAAATGAAATAGCAATCAATCCTAAGGGTTATATTGACCAAAATGACTAATTTGGTGTGGTTTTGAGTGAAAATAAAAAAGGAGCCCAGAATGGGTTTAGGGTTTATGTGGAGGTTAAGAGAAAAGGAGAGTATCTAAACTAAATCCACTCAATAGATCAAGATTAACATTGATTGATTGATCAAAATTAATGTCGATCGATCGACATTCATATTTCTATCAATCTAGTTCATTACCGATCGATCCAATAACATAAACCCATGAAAAAGTAAAAACTCCCCATAAGTCCTTTATTAACTCAAATATTTTCAAATACTCTCTCAAATAAAGATAAACAGATAAAAATTAAAAACATATTTTTATTTCAATTTTTTTGAATAAATGTAGTAGATTTATTCAAATATGAACATTACTCAAACAATCAATTTTGAAATAAAAATCATTCTTAAACAAAATTAGATTATTCAAAATTAGACAATCAATTTTGTAATAAAAATCATTCTTAAACAAAATTAGATTATTCACAGCATGCATAAGTATTTTGATAAAACACACATATATTTCTACCACACATATGATGACATATTGATAATTTCTCAAAGTAAAATAAATATTAAACTACAATAGTATGTCAATTTGTTCATTTATGATTAGTTATGAAAGTTTAAGGTAAAGAGCATCACCAATCATGCAAAAGTTTAAGTTGAATTCATACTTACAAATAATAAAATTTTCTTGCTAAGAGAAGACTATATTAATTAATAATGATATTTTTAAATTCCCTCTCAATATTTATGATCATTATTTTTACGAGGGATTAGTTATTTATTTTTCTTTTTGCATAACCATTTGTGTCTCTTTTTGTTTTTGAAATCAATTATTTTTTTGTATATAGCTATTTCCTTTATCATATTATTTTTATTTTGTGAAGGAAATATGCATGAGCCAATATCCCTAGTATGATGACTTTCACCCTTGTTATGAGGTAGCCCTCTCCGCTCACTGCAGTAGCTTTCACATATTATAGTAGATAGCCCTCTTAAAACTAGATATCTCTCTATAGCAGTATTTTATACAATGAAAGACAGTTCAATCATAATTTTTACAATCAAGGATATCTCAAGCCCTAAAATCTCACATAATTAATTATAAATTTCAAGCATGATAGGCTTATGTATTTAGGGAGTGTATCAGTGAATTATTGTTAACATAGATCATCATATGTAACAAAAAATATAAATACAAAGAACAAGATACTCAACTACACAATGAATAATTAATCAAAATAAATCAGGTTATATAAATTATATATTTTCTTGATTCAAAATAAATCAAGAATAAAATAACTAAATTTGAAATTCAAAATAATTAAACTAATCAAGTTAACATACTCACCTAGGATTAGTAAAGCATAAATAAAAAATTCCTAGGTGAAAGGAAGATGGTTATTTGACTGGAAAGAGACAATATTTCATAACCTAAATTTTCTTAAATTTTGATTTCGTAATATATTTGGGTTTGAGTTCAATTGATTTAATTTTTTTGAATTGATATGGGATTTATCCTTATTTTTTCCTTCATTATTTTTCTTTTTCATCATTGGTGGAGATCTAACATGAAAGGAATTGTTAAAATAAAGATATTTCACAAGAAATCTATAATGTGGTCTAATTTAACCTTTCTTATCATAGTGTAAGCCCAAATTTAATATATTTTTCAATCAAATATGCAACTGTTCTTTGAGTATAATGAGTAGTAATAGTAGAGGTATGATTAGAAGGTTGTACCAATTTAGTTCTTGATGTTGGAGGTACAATATATGAGGAAGACATATCCTCAGGCTTTACAAATATAGTTGATGGCATACTGTGCTCATGTACGTATCCTACCCTCTCTTGTCTCCACCTAACTTTCCACAATCAGAAATGTTTTCAACCTTTCAGATCTAATTGATAGGCTTTTTATAGCTTCCTTGGATTATTCAAGTTCTTGTATCAGATTTTGTTTCTCCAATTCTAGACATACAAGACTTGAATTCCAAACATTAGAATGTTTAGATAGGTCAAGATTATCTTTTTCCAATATCAATGAATTTATTTCATAGGATTTCAGTTTTTCATTGAGTTCAATTACTTCTACAAGCAACTTATCTTTATCTATTTTTCATATTATGAACTCTCTAAAAACTTCATTAATACTAGTGACATTACAATATTTGAGCAAGAATTTAGCATCACTTTTCTCATTGTTTGAATCAATATCAGACTTGCTAGAGTGTCCACCAATTTTTATAGTCAATGTTAGAAAATTAATGTCACTATTTTTTTATTCAACTTGATTATCATTATCACTTTCACGGTCAGTAAGTGTAGTGTTCTTCTTCTTATTTGTACAGTAAGCTACATAGTGATCAAAAACTATACATTTAAAGTATTGAGATCCATTGGGTTTAGGTTTCTTACCATCAAATATCATAGATTTGAGTTATCTTAGATTATGATCCTTTTGATGACTTAGTTTTCCTTTGTTCTGAGGATTCTTTTTGTTGATGATTATGTTCAATCTTATGGTCAAGAGTGCCAATTCTACTTCTTCATTTTTACCTTCTTCAATCATAGTAGTTTTAAAGGCAACACTTTTATTCTTTATAGGAGGACGAAAACTCATCTCGAAGGCTTGATGTAAGCCAAAAAATTCATCTATTTTGATAGTGTCCACATCCTTGCTTTCGTCTATAGTAGTGACCTTTGCACGGAAGTGATCTAGTAGTGAGCAAAGAATATTTCTCTCATAGATTGGTAGAGGTGTTAGCATAATTTAGCACAGAATTCATAAAAAGTCTCATCTTCTTTCATCATAATACTCTCAAATTGAGTACTAATCTGGAAAATTTTTGTTCATGTAACTTATGAAGTACCCTAGTGGGAAACCCCAAAACATCCTAAGAATGCTTAGCAGTTTCAACATGAGAAATATGAAGAAACTTTAAGCAAACACAGCACTGGAAATTGCATTAATACCCTTTTAATTCCCATTATTACCAATTGTATCTTCAATGGTCTAGTCTTTCCTAGGTTTAGGAGTAACAACATTATTTTTGGTAACCATAGATGGTTCCTAACCATAAAGCACAAAGTTTCAGATGCTTTCATCCATTGATCATAGAAAGGCTCTCATATGAGTAATTAAACCTATCAAAGTAAAAGCATGAGTTGTAGACAAATCCTTTCTGAAGTGATCCATAACAAAGTCCTAGACACACTAAGTGTATCTAGTGATGACTTTGATACCAATTGAAAAGTTTCTTTTTAGTTACGGACCTAATTAGCTTGAAGGTAGGTGAGTAAAAGATCAACGAAAGTATGGAAAATTAAAATTTTACAAATGGCCGGACATAGAATCGCGTGTAACAAAAAAAAGCGTAAATTAATAAATAAAGATTGACACATGATATTTTTAGATGGAAGCAACTTAGGTCACACCAATGATGTAAGAGGAAAACCACTAACCCACTAGATCACCTAACTATCTACTATGAAAAATAAGGTCCAATTACAAGCTTATGACTCAAACTACCCACTAAGGTAATACCACCAAGTAATCTACTTACAATTTTATGCTTTCATAATAGTCTCTATAATAAAGGTGTTCAAATTTCGGCCAAAGTTTAAATAACTTGAGTCACACAAGCAATCGAAGTCCTTCAGCTAGTACCTGAAACATTAGCACAAAAACACAATTAGAAATGTGTGTAATACAATAGATTTAATAAGGAATAATCCTAACTGGATGATTTAAAAAATATATTAGATAAATCAAAATCAACTAGTAATCTTAGAATAATCAGTTTAAAGCACAATATCACAAATATTATAGGCTTGTTAATTCATCAAACAAAGCCATAAATGTAAATTAACTCAATGAAAAATCCTACTTGAATTATTTTTGCAAAACAATGAAAGAGATATCAAGATGAAGAAAATAATTCTCTTGCGTATTTACCAAAATTTTGAGCCAATGGTATGATTAAATAGTATGAGTAGAAACCCTAGGTTTAAAGTCTATTACAAATCTATCATTGAAAATATTTAAAAGAGATTTAAAAGATAAGGAAAATATAATAATTAAATAAATTTGCTCCAGTAAAAATTAGGTTAAACTTGAAAACTTGGACACTTGATCGATTGAGTCAAGCTCGATGGATCGATCTTAAAAAGTTTGATCAATTGATGAGTGCTCAAAAAGCACAAAAATAACCATGATTTTATGTACATTAATTGATTAAAAATATATATATTTATATGTTTTATCATATATTTATATAAATTTGTCTTTTTCGGAATAGCGGGTATTTTTATTATTTTTCAGGTATTTTGGCTTAAAAACACAATTTAAAGACTCAAAGAGGAATACTTGAAGCAATACATCACAAATATATTAATAAATAAGCGGGGAAAGGTCAACAAACATGGAAAAATTGGACAAAATGGGTCGAAAAGGTCAAAAATGTCAAAAAGACAGAAATCGCACACCGCTGTCGCTACAAGATGTTCTTCACCCGCCAGGTGCTCCCAAATAAGAGTGCACTATTCACGTGCGCCGAGCTGCATGCAGCGACAGACCCCGCACGCGCGCGTAGCGCCCCAGCCGCCCCCCTCCGCGCGCCCAAAGCGTTTTCGCCCCATTTTTCACGTGTAGCCGCCCCCATGACGTCATGCTGACGTCATCAATGACCTCACCATGTCCATTACGCGTTTTTACATTTTTTAACATTTTTTTACTCATTGTTTCTCTCCATCCTCACCTATAAATACCACCCTACCCTTCACTTCAAAAACACACCTCAAAACACACTTCTCTCTTCTTTCTTTCTCCCCATTTCTTAGTTTTTAGGTTTTTTTAGTTTTTCTTATGTTTTAGCTAGTTTCTCTTAGTTTTAGAGTTCTTCCCTTTTTGGGAAGAACTAGTTATGTTTTTGTAATTTATTAGCTTTTTGATTCAATAAATGGGAGTGCAAATTCCGTTTGGAGGTTTTCTAGCAACGGGAATGGCATTGAAGTACTGTAAGGATTTTATTTTCTTTGCAGTTATTTTTTATGCTTTATTCTTACATGTTATATTTAATTTTTCTGTGATTAAATTTAACTGTGCTAGCTATTTGTAAACATGATATAATAATAATGTTGTTATGCTTGCGAAATATTAAATAGGTAAAAATCTCTAAAATGAATTGATTTTATTTTTATTCAAGATTTTATATTAAGAATGTTAGAGAGAAATATATTATTTTTCATTACAAACTTAAATCTGAAAATTAGATTTTAAGGTTTAGTTATCCGGTCTGATTTAGAGTAGTGCTCTTTTATTTGTTGGTAAAATCGCTTGGTAGTTAGAGTGAAGCTCTATTTCAAAAGTTTTTATAAGAATTATTATCTGAAAATGTATTGACAACATGTTTTCAGTAGTAGTTTTAAAACTTGAAAGTTAGTATTCGGATAACTAAATTCTTAGGTTTAATTTGGACACCTTGAATAAAGTTTAAACTATCTAACCCCACCAAAGGTGGCATTTAAATGGTTCATTTTCAATCTCTTAGAAAAAGGAATTAATTTAATTAACCAAATTAGTTATCAACCCCACCCATAGGTGTTAATTGATTTGTTTAGTTAATAAAGAATATCTAACCCCACCAAAGGTGATATTCATATAAAAAAGAGAGAATCAATAAATATCAATTCATATTTTTAATAACCTAGATACTATGAGCAAGCATAATTAACTTAGTTATTACATCCATAAATACTCCACTATTTATAAAAGATAAAATTTGCACAAATGTTTATTGAATCTATGTTTATTTTTATGTTAGTAGATTAAAAACACAAAAAACCCAAAATATCGTGACAGGATGTTTAGGATTTAATTTCGTTTTTAAAAGTTTGAATAATAAATTAAAAACCACATACATTCCTTCCTTAGATCAACCTTGGGATTATACTTATCATTTTCTACGAAATGATTCGTGCACTTGCGAGAGTTTTATAAATATAAAACCAAAGTATTGGCAGAATCGGCGATGCCGGTTTTTGCTCATCATCAATCTAGTGAAACTATTAATGCATTTTGAAAAAAGTAGATCAATCTACTCATTAATCTCAATTGATCTAGTGCTTGATTGATCGAGTATTTATTCCTTGATTAATCTAGTCATGTAAAAACTATTTCAGCCAAGTAGTTAAGCTCAATCAATCAAGACATGGCTCAGTCGATCGAGCAGCCTATATGCACAATGTTCCTATGTGTCTAAATATGAAATCTAACATGCATAGGAATAGAGATTTCTTGAGATGTGATCGTTGGAGCCCAAAAGTTTCTTCAACTTGAAAATATTTTTGAAAAAAACACCAAGAAACTAAAATTATATTTGTGTGTTATGTTCACGGATATCGTCAGCACTCAAAAACTTTTATTCAGATTTATATCCTAATTTATGTAGTAATTTTCTAGAATATTATGCATATTATAAACCATCAAATAAACACTATCCCCAAATTCAATAGTAACATAATAAATAAATAAATACATATATGACTAGCTTCTCCCCTAGTGCAAGTTAGATGAGATTTTTCTTTTCATAAATTACTACAAGTAAGCTACTTAATAGCGATTTTACATGCTTAAATACACTTACAGTTGTATTTATTTCTTCAAAATTACTAATAATGTTTGTGTATACTTTCATGTAATGACTTGTATCAATTTTATAGCCTAGTTATTAAAGATTAAATAAATATGTTCTATAATTGTTAGTTTCATAAATTTGTTCACTCACTGATCATTTTTACTCATCATTTTTCCTTTTAATTGTTCCCTCTCAAGCAACATTAGCTTTTGACTGAAACTTAATATTATCTTACAAGGAGACTTAAATCAATAAACTGATTTAACGTTGTATGAATTCTCTTTATTTTGGAATTACTATAAGCTTATTTTAATTCCTTAATTACCTAGTTATGTTATAAACCGTTTTGTAATCCCTTAATGACTGTGGATTGTATAACATGTCAAAATCACTTATTTGTCAATACTTTCTTCCTTTTATATCTGGTTATAAGAGTGGTGAATTTTGAATGTTGTAATCAAATAGGTAATATGTTCTATTGGTTTAAATGCAGAAAAATAAGAGAGAATATATCCAAGTTTTTATGTATTCTATTAGTAATAGGATTTTCTTAAGTACTAGTGGATATATCAAGGGGTCACCTATCGTTAAATTTCTCCAACTTAAGCATGCTTAGTTATGAATTTCTTGAGAAATGGTTGAGCAATCATAAAAGAATAAAATACAAGAGATTTAAACCCTTGAACACTATAGTGATAACGAATTATGCTAATCACTGATCACCACACACAAATGGTGTGCAATAAATGCACAAGTATATGTATCGTAACAAGTAATATAATATTAAGAAAAGATTGTTCCCATAGAAATTATGTTATTAGAAACTAACTTTTAAAACTAAAAAAATAAAAATCAATTTTTTTGTGTTTTTATATTTTAAGGAAGAAAAATTAAAATATAAAAGTAAATAACAATAATTAATTAAATCAGATTTGGTAACTAAGAAGATGTATGAGAAAAATATCTAGGAATACTTAATTCCCTAATTTTCTAAACATGTGAATTACTAAAATCCTCCCAATATAATTATCAATTAATTACAAGATCAATTGAATAAGGGCTACAAATTTCAAGGATACTAATGATGCTACTATGAAAGAAGCATGGATCACAAAATGGAGCAAAGATAAGGTGCCCTAAAGATGTGAAAATTTTACTGATGACATTTTTATTAAAGGATAGTGCATTTCATGGGTGGACATTTATGGCACAACAATATCTTAATCCCAATGCCATTACTTGTACAGATTTCCATCGTGCCTTTGATGACAAATATATTCCACAAATTTACAAAGATGCTAAAATCAAGGAGTTTCTGAATCTTACTCAAGGAACAATGATGGTTGTATAATATAAGCCCCAATTTACTGAATTATAATGATATACTTCTCATATCATAAGGGATGATGAAAACAAGTACGTTAGATTCATAAATGGATCAAGGAGCAATATTATGTTGATCATGGCTACTTAGGAACATGCTAAATTTAACAAAATGTTGTAATCATTATTCCTCCATTGAGAATAGTATTATAGAGCCTCATAATGATAAAATTATGGGAGTTCAAACTTGGAATACTTAGTTTACACCAGAAAGAAACAAAGATGAGGTCTATTAATTATGAAAAGATTATTACAAATACTAGTGGTTATAAATCAATGACTGTTGGTGAGCAAGTGCACTCAACTAGCTAAGGCACAATGCAATAGTTTGTTGGTAGTAGTGCTAAGTCAAAAATGTGCACAAAGTACTAGATTCAAGAATTGTATTTGAAAAGAAATAGTGTTCATGCATTACTTTTGTTGGGGAACATCGTGTCCTTTCTTTATACATGATTTTTGTGATCATTGCTAAGAAAGTACTTAAAAAGAGGTGTTCATCCTTCCTTCCTTACGACTATGACAAAGAGATTCAATTCCAAGATATTCCCATTGTTTGAGATGTTTTTGATTTTTTTTTCCAAAGAGCTTCCTAATTTACCTCTAGAAAAGGAAACGGATTTTATATTGATTTGTTCTAGGCACAACTCTGACTTCTAAAGCCCCTTAAAAAATGGCTCAAGTAGAACTGAAAGAGTTAAAAATCCAATTACAAGATTTAGTGGATAAGGGTTTTATTAGACGGAGTATGTAAATATGAAGTGCTCTTGTCCTACTTGTGAAAAAGAAATATGGTACTTTCATGTTGTGTATTGACTATAAACAACTAAATAAGGTCACCTAAGGAACAAGTATTATCTCCCTTGAATTGATGATTTATTTGACCAACTATGAGATGCAAATGTGTTTATAAAAATTGATTTGAGGTTTGATTACCAATAACTAAAAATTAAAGAAACTAACATTCCAAAATTGCATTTAGAACTCACTATGGTCACTTTGAATTTATAAATCATGCATTTTAGTTTAACTAATGCTAAAGTGGTTTTCATGGATCTTATGAATCGATTCTTTATCCTTTCTTGAATAGATTTGTCATCATTTTCATTGATGATATTTTGGTATATTCTCAAAATGAAAAGAAGTATAAAGATCATATTAGGTTGGTGTTGCAAACACTAAAAGGGAACCAACTATATGCTAAGTACAATAAGCGCCAATTTTGTTTGGATCAAGTTACATTTTTTGGGACAAGTCCTACCAACAAAAGGGATCTCTATTGACCCTCAAAAGATAGAGATCGTGCTTAGGTAGGAAAGGCCTTCCAATATAACTGAAGGGTGAAGTTTCTTAGGACTAGCTGGATACTATCATCGATTTATCAAGAGATTCTCACTAAGGATTCATAGTATTTAGTGATGCGTATCACTAAGGATTCATAATAAATCTTAACAATTTTATTTATAAATGGGTATAGATTTGTTATTCTCATCATTATATGATCATTACCAATGATTTATCTTTGTATATTAATTATTTTAGAGAAAAATTTCAAATTTAAAAACCTTAAATTTTCAATGTCTTAACAAATATCAGTAACAATTAACACTACTACAATCAATGAATATGACCTCAGTTTTTAACCGTGACCATAGGTTTATTGTTATGATTATAAGAATTGAGGTCTAAGTGAGAGACACCATAGACTGTTACCTATGGCCTTGCTTTTTAAATAATTGAGGCTATAGGCCATAGGGTATGTCTATGGTCTCGGTATTTTATAAAACTTAAAATAGCAAGGCCATAGACATGCCATATGGCCACTGTTATTTAAAAATTGAAGCTATAGGGTATATCTATGCCCTCGGTCTTTGAATAACAGAGGCCATAACATATATTTATGGCTTTGGTTTTTAAATAACCGAAGCCATAGACATACCTTATGGCCATAAATTTAAATAAAAATAAAATTATTAATTACACATTAAGATTCAATATAAATTACAATAAATTTGTTAATTATAATATTAAAAATCATATTATATTAAATTAAAAGTGTTATTATATTTGAGAGTTTATAAACTATTGTGATAGAAAAAGGCATAAAATACAATTGAGTTGTGAACTAATCAAATAGAGAGACATTGAATCAATAAAAGACCAACAATTAGATAACAACAGGCACCTTTTGCTTCAACTTCTACCTCATGATCTCTTTGTTGCAAGAAGACTTTTCTTTCTTCTGAAAGCTCAATGTGATATCCATCAATTAAAGTCCAATTTTCATACATGACCTTATTAGGTATTAGCTATAGAGAAATAATAACCAGAAAAGTAAAGATAGGGAAAATTGAAGTCACGTTAATGTAAAGTTAAGCACAACTACCTACCTTACAATGTGTTGCAATTTAACTGGTAGGAATTACCTTATGGTAGATTGTTGTGTGTTTTGCAACACACATAAATCATGCAAGTATACACGGTCACAAGTAATAAAGATTTGTAAGTAGAGTATCGTTCCCACTAGGATTTGTTACTATAGTTTGTTGAGTACTAAAATTGAAACTCTCTGATTTTATCCAAAACAATCGTTGATTTAACAAAAAGGTAATAAAAGAAATCTAGGATTGCAATTTTTCACTAAACTAATCCACTCAAATCATGTTATTTTCTTTTGATTTATATTTTTTAGTACATTTAATTTGTCAACCGAAAACTTCTTTTTTATTCATACATCTCTTCCGAGCTCCGTATAAACACACCTCGTTAAATTAATTCACTATATCTCTATGAGAATTAAATTTAATAAGATTCATTAAGTTCTAAGTTCTCAAATGGTCACACATACAATTAGGGTATATTCATATCCTTCATCATACATGTCATTCTATTTATGAGCAATATACACAAAAATGCCTTTCTCAAGTTTATTTTTATGCCACAAATCGTTTTGATAAAATTCGTAAATAATCAAAAAGCATTAAGCACAAAATAGAACGAACAAATCGAACGTCTTATAAATCTATAAAAAAAATAATTAAAATCAAAACTTCATAAATTTAGAACAAATGCAACCCTAGAAAAATTAAATTACTTCATAAAATTAAAATAAAAATTACAGCAAATGCAAAAAAATTGGAAGGAACAAGAAAGGAAATTAAAACATTACAGATCGTAAATATTTGGCACATGTAGAACACAACAGAAGCCAAAAATGGCTTCTGCGTGTTCCACCGTCCAGTCCTAATAACACAAAAATTCTAAACCAAAAAAAAACTCTACAACTCTATCATAATATCACCTATTTATAGCAAAAAAATACATCAAAAATATTAAAATATCATACATGCGTTAAAATTTGTATCGAAAATAAAACCCCGACATTCCCCATAAAATCCGCGGTCACGCGAAAATCAAAAACATATTTTAATTCACGTGAGACAAGGAGCCGTTTCTGCATTTTTTTTATTCATTGTGCGTGCCACGTGTCAAAATCTGATTCGCTGCAAGATTCCCTAAGGACACGTGGCAGCATATCATTGGGTGAACAAACCGGCTGCACGTAGGAACGGCACACGGGATAATGGCATGCCGAACGTGGGAGACAACGGCTGGAATGGGGACTTGATCCTGCACTTTCGCGCTCATGATAATATGCCACGTGTCATCACATTATTGGATGAAATGTAGAGTGGGACACGTGGCAATTTCTGATTTCAGGAATGGATTCAGGTGGACACGTCGCAGATTCTGATTCGCTGAAACTCCGGTTTCACGCTGAGATCAACGCACGGGATCAGAGGCGGGCGTGCGTGGGGGACAGCGGCTGGACGCGTCAGAACGTGGGTCCCACTCTGCACACCGGCCTGCACGGCAAGTGGGCCCCACTCGGGCACCGAGCCGCGTGAACGAATCTAGGACCACGTGATTTCGTAAGACGTGATCGGGACGCGCGCATCGTAGCTGTTTCTTATTTGATCGAACGGTCCATGATTGGTGCGTGTTGTTGGCGTGTGGTTCCTCTAATCTGCGAAGAATAATAACTTTTATTAATTATATTTTCACCCACAAATATATTTGAAATTACATTTTAACCTTTCTTAAATTACAATTAAGCCCTTTACTAATTTTAAATTAAATTTTTAAACTTTTAATAATTATAATTAAGCACAAACTTAATTTAAATTATATTTTCGATTGTTATAAATTGTAATTAAGAAACTATATTATCTGAAATTATATTTGTGGACAGAAATATGAAATTAAGTACATTTTCGATACAAATTATTTAATTTTATTAAAAATGTATTTTTAGCACATAAAAGGAAAATATTAATTTATTTAATAAAAATTAACTAAATATGAAAAGAACATAGCAATTATCATTACTAAAATTGATGAAAATAACTATATAAAATACAGTTATCATAGATCCTTGGATTCTGAACTATAACTGATGATTTCATACCCAAGACAAAATGGTTTAGAAAAACTTGGACAATTGGTAATTAAGACTTTCTATTCTGTGTGTACAAATAACTTTGCAAACGTATGACTAGGTTTTCTCCTTGTGTGAGTTTGGTAAGGCCTATATTTTTGTAAATTGTTACATGTAAGCTACTTATTGCTATTTTACATGCATAAATATATGATAAACAAAATTGGCAATGCCTATTTTTTAAATACTTTGGTTTTATATTTATAAAACTCTCGCAAGTGCACGAATCATTTTATATACAATTACAAGTATACTCCCAAGGTCAATCTAAGGAAGAAATATATGTGATTTATAATTTATTATTCAAACTTTTAAAAACAAAATTAAATTCTAAATATCCTATCACAATATTTTGATTTGTGTTTCCTAATATAATGACATAAAAAAATATAGATATGGATTCAATAAATAATAATGCAAATTTTTATCATTCATAATAGTGGGGTATTTATTGATATAATAACTAAGTTAATTATGCTTGCTCATACTATTTAGGTTATTAAAAATATAAATTAATATTTGTTGATTTTCTCTTTTTGGTATGAAAGTGTCCATGGGCAAGGCCAAATGTTTTTTCTTAATATTAATTTACTAATATCCGTAGGTGGGCCTATTAATTAATAAGTATGAAATTTCAACTTTATTTCTAATAAAATAGCAAACCATCTAATCATAGTTTTATGTGGAGTGAGTTAATTAGACTTTATTCAAGGTGTCCAAATTAAACCAAATAATTTAATTATCCGAGTACTAACTTTAAAGTTTTAAAACCATTATTGAAAATATATTGTCAATACATTTTCCAATAATAGTTCTTATAAAAAACTTTTCAAAAATAGAGATTCACTCTAATTATCGAGCGATTATACCAATAAATAAAAGAGCACTACTCTAAGTTTGTAATGAAAAATAATATATTTCTCTCTAACATCCTTAATATGAAATCTTGAATAAAAACAAAACCAATTTATTTTATAAAAATGTTTTACCTATTTGATATTTCATAAGTATAAAAACGTTATTATTATATCATATTTACAAACATCCAGTCATTTTAAATTCAATCATAGAAAAATTAAACATAAAAAATAACTATAAAGAATTCATTTTAAAATTATACCTCAAAAGAATTTTTACAAAACTTTGATGCTAATTCTATTGTTAGAAAACCTCCGAACAGATTTGCATTTCCATTTTTTGAATAAAAAACTTAAAATCTATAAAAGCATAACTAGTTCTTCTCAAAAAGAGAAGAACTTTAAAACTAAAAACTAGAGAGAGAGAAGAAATTTTTGTGTGTCTTTTTACAATGGAGGAGATGATACTTTTATAGGTGAGGAAAAAGCCAAAAAAGTGGGAAAATATTTCAAAAATTGAATTTGGATGCGTTTAGACAGGTTGGCATACGTGTGGGGGATGAGATATGTTGCAGATGGACGTTTGGTGCATAAGGGAAAGCACGGGATAGGTACAGTCATATGTTAGCACATGTAGGACTCCGTGCAATGTATGCTTGCTTCGTGCGGGCATGTGCTGACTACTGAGCGTGTGCTGTGGGTGTGCGTGCGTGGGTGCACGCACATGGGACTCGATGCGAATAGGCACAGCTGCACATGGAAAAGGCACGATTCGCAAGTGACTAGGAACATTTTTTCATTTTTCCATTTTCCCATTTTTTTTTACTTTTTCTCATTTTTTTTATGAACATATTTGTGATGTATTGCCTTTAGTTTTTTTTCATTGAGTCTTTAAATTATTTTTGAAGCTAACTACGTGAAAAAACAATAAAAATACCCGTGATTCTGAAAAGATAAATTTATTTAAAAATATGACAAAATCATACAAATATAAATATTTTTAATCAATTAAAATATATTAAATTATTGTAATTTTAGTACTTTTTAAGCACTCATCAATATCCTTTTAGTTGCATTTATTTATTCAAAATTACTAATAAAGTTTGTGTATACTTTTATGTAATAATTTTTATCTATTTTATAGCTGAGTTATTTAAGATTAAATATATTTATTCTATAATTATTATTTTCATAAACTTGTTTACTTAGTGAGTATTTTTAGTTGGCCTTTTTCCTTTTAATTTTTCCTATCAAAAAGCATTAGGTTTTTACTCAAGACTTAAATATTACCTTACAAGGAGACTTAAATGAGTCTATTGATTTTATCATTCATTCAAAATTACTATGAGCTTATTTCAATTCCGTGGTAACTTAGCTGTGTTACAAACTGTTTAGTAATCTCTTAATGATTGAGGACTACATAATAAATCAATATAATTTATTAGTGAGTATTATGTTTCTTTTTTATCTAGTTATAAGAATGGTAAGTTTTGAATACTGTAATCAAATAGGTGACATATTTTATTTTATAAATGTTAGTTTAGTGTAGAAAAACAAGAGAGATAATGCCAAAGTTTTTATAGGTTCTATTATGTAACAAGATTTCCTTAAGTATTATGCTAATCAGTATGGTAAATTCATATTTTAAAAGAATTTAGTTAGTTTTGCACCAAGATTCAAGAAATAAACATAAAATAACTCAATAGCAACACAATTAAGTTAAATTGCATAATGATATATTACTTTCATTTGTAAATTTTTAGTTTAATTATATTCTTCGTTATAAAATTCAATTAATTTTAAGTTTTTAATCATTGGAGTATTTAACGATTATTTAATAATATATTAAAAACTAACAAATTACCTCTCACACTTCAACTACCTCTTAGAATTATTTTAATTATTACATATATGGATATACTCAAATATTTTTATTTTAACAGTTTTCTCCCCAGGAGAAATTACACATAGAGAGGCTCACATTAGAGACCAGGATATATCAACTAATAAAAAATTAACTTATCGGTAAAGATTAACCATCATTAGTTACAAATAGAACTACTCATTTTTTTAGACAAAGTAATATATACTTTCACAATCAAATAGTTTCTTTTTTTGAAAAAATTACAAAATTAAGACTCATTCAAACTTATAAGTCATGGCTATAATATAAAAATAGCACCGGATAATGAAATTAATTCATAGTCTGGGTAGTATGACTCTTCTCCAACAACATAGACTCAGGATTAAATCTTACTCGTAAAATCTTTCTTTTATTTAATAAAAAAGAGACTTAATGCCTTTTTTATACTAAAAATATTAAAAAATAAGTACTTAAAAGTTAAAACTAACTCATACCTCTCCATTTTTATTGTTATGATTGAGTTTTAGAGTATTATTTAAAGTAGTTTTCCTTCTTATTTTTCTTTTTTATCTTTTTCCTAATAAACGGTTGTGCACACTTATAGGTGATTCATAACTTTTGTGATCATTATGGTGCACGCAACAAGTACACTACAACATCATTAACTTCACATCCTATAATTCTTTGGTTGGATTACTATCTAAATCATTTATTTCATTAAATCCATAACAATAATTTAACATTGATAACACCTAGATATCCGACACACCAACGAACTAGACCATCACGAGGAACTAGCACAAAGCATTCAATGTCCACCTAAGCAAACATGTATAATATAAGTTATACATATAAAATATTCCATCATTATACACTGAGGACATATATGATATATCTATCTTTTGAAGTGTTGATGAAATAAGTTTCACATCGACCAAGAGGAAGGCAGTTGTGTTGCTTATAAGACCGAGGTACCCCTTAACTTTCAAGTTGACTTCTGGGTTAAGAGAAGGGCTCGGTTGAATAAGATTGGTATCAAAGCAGGAACCTAGCGGTGGAAAAGCACCCAGCACTACCACCTTTGCCCACAAAGTAAGACCACCAACGGTCATTGACATAGTTGATGTGAGGGGGAGTATTGAGGAAATAAGTCTCACATCGACCAGGAGGAAGGCAACAATGCTGTTTATAAGACAGAGGCACCCCTTAACCTTCAAGATGGCTTTTGGGTTAAGAGAAGGTCTCGGTTGAATAAGATCTTCTCCTGGTTGATATGGGACTAATTTTTCTCAACACTCCCCCTGACATCAATTATTTCGAAGGACATTGGTGGTCTTACTTCGTGGCCACGGGTGGTAGTGCCGGGTGGCTCCTCAACCACCATGGTTCCTGCTCTGATACCAATCTTATTCAACCAGACCCTTCTCTTAACCCAAAACCCAGCTTGAAGGTTAAAGGGTGCCTCGATCTCATAAGTAACACTTCTTCCTTCCTCCTGATCGATGTGGGACTTATTTCCTTAACACTCACCCTCACATTGATTGTGTCGACTAACATTGATGGTCTTACTTTGTGGCCATGGGTGGTAGTGGCAGGTGGCTCCTCTTTATATAGGAGGTACAAGTAAACTAGTTGGGCCTAAAGCCCATAACATAATATACATTAATAGCTCTTCTCAAACTCAAGGTGCATGTGAAACCAGCTTGAGATTATCAACCAAATTACGAGTGCGTCCCCTACGAAGTGCCTTGGTGAAGATATGTGTAAGTTGATCATTGGAGGAGATGAGGAAAAGCTTGAGAGCACCATGGACAAGATGAGAACGAATAAAGTGACAATCAATCTCGATGTGTTTAGTCCATTCATGAAAAAAATCATTGTGAGCAATATGAATGGCACTCTAATTGTCACAATAAAGAGGAGTATCAGAGGATATGGACACACCCAAATCCTTAAGAAGACATCATAGCCAAAGGAGCTCAGATGTGGTATCAGCAAGAGCACAATATTATGCTTCAGTACTGGAGCAGGCCATGAAAGGTTATTAGTGAAGATATCTACAAGTTGATCATTGGAGGAGACAGGGAAAAGCTTGAGAGCACCATGGACAAGATGAGAATGAATAAAGTGATAATCAATGTCGATATGTTTAGTATGTTCATGAAAGACATCATTGTGAGCAATATGAATGGCACTCTAATTGTCACAATAAAGGGGAATATGAGAGGATATGGACACACCCAAATCATTAAGAAAAAATTATAGCCAAATGAGCTCAAATGTGGTATTAGTAAGAGCACGATATTATGCTTCAGTACTGGAGCAAGCCACAAAAGTTTATTTCTTACTTCGCTAAGAAATCAAAGAAAAACCAAGGAGAAAGTAATAACCTCTAGTAGACCTACGATCATTGGGATCTCCTACCCAATCAACATAAGAGAATGCATGGAGTATAAGATGAGACTGAGCCATGGAAGATAGTGCCTTTCAAGTAAGTAGAATGCATAGAATAACAGCATAGTGTGTCGATTGTGGAGCAGAAAGATACTGCTTACCTGATGAAAACATAAGAAATGTCTGACTGAGTAACTGTAAGATAAACCAGGTTGCTAACCGATCGTTTGTAAAGAGAGGGATTAGAAAATGGTCCCCTCCGAGGGTGTCAGATGTGCATTAAGTTCAACTAGAGTGTCAACAGTCTTACTGTCAGTAAGTCCAGCTTGAGATAAAAGGTCAGATGCTTACTAGGCTTGAGTAATATAACAACCATATATGAAATGAGTGATCTCAAGACCTAAGAAATAGCTGACATGTCCAAGGTCTTTCATCTCAAACTACTGACTAAGAAAATCCATGAGTTCTTGAATTCCACTGAGATCATCACCAGTTATGATCATATCATCCATATATAGGAGAAGAAAAATTGTGCCTGTATCATTGTGACAAAGAAATAAGGAAGAATCATAAAGAATGGCAGTGTAACCCAAGCAAAAGATGGTGGAGCTCAACTTGGCAAACCAAGCTCGTGGAACTTGTTTAAGGCCATAAAGTGCACGTCGAAGGCAACAAACCTTGTTTGTTTCAATAAAAAGACTAGGATGAGGTTGCATATAGACTTCTTCATGAAAATTCCCATTAAGGAAAGCATGTTTAACATCCATATAAAAAACGTCCCATTTACTAGCAGCGGTAGCAGCTAAAAGGGCACAAAAGAAGAGATAAGGGAAACTTGAGCAAAAGTCTCTTTATAATTAATTCCATACTCTTGTGTAAAACCTTTTACAATAAGACGAGCTTTATAGTGCTCAATGGACACATCAGAGTGAGTATTGATCTTATAGATCCACTTACAACCAACCACAGACTAATTAGGAGGGAGAATAACCAGATCCCAATTACAATTTTTGGTTAATTCATCAATTTCCTCTTTCATTGCAATCTGCCATAAAGGGTCAGTAGAGGCATCATGATAGGTGTGAGGCTTATAGACTGTAGCAAGGGTAGTGTAACAATGATAGTCAAGTAAATGTGCAGGAATGGATCTTACCCGGGTTAAGTGGTGAGGTGGAATGTCTTGTGGAAGATCTTTACATTGAGTAGGAGCAGGGGACCTAGGCTCAAGGTGGGGTAGCTCCTCATCAACCTGTTCATCTACAACTTGTCTATAAGAATCATAAAAAATATCAAAAGATTGAATAGAGAAGTCCAAAGGAGGATCAAGAGTATCTGTAGAAGGAACAAGACACTTATCTAGAAATATTTCTAAATTATAAGAGTTAGTTAGGGAAGAATGAAAATGAGAGAGTTCAACAAATAAGCAGTGTTCCCAAAAGACAACATTACGAGAAACACCAAGATGATAAGAGACATGATTATAGCACCGATACCCTTTTTGAGTTTCACCATAACCAAGAAAACAACAAAGTTTAGATCGAAGCTCATGTTTATTGTACTCATGAGGCTAAAAAAGAATGAAACATGCAGATTCGAAGGAGCAAAGGTAATGATAGTCTGGGGATGACCCAAAAAGGTGCTCATACTAAGTTTGATTATGAATAATAGTGCTTGGAATGCGATTAATGGAATGAACAACATGAAGATTGGCTTCTCCCAAAAATGGATAGAAACTTTGGTAAAAAGAAGATGAGAACGGACAGTGTCAAGAATATGACGAAGTTTTCTTTCGGCTTGATCATTTTGTTGAGAGGTGCCTGGACAAGTTAGATGATGTATAGCGCCATAGGAATGTAATAGAGCTTGAAAAGCATATTGAGTATATTCAAGAGCATTATTAGATGGAAAAGTTTTGATATGTTTGGAGAATTGTGTTTCAACCATTTTTGCAAAGTTACTGTATATTGGTAAGATTTTAGAATGATAATTCATAGGAAAGATCCAACTATAACGAGAATAATCATCAATAAAAACAACAGAATAACAAGATCCACCAATACTAGTAAAAAGAGAAGGAGCCTAAACATTAGAATGAATTAACTAAAAAATACTATTAGAGATAGACTCACTATTATTGAAAGGTAAAGCTGGCTATTTTCCTAATTGGCATGAAGTACAATCAAAATTGTCTTTGGACACAGAACCCAACATACCTTTAGAAGCTAACTATTGCACCCACATGGATAAGGCATGACCAAGACAAGAATTCCAAAGTGTAAGAGGAGGTAAGGAAGAAACTATAATAGATGCAGTAGTAACAGGTGGAAGATGAAGATTGTCCACGGGAAACATACGCCTAACCCTAGGACTGGTCCCAAGCTCTTGCCCCATCCTTGGATCCTACATAATACACCCAGAATAATAAAAAATAGGGCGATATCCTAGTTCAGCTAATTTTCCTACATAGCATAAATTATAGGATAGGTCAGGTATATGAAAGATCCTAGGAACGGAGAGGTTAGAGGTTGAAATAAAACCTACACTATTCCCATGCATAGTGGAACCATTAGCGGGCAGAACTAAGAGAGTAGTGGAAAGAGATGCATTACCAACCATACGAACCACTTGAGTTTTGATCTTCTATAGTTTAGTAGGGGAGAGGTTGATAGTAGATCCAAAATACTAGGACTCAACTGAAATGGAAGGCATCAATGGAGTAGGCTTAATATTAGTAATAAAAATAGTAGATTTTTTGCGATGGTAACAAGTTTCAATGGTATTGCCAAGACGCTTGCAATAATTGTAAAACTCCTTATTGGTCTACTTGCGACGATTGCTAGAGCTAGAGGAATCACTTAACTACTGAGGTTACTTAATGGCAAGAGTAGAAAGAGTAATAGCCAAAACATTGAACTTATTCTAGGTTTGAAGGGATGCAAGCTGAGCTTCTTCTCTAACCAAATCATTTACAGCAGTATCAAGAGAGGGAGGAGGACTGCAATTAAGAATCTAAACTCAGATGGGCTCAAATTCGTTGTAAAGTAACATCAGGAACTTATAGAGACCAAATTAATTTCTAATTATAGCATATTGTTGAGCATCCTTTGAGCATGCCCAAATTGGATCACAAAGGTCAATTTGGTCCCAAAGATAGCAAATCTTATCATACATACATTCCTTACGTAGTTATCGAATTTGGATAGCATGAAAAACAAAATACAGAAAAGTTTTTAAAAAAATATAAAAGGTCTATAGTTAATTAAAATCTTAAAAAATAATTTACCAAAAATAAATTGTATTATTTAATAATTTCAATTTTAAAAAATGTTAAAATAAAAAAATACACGTGGATAGCATCGGTTGACGTGTTGAATCGAAGATACACACGTAGATAACGTCAGTTAAACACATCAACTGATGCTATCCACAAGTAATTTTCCATTTCTCTTCTCTCTTCTCCATCATAACATCATTTTTAATTTACAACACCCAAAAAAACTCAAAACCGAGCTTCACCTCCTCCACTCTTTCTCATTTTCTGACCACCTCCGACGACCATTCCTAATGTCATTTAGTGGGTTTTCTTCCTATCCAAATTATCTTCCCAATCCCCGATTGTTTTGAGCGAAATACTTAAATTTTTTATACCCATTTTTTCACTTAGAAAACACCCTTTTTTTTCTTCATTTTGTCACTTCGTTTACTCTTGTAAGTATTTCTAATAATTCTACGTACTTATTATTCAATTTGTGTTATTTTTTGTATAAATTTTTTATTTATGTATGTTTTGTATTATGCGTGTTATTATTTGTTTGGCTAATTTTCTATGGAAATAATATCTGGATGTTGTGGGTTTGAGGGACTAGAATATTTACCATACATGGATAAATATTTTACATATAAATAATTATATTTTATTAGGTAAAAGTAATATAATTTTAAAATGATTAAAATGATAATTTTTTGTATTATGTATGTTTTGGTATATATTCTAAGAATTAGGAAATTCATATATAATAATACCTAAAATATATTGATTAGATACATATTTAATATGCCTAATTTCATTAATAGAAAATAGACAAATCTTGAATGTCAAAGTGTAGAATTGAGCAAGACTACATTTCTAGAGTTTAAAGTTTCATTGAATTTGCTTGTAGAAATAATAATAATGAAATTAGTATAATTTGATGTCCATGTGTTAAATGTAAAAATGAGCGATTTCATGAATTTGACGAGGTTAAGTATTACCTTATCCATAGTGGTATTCTTTTGAGCTATAAATGTTGGTATTATCATGGAAAAGATATTGATAATACTCATGGGGAAGAGATAAATAATAATGTGAGTGGATTACATACATCTTATCATAATGTACAGATAGAAAATATGTTTCATGGTTTTGAAGATGAACTACATGAGGATGATCCCGAAACCTTTAAAAAACTTTTTGAAGATGCCAAACAACCGTTGTATCGAAAATGAAAGAAATACACTAAAATGTTGGGATTGATTTATTTGTACAATGTGAAGGAAAAACATGATTTTTCCGACAAGGGATTCACAGAATTACTAAATCTACTAATAGATATGTTTCCTGAGGGTATTGAATTACCATCTTGTCCAAATGATTGCATTCTTTATAGAAAATAATATGAGACATTAGATGATTGTCTGATGTGTAAAGAATCGAGATGGAAGCATGCTATAAATGAGATAACACCTAAGAAAGGCGTGCCCACAAAGGTTCTTTGGTACTTTTCTCCAATTCCTCGCTTTCAAAGGTTGTTCAAAAGTAAAGAGACATCAAATATGTTGACTTGGTATTCAGATAATCGATCTGATGATGGGGTGGTACGTCATCCTTGTGATTTTCCAAATTGGAAAGTAATAGATAATTTATCCCCTCAATTTGCATCTAATCTATGCAATCTTCCTATTACCATTACTGCTGATGAAATTAATCCACATAGTTCCCTTAGTAGTAGATATAGCTGTTGGCCAGTAATTATGATAACATACAACCTTCCTCCCTGGTTATGTATGAAAAGAAAATTCATGATGTTAACATTATTGATCTTAGGATCGAAACAACCCGGTGTTGATATTGATGTATATTTATAGCCTCTGATAGATGATTTAAAGACGTTGTGGAATGATGGTGTAAATGTTTATGGTGCACATAAAGAAGAACACTTTAACTTGAGGGGGGTCCTTTTATGGACAATTAATGATTTTCCTACCTATGAGAATTTATCAGGACATGCAACAAATGGTTACAAGGGATGCCCTGTATGTAGTAATGGCACTTATGCCACTTATCTAGTTCACTAATGAAAGATGTCTTATAGAGGACATAGAATATTTTTTCCATCTTGACACAAGTTTAGATAGCAAAATAAATTGTTTGATGGTGAACAAGATCATGATTATGCACCCCAACCTTTGTGAGGTGTTGAGATATTAAGGCAATTGAATAGTATGACATTCAAACAATATGGAAAGATGAAAAAAATAATACTAACTAAGGTAGGGAAATAAAAGAGGTCAACTAATAAAAGGGGTGAAAATGAAAATGTTACTAAATCAGTAGACCATAGTTGTTGGAATAAAAAATCAATATTTTGGGAATTACCTTATTGGAAAGGCCTACACATTCGTCACATCTTAGATGTCATACACATGGAGAAAAATGTATGTGAGACCTTGATTGGAACATTACTTAATATACCTAGAAAAATGAAGGATGGAATTAAAGTAAGATTGGATTTAAAGAAACTAGGCATACGACCTGAATTGGCACCAAGGTTGGAAAAAGATAAGAATCGAACATACTTGCCACCAACATCATATACAATGTCAACAAAAGAGAAGGATGTGTTTTGTAAATGCTTGGCATGTGTGAAAGTTCCTGATGGTTACTCATCCAACTTAAGAAATTTTGTGTTTATCACCGATAAGAAACTTTATGGATTGAAATCACATCAGTGTTATATCTTAATGCAACAGTTATCACTAGTTTCTATTAGATCAATTCTTCCAAAACATGTTCGATTATCAATAATTTTTCTTTGTTCATTCTTCAATACAATATGCAAGAAATATATATCAATTGGCGAGTTAAACTCTTTACAAAAAAGATGTTGTAGAGACTTTGTGTCTAATTGAAAAATATTTTCCTCCTTCTTTCTTCGATATAATTATTCAATTGTGTGTTCATTTAGTTCGAGAGGTTCAATTTTGTGGTCCTACTTACTTAAGGTAGATGTATCCTTTTAAGAGATATATGCAAGTCCTTAAAGGGTATGTAAATAATAGAAATTGACTTGAAGGATGCATGGTGGAACATTACATTGCTGAAGAGGCCATTTAGTTTTGTTCTGAATACTTTAGTAGTTGCACTAAAATTGGGAATCCTACGCACATGTTGTTCTTAAAACGTCACATGATCCAAGTAGGTAACCCTATGCTTGGTGGAAGTAAGAAATTGTTTATTGATCCCACTCGATGGGAAAAAGCACACCGAATCATTTTGGTAAATGATAATGAGGCACAATCGTACATAGAGTAAGTGATGTTTAACCTTTTCCATTTATGCAAAAATTATTTTTTATTTAACTATTAATGATGATATCTACTTGATATATCTTTAATAACATTACATGATGCATTTAAACTTATTGAAGATTGATAACTATATTTTATATAGTTATTTTCATCTATTTTATTAATTATAATTGCTATGTTTTTGACATTTTTAGTTAATTTTAGTTAAATTAATTAGTATTTACTGTTTATTTGTTAAGGAATATATTTTTAAGAAAATTAAATAATTTGAATCGAAAACGTACTTAATTGCAATTTTATGTCCAAAAATATAATTTCAAATAAAAGAGTGCTTAATTTAAATTTATAAAAGTCCAAAATATAATTTAAATTAAAATCGGGCTTAATTTTAATTATTAAAAGTTTAAAATTTAATTTAAATTAGAAAATGACTTAACTGTAATTAAAGAAAGTATAAAATGTAATTTGAATTAAATTTGTGGTTTAAAATGAAATTAAATAAAGTTGGATTTTCTGCGCAGGAGAGAAGAATCCACGCGCCATCATCCACGCACACAATGTGGACCATCAGATCAAAATATAAACGGTTAGGATGCATGCATGTCCTTAAAACCCGACCAAATAGAGTGGGTGCAGGGTTTCCTCTATCACGCGTCTCGGTGCCCAAGTGGGGCCCACTTGCCACGCAGGGCGGCATGTAGGGTGGGACCCATGTGTCTAACGCATTTTCAAGGCATGATCTCGTGCGGCCGTTTCACATGCGCCCAGTTATACAATGAATCTAAAACTGCCACGTGTCCCACTTTTATATTTCATTCAATTAGATTCTGACACGTGGCAAGGTTTTGGTGAGCGCGAAAGTGCAGAATCACGCATGCATTCCAACCGTTGTCCCCCATGTTCGCGCGCCTCACCGAATGAAATGATGCCACGTGTTCTGTTGTGTTCCGTGTGTGCCAAATATTTTAGAGGAGTGATGTTTTAATTTTCTTTGTTCTTCATCTTATTTTCCTTGAACTGTTGTAATTTTTATTTTTAATTTATGAAGTAATTTAATTTTTCTAGGGTTGCATTTGATCTAAAATTATGAAGCTTTGATTTTAATTATTTTTGATAGATTTATAAGACGTTTAAGTTGTTTATTCTATTCTGTGCTTAATGCTTTTTTATTATTTATGAATTTTATCAAATTGATCTGTGGCACTTAAATAAACTTGGAAGAGGCAGTTTTGTGTATATTGCTCGTGGATAGAATGACATGTATGATGAAGGATAGGAATATACCCTAATTGTATGTGTGACCATTTGAAAACTTAGAGCGTAATGAATCTTGGCGAATTTAATTCTCATACGAATATAGTGAATTGATTTAACGAGGTGTGTCTATACGGAGCTCGGAAGAGATGTATGGATAAAATTAAATGTCATGATTTGAGTTGATTAATTTAGTGAAAAATTGCAATCCTAGATTTCTTTTATTTTGTTATACAACTCTTTTCTTAAATGTGTTCCAATCAACAATCGTTTTGGATAAAATCAGAGCGAAATAATTTTAGTACTCAACAAACTATAGTGACAAATCTCCGTGGGAACGATATTTTACTTACAAATCTCCGTGGGAACGATATTTTACTTACAAATCTTTATTACTTGTGACCATGTATACTTGCACGTTTTATGTTCTCCTAAAAGAGACAACAAAGATCGATCCTCGATATATAAAAAGGGAAGAGAAAAATGGTTGTATGATGAACATAAACGAGAGCTTATTAATTGGTTTTGTAACCATGTAACTGTCACATACAAGAATTCATTAGTACTTCTTTGCAATGTTTTAAAACTTTGCTTTAAACACATTCCATGTTTTTGCATACATAGATTCGAGATGAACTCAACAAACCCAATCATAAAATTACAGAAAGTTTAGAATGGCTTGCATATGGGCTAAAATTCAATGTCAAAATTGTTTCTAGTTTCACAATTAATGGATCGAGGTTTATGACTCAAGCTAAGGACAAAGTCTGAGTAGATTAGAATAGTGGTGTGAACATGGTTGCACAAACTATGAAATTTTCTAGTTCAAAAGATGGTAAACCTATACTTTCTAATAGAACATATTATGGTATAATTCAAGAGATTTGGGAATTGGATTATGAGGTCTTCTATGAAACAGTTTTCTTGTGTGATTGGATCGAAGATATCATCAATGTTGGATATAAAATAAATGATTTGGATTTACCCTTGTAAATTTATCCAAGATATGTCACACTGATGATCCTTTCATGTTAGTACTTCATGCAAAACAAGTATTTTACGTGAGCGATCAAATTGACACGAGATGGTTTGTTGTGTTAACGCCTCCACAAAAAGAGTTTTACCATTGTGATGCTTTTGAAGATGATGACTGTATGCTTGATACATTATCCAATATTAGTCATTTCTCAAACAAATTGTCTAATGTATGTGATGATTTAGTTGATGACCATGATTCTTCGTCATGGACTCGAAGTGATTATGAAGGAATATATGTATCTGATCAACAACCTAATTAAACATAATGTATCTTCTATATTGTTCTAATAACTCTTGGATGTTTATATATATGTATGTTCCTAAAATTATGAATTAATTTATATTTCTTCATTGTTTGTAGATATTTCATGGATCCTAGGGTAACACAACTTGTAGATCCAAATGATCCATTGGGGCATTTGAAAAGAAAGGGGTTGGGCGAATATATCTGATGCTCCACTTAACACGGTTTTAGAAAGTTCAATGATTTCATTGATGCACTGTTATGCAAATTGGCATGGAAATTTCATAACAATGAATCCAAACTACGAGTAGATCTTTTCAAACATAAGTGCGGAGATCCTAACTCCATATTTTCTATCCTTCCCTAATAAATAATCTGATTCTTCATTAAGAAAGGTATTTACTCAATCAAGTCACTTATTAATAATTCATTGAGTAAGTTAAGTCAATTAGTGATGGCACAACAATATATTTTGGAAAGACTCTTGGTTCCCATGGTTACCAAAGTTTAAAATTCCATGCACATCCACTTATTTCAAATGTACCTTAAGTACCATTGCCTCAAAGACTATCAGAGTGTAGAAATTTAAAAGATGGTGTTTGGAATTTAGAAGTCATTGCCCGTTTCTATTCAAATATGATAATTCAATTGATTTAAAGATTAAAAATCCTTATGATTTGTAAGAGAGATACTTGGATTTGGATACATTTACATTCAAGTAAATACAGTGTTAGACAAGCTTACAATTACATCATCAATTCAAGATTGCAAAACTCTTCTACAATGTGTAGAAAGTTGTGGTTATCTAAACTATATGAGAGACATAAAATTCTTATATGGAGAATTCTTACAAATTGTTTTGCCTATGAGTATATATATATATATATATATATAAGAATGTCAACACAATCCTTTGTACTCTATATAAATAATAGTTCATATATTCATCCCATGCGTATTTATTCAAAGTATTTATCACTTATTACTTATGACCGTATATACTTGCACGTTGATGTTCTTTTAAGATACCAATAGTAAACTACTCGAAGATTAATAGTTTATTTTCGTTATGTTTAGGTTATGCACAATTATCTTATATGTTTTTTTTAAGTTAAATAAATTCAATTGTTATTTGTCATTTAAATTAGAAAAATTCAATTGTGATTTTTCATTTAAATTAGAAAGAAAGAGACATGTTAGAGATGCGTGACCTTTTTTCTTCATGTATATTAGATGAATTTTATCTATTTTAGCTTGAAAACAAGCCATAATGTTCTTAAATTCGCCGACCTTTGAATCAAAGTTTTTCTTGGGTATTGAATATTGAGAAAAGGGATTCCAAGTTTATGTTACTTGGAAATGTTTTTAATTATAGCAGGTTGAATTAAATTACTAAGTTAACCTTAGTTAATTAGTAAATGCTTACTAACTACATTTTTTGTCATTATAAACCTTATTTCAATGAAATTATGCTAATGGGATCAATTTTATTAATTTTGTTAAATTACATGAATTAATCAATCTAACAACCTACCATTTTCTATACTTTTAATTACATTTATATCTCACAATAAAATATCTTGGATAGAGTTGCAAAAATATATTGCTAATGAATATGTTTATTTAGTTATGAATTTAATTAGTGATAGGGTAAATAAATAATTACCGAAAACATAAGAAGTTGAAGCACAAGTTCAAAATCCTAGCTTGATGATTTAATAAAATATTTGTTAAAACAAAATCAACCTGCAAACTCTAGAATAGAAGTTGAAGCACAAGTTCAAAAAATAATCAAATCAAATAACTATGATCACACTTATAACTTGCATAATTTGACATAATTTATCATTTTTCAACTTTAAACTTTAGTCTAATTTTATTTAACTTTTATAGATTTTAGATTTTATTTTTATTATTTAAATTTTATTTTAAATTTGAAGGTAATGAAGATCTAAAATTTTAGAAACATATTATCTAAGAACTCTTAAATTTAAATTAAGCTTTATTTAAATCAAATTTAAATTATATATATATAGTTAAATGAAATTAGATACAACGTAGGAGAGAGAAGGCCACCAATGATAAAACAAATAATAAGAAAACAGAACGCTTAGGAAAGAGAAAAAAGATCGCCGCTAGACTGAAAAGAACAAAAACAAAATCAAAGAAGATTCGAAAGTAAATGATTTTTGTGAGTCAATTTTCTTCTAATTTTTCTCATAAAATTAAGGTGAATTTGTTTATATTCAATATAATTTTAGCATGAACTAATTTTTCTTTATTCTAGGAAAAATATATAATTTAATTCTAAATTATTCTTGATTTTCTATGTTTATTTGAATTATTTCTCTTCATGTTTACTGATTTATTCTGAATTTATTGCTTCCAATTAACTAGCTATTAATTAGATTATTTTAGTCTTATGATTTACTATCAAAAGAGAGAATTATAGGATAGATCTAAAATATATTGGCATAGGTAAATATAGAGATCAAAAAACTTTTATAAACCTGTGTAGTTTTAAAATCAATGGTCTTAATGCTTTCTTGCTTTATTAAATTGCATACTCTTATGTAAATTAATGAAAAACAATATTTCTAATTAACTATCGAAAGAGGCTTTTGGATATTTTTTGGAGATTTCTAACAAACAAAGAGAATTAAATTCAATTAACTAGATGAGTAAAGTATAATGAGGAATTAGGTGAAATCGATTTCCTAGAAGTATTCTTTCTATTAATTTGATCTTTGAACAATATCTTTATTTTCTTTTGCTCATTTTCTTTAAATTAATTTTATTTTAAATTTCAATTACAATAACCTTAGTGATTTTTCTAGATAAAATTGAGATTAGTATAATTTTAGTATTTGTCAAAAGTAAGTCACTAATCCCTGAGGACAATACACTTATTATCATTTTATTATAAAACTACGAAACTATGCACTTGTAGTTTTGTACAAATTAAGTTTTTGGTGTTGTTGCATGGGATATTTTTTCTTATTTTTGCCAATATCGATACAAAGTAATATTGGTTTTAATTTAAAATTATATTTTATTTTTATTTTTATTATTTATTTTTATTTTTCTCTAGTTGTGCTTTTGACGTTGGATGCGTCGTACTAGAACTCAAAACATTATTCCTTTTGATCCGAAAATTGAAAGAACCTTTAGATCACAAAGAAAGAAGAAAGTACTAGCCATGGCTGAAGGAGAATAGAATGCACAACCATACACCTTGAAGGATTATGTAAGGCCAATTGTGAATGAAAATTACTCAGGTGTAAGACACCAGACCATTAATGCCAATAATTTTGAGCTCAAACTTGCATTGATCAGCATGGTGCAACAAGCCCAATTTAGTGGATCACCACTTGATGATCCCAATATTCATTTGGTGATGTTTTTGGAGATTTGTGACACTATAAAGATGAATGGTGTTACTGAAGACACCATTAGACTGAGATTGTTTCCTTTTTCATTAAGGGACAAAGCCAAAGGTTGGCTATAATCTCTACAACTGGGAAGCATCACTAGATGGCAAGACATGGTAGAAAATTTTCTTACTAAATTCTTTCCACCTAAAAAAATAGCCCAACTCAGGAGTGAGATTAGTCAATTAAAAAAATGATTTTGAGACACTCAATGAAGGATGGAAAAGATATAAAGATATGATTTGACGTTGCCCTCAACATAGATTTTCAAAATTGGTTGCAAGTTCTGATGTTCTATAATGGTTTAAATGGGCAAACTAGAACCATAGTTGGTGCTGCTTCTAGTGGAACTTTATGTCAAAGACACCTAAAGGTGCTACTTCTCTTTTGGAAGAAATGCCTCAAATAACTATCAATGACCAATTGATAGATCTATGGCTAAAAATGTTGCATGAATTCATGAATTGGAGCTGTTTGCTACCCTTACAGCTGAAGTAGCTTCTCTATCTCATCAAATTTCAACCTTGACATCCCAAAAAATTCCATAAAGTGAAGAATATATTGTAGACTTAAGTACGATAGTTTTGATGAAGGAAGAAAATCAAGAACATGTTCAATACATCAACAATAGGAACTACAACTATCGTGATAATCCTATGAAAAATTACTACAATCCAAGGCTTCGAAATCATGAGAATTTTTCTTATGGAAACACAAAGAATGTGATGCAACCTTCTCCAGGATTTGATAGTCAACCAAGCGAAAAGAATATGTCACTGGAGGATGCCATGGTTTCCTTTGTTGAAGAGACCAAAGCAAGGTTTAAAAGGAATGATTCACGGTTGGATAACATTGAGACTTATTTTAGAAATATGGGAGCTACTATGAAAAATCTTGAAGTACAAATTGGGAAACTAGCAACAACCATAAATGCACAACAAATAGGAACTTTTCCTAGCAATACAGAAGTGAATCCAAAAGAAAAATGCAATACTATTACACTTAGGAGTGGAAAAGAAATTGAGAGGTCACCATCAAAGGAAACCAAGTCCATCCCTACATCTATAAACTATGGCCAAAGCAATAATAAAGTAGAAGAATAGGAGATTGTTGATAATACACTAAGAAAGGCTGACATGCCTCCATCAATTTCATTTCCTGAAAATTATCCTATTCTCTCTACTCCACTTCCTTATCCTCAACACTTTCAAAAACAAAATTAGATAAGTAATTTTCCAAGTTTTTGGATATTTTTAAGAAAATTCACATAAATAATCCTTTTGTAGATGCCTTGGAACATATGCAAAATTTCCAAAGAACATCATTTCTAAGAAGAGAAGGTTGGAGGAGTTTGAAACAGTGAATCTTTCTGAAGAATGTAGTGCCATTCTTCAAAAGAAATTGCCTCAAAATTAAAAGATCTAGGAAGTTTCACTTTGCCTTGCACTATTGGAAATTCATTTTTGGAGAAATATTTATGTGATCTTGGTGCTAGCATTAATCTTATGCCATTTTCTATTTATAGGAAATTAGGACATGGAGAGATGAAACAAACAACAATTTCTTTGCACGTGGAATCATAGAAGATGTATTGGTAAAGGTGGATAAATTTATTTTTTCTACTGATTTTGTGGTGTTAGATATGGATAAAGACTAAGATGTCCCACTAATTCTTGGCCGACCATTCTTGGCTATAGGAAAGGCTTTAACAGATTTTCAAAAGGGTGAGTTAACATTGAGACTGAACAAGGAAAAAGGTTACATTCAGCATCTATAAAGCCATGAGATTTCCAGAAGATCTAAGAACTTACTTTCGGGTAGATGTCATTGAATCTATTTTAACATTTAAAGTTCATAAAATCACGTTATATTTAGTGCTTTTAAGCACTCATATCAAGGACAAAATCAAAAATGAAATGAAATTAAACTATCCTAAATCATTTTTGTAGATTGACATGATTGTATTTAGCGTATACAACAAGCCTTTAAAACCTTAGGTTTCCCTAGTGGATGAGTTTAAGTCACATGAGGGTTTTCAAAGATGATACTCGTAAACATCAACCTTTCCACTAAGGTTTCTAGGGAAATCAAAGTGCTATAAATACCCCCATTCATTTATCTTCTCTTCACCCTTGTTTGCACTACTGAAACTCTACCAAAATTCATACCAAGATTTATATCTATTTTTGAAATCATTTTGGAAAGCTTACATTTCAATGTGGGTCGTTCTGTGAGTTTGGAATCAAATCTTAGATTTGATATTTGTAGTGGACGGTCTATGCATTGAATGTATGAGTAGTTACATTTCTTATTATAATTAGTAGTTATAAATCACACTATTTTAGATGGTATAAGCTATGAAGGGTAGTCGGGTTCAAAATTTAAACCAAATCATTGTGAAAACAATAGGTAAAGAGCTACAATAAGTAATTAGGATGGAGGTCTAAACTGAAAAAGGTAATAGTAGTTTTATAGTCTATTAGAGTATTAATTGTTTTATTGTTTAGTGAACTCTTTGCTGCTGAGTAGTTGCCTTAAACAATTCGATTACGTTACCATATAGATGTGGTCTGTGTGGGTTTACCGCATTATATTGGTTGTTATGTATGATCTATTATTATGTTAGTATAATACGAGTTTAAAGTGTATATGTTATAACATACTAAAAGCTTAAACACTAATTACAAAGCCTTTATATTCTTGCTTGCATTATGTTAAATTTATGTAATATATATTGTTCAAAGTTATTTCGTTATCTAATATTATACTGTTTGTGCTTCTACTGTATATTCTACATAAATTATTGATTTCCTATCAGTACGAGTTATGGCTCAGTCCTTAGGGAGTCTGCATCTCCTTACCCTTGTAATGTACCTGGTTGTGGACTCTTTCAGTAACAATTAGTTGAAAATCATATTCATATCCATGTAAAAAATAAATCAATATTACTTTGTCCAATTTTAGTGTTTGTAATCTGAATTCCCTTCAAATCTAGCCTCACACGTTATACTCTCAATATCATATTGATCCTATTGGTTTAAGTACTCATCCAAAGGTATATGCGAATAAAAGTTATGTAAAGAATTAAATTAATGATTTCGCATTTGTTTAAAGAAGAAAAGGCTAAAAGTAATGCATAATATTGAACTCATGAAAGGAATCGAATAAAAGGGTTTATAAAGAAATAAAATACTATTTCCTATACATCAATCAAAATTATCAAATAAAAATTTCAAGTTATGTGCTTTATAGAGAAGAAGAAAATGCAATGACTTCTTGAAGATTTATTTCCTATTTTTATTTTGTATTTATCCATCTCTCACAACTTTCTAGGATATTTTAGGTTATAGTATTTAGTTTATACTATTTTTTTTATCTTATCTTGACTTTTATTTTTTCTTTCTCTTTATATATATATATATAAGAGAGGACCCATGTACAGTTTGTATATATTCTGGTATGCATGATTTGGTTAGTGAGTAATTTTGATTTTCTTTTGTATTGACTTTGGAAACCCATATATGTCTTCTTTTTTTGAAGTCATACATGAATGAAAAAGAGCATATACTATCAATTACTACATAACTCATTCAATTTAAGCAATAAAAATAAATATATTACACTTAAGCAGATGTAAACATTCTAGCATTCAATTTAAAAACCTATAGAGATCATTGATGAGTGCTCAAAAAGTACTAAAATTATCATGATTTTATGCACATTAATTGATTAAAAATATATATATTTATATGATTGAATCATATATTTATATAAATATGTTTTTTCGAAATCACGGGTATTTTAATCATTTTTTAGTTATTTTCGCTTAAAAAAGTAACCTAAGACTGAAAGAAGAATACTGGAGGTAATACATCACAAATATATTCATAAATTAAAGGAGTAAAATTCAAAAAAGATGGAAAAATTGGACAAAATGGGTCAAAAACATCAAAAATGTCAAAAAGGAGGAAATCGCGCATGCAGCTGCCCAGCTGTGCCGAGCAACGTGCGCATCGTGCCAACACAATGCCCAGTCCACACGTGCCCCTGCCCCATTCCGAACCCAGTCTGCCCCATCCGTGCGCGTCGCTGCGCCCATACAACCATGACGTCAGTAGTATGACATCATCATTCACTACTTCGCGTTTTCTCCATTTTAATCATTTTTTCACCCACTTTTTCTTCCCCTTCTCACCTATAAATACCCCCATTCTATTCACTTCAAATCACACCTAAAAATAAATCTTCTCTTCTCTTTCTTTCTCTCTATTTCTTAGTTTTTAACTTTTCTTATTTAGTTTTTCTTAGTTTTAGAGTTCTTCTCTTTTTGAGAAGAACTAATAATGTTTTGTAATTTATTTTCTTTTTGATTCAATAAATGGAAATGCAAATTTCATTTGGAGTTTTTCCTGCAACAGAGTTAGCATCAAAGTACTGTAAGGATTTTATTTTCGTTACAATTATTTTTTATGTTTTATTCTTATATGTTATATTTAATTTGTCTGTGATTAAATTTAACATTGTTGGCTTTTGTAAACATGATATAATAATAACGTTGTTATGCTTGCGAAATATTAAATAGGTAAAAATGTCCAAAATGAATTGATTTTATTTTTATTCAAGATTTTATATGAAGAATGTTAGAGAGAAATATATTATTTTTCATTACAAAATTAAATCTGAAAATTAGATTTTAAGGTTTAGTTATCCGGTCTGATTTAGAGTAGTGCTCTTTTATTTGTTCGTACAATCGCCCGGTAGTTAGAGTGAAGCTCTATTTCAAAAGATTTTATAAGAATTATTATCTGAAAATGTATTGACAACATGATTTCAGTAGTAGTTTTAAAACTTGAAAGTTAGTACTCAGATAATTAAATTCTTAGGTTTAATTTGGACACTTTGAATAAAGTTAAAACTATCTAACCCTACCAAAGGTGGCATTAAAATGGTTCATTTTCAATCTCTTAGAAAAAGGAATTAATTTAATTAACCAAATTAGTTATCAACCCCACCCATAGGTGTTAATTGATTTGTTTAGTTAACAAAGAATATCGAACCTCACCAAAGGTGGTATTCATATAAAAAAGAGAGAATCAATAAATATCAATTTATATCTTTAATAACCTAAATAATATGAGCAAGTATAATTACTTAGTTATTATATCCATAAATACTCTAATATTATAAATGATAAAATTTGCATCAATATTTATTGAATCTGTATCTATGTTTATTTTTATGTTATTAGATTAGAAACACAAAACACAAAATATCATGATAGGATGTTTAGGATTTAATTTCGTTTTTAAAAGTTTGAATAATAAATTAAAAACCACATATATTCCTTCCTTAGATCAACCTTGGGAGTATACTTATCTTTTCTATGAAATGATTCGTGTACTTGCGAGAGTTTTATAAATATAAAACCAAAGTATTGGCAGGATTGGCGATGCTGGTTTTGTTCATCAATCATCTAACAATTTGAATTGTAAGAAGAGTGTCTAAAATAGTAGAAAATATTATCATCATAATAGAAAGATAAAAGCTCAAACTATTCTTACAAGGTAGTCTCCACTAATTAATTCCTAAACACCAATTTCTTGTTTATTGCAATTTTAATATTTTATTATGAAATATAAATTATAATAAATATGAACTAATTATCACATCATTTCATGATATGTTCAAGAAGCAAATATATACTTCATCATTTACCTAAAATTAATTAAAAGATATGGTAATTTTGCAAGAAAATTTTAAAATCAAACCTAAAATTCCTTAACCAATAAAAACAAATAAAATTAAGTAAATAAAGATGAACACACATGAAAATATAAACAATGTTTAATAAAAATTTTAAAAAATTGCTCAAATTTTTTGTACATTTAACTTTTTCCACCTCAACCTAGAGCTTACATTGCCTTCATTGTTGCAATTACAATGAAGGTGTGTACAAATATTTATTCATTTTCTAAATGTGCTCAAATATTTATGTGAAAATGCAGGTGTATCTATCATTCCAAACATTTTAATTAGATAGGTAGAATACTATGTACTTCTTACATATCTCAACAAACTAGTTATTTAATAGTTCTAAATATAATAAACATTGTTCACATGGCAGGAAATAAAACTAAAATAAATAAAATGAAACAAAAACAAACATAATATCGAAAAATTAATTAAACTAAAGTTCACAACATAAAATAAAATAAAATACATTCAAATAAATATAAAAAATTCATAATTTTTTTGAAAGAAATTTGGAGTTTAGTTCTCCATGTTATCCAATCCTTATTCTTCCAGACGTTACCATGATCATTCTAGTGGTGTAAAGGTGAAATAATAATATTGATACTAAGGTGCTACTAAATGGCTTGAATACATATTACTACAAAATGTGGCATTTAAGTCGATATCTAAAGTCGGTTTTTGGATAAAACCAACTTATAATGAATTTAAAGTTGGTCCGGTAAAAACCTGACGCTACATGTAGCGTCAATTGACGTGTTGAACCGATGCTACACGTAGGACGTAACTTTGGTTCTACGTGTCAACCGATGCTATCTACGTGTGTAGCATCGGTTAACATGTAGAACCGATGCTACGTCCTCATGTAGCGTCGATTCAACACGTCAACCGACACTATCGACATTGGTTTTTCCTTTTCTCTTCTTTCTTTTCCATCAGACACAACATTTTTAATTTGCAACACCCAAAAACTCAAAACCGAGTTTCACCTCCTCAACTCTTTTGCATTTTCCAACCACCTATGATCACTTTTCCAATATATTCTAGTGGGTTTTCTTCCTTTCCAAATTATCTTCCAAATCCCCTATTTTTTTTAACAAAATTAATACTCAAATTTTTTATACCCATTTTCTCACTTACAAAACACCTTTTTTTTATTCATTTGATTCATTTTGCACTTCATTTACTCTTGTAAGTATTTATATTAATCATATGCACTTATTATTCACTTTGCATTATTTTTTGTATAAACTTTTGTATTATGTATGTTTTGTATTATTCATGTTATTATTTGTTTGACTGATTATCTAGGTGGGTGAAGGGAAATAATATCCGGATGTTGTGGGTTTGAGGGACTAGAATAGTTACCGTACGTGGATAAAATTATTTACATATAAATAATTATATTTTATTTAGTAAAAGTAATAAAATTTTAAAATGATTAAAATAATAAATTTTTGTATTATGTATGTTTTGGTATGTATTCTAATAATTAGGGAATTCATATATAATAATACCTAAAATATATTGTTTGGATACATATTTAATATGCTTAATGTCATTAATAGAAAATGGACAAATCTTGGATGTCAAAGTGTAGAACTGAGTAGGATTACATTTCTAGAGTTGAAAGTTTCTTGGAATTTGCTTGTAGAAATAGTAATAATGAAATTAGTATGATTCAATGCCCATGTGTTATGATTATGCATTAAAAATCAACAAAAATCTTGGCACTTTGATGGCTATTGTTGGGAGGGCATCTTGATGAGTGCTCAAAAAGCACTAAAATAACCATGATTTTATGTACCTTAATTGATTAAAAATATATATATTTATATGTTTTATCATATATTTATATAAATTTGTCTTTTTTGGAATCACGGGTATTTTTATTGTTTTTCAGGTATTTTGGCTTAAAAACCTCAATTTAAAGACACAAAGAGGAATACTTGAAGCAATACATCACAAATATATTAATAAATAAGTGGGAAAAGGTCAAAAAATATGGTAAAATTGGACAAAATGGGTCGAAAAGGTAAAAAATGTCAAAAAGGAGGAAATCGCGCCCAGAGCAGCCCATCCCGCGTGCGCCAGCGCCCAGCCGCGACGAGCTACGCGCACGGCTACTGTTCATCCGCGCAAAGCGGCGCACGGCTACTGTTCATCCGCGCACAACTGCGCGTGTGGGTACTGTTCATCCGCGCCCAGCTGCCCTCCGCGCGCCCAACGTGTTTTCGCCCCATTTTCCACGTGCAGCCGCCCCCATGACGTCATGCTGACGTCATTGATGACCTCAGCATTTCCATTACACCTTTTTCATTTTTTAACATTTTTTAGTCATTTTTTCTCTCCATCCTCACCTATAAATACCCCCCTTCCCTTCACTTCAAAAACACACCTCAAAACACACTTCTCTCTTCTTTCTTTCTCTCCATTTCTTAGTTTTTAGTTTTTTTTAGTTTTTCTTATGTTTTAGCTAGTTTTTCTTAGTTTTAGAGTTCTTCCCTCTTTGGGAAGAACTAGTTATGTTTTTGTAATTTATTAGCTTTTTGATTCAATAAATGGGAGTGCAAATTCCGTTTGGAGGTTTTCTAGCAACAGGAATGGCATTGAAGTACTGTAAGAATTTTATTTTCTTTGCAGTTATTTTTTATACTTTATTCTTACATGTTATATTTAATTTGTCTGTGATTAAATTTAACTGTGCTAGCTGTTTATAAAAATGATATAATAATAACGTTGTTATGCTTGCGAAATATTAAATAGGTAAAAATCTCTAAAATGAATTGATTTTATTTTTATTCAAGATTTTATATTAAGAATGTTAGAGAGAAATATATTATTTTTCATTACAAACTTAAATATGAAAATTAGATTTTAAGGTTTAGTTATCCGGTCTGATTTAGAGTTGTGCTCTTTTATTTGTTGGTACAATCGCCCGGTAGTTAGAGTGAAGCTCTATTTCAAAAAATTTTATAAGAATTATTAGGTGAAAATGTATTGACAACACGTTTTCAATAGTAGTTTTAAAACTTGAAAGTTAGTACTCGGATAACTAAATTCTTAGGTTTAATTTGGACACCTTGAATAAAGTTTAAACTGTCTAACCCCACCAAAGGTGGCATTTAAATGTTTCATTTTCAATCTCTTAGAAAAAGGAATTAATTTAATTAAGCATATTAGTTATCAACCCCACCCATAGGTGTTAATTGATTTGTTTAGTTAACAAAGAATATCTAACCCCACCAAAGATGGTATTCATACAAAAAAGGGAGAATCAATAAATATCAATTCATATCTTTAATAACCTAGATAATACGAGCAAGCATAATTAACTTAGTTATTATATCCATAAATACTCCACTATTTATAAAAGATAAAATTTGCATGAATGTTTATTGAATCTATGTTTAATTTTCTGTAAGTAGATTAAAAACACAAAAACCCCAAAATATCGTGACAGGATGTTTAGGATTTAATTTCGTTTTTAAAAGTTTGAATAATAAATTAAAAACCGTATACATTCCTTCCTTATATCGACCTTGGGAGTATACTTATCATTTTATTCGAAATGATTCGTGCACTTGTGAGAGTTTTATAAATATGTCCGTTGCGGGGATGGCATCAAAGTTTTTGGCAATCCCGATTCTGCTCATCACATCTAGCATAAATGATGGATGGATCGTGCCATTTCCTATAGAAATTTCTGGTGTAGACATTAGCCAAACATATATATCGATTGAGTGCATATTGTAGCTATTTGAATATCAAATGATTGATTTAAGTATACTTCAAATGTGGACAAGGTAAGTCCTCAATCAGTAAATACCTTTCATTTATATAGAACATATATAATTATATGTATATTATCTAATTATTTATATATATTTCTTTTATATAGGGCATGTTATTATCGACTTCAATATAATCACTCATTATATTTAGCAATGTTCTATGATTCTTCATTTTCCAATCAATATCAAGAGAATGATGTTAGCATCAGAGCTAAACAATTATGTGATAGGGCATTAACGCTTAACAGAAATCAAAAGTTGATAATCCCTTGGCCATTAAGGTTTGAACAAGGCCAAGATCATTGGATGTTGGTAATCCTTGATCTTTATGGAAATCATGTTTGGTACTGTGACTCAACTTCCTTAGAATTTAGTAAAGATACAAAAAATAGTTGTTGAAATGTAAGAGTTATAGCTAGCTATTTTTTTCTAGTGTTCTTTGTAATATTTAATAAAAAACTAACTATTTTAAACTTTCATAGGGCATGGAAGCTGTGGAACAAGAGTAGTGGCATTGCCTTTAAATAATCTCATAAGGTTATATGGCACAAAGTTATGGTATGTACAAGGGAATATTAATAATTTTATTAATTTTACTATTGAATAATAAAGATGTTCGAATATGGAAAATCATGTACACTTGTTTTTTGAAGGTTCCAAATGGTTCAAATTATATCATCACAAGAAGAATCGGGAGAAGATTCTGATGATCTTGAATAGCATATGACAACATAATGATAATTTTGATAATGCTTTAATTTCTCTATTCCTATATATGAAGTCCCTTGTTTGATGGATGTTTATGTGATCATGTATTTAGGGGAATGAATTGTCTTATGGACCTGTTTTTTGCCCAAATTTCATCTCATGTCTCTTACCTAGTTCCCTTATGACAACATCGTGATATTCATTGGCCAACCAAGTATAGGAAACCCACAAAGAATCATCATTTCAGTGTAATATCATGAATTCATAAAAAATAACTTATATATGTTAAAAGATTAGTAAAAGAGATTACCACATCGACGCTTAAGTGATATAATAATAACCTTATCCCTTCGAAATCATATTAGCATTGTATTAATCTTTTGTCTATAAATATGAAGCTATCTGAAATAAAGCTGTTATTTTTAATACTATAATGGACTCTAAATATGAAAACAAGTGTAACTCTGATTTGTTACTTGGGTTGGTCGACTTTTGGTGCCCATAAACTTATGGAACAACTATTTTTTGCCCAACCAACCCAAGTAACAAATAGGAGTTACACTTGACTTCATATTTAGAGTTCATTATAGTATTAAAAATACAAGCTTGATTCCAGATAGCTTCATATTTATAGACAAAAGATTAATACAATGCTAATATGATTTCGATGGGATAAGGTTATTATTATATCACTCGAGCGTCGATGTGGTAATCTCTTTTACTAATCTTTTGACATATATAAGTTATTTTTTGTGAATTCATGATATTACATTCTTATTTTGAATTTAGTTACATATATTTTTTTGGTTGGAACAAGTGGGGCTATGATATGCATATTTTTGATGATTTACAAGAAGAATGGACAGAATACTTTGTTCCAATTATAACATTAGGAGAAGAATATGATGATCTTGAATAACATAGGATAACACCATTGTAATATTTATAATTTTTTAATTTCTCCATTCCTATGTCTTTTTATACTGCTTGTTTGATAGATGTTTTCGTACTCGAGTATTTAGGTGAATGAATTGTTATATGGACCAGCTGTTTTTTGCCCAATTTCCTTGTCACTATGCTGGTGATTCTAAGCCAACTAAGCTTCCTCTCCTTGAAATAAAGTGAGAATATCACAAAATCCATGATACTTTGATGGCATCATTTTATTTGTAATTTAAGTTAAATAAATTTGTATTGTATATAAATTATTTTTTTGTAGTAAATTTAATTATCAAGTAATTAATTATATTTAATTTTTCAATTATTTTTATTATTATTTAAACTTTGTTAAATTTTTTTTTGTTTTTTTTCTATATGTGATCGAATACATGCTATTAGTAGAGTAGAAAATGAGTAAAATATGTATAAAAAAGATTTTAAAGTCAGTTCAACAAGTGGACCGACTTTACGTTCAAAATCGGTTCAACGCGTAAACCAACTTTAAATTTTAAGTCTTACAATTTAAAGTCTGTTAAAAACTGACTTTAATGCCCGGTTTTGTAGTAGTGATACCCCGAGATGGTTAAGTTGTAACCTATTCATTTCATACATTAAACGGTTATGATTTATCTAATCACGATGTTGTCGATTTAAAAATCTAGCTTGTTGGGCAATGTAGGCTTACTGATAATCTTTCATGTAGGTCATTTTTTGATCCAAATGATGTAATTCATCTTTCATTATCATTCTAGATGAATAAGTGGCCTTTCGATCCCTTTGGGTAATGTTTATACCAGAAGTGAGTCCCATCGTAATACGCTGCATTTATAAATTCTCCAGGTTGAAGTATAACTTCCCTTTTTTATTGAGTTACCCCCACATTTTTACATAAAGTAGTAATGAGCTAGGGAAAAAAGTAACTCAATTTTTGGGTGTTAGTAGATAACTTAATCCTGTGATGAATTATATTTCCTACATCCGTAAATATTTTATATGTTATAACATATAGTAATATTGCGCTCTCTACCCATAGAACTATAATGCCTAGTGGGATCAATGATACAATATCGAAAGAAATCACATAAAAGAATCTTAAAAGGGGTGTTTGTTTGGTGGGAAAATTCGAATTAGGTTTTTATAATTTCTACGCTAATTAGGCATTTTTTGGGAACAATTGATGCTAGAGAAGTGTTTAGCTATCAATTTTAAGTGATTTTTAGACAAAAATGATTTTGGCGAGAATTTGGGTAAAAATAAAAAAATTTATGTAAAAGAAGTTGGATTTGCATGGGGCAAAAGAGGAAAAAAGAAGAAGTATATTTAGATTGAGCATGCTCGATCAATCGAGATATTCAAGTCTCGAACGATCTAGTTCATACTTTATTGATAGACCTTCAAAAACCCTAAAATTTTTAAAAACTCCCCCTAAGTTCTATAATTACCCAAAAATCTCAAATAAACACTTAAATAAATCACAAAATTTAAAATTATTATTATTATGTTTATATATTTTTGAATAAAGGAAGTTGGTTTATTCAAATATGAACATTACTTGAATAATCAATTTTCTAGTATGAAATAAAGATTATGCTTGAAAAAATTAGATTATTCATGGCAAGCATAATTAACCCTATAAAGCACATATATATTTCTCCTCAAATATCCTAACATGTTGACAATTACTCAAAATGAAATAAAATTTGAATTACAATAGTATATTAATTTATCCATTTATGATTACTTATGAAAAATTTAAAGTAAAGAGTATCACCAATCATGCAAAATTGTTAGTTGAAATTGAATTTGCACATAACAAAAAATTTCTTTACTAAGAGAGAGCTTTAATTTTGTATTCCCTTACAAACTTATCGCACTTATTTTCTTTTATTCTTTTTGAATGAAGGAATGGCTATAAAATTTTCTCTTTGCATAACCATTTTTGGCTCTCTCTTTTTGTGTAAAAATTATATATAATTTTGTTTATTTATTTCTTTTATCACCTTATTTATTTATTTTTTGATAGGAAATATGCACTGGCTAATAAACTTGGTATGATAACTTCGACACTAGTTTTGAGGTAGCTCTCTCCGCTCACTATGATAGCTTTCACACATTACAATAGGTAGTCTTATCAAAACTTCGTATCTCTTTATAGTGGTATTTTATATAGTGAAAGACAGAATTCGACTATAGTTTTTACAATCAACATTATCTCAAATCCTAAAATCTCATATAATTAATTATAAATTTCATACTTGATATACTTATGTATTCAGTGAGTGTTTGAGTAAGTTCTTTTTAACATCGATCACCATATATAACAAAAAGCATATATGCACAGAACAATATCCTCAATTACACAATGAATAATTAATCAAAATAAATATGATTTTATAAAATATTTATTATTTTGTTCCAAAATAGTATTTGAGTTTTTTCTAAAATCAAAATTAATAATTAAACAACTAAATTCAAAATCCAAAAAAATTATTTTAACTAATCAAACTAAAAGACTCACCTAGGATCAAAAAGCATAAAATTATAATTCCTAGGTGAAATAGAGACAATGAGATGACCGAAAACGTACTATCTTTCTTAACCCAAATTTTCTTAGATTTTGGTTTTCCTATATTTTTGGGTATGGTAGTAATATACTTAGTTTCCTTTTGACTTTTTATTAGGTTTATTCTTATTTTTGGCTTTATTATTATTCTTTTTACTCATTGGTGGAGAAGCAGGATACATGTATGAATGATGAAAATTATTTTCATAATATTTAGCACTAAAGGCATTGTTATAATAGAGATAAGTCCTAAGGAATCTACAATAAATCTAATAAGTGCTTTCCTACCACAGTTATGACAAACAGGCACAAATTCAACATGTTTTTCCACAACATGTGTAATTATTCTTTGAGTATATTGTGTAATAGTAGGAGAAGGGTTAGAAGGCCTCACATATGTGGTGGTTGATAGTGAAGGAATGAAGCTCTCATCCTTATAACCATTGTAATGTGTATCATGTGAGGAGGAAATGTTTGAAGGTTTTACAAATTCAGTTGATTTTGAAAAGTTGGCATAAGTGCTTATCTACATATATAACCCCCTCTTGTCTCCAACTGGCTTTCTATAATCCAGATCTTTGTTTAATCTTTCAGCTCTAATTATTAACTTTCGTACTACTTCCTTTGATTGTTCAAGTTCCTGCAAAAAATATTTATTTTCTTCTTCCAAACTTGTATGACTTGAATTCAAGGCATTAGAACATTCAAATTGATCAATATTGTCCTGCTCAAGTAGTGATAAGTTTACTTTAAAGAATTTAAGTTTATCATTAAGTTTAGTTTCTTCGACAAGCAGTTTTTCTTTATCTTATTTTCATATTATGAACTTTCTAAGCACAGTTAATATTAGTGACATTAAAATATTTAAGTTAAAACTTAGTGTCACTTTCCTCGTTATCTGAATCAATGTCTGCCTTACTTGAGTGTCCACCAAATTTTGTAGGAAATTGGTGTCATTTTTTTGTTGTTCAACTAGACTGTCACCATCACTTTTAGAGTCATTAAGTGTGATATTGAAGGCTCTTATAGTGTTGTTCTTATTATTTGCACAATCAGCTGCAAAGTTACCAAAACCCATATATTCAAAGCATTGAGATCTAGTGGGTTTGGGTTTATTACCATAAAAAATCATATATTTTAGGTCTCTCATATTCTAGTCCTTTTAATGACTTAGTTGTCCTTTATTTTAAGGATTCTTTCTATTGAATATTTTGTTTAGTCTTGTCCCAAATTCTACTTTTTCATTGTTAATTTCCAAACATTTTCATCTATGGACTATAAAAAGGCTCTCATGCGACCCTTCCAATATGGATAATTGAACTCATCAAAGTAAGGTGCTCAAGTTGATCCATAACAAGGTCCTAAGCACATTAAGTGTATCTATAGAGATCGACTCTAATACCAAATGAAAGTTCATTTAGTTATGGATCTAAATATCTAATCAATGGAAGTATGGTAAATTAAAATTTTGTAAGTAGCCAAATAAACAATCACATGTTCATAAAGTAATATGAAGAAAAAATATCAACACATAAGATTATTGGATGGAAACATCCTAGGCCACACGAATGACCTAAGAAAAAAACCACTAATTCACCAGGCCATCTAAGTATCCACTCTGATAAATAAGTATCTAGTTACAAGGCTTGGACTCAAATTACTTACTCTAGTAATGCCTCCAAATAACCTACTTACAAGTCATTGCTATGATCATAGTCTCTATAAGATAGGCATTTGGATTCGGACCAGCGCTCGGACAAACTTGAGTCCAACAAGTTAATCATACCCATATAGCTATTACCTAAAAAGTTAGCATATAAATACAAGTACAAATATGTGTCCTAAAGTACATTCAATAATGAACAACCCTAACTAGTTAATTTAAATAATATAGCAGATAAAACAAAAACAATTAGCAACTCTAGAACAATCAGTTAAAAGCATAATAACACAATTATTATTGTAGGATTGTTAATCCACTTAATTAAAAAGCCTACTTGAAAACATTTAACAAAACAAGAGAGAGAGTAAAAGATGAAGAGAGTAAGCACAATTAAGCTCTTGTGTTGTTGATTTAAAATGTGTGCTTAGTTTTGTATTTACAGAATATTTTGAAGCACATTAGGTAAAAGTAAAAGTACCATATTGTCCATAAAATCAATTAAAATATTATTAATAAATAAGGATAATACTATAAAAATCCAATCCAACTTCTAACAAAAATAGATATTGAATTCAAAGATTTGAAGGCTCGATTGATTTAACCAAGTTTTTGATTGAGCAAGTACATAGATTGATTGATCGAGCATCCTCTCAATCGATCTAGTGATCATTTAATTAATATTCAAAAAAGGTATATTCTTTGATTTAACTCGATCAATCTAGTCCATGATCCATCGAGTAAATCCCTCGATTGATCTACTAATGTCGTAAAATCAATCTAGTCCTCGATCGATCGAGTAACTTTTGTTTTTCAAACAAAGGGTGTGTAGAAGCTACGTGCATTCTAGTGTCATCACGTGTAGCATCTACATGGATTCTAGTGTCATCCTTAGTTGCACTACGTGCAGTACATGCACGCATTTCTATGTCATCATATGGCTTAATATATGACATATGCTACCTATCAATAATACTCCTAACACCTCCTCAAATTAGGTGGCATGAGCATGAAACTTAATTTGCTACACAAAGAGGGAAATGAGGCCTAATGTAAAGCATTGGTTAACAAGTCTACTAATTGGTCCATAGAAAGAATATAATGAACAACAAGTGTCTTGGCTAACACCTTTTCATGCACAAAATGAAAGTCCAACTCAATATGCTTCATACAGGAATGAAGAATAGGATTGGTAGCAAGCTGAATGGTACTCAAATTATCATACCAGATCAACATAATAGTTGGTAAGGAAATGTGTAACTCATGAAACAAAGCTTGAATCCATATTTGTAGAGGCTACATTAGCAAGAGATTTATACTCAGGCTTAATGCTTGATTGAGGCATTGAATTCTACTTCCTGGAAGACTAGAAAATGGGATTGGAACCCAAATAAATGATAATCCTAGATGTGGATCTTCTATCATCTAGAAAAGAACCCCAATCAACATCAGCAAAGCCCTACAAAAGAAACTAAAAAGATGGCTTTATAAGTAAACCATAAGAACTAGTTCTCTAAAGGTATCTCATAATTATTTTAAGCTACCATGAACTAGCACACTTTATTGACTACAAAGGAATGATCTAGACGAGTAATGGTGATATACTAAAGAGCTCTAACAATCTATATAGTATGGGATTATTAAAGACTTATACATTATGAACACTAAGAGTATGACTAGTAAGCAATATGAGTGTAGATGGTTTTACAATGATCCATCTTTTATTTAAGTAGAATCTCCTTCATATATTTTTCTTATGTGAGTAAAATATCACTATTATGCCACTTATTTAACTCAATACCAAGAAAGTAACTCAGTTAGCCTATATACTTAAGGAAAATTGAGTGTGCAAAGTTGAAATAGGGGGCTGAATAATCTTTACGTTACTTCCTGTAATGATTATATCATAAAAATACACTAAAAGATAAATGGTAGTGCTAGAAGAGGACTAAAAGAATAAGGAAAAATCAGCTTTGGATCTTAAAAATCCCATTACACATAAGGCATTGCTTAGAGTATTCAACTGGACCTGATGAGCCTATTTTAGGCCATAAATGGCTTTCTGTAACTTGTAGACATTATTAGGATATTGTGGGTTCTTAACCCCTTTGGTTGATGTATAGACACCTCTTCATACAATGTACCATTTAGAAAAGCATTATTGATGTCCAATTGATAGAGTTGCTAACCATGAGACATGGTTAGAGCAAAAACAATATGAATGGTGACCTACTTAACCATAGGATTAAAGGTGTCTAAAAAATCAAAACTAGGAACCTATTTATACCCTTGTGCAATCATTCAAGATATTTTCTTATTAAGGAGACCTGATAGAAGCCTTTTAACTCAAAAAATCCACTTATTGTCAGCAATAGTTCTACCAGAAGTTGGATCCACCAGTACCCAAGCCTTATTGTGAATAAGAGTATAAATTTAGGTTTCATGGATTCAAACCATATAGAACTAGCTAAATCTTTCTTGGCTGAGGAAGGTTCTATCTCAGAAAAATCATTAGTAACACTCATGTATGCCTTATGCTACAAAACACATGTCATGGACCTTGTAAATATTGGGTAGGTAATAGGACACACTATCTTGGATCATATGATCATTAAATGAGTCTTCATAGTAGATGACTAAAAAATAGACTAAGGATGAGAGAAAGATGAGGGAGGAATAGAGACAGGTTAATCAAAAGAGCTATGTGTTACTAGCTTATTTATAATAGAAGTAACAATAGGAAAAATAGTTTTAATATGCTAAAAACTAGTTGGAGGAGACACATGTTGAGAACCAACTAACCTTTTCTTAAAAGGAAACATAGATTCATAAAAGATAACATCACCACTTAAGTAAATTTTCCTTCACTGGAAAGACACTTGTACCCTTTGTGTCTTGGACTATATCCAAGAAAAGTAATGCATGAGATTTTTTGTGCAATCTATAAGATGAATTTGTTCTTAAGTAAGGAAAGTAAAGACACCTAAACACTTTATGAAAACAATAATCAGGTTTGACACCAAAGAGGATCTCCAAAGGAGAAGAGTCATTAAGAATTGAGCTAGGTAGATGATCATCAAAAAACCACTTGAAAAGAATGCTTGTTTTAAAATTTCTAATCCAAAGTCTACTATGTGTCATTATTTTCTTTTAGCAACTCCATTCTATTCATGTGTATAAGAACATGATGTGTGATGTACAAGGCCACATGGATTAAAGAGAGATGTGAGAGATTTAAATTCACCACCCAATCACTTTTAAGAACTTTAAATTTGTAGCTTTTTTGTAGTTCAGATTGTGCCTTAAATTGTAAAATGTCTTGATAAGCAGCAAATATTTTCTATAGAAAGTAGATCCACTCAAAATGTGAATAAGAATTTATAAAATAAAGGTAATACTGATGGCCATTTATGGAAGTGAAAGGGGACATCCAAATCTCCAAATGAACCAATTTAAGTTATTTAATGGCTTTGTGAAAGGAAGGAGAAAACATAAATTTGTGAGTTTTTCTATTATGTCAAGAAACACATATGGATTCACAATCTTTATGACTAGAAGAGAAAAGAATCTTTTATTGATTTAATGCTTTCTTTATAGTAGGAAATGCAGTATGGCCTAATCTCTGATGCCACAAAGAAAGGTCAATTATATTAGCAATAAAAGTAATAGTGTGAGTTACACATCTAGTAGGCTTTTAATCAACTAATAAACAAGGACTGGTGTTATGACCTTCCTTACACAATGTGAGATCAAATTTGTATAATCTATCACTGAGTATGCCCTAGACCAACACCTTAACAGTGTTTTTTTTTTCTTAACAAAACAAGAATTATAATGGAATTCAAAGAAAAATGGAATTATATTTTGCAAATTGTGACACACTAGTAGATTTTTAGCAATATTAGGCATAAGAAGCATGTTATTCATTTTAAAAGATCTATCAGGAGAAAATATGGATTGAAACTGATTATGACCTATCTTAGAGGTAGGAAAACCATCACCATTTCCTATTATGAGAGATTGATTACCTGTGTAGGATTGAGATGAAGATAGATTACATGGATTTATAGTTACACTTGGTGACTTGCACCAGAATCTGAAAACCAAACAAGATCATCATGAAAAAGAGCTGATACTTATGATTGAAAATAAGTTTTATAAGGCATAGATCCATAGGCTTGATTGACCTCCACAGAAATAGTACTTGTGTATTTGTATTATGAGGCAAAATTGGGAGGCCAATACCATCATCAGTAGTAAGGATAGCATGAAACCATTATTATAAAGGTCATGGTGGTTGATGTGAAATTGAGAACTGACCATGAGTGTTGTATACAACTGTGTTGTTATTGTTGCTACTCTAATTTGGTTGAAAATTGCTATCATAACTAAACCAGCAATTGAAAGATATATCCACGACCTCTACCACCAGATTGAAAGTTATTATTTCCATTGTAGTTCTATGAGTTATTAGATCCTTGTGATAAGGTTTTCCACTTTGTTGATTATGATAGGCAACACTAAGTTGCTACAATTGTGATATTGTATCATCACTAGTTGATGAGCTTTTAGCTGCAGGCTTATTTCTTGCTGCATCATTTACACTAGGTAGGGGTGAGATAATTGTTGATTTCTCCTCTCGAGATTACTCTCAGGACTAAGTAGCAGTGCTTTTGCATCATCAATTATTGTTTTCTCTGTTAGCATATTTTATGTTAGTGTGGAGAACACATTGTTGAAGCTTTCATGAATACCTCCTAAGACATACATGAGATTTTCCTTATTAGTGAATGTATAGCCAGTTGCTTCCAATTCATAAAAAAACATTTTAATCTTGAGAATGTAGTCATTGATTATCATATCTCTTTTATTGAAATTATGAAGCTATTTCTTCAACTAAATCATGCAAGCTCGCGACTTGGAGGCAAAATTATCTTTTAGCATACACCAAGCCTCTTTTGATGTTTTCAATCTAGATACCTATTTCCTAAGCTTATTGATGAGTGCTCAAAAAGCACTAAAATTACCATGATTTTATGCACATTAATTGACTAAAAAATATATATTTATATTTTTTATCATATATTTATATAAATTTATCTTTTATGGAATCACGGGTATTTTTATTGTTTTTCAGGTATTTTCGCTTAAAAACCTAACTTCAAGACTCAAAGAAGAATACTGGAAGAAATACATCACAAATATATTAATAAATAAATGGGGAAAGGTCAACAAATATGGAAAAATTGGACAAAATGGGTCGAAAAGGTCAAAAATGTCAAAAAGGAGGAAATCGCGCCCGGAGCAGCCCATCAAAAATGTCTATGTTCACGCGCGCGTGCGCACTGCTGCTACCTTCCGCACGCGCCTGTGCGCGCCCCAACTGCCCTCCGCGCGCGCCGACGCCATTTCGCCCCATTTTTCACGTGCAGCCGCCCCCATGACGTCATGCTGAGGTCATCAATGACATCACCATGTGCACTACGCGTTTTCACCATTTTTTAACATTTTTTCACCCATTTTTTCTCTCCATTTCACCTATAAATACCCCTCTTCTCTTCACTTCATACCACACCTAAAAACCATTCTTCTCTTCTCTTTCTTTCTCTCATTTCTTAGTTTTTAAGCTTTTCTTAGTTTCTTTCTTAGTTTCAAAGCTTTTCTTAGTTTCTTTCTTAGTTTTTAGTTAAATTCTCTTAGTTTTAGAGTTCTTCTCTTTTTGAGAAGAACTAGTTATGTTTTTTTTGTAATAATTTAGCTTTTTGATTCAATAAATGGGAGTGCAAATTCCGCTTGGAGGTTTTCCAGCAACGGGAATAGCGTCGAAGTTCTGTAAGGATTTTATTTTCTTTACAGTTATTTTTTATCCTTTATTCTTACATGTTATATTTAATTTGTCTGTGATTAAATTTAACTGTGTTGGCTGTTTATAATTATGATGTAATAATAACGTTGTTATGCTTGCAAAATATTAAATAGGTAAAAATTTCTAAAATGAATTGATTTTATTTTTATTCAAGATTTTATATTAAGAATGTTAGAGAGAAATATATTATTTTTCATTACAAACTTAAATCTGAAAATTAGATTTTAAGGTTTAGTTATCCGGTCTAATTTAGAGTAGTGCTCTTTTATTTGTTGGTACAATCGCCCGGTAGTTAGAGTGAAACTCTATTTCAAAAGTTTTTATAAGAATTATTATGTGAAAATGTATTCACAACATGTTTTCAATAGTGGTTTTAAAACTTGAAAGTTAGTACTCGGATAATTAAATTCTTATGTTTAATTTGGACACCTTGAATAAAGTTTAAACTGTCTAACCCCACCAAAGGTGGCATTTAAATGGTTCATTTTCAATCTCTTAGAAAAAGGAATTAATTTAATTAACCAAATTAGTTATCAATCCCACCCATAGGTGTTAATTGATTTGTTTAGTTAACAAGGAATATCTAACCCCACCAAAGGTGGTATTTATATAAAAAAGAGAGAATCAATAAAATATCAATTTATATCTTTAATAACCTAGATAATATGAGCAAGCATAATTAATTTAGTTATTATATCCATAAACACTCCACTAATATAAATGATAAAATTTGCATAAATATTTATAGAATCTGTATCTATGTTTATTTTTAGATAAATATTTATTGAATTTGTATCTATGTTTATTTTTATGTTATTAAATTATATTTATTAATCTGTATATATGTTTATTTTTATGTTATTAGATTAGAAACACAAAAACCAAACTATTGTGACAGGATGTTTAGGATTTAATTTCATTTTTAAAAGTTTGAATAATAAATTAAAAAACCACATACATTCCTTCCTTAGATCGACCTTGGGAGTATACTTATCATTTTATTCGAAATGATTCGTGCACTTGCGAGAGTTTTATAAATATTAAAACCAAAGTATTGGCAAGAATCGGCGATGCCGGTTTTTGCTCATCACTTATCATCTTTCCTTTTCCAATTTTTGTTTTCAACCATGATAGTTCAATTCTCATGAAATTTATTAGTTGGATCTTTGAGATATGATGTCTCTATATTGTGAAATTATTATTGTTAAGCTTGATTATAAGTGGAACATTTTGAAAAGAACAAATTTACTCTATTTGACAGTTACTGGCACTAATTAAGGATTTAGGAATTGAACTATTTCATGCACTTCAACCACTTATGCTTTCTCTAGAAATCTAGAAGCTAAAACAACTTCTAAGCTCTAACAACATGAAAAATAGCATGAAACTAAATAATACTTTTCATTTAACTGAAAATTGATGATCAAATATAATGTCACATCTTATCTATTTATATAGAAATGATGGTTGCAAGTTTGTTACAATGAGACATATTACACTTGATTACACCACTCAAAAGCATACATTTCAATGTAACAAACTTTATAAAAACTTTTTGAAAGGATAAGGATCAGTTTTACTATTGACTAACATAGTTATTGTACACATGCAAATCTTTTTACAATATCTACATATGTTTACTTGATGTCTATACTACTCATGTGCGTTATGTGTGCAATGATCCTAGAATATATGTGCATATTTTTTTCCATTTCAAATGTAGGGTGTGAAGTATCATTGTGCATTCTAGTTTCATCATGTGTAGCATCTACGCATGTTCAAGTCTCATCCTTAGGCACAATACACACAACACATGCGCATATTTCTGTGTCATCGTTAGACATATTAAATGACACATACTACCTATTACCCACTTGGTCATTATCACCAACACTTCTTATGGTAGTTTCCCTCATGTAACTTTTTTTTCTGTGAGGAGCCCGTGTGGTTGTGAGTTGTGTGTTGGCTGCTGGTTTCATTCATGCAATATTTTCTTATTCACTTTACACATTACTAGTCTTTGGTTACAAATCACACCACTTTGGGTGGTGATACTATTAGAGAAGATCCAGTTTCGCGTGTCGAACCAGGTCATTGTAGAAGATAGAAAGTAAGAGCAACAATAGGCCACTAGGAGAGATGCCCAGCTAATAGAGGTAATAGTGGTTTTATGTTTTCTACAATTGTAACTAATTCATTGTTTATTGGATTATTTGCTACTTAGTGGTTACATTAGACAACCCTAGGATGTTACCACATAGAAAGGGTTTCTATATGGGTTTAACTCGTTATATTTGTTGTTATATAGATATACTATTATGTATGCTCCATTATACAAGATGTAGACTCTAATTAGAAATCTTTTTTGATTTATGTAGTTGCATGCTTTCTTTCCTTTCATTGTAGCATGTCTAAAACTTTCCAATTATTAATTTTTGATCATTCATTTTTGGTATGAATATCTAAGGAATCTATATCTCCTTACACTAGTAATACACCAGGTGTTTGGGCTTTTAATTATGGTTTATTGTGTAATATATGATTGCATGCATGTTGTGAAAGTACAATCACCATTTATCGAATATGTTTCCAAATATAAGGTCCTGAAGAGATTGAAAATCCCTTATAGCTTTTTAGTATGTATAACTATCTTGTATGATATATGATGTTTGATATGTTTGTGCATGCTACTAGCTTGGGTAGGATCGTGTGAGGCAGACCTTCACTAGTATGTTTACTATACTTTCTTATTTCTTACTATAGGTTATTTTTGTTGTGTGTTGAATTGAGAATGTTATTTTGTACTTCAATTGTGTTAATTTCTCAATTCACATTGTAAGTCCTCCTTAGTTGAATTGATATAAAGCTTATGGAAAGATTCCATAGGTTGGGGTTTCCACCCCTCATCTAGGTCTCGGTTACCTATTTGAGTCAGAAAAATAATTTACTTACGTGTAATTGTTCCTACATATAGGAATCTTTAGAGTCTTTCATCCTTTCTCAGATAGAATTATTATCATCTTCATTCATGATATTTTGGTCTATTATCAAAATGAAAAGAAGCATAAAGAACATCTTAGACTGGTGTTGCAAACACTAAGAGAGAAACAACCATATGCCAAGTACAACAAGTACCGATTTTGGTTGGATGAAGTTACATTTGTAGGGCATGTCATATCAACAAAAAGGATCTTTATTTACCTACAAAATATAGTGGAAAGACCTTCCAATGTGGCTAAAGTTTGAAGTTTCATGGGACTAGCTAAATGATATTTCCAATTTGTCAAGGGATTCTCAAAGCTTGCACTACAATTAACTTACTTGCCAATTTGTCTAGGACAAGTCTACAAAAAGTCATATGAATGGAGTTGAAATTTAGTACTGCATTTCATCGAGAGATAGATGGCTAATTCAAAAGAACCATTCAAACCTTCAAAGATATACTATGTGTTTGTACCTTGCAATTTAAATGTAATTGGGGTGCTTTTCTACCACTGATGGAATTTTCTTATAATAATTTCTATCATTTGAGTATTGAGTTGGCTGTTTATGAAGCATTATATGGTATGAAATGCAGAACACCTATAAGTTGGGATGAAGTGGGTGAACGAAAACTTCTATATCCCAAATATTTTGACATAATGTGTGATAAGATTCGAACAATTAGGAAAATATGGAAAATTACTCAAAATCGAAAAAAGAGTATGCAGATCTCAAAAGAAAGGATGTTGAATTTGAAATTAGAGATCTAGTGTTTTTGAAATTATCTCCACGAAAAGGTGTTGTTCAATTTGGGAAAAGAGGCAAGTTGAATCCTCGATATATAAAACCATACAAAGTTACATAACCCATTGGTCTAGTTGGTTTTTGGTTGGACTACTACAAAAATGGGTATTTAAGTCGATATGTAAAGTCATTTTTTGAAAAAAAAAACTAACTTATAATGAATTTAAAGTCAGTTCAGTGTCAACTGACGCTATCCACGTAGGACGTAGCGTCTGTTGATGTGTTAAACTGGTGCTACACGGGGACGTAGCGTCGGTTGCATAGTGAACCGATACTATCCACGTAAAGTAGCGTCGGTTGAGACCTGAAACTAATGCTACGTCCATGTGTAGCATCGGTTTGACACGTCAAACGATGCTACATCCTACGTGGATAGTGTCGATTGACACGTAGAACCGATGCTACACATGTGGATAAATTATTTTCTCTTCTTTCTTCCCCAGATAGAAACTATTCCAAGCACTGTGTAACTCTCAAAAACCCAAAACCTCATCCACTTCTCCTCCACTCTTTCTCATTTTCCGGCCACCTATGACCACCAATTCTAACGTCGGTTAGTAGGTTTTCTTCCTCTCTAACTAATCTTTTAGATACCCTATTTTTTTGAGCAAAATACTCAAATTTTTTATACCCATTTCTCACTTACAAAACACCATTTTTTCTTCATTTCCTTCATTTTGTCACTTCATTTACTCTTGTAAGTATTTCTATTAATTCTACGCACTTATTATTCATATTTCTTTTTGTTATTATGTGTTATTATTTATACGTATAATTTTTTGTATTATATATGTAGGTTTGTATTATAACATCAGGAGAAGAATATGATGATCTGGAATAACATAGAACAATACCATGGTAATTTTTCTACTATTAATTAATATTTTATTTTTCAATTATTTGTATTATTTAAATTATTTTTTAAACAGATTTTTTTTCCTGCTATTATTTAGTGATTGAATACATGTCTTAATTTGAGTATAATAAAAAATGAGTAAATTTTGTGAAAAAAAAATTAAAAATTTAAAGTCGGTTCATCACGTGAATTGACTTTAAATGTAAATTCGGTTCACGCGTTGAACCTACTTTAAATTTTAAGTCATTTCATTTAAATTCGGTTTTTAACCAACTTTAATACCCCTTTTTGTAGTAGTGGAATTACCACCTCAATTTTCCTGAATCCATAATGTATTCCATGTTTGTATGTTTCGAAAGTATGTATCAAATCCTTCCAATGTTTTGGAATTTCAACCCATTGAGTTAAGATAATACATAACCTATAAAGAAAAACTAGTAAAAATTCAAACAAGGTAATTTATTTGGTGAAAGTTCTTTGGAAAAACCATGCAATAAAGGAATCCACTTGGGAACTACAAGATCTAATGCGCACCAAGTATCCAAAAAATGTTTTGTTAGGTCAATAAATTTCATGGATGAATTTTTTAAGTGGCATAGAGTTGTGATAACCTACGTTTTCTAAAAGGTATCTTCTTAGTTACAAGCCTAATTAGCTAGAGGACGGGTGAATAGAGGATCAACAATAGAAGTATGACAAATTAAAATTTTGCAAATGGAAAGATATGTAGTCATGGGTAAATAAAATAAAAAAAATAAATAAAGATTGACACATAATATTTTTAGGTTAAAATAACTAAGGTCACACCAATGACCTAGGAGAAAAACCACCAGCCATTGGATCACCTAACTATCCACTATAAAACAATAAGGTCCAATTGCAAGGCTAGGATTAAAACTAACCAAGATACTACCCCCAAGTAATCTAATTACAAGCCACTACTTTCATTATAGTCTCTACAAGAAAGGTGTCTGGATCCAGACCGACGTTCTAATAACTTGAGTCAAACAAGCAATCAGACCCGTTCAACCAATATCTGAAATGTTAGCATAAAAATACTACTACAAATGTGTGTTCTAGAGCAAATTAAATAATGAATAACCCTAACTAGATTATTTAATAAATATATCAGAAAAATCTAAATCAAATAGCAAACCTTGAATAATAAGTTTAATGCATAATATCACAAATATTATAGGCTTGTTAATTCATCAAACACAAACACAAATGTTTGATAAATTATCTCAATAAAAAAGTCTACTAAATAGTTTTTTGTAAAACAATGAGAAAGATATTAAGATGGAAAAAAAATGCTCTTGTGTAGTTAACAAAATTACGAGGCAATGGTATGATTAAATAGAATGGGTAGAAACCATAGGTCAAATTTCTATTACAAATGTGTCCTTGAAAATATTTTAAAAAGCTTTAAAACATAATGCTAATATAGTAATAAAACAAACTGGCTCTAGTAAATATTAGGTTAAACTTGATAACCTGATTGCTTGATTGACCTAGTACCAGCTTAATCGATCGAACATGGCCACTCGATCGATCTAGTCAATCCTCGATCAATCTAATAAAATAATTAATTCATTTTGAAATAAGTGCACTGATATAATCATTAATCTCAACTGATCTAGTGCTCAATTGACTGATTATTAATTCCTCAATTGATCTAAATATGGCTTGATCGATCGAGTTGCCCATATGAAAAATATTTATATGTGTCTAATGTGAAAATAGAGATATACCTAAGATGTGATTGTTGGAGCTCAATAGTTTCTTGGGTTTTAAGATATTCTTGAAAGACGAAACTAAAATTATATTTATATGTTTTGTTCATGAGTATTGCCAACACTCACATAAACCTTACAATCTCTTCCTTTAGCATATTCATGTGACAAAACCTCTTTCTCCCTACATAATGCTTATAGGAAAATAATTTTTTACATAGTGGACCTATCCTATGATCCAATGAAACTATCTTTGTTTGAATCTTGACAGCTCATGTTTACACTGAAAACAAAATCATGAACAACTAAACAACATTTCTCAAAGGACTCATTGTTTTTATAGTTTAGTGTATCTATTAATAGAAAAGTGAAAAATGTTAATAAGAGTAAGTAAACAAATGGTAGAAATTTTAAAAAAATTCCTCCAAGATGAAATATCCCAAAAACAATTTCAAAGTAATTCAAAAGTAAACTTATGCTAAATTAACGTTGTTTTCTTTTTTCAATTATTGCCTAATTTTTCTCATCTTTTTTTCATATGAATAAATAAATATAAAGAAAAGATAAAAACAATCAGATGTAACAAACATTAAGTGCACTAAATGATAAACTTCTTATACATTACAAATAGATTTCAATTACACTTTGAAATATGAAAACAACCAAATGTATTGACTTCCAAACACAATAATAAAATAGGACAAAACATCAAAATAAAATAAAAATAAATCATTGTCCTAGGAGAGGAAACCCATAATGTGAATGGATTTCCTTAATCATGGAGAACATTACTTCTTGACTTTCATCCATAGTATTCATTTGTTGTTTCAACGTTCTCATTCTTATACACATCTCGCTTTCAAATAGGTCTTGATGTGAATATTCAAAAGCATGTATGTTTTCCATTTCTTCATCCCCAAAAATATCATCTATAATGACTGCTCCTTAGTACCAAAATTTATAGGCCTCTATCTCTTTGAAGTTTGAGCAGATGATCTTGATATGGTTGACTTTACAATGTCACCCATTAAGCGAATGGCATCAGAATTCCTTGTTTGTGGTACACCCGTAACCATAATTAGTTGGGCGATAAGACAACTATAGGAAAGACCTATCCTCGGGTTAACTATTTGGGATTGGTTTATAATCTCATCCTTAATAATTGAACCTACATTTAATGTAATACATTTTCTTATACAATATAATATCTCTACATGTAGGTGTCCAACCTGAGTTGAGTGCTTTCAGGGTATTAGGTTAACACATACCATTGTTTTGAACACCCAATAGAAGGGAGTGAACACACCCGAGATAAACAATTTTTTTGCACTAAAACCAACATTAGGTGAACCGAAAAGTTCAATAAACAATTCTTCAATGGAGATGCTATACCATTCTAATTTAAAACCAGGGTACCCAACATTTGTGATGGATAGAAAGGTGTTGATTCTCTGAGCCGAGATATCATCAAGATTATTTTAAACAAAAACTTATAGCTCGTAGGACCTGGTTGAGAGATTTTGGGGTCAATATTGACATAAAGTTCACATATAAGGGATGGGAAACATAATTTGGTTGGTGTAAACAAGGTTTACCAACCTAGAGCCTTAACAGTTGGTAATTCTAATTTTATGAAATTATTTCCAAGTTATCCCATGCTTAAATAAAATTGTGCATATAGAGAAGGTAGTAGTATACATCAATTCGGATTCATTGTTCTAGAGTTGAGCAGAATGTGGGGCTGAAGCATTGAGTAAAAGTTCATGACATCTAGGAGCCATTATAGAAACCTAGCTAAAATCTAAAAAGATAATACCTCTAAACTAAAAATTTACCCAAAATGTTGAAATTTTGCAAACAAAATGTAGAATCAAGATGAGGGAATTATTATTGGGAAGGGTTTGTAGAAATAATCTCAAAGAGGGTGTCTTTGTGGTGAGAAAATGGTAGAGATTGATGCATGCAAATGAAATAGCAATCAATTCTAAGTGTTATATTGACCAAAATGACTGAATTTGGTATGGTTTTAAGTGAAAATAAAAAAAAGGAGCCGAGAAGGGGTTTAGGGTTTATGTGGGGGTTAAGCGAAAAAGAGAGTATCTAAACTAAATCCGCTCAATCGATCAAGATTAACATTGATCGATTGATCAAACTAATGTCGATCGATAACATTCATATTTCTATCGATCTAGTTCATTACTAATCGATCCAATAACATAAACCCATGAAAAAGTAAAAACTCGCCATAAGTCTTTTATTAACTCAAATATTTTCAAATAATCTCTCAAATAAAGATAAACATATAAAAATTTAAAAAATATTTTTATTTCAATTTTTTTTAATAAATGTAGTAGATTTATTCAAATATGAACATTACTCAAACAATCAATTTTGAAATAAAAATCATTCTTAAACAAAATTAGATTATTCAAAATTAGACAATCAATTTTGTAATAAAAATCATTCTTAAACAAAATAAGATTATTCACAGCATGCATAAGTATTTTGATAAAACACACATATATTTCTAAACACATATGATGGCATATTGACAATTTCTCAAAGTAAAATAAATATTAAACTACAATAGTATGTCAATTTGTTCATTTATGATTAGTTATGAAAATTTTAAGGTAAAGAGCATCACCAATCATGCAAAAGTTTAAGCTAAATTCATACTTACAAGTAATAATTTTTTCTTGCTAAGAGAAGACTATATTAATTAATAACTATATTTTTAAATTCCATATCAATATTTATGATCGTTATTTTTATGAGGGATTATTTATTTATTTTTCTTTTTGCATAACCATTTGTGGCTCTTTTTCTTTTTGCAATCAATTATTTTTTTGTATATAGCTATTTCCTTTATCATATTATTTTTCTTTTGTGAAGGAAATGTGCACGAGCCAATATCCCTAGTATGATGACTTTCACCCTTGTTATGAGGTAGCCCTCTTCGCTCACTGTAGTAACTTTCACACATTATAGTAGATAGCCCTCTCAAAACTCAATGTCTCTCTATAGCAACATTTTATACAATGAAAGACAGAGTTCAATCATAATTTTTACAATCAAGGTTATCTCAAGCCCTAAAATCTCACATAATTAATTATAAATTTCAACCATGACAGGCTTATGTATTCAGTGAGTGTATCAGTGAATTATTGTTAACATAGATCATGACATGCTTATGTATTCAGTGAGTGTATCAGTGAATTATTATTAACATAGATCATGACATGCTTATGTATTCAGTAAGTGTATCAGTGAATTATTGTTAACATAGATCATCATATGTAACAAAAAATATAAATACAAAGAACAAGATACTCAATTGCACAATGAATAATTAATCAAAATAAATCAGGTTATATAAATTATATATTTTCTTGATTCAAAATAAATCAAGAATAAAATAACTAAATTTGAAATTCAAAATAATTAAACTAATCAAGTTAACATACTCACCTAGGATAAGTAAAGCACAAATAAAAAATTCCTAGGTGAAAGGAAGACGGTAATTTGACCGAAAAGAGACAATATTTCATAACCTAAATTTTCTTAAATTTTGATTTCGTAATATCTTTGGGTTTGAGTTTAATAGATTTAATTTTTTTGAATTGATATGGGATTTATCCTTATTTTTTCCTTCATTATTTTCCTTTTTCATCATTAGTGGAGATCTAGCATGAAAGCCATTATTAAAATAAATATATTTCACAAGAAATGTATAATGTGGTCTAATTTAACCTTTCCTATCATAGTGTAAGCCCAAATTTAATATATTTTTCAATCACATGTGCAACTGTTCTTTGAGTATAATGAGTAGTAATAGTATAGGTATGATTAGAAGGTTGTACCAATTTAGTTCTTGATGTTGGAGGTGCAATATATGAGGAAGATATATCTTAAGGCTTTACAAATATAGTTGATGGCATAGTGTGCTCATGTACTTATCCTACCCCTCTCTTGTCTCCACCTAACTTTCCATAATCAAGAAATTTTTTCAACCTTTTAGCTCTAATTGATAGCCTTTTATAGCTTCCTAGGATTATTAAAGTTCCTATATCAAATTATGTTTCTTCTATTCTAAACATCCAAGACTTGAATTTAAAATATTAGAACGTTCAGATAGATCAAGATTATATTTTTCCAATATCAATGAATTTATTTCATCGGATTTTAGTTTTTCATTGAATTTAGTTACTTCTATAAGCAACTTATCTTTATCTCTTTTTCATATTACAAACTCTCTTAACACTTCATTAATACTAGCAACATTAAAATATTTGAGTAAGAATTTAGTGTCACTTTTCTCATTGTCTGAAACAATATCTGACTTGCTGGAATGTCCACCAGTTTTTATAGTCAATGCTAGAAAATTAATGTCACTATTTATTTATTCAACTTGATTATCATTATCACTTTCAGGGTCAGTAAGTGTGGTGTTCTTCTTCTTATTTTCATAGTAAACTGCAAAGTGATCAAAAACTAAACATTTAAAGTGTTGAGATCCATTGGGTTTAGGTTTCTTACCATCAAATATCATAGATTTGAGTTCTCTTAGATTATGATCATTTTGATGTCTTATTTTTCCTTTGTTTTGAGGATTCGTTTTGGTGAAGGTTATGTTTAGTCTTTTGGTCAAGAGTGCCAATTCTGCTTCTTCATTTTTACCTTCTTCAATCATAGTAGTTTTAAAGGCAATACTTTTATTCTTTATAGGAGGATGCAAACTCATCTCAAAGGCTTTATGTAAGCCAAAAAATTCATCTATTTTGATAACGTCCACATCCTTGCTTTCGTCTATAGTAGTGACCTTTGCATGGAAGTGATCTAGTAGTGAGTAAAGAATATTTCTCTCATAGATTGGTAGAGGTGTTAGTAATATCAAGGAATTTAGCACAGAATTCATAAAAAGTCTCATTTTCTTTCATCATAATATTCTCAAATTGAGTACTAAGCATGCAAAGTTTTATTCATGTAACTTATGAAGTACCCTAGTGGGAAACCTCAAAAACATCCTAAGCATGCTTAGTAGTTTCAACATGAGAAATATGAAGAAACCTTCAGCAAACACAGCATTGGAAATTGCATTAATACCCTTTTAATTCCCATTATTACCAATTGTATCTTCAGTGGTCTAGTCTTTCCTAGGTTTAAGAGTAACAACATTATTTTTGCTAACCATAGATGGTTCCCAACCATAAATCACAGATTTTCAGATGCTTTCATCCATTGATCATAGAAAGGCTCTCATATGAGCCTTCCAATATGATTAATTAAACCTATCAAAGTAAAATCATGAGTTGTAGATGAATCCTTTCTCAAGTGATCCATAACAAAGTCCTAGACATACTAAGTGTATCTAGATGGAAGAAACTTAGGTCACACTAATGACATAAGAGGAAAACCACTAACCCACTAGACCACCTAACTATATACTATGAAAAATAAGGTCCAATTACAAGCTTATGACTCAAACTATCCACCAAGGTAATACCCCTAAGTAATCTACTTACAAGTCGATGCTTTCATAATAGTCTTTATAATAAAGGTGTTCGAATTTAGGCCAAAGTTTCAATAACTTAAGTCACACAAGCAATCAAACCCGTTTAGCTAGTACCTAAAATATTAGAACAAAAACACAAGTACAAATGTGTGTAATAAAATAGATTTAATAATGAATAACCCTAACTAAATAATTTAACAAATATATTAGATAAATCAAAATCAACTAGCAATCCTAGAACAATTAGTTTAAAGCACAATATGACAAATATTATACTCTTGTTAATTCATCAAACAAAGCCATAAATGTAAATTAACTCAATGAAAAATCCTACTTGAATTATTTTTGCAAAACAATGAAAGAGATATCAAGATGAAGAAAAAAATGCTCTTGTGTATTTAACAAAATTTTGAGCCAATGGTATGATTAAATAGTATGAGTAGAAACTAGGTCAAAAGTCTATTACAAATCTATCATTGAAAATATTTAAAAGAGATTTAAAACATAAGGAAAATATAGTAATTAAATAAATTTGCTCTAGTAAAAATTAGGTTAAACTTGAAAACCTGGACACCTTATTGATCTAGTCAAGCTTGATCGGTCGATCTTAAAAAGTTTAATCAATCTAGTGAAACTATTAATTCATTTTGAAAACAATAGATCAATCTACTCATTAATCTCAATTTTATCTAGTGCTTGATCAATCGAGTATTAATTCCTTGATTAATCTAGTCATGTAAAAATTATTTTAGCCGAGTAGTTAAGCTCAATCAATGAAGACATGGCTCAGTCGATTGAGTAGTCTATATGCACAATGTTCCTATGTGTCTAAATATGAAATCTAACGTGCATAGGAATAGAGATATCTTGAGATGTGATCGTTGGAGCCCAAAAGTTTCTTCAACTTGAAAATATTCTTGAAAAAAACACCTAGAAACTAAAATTATATTTGTGTGTTATGTTCACGAATATTGTCAGCACTCAAAAACTTTTATTCATATTTATATTCTAATTTATGTAGTAGTTTTCTAGAATATTATGCATATTAATAAATATTATAATTTATAAACCATCAAATAAATTCTATCCCCCAAATTGAATAGTAACATAATAAATAAATAAATACATAAATAATGTGCCCCTAACTGCACGTATGACTAGCATATATGTAATTAATACTTTTCGGTCTACGCATATAAAGAGCTTTGTACATATATTACCAGCGAGCTTTGTACATATATTACCAGCTTCTCCCCTAGTGTGAGTTTGATGAGATTTTTCTTTTCATAAATTACTACAAGTAAGCTACTTAATAGCGATTTTACATGCTTAAATACACTTACAATTGTATTTATTTCTTCAAAATTATGAATAATGTTTGTGTATACTTTCATGTAATGACTTGTATCAATTTTATAGCCTAGTTATTAAAGATTAAATAAATATGTTCTATAGTTATTAGTTTCCTACATTTGTTCACTCACTGATTATTTTTACTCATCATTTTTTCTTTTAATTGTTCCCTCTCAGGTAGCATTATTTTTTGACTGAAACTTAATATTATCTTACAAGGAGACTTAAATCAGTTTACTGATTTTATGTTGTATGAATTCTCTTTCTTTTGGAATTACTAGAAGCTTATTTCAATTCCTTAATTACCTAGTTATGTTATAAATCGTTTTGTAATCTCTTAATGACTGTGGATTGTATAACATCTCAAAATCACTTATTTATCAGTACTTTCTTCCTTTTATATCTGGTTATAAGAGTGGTGAATTTTGAATGTTGTAATCAAATAGGTAATATGTTCTCTTGGTTTAAATGTAGAAAAATAAGAGAGAATATGTCCAAGTTTTTATAGATTCTATTATGTAATAGGATTTTCTTAAGTACTAGTTAACTTAGGGTCGGTCCTGACATGAATACACTTTTAGGGGGTCACCTATCGTTGAATTTCTTCAAATTAAGCATGCTTAATTATGAATTTCTTGAGAAATGGTTGAGCAATCCTAAAAGAATAAAATATAAGAGATTTGAACCCTTGAACACTATACTGATAACGAATTATGCTAATCATTGATCACCACACACAAATTGTGTGTAATGAATACACAAGTATATGTATCGTAACAAGTAATATAATGATAAGAAAAGATTGTTTCCATAGAAATTATGTTATTAGAAACTAACTTTTAAAACTAAAAAAAATAAAAATCAATTTTTTTTTTGTATTTTTATATTTTAAGAAAGCAAAATTAAAATAACTAAAAGTAAATAACAATAATTAATTAAATCAGATTTGGTAACTAAGAATATGTATGAGCAAATATCAAGGAATACTTAATTCCCTAATTTTCTAAACATGTGAATCACTAAAATCCTCCCAATATAATTATCAATTAATTACATGATCAATTGAATCTAATCTAGTATGTATTCCTATCATATAAACTATACACCATATAGTAATTAACCTAATCACACTCTCATGTCAATTAAATTGTATACTACTCATTAAGTTCATCAATTATGGATCACACACATAAGAATCATACATCTCTGCCTAGAAACTACGAATGTTATTTAATCAAGACAAACAATTAAATAATTCTCTTAAATCTATTGAATTGCCTCTATAGATAAATTGTTGGCCAAACAATTAATAACATAAAAATTAGATTAAATAATATAATTAAATTAAAATCATAATTGGGGTAAAATATTAGATCATCACATTATAAAAATTGGATTTATAAGACCCCTAGATTAATATATTAACTAGATATAATTTTGTTCATAAAGCCCATAATTTTTATAAAGAAAGACATAAAAATTGATAAAGAAATGAGTGAAAAAATACAATCAATCTCTTGAATTATAGTACCAATCTCCTCTTGACTCTTCACCAAAATTGTATCTTCTTTTGAATTTTTCAATACTTTACTCTCTTCATAGCTCCAAAAATTGATAAAAATTATGTTCATTATGACTTCTTAGGGTTTATGTGGTGATTAGAAGGTTAAATATAGATCAGGTGGAATCTAGACCGTTAGATCAGCTTTAGATCAAGGGTTGAGATCAAAACAAGCAAAATTAATAGTGCCAACCAATGAAAGCATGACATGTGGCACATGGAATTCACAGGACGAATCCGAGTGTGACGTGTGGCAATGGAAGACTTGTCTAGTCAACGCATGCTGAGTCATCGTTACTCGACACAATGTGATTTGGGGTAATGAATTACATGGTACACAGGTGGAATGAATAGATGAATTAGGTGAAGATGTATGGTAAGCATTGTTATAGTGTGGTCATTTCTAGTGGCGTGGCTTGCCTAGTCAACTCCATGGCTTACGTGGCATCCACATGGCAACTTTTGATTGGTCCTGCGTTAAAAAATTTAAAAGATTTCAAAAATTATATTTTCACCCCATTTCACTAAAAAGTTTATATTTTAATATTTTTAACCAAAAAAATACTACTTATTGAATAAAACAAGTAAATATTAAAGCAAAAAGTATATTGATAAGTTCACTTTCATATATTCATCAATCATTATGATAAACTCATATTTTAAAACATTTTAGTATGTGTTGCGTCAAGATTCAAGCAATAAACACAAAATAACACACTAACATTTAACACATTTAAGTCAAATTGCATAATGATATATTATTTTCGTATAAAAACTTTTAGCTTAATTCTACTCTACGTTATAAAATCCAATTCAATTTAAGTTCTTAATTATTGGACTACTTGACGATAATTAAAAAAATATATTAAAATCCAACAAACTACCTCTCACATTTTAATTATTAGGTGAAGATTAGAATTAATTTAATTATTATGTATATCCACGTGCTCAAATATTTTTATTTTAGCAGTTTTCTCTCCAAGAAAAATAACACACACTATTACAAAATGGGCCATTAAAAGTCAGTTTAACCGACTTTAAATTAATTGACTTAAAATTTAAAGTCGATTCACGCGTTGAATCGACATTAAAATATATATATATATATATTGATTTTTTTCATATTTGTACTCATTTTCAACTCTTCTAATAACCTGTATTCAATCACATATAGCATAAAAAAACAAAATCTGTTTAACAAAGTGTAAATAATAATACAAATAATTGAAAATTTAAATATAATTAATTACTTGATTATTAAATTTATTACAAAAAACATTAATGTATATACAATACATATATATATATATATAGTTAACTTAAATTAAAAATAAAATGATGTCGTCAAAGTGTAATGGACTTTGCGAGCAAACTTGGTTACCTTAGAATCACCAGCATAGTGACAAGAAAACTAGGCAAAAAGTAGCTGGTCCATATAACAATTCATTTCCCTACATACATGAGCACGTAAACATCTATCAAACAAGCAATCTAAACTTCAGAAACATATGAATTGAGAAATTAAAGCATTATAAATATTACCATGGTGTTGTCTTTTGTTATTCAAGATTATATTCATCTCTTGATGTTATAATTTGAACAAAGCGTTATATCCATTCTTCTTGTAAATAATCAAAAATATGCATATCATAGCCCCACTTTTTCCAACCAAAGAAATATACGTAATTAATTAAATTCAAAATAAGAATATAATATCATGAATTCACAAAAATAACTTATATATGTTAAAAGATTAGTAAAAAAGATTAGCACATCGACATCCGAGTGATATAATAATAACCTTATCCCTTCGAACTCATATTAGCACTTTATTAATCTTTTGTCTATAAATATGAAGCTATCTGATATGCAGTCAAGTGTAACTCTAATTTGTTACTTGGCTTAGTTGAGTTTTGGTGCCCTTAAACATATGGAACAATTGTGTAATATGTTTATGGGCACCAAAACTCAACCAAGCTAAATAACAAATCGGAGTTACACTTGACTTCATATTTAGAGCTCATTATAAAATTAAAAATACTAGCTTGATACCAGATAGCTTCATATTTATAGACAAATGATTAAGAAAGTGCTACCATGATGTTATCATAAGGAAAGTATCCAATCAATATATTTCAAGTATTATTATACCAAAACATACATAATACAAAAATTTATCATTTTAATCATTTTAAAATTGTATTACTTTTACTTAATAAAATTTAATTATTTATATGTAAATAAATTTATCTAAGTACGGTACATATTCTAGTCCCTCAAACCCACAACATCCAGATATTATTACCACAGAAAATTAGTCAAACATATAATAACAAGCATAATACAAAACATACATAAATAAAATATTTATACAAAAAATAAAACAAACTGAATAATAAGTGTGTAGGATTAATAAAAATACTTACAAGAGTAAATGAAGTGACTAAATGAAGGAAATAAAGAAAAAATGAGTGTTTTGTAATTGAGAAAATGGGTATAAAAAATTTGAGTATTTCCCTCAAAACAATAGAGGACATGAAAGATAATATGGAGAGAAAGATAACCCACTAAACGACATTAGAAATGGTGGTAGGAGATGGCCAGAAAATGAGAAAGAGTGGAGGAGGTGAGCTCGATTTTTGAGTTTTTTTGGGGGTATATGTGCGCAAAAATGATGTTCTAATGGAGAAGAGAGAAAAGAAATGGAAAAATACACGTGGATAGCATCGGTTGGCGTGTTAAACCTACGCTGCTCACATGAATAGTGTTGGTTCTACGTGTCAACCGACGCCACACATGTGGATAGTGTCGATTCACACGTGAAACCGATGCTATCCACGTGTGTCGCGTCGATTTCACACGTCAACCGACGCTATCTCCTACGTGTATTTTTTTATTTTAAAAATGCAGTTTAAAATTAAAATTATATAGTACAATTTTTTTTTATTTTTATGGTCAATTATTATTTTATTTGAACTCTTTAAAATTGAATTTGGATATATATATATATATAGTATAATTTTTTCTTCTTTTTTAATTTAGTCAATTGGTTGTTAAAATTATATAATTTTGTGTATTTGTTTGGATACTTAATTTTATATACATACATGTTTTTCATACTAGTTATTGAATTGGATAGCATGAAAAATATTTTCACAATACAGAAAGTTTTCAAAAAAATATAAAAGGTTTATAGTTAAAATCAAATAAAATAATAATTGATCAAAAAAATAAAAAAATTGTACTATATAATTTCACTTTTAAACTACAATTTTAAAATAAAAAATACACGTAGGACATAGCGTCGATTGACGTGTAGAACCAACTCTATTTATGTGTGTACCGTTGGTTCTACACGCCAACTGACGCTACGTCCTACGTGTATGTTTTATTTTAAAATTACAGTTTAAAATTGAAATTAAGTAGTAATTTTTTTTATTTTTTTGGTCAATTATTATTTTATTTGATTTTAACTATAAACATTTTATATTTTTTTGAAAACTTTTTTGTATTGTGCAAAATTTCATGTACGTACATAAAATTAAGTATCCAAACAAATACACAAAATTATATAATTTTAAACACTAATTGACTAAAAAAAATAAAAAAATTATACTATATATATATATATATCCAAATTCAATTTTAAAGAGTTCAAATAAAATAATAATTGACCAAAATTATTGTACAATATAATTTCAATTTTAAAATATAAAAAAATACACGTAAGACGTAGCGTCGGTTCTATGTGTCAACTGACGCTACATGTAGCATCGATTTTTAACCAAACTCACTTTAAATTTATTATAAGTTAGTTTTCTTCAACTAATAAAAAATTAACTTGATATTTAAGTGTAATTTAATTAATACATGAATTAGACAAAAAATAGCCATAACGTGATAAGTGTAATTTAATTAATACATGATTTAGAAAAACAAATAGCCATAACGTGATAAGTGTAAAGTACCCTATATAAAGCATAAGTTTAAGTCTTAGTATTATCATTATAAAACAAATATAACTTATTTAGGTAGTCAACAAATATAAAATTTATTTAGGTATAATTTATGCTCATATAATAAAGGGTTACATTTAAAAGCATAAGTTTAACTCTTGGTATTGTCATTATATGCATTACATTTAAAAATCCAATTTTGTAAAGTCGTATTATAAATTTAAGAGTATTGATATTATCATTATTTACAAATGATGCATTAAAAAATTCAATTTTTATACAAATAGTTCTTCAAAAATTTAATTTATTAACTAAAAAAAACTTGATCACAATTTCATAGTCAAGTGGTAAGAGTAGAGTATCACAATAAAAGCATAAAATCAAGTCTTGATATTGTCATTATAATTGTTACTTTTAAAAATCTAATTTTTAAAGTCATAGTTTAAATTTATGAGTCTTGATATTATCATTATATATATATATATATATATATATATATATATATATATATATATATATATATAATAATTTTAAACAAAACAAAATAAAACACGACGATGTAAAAAATGCCTCTTTTTATATAAGTCGTAGATAGTTTAGACGAAGAAAAATTAATTATTTTTCCTATTTAATTTAAAATATACCTCTCACACATTTTTTAAAGGGACAATCCAATTTTATTTTATTAAATAAAAAAAATTATAGAGTTGGAATTCAAACTTGGGTCCATGGTAGTGAAGTGAGGAGTCATACCACCTGTATTACAAACAAATACCAAGACGAATACATTTTCAAAGGGTCAACTATCTTAGAATTTCTCCAAATTAATCACACTTAATTATGAATTTCTTGAAAAATAGTTGATCAATCCTTAAAGAATAATAACTATGCAAAAATCGAGCTTTAAAGTCGGTTATTGACAAACTTTAAATGCTCAGACTTAACATTTAAAGTCGGTTCTAGAAGTTTTTTAAAGGTTTGGGATCATCCTCATGTAGTTCATCTTCAACACCACGAAACATTTTATATCTATACATTATGATAGGAAGTATATAATCCACTACACGTAGATAGCGTTGGTTGACACGTAGAATCGACACTACATCCTATGAGTAGCGTCGGTCCTACGTGTCAACCGATGTAGCGTTGGTTGAAATGTAGAACGGACGTTACATCCTACGTGTAAACCTCAGTTCTACATGTCAACCAACGCTACAATCTACGTGTTTTAAGTTAGTTTTTTAATGAGCAGACTTTAAATTCATTATAAGTTGATTTTTCTCAAAAATCGACTTTATATCTCAACTTAAATAACACATTTTGTAGTAGTGAATATATAATAGATTTGAACCCTTGAATACTATATTGATGATAAATTATGCTAATCAGTATAGTAAAATCATATTTTAAAAGAATTTGTAAACTTTCAGCTTAATTATTTTCTTCGTTATAAAATCCTATTCATTTTAAATTTTTAATGATTAGACTACTTGTTGGTTATTAAATAATATATTTTATTTTTTTAGAATGATTAAATAATATATTAAAAACCAACAAGCTATCTCACATATTTTAACTACCTCTCACACTTTAATTATTATGTGAATATTAAAATTATTTTAATTATTTTATATATCGACATGCTCAAATATTTTTGTTTTAGCAGTTTTTTTCCTAGGAGATATAACACATAGAGAGGCTCATATTAGAGAGGGGGATATATCAATTAATAAAAAATAAACTTATCAATGGAGATAAACCAGCAATAGTTACCGGATAAAGCAGTTAAAAGACTTAAAGCTTATTTTTTATACATACTATCCATGTGAGACTAGTGTTACGTCCCGCTCAAAATGTCCCTTAAAATCCAAATAAATGGTGGCTGCCTAAAGGATCTAGACTATTCTACATGGGAAAGTTCTAGAGATGTCTAGAAGGAGCTAGATTTGGATGGACTCAACTTAAGCCTTGAAGACTCTAGAATGTTCTAGAGTACGCTGGAAGGTGCCAAAATATTCTAGAATGTGCTGGATGGTTCATGAAGGATGTGGAAGTCTCTAGAAGCTTACAGAACATCCTAGAACTTACATGAGGGAACTAGACAATCCTAGAAGACTCTAGAGTTGGCTAGAAGATCCTAGAACCTTATGGCATATTGTAGATAAAACTAAAACACTCTTGTACATTCTAGACTTAGAATGATCTAGAAAATTGTGGCATAGCCTTAAGCTTGGAGCCATACTATAAATAGACCCATTGGTCTTCATTTGTATTCATCTTGGGAAATCCTTGGGAAATTGTAAGATAATCTCTCTCTAGAGCAATACAAGGCATTCTTTACAAACTCTCTCTAGTTCTCGCTTTGCTCTTGAATCCTCTCCATCTCTAAGTCTCTTTCTAATCTCTTTAGAGAGTTTCGTTCAGGTGAAAGGAAAGCTTAGTGCAACTAACCGTGCTAAGTGTCGCACGATCCCTCTTTGAAATTTAAGGTCATGACAGTTGGTATTAGAGCTTTAGGTTGAAGCATTACTATCCTTGGCATAATGACGAACACTGCCCCAGTTATACCAAGTATGGACGTTCCACCAATGGAATGTGGGTGTGAGGAAGTTCAGAAACCACCAAAGGAGTCTTGAGCCAAGTCAAAAGACATGATTTCTAGTTTAGAAGAACGTGTTGGGGGTGTGTAGGACAACTTAGGGGAGCTGTTTGACCGGGTAGACAACTTGGAGGAATATTGCAATGGCTTGGAGGCCGAGGATGTGGAGATCCATGCAGCAGTCAAGATGTCCCTCAATGAGCTAAATGGCAGGTTAAGGCAAGAGATTGATGGGTTGAAGGACGAACTTTCCAAGGTACAATATCTTGTCCAAAGAGAAGTTGCTAACGTGTTACTTAGAATGAAGGATATGAGAGGTGACCTAGCTCTTTGTAAGCGGGCTATGGCCGCGGGAACTAGCACAACCACCATCATTGAGGCCAAGAAGGTGGATGTTCCCAAGCCAAAGACCTTCAACGGTGCTAGGAATGATAGGGAAGTTAAGAACTTCCTATAGGGGCTTGAACAATATTTTGAGGCCACTAGCATAACGGACCATGCTAGCAAGATACGAACTACCGCCATGTACTTGTCTAACACCGCTATGCTATGGTGGAGACGAAGGCATGGAGATGTGCAACGAGAGGTTTGCAGAATAGACACCTTTGATGATTTCAAAAGGGAGTTCAAAATCCAATTCTTCCTTGTAAATGCTGAAGAGGAGGGAAAGGGTCGATTGTGACAATTAAAGCAAACCTGTAGCATAAGGGACTATGTGAAGGAGTTCATAACCTTGCTGCTAGAAGTCCCTGACACTTCAGACAAGGACTCTTTATTCTTGTTCATGGATGGTTTCCAATCGTGGGCTAACCTGGAACTCAAGTGATGTGGTGTCCAAGACTTATCTTCGGCCATTGCGTGTGCAGAGAGCCTTATAGACTACTCCATAAAAAAAGAGCTCAAAGACCACAGATAGAAAGTTTGGTGGAGAAAAGAGTAAAGGAGGCAATGCCAAAAGTCAAGGTCCCAAAAATCATAAAGAAGGCTCTTCGTTCAAATCACGAGAAAAGGGGAAGGAAAAGGAGGATTGTGGTGCCTCGAAGCCCCATGTGACGTGCTTCATATGTGACGTGCTTCATATGCGACGGACCATATTGGGTAAGCGAATGTCCAAAAATAAAGGCATTGAGTGCCTTAGTTGCTTCGACTCATGACTAGGATGGAGGTGAGACGGACGAAGATGCAAAGATGGGTTCTTTGTGCCTACTTAGTGCATTATAGAGTGCCCCAAAGACCCCTAAGGGCTTAATGTTCATTGATGCAACCATCAACAGGAAGGTCACCAAAGCTTTGGTTGACACAGGTGCATCTCATACCTTTGTTTCATCAGAGGAAGCAAAGAGACTCGGCCTTAAGGTTATCAATGGAAGAAGATCTCTAAAAGCAATTAACTCGGCAACACTACCTCTACAAGGAGTTTCTCATAGAGTTATGCTCAGTCTTGGCACTTGGATTCTCCAAGTGGACTTATCAATGGAACCTATGGACAAATTCTCAGTAGTATTCGGCATGGAATTCTTGGACCAGGTTAGAGCTTTCCTTGTGCCATGCTCAAACTCTATGTGTATCATGGATGGTTCGAAGGAGTGTGTGGTACTAGCAAGGAGGACCACCAAACCTACTACCCAAGCCCTCTTAGCGCTTCAATTCAAGAAGGGATTAAAGAGGGACGAAGAGAGTTACTTGACCATCTTAAAGGAGTACAACGACGAGGAGGCGTCACCAAAGCCAAACTTGTCGATGGAAGTGCAAGTTGTCTTACATAAGTTCCATGATGTGATGCCGGAGGCATTGCCCAAATGGTTAGCTCCAAGAAGGGAGGTGGACCATGAAATTGAGTTGGAACCCGGCACCAGGCCACCAAGAATGAGCCCTTATCGAATGGAAAACTCAAAGTTGGCAGAACTGTGGAAACAACTCGATCAATTGCTAGATGCTAGCTTCATAAGGCCCTCCAAAGCTCCATTTGGTACCCTAGTGCTATTTCAAAAGAAGAAGGATGGCTCACTATGGATGTGCATTGACTATCTGGCTCTAAATAAGATAATAGTAAAGAACAGGTATCATATCCCACTCATTGCTGACTTGTTCAATCAACTAGGAAATGCAAGGTACTTCTCAAAACTGGACTTGCGGTCATGATACTACTAGGTATGCATAGCCAAAGAGGATGAGCCCAAGACCCCATGTGTGACCAGGTATGATGCCTATGAGTTCCTTATCATGCCATTAGGTCTCACGAATGCACCTACCACCTTCTGCAATCTTATGAACAAGATTTTCCATCCCTACCTTGATCGATTCGTGGTAGTATATCTTGATGACATTGTGATATATAGCCAGAATTTGGAAGAACATATGGAGAATTTGAGGAAGGTGTTCGAGGTCTTGAAGGAAAATGAGCTATATGTCAAAAAGGAGAAATGTTCCTTTGCCCAAGCTGAGGTGATGTTCTTAGGGCATAGGATAAAGGATGTGAAGCTTATGATGGATGGAACCAAGGTGAAAGCCATCCAAGAATGGGAACCTCTTGCCAAGGTCCTTGAGTTAAGGTCTTTCCTTGGACTTGTAAACTACTACAGAAGGTTTATCAAGTCCTACTTAGCAAGAGCAGCCCCACTAACTGACCTGCTCAAAAAGAATAAGTCTTGGGAATGGACAAGCCTCATTCGAAGACTTGAAGAAGGCCATTAGTGAAGAACCGGTGCTTTGCCTACCAGACCCTTCCAAGATGTACGAGCTGCATACAGATACTTCAGAATTTTCCATTGGTGGAGTGTTGATGCAAGAAGGACATCCAATAGCTTATAAGAGCCGCAAGCTTAATGACACTGAATGCCGCTACACGGTGCAAGAAAAGGAAATGATAGCTATCATTCATTGCTTAAGGTTGTGGCAACATTACTTATTGGGTTCTCATTTTGTTATCATGATGGACAATGTAGGGACTAGCTACTTTAAGACTCAAAAGAATTTGAGACCCAAGCAAGCTCGATGGCAAGACTTCTTGGTGGAGTTTGACTATTGGTTGGAGTACAAACCCGATAAGGACAACATGGTGGTCGATACATTAAGTCGAAAGGCAGATTTAGTAGCCTTGAGTAGACCAAGCAGTCCCTTGTTGGAAAGGATCAAAGAAGGGTTGGAGCATGATGCTCTGGCTCAAAACCTCCTTACCCTCATCAAGGAAAGAAAGACAAGGTGATTTTGACTTATTGGGAAGTTTTGGACGGAATTGTTCAAGTTGTTGGGATCAAACTTGAACTTCTCTACAAGCTTTCATACACAAAACAATGGACAAATGGAAGGTGCCAAATAATTCCTGGAGCTGTACCTTTGGCACTTTTTTAATGCCAACCAACATGATTGGGTGAAGTTGCTGGATGTAGCCAATTTTCTTATAACTTGCAGAGAAGCGAGTCTATAACAAAGAGTGCCTTCTAGATCATCATGGGACAGCAACCCATGATTCCTCATGCTTTGGCTATAAGCTATGAAGGGAAGATTCATGTTGCCTTTAAATTTGCCAAGGCATGGCATGAGCAGGTTGAGTTGGCTTGAGCCTATTTAAATAAGGCGTCTAAAAAGATGAAGAAGTAGGCTGACAAGAAAAGGAGGATGGTTGAATTTCAGGAAGGAGATTTGGTCCTTGTTAAATTATTGCCCCAACAATTCAAATCTCTACGGAAGGTTCACAACGGGTTGGTATGGAAGTATGAAGGGCCATTTCCAGTCCTCAAGCGAGTCGATAAGGTGTCTTACAAACTACAACCCCCTTCAAAGCATAAAATCTCTCTAGTTTTTCATGTAAGCATGTTGAAGCCTTATCATGGAGACGAGGAAGACACGAGTCAGGGAGAATAAAAAAGGGCACCTACTGTAGTGGTAACCTCCTTCGATAAAGGAGTGGACTCTATCTTGGCCGATCGCCTAATTCAGCAAAGGGGAGTACCAAGGTATCAGGAATACTTGGTGAAGTGGAAGAATGCCCCGGACATAGAGGCAAGCTGGGAACCTGAAGACTCTTTGTGGTAATTCAAAGATTACCTAGAGGGGATCAGGCTTGAAGGCACGACAAGGGCGTCGCAAACTTGAGTGGGGGAGGGTGTTACATCCCGCTCAAAATGTCCCTTAAAATCCAAATAAATGGTGGTTACCTAAAGGATCTAGACTCTTCTACATGGAAAATTTCTAGAGATGTCTAGAAGGATCTAGAGTTGGATGGACTTAACTCAAGCCTTGAAGACTCTAGAATGTTCTAGACTACGCTGGAAAGTGCCAGAATATTCTAGAATGTGCTGGATGGTTCATGAAGGTGTGGAAGTCTCTAGAAGCTTACGGAACATCCTAGAACTTGCATGAAGGAACTTAGACAATCCTAGAAGACTCTAGAGTTCGCTAGAAGATCTTAGAACCTTGTGACATATTGTAGATAAAACTAGAACATTCTTGTACATTCTAGACTTAGAATGATGTAGAAAGTTGTGGCATAGCCTTAAGCTTGGAGCCGCACTATAAATAGACCCATTGGTCTTCATTTGTATTCATCTTGGGAAATCCTTGGAAAATTGTAAGATAATCTCTCTCTAGAGCAATACAAGGAATTCTTTACAAACTCTCTCTCTAGTTCTTGTTTTGCTCTTGAATCCTCTCAATCTCTAAGTCTCTTTCTAATCTCTTTGGAGAGTTTTGTTCGAGTGAAAGGCAGGCTTAGTGTAACGGACCGTGCTAAGTGACGCACTATCGCTATTTGAAATTTAAGGTCGTGACACTAGGCTAGCACATTTCAAAGACAAAATGACTATAAAAATAACACCCTATAATGGTATTGGCTCCTTTTTTTAGGTAGTATGGCGCTCCTCCCTATCACCACTATGGACTCAAGTTTAAATCTTACACGTATAATGTTTTTTTTATTTAATAAAGAAATGGACTTAAGTATTCATTTTTAAATTAAAAAAAAATACCTCCTTCAAAGTTAAGACTAGATCATACCTCACCTTATTTTTTCTTTTTTCTTTTCTACTAAACGGTTGCGCAAGCGCGCACACTAATATGTGCTTCATAACTTTTGTCATTATGGTGTAGACAATGAGTGCACTACAACATGATTAAGTTCACATCCTACAATTCTTTGATTGGAATACTATTTAAACCATTTATTTCATTAAATCCATAACAATAATTTAACATCCATAGATCCTAGATATCTCACACAACAACGAATTAGATCATCATGAGGAACTAGCACAAAGCATTGAATGTCCACGAGAGCAAACATGTATAAGAGATGGTCATAAGTTATATAGATAAAATATAGCATCATTATTCACCGAAGACATATATGATATATCTATCTTTTGAAGTTCCTCTAGGCCGAACTCTAGATCTTAGGCGTTGATAAGGTGCTCATCCATATCCTTAGTTACAATAGTCATGGTGTCCAGGTACATATTTGGGACAGGCACATCTTCATTAAGTTTCTCATATTCAACACTCAACTTTACCAAACTACCTTGACCATCAACCTTTTGAATTGCCTGATATGCTATGTTAACCACCTTGTAGTATTTCATAGCATCTCCTCCCAGACCAACAAAGTTTGTTTTTTTATTTACATCGTCAAACTCTGTCCTCGCCTTTAATGTCTTCACTTCATCCCCTGTGTTTAATTATGATAGTTTCATGAAATAAAAATTTGACCATTTCTTTAATGTCTTCGTTTTCACCAAACATTTTTTTTATAGAGTAAATAAAATCTTATGATATTTTTATACATAAATATTAGAAAAAAATGTTAAATATATATATATATATATATAAATAATAACTAAAAATTTTCTTAATCACAAAACTAATTATTTGATAAAAATTATAAATTATTGTTAAATATATAATTTAATTAGCAATTATAAATCATAATTGTTAATTTATACTGAATGTTTGAGATAGAAATTAATAGAATAATGAAAATCTACATTTAACTTTTAAGATGAAAGTACTAATATAATTCTCAAATAGTTTTTGCTCAACTAAATTAGAAAGGACGGAAGCAAATTAATTAGTTAAACTAAAAAAGTGAAAAAAATGATGTTCAGATGATCCAGTGATTTAATGGTTTTATTTAACATCTCCTCAAAAAAAATATGTTAATTTTCTTATTACATTAAAATATATATATATATATATATATATATATGTTATAAGAAAAATGAATATATATTTTTTAAACTGATTTAAAATGAAATTTTATTTATCACCATGTACCAAATATGTTGTTTTCCTAAAATTTAAACTTTTTTATTCAGGATTTACCCTACAAACAAAAATTGAAAGAAAAGTCATATTAAACAAAACAATTCAATGAAGAGCACCCGTTTGGGTTTAGGATGGAAGGTTTGAAAATCAAGTACACGACATCCCAAAGTCATATTTTGAATATTAAGATATGATATGTAGCAAGATAAATTATATATATATATATATATATATATATATATATATATATATATATATTTCTTACCAGTTGTATATTTCCATGTCTTAATGGAGCCATGAGTTTGATAGTCACCTTCATGGAGCTCAACGTGATGTACGTTTTTATTAGCAATGTTGGGGATCTGCTGAGACTGTTTTCTAAAGATGTTGTAGTATTGCTCTGGACTTGCCTTGATTTCTACTTCTTTCTCGACCTTACCACTTAGACTTGCCATTTTGCTCAAGACCCATTCTGCTGCTTCATTGCCTTTAAATATAAATTCGCTATTAGGCTTAGTCAGTCAGTGAGTGGATTTGTTGAAGATAAATTTAAGAATTTTGATATTATTATTATTATGTATAAATAATGTATTAAAAATTTAATTTTGACACAAATAGAGTTTTAAAAATTCAATTTTTATATTTATTCAATGAAAAAATCTTGGTCATAATTTCATAATAGTGATAAGTATATAATATCACGTTTAAAAACATAATATATAATATTAGTATTGTTATAATAATCATTATATTTAAAATTTTAATTTTTAAATTAATATTTTAAATTTAAAAGAATTAATATTAATGTTGTGTATCAATAATGCTTAAAAAAACTAACAACATGGAAAACGTTTCTTTTTATATAAATTATAGATACTTTAGATGAAGAAAAATTAATAGTTTTTTTATTTAATTTAAAACATACCTCTCAAACTTGCTTGAAAAGGAACCATTAATTTTTTTATTAAATAAAAAAAGTATTGTAAAGTTGAAATTCGAACTTGATTCACATGGTAGAGTGAAGAGTCATGACGCCTGTATCACAAACCAATCCCAACATGAACTGTGAGACACTACTTTTTCTCTTTCGTAGAATTTATTTCATAAATTATATATATATATATATATATATATATTGTTTTTTTTAATTAATTTTTTTTACTATTATAATTAAATATTGATATTTTAAATTAATACTAAGATGTTAAAAAGTTTTTCAAATATAATTAATAATTTTAATATTAATTGTTTAATATAAGATTAAATGGATAATTTATTAAGTTTTAATATATATATATATATATATATATATATATATATATATATATAAAAGGGGATAAGGAGGATAAGGCCATTTGCTCATGACAGAAGGAAACTAAAAAAATAGCGAAGGTACGCTTTTTTTTTTTTTTACCACTTTTCATAAACCTTCACTTATTTTTTGACATTTGTCACATATCAAATTAAAGTGTTTTTTCATCATCTTTCTTTATTTATAATTTTTTTTCTCTCTAATACTCATTATTTTAAGAGTATTTAGTTTAAATAGTTCTTTAAAATCCATATCAAGATATCATTTTTTGATAATTTTAATTCATGAGTGAACATGAATTTGATGTTCTCATGCTATAACATCATTACCCATGATTTATATATGTTTATATATAAATTATTTTAGGAAAAAATACCAAATCTAAAATCCTTAAATTCTTTCATTTCTTCACAAATGTGAGTAATAATTAAATAATTAATTTTTATAAATCATTTTTAAGTAAATTGATTATTTTTAGTATCTATTAATTTTTAGTTGTTAATTATAGATAACTAATAAATATGATATTAGTTTAAGAATTATAGGGTTTTAGAAGGAGGTGATGAAACTTTATTTTAATACTTAGTTTCTAGCGTGAGTTGTCTTGTTTGAAAATTTTAGTTGTTTGGAAATTGTTATAAGTCCTATTATTCTCTATATCTATGTGATAGCTTCTCCTATACAAAACACAATATCCTCTTATTTTAATTAGTGTATTTATCTTTCTTTGTGTAAGGTTGGTATTGTGGATCAGTAATACACATACGCACAGCTAGATACACTTTGTATACAAGCATATTTACACACACCATGGAATTGCTTTAGTTTCAAGTATAAGTATTTATGAAAATTACTCAATAATTTTGGAAATAAAAATTGGGATTTTTTTAACACCTTATCACACCTCACCACCATCCTTGGTTAGGTGGTTAGTGAGGCCCATGGAAAGGTTGGTTGTGGCTTGGTTGGTTTCCATAAATACCCTACCTTTTCTCTTGTTTCTGTATTCAGAAAATATGGAACAGAGTTATGTCAAACTGACATCTCGATTTTCTATTTTCAGATCACTAATACCTTATGTGAGCCATGTGTCAATGGGTAGTTACCCTTATGAAAATTTTATTATAATTTGAATCTCATTGTGAGAGTGAGATGAGTTAAATTCCTTGAGTTCTCATATCTTAGATAGTATGTCCATTGATGGTTTGTAGTGGATTGTTAGTCCCACGGAGATGGTTTGTTGTTAATGATTACGGGTGGTCTTCATGGTTCACATTACAAGTTTATAGCTTCTAATCACACCACATTGGGTGGTGTTAGCTTTGGAGGTAAGCATGGTTCATGTGTCGATCTAAGTCATTACAAAAACAACTAGCAAGAGAAGCAATAAGTAGTTTAGATAGAGGTATTGGTTGATAAAAATAATAGTTTCCTTTATTTCTTTTAGAGTTATAATTGATTTGTTGTTTAGTGGATTGATTAATGCTGAGTGGTTTCTCTAAGCAACCCAAAGATGTTACCACATAGATAGGGTTTATATATGGGTTTACCATATTATTTTCAATGTTATGCATGCTTGAATGTATGGGTGGTACACTTTAAATGGTGTCTATATCTACATATTGAAGCTTATACTTTGATTAGAAATCTTTTAATATTTATCACTTGGCTTATGTTTAGTAAATTCTTTATTTGCTACTTCATTATACTACTTATTTGTGTTTATTTATACTACAATTATGATTATCTATCAGGTATTTTTATCTCTATTGTTTATCTTGAAGTGATTGAAAGTCCTTTTATATTTTTGATATGTATGCCTATATCACATGCTATGTGTTAATTTCCATGTAGGTATGTTGCTAGTCTGGACAGAAGCTTGTGAGGTGCACTATCATTAGTCAGTTTACTATAGATTATTGTTTTCGTATCTATTGTGTGTTTTAATTATGTGCTGAATGAGCATGTTGCTTTGTACTTCAAGTTGAATTGAGCATATTATTTTGTATTTCCAGTGTAATTTTCTTAATTAACATTTGTAAGGATGGCTTGGCCGAAGTGATATAGAGCTCATGAAAAGATTCTATAGGTTGGCATTTCCACCTCTTATCTAGGTTCTAGTTACCTATTTGAGTCGAAATAATAATTAACATTCGTTTAATTATTCCTAGGTATGGGAATGTTCAATTGTAAACTATCTAATTTTATAATAACGAAATTTATAGAAGGTGATACTTTCGCGTAGCTTCTTGATCATTATTGAGCCGCAGAATTCATTTAGTTCTGTGAATGGTTACTTTTCATTTAAATTTTATAAGTACTTGTTTATTTTTTTAACTTACACATGTTCCTAATGATTAACTTTATTCATTTATGTTTTCACAAATTTAGTACTTTCTTGTGAAAAAAAAGAGTATTTTATGTATAGAAAATAGAAAAATTAATCCTTTCATAAGTTAAGAAGTTTTTATTTAGATTTATAGTATATTATAGATTTTGGTTAGGCGATAGAAGTTTATATTCAACTTTTAGGAGCACCATATCATAATATTATTTTTAAGTCAATTCAAAAACTTTTACTCATATTTATTTATTGATTTAAGTAATAATTTTTTTGAATAGTATGCATATTAGTAAGTATTATTATTTTTAAACCATTAAACAAGTATTATTTCCCAAATTCTACGGTAACATAATAAATAAATAAATTAGGCTCTTATCTATGCATATATCACTAGCACACATGTAATTAAGATTTTTTGTTTGCGTGCGTGAAGAGCTCTACACATGTGTAATTAATTTTCCCGTAATACAAGTTTGGTATGGCTTTTTATTTCATGAATTATTACATGTAAACTAATTTTAGTTATTTTACAAGCATAAATACACTTTCAGTTACATTTATTTATTCAATATTACTTATAAAATTTGTGTATACTTTCATTTAATAATTTATATCTATTTTACTATTGAGTTATTAAAGATTAAATAAATACTTCTATAATTATTAGTTTTTAAACTTGTCCTTTTTACATAGTATTTTGATTGAAGATCTTAGCATTATCTTACATGGAAACTTAAGTCAGTTTACTAATTTTACTTTGTATGATTTCGCGTCATTTCGTAATTGCTAGGAGCTTATTTCAATTCCTTAGTAACTTATTTGTGTTGTAAATTGTTTTGTAATCCTTTAATGACTGTGGACAATATAGTAGGTTAGTGTCATTTATTAGTCAATATTATCTTCCTTTTTATGTTTGGTTATAAGAATAGTGGGATTTGAATGTTGTAATTGATGAGTGCTCAAAAAGTATTAAAATTATCATAATTTTATGCACATTAATTGATTAAAAATATATATATTTATAAGATTTTATCATATATTTATATAAATCTTTCTTTTCGGAATCACGGTTATTTTTATTGTTTTTCAAGTATATTCGCTTAAAAATATAACTTAAAGACTCAAAGAAAAATATCGGAGGCAATACATCAAAATATATTCATAAATTAAATGAGGAAAAGTAAAAGAAGATGGAAAAATTGGACAAAATGGGTCAAAAAGTTCAAAAAAGGAGGAAATCACGCACGCAATTGTGACCCGGCCGCCAACGCTACAAGACTGCACCAGCATTTTCCCCAACCGCGCCTAGCAATGTGCGCGTTGTGCCAACCTCTATGCCCAGTCCGCGCGCACCTGCTCTAAATTCCGCATGCGCCCGCTCTCCATTCCGCACTCGTCGCGTGCGTCCCTACTCCAGTCTGCGCGAGCTGCTGCTCATTTGCGCCCAGTCCGTACGCGCCGCTGCCCCATCTACGCGCCCCAACTTGCCCAACATCACCATGACGTCATCATTCACTACTCCGCGTTTTCCCAAATCTTAATCATTTTTCACCCATTTTTCCTTCCTCTCCTCACCTATAAATACCCTCATTCTCTTCACTTCAAATCACACCTAAAAACACATCTTCTCTTTCTTTCTCTCATTTCTTAGTTTTTCTAGTTTTTCTTAGTTTTTAGCTTTTCTTAGTTTTAGAGTTCTTCTCTTTTTGAGAAGAACTAATTATGTTTTTGTAATTTATTTGCTTTTTGATTCAATAAATGGGAGTGCAAAGTACTGTAAGGATTTTATTTACTTTACAGTTATTTTTTATTTTTTATTCTTACATGTTATATTTAATTTGTCTGTGATTAAATTTAACTTTGCTCGATGTTTGTAAACATGATATAATAATAACGTTGTTATGCTTGTGAAATATTAAATAGGTAAAAATCTCCAAAATGAATTGATTTTATTTTTATTCAAGATTTTATATGAAGAATGTTAGAGAGAAATATATTATTTTTCATTACAAACTTAAATCTGAAAATTAGATTTTAAGGTTTAGTTATCCGGTCTGATTTAGAGTAGTGCTCTTTTATTTGTTGGTACAATCGCCCTGTAGTTAGAATGAAGCTCTATTTCAAAATTTTTTATAAGAATTATTATCTGAAAATGTATTGACAACATGTTTTCAATAATGGTTTTAAAACTTGAAAGTTAGTACTCGGATAACTAAATTCTTAGGTTTAATTTGGACGCCTTGAATAAAGTTTAAACTGTCTAACCCCACCAAAGGTGGCATTCAAATGGTTCATTTTCAATCTCTTAGAAAAAGGAATTAATTTAATTAACCAAATTAGTTATCTACCCCACCCATAGGTGTTAATTGATTTGTTTAGTTAACAAAGAATATCTAACCCCACCAAAGGTGGTATTCATATAAAAAAGAGAGAATCAATAAATATCAATTTATATCTTTAATAACCTAAATAATATGAGCAAGGATAATTAACTTAGTTATTACATCCATAAATACTCCACTATTATAAATGATAAAATTTGCATAAATGTTTGTTGAATCTATATCTATGTTTATTTTTAAAGTATGGTAGATTCATGGATGGATCAAGGAGCAATATTAAGTGGATTAGAAACAACAAAAACCCAAATATCGTGACAAGATGTTTATGATTTAATTTCATTTTTAAAAGTTTGAATAGTAAATTAAAAACCACATATATTCCTTACTTAGATCGACCTTGGGAGTATACTTATCATTTTCTACAAAATGATTCGTGCATTTGTGACAGTTTTATAAATATAAAACCAAAGTATTGGCAGGATCGGCGATGCCGGTTTTGCTCATTAGTAATCAAATAAGTAACATGTTTTTTTATACAAGTTGGTTTCGTGTAGAAAAACAAGAGAGAGTAATGTCGAATTTTTTATAGATTTTATTATTTAATAGGACTTATTTAAATACTAGTGAACTTGGGACATGTCTTGATAATTTGACATCAAAGATTAGGTTTTTATTTATGTAGACTACATTTTAGTTTTTCTTATGTATGAAAGTGCTTTTATACTATAGGTTGAGTATGCCTTCTCATGGTTATGGTCACATTCTTTGCCATGAAAATCCATATAAAAGGTCGGCATGCTTACCTGATGGAGTTCTAGCTATTAATGAGACAAATGATCTTATTCGTAAAGATGTAGATGCGAATGTTCCATGAGAACCTACACATTACCACAAGAAATACTCCATGTTGTTCTACAAATGATAGATATGTTCAATAGAGCTGTAATAGTACTAATGCAAGCCCATTCTCAAATTCCAACTCAGAATAGGCCTTTGAATAATAATAAGGTTAGCATTAAAAGAGTAAGAAAGTTTGAGGCTACAAATTTCAAGGATACTACTGATGCTACTATGAAAGAAGCATGGATCACAAAATAGAGTAAATATTTAGTACCATAAGGTGCCCTAAAGATGTGAAAGTTTCACTGATGATATTTTTATTAAAGAATAGTGCATTTCATAGGTGTAAATTTATGGCACAACAATATCTTAATCCCAATTCCATTACTTGTACAAAGTTCCATTGTGCCTTTGATGATAAATTTCTTCCACAAATTTACAAAGATGCTAAAATCAAGGAGTTTCTAAATCTTACTCAAGGAACAATGATGGTTGCATAAAACAAGTCCCAATTTACTGAATTATAATGATATACTTCTCATATCATAAGGGATGATGAGAACAAGTACGGTAGATTCATGGATGGATAAAAGAGCATTATTAAGTGGATCATGGCTACTTAGGAATATGTTAACTTTAACAAAATGTTGTAATCATTATTCCTTCATTGAGAATAGTATTATAGAGCCTCATAATGATAAAATTATGGGAGTTCAAACTTGGAATACTTAGTTTACACCAGAAAGAAAAAAAGATGAGGCCTATTAATTATGAAAAGATTATTACAAATACTAGTGGTTATAAATCAAAGACTCTTGGTGAGCAAGTGCACTCAACTAGCTAAGGCATAGTGCAACAGTTTTTTGGTAGTAGTGCTAAGTCAACAATGTGCACAAAGTACTAGATTCAAGTTTCCTATATGTGCTACTTATTGGAAACGTCACGATGGTCTTTGTATGCAAGGAAGTTCTGCTTGCTACAATTGTGGGCAGATGAATCATATTAAAAAAGATTATCCAATTCTTTCATATAATCGTAGTCAGTTACATGGATCAATATTAAATCAAGCAACCAATAAGCAAACATAGATTTAGAGACAAGTTACAAATTAACCTAAAGCAACTAGTACAATAGTAGGGCTCATGCGTATGTTGTTTATCTTTAGCCATAATGCACATGTTTAATTGATCATGGTTCTAATATTGATTTGGATGTATTAGAACAAGTTATAGTAGTAAGTAGAGAGTCCATAATACTAGGAAATTTATATAAAGATAGTGTTGTCAAAATGGGTAACTAAGAGCTATTAGCCAATTTAATTCCCCTAAAAATCCTTGAGTTTGATGCCATTTTAGGAATGTATTGGCTAGCTTCTCACCATGACTTTATCGATTGTATTTGAAAAGAGGTAGTGTTCAACATTCCTAGGAAATCTTGCATTACTTTTGTTGGGGAACGTCGTGTCCTTCCTTTATACATGATTTCTGTGATCATTGCTAAGAAAGTACTTAAAAAGAGGTGTTCATTTAAGTCTATGTCAAAGAGATTTAATTACAAAATATTCGCATTGTTCGAGATGTTTTAGATTTTTTCTCAAAGAGCATCCTAATTTACCTCTAGAAAAGGAAATAGATTTTATATTGATTTTTTCTAAGCACAACTCTGACTTCTAAAGCCCCTTAAAAATGGCTCAAGTAGAACTGAAAGTGTTAAAAATCCAATTGCAAGATTTGGTGGATAAGGGTTATATTAGACCGAGTATGTAAATATGAAGTGCTCTTGTCCTGCTTGTGAAAAAGAAATATGGTGCTTTCAGGTAGTGTATTGATTGTAGACAACTAAATAAGGTCACCTTATGAACAAGTATTCTCTCCCTTGTGAATTGATGATTTATTTGAGAAACTACAAGATGCAAAGGTGTTTACAAAAATTGATTTGCAGTTTGATTACCATTAACTAAAAATTAAAGAAACTAACATTCCAAAATTACATTTAGAACTCACTATGGTCACTTTGAATTTATAATCATGCATTTTAGTTTAACTAATGCTCAAGTGGTTTTCATGGATCTTATGAATCGATTCTTTATCCTTTCTTGAATAGATTTTTCATCATTTTCATGGATGATATTTTGGTATATTCTCAAAATGAAAAGAAGTATAAAGATCATATCAGGCTGGTGTTGCAAACACTAAGAGGGAAACAACTATATGCTAAGTACAATAAGTGCTAATTTTGTTTGGATCAAGTTACATTTTTTGGAACATGTCATACCAACAAAATGGATCTCTATTGACCCTCAAAAGATAGAGATCATGCTTAGGTAGGAAAGGCCTTCCAATATGACTAAAGGGTGAATTTGTTTAGGACTAGATGGATATTATCATTGATTTATCAAGAGATTCTCACTAAGGATTCATAGTATTTAGTGATGCCTATCACTAAGGATTCATAATAAATCTTAACAATTTTAATTTATAAATGAGTATAGATTTGATATTCTTATCATTATATGATCATTACTCGTGATTTATCTTTGTATATTAATTACTTTAGAGAAAAATTTCAAATTTAAAAACCTTAAATTTTTCAATATCTTGGCAAATATCAGTAACAATTAACACTACTACAATCAATGCATACGTCCTCAGTTTTTAACCATGACCGTAGGTCTATTGTTACTATTATAAGAATCGAGGTCTAAGTGAGAGAGACCATAGACTGTTACCTTCTCGGTTTTTTAACTGAGGCCATAGATTGTTACCTATGGCCTCGGTTTTTAAATAATTGAGGATATAGGCCATAAGGTATGTCTATGGTCTCGGTATTTTATAAAAACAAGGCCATGAACATGCCATATGGCCACACTTATTTGAAAATCGAGGTTATAGGGTATGTATATGGCCTTGATCTTTCAATAACAGAGGCCATAGCGTATATTTATGGCTTTGGTTTTTCAATAACCGAGCTCATAGAAATACCTTATGACCATAAATTTAAATAAAAATACAATTATTAATTACAACATTAAGATTCAATATAAATTACAATAAATTTATTAATTATAATATTAAAAATCATATTATATTAAAATTAAAAGTATTATTACATTTGAAAGTTTATATACTATTGTGATAGATACAAAACATAAAATACAATTGAGTTGTGAGCTAATAAAATATTGAGACATTGAATCCATAAAAGACCAACAATTAGATAACAGTATGCACCTTCTGCTTCAATTTCTAACTCATGACCTCTTTGTTGCAAGAAGACTTTTCTTTCCTTTGAAAGCTCAATGTGATCTCCATCAATTAAAGTCCAATTTTCATACATGACCTTATTAGGTATTAGCTATAGAGAAATAATAATAGGAAGAGTAAAGAGAGGGAAAATTGAAGTCACGTTAATGTAAAGTTAAGCATAACTACCTACCTTACAATGTGTTGCAATTTAACTAGTATGAATTACCTTATGGTAGATCCTTGGATTTTGAACTGTAACTGATGGTTTCATACCTAAGACAAAATGGTTTAGAAAAACTTGGAAAATTGGTAATTAAGACTTTTTACTCTATGCGTGCAAATAACTTTGTAAACATATGACTAGGTTTTCTCCTTGTGCAAGTTTGGTGAGGCCTATCTTTTGGTAAATTGTTACATGTAAGCTACTTATTGCTATTTTACATGCATAAATATATGATGAACAAAATTGGTAATGCCTATTTTTCAAATACTTTGGTTTTATATTTATAAAACTCTCGCAAGTGCATGAATCATTTTATAGAAAATGACAAGTATAATCCCAAGGTCGATCTAAGAAAGGAATATATGTGATTTTTAATTTATTATTCAAACTTTTAAAAACGAAATTAAATCTTAAACATCCTGTCACGATATTTTGATTTGTGTTTCCTAATCTAATGACATAAAAAAACAAAGATATGAATTCAATAAATAATAATGCAAACTTTTATCATTCATAAGAGTGGAGTATTTATGGATAAAATAACTAAGTTAATTATGCTTTCTCATATTATTTAGGTTATTAAAAATATAAATTAATATTTGTTGATTTTCCCTTTTTGGTATGAAAGTGTGCTTAGGTAGGGCCCAAATTCTTTTGTTTAATATTAATTTATTAATATCCATAGGTGAGGCCTATTAATTAATTAAGTATTAAATTTCAGCTTTATTTATAATAAAATAGCAAACCATCTAATCACCTGCCAATACTTTGGTTTTATATTTATAAAACTCTCGCAAGTGCACGAATCATTTCGTAGAAAATGATAAGTATACTCCCAAGGTCGATCTAAGGAAGGAATGTATGTGGTTTTTAATTTATTATTCAAACTTTTAAAAACGAAATTAAATCCTAAACATCCTGTCACGATATTTTGGGGTTTTGTGTTTTTAATCTAATAACAGAAAATTAAACGTAGATTCAATAAACATTCATGCAAATTTTATCTTTTATAAATAGTGGAGTATTTATGGATATAATAACTAAGTTAATTATGCTTGCTCGTATTATCTAGGTTATTAAAGATATGAATTGATATTTATTGATTCTCCCTTTTTTGTATGAATACCACCTTTGGTGGGGTTAGATATTCTTTGTTAACTAAAAAAATCAATTAACACCTATGGGTGGGGTTAATAACTAATTTGGTTAATTAAATTAATTCATTTTTCTAAGAGATTGAAAATGAACCATTTAAATGCCACCTTTGGTGGGGTTAGACAGTTTAAACTTTATTCAAGGTGTCCAAATTAAACCTAAGAATTTAGTTATCCGAGTACTAACTTTCAAGTTTTAAAATCACTACCGAAAACATGTCGTCAATACATTTTCAGATAATAATTCTTATAAAAACTTTTGAAGTAGAGCTTCACTCTAACTACCAAGCGATTGTACCATCAAATAAAAGAGCACTACTCTAAATCAGACCGGATAACTAAACCTTAAAATCTAATTTTCAGGTTTAAGTTTGTAATGAAAAATAATATATTTCTCTCTAACATTCTTAATATAAAATCATGAATAAAAATAAAATCAATTCATTTTAGAGATTTTTACCTATTTAATATTTTGCAAGCATAACAACGTCATTATTACATCATGTTTACTAAACAACCAGCACAGTTAAATTTAACCACAGACAAATTAAATATAACATGTAAGAATAAAGCATAAAAATAAGCGTAAAGAAAATAAAATCCTTACGTAACTTCGACGCTATTCGCGTTGCTGGAAAAACTCCAAGCGGAATTTGCACTCCCATTTATTGAATCAAAGAGCTAAAATATTACAAAAACATAACTAGTTCTTCCCAAAAAGGGAAGAACTATAAATCTAAGAGAAATTAACTAAGAAAAACTAAAAACTAAGAAAACATAAGAAAAACTAAGAAAAAACTAAAGAATCCTAAAAATCTAAGAAAAGAGAAAAGAATGTATTTGGAGGTATTTTTAGGTGTGTTTCGAAGTGAAGGGAATGGGGGTATTTATAGGTGAGGATGAAGAGAAAAAATGAGTAAAAAATGTAAAAACGCAGCGTAATGGAAATGTCGACGTCATTGATGACGTCAAAGATGACGTCATGGGCGGCACGTGAAAAATGAGTGTCGGCCGCGATGAATAACAGAATCCGCTACAAGAATGCTGCACGCATGAACAAGAATCATACAAGATGAACAGTACCCCGCTGCCAGTTGGGGGCGAGTCTTGAAGCGGCTGACGTTTTCTCCTTTTGACATTTTTGACCTTTTTGACCCATTTTGTCCAATTTTTCCATATTTGTCGACCTTTACGCATTTATTTATTAATATATTTGTGATGTATTGCTTCCAGTATTCCTCTTTGAGTCTTTAAGTTGCATTTTTAAGCCAAAATACCTGAAAAACAATAAAAATACCCGTGATTCCGAAAAAGATAAATTTATATAAATATATGATAAAACATATAAATATATATATTTTTAATCAATTAATTTGCATAAAATCATGGTTATTTTAGTGCTTTTTGAGCACTCATCACCTGGACAAGTTAGATGATGTATAGTGCCATAGGAATGTAATAGAGCTAGAAAAACATATTGAGTATATTCAAGAGCATTATCAGATGGAAATTTTTTGATATGTTTGGAGAATTATGTTTCAACCATTTTTGAAAAGTTACTGTATATTGGTAAGATTTTAGAACGAGATGTAATAGGAAAGATCCAACTATAACGAGATCCAACAATACTAGTAAGAGGAGAAGGTCGTCAAACATTAGAATGAATTAACTCAAAAATACTATTAGAGATAAATTCACTATTATTGAAAGGTAAAGCTAGCTATTTTCCTAACTGGCATGAAGTACAATCAAAATTGTCTTTGGACATAGAACCCAACATACCTTTAGAAGCTAACTATTGTACCCAAATGGATAGGGAATGACCAAGATGAGAATGCCAAAGTGCCAAAGAAGGTAAGGAAGAAACTACAACAACTACAGTAGTAACAAGTGGAAGATGAAGATTGTCCACAGGAAACATACGCCCAGCCCTAGGATCACAAATGTCAATTTGGTCCCAAATAAAGCGAATCTGATCATAGTAGTCATTAATGGATTTCCTTGGTTCTTGTCAAAGTTGACGCAATTCAACTACTAACTGATATTTCATGGATCCGTGAGTAGTGGAGTACCTTTTTGCCAACATATCCCATGCTGATTTTGCATCATCAAAGTTTCCCAATAGATTAGAGATGGAGGGAATAGAAGTATTTCAAATCCATGTAAGGATCATATGGTTATAACTATCCCATTTAATCATGCGACCAAGGAAGGCATCATCTTATTCGCTTGCTCCTTTGACAGGAATGGTAATTGCACCAGTACAGTAATGGTAGAGTATGCGACCCTTATGAAAATTACGCATAGCTTGAGACCATGATAAGTAATTCTTGGTCCCTTCCAATATAATATTGATGGAGCGAGGAAGAAAAACAACTTTTTTATCCATTTAGAAACAAAATATGCAAAAATAGACTACAAAAATGAAGTCTACGCGAAAAAATTGGGTAGGGAAAATCTAGTTTGCAAAAGTCAACCCTAGGGAAAAGTCAACCCTCATCAAAGTCAACTCTGGTAAACGGTGGTGAACACTGGTCAACGGTGGTCAATGCTGATGTCAGCTGCACGTGGTGGGTGATATTAGTAGAAGGGATGATGATGTTAGCCTTAAGTGATGTGGCAGTATGATGTCACTGATCATGTCATAGGACCTGAGTGTGGCATTTGAGGTGTGTGAATATGAGGCACAACTTCTGTTGGTGGTGTATGAGGATGTGTGTAGGCTCTGATTCTTGCGAGACTTCTTCGATTGTGTAAATCGGGGCGAGCTGATCACAGTGGTACCTATAAAAAGATTATCGGAGCAAGATGCACAACGGAGACGATAATTGCAGTGGTCAGTATGGTGCATGAATCCTTAACGACGGTGGCTACAAGCACAGAACCCAAGGACAAGGGCTGAGAGATGTCGAAGGTTCAACAGTGAGTGGCTATTGTGACGGTGGAAACGATAAGGGTGAATTAACACCCGAAGAGACAAGACTACTAAAAGAAAAGTCAGAGTAATTGCTCTAATACCATATTAGAAATACTTAATAATTGTATTATGTTCTATATAATAAGGAATATACATGGTGTCTTTATATAGGAGGTACAAGTAAACTACCTGGGCTAAAGCGCATAACATAATATACTTTAACAATAGTTATCTAACATCCACGATGAGAGAAAAAATTATCTTAAGTATATTGTGTGATATAGAGGTCTCAATTCTTTACTCTATTTAATTTCTATGTTATGTAAATTATGTATTTAGAATATATACATATATTATAGAACACTAAGATGTCATCAAAGAAAACTAAGATGTCATCAAAGAAAACTAATATGAATTTCCAGAGTACACTAAGATGTCATCAAAGAAAACTAATATAAATTTCCTAAGATAAGGCCAAAATAGGTCATTCATTAGGCTTTGGAAGGTGGCAAGAGCATTGGTGAGGCCAAACGGCATCATAAGGAACTCATAGTGCCCTTCATGTGTTCTAAAAGCAGTTTTTGTAGCATCATCCTCACAAACCCTTATTTGGTGATATCCTGACCGTAAGTCTAGCTTGGAATATATCTTGGCCCCATGTAACTCATCCAATAATTCATCTATGATAGGTATGGGGTACTTGTCTTAAATAGTGATGGCAATCAATGATCTATAGTTAACAAAAAATCTCCAGGCTCCATCTGCTTTTTTAATCAACAAAATTGGTGATGAGAATGGTTGTTACTAGGTCTAATCAAGCCTGACTATGTCAAGACTTACCATTATACATAATACTATGTGCTCTACCAATAGCAGATTGGCTATGAAAATGGATGCATATTGTATATACAAGCTTCATCCACTTAGGAATATCTTCTAAAAAATTGCATAGCCATTCATCTTTTTCGCCACATTAATTCAAAGTGATAAACTCAAATTCTATCGTGGATCTAGAAATGTATATCTGTTTAGAAGACTATCATAAAAAAGCTACACCACCCAATATGAATACATATCCACTGGTAGACTTTGAGTCTTTCATGTCATATATCCAATTTGCATTACTTTATCCTTCTAATATAGTTGGATATCTTGTGTAGTGCATTCCATAGTTAAATGTGTATCTTAAGTATCTATGTAGTCTTGTAATACCTTTCTAATGATCAGATCCTAGATTACTAGTATATTTACTTAGCTTGCTTACAAGGTAAGCCATGTCTGGTCTCGTACAACTTATCAAGTACATCAGAATTCCTATCACTCTCACTTCGTTGAGACATACTCTCACTTAGTTGAGACACATTCTCACTTTTATTTTTATATAGGTGTAGATTTACATCTATTGGTGTTCTCACCATTCTAGAATCACTATTGTTGAATTTCTCAAGTATTTTGTCAAAATAATGACATTGACTTAAAATGAGACCGCTTGATATCCTTGATATCTTAATTCCTAGAATTACATCAACAGGCCCCATGTCTTTCATATCAAACCTTTAATTAAACATAGTCATAGTAGCTTTGATCATTTGATCATTACTACCCATAATTAGCATGTCATCTATGCAAAGACACAAGATAACATAACCATCTTCTTTGTCCTTAATATATACACATTTTTCACATTCATTCATTTTAAAGCCATTTGTTCTCAAGAAGATGCACTTGGTCTTGAACTATAGAACTCTTAAAATGAGAAACATGTTATGCTAAATATGTTCACACTTGTGGCAATTAAGGAGGAACATTAATTACCATGAAATATTGTCATGTTGATTAAAAGTACATTGTAGTTCTATAAATGTTGATAAAGGATTATCATTTAATGACATGGCTATATAAAATGTGTATTTTATATATTGAACATAACCTAACTAGATTAAACATTATATATATTGTGTTTTGTGTCATTAATGTTTCCATTGTGTCTTTAGAATCTTAGATATGAAATGTGTAGGTTTTTCACATGAGAAGTATATAATGTGATTGCTATTTAAATACTATCTTATGATATGAATGAAATAGTAGTTCGTTGTGTACAACCTGCACAGAAAAAATCTATATGTTAATATTATCATTGTCCTTCGATTTTGAGTTATGATATTATTGGGCCCCTTGGTAAAGTGGAATTATATCGCATGCAATATAAATGATGTGGTTATAGTTATAACTCACTTGAGAGACCAAGAAAACGAATATAATGCAAAAGTGACACGATCCTATTTTGCATATTATTCATAATATCATGTGACAAGGATAGACACAAAATTAGTGGATCAAGTAAATAATTGCTATGTCATTAGGAAAACTATAATGTAATGATAGAACCTCTTATATAGTGAATAATATAAAGTTTTATATTATTTCCAAGATGATATAGATCCTCTATACGGTCACACCAATTGAAGAGAAACAACGAGTATTTTACATTTCATAATGATGTATAAGATAAAATGCATGAGATGAAATGATAAAATAAAATATCATGAGATGAAATGCTAAAATAAAATTTCATAATATGACATGCTTAGACCATAAATAAATTGGTGAAGTTATGCAAATATTATTTGTTATAATGTTTGAATGCATTATAAGGATAATAAAGACATTGTATAATAAAATAATATGAATAATATTATTTGTTCATAAATTAATTTATTAAACCAATTACAAGTTGAGATTAAAGAGAGCATAAGATGGCTAAACAAGGCTAGTGGACTTTGTGTAATTGATTCAAACCTTACACAAAGAGTTGCCCTAACCCTTTCCTATTTAAGGAGGCATAATTGAGGAAAATAAAGCCAATATGCTGCCTCCAAAACCTTAGCCAAAATTTTCCATTTTCAGCAGCCAAGTTTTTCCTTCTCCTAGGCCAAAACTTGGAAAGGCTTGCTTAAGGCCAAAACCTAGGTGGTTCAACCCTAGGCCAAAAGTCTATTCTCTCATCTCTTTTTGCTAGGTGGTGAGATATAAGTCTTGAACTCTACATCCATCTATCTAAGAGATGTGGTGGTTTTTTGTTTAGGTTCAAGGTGAACCAAGAGGTGCTCCCGAAAGAGAGGTGGTTTCCAAGAGATATAGAAGGGAAATCGACTTCCCTTAACGATATTTGGATTTTTGTGTTTCTAATCTAATAACATAAAAATAAACATAGATACAGATTCAATAAATATTGATGCAAATTTTATCATTTATAATAGTAGAGTATTTATGGATATAATAACTAAGTTAATTATGCTTGCTCATATTATTTAGGTTATTAAAAGATATAAATTGATATTTATTGATTCTCTCTTTTTTATATGAATACTACATTTGGTGGGGTTAGATATTCTTTGTTACCTAAACAAATCAATTAACACCTATGGGTGGGGTTGATAACTAATTTGGTTAATTAAATTATTTTATTTTTCTAAGAGATTGAAAATGAACCATTTAAATGCCACCTTTGGTGGGGTTAGATTTCAAGGTATCCAAATTAAACCTAAGAATCAAATTATCTCAGTACTAACTTTCAAGTTTTAAAACCATTACAGAAAACATGTTGTCAATACATTTTCAGATAATAATTCTTATAAAAACTTTTGAAATAGAGTTTCACTCTAACTACCGGGGGATTGTACCAATAAATAAAAGAGCACTACTCTAAATCAGACCGGATAACGAAACCTTAAAATCTAATTTTCATATTTAAGTTTGTAATGAAAAATAATATATTTCCCTCTAACATTCTTAATATAAATCTTGAATAAAAATAAAATCAATTCCTTTTAGAGATTTTTACATATTTAATATTTCGTAAGCATAACAACATTCATATTATATCATGTTTACAAAAAGCCAACAATGTTAAATTTAATCACAGACAAATTAAATATAACATATAAGAATAAAACATAAAAAATAGCTGCAAAAAAAATAAAATCCTTACAATACTTTGATGCTAACTTTGTTGCTGGAAATTCTCCAAACAGAATTTGCACTTCCATTTATTGAATCAAAAAGCAAATAAATTATAAAAACATAATTAGTTCTTCTCAAAAAGAGAAGAACTCTAAAACTAAGAAAAACTAAAAAAACTAAGAAAGGAGAGAAAGAAAGAGAGAAGAAGATGTATTTTTAGGTGTGGTTTATTATGAAGAGAATATGGGTATTTATAGGTGAGGAAAGGAAGAAAAAGTGGGTGAAAAAATGATTAAAAATGGAGGAAATTCATAGTAGGTGATGATGAAGTCAGTTCACATCAGCGGATAGGTGGGGTGCTGTGGTGCACGCAACATGGAGCAGGGGGCGGGCGGGCGTGCGTGGAATTGAGAGCAGGCACGCACAGACTGGGCGTGGTGCTGGTGCGGCACGCCTGGGCACGCTGCGCGCATTTTCTGGTCCGCCTGGGTGGCTACATGCACGATTTCCTCCTTTTTGACATTTTTGACCTTTTTGTGATGTATTGCCTCCGTTATTTTTCTTCCAGTCTTTAAGTTACTTTTTTAAGAAAAAATACCATAAATACAATAAAAATACCCGTGATTCTGAAAAGACAGATTTATATAAATATATGATAAAATCATATAAATATAAATATATATATATATATATATATATTTATTTAATCAATTAACGTGCATAAAATCATGGTAATTTAGTACTTTTTGAGCACTCATCACACATCCTCTTCTATGTATTTTTTGAGCTCAAATGCTTCAAAAACCAAGATTTCTTTATTTACCTCTTCCAGGTACTTCTTCATTAGCTCTTCTTTTGACTCAAAGGCATCATTGATCTAATTCATCGCTAGTTGTGAATCACTATGGAATAAGACCTTTATTACTTCTAATGAGTATAGTTGTCGTAGTGCCAATAGGAATGCCTCATATTTTGCAACATTTTAGTTGCTTGAAAATTGATACCAACATATTACTCTATTAACCCTCCTATTGGAGTGAATATAATAATTCCTACCCTAAAACCCTCTGGAGTTGCTAGCTCTATCCACATGTCTAAGGTTGGTGTTGTTGTGGCTAAAACCTCCATTTGGTTGTCTGATTCATTTGTGGGGTTCTCGGTCCATTCGATGATGAAATTAGCCAAAGCTTGGCCTTTGATGGTTGATAGTATTATTTTATTTCAAACTCACTCAATTAGATGGCTATCTGAGATAGCCGACTAAATTGGTCTAGTTTATCCAATATATTCTTTAATGGGTGTGATGTAAAAACAACTACCTTATAAGCTTCAAAATTGCGTCTTAGTTTCCTTGAGGCCATTCTTACTATTAATGCCACCTTGTCTAAAGAAGAAAACCTTCATTAGGCTTATGTCAGGGAATGAATAACACAGTGTGATATACATTGCTTCCTTTCTCTATCAACCATGAGTATTGTGCTTCCTGCCTATTCCATGAAATCCATGTAAAGGTATAAGATCTCACCAATTATAGGATTTTTAAAATGGGGTGCTTGGCCTATATACTCCTTGTTGGACCAAAAGCCTGCTCACATTCTTCACTCCAAAGTAGTCCTTATTTTTCTTCAGTTGAATAATGTGATGATTCTATGAAAGTAAAGTCATCAGTGCACTATTATGCTTAATTTTTGTTCATTTTACTTAATTAATAATTTTGGGATTAAAAATATTAAAATATAAACTTTTTATTGAAAAGGGGTGAAAATATAGTTTTTAGGAATTTTTTAGAATTTTTCTAAATTTTTTATGAATTTTTTAATGCAGGACCATTTGGAATAGGACACGTGGATACCAAACAAGCAAGTGAGCCAATCGGAGTACACCACATGTATAGTTGACCAGTCGTCGCCATGTGGACGCTATGCAAGCAAAGGGAGCAAATTGGAGCATACTGCATTTACTAAGTGATGTAGGCCTTTCATTTTTTAGGATGTTTTTTTTATCATTATTTGGGTAGAAATTGATACATACATTGAAACCAAATTCAAGCATATTTGATATGAAACGTACGAACCCAATGATAGAATTTGTTTTTGTGACTACAATAAGGAACATAACATACTCGTTAAGATACTTACATTAATCATATCATATGCTTGCTAGTTTTGATTGAATTGATTCAAATTTTTATGCACATATTCATGATTGATTTTGGTGTTCTTATTGGAAGCAAATTTGGGGTGAGTTATGCTAGTTAATGAGGCAAAATCCCTAGTAATTGGCTTGGGAAATGATTTAGGCCTATATTAGATCGATTGAGCCTTTCAAGCTAACCATTATTTATATTCTTAGTCACCATTTTGAGTCTTACTAAGAACTATTCATATCTTTAAGCTACATTTTGTGCCTAACCAATAAAAATTACCTTTTTCCTTACACCTTTATCTTGTATGAAAAATGCAATCATGTGCTATGCTATAGAGCGAGATAAAATGTAATGTACTCTACTTCTTCATATCTATTAAAACAAACTCACAATTACCCTTCTAAACTAAAAGAATAAAATTAAAAATAAGTTTAAGGGTGTTATGAGGCCAAACAAAACAAAATAAGAGAACATATGTGGGAAAAGCTCCATTGAAGCTCAATTGAAGTTAAATATTGCATCATGAATAGAAAGAGAGCCAAGGTGTGAAAAAATATTAAATGTATTCATTTATCTACCCTTACCTAAATGTTACACTACAAGCATGTAAAGCCCTATTGATCATTAGTTTAGTGCATATTTACATTAGTGGAGAGGGGTATGAATAATAGGCCTATGAAACTTGTCTAAGATTAGTTTATTAGAATGCTCATATAAGTTGATTTCATAAGTGCATTGTATGACATCATGTGCAACATACACACGAATAAATTCATCGAAAAACCTTACATATCCTTGTACAAATGGAATGTTGATTGATGGATGTGTGAACTTTCTTGTCATAGAATTGTATGACTTTTGAAGAGGATAGTTTTTGTTGAATATGCATGTATTAATGGATTTTATGAATGCACTGCCCATATCTCTTTAACTAGTTAGACTTGGCTTTTCTTAGGGAAAAGAAAAGATTTAAGTTTGGGGGTGTAATAACTCTATATTTGGCCACTTTTGAACCACTTATTTATCTTATATTTTCTTAAATATCATAATTAGGCTTAATTTTTGTTAATTATGGAAATGTAGGAAAAATGATACCATATAGATCAAAAATAGGCTAGAATTAGGACAAATATAGGGTTGAAAAGAGTATAGATTGATCTAGATATCTGTAAATCAATTGATAGTTCATCACTCGATCAATCAATAAATGAGATGATCGATCAAAGGTTTATCACTCGATCGATCAAGAATAGGCTCGATTGATTAAGAGGTAAGGATTTTTAACACATGAGACTTAAATTGAACTGAAACTTTCAATCTCATTCCTTGGATAAAAGTAATATGAATCCTAATCTAATAAGGATCAATTTTAGCTTATTTAAAGTAAAATAGGGAGGTTATAAATGAAAGTTTATAAGATAGGGACCTAATTAACCAAAAGGGGGGGTGAATAGGTTATTTTTAATTTTATCAATTTATAATTTAATAACCTAAACAAAGCGGAAATAATAGAATTACACACGATTTTTTTAGGTGGAAACAACCTAGGCCAAAACCATGACCTAAGAGGAAAACCATCGGTCCACCGACCCACCGAACTTTCCACTATGAAAATCAAATGTTCAAGTACAAACTCGGTCTTATGCTACCCTCCTTAGAATACTGCCCTAATGTACCTTACTTACAAGCCCCTACTCTGTTTTCACAGTTTCCAATATTAGCGTGAGCGATTTCCAAACCAAGGTTACAATAAGCTTTTCACCAATCAAATATGTTACCATATTAACTGCAAAAATGGTTAGCACAAAAACACAAGTGCCCGTGTGTGTTATAGAATAGATTTACTAATGAATAATCCTTACTAGATGATCCAAAACATATGTCACTTAAATAAAATCAACTAGCAAATTCTTGAGCAACAAGATTAAGTACATATTTAATAAAAATAACTTTTTTAAAATTTAATAATTAAATCAAATAATTATGATCTTACACTGAATTGTTTGATTTAAACTTGGTACCTTCCTATAATAATTTTTCGACAACATTTACAAATCAATATATATTAATTATATCATACTTACTTCAAAGCTTGTTGTAATGTATATATATATATATATATATATATATATATTGGTTGCTGAAATTGAATTTGTACCTTTGCTTTCGCCAAAGGAAAAACACATGCCAGATTTTGTTGCGCCGTTCTTCTTTTGTTTTTTTTTTCTTTTTGTGTTTTCTTCTTCAACATGTTGCGATTGCCTCTATGGATTAGTCAAGTTTTGTTTTTAATTCAGCCACCCTTTAATTCCACCCTAATGTATATATATAATAATGGCTTAATAATATTAGGGTTAAATATATTTTGGGCTTAATTTTTAAAGCCCATTAAAAAACTTAATATTATAAAAATATTATTTTTAAAACATATCTTAAAAATATTAAGACATATTTAAAAAATATTTAATCACATCTATCTAAGATATAACTAATTGATAATTTCATAAATTGATTCAAGTTTAAATAAATATTTTAGCACCAAAAATAATTTCAGATTTATGAGCATGTGCTATTAAATGCATGAATATAAATCATATGTGTCGTAGTTATAAAAGATATACCTGAAATACGACTATCTGGAACTTGAGAATTTGTTCGGCTTTTCTTGATAGACTTGATAGCAGGCCTAAAAACCAATTTATAGGTAAATAGTTTTTCCATCAAAATAGCCAACACTCATAGTCCTTACAATAAACAACACACAATTAAGACTACAAACTTCCATATGATAGTATGGTGTTCATTTCAATTTTCATCACACACTCAATGGGTTTGTCACGTGTCATCACCTAATTCATCCATTCTTCCCACCTGGGTACCATGCAAGCTGTAACCGCAAATCATAGTGCGCCTTGTAGTGTTAACTCAATGTGCATTGACTGAGACTATTCCATTTTGCCACGCGTAGCATACTCATTCGCCTAGTCAATCTCTCATGCCACGTGATCCATAATTGATGAATTTAATGAGTGGTATGCAATTTAGTTAATATGAGAGTGTGATTTGGTTAATTACTTTATGGTGTGTAGTTTACTTGAGAGAGAAATACATGGTATGTTAGATTTAATTGATCATGTAATTGATTGATAATTATATTTGGGAAATTTTAGTGATTTATGTTTAAAAAATAAGATAATTAAGTATTCCTAGATATTTTCTCATATATCTTCTTAGCTACCAAATCTGATTTAATTAATTATTGTTATTTATGTTAAGTTATTTTAATTTTTCTTTCTTAAAACATAAAAATACAAAAAAAAAATTGAATTTTATTTTTTAGTTTTAAAAATTAGATTCTAATAACATAATCTCTGTGGGAATAATCTTTTCTGATCATGTATTACTTTTTGCGATACGTATATTTGCGTATTCATTACTGATGTGTATTTTCGCAAGTGTACGAATCATTCAAGTAATAAATTGTACAAAAGTACGGATATCGAACCCACAAGGAATGGCGTTACTAAATACCGAAATTGACTAATCCTAATTTTATTTGAAAACCGAATTTTTGAATTTGTTTAAATAGTAAATTAACTTAAAACTAAACGCAAATAACAAAATTTACAATTAAAGCAAACCGGTAGCATAAGGGACTACGTGAAGGAGTTCATAACCTTGCTGCTAGAAGTCCCTGACACTTCAGACAAGGACTCTTTATTCTTGTTCATGGATGGTTTCCAATCGTGGGCTAACCTGGAACTCAAGTGATGTGGTGTCCAAGACTTATCTTCGGCCATTGCGTGTGTAGAGAGCCTTATAGACTACTCCATAAAAAAAGAGCTCAAAGACCACAGATAGAAAGTTTGGTGGAGAAAAGAGTAAAGGAGGCCATGCCAAAAGTCAAGGTCCCAAAAATCATAAAGAAGGCTCTTCATTCAAATCACGAGAAAGGGGAAGGAAAAGGAGGATTGTGGTGCCTCGAAGCCCCATGTGACGTGCTTCGTATGTGACGTGCTTCATATGCGACGGACCATATTGGGTAAGCGAATTTCCAAAAAGAAAGGCATTGAGTGCCTTAGTTGCTTCGACTCATGACTAGGATGGAGGTGAGACGGACGAAGATGCAAAGATGGGTTCTTTGTGCCTACTTAGTGCATTATAGAGTGCCCCAAAGACCCCTAAGGGCTTAATGTTCATTGATGCAACCATCAACAGGAAGGTCGCCAAAGCTTTGGTTGACACAGGTGCATCTCATAACTTTGTTTCATCAGAGGAAGCAAAGAGACTCGGCCTTAAGGTTATCAATGGAAGAAGATCTCTAAAAGAAATTAACTCGGCAACACTACCTCTACAAGGAGTTTCTTATAGATTTAAGCTCAATCTTGGCACTTGTATTGGCCAAGTGGACTTATCAATGGCACCTATGGATGAATTCTCAATAGTATTTGGCATGGAGTTCTTGGACCAGGTTAGAGCTTTCCTTGTACCATGCTCAAACTCTATGTGTATCATGGATGGTTCGAAGGCGTGTGTGGTACCAGCGAAGAGGACCACTAGACCTACTACCCAAGCTCTCTTAGCGCTTCAATTCAAGAAGGGATTGAAGAGGGACGAAGAGAGTTACTTGACCATCTTAAAGGAGTAAGACGACGAGGAGGCGTCACCAAAGCCAAACTTGCCGATGGAAGTGCAAGTTTTCTTGGATAAGTTCCATGATGTGATGCCGGAGGCATTGCCCAAATGGTTAGCTCCAAGAAGGGAGGTGGACCATGAAATTGAGTTGGAACCCGGCACCAGGCCACCAAGAATGAGCCCTTATCGAATGGAAAACTCAAAGTTGGTAGAACTGTGGAAAAAACTCGATGAATTGCTAGATGCTAGCTTCATAAGGCCCTCCAAAGCTCCATTTGGTACCCCAGTGCTCTTTCAAAAGAAGAAGGATGGCTCACTATGGATGTGCATTGACTATCGGGCTCTAAATAAGATAATAGTAAAGAAAAAGTATCATATCCCACTCATTGCTGATTTGTTCAATCAACTAGGAAATGCAAGGTACTTCTCAAAACTAGACTTGCGGTCAGGATACTACTAGGTATGCATAGCCAAAGAGGATGAGCCCAAGACCACATGTGTGACCAGGTATGATGCCTATGAGTTCCTTATCATGCCATTAGGTCTCACGAATGCACCTACCACCTTCTGCAATCTTATGAACAAGATTTTCCATCCCTACCTTGATCGATTCGTGGTAGTATATCTTGATGACATTGTGATATATAGCCAGAATTTGGAAGAACATATGGAGAATTTGAGGAAGGTGTTCGAGGTCTTGAAGGAAAATGAGCTATATGTCAAAAAGGAGAAATGTTCCTTTGCCCAAGCTGAGGTGATGTTCTTAGGGCATAGGATAAAGGATGTGAAGCTTATGATGGATGGAACCAAGGTGAAAGCCATCCAAGAATGGGAACCTCTTGCCAAGGTCCTTGAGTTAAGGTCTTTCCTTGGACTTGTAAACTACTACAGAAGGTTTATCAAGTCCTACTCAGCAAGAGCAGCCCCACTAACTGACCTGCTCAAAAAGAACAAGTCTTGGGAATGGACAAGCGAATGCCAAGCCTCATTCGAAGACTTGAAGAAGGCTATTAGTGAAGAACCGGTGCTTTGCCTACCAGACCCTTCCAAGATGTACGAGCTACATATAGATACTTCAGACTTTCCCATTAGTGGAGTGTTGATGCAAGAAGGGCATCCAATAGCTTATAAGAGCCGCAAGCTTAATGACACCGAATGCTGCTACACGGTGCAAGAAAAGGAAATGATAGCTATCATTCATTGCTTAAGGTTGTGGCAACATTACTTATTGGTTCACATTTTTTTATCATGATGGACAATGTAGCGACTAGCTACTTTCAGACTCAAAAGAAGTTGAGCCCCAAGCAAGCTCGATGGCAAAACTTCTTGGTAGAGTTTGACTATTGGCTGGAGTACAAACCCGATAAGGACAACATGGTGGTCGATACATTAAGTCGAAAGGCAGATTTAGCAGCCTTGAGTAGACCAAGCAGTCCCTTGTTGGAAAGGATCAAAGAAGGGTTGGAGAATGATGCCCTAGCTTAAAATCTCCTTACCCTCATCAAGGAAGGAAAGACAAGGTGATTTTGGCTTATTGGGAAGGTTTGCACGGAATTGTTCACGTTGTTGGGATCAAACTTGAACTTCTCTACAAGCTTTCATACACAAAACAATGGACAAACGGAAGGTGCCAACGCATTCCTGGAGCTGTACTTTTGGCACTTTTTTAGTGCCAACCAACATGATTGGGTGAAGTTGCTGGATGTAGCCAATTTTCTTATAACTTGCAGAAAAGCGTGTCCATAACAAAGAGTGCCTTCTAGATCATCATGGGACAGCAACCCATGATTCCTCATGCTTTGGCTACAAGCTATGAAGGGAAGAGTCATGTTGCATTTAAATTTGCCAAGGCATGGCATGAGCAGGTTGAGTTAGCTTGAGCCTATTTAAATAAGGCGTCTAAAAAGATGAAGAAGTACGTTGACAAGAAAAGGAGGATGGTTCAATTTCAGGAAGGAGATTTGGTACTTGTTAAATTATTGCCCCAACAATTCAAATCTCTACGGAAGGTTCACAACGGGTTGGTATGGAAGTATGAAGGGCCATTTCTAGTCCTCAAGCGAGTCGATAAGGTGTCTTACAAACTACAACTCCCTTCAAAGCTTAAAATCTATCTAGTTTTTCATGTAAGCATGTTGAAGCCTTATCATGGAGACGAGGAAGACACAAGTCAGGGAGAATAAAAAAGGGCACCTACTGTAGTGGTAACCTCCTTCGATAAAGAAGTGGACTCTATCTTGGCCGATCGCCTAATTCAGCAAATGGGAGTACCAAGGTATCAGGAATACTTGGTGAAGTGGAAGAATGCCCCGGACACAGAGGCAAGCTAGGAACCTGAAGACTCTTTGTGGTAATTCAAAGATTACCTAGAGGGGATGAGGCTTGAAGGCACGACAAGGGCGTCGCAAACTTGAGTGGGGGAGGGTGTTACATCCCGCTCAAAATGTCCCTTAAAATCCAAATAAATGGTGGTTACCTAAAGGATCTAGACTCTTCTACATGGAAAATTTCTAGAGATGTCTAGAAGGATCTAGAGTTGGATGGACTTAACTCAAGCCTTGAAGACTCTAGAATGTTCTAGACTACGCTGGAAAGTGCCAGAATATTCTAGAATGTGCTGGATGGTTCATGAAGGTGTGGAAGTCTTTAGAAGCTTACGGAACATCCTAGAACTTGCATGAAGGAACTTAGACAATCCTAGAAGACTCTAGAGTTTGCTAGAAGATCTTAGAACCTTGTGACATATTGTAGATAAAACTAGAACATTCTTGTACATTCTAGACTTAGAATGATGTAGAAAGTTGTGGCATAACCTTAAGCTTGGAGCCACACTATAAATAGACCCATTGGTCTTCATTTGTATTCATCTTGGGAAATCCTAGGAAAATTGTAAGATAATCTCTCTCTAGAGCAATACAAGGAATTCTTTACAAACTCTCTCTCTAGTTCTTGTTTTGCTCTTGAATCCTCTCAATCTCTAAGTCTCTTTCTAATCTCTTTGGAGAGTTTTGTTCGGGTGAAAGGCAGGATTAGTGTAACGGACCGTGCTAAGTACCGCACTATCGCTATTTGAAATTTAAGGTCGTGACACTAGGCTAGCACATTTCAAAGACAAAATGACTATAAAAATAACACCCTATAATGGTATTGGCTCCTTTTTTTAGGTAGTATGGCGGTCCTCCCTATCACCACTATGGACTCAAGTTTAAATCTTACACGTATAATGTTTTTTTTATTTAATAAAGAAATGGACTTAAGTATTCATTTTTAAATTAAAAAAAATAGCTCCTTCAAAGTTAAGACTAGATCATACCTCACCTTATTTTTTCTTTTTTCTTTTCTACTAAACGGTTGCGCAAGCGCGCACACTAATATGTGCTTCATAACTTTTGTCATTATGGTGTAGACAATGAGTGCACTACAACATGATTAAGTTCACATCCTGCAATTCTTTGATTGGAATACTATTTAAACCATTTATTTCATTAAATCCATAACAATAATTTAACATCCATAGATCCTAGATATCTCACACAACAACGAATTAGATCATCATGAGAAACTAGCACAAAGCATTGAATGTCCACGAGAGCAAACATGTATAAGAGATGGTCATAAGTTATATAGATAAAATATAGCATCATTATTCACCGAAGACATATATGATATATCTATCTTTTGAAGTTCCTCTAGGCCGAACTCTAGATCTTAGGCGTTGATAAGGTGCTCATCCATATCCTTAGTTACAATAGTCATGGTGTCCAGGTACATATTTGGGACAGGCACATCTTCATTAAGTTTCTCATATTCAACACTCAACTTTACCAAACTACCTTGACCATCAACCTTTGGAATTGCCTGATATGCTATGTTAAGCACCTTGTAGTATTTCATAGCATCTCCTCCCAGACCAACAAAGGTTGTTTTTTTATTTACATCGTCAAACTCTGTCCTCGCCTTTAATGTCTTCACTTCATCCCCTGTGTTTAATTATGATAGTTTCATGAAATAAAAATTTGACCATTTCTTTAATGTCTTCGTTTTCACCAAACATTTTTTTTATAGAGTAAATAAAATCTTATGATATTTTTATACATAAATATTAGAAAAAAATGTTAAATATATATATATATATATATATTTCTTACCAGTTGTATATTTCCATGTCTTAATGGAGCCATGAGTTTGATAGTCACCTTCATGGAGCTCAACGTGATGTACGTTTTTATTAGCAATGTTGGGGATCTGCTGAGACTGTTTTCTAAAGATGTTGTAGTATTGCTCTGGACTTGCCTTGATTTCTACTTCTTTCTCGACCTTACCACTTAGACTTGCCATTTTGCTCAAGACCCATTCTGCTGCTTCTTTGCCTTTAAATATAAATTCGCTATTAGGCTTAGTCAGTGAGTGGATTTGTTGATGATAAATTTAAGAATTTTGATATTATTATTATTATGTATAAATAATGTATTAAAAATTTAATTTTGACACAAATAGAGTTTTAAAAATTCAATTTTTATATATATTCAATGAAAAAATCTTGGTCATAATTTCATAATAGTGATAAGTATATAATATCACGTTTAAAAACATAATATATAATATTAGTATTATTATAATAATCATTATATTTAAAAATTTAATTTTTAAATTAATATTTTAAATTTAAAAGAATTAATATTAATGTTGTGTATCAATAATGCTTAAAAAAACTAACAACATGGAAAACGTTTCTTTTTATATAAATTATAGATACTTTAGATGAAGAAAAATTAATAGTTTTTTTATTTAATTTAAAACATACCTCTCAAACTTGCTTGAAAAGGAACCATTAATTTTTTTATTAAATAAAAAAAGTATTGTAAAGTTGAAATTCGAACTTGATTCACATGGTAGAGTGAAGAGTCATGACACCTGTATCACAAACCAATCCCAACATGAACTGTGAGACACTACTTTTTCTCTTTCGTAGAATTTATTTCATAAATTATATATATATATATATATATATATATATATATTTTAATTAATTTTTTTTACTATTATAATTAAATATTGATATTTTAAATTAATACTAAGATGTTAAAAAGTTTTTCAAATATAATTAATAATTTTAATATTAATTGTTTAATATAAGATTAAATGGATAATTTATTAAGTTTTAATATATATATATATATATATAAAAGGGGATAAGGAGGATAAGGCCATTTGCTCATGACAGAAGGAAACTAAAAAAATAGCGAAGGTACGCTTTTTTTTTTTACCACTTTTCATAAATCTTCACTTATTTTTTGACATTTGTCACATTTAAGGTATCAAATTAAAGTGTTTTTTCATCATCTTTCTTTATTTATAATTTTTTTCTCTCTAATACTCATTATTTTAAGAGTATTTAGTTTAAATAGTTCTTTAAAATCCATATCAAGATATCATTTTTTGATAATTTTAATTCATGAGTGAACATGAATTTGATGTTCTCATGCTATAACATCATTACCCATGATTTATATATGTTTATATATAAATTATTTTAGGAAAAAATCCCAAATCTAAAATCCTTAAATTCTTTCATTTCTTCACAAATGTGAGTAATAATTAAATAATTCATTTTTATAAATCATTTTTAAGTAAATTGATTATTTTTAATATCTATTAATTTTTAATTGTTAATTATAGATAACTAATAAATACGATATTAGTTTAAGAATTATAGGGTTTTAGAAGGAGGTGATGAAACTTTATTTTAATACTTAGTTTCTAGCGTGAGTTGTCTTGTTTGAAAATTTTAGTTGTTTGGAAATTGTTATAAGTCCTATTATTCTCTATATCTATGTGATAGCTTCTCGTATACAAAACACAATATCCTCTTTTTTTAATTAGCGTGTTTATCTTTCTTTGTGTAAGGTTGTTATTGTGGATCAGTAATACACATACGCACAGCTATATACATTTTGTATACAAGCATATTTATACACACTATGGAATTGCTTTAGTTTCAAGTATAAGTATTCATGAAAATTACTCAATAATTTTGGAAATAAAAATTGGGATTTTTTTAACACCTTATCACACCTCACCACCATCCTTGGTTAGGTGGTTAGTGAGGTCCATGGAAAGGTTGGTTGTGGCTTGGTTGGTTTCCATAAATACCCTACCTTTTCTCTTGTTTCTGTATTCAGAAAATATGGAACAGAGTTATGTCAAACTGACATCTCGATTTTCTATTTTCAGATCACTAATACCTTATGTGAGCCATGTGTCAATGGGTAGTTACCCTTATGAAAATTTTATTATAATTTGAATCTCATTGTGAGAGTGAGCTGAGTTAAATTCCTTGAGTTCTCATATCTTAGATAGTATGTCCATTGATGGTTTGTAGTGGATTGTTAGTCCCACGGAGATGGTTTGTTGTTAATGATTAAGGGTGGTCTTCATGGTTCACATTACAAGTTTATAGCTTCTAATCACACCACATTGGGTGGTGTTAGCTTTGGAGGTAAGCATGGTTCATGTGTCGAACTAAGTCATTACAAAAACAACTACCAAGAGAAGCAATAAGTAGTTTAGATAGAGGTCTTGGTTGATAAAAATAATAGTTTCCTCTATTTCTTTTAGAGTTATAATTGATTTGTTGTTTAGTGGATTGATTAATGCTGAGTGGTTTCTCTAAGCAACCCGAAGATGTTACCACATAGATAGGGTTTATATATGGGTTTACCATATTATTTTCAATGTTATGCATGCTTGAATGTATGGGTGGTACACTTAAAATGGTGTCTATATCTACATATTGAAGCTTATACTTTGATTAGAAATCTTTTAATATTTATCACTTGGCTTATGTTTACTAAATTATTTATTTGCTACTTCATTATACTACTTATTTGTGTTTATTTATACTACAATTATGATTATCTATCAGGTATTTTTATCTCTATTGTTTATCTTGAAGTGATTGAAAGTCCTTTTATATTTTTGATATGTATGCCTATATCACATGCTATGTGTTAATTTCCATGTAGGTATGTTGCTAGTCTGGATAGCAACTTGTGAGGTGCACTATCATTAGTTAGTTTACTATAGATTATTGTTTTCATATCTATTGTGTGTTTTAATTATGTGCTGAATGAGCATGTTGCTTTGTACTTCAGGTTGAATTGAGCATATTATTTTGTATTTCCACTGTGTAATTTTCTTAATTAACATTTGTAAGGATGGCTTGGCCGAAGTGATATAGAGCTCATGAAAAGATTCTATAGGTTGGCATTTCCACCTCTTATCTAGGTTCTAGTTACCTATTTGAGTCGAAATAATAATTAACATTCGTTTAATTATTCCTAGGTATGGGAATGTTCAATTGTAAACTATCTAATTTTATAATAATGAAATTTATAGAAGGTGATACTTTCGCATAGCTTCTTGATCATTATTGAGCCGCAGAATTCATTTAGTTCTGTGAATGGTTACTTTTCATTTAAATTTTATAAGTACTTGTTTATTTTTTTAACTTACACATGTTCCTAATGATTAACTTTATTCATTTATGTTTTCACAAATTTAGTACTTTCTTGTGAAAAAAAAGAGTATTTTATGTATAGAAAATAGAAAAATTAATCCTTTCATAAGTTAAGAAGTTTTTATTTAGATTTATAGTATATTATAGATTTTGGTTAGGCAATAGAAGTTTATATTCAACTTTTAGGAGCACCGTATCATAATGTTATTATTAAGTCAATTCAAAAACTTTTACTCATTTATTTATTGATTTAAGTAATAGTTTTTTTGAATAGTATGCATATTAGTAAGTATTATTATTTTTAAACCATTAAACAAGTATTATTTCCCAAATTCTACGGTAACATAATAAATAAATAAATTAGGCTCTTATCTATGCATATATCACTAGCACACATGTAATTAAGATTTTTTGTTTGCGTGTGCGAAGAGCTCTACACATGTGTAATTAATTTTCCCCTAATACAAGTTTGGTATGGCTTTTTATTTCATGAATTATTACATGTAAACTAATTTTAGTTATTTTACAAGCATAAATACACTTTCAGTTACATTTATTTATTCAATATTACTTATAAAATTTGTGTATACTTTCATTTAATAATTTATATCTATTTTACTATTGAGTTATTAAAGATTAAATAAATACTTCTATAATTATTAGTTTTTAAACTTGTCCTTTTTACATAGTATTTTGATTGAAGATCTTAGCATTATCTTACATGGAAACTTAAGTCAGTTTACTAATTTTACTTTGTATGATTTCGCGTCATTTCGTAATTGCTAGGAGCTTATTTCAATTCCTTAGTAACTTATTTGTGTTGTAAATTGTTTTGTAATCCTTTAATGAATGTGGACAATATAGTAGGTCAGTGTCATTTATTAGTCAATATTATCTTCCTTTTTATGTTTGGTTATAAGAATAGTGGGATTTGAATGTTGTAATTGATGAGTGCTCAAAAAGTATTAAAATTATCATAATTTTATGCACATTAATTGATTAAAAATATATATATTTATAAGATTTTATCATATATTTATATAAATCTTTCTTTTCGGAATCACGGTTATTTTTATTTTTTTTCAAGTATATTCGCTTAAAAATATAACTTAAAGACTCAAAGAAAAATATCGGAGGCAATACATCAAAATATATTCATAAATTAAATGAGGAAAAGTAAAAGAAGATGGAAAAATTGGACAAAATGGGTCAAAAAGGTCAAAAAAGGAGGAAATCGCGCACGCAGCAGCCCAGCCGTGCCGGCCAACGCGCGCGCTGCACCAGCATTTTCCCCAACCGCGCCCAACAATGTGTGTGTCGTGCCAACCTCTACGCCCAGTCCACGCGCACCTGCTCTAAATTCCGCACGCGCCCGCTCTCCATTCCGCACTCGTCACGTGCGTCCCTACTCCAGTCTGCGCGAGCTGCTGCGCATTTGCGCCCAGTCCGTACGCACCGCTGCCCCATCTACGCGCGCCAACTTTCCCAACATCACCATGAAGTCATCATTCACTACTCCGTGTTTTCCCAAATCTTAATCATTTTTCACCCATTTTTCCTTCCTCTCCTCACCTATAAATACCCTCATTCTCTTCACTCCAAATCACACCTAAAAACACATTTTCTCTTTCTTTCTCTCATTTCTTTTTTTTCTAGTTTTTCTTAGTTTTTAGCTTTTCTTAGTTTTAGAGTTCTTCTCTTTTTGAGAAGAACTAATTATGTTTTTGTAATTTATTTGCTTTTTGATTCAATAAATGGGAGTGCAAAGTACTGTAAAGATTTTATTTTCTTTACAGTTATTTTTTATTTTTTATTCTTACATGTTATATTTAATTTGTCTGTGATTAAATTTAACTTTGCTCGATGTTTGTAAACATGATATAATAATAACATTGTTATGCTTGTGAAATATTAAATAGGTAAAAATCTCCAAAATGAATTGATTTTATTTTTATTCAAGATTTTATATGAAGAATGTTAGAGAGAAATATATTATTTTTCATTACAAACTTAAATCTGAAAATTAGATTTTAAGGTTTAGTTATCCGGTCTGATTTAGAGTAGTGCTCTTTTATTTATTGGTACAATCGCCCTGTAGTTAGAATGAAGCTCTATTTCAAAATTTTTTATAAGAATTATTATCTGAAAATGTATTGACAACATGTTTTCAGTAATGGTTTTAAAACTTGAAAGTTAGTACTCGGATAACTAAATTCTTAGGTTTAATTTGGACGCCTTGAATAAAGTTTAAACTGTCTAAGCCCACCAAAGGTGGCATTCAAATGGTTCATTTTCAATCTCTTAGAAAAAGGAATTAATTTAATTAACCAAATTAGTTATCAACCCCACCCATAGGTGTTAATTGATTTGTTTAGTTAACAAAGAATATCTAACCCCACCAAAGGTGGTATTCATATAAAAAAGAGAGAATCAATAAATATCAATTTATATCTTTAATAACCTAAATAATATGAGCAAGGATAATTAACTTAGTTATTACATCCATAAATACTCCACTATTATAAATGATAAAATTTGCATAAATGTTTGTTGAATCTATATCTATGTTTATTTTTAAAGTATGGTAGATTCATGGATGGATCAAGGAGCAATATTAAGTGGATCATGGCTACTTAGGAATATGTTAACTTTAACAAAATGTTGTAATCATTATTCCTCCATTGAGAATAGTATTATAGAGCTTTATAATGATAAAATTATGGGAGTTCAAACTTGGAATACTTAGTTTACACCAGAAAGAAATAAAGATGAGGCCTATTAATTATGAAAAGATTATTACAAATACTAGTGGTTATAAATCAAAGAATCTTGGTGAGCAAGTGCACTCAACTAGATAAGGCACAGTGCAACAGTTTGTTGGTAGTAGCGCTAAGTCAACAATGTGCACAAAGTACTAGATTCAAGTTTCCTATATGTGCTACTTATGGGCAATGTCACGATGGTCTTTGTATGCAAGGAAGTTCTGCTTGCTACAATTGTGGGAAGATGGGTCATATTAAGAAAGATTATCCAATTCTTTCATCTAATTGTAGTAAGTTACATGGACCAATATTAAATCAAGCAAACATAGATTTAAAGACAAGTTACAAATTAACCTAAAGCAATTAGTACATAGTAAGGCTCATGGGTATGTTGTTTATCTTTAGCCATGATGCACATGTTTAATTGATCATGGTTCTAATATTGATTTGGATGTATTAGAACAAGTTATAGTAGTAAGTAGAGAGTCCATAATACTAGGAAATTTATATAAAGATAGCGTTGTCAAAATGGGTAACTAAGAGCTATTAGCCAATTTAATTCCCCTAAAAATCCTTGAGTTTGATGCCATTTTAGGAATGGATTGGCTAGCTTCTCACCATGACTTTATCGATTGTATTTGAAAAGAGGTAGTGTTCAAAATTCCTAGGAAATCTTGCATTACTTTTGTTGGGGAACGTCGTGTCCTTCCTTTATACATGATTTCTGTGATCATTGCTAAGAAAGTACTTAAAAAGAGGTGTTCATTTAAGTCTATGTCAAAGAGATTTAATTACAAAATATTCACATTGTTCGAGATGTTTTTGATTTTTTCTCAAAGAGCATCCTAATTTACCTCTAGAAAAGGAAATAGATTTTATATTGATTTGTTCTAAGCACAACTCTGACTTCTAAAGCCCCTTAAAAATGGCTCAAGTAGAACTGAAAGTGTTAAAAATCCAATTGCAAGATTTGGTGGATAAGGGTTATATTAGACCGAGTATGTAAATATGAATTGCTCTTGTCCTGCTTGTGAAAAAGAAATATGGTGCTTTCAGGTAGTGTATTGATTGTAGACAACTAAATAAGGTCACCTTATGAACAAGTATTCTCTCCCTTGTGAATTGATGATTTATTTGAGAAACTACAAGATGCAAAGGTGTTTACAAAAATTGATTTGCAGTTTGATTACCATTAACTAAAAATTAAAGAAACTAACATTCCAAAATTACATTTAGAACTCACTATGGTCACTTTGAATTTATAATCATGCATTTTAGTTTAACTAATGCTCAAGTGGTTTTCATGGATCTTATGAATCGATTCTTTATCCTTTCTTGAATAGATTTTTCATCATTTTCATGGATGATATTTTGGTATATTCTCAAAATGAAAAGAAGTATAAAGATCATATCAGGCTGGTGTTGCAAACACTAAGAGGGAAACAACTATATGCTAAGTACAATAAGTGCTAATTTTGTTTGGATCAAGTTACATTTTTTGGAACATGTCATACCAACAAAATGGATCTCTATTGACCCTCAAAAGATAGAGATCATGCTTAGGTAGGAAAGGCCTTCCAATATGACTAAAGGGTGAATTTGTTTAGGACTAGATGGATATTATCATTGATTTATCAAGAGATTCTCACTAAGGATTCATAGTATTTAGTGATGCCTATCACTAAGGATTCATAATAAATCTTAACAATTTTAATTTATAAATGAGTATAGATTTGATATTCTTATCATTATATGATCATTACTCGTGATTTATCTTTGTATATTAATTACTTTAGAGAAAAATTTCAAATTTAAAAACCTTAAATTTTTCAATATCTTGGCAAATATCAGTAACAATTAACACTACTACAATCAATGCATATGTCCCCAGTTTTTAACCATGACCGTAGGTCTATTGTTACTATTATAAGAATCGAGGTCTAAGTGAGAGAGACCATAGACTGTTACCTTCTCGGTTTTTTAACTGAGGCCATAGATTGTTACCTATGGCCTCGGTTTTTAAATAATTGAGGATATAGGCCATAAGGTATGTCTATGGTCTCGGTATTTTATAAAAACAAGGCCATGAACATGCCATATGGCCACAGTTATTTGAAAATCGAGGTTATAGGGTATGTATATGGCCTTGGTCTTTCAATAACAGAGGCCATAGCGTATATTTATGGCTTTGGTTTTTCAATAACAGAGCTCATAGAAATACCTTATGACCATAAATTTAAATAAAAATACAATTATTAATTACAACATTAAGATTCAATATAAATTATAATAAATTTATTAATTATAATATTAAAAATCATATTATATTAAAATTAAAAGTATTATTACATTTGAAAGTTTATATACTATTATGATAGATACAAAACATAAAATACAATTGAGTTGTGAGCTAATAAAATATAGAGATATTGAATCCATAAAAGACCAACAATTAGATAACAGTATGCACCTTCTGCTTAAATTTCTAACTCATGACCTCTTTGTTGCAAGAAGACTTTTCTTTCCATTGAAAGCTCAATGTGATCTCCATCAATTAAAGTCCAATTTTCATACATGACCTTATTAGGTATTAGCTATAGAGAAATAATAATAGGAAGAGTAAAGAGAGGGAAAATTGAAGTCACGTTAATGTAAAGTTAAGCATAACTACCTACCTTACAATGTGTTGCAATTTAACTAGTATGAATTACCTTATGGTAGATCCTTGGATTTTGAACTGTAACTGATGGTTTCATACCTAAGACAAAATGGTTTAGAAAAACTTGGAAAATTGATAATTAAGACTTTTTACTCTATGCGTGCAAATAACTTTGTAAACGTATGACTAGGTTTTCTCCTTGTGCAAGTTTGGTGAGGCCTATCTTTTTGTAAATTGTTACATGTAAGCTACTTATTGCTATTTTACATGCATAAATATATGATGAACAAAATTGGTAATGCCTATTTTTCAAATACTTTGGTTTTATATTTATAAAACTCTCGCAAGTGCATGAATCATTTTATAGAAAATGACAAGTATAATCCCAAGGTCGATCTAAGAAAGGAATATATGTGATTTTTAATTTATTATTCAAACTTTTAAAAACGAAATTAAATCTTAAACATCATGTCACGATATTTTGATTTGTGTTTCCTAATCTAATGACATAAAAAAACAGAGATATGAATTCAATAAATAATAATGCAAACTCTTATCATTCATAAGAGTGCAGTATTTATGGATATAATAACTAAGTTAATTATGCTTTCTCATATTATTTAGTTTATTAAAAATATAAATTAATATTTGTTGATTTTCCTTTTTTGGTATGAAAGTGTCCTTAGGTAGGGCCCAAATTCTTTTGTTTAATATTAATTTATTAATATCTATAGGTGAGGCCTATTAATTAATTAAGTATTAAATTTCAGCTTTATTTATAATAAAATAGCAAACCATCTAATCACAGTTTTATGTGGAGTTAGTTAATTAGACTTTATTCAACGTGTCCAAATTAAGCCAAATAATTTAATTATCTGAGTACTAACTTTCAAGTTTTAAAACCATTACTGAAAATATGTCGTCAATACATTTTTAAATAATAGTTCTTATAAAATTCTTTTGAAATAGAGATTCATTCTAATTATCGGGCGATTATACCAATAAATTAAATAGCACTACTCTAAATCATATCAGATAATTAAACCGTATAATCTAATATTCAGATTTAAGTTTGAAATGAAAAATAATATATTTCTCTCTAACATCCTTAATATAAAATCTTGAATAAAAACAAAATCAAATTATTTAATAGAAATGTTTTACCTATTTGATATTTCGTAAGCATAACAATGTTATTATTATATCATACTTACAAACATCTAATCATTTTAAATTCAATCACAGACAAATTAAACATAACATATAAGAATAAAACATAAAAAATAATTGTAAATAATTCACTTTAAAATTATACCTCAAAAGAATTTTTACAAAACTTTGATGCTAATTCTATTGTTGGAAAACCTCCGAATGGATTTGCATTTCTATTTTTTTAATCGAAAACTAAAAATCTATAAAATCATAACTAGTTCTTCTCAAAAGAAGAAGAACTTTAAAACTAAAAACTAGAGAGAGAGAAGAAATTTTTGTGTGTTTTTTACAATGGGGGAGATAGTCCTTTTATAGATGAGGAAAAAGCCAAAAAAGTGGAAAAATATTTCAAAAATTGAATTTGGATGCATTTAGAAAGGCTGGCATACGTGTGGGGGATGAGATGTGTGGCAGATGGACGTTTGATACACGAAGGAAAAGGGACAGACATAGTCGTGTGTTGGCGCACGTAGGACTCCGTGCAGCGTGTGCTCGGTTCGTGCAGGCATGTGCTAGCTGCATGTAGGCGTGTGATGGGCGTGTGCTATAGGTGCGCGAGTGTGGGACTCAGTGCGAATAGGCGCGGTTGCATGTGGGAAAGGCATGATTCACAAGTAACTAGGCACTTTTCTCCATTTTTCCATTTTCCCATTTGTTTTTTACTTTTCCTCATTTTTTTCATATATTTGTTATCTATTACCTCCAGTTTTTTTCAAATTATTTTTGAAGCTAACTACCTGAAAAAATAATAAAAATACCCGTAATTTCGAAAAGACAAATTTATATAAAAATATGACAAAATCATATAAATATAAATATTTTTAATCAATTAATGTATATTAAATCATTGTAATTTTAGTGTTTTTTAAGCACTCATCAATATACTTTTAGTTACATTTATTTCTTCAAAATTACTAATAAAATTTGTGTATACTTTCATGTAATAATTTTTATCTATTTTATAGCTGAGTTATTTAAGATTAAATATATTTATTCTATAATTATTATTTTCATAAACTTGTTTAATGAGTGAGTATTTTTAGTGGACCTTTTTCCTTTTAATTTTTTCCACTAAAGAAGCATTAGTTTTTTACTAAAGACTTCAGTATTACCTTACAAGGAGACTTAAATGAGTCTATTGATTTTATTTTGTATGAATTCTCATCCATTCAAAATTACTATGAGCTTATTTCAATTTCGTGGTAACCTAGTTATATTAAAAACTATTTAATAATCTCTTAATCTCTTAACGATTGAGGATTACATAACAAATTAATATCACTTATTAGTCAGTATTATATTTCTTTTATATCTAGTTATAAGAATGATGAGTTTTGAATACTGTAATCAAATAGGTGACATATTTTATTTTATACATGTTGATTTAGTGTAGAAAAACAAGATAAACAAAGCCAATTTTTTTATAGATTCTATTATGTAACAAGATTTCCTTAAGTATTAGTTAACTTGGATAGGTCCGACTTGAATACACTTTGAGGAGGTCACCATTTTTAAAATTTCTAAAATTATGTACGCTTAATTATGAATTTTTTGAGAAATGATTGACCAATCATAAAGAAAGAAAATACAATAGATTTGAACCCTTAGAACACTATGATAATAACCAATTATGCTAATCAACATGTTAAACACATATTTAAAAAGAATTTAGTGAGTTTTGCACCAAGATTCAAGAAATAAACATAAAATAACTCAATAACATTTAACACAATTAAGTCAAATTGCATAATGATATATTACTTTCATCTATAAATATTTAGTTTAATTATATTATTAGTTATAAAATCCACTTAATTTTAAGTTTTTAATCATTGGACTATTTGATGATTATTTAATAATATATTAAAAACCAACAAACTACCTCTCAGACTTCAACTACCTTTCACAACCTCTCACACTTCAACTACCTTTCACAACTACCTCTAACTATCTCTCATAATTTAATTATTAGGTGAAGATTAGAATTATTTTAATTGTTACGTATATGGATATACTTAAATATTTTTATTTTAGCAGTTTTCTCCCCGGGAGAAATTACACATAGAGAGGCTCACATTAGAGACGTGGATATATCAACTAATAAAAAATTAACTTATCGGTAAAGATTAGCCATCATTAGTTACAAATAGAACTACTCATTTTTTTAGACAAAGTAATATATACTTTCTTAATCAAATAGGTTTTTTTTCTTTTTAAAAAATTACAAAATTAAAAGTCGATCAAACTTATAAGTCGTGGCTATAATATAAAAATTGCACCGGATAATGAAATTAATGCATAGTTTAGGTAGTATAACTCTTCTCCTATAACATAGACTCATGTTTAAATCTTAGTCATAAAATCTTTCTTTTATTTAATAAAAAAGAGACTTAATGCCTTTTTGATACTAAAAAAATTAAAAAATAGGTACTTAACAGTTAAAATTAATTCAAACCTCTCCATTTTTATTGTTATGAGTAAGTTTTAGAGTATTATTTAAAGTAATTTTCCTTCTTATTTTTATTTTTCTCTTTTTCTTAATAGACAGTTGTGCACACAATTATAGGTGATTCATAACTTTTGCGATCATTATGGTGTAGGCAACGAGTACACTACAACATCATTAACTTCACATCCTATAATTCTTTGATTGGATTACTATCTAAATCATTTATTTCATTAAATCCATAACAATAATTTAACATTGATAACACCTAGATATCCCACACACCAACGAAATAGACCATCACGAGGAACTAGCACAAAGCATTCAATGTCCACCTAAGCAAACATGTATAATATAAGTTATACAAATAAAATATTCCATCATTATTCATTGAGGACATATATGATATATCTATCTTTTGAAGTGTTGAGGAAATAAGTTTCACATCGACTAAGAGGAAGGCATCAATGCTACTTATAAGACTAAGGTACCCCTTAACCTTCAAGATGACTTTTAGGTTAAGAAAATGGCTCGATTGAATAAGATTGGTATCAAAGTAGGAACCTTGGCGGTGGAAGAGCACCCAACACTACCATCCGTGGCCACAAAGTAAGACCACCAACATTCGTTGACACAGTCGATGTGAAGGGGAGTGTTAAGGAAATAAGTCCTACATCGACCAGGAGGAAGGTAGTAGTGCTGCTTATAGGACCGAGGCATCCCTTGACCTTCAAGCTAGCTTTTGGGTTAAGAGAAAGACCTAGTTGAATAAGATCTCCTTTTGGTCGATATGGGACTAATTTATCTCAACAGTCCTCCTCACATCGATTGTGTCAACGGACGTTGGTGGTCTTACTTTGTGGCCACAGGTGGTAGTGCCAGGTGGCTCCTCCACCGCCACGGTTCTTGCTTTGATACCAATATTATTCAACCAGGCCATTCTCTTAACCCAAAACCTTGCTTCAAGGTTAAAGGGTGGCTCGGTCTTATAAGCAGCACTACTACCTTTCTCTTGGTCGATATGAGACTTATTTCTTCAACACAAAATTGTTGAAAAATCTTCAATTAAATTGTTATAGAAACTATTTAATGACAATTCATTTTAAAATTAAAATTGATAAAATGGCTATGTATTGTATTTTAGTTTTTTTTCATTCAATTTCTTCAATTTTAGTTATTATTTTAATGATATTTTCAGTTTTTTCTTTATCCTCCTCCGTTTGTTAAAATGAATCTTTTTTTTATTTAATTTTGTTTTACTCATTTCGACTGGCTTAGCTTCTTATTTAAAGCCACATAAGAAGAGAAGAAAAAAGAGAGAAAGAAGAAGAGAAAAGGAAGGGAAAAAGAAGAAAGAAAAGAAAAAAAGAAGAAAAAGAAGAAAAAGGGAAAGAAAGAAAGAAAGAAAGAGAAGAAAAAGAAAAAGAAAAGAAAATTGTATTTTTAGGGTTAGGTTTCTCCAATAGAGTTTAGAAACTTGGAAGTTTGTGGAATAATAAAATGTGGTGCAAGTTTATTATTATTTAATCATTATATCCTGAGAGATAAGTTTTCGTGTTAGAAATACTTAATAATTGTATTATGTTCTATATAATAAGGAATATACACTATGTCTTTATATAGGAGATACAAGTAAACTGCTTAAAGCTCATAACATAATATACATTAACAGCCCCCTTCAAACTCAAGGTGGATGTTAGACCAACTTGAGGTTGTTAACCAAATTACGAGTGTGTCCCTTAGGAAGTGCCTTGGTGAAGATATCTACAAGTTGATCGTTGGAGGAGATGGGAAAAAACTTGAGAGCACCATGGACAAGATGAGAACGAATAAAGTGACAATCAACCTCGTTGTGTTTAGTCTATTCATGGAAGACATCATTGTGATCAATATGAATGGCACTCTAATTGTCACAATAAAGGGGAGTAGCAAAGGATGTGGATACACCCAAATCCTTAAGAAGCCATCGTATCCAAAGAAGCTCAGATGTGGTATCAACAAGAGCACGATATTATGCTTCAGTACTAGAGCAAGCCACGAAAGTTTGTTTCTTACTTCACCAAGAAATCAAAGAAGAACGAAGGAGAAAGTAATAACCTATAGTAGTCCTACGATTAGTGGGATCTCCTACCCAATTAGCATTAGAGAATGCATAGAGTACAAGAGGAGACTAAGCCATGGAAGAGAGTGCCCTTCAAGTATCGTAGAATGAGTAGAACAAAAACATAGTGTGTCAATCGTGGAGTAGACAGATACTGGCTCACCTGATGAAAACATAAGAAATGTCTGAACAAGTAACTGTGAGATAAAGCAGGCTTCTAACCAATCGTTTGTAAAGAGAGGGATTAGACAATGGTTTCGCCCTCGAGGGTGTTAGATGCGTATTAAGTTCAATTGGAGTGTCAACAATCTTACTGTCAGTGAGTCCAGCTCGAGATAAAAGGTTAGATGCATACTTAGCTTGAGTAACATAACGACTATATGTGAAATGGGCGATCTCAAGACCCAAGAAAGAGCTGAGATGTCCAAGGTCTTTCATCTCAAACTGTTGACTAAGAAAATCTTTGAGTTCTTGAATGCTATTGATGTCATCACCAGTTATGATCATATCATCCACATATAGGAGAAGCAAAATTGTGTCTGTATCATTGGGATGAAGAAATAAGGCAGAATCATAAAGACTAGCAGTGTAACCCAAGCAAAAGATGGTGGAGCTGAACTTGGCAAACCAAGCTCGTGGAGCTTGTTTAAGGCCATTAAGTGTATATCGAAGGCAAAAAACTTGTTTGTTTCAACAGAAAGACCAAGAGGAGGTTTCATATAGACTTCTTCATGCAGAATCCCATTAAGGAAGGCATTTTTAACATCCATATGAAAAAGGTCCCATTTACTAACAGTGGTAGCAGCTAAGAGGGCACGAACATAGGAGATAAGGGAAACTTAAGCAAATGTCTCTTCATAATTAATCCCATACTCTTGTGTAAAACCTTTTACAACAAGAGGAGCCTTATAGCGCTCGATGGACCCATTAGAGTGAGACTTGATCTTATAGATCCACTTACAACCAACCACAGACTGACTAGGAGGGAGAGTAACCAGATCCCAAGTATGGTTTTTGGTTAATGTATCAATTTCCTCTTTCATTACAATCTGCCATAAAGGGTCAGTAGAGGCCTTATGATAGTTGTGAGGCTCATAGAATGTAGCAAGGGCAGTGTAACAATGATAGTCAACAATATGATGAAGTTTTCTTTTAGCATGACCATTTTGTAGAGAGATGCCTGGTGATGAGCAGAATCGTGATCGCCAAATACTTTGATGAACGAAAACCGGCATCGCCGTTCCTGCCAATACTTTGGTTTTATATTTATAAAACTCTCGCAAGTGCACGAATCATTTCATAGAAAATGATAAGTATACTCCCAAGGTCGATCTAAGGAAGGAATGTATGTGGTTTTTAATTTATTATTCAAACTTTTAAAAACGAAATTAAATCCTAAACATCCTGTCACGATATTTTGGGGTTTTGTGTTTTTAATCTAATAACAGAAAATTAAACGTAGATTCAATAAACATTCATGCAAATTTTATCTTTTATAAATAGTGGAGTATTTATGGATATAATAACTAAGTTAATTATGCTTGCTCGTATTATCTAGGTTATTAAAGATATGAATTGATATTTATTGATTCTCCATTTTTTGTATGAATACCACCTTTGGTGGGGTTAGATATTCTTTGTTAACTAAAAAAATCAATTAACACCTATGGGTGGGGTTGATAGCTAATTTGGTTAATTAAATTAATTCATTTTTCTAAGAGATTGAAAATGAACCATTTAAATGCCACCTTTGGTGGGGTTAGACAATTTAAACTTTATTCAAGGTGTCCAAATTAAACCTAAGAATTTAGTTATCCGAGTACTAACTTTCAAGTTTTAAAATCACTACCGAAAACATGTCGTCAATACATTTTCAGATAATAATTCTTATAAAAACTTTTGAAATAGAGATTCACTCTAACTACCGGGCGATTGTACCATCAAATAAAAGAGCACTACTCTAAATCAGACCGGATAACTAAACCTTAAAATCTAATTTTCAGGTTTAAGTTTGTAATGAAAAATAATATATTTCTCTCTAACATTCTTAATATAAAATCATGAATAAAAATAAAATCAATTCATTTTAGAGATTTTTACCTATTTAATATTTTGCAAGCATAACAACGTCATTATTACATCATGTTTACTAAACAGCCAGCACAATTAAATTTAACCACAGACAAATTAAATATAACATGTAAGAATAAAGCATAAAAATAACTATAAAGAAAATAAAATCTTTACAGAACTTCGACGCTATTCCCGTTGCTGGAAAAACTCCAAGCGGAATTTGCACTCCCATTTATTGAATCAAAGAGCTAAAATATTACAAAAACATAACTAGTTCTTCCCAAAAAGGGAAGAACTCTAAATCTAAGAGAAATTAACTAAGAAAAACTAAAAACTAAGAAAACATAAGAAAAACTAAGAAAAACTAAAGAATCCTAAAAATCTAAGAAAAGAGAAAAGAATGTATTTGGAGGTATTTTTAGGTGTGTTTCGAAGTGAAGGGAATGGGGGTATTTATAGGTGAGGATGGAGAGAAAAAATGAGTAAAAAAATGTAAAAACGCGTAATGGAAATGCTGACGTCATTGATGACGTCAGCATGACGTCATGGGGCGGCTGCACGTGAAAAATGAGTGTCGGCGCGCGCGGATGAACAGTAACCCGCGCGCAGTGCTGCGCGCATGAACAGTAACCCGCGCGCATGAACAGTACCCCCGCGCGCAGTACTGCGTGCATGAATAGTACCCCGCGCGCAGTTTGGGGCGGAGTGAGTCTTTGAAGCGCCATGGGGCGCTAGCAATGGTGCTTTTCCTCCTTTTTGACATTTTTGACCTTTTTGACCCATTTTGTCCAATTTTTCCATATTTTTCGACCTTTACGCATTTATTTATTAATATATTTGTGATGTATTGCTTCCAGTATTCCTCTTTGAGTCTTTAAGTTGCATTTTTAAGCCAAAATACCTGAAAAACAATAAAAATACCCGTGATTCCGAAAAAGATAAATTTATATAAATATATGATAAAACATATAAATATATATATTTTTAATCAATTAATTTGCATAAAATCATGGTTATTTTAGTGCTTTTTGAGCACTCATCACCTGGACAAGTTTGATGATGTATAGTGCCATAGGAATGTAATAGAGCTAGAAAAACATATTGAGTATATTCAAGAGCATTATCAGATGGAAATTTTTTGATATGTTTGGAGAATTATGTTTCAACCATTTTTGAAAAGTTACTGTATATTGGTAAGATTTTAGAACGAGATGTAATAGGAAAGATCCAACTATAACGAGATCCAACAATACTAGTAACAGGAGAAGGTCGTCAAACATTAGAATGAATTAACTCAAAAATACTATTAGAGATAAATTCACAATTATTGAAAGGTAAAGCTGGCTATTTTCCTAACTGGCATGAAGTACAATCAAAATTGTCTTTGGACATAGAACCCAACATACCTTTAGAAGCTAACTGTTGTACCCAAATGGATAGGGAATGACCAAGATGAGAATGCCAAAGTGCCAAAGAAGGTAAGGAAGAAACTACAACAACTACAGTAGTAACAAGTGGAAGATGAAGATTGTCCACAGGAAACATACGCCCAGCCCTAGGACTGGTCCTAAGCTCTTGCCCCGTCCTTGAATCATACACAATACACCCAGAATAGTAATAAGGCGATATCCTAGTTTAACTAATTTTCCCAAAGAGCACAAATTATAGGATAGGTTAGGTACATGGAAGACCCTAGGAACAGAGAGGTTAGAGGTTGAAACAAAACCTACACTATTCCCATGCATGGTGGAACCATTAGCGGGAAAAACTAAGAGAGTAGTGGAAAGAGATGCATTACTTGCCATACGAACAACCTGAGTTATGATCTTCTGTAATTTACTAGGGGAGAGTTTGAAAATGGATCCAAAAGACTGAGACTCAACTGAAATGGAAGGAATCAGCGGAGTAGGCTCAATATTAGCAACAACAACAATAGATTTTTTCGACGGTAACAAATTTCAATAGTATGGCTAGGATGCTTGCAATAATTGTAGAACTTCTTGTTGGTCTGCTTGCAATAATTGCTAGAGCTAGAGGAATCACCTGACTATTGAGGCTACTTAATGGTAGGAGTAGAAGGAGTAATAGCCAAAACATTAAACTTATTCTGGGTTTGAAGGGTTGCAAGCTGAGCTTCTTCTCTAACCAACTCGTTTACAGTAATATCAAGAGAGGGAGGAGGACTACAATTGAGAATCTGACCTCAGATGGACTCAAAGTCCTTGTAAAGTGACATCAGGAACTCATAGAGACCAAATTCATCTCTAATTGTAGCATATTGCTGAGCATCCTTTGAGCATGCCCAAATTGGATCACAAATGTCAATTTGGTCCCAAAGAAAGCGAATCTGATCATAGTAGTCATTAATGGATTTCCTTGGTTCTTGTCAAAGTTGACACAATTCAACTACTAACTGATATTTCATGGATCCGTGAGTAGTGGAGTACCTTTTTGCCAACATATCCCATGCTGATTTTGCATCATCAAAGTTGCCCAATAGATTAGAGATGGAGGGAATAGAAGTATTTCAAATCCATGTAAGGATCATATGGTTATAACTATCCCATTTAATCATGCGACCAAGGAAGACATCATCTTATTCACTTGCTCCTTTGACAGGAATGGTAATTGCACCAGTACAGTAATGGTAGAGTATGCGACCCTTATGAAAATTACGCATAGCTTGAGACCATGATAAGTAATTCTTGGTCCCTTCCAATATAATATTGATGAAGCGAGGAAGAAAAATAACTTTTTTATCCATTTAGAAACAAAATATGCAAAAATAGCCTACAAAAATGAAGTCTACGCGAAAAAATTGGGTAGGGAAAATCTAGTTTGCAAAAGTCAACCCTAGGGAAAAGTCAACCCTCATCAAAGTCAACTCTGGAAAACGGTGGTGAACATTGGTCAACGGTGGTCAATGATGATGTCAGCTGCACGTGGTGGGTGATATCAGTAGAAGGGATGATGATGTTAGCCTTAAGTGATGTGGCAGTATGATGTCACTGATCATGTCATAGGACCTGAGTGTGGCATTTGAGGTGTGTGAATCTGAGGCACAACTTCTGTTGGTGGTGTATGAGGATGTGTGTAGGCTCTGATTCTTGCGAGACTTCTTCGATTGTGTAAATCGGGGAAGCTGATCACAGTGGTACCTATAAAAAGATTATCGGAGCAAGATGCACAACGGAGACGATAATTGCAGTGTTCAGTATGGTGCATGAATCCTTAACGACGGTGGCTACAAGCCCAGAACCCAAGGACAAGGGCTGAGAGATGTCGAAGGTTCAACAGTGAGTGGCTATTGTGACGGTGGAAACGATAAGGGTGAATTAACACCCGAAGAGACAAGACTACTAAAAGAAAAGTCATTGTAATTGCTCTAATACCATATTAGAAATACTTAATAATTGTATTATGTTCTATATAATAAGGAATATACATGGTGTCTTTATATAGGAGGTACAAGTAAACTACCTGGGCTAAAGCGCATAACATAATATACTTTAACAATAGTTATCTAACATCCACGATGAGAGAAAAAATTATCTTAAGTATATTATGTGATATAGAGGTCTCAATTCTTTACTCTATTTAATTTCTATGTTATGTAAATTATGTATTTAGAATATATACATATATTATAGAACACTAAGATGTCATCAAAGAAAACTAATATGAATTTCCAGAGTACACTAAGATGTCATCAAAGAAAACTAATATAAATTTCCTAAGATAAGGCCAAAATAGGTCATACATTAGGCTTTGGAAGGTGGCAAGAGCGTTGGTGAGGCCAAACGGCATCATAAGGAACTCATAGTGCCCTTCATGTGTTCTAAAAGCAGTTTTTGTAGCATCATCCTCACAAACCCTTATTTGGTGATATCCTGACCGTAAGTCTAGCTTGGAATATATCTTGGCCCTATGTAACTCATCCAATAATTCATCTATGACAGGTATGGGGTACTTGTCTTTAATAGTGATGGCAATCAATGATCTATAGTTAACACAAAATCTCCAGGCTCCATCTACTTTTTTAATCAACAAAATTGGTGATGAGAATGGTTGTTACTAGGTCTAATCAAGCCTGACTATGTCGAGACTTACCATTATACATAATACTATGTGCTCTACCAATAGCAGATTGGCTATGAAAATGGATGCATATTGTAGATACAAGCTTCATCCACTTAGGAATATCTTCTAAAAAATTGCATAGCCATTCAGCTTTTTCGCCATATTAATTCAAAGTGATAAACTCAAATTCTATCGTGGATCTAGAAATGTATATCTGTTTAGAAGACTATCATAAAAAAGCTACACCACCCAATATGAATACATATCCACTGGTAGACTTTGAGTCTTTCATGTCATATATCCAATTTGCATTACTTTATCCTTCTAATATAGTTGGATATCTTGTGTAGTGCATTCCATAGTTAAATGTGTATCTTAAGTATCTATGTAGTCTTGTAATACCTTTCTAATGATCAGATCCTAGATTACTAGTATATTTACTTAGCTTGCTTACAAGGTAAACCATGTCTGGTCTCGTACAACTTATCAAGTACATCAGAATTCCTATCACTTTCACTTCGTTGAGACATACTCTCACTTAGTTGAGACACATTCTCACTTTTATTTTTATATAGGTGTAGATTTACATCTATTGGTGTTCTCACCATTCTAGAATCACTATTGTTGAATTTCTCAAGTATTTTGTCAAAATAATGACATTGACTTAAAATGAGACCGCTTGATATCCTTGATATCTTAATTCCTAGAATTACATCAACAGGCCCCATGTCTTTCATATCAAACCTTGAATTAAACATAGTCATAGTAGCTTTGATCATTTGATCATTACTACGTATAATTAGCATGTCATCTATGCAAAGACACAAGATAACATAACCATCTTCTTTGTCCTTAATATATACACATTTTTCACATTCATTCATTTTAAAGCCATTTGTTCTCAAGAAGATGCACTTGGTCTTGAACTATAGAACTCTTAAAATGAGAAACATGTTATGCTAAATATGTTCACACTTGTGGCAATTAAGGAGGAACATTAATTACCATGAAATATTGTCATGTTGATTAAAAGTACATTGTAGTTCTATAAATGTTGATAAAGGATTATCATTTAATGACATGGCTATATAAAATGTGTATTTTATATATTGAACATAACCTAACTAGATTAAACATTATATAGATTGTGTTTTGTGTCATTAATGTTTCCATTGTGTCTTTAGAATCTTAGATATGAAATGTGTAGGTTTTTCACATGAGAAGTATATAATGTGATTGCTATTTAAATACTATCTTATGATAGGAATGAAATAGTAGTTCGTTGTGTACAACCTGCGCAGAAAAAATCTATATGTTAATATTATCATTGTCCTTCGATTTTGAGTTATGATATTATTGGGCCCCTTGGTAAAGTGGAATTATATCGCATGCAATATAAATGATGTGGTTATAGTTATAACTCACTTGAGAGACCAAGAAAACGAATATAATGCAAAAGTGACACGATCCTATTTTGCATATTATTCATAATATCATGTGACAAGGATAGACACAAAATTAGTGGATCAAGTAAATAATTGCTATGTCATTAGGAAAACTATAATGTAATGATAAAACCTCTTATATAGTGAATAATATCAAGTTTTATATTATTGCCAAGATGATATAGATCCTCTATACGGTCACACCAATTGAAGAGAAACAACGAGTATTTTACATTTCATAATGATGTATAAGATAAAATGCATGAGATGAAATGATAAAATAAAATATCATGAGATGAAATGCTAAAATAAAATTTCATAATATGACATGCTTAGATCATAAATAAATTTGTGAAGTTATGCAAATATTATTTGTTATAATGTTTGAATGCATTATAAGGATAATAGAGACATTGTATAATAAAATAATATGAATAATATTATTTGTTCATAAATTAATTTATTAAACCAATTACAAGTTGAGATTAAAGAGAGCATAAGATGGCTAAACAAGGCTAGTGGACTTTGTGTAATTGATTCAAACCTTACACAAAGAGTTGCCCTAACCCTTTCCTATTTAAGGAGGCATAATTGAGGAAAATAAAGCCAATATGCTGCCTCCAAAACCTTAGCCAAAAATTTCCATTTTCAGCAGCCAAGTTTTTCCTTCTCCTAGGCCAAAACTTGGAAAGGCTTGCTTAAGGCCAAAACCTAGGTGGTTCAACCCTAGGCCAAAAGTCTATTCTCTCATCTCTTTTTGCTAGGTGGTGAGATCTAAGTCTTGAACTCTACATCCATCTATCTAAGAGATGTGGTGGTTTTTTGTTTAGGTTCAAGGTGAACCAAGAGGTGCTCCCGAAAGAGAGGTGGTTTCCAAGAGATATAGAAGGGAAATCGACTTCCCTTAACGATATTTGGATTTTTGTGTTTCTAATCTAATAACATAAAAATAAACATAGATACAGATTCAATAAATATTGATGCAAATTTTATCATTTATAATAGTAGAGTATTTATGGATATAATAACTAAGTTAATTATGCTTGCTCATATTATTTAGGTTATTAAAAGATATAAATTGATATTTATTGATTCTCTCTTTTTTATATGAATACTACATTTGGTGGGGTTAGATATTCTTTGTTACCTAAACAAATCAATTAACACCTATGGGTGGGGTTGATAACTAATTTGGTTAATTAAATTATTTTATTTTTCTAAGAGATTGAAAATGAAACATTTAAATTCCACCTTTGGTGGGGTTAGATTTCAAGGTATCCAAATTAAACCTAAGAATCTAATTATCTCAGTACTAACTTTCAAGTTTTAAAACCATTACAGAAAACATGTTGTCAATACATTTTCAGATAATAATTCTTATAAAAACTTTTGAAATAGAGTTTCACTCTAACTACCGGGGGATTGTACCAATAAATAAAAGAGCACTACTCTAAATCAGACCGGATAACGAAACCTTAAAATCTAATTTTCATATTTAAGTTTGTAATGAAAAATAATATATTTCCCTCTAACATTCTTAATATAAATCTTGAATAAAAATAAAATCAATTCCTTTTAGAGATTTTTACATATTTAATATTTCGTAAGCATAACAACATTCATATTATATCATGTTTACAAAAAGCCAACAATGTTAAATTTAATCACAGACAAATTAAATATAACATATAAGAATAAAACATAAAAAATAGCTGCAAAAAAAATAAAATCCTTACAATACTTTGATGCTAACTTTGTTGCTGGAAATTCTCCAAACAGAATTTGCACTTCCATTTATTGAATCAAAAAGCAAATAAATTATAAAAACATAATTAGTTCTTCTCAAAAAGAGAAGAACTCTAAAACTAAGAAAAACTAAAAAAAACTAAGAAAGGAGAGAAAGAAAGAGAGAAGAAGATGTATTTTTAGGTGTGGTTTATTATGAAGAGAATAGGGGTATTTATAGGTGAGGAAAGGAAGAAAAAGTGGGTGAAAAAATGATTAAAAATGGAGGAAATTCATAGTAGGTGATGATGAAGTCAGTTCACATCAGCGGATAGGTGGGGTGCTATGGCGCACGCAACATGGAGCAGGGGGGCGGGCGGGCGGGCGTGGAATTGAGAGCAGGCACGCACAGACTGGGCGTGGTGCTGGTGCGGCACGCCTGGGCACGCTGCGCGCATTTGCTGGTCCGCCTGGGTGGCTACATGCACGATTTCCTCATTTTTGACATTTTTGACCTTTTTGTGATGTATTGCCTCCGTTATTTTTCTTCCAGTCTTTAAGTTACTTTTTTAAGAAAAAATACCATAAATACAATAAAAATACCCGTGATTCTGAAAAGACAGATTTATATAAATATATGATAAAATCATATAAATATAAATATATATATATATATATATTTAATCAATTAACGTGCATAAAATCATGGTAATTTTAGTACTTTTTGAGCACTCATCACACATCCTCTTCTATGTATTTTTTGAGCTCAAATGCTTCAAAAACCAAGATTTCTTTATTTACCTCTTCCAGGTACTTCTTCATTAGCTCTTCTTTTGACTCAAAGGCATCATTGATCTAATTCATCGCTAGTTGTGAATCACTATGGAATAAGACCTTTATTACTTCTAATGAGTATAGTTGTCGTAGTGCCAATAGGAATGCCTCATATTTTGCAACATTTTAGTTGCTTGAAAATTGATACCAACATATTACTCTATTAACCCTCCTATTGGAGTGAATATAATAATTCCTACCCTAAACCCTCTGGAGTTGCTAGCTCTATCCACATGTCTAAGGTTGGTGTTGTTGTGGCTAAAACCTCCATTTGGTTGTCTGATTCATTTGTGGGGTTCTCGGTCCATTCGATGATGAAATTAGCCAAAGCTTGGCCTTTGATGGTTGATAGTATTATTTTATTTCAAACTCACTCAATTAGATGGCTATCTGAGATAGCCGACTAAATTGGTCTAGTTTATCCAATATATTCTTTAATGGGTGTGATGTAAAAACAACTACCTTATAAGCTTCAAAATTGCGTCTTAGTTTCCTTGAGGCCATTCTTACTATTAATGCCACCTTGTCTAAAGAAGAAAACCTTCATTAGGCTTATGTCAGGGAATGAATAACACAGTGTGATATACATTGCTTCCTTTCTCTATCAACCATGAGTATTGTGCTTCCTGCCTATTCCATGAAATCCATGTAAAGGTATAAGATCTCACCAATTATAGGATTTGTAAAATGGGGTGCTTGGCCTATATACTCCTTGTTGGACCAAAAGCCTGCTCACATTCTTCACTCCAAAGTAGTCCTTATTTTTCTTCAGTTGAATAATGTGATGATTCTATGAAAGTAAAGTCATCAGTGCACTATTATGCTTAATTTTTGTTCATTTTACTTAATTAATAATTTTGGGATTAAAAATATTAAAATATAAACTTTTTATTGAAAAGGGGTGAAAATATAGTTTTTAGGAATTTTTTAGAATTTTTCTAAAATTTTTATGAATTTTTTAATGCAGGACCATTTGGAATAGGACACGTGGATACCAAACAAGCAAGGGAGCCAATCGGAGTACACCACATGTATAGTTGACCAGTCGTCGCCATGTGGACGCTATGCAAGCAAAGGGAGCAAATTGGAGCATACTGCATTTACTAAGTGATGTAGGCCTTTCATTTTTTAGGATGTTTTTTTATCATTATTTGGGTAGAAATTGATACATACATTGAAACCAAATTCAAGCATATTTGATATGAAACGTACGAACCCAATGATAGAATTTGTTTTTGTGACTACAATAAGGAACATAACATACTCGTTAAGATACTTACATTAATCATATCATATGCTTGCTAGTTTTGATTGAATTAATTCAAATTTTTATGCACATATTCATGATTGATTTTGGTGTTCTTATTGGAAGCAAATTTGGGGTGAGTTATGCTAGTTAATGAGGCAAAATCCCTAGTAATTGGCTTGGGAAATGATTTAGGCCTATATTAGATCGATTGAGCCTTTCAAGCTAACCATTATTTATATTCTTAGTCACCATTTTGAGTCTTACTAAGAACTATTCATATCTTTAAGCTACATTTTGTGCCTAACCAATAAAAATTACCTTTTTCCTTACACCTTTATCTTGTATGAAAAATGCAATCATGTGCTATGCTATAGAGCGAGATAAAATGTAATGTACTCTACTTCTTCATATCTATTAAAACAAACTCACAATTACCCTTCTAAACTAAAAGAATAAAATTAAAAATAAGTTTAAGGGTGTTATGAGGCCAAACAAAACAAAATAAGAGAACATATGTGGGAAAAGCTCCATTGAAGCTCAATTGAAGTTAAATATTGCATCATGAATAGAAAGAGAGCCAAGGTGTGAAAAAATATTAAATGTATTCATTTATCTACCCTTACCTAAATGTTACACTACAAGCATGTAAAGCCCTATTGATCATTAGTTTAGTGCATATTTACATTAGTGGAGAGGGGTATGAATAATAGGCCTATGAAACTTGTCTAAGATTAGTTTATTAGAATGCTCATATAAGTTGATTTCATAAGTGCATTGTATGACATCATGTGCAACATACACACGAATAAATTCATCGAAAAACCTTACATATCCTTGTACAAATGGAATGTTGATTGATGGATGTGTGAACTTTCTTGTCATAGAATTTTATGACTTTTGAAGAGGATAGTTTTTGTTGAATATGCATGTATTAATGGATTTTATGAATGCACTGCCCATATCTCTGTAACTAGTTAGACTTGGCTTTTCTTAGGGAAAATAAAAGATTTAAGTTTGGGGGTGTAATAACTCTATATTTGGCCACTTTTGAACCACCTATTTATCTTATATTTTCTTAAATATCATAATTAGGCTTAATTTTTGTTAATTATGGCAATGTAGGAAAAATGATACCAAATAGATCAAAAATAGGCTAGAATTAGGACAAATATAGGGTTGAAAAGAGTATAGATTGATCGAGATATATGTAAATCAATTGATAGTTCATCACTCGATCAATCAATAAATGAGATGATCGATCAAAGGTTTATCACTCGATCGATCAAGAATAGGCACGATTGATTAAGAGGTAAGGATTTTTAACACATGAGACTTAAATTGAATTGAAACTTTTAATCTCATTCCTTGGATAAAAGTAATATGAATCCTAATCTAATAAGGATCAATTTTAGCTTATTTAAAGTAAAATAGGGAGGTTATAAATGAAAGTTTATAAGATAGGGACCTAATTAACCAAAAGGGGGGGTGAATAGGTTATTTTTAATTTTATCAATTTATAATTTAATAACCTAAACAAAGCGGAAATAATAGAATTACACACGATTTTTTTAGGTGGAAACAACCTAGGCCACAACCATGACCTAAGAGGAAAACCATCGGTCCACCGACCCACCGAACTTTCCACTATGAAAATCAAATGTTCAAGTACAAACTCGGTCTTATGCTACCCTCCTTAGAATACTGCCCTAATGTACCTTACTTACAAGCCCCTACTCTGTTTTCACAGTTTCCAATATTAGCGTGAGCGATTTCCAAACCAAGGTTACAATAAGCTTTTCACCAATGAAATATGTTACCATATTAACTGCAAAAATGGTTAGCACAAAAACACAAGTGCCCGTGTGTGTTATAGAATAGATTTACTAATGAATAATCCTTACTAGATGATTCAAAACATATGTCACTTAAATAAAATCAACTAGCAAATTCTTGAGCAACAAGATTAAGCACATATTTAATAAAAATAACTTTTTTGAAATTTAATAATTAAATCAAATAATTATGATCTTACACTGAATTGTTTGATTTAAACTTGGTACCTTCCTATAATAATTTTTCGACAACATTTACAAATCAATATATATTAATTATATCATACTTACTTCAAAGCTTGTTGTAATGTATATATATATATATATATTGGTTGCTGAAATTGAATTTGTACCTTTGCTTTCGCCAAAGGAAAAACACATGCCAGATTAAGACAATTGTTGCGTCGTTCTTCTTTTGTTTTTTTTTTCTTTTTGTGTTTTCTTCTTCAACATGTTGCGATTGCCTCTATGGATTCGTCAAGTTTTGTTTTTAATTCAGCCACCCTTTAATTCCACCCTAATGTATATATATAATAATGGCTTAATAATATTAGGGTTAAATATATTTTGGGCTTAATTTTTAAAGCCCATTAAAAAACTTAATATTATAAAAATATTATTTTTAAAACATATCTTAAAAATATTAAGACATATTTAAAAAATATTTAATCACATCTATCTAAGAGATAACTAATTGATAATTTCATAAATTGACTTAAAACTAAACGCAAATAACAAAATTTACAATTAAAGCAAACCGATAGCATAAGGGACTACGTGAAGGAGTTCATAACCTTGCTACTAGAAGTCCCTGACACTTCAGACAAGGACTCTTTATTCTTGTTCATGGATGGTTTCCAATCGTGGGCTAACCTGGAACTCAAGTGATGTGGTGTCCAAGACTTATCTTCGGCCATTGCGTGTGCAGAGAGCCTTATAGACTACTCCATAAAAAAAGAGCTCAAAGACCACAGATAGAAAGTTTGGTGGAGAAAAGAGTAAAGGAGGCCATGCCAAAAGTCAAGGTCCCAAAAATCATAAAGAAGGCTCTTCATTCAAATCACGAGAAAGGGGAAGGAAAAGGAGGATTGTGGTGCCTCGAAGCCCCATGTGACGTGCTTCGTATGTGACGTGCTTCATATGCGACGAACCATATTGGGTAAGCGAATTTCCAAAAAGAAAGGCATTGAGTGCCTTAGTTGCTTCGACTCATGACTAGGATGGAGGTGAGACGGACGAAGATGCAAAGATGGGTTCTTTGTGCCTACTTAGTGCATTATAGAGTGCCCCAAAGACCCCTAAGGGCTTAATGTTCATTGATGCAACCATCAACAGGAAGGTCGCCAAAGCTTTGGTTGACACAGGTGCATCTCATAACTTTGTTTCATCAGAGGAAGCAAAGAGACTCGGCCTTAAGGTTATCAATGGAAGAAGATCTCTAAAATAAATTAACTCGGCAACACTACCTCTACAAGGAGTTTCTTATAGATTTAAGCTCAATCTTGGCACTTGTATTGGCCAAGTGGACTTATCAATGGCACCTATGGACGAATTCTCAATAGTATTTGGCATGGAGTTCTTGGACTAGGTTAGAGCTTTCCTTGTACCATGCTCAAACTCTATGTGTATCATGGATGGTTCGAAGGCGTGTGTGGTACCAGCGAAGAGGACCACTAGACCTACTACCCAAGCTCTCTTAGCGCTTCAATTCAAGAAGGGATTGAAGAGGGACGAAGAGAGTTACTTGACCATCTTAAAGGAGTAAGACGACGAGGAGGCGTCACCAAAGCCAAACTTGCCGATGGAAGTGCAAGTTTTCTTGGATAAGTTCCATGATGTGATGCCGGAGGCATTGCCCAAATGGTTAGCTCCAAGAAGGGAGGTGGACCATGAAATTGAGTTGGAACCCGGCACCAGGCCACCAAGAATGAGCCCTTATCGAATGGAAAACTCAAAGTTGGCAGAACTGTGGAAACAACTCGATGAATTGCTAGATGCTAGCTTCATAAGGCCCTCCAAAGCTCCATTTGGTACCCCAGTGCTCTTTCAAAAGAAGAAGGATGGCTCACTATGGATGTGCATTGACTATCGGGCTCTAAATAAGATAATAGTAAAGAACAAGTATCATATCCCACTCATTGCTGACTTGTTCAATCAACTAGGAAATGCAAGGTACTTCTCAAAACTGGACTTGCGGTCAGGATACTACTAGGTATGCATAGCCAAAGAGGATGAGCCCAAGACCCCATATGTGACCAGGTATGATGCCTATGAGTTCCTTATCATGCCATTAGGTCTCACGAATGCACCTACCACCTTCTGTAATCTCATGAACAAGATTTTCCATCCCTACCTTGATCGATTCGTGGTAGTATATCTTGATGACATTGTGATATATAGCCAGAATTTGGAAGAACATATGAAGAATTTGAGGAAGGTGTTCGAGGTCTTGAAGGAAAATGAGCTATATGTCAAAAAGGAGAAATGTTCCTTTGCCCAAGATGAGGTGATGTTCTTAGGGCATAGGATAAAGGATGTGAAGCTTATGATGGATGGAACCAAGGTGAAAGCCATCCAAGAATGGGAACCTCTTGCCAAGGTCCTTGAGTTAAGGTATTTCCTTGGACTTTTAAACTACTACAGAAGGTTTATCAAGTCCTACTCAGCAAGAGCAGCCCCACTAATTGACCTGCTCAAAAAGAATAAGTCTTGGGAATGGACAAGCGAATGCCAAGCCTCATTCGAAGACTTGAAGAAGGCCATTAGTGAAGAACCGGTGCTTTGCCTACCAGACCCTTCCAAGATGTACGAGCTGCATATAGATACTTCAGACTTTTCCATTAGTGGAGTGTTGATGCAAGAAGGGCATCCAATAGCTTATAAGAGCCGCAAGCTTAATGACACTGAATGCCGCTACACGGTGCAAGAAAAGGAAATGATAGCTATCATTCATTGCTTAAGGTTGTGGCAACATTACTTATTGGTTAACATTTTTTTTATCATGATGGACAATGTAGCGACTAGCTACTTTCAGACTCAAAAGAAGTTGAGACCCAAGCAAGCTCGATGGCAAAACTTCTTGGTGGAGTTTGACTATTGGCTGGAGTACAAACCCGATAAGGACAACATGGTGGTCGATACATTAAGTCGAAAGGCAGATTTAGCAGCCTTGAGTAGACCAAGCAGTCCCTTGTTGGAAAGGATGAAAGAAGGGTTGGAGAATGATGCCCTGGCTTAAAACCTCCTTACCCTCATCAAGGAAGGAAAGACAAGGTGATTTTGGCTTATTGGGAAGGTTTGCACGGAATTGTTCACGTTGTTGGGATCAAACTTGAACTTCTCTACAAGCTTTCATACACAAAACAATGGACAAACGGAAGGTGCCAACGCATTCCTGGAGCTGTACCTTTGGCACTTTTTTAGTGCCAACCAACATGATTGGGTGAAGTTGCTGGATGTAGCCAATTTTCTTATAACTTGCAGAGAAGCGTGTCCATAACAAAGATTGCCTTCTAGATCATCATGGGACAGCAACCCATGATTCCTCATGCTTTGGCTACAAGATATGAAGGGAAGAGTCATGTTGCATTTAAATTTGCCAAGGCATGGCATGAGCAGGTTGAGTTAGCTTGAGCCTATTTAAATAAGGCGTCTAAAAAGATGAAGAAGTACGCTGACAAGAAAAGGAGGATGGTTCAATTTCAGGAAGGAGATTTGGTACTTGTTAAATTATTGCCCCAACAATTCAAATCTCTACGGAAGGTTCACAACGGGTTGGTATGGAAGTATGAAGGGCCATTTCCAGTCCTCAAGCGAGTCGATAAGGTGTCTTACAAACTACAACTCCCTTCAAAGCTTAAAATCTATCTAGTTTTTCATGTAAGCATGTTGAAGCCTTATCATGGAGACGAGGAAGACACAAGTGAGGGAGAATAAAAAAGGGCACCTACTGTAGTGGTAACCTCCTTCGATAAAGGAGTGGACTCTATCTTGGCCGATCGCCTAATTCAGCAAAGGGGAGTACCAAGGTATCAGGCATACTTGGTGAAGTGGAAGAATGCCCCGGACATAGAGGCAAGCTAGGAACCTGAAGACTCTTTGTGGTAATTCAAAGATTACCTAGAGGGGATGAGGCTTGAAGGCACGACAAGGGCGTCGCGAACTTGAGTGGGGGAGGGTGTTACATCCAGCTCAAATGTCCCTTAAAATCCAAATAAATGGTGGTTACCTAAAGGATCTAGACTCTTCTACATGGAAAATTTCTAGAGATGTCTAGAAGGATCTAGAGTTGGATGGACTTAACTCAAGCCTTGAAGACTCTAGAATGTTCTAGACTACGCTGGAAAGTGCCAGAATATTCTAGAATATGTTGGATGGTTCATGAAGGTGTGGAAGTCTCTAGAAGCTTACGGAACATCCTAGAACTTGCATGAAGGAACTTAGACAATCCTAGAAGACTCTAGAGTTGGCTAAAAGATCCTAGAACCTTGTGACATATTGTAGGTAAAACTAGAACACTCTTGTACATTCTAGACTTAGAATGATGTAGAAATTTGTGGCATAGCCTTAAGCTTGGAGCCACACTATAAATAGACCCATTGGTCTTCATTTGTATTCATCTTGGGAAATCCTTGGGAAATTGTAAGATAATCTCTCTCTAGAGCAGTACAAGGAATTCTTTACAAACTCTCTCTCTAGTTCTTGTTTTTCTCTTGAATCCTCTCAATCTCTAAGTCTCTTTCTAATCTCTTTGGAGAGTTTTGTTCGGGTGAAAGGCAGGCTTAGTGTAACGGACCGTGCTAAGTGCCGCACTATCGCTATTTGAAATTTAAGGTCGTGACACTAGGCTAGCACATTTCAAAGACAAAATGACTATAAAAATAACACCCTATAATGGTATTGGCTCCTTTTTTTAGGTAGTATGGCGCTCCTCCCTATCACCACTATGGACTCAAGTTTAAATCTTACACGTATAATGTTTTTTTTATTTAATAAAGAAATGGGCTTAAGTATTCATTTTTAAATTAAAAAAATAGCTCCTTAAAAGTTAAGACTAGATTATACCTCACCTTATTTTTATTATTATGAGTTTTAGGGATATTATTTAAAATAATTTCTCCATTTTTTTCTTTTTTCTTTTCTACTAAACGGTTGCGCAAGCGCGCACACTAATATGTGCTTCATAACTTTTGTCATTATGGTGTAGACAATGAGTGCACTACAACATGATTAAGTTCACATCCTGTAATTCTTTGATTGGAATACTATTTAAACCATTTATTTCATTAAATCCATAACAATAATTTAACATCCATAGATCCTAGATATCTCACACAACAACGAATTAGATCATCATGAGGAACTAGCACAAAGCATTGAATGTCCACGAGAGCAAACATGTATAAGAGATGGTCATAAGTTATATAGATAAAATATAGCATCATTATTCACCGAAGACATATATGATATATCTATCTTTTGAAGTTCCTCTAGGCCGAACTCTAGATCTTAGGCGTTGATAAGGTGCTCATCCATATCCTTAGTTATAATAGTCATGGTGTCCAGGTACATATTTGGGACAGGCACATCTTCGTTAAGTTTCTCATATTCAACACTCAACTTTACCAAACTACCTTGACCATCAACCTTTGGAATTGCCTGATATGCTATGTTAAGCACCTTGTAGTATTTCATAGCATCTCCTCCCAGACCAACAAAGGTTGTTTTTTTATTTACATCGTCAAACTCTGTCCTCGCCTTTAATGTCTTCACTTCATCCCCTGTGTTTAATTATGATAGTTTCATGAAATAAAAATTTGACCATTTCTTTAATGTCTTCATTTTCACCAAACATTTTTTTTATAGAGTAAATAAAATCTTATGATATTTTTATACATAAATATTAGAAAAATATGTTAAATATATATATATATATATATATAAATAATAACTAAAAATTTTCTTAATCACAAAACTAATTATTTGATTAAAAATTATAAATTATTGTCAAATATATAATTTAATTAACAATTATAAATCATAATTGTTAATTTATACTGAATGTTTGAGATATAAATTAATATAATAATGAAAATCTACATTTAACTTTTAAGATGAAAGTACTAATATAATTCTCAAGTAGTTTTTGCTCAACTAAATTAGAAAGGACGGAAGCAAATTAATTAGTTAAACTAAAAAAGTGAAAAAAATGATGTTCAGATGATCCAGTGATTTAATGGTTTTATTTAACATCTTCTAAAAAAATATGTTAATTTTCTTATTACATTAATATATATATATATGTTATAAGAAAAATGAATATATATTTTTTAAACTGATTTAAAATGAAATTTTATTTATCACCATGTACCAAATATGTTGTTTTCCTAAAATTTAAACTTTTTTATTCAGGATTTACCCTACAAACAAAAATTGAAAGAAAAGTCATATTAAACAAAACAATTCAATGAAGAGCACCCGTTTGGGTTTAGGATGGAAGGTTTGAAAATCAAGTACACGACATCCCAAAGTCATATTTTGAATATTAAGATATGATATGTAGCAAGATAAATTATATATATATATATATATATATATATATATATATATATATATATATATATATTTCTTACCAGTTGTATATTTCCATGTCTTAATGGAGCCATGAGTTTGATAGTCACCTTCATGGAGCTCAACGTGATGTACGTTTTTATTAGCAATGTTGGGGATCTGCTGAGACTGTTTTCTAAAGATGTTGTAGTATTGCTCTGGGCTTGCCTTGATTTCTACTTCTTTCTCGACCTTACCACTTAGACTTGCCATTTTGCTCAAGACCCATTCTGCTGCTTCTTTGCCTTTAAATATAAATTCGCTATTAGGCTTAGTAAGTCAGTGAGTGGATTTGTTGAAGATAAATTTAAGAATTTTGATATTATTATTATTATGTATAAATAATGTATTAAAAATTTAATTTTGACACAAATAGAGTTTTAAAAATTCAATTTTTATATTTATTCAATGAAAAAATCTTGGTCATAATTTCATAATAGTGATAAGTATATAATATCACGTTTAAAAACATAATATATAATATTAGTATTATTATAATAATCATTATATTTAAAAATTTAATTTTTAAATTAATATTTTAAATTTAAAAGAATTAATATTAATGTTGTGTATCAATAATGCTTAAAAAAACTAACAACATGGAAAACGTTTCTTTTTATATAAATTATAGATACTTTAGATGAAGAAAAATTAATAGTTTTTTTATTTAATTTAAAACATACCTCTCAAACTTGCTTGAAAAGGAACCATTAATTTTTTTATTAAATAAAAAAAGTATTGTAAAGTTGAAATTCGAACTTGAGTCACATGGTAGAGTGAAAAGTCATGACACCTGTATCACAAACCAATCCCAACATAAACTGTGAGACACTACTTTTTCTCTTTCGTATTTCATAAATTATATATATATATATATATATTAATTTTTTTTACTATTATAATTAAATATTGATATTTTAAATTAATGCTAAGATATTAAAAAGTTTTTCAAATATAATTAATAATTTTAATATTAATTGTTTAATATAAGATTAAATGGATAATTTATTAAATTTTAATATATATATATAAAAGGGGATAAGGAGGATAAGGCCATTTGCTCATGACAGAAGGAAACTAAAAAAATAGCGAAGGTACGCTTTTTTTTTTTTTACCACTCTTCATAAATCTTCACTTATTTTTTGACATTTGTCACATTTAAGGTGTCAAATTAAAGTGTTTTTTCATCATCTTTCTTTATTTATAATTTTTTTTCTCTCTAATACTCATTATTTTAAGAGTATTTAGTTTAAATAGTTCTTTAAAATCCATATCAAGATATCATTTTTTGATAATTTTAATTCATGAGTGAACATGAATTTGATGTTCTCATGCTATGCTATAACATCATTACCCATGATTTATATATGTTTATATATAAATTATTTTAGGAAAAAATCCCAAATCTAAAATCCTTAAATTCTTTCATTTCTTCACAAATGTGAGTAATAATTAAATAATTCATTTTTATAAATTATTAATAAGTAAATTAATTATTTTTAATATCTATTAATTTTTAGTTGTTAATTATAGATAACTAATAAATACGATATTAGTTTAAGAATTATAGGGTTTTAGAAGGAGGTGATGAAACTTTATTTTAATACTTAGTTTCTAGCGTGAGTTGTCTTGTTTGAAAATTTTAGTTGTTTGGAAATTGTTATAAGTCTTATTATTCTCTATATCTATGTGATAGCTTCCCGTATACAAAACACAATATCCTCTTATTTTAATTAGTGTATTTATCTTTCTTTGTGTAAGGTTGTTATTGTGGATCAGTAATACACATACGCACAGCTAGATACATTTTGTATACAAGCATATTTATACACACTATGGAATTGCTTTAGTTTCAAGTATAAGTATTTATGAAAATTACTCAATAATTTTGGAAATAAAAATTGGGATTTTTTTAACACCTTATCACACCTCACCACCATCCTTGGTTAGGTGGTTAGTGAGGTCCATGGAAAGGTTGGTTGTGGCTTGGTTGGTTTCCATAAATACCCTACCTTTTCTCTTGTTTATGTATTCAGAAAATATGGAACATAGTTATGTCAAACTGACATCTCGATTTTCTATTTTCAGATCACTAATACCTTATGTGAGCCATGTGTCAATGCGTAGTTACCCTTATGAAAATTTTATTATAATTTGAATCTCATTGTGAGAGTGAGCTGAGTTAAATTCCTTGAGTTCTCATATCTTAGATAGTATGTCCATTGATGGTTTGTAGTGGATTGTTAGTCCCACAGAGATGGTTTGTTGTTAATGATTAAGGGTGGTCTTCATGGTTCACATTACAAGTTTATAGCTTCTAATTACACCACATTGAGTGGTGTTAGCTTTGGAGGTAAGCATGGTTCATGTGTCGAACTAAGTCATTACAAAAACAACTAGCAAGAGAAGCAATAAGTAGTTTAGATAAAGGTCTTGGTTGATAAAAATAATAGTTTCCTCTATTTCTTTTAGAGTTATAATTGATTTGTTGTTTAGTGGATTGATTAATGCTGAGTGGTTTCTCTAAGCAACCCGAAGATGTTACCACATAGATAGGGTTTATATATGGGTTTACCATATTATTTTCAATGTTATGCATGCTTGAATGTATGGGTGGTACACTTAAAATGGTGTCTATATCTACATATTGAAGCTTATACTTTGATTAGAAATCTTTTAATATTTATCACTTGGCTTATGTTTACTAAATTATTTATTTGCTACTTCATTATACTCCTTATTTGTGTTTATTTATACTACAATTATGATTATCTATCAAGTATTTTTATCTCTATTGTTTATCTTGAAGTGATTGAAAGTCCTTTTATATTTTTGATATGTATGCCTATATCACATGCTATGTGTTAATTTCCATGTAGGTATGTTGCTAGTCTGGATAGCAACTTGTGAGGTGCACTATCATTAGTTAGTTTACTATAGATTATTGTTTTCATATCTATTGTGTGTTTTAATTATGTGCTGAATGAGCATGTTGCTTTGTACTTCAGGTTGAATTGAGCATATTATTTTGTATTTCCACTGTGTAATTTTCTTAATTAACATTTGTAAGGATGGCTTGGCCGAAGTGATATAGAGCTCATGAAAAGATTCTATAGGTTGGCATTTCCACCTCTTATCTAGGTTCTAGTTACCTATTTGAGTCGAAATAATAATTAACATTCGTTTAATTATTCCTAGGTATGGGAATGTTCAATTGTAAACTATCTAATTTTATAATAACGAAATTTATAGAAGGTGATACTTTCGCGTAGCTTCTTGATCATTATTGAGCCGCATAATTCATTTAGTTCTGTGAATGGTTACTTTTCATTTAAATTTTATAAGTACTTGTTTATTTTTTTAACTTACACATGTTCCTAATGATTAACTTTATTCATTTATGTTTTCACAAATTTGGTACTTTCTTGTGAAAAAAAAGAGTATTTTATGTCTAGAAAATAGAAAAATTAATCATTTCATAAGTTAAGAAGTTTTTATTTAGATTTATAGTATAATTGTAGATTTTGGTTAGGCGATAGAAGTTTATATTCAACTTTTAGGAGCACCGTATCATAATGTTATTATTAAGTCAATTCAAAAACTTTTACTCATATTTATTTATTGATTTAAGTAATAGTTTTTTTGAATAGTATGCATATTAGTAAGTATTATTATTTTTAAACCATTAAACAAGTATTATTTCCCAAATTCTACGGTAACATAATAAATAAATAAATTAGGCTCTTATCTATGCATATATCACTAGCACACATGTAATTAAGATTTTTTGTTTGCGTGCGCGAAGAGCTCTACACATGTGTAATTAATTATTATTATTTTACTTTGTATGATTTCGCGTCATTTCGTAATTGCTAGGAGCTTATTTCAATTCCTTAGTAACTTATTTGTGTTGTAAATTGTTTTGTGATCCTTTAATGACTGTGGACAATATAGTAGGTCAGTGTCATTTATTAGTCAATATTATCTTCCTTTTTATGTTTGGTTATAAGAATAGTGGGATTTGAATGTTGTAATTGATGAGTGCTCAAAAAGTATTAAAATTATCATGATTTTATGCACATTAATTGATTAAAAATATATATATTTATAAGATTTTATCATATATTTATATAAATCTTTTTTTCGGAATCACAGGTATTTTTATAGTTTTTCAAGTATATTCGCTTAAAAATATAACTTAAAGACTCAAAGAAAAATATCGGAGGCAATACATCAAAATATATTCATAAATTAAATGAGGAAAAGTAAAAGAAGATGGAAAAATTGGACAAAATGGGTCAAAAAGGTCAAAAAAGGAGGAAATCGCGCACGCATCAACCCAGCCGCGCCAGCCAACGCGCGCGCTGCACTAGCATTTTCCCCAGCTTCGCCCAGCAATGTGCGCGTCGTGCCAACCTCTACGCCCAGTCCGCGCGCACCTGCGCTAAATTCCGCACGCGCCCGCTCTCAATTCCACACTCATCGCGTGCGTCCCTACTCTAGTCTGCGCGAACTGCTGCTCATTTGCGCCCAGTCCGTACGCGCCGCTGCCCTATCTACGCACGCCAACTTGCCCAACATCACCATGACGTCATCATTCACTACTCCACGTTTTCTCAAATTTTAATCATTTTTCACCCATTTTTCCTTCCTCTCCTCACCTATAAATACCCTCATTCTCTTCACTTCACTTCCAAGATGTACGAGCTGCATACAGATACTTCATACTTTTCCATTGGTGGAGTGTTGATGCAAGAAGGGCATCCAATAGCTTATAAGAGCCGCAAGCTTAATGACACCGAATGCCGCTACACGGTGCAAGGAAAGGAAATGATAGGTATCATTCATTGCTTAAGGTTGTGGCAACATTACTTATTGGGTTCTCATTTCTTTATCATGATGGACAATGTAGCGACTAGCTACTTTCAGACTCAAAAGAAGTTGAGCCCCAAGCAAGCTCGATGGTAAGACTTCTTGGTGGAGTTTGACTATTGGCTGGAGTACAAACCCGATAAGGACAACATGGTGGTCGATACATTAAGTCGAAAGGCAGATTTAGCAGCCTTGAGTAGACCAAGCAGTCCCTTGTTGGAAAGGATCAAAGAAGGGTTGGAGCATGATGCCCTAGCTCAAAACCTCCTTACCCTCATCAAGGAAGGAAAGACAAGGTGATTTTGGCTTATTGGGAAGTTTTGGACGGAATTGTTCAAGTTGTTGGGATCAAACTTGAACTTCTCTACAAGCTTTCATACACAAAACAATGGACAAACGGAAGGTGCCAATGCATTCCTGGAGCTGTACCTTTGGCACTTTTTTAGTGCCAACCAACATGATTGGGTGAAGTTGCTAGATGTAGCCAATTTTCTTATAACTTGCAGAGAAGCGAGTCCATAACAAAGAGTGCCTTCTAGATCATCATGGGACAGCAACCCATGATTCCTCATGCTTTGGCTACAAGCTATGAAGGGAAGAGTCATGTTGCCTTTAAATTTGCCAAGGCATGGCATGAGCAGGTTGAGTTAGCTTGAGCCTATTTAAATAAGGCGTCTAAAAAGATGAAGAAGTAGGCTGACAAGAAAAGGAGGATGATTGAATTTCAGGAAGGGCCATTTCCAGTCCTCAAGCGAGTCGATAAAGTGTCTTACAAAATACAACTCCCTTCAAAGTTTAAAATCTATCTAGTTTTTCATGTAAGCATGTTGAAGCCTTATCATGGAGACGAGGAAGACACAAGTCAGGGAGAATAAAAAAGGGCACCTACTGTAGTGGTAACCTCCTTCGATAAAGGAGTGGACTCTATCTTGGCCGATCGCCTAATTCAGCAAAGGGGAGTACCAAGGTATTAGGAATACTTGGTGAAGTGGAAGAATGCCCCGGACATAGAGGCAAGCTGGGAACCTGAAGACTCTTTGTGGTAATTCAAAGATTACCTAGAGGGGATTGTTGTTTGTTTTGCAACACATAGAAAAACGTGCAAGTATACACGGTCACAAGTAATAATATGATAAGTAAAATATCGTTCCCACAGAGATTTGTTACTAGTATTCGTTAATTATTAAAATTATTTCAACCTAATTTTATCCAAACAGTCGATAATTTGATGCAGTTTCACCAAATTAATCCACTTGAATCATTATATTTTATCTTGATTTATGTTATCGTGTTTTAAGTTGTTAACCAAGAACTCCTAATTTATCCATATATCTCTTCCGAGCTCCATACAGAAACATCTAGTGAAAATGATTCACTATATTCCTATGCGAATTAAATTCAACCAGATTTATTAAGTTCTGAGTTCTCTAACAGTTACACATACAATAAAAGTATATTTCTATCTCTTATGTATATACGTTATTTCATCACGAAAGCAAAGACACAAAAATGCCTTTTTCAAGTTTATTTAAATGTCACATATCAGTTAATTAATCTTCCGATAATTAAAAGCATTAAACACAGATAAAATAAACAACTTAAAACAGTCCCATAAATCATTCAAAAATACTTAATTCAAATTTCATAATTTACGCTACACTGTAATCCTAGAACAAATGTGGACGCGATAGCTTGGACGGACGCGCTTCAATCTGGACCGTTCAACTCATCCAACGGCGATCGATGCGCCTCGTGGGAATTGCGCAGCCGACATGTGGGGCCCACTCTGACGCCGGCCTGCGCGACACGTGGGACCCACTGGCACGCCGAGCCGCGCGAAGATTCTACACGCGATTTTGCCTCGTCTAGTTGTACTCGCCAAATCTGGACCGTTGAATTGATGATCGAACGGTGCGTGATGAACGTCGTGATTTGTGCGAGTGCGATTCTTTTCCTGCGCAGAAAATTCAAACTTTTATTAATTATATTTTGACCCACAAATTTAATCCAAATTACATTTTGCACTTTCTTAAATTACAGTTAAGCCCTTTGCTAATTTTAAATTAAATTTTTAAACTTTTAATAATTATAATTAAGCCCAAATTTAATTTAAATTATATTTTCGATTTTTATAAATTATAATTAAGAAACTATATTATCATAAATTATATTTGTGGACAGAAATATGAAATTAAGTACATTTTCGATACAAATTATTTAATTTTATTAAAAATGTATTTTTAGCACAAAAAAGGAAAATATTAATTTATTTAACAAAAATTAACTAAATATTAATAGAACATAGCAATTATCATTACTAAAATTGATGAAAATAACTGTATAAAATACAGTTATCAACACCCCCAAACTTAAGTTTTTGCTAGTCCTCGAGCAAAAGGAAGAAAATAAAACAAAGATAACTGCATTTAAAATAGTGATTTTCAAAATATTTCTTTTTAAACATTACAAATAACATAACTCAAAGAAATAAAAGAATTTTATCTAAGTATCAAAATCAATTTCATAACACGCAATCCGGATCAGTTTATATAAATATAAAATCAAACAAATTATCATGAAATCACAAATCTCATAGTCTATTTTTCATTTCTCTCTCCACTAATGTAGACAAACACATAACACAAAATCAATAGGACATTATTAAGCTTGTAATGTATGGCTTAGGTAAAGGTAGGATAAAAGATAATATTTAGCACAAAATTTCCCAAACACATCATTTTAGGATTGAAAACGAGATCTTCTATCATCACAATAAATACTTCCCAATTTGGGATTTATCATCACATTATTCCCTTTTTTTTCAGAATCTATTTTTTTGTTTCTGCTCTTTTTTTCTCTTTTTTTTTCTAGTAACCTCTTTTTTTTCGATATATCCTTCAACATTTACTAACAATTGTAACATGTTAGTGGAATAAGAACAATAGGTATATCTACACACATATATATATACTTTTTAGATAGGCTTTTGTAATGAGAAATATATATATGTAAACTTTGAAGCTCAAAAGGGGTATACTATGGATAATGCATGTAAAGGTAGATAGAAAGGCTCAAACGATCCAAAGATGGCCTAAATCATTTTTTTTTGTTAAATGTTATCTATAATTTCGCCTCGAGAGAAAATCAAATAAATTCTAAGAATTTTGACACCACAAATATCAATCGAATTCCATACTCATATAAACCTTCTCTAAATTATCATAGCAAATCAAAAATCAAGACTAGTGCTCATAAATATTTATCTTTGTAAAAATGAAACATACGTAAAAATTATTCATCGCTTAGACAATATTCAAATTTTTCAAGGAGATATGCATCATTTAAATCGAAGAAACAAAAATATATCACTATTCATTGCAAATTATCTTCAATCACCCAAACAAACAAAAAAAATTCACAAGCAATAACATCCAGAAAGTATTTCAACTTGGTTCAGTCTATACACCACCCCCAAACTTAACATGCACATTGTCCCCAAATGTGTGAAAATTAACAAACAAAGGAGATGTGTTAAATGAACTTCCCTCAATGGTGAGTTGACTTGTGAGATTGAAATCCAAAAATAGTTTTTCCTCCTCCGATTGCACCTATCAAAACAAAATAACAAAATGAAGAATTATGCAACTAATACATGTTCTAGAACAAAATATATAAATAAATAAAAACTAAAACACATGGGTTGCCTCCCAAGAAGCGCTTGATTTAGAGTCATCAGCTTGACTGCCTTTCTCTTTGCTTTAGATTGGATCAGATAAGAAAATGGTGGACTTTTGACGATCAATGTCACCCCCCAAATAGTGTTTGAGTCTTTGCCCGTTCACTTGGAAAGTATTTTGTGATTCTTCACCTTTAATCTCAACAGCCCCATATGGGTGTACTTTGGTAACAATGAAAGGCCCTGACCACTTAGATTTCAATTTTCCTGCGAAGAACTTCAAACGAGAATTGAAGAGCAATACTTTCTGTCCTGGTTCGAAGTGTCGATGTAAGATTTTGTTGTCATGCCACCTCTTCGTCTTTTCCTTATAAATCTCAGCATTTTCATATGCGTGTAAACGAATCTCATCCATCTCATTGAGTTGTAGGAGACGTTTTTCGCCAGCAGCGCCTAACTCAAAATTCAAAGTCTTGATAGCCCAATACGCATGGTGCTCCAATTCAACTGGGAGATGACAAGCTTTCCCAAAAACCAACCAATATGGGGACATCCCAATGGGTGTCTTATATGCTGTTCGGTATGCCCAGAGTGAATCGTCCAATCTCTTAGACCAATCCCTCCTTGAAGGATTTACCGTCTTCTCCAAAATTCTCTTCACTTCTCTGTTAGATATCTCAACTTGTCCACTAGTTTGTGGATGATAAGAAGTTGTGATCTTATGAGTGACACCGTATTTGGCAAGGAGGGTTTCAAAAGATTTGTTGCAAAAATGAGTTCCCCCATCACTTATGATTGCCCTTGGGGTGCCAAATTGAGTGAAAATGTTTTTCTTTAGAAAATTAAGTACCACTTTGGAATCATTGGTAGGCAAGGGAATTGCTTCTACCCACTTAGAAACATAATCCACAGCAACCAAAATGTAGAGGTTGTTGTAGGACGAGATAAAAGGCCCCATGAAATCAATTCCCCAAACGTCAAATATTTCTACCTCAAGAATGTTGTTTAAAGGCATCTCGTGTTTCTTAGAAATGTTACCAACTCTTTCGCACCTGTCACAGTGTGAAACAAAGAAATGTGCATCTTTAAACAAAGTTGGCCAATAAAACCAGATTGAAGAACCTTAGTCATAGCTTCTTTCTTTTCCAAAATTCCCATAGGAAGAATGACAATGTTTAAGTATATTTTCAATTTCTTCCTTTGGGACACACCTTCTGATAATTTGATCTGCACAATGCTTAAACAAGTAAGGTTCATCCCATAAATAGTACTTAACATCGTGTAAGAATTTTTTCTTCTGTTGGAAAGATATTTCAGGTGGGAGCACATTGCTTACGATGTAATTAACATGGTCTGCGTACCATGGCACACTTCTATGATCAAAGGAAAACAATTGCTTATAAGGAAAAGTCTCACCAATGATAGTCTTGTCCACGGCTCCGTCATTATTCTCTAATCTCGATAGATGATCGGCCACTTGATTTTTGGTTCCTCTCTTATCCTTGATTTCCAAATCAAATTCTTGAAGTAGGAGGATCCATCTAATCAATCTCGGTTTTGCATCAATCTTTTAGCCATAAGATATTTTATAGCAGAATGATCAGTATAAACTGTCACTTTAGTTCCGATTAGGTAGGAGCGAAACTTTTCAAAAGCATATACAACAGCAAGTAGTTCTTTTTCAGTGGTAGCATAATTCATTTGAGCTTCGGTCAAAGTTTTGCTGGCATAGTATATGGCATGAAAAACTCTCTTTTTCCGTTGTCCTAATACAGCTCCTACTGCAAAATCACTGGCGTCACACATGAGTTCAAAAGGTAGATTCCAATCTGGTGCAACAATGATGGGAGCCGTGATCAACTTTTCTTTCAAAACCCGGAAAGCCTCAAAACATTTTTCGTCAAATGTGAATTTTGTATCTTTTTCCAAAAGATTACAAAGAGGCTTAGATATCTTGGAAAAATCTTTTATGAAACGCCTATAGAATCCTGCATGACCAAGAAAACTTCTAATTCCTTTCACCGATGTTGGAGGCGGTAGTTTCTCAATGGTTTCAATTTTTGCCCTATCCACTTCAATTCCTTTAGATGAAATTAGATGGCCTAAGACAACACCTTCTTCTACCATGAAGTGGCATTTTTCCCAATTTAAAACCAAGTTTGTTTCTTCGCATTTTTGTAGGACCAAAGAAAGGTTATGCAAGCACCTATCAAATGAATCTCCAAACACTGAGAAGTCATCCATAAATATCTCAATAAAATCTTCCACCATGTTTGAAAAGATAGCCATCATACACCGTTGAAAAGTGGCTGGAGCATTACACAGTCCAAACGGCATTCTTCGGAAAGCAAAGGTTCCATATGGACAAGTGAAAGTGGTCTTCTCTTGATCCTCAGGTGCGATAGCAATCTGGTTGTATCCAGAATATCCATCCAAGAAACAATAGAAAGAATGTCCTGCCAATCTGTCTAGCATTTGGTCAATAAATGGAAGGGGAAAATGATCCTTTCGAGTAGCCTTGTTGAGCTTCCGATAATCCATGCATACCCGCCAACCTGTCACTTTCCTTGTGGGAATCAGCTCATTATTGCTATTGGTCTCCACTGTAATTCCTCCTTTCTTAGGAACACAATGAATTGGGCTAACCCAAGAGCTATCTGAAATAGGGTAGATTATACCTGCGTCTAACCACTTAATGATTTCGTTTTTTACTACCTCCTTCATGATCGGATTCAAACGACGTTGGTGCTCAATAGTCGGCTTGATATCTTCCTCAAACAAGATCTTGTGCATGCATAGTGAAGGGCTAATTCCTTTTATGTCAGCTATAGACCAACCTAATGCTAGCTTGTAATTTCTCAACACTCTTAACAGCTTCTTCTCTTGATCGTCATCTAGAGATGCTGAAATAATTACAGGCATTGTAGTCATTTCACCCAAATAAGCATACCTTAGATGGGTAGGCAGTGGCTTAAGCTCTAATAATGGTTTCTGTTCCATACATGGCTTCATATAGGTGAACTCAGATGGTGTTACAACTTGTGATGCATCTTCTTCAATTTGAGGACTAAAGATTTGTGGAGATGCCTTAAGTAACTTGAGATATTCAAGAGAATCAAAGTTATCAGTAATATTGTCATTCACAAGTGCAAGTTCCAAAGCATCAGTGCTCAAGTTTTCCCTGAAATTGCTTTCAACTAACGCATTCACCGTGTCAACTCTAAGGCAATCATCGGATTCTCTTGGAAATTTCATAGCTTTAAAGACGTTGAAAGTTACCTCTTGGTCTTGGACTCTCATGGTCAGCTCTCCTTTTGAACATCAATCAAAGTCCTACCAGTTGCTAAAAATGGTCTCCCTAGAATGATAGGAATCTCTTTATCTTCCTCCATGTCGAGAATTATGAAATCCGTAGGAAAGATAAACTTGTCAACCTTGACAAGAACATCCTCTATAATGCCTCTTGGGTGTTTCAAAGACCTATCTGCAAGTTGAAGAGTTACAGTGGTCGGTTGTGCTTCTCCTAATCCAAGTCTCTGGTAGATGGAAAGTGGCATCAAATTAATGCTTGCACCCAAATCGCACAAAGCTCTACCAAAAATTTTCTCACCAATAGTACAAGGAATGGTGAAACTTCCTGGATCTTTAAGTTTAGGTGGTAGCTTCTTTTGAAGGATGGCACTACACTCCTCTGTGAGAGCAACAGTCTCAAAATCACCTAACCTTCTCTTCTTAGACAAAATGTCTTTCATAAATTTAACATAACTAGGCATTTGCTCCAATGCATCAGCAAAAGGGATGTTAATATGAAGTTTCTTAAATACTTCAAGAAACTTGGAGAACTGTTTATCAATCTTTTGCTTATGGAAGCGCTGAGGAAATGGAATTGGTGGATTACAAGGCTTGAGATTATCTAACACTGGTTTTATTATAGGATTTTTTGTTAATTCATTCTCTTCAACCCTATTATCAGCTTTTTCTTGTTTTTCTGGGTCAACACCCTCAACAATAAGAGTCGGTGGAGAAATGGGCTTTTGCATTTCTTCTAACTCTTTTCCACTCCTCAGTGTAACTGCTTTGCAATGCTCTTTTCCCTCCCTTTTTGGATTTATTTCCGTATCACTAGGTAAAGCTCCTTGAGGGCGATTGTTGACAGTAGTAGCCAGTTACCCCAATTGAACTTTGAGATTTCTAATAGATGTTACCTGATTCTGGAGAATAGTCTCATTCTTAGCCATATATTGAGCAAACATATCTTCCAATGAAGGATTTCTCTCTTGTTGTGGGACTTGGTTATGAAAACCTGGGGGATGAGTGGGCTTCATAGAAGATGACTGACCTTGATTATTACTCCAAGAAAAATTAGGATGATTCTTCCACCGTGGATTGTATGTGTTGGAATAGGGATTGTTTTGATTGTTTGGATTCCTATTATAATTGGAAACAAAATTGACTGATTCAGAGTTGTGAGGACATCTATCACTAGCATGATTTCCATTGCAAATTTCACATACAACAAAAGGACTCTGAATAGAATGGACTCCCAAAGTATCCATCTTTTTCACCAAAGCGGATACTTGTGCAGTTAAAGCAGTCATAGCATCAATCTCATGAATTCCAGCTGCTTTCTTAGGCATCATCCTCTCTGATGGCCACTCATAACTATTTGAAGCCATTTCCTCTAATAAGTTGTAGGCTTCATCAATTGATTTACCCATAAGAGCACCACCTGCTGCAGCATCAATCATGTTTCTGGTTTGACCCATCAAACTATTATAAAATGTTTGAACTTGAAGCCACTTCGGTAATCCATGGTGCGGACATCTTCTAAGTAGCTCCTTGTACCTCTCCCAAGCTTCATATAATGATTCTGAGTCGAATTGCATAAAAGTGGTGATTTCATTCCTCATCCGTGCAGTCTTTGCCGGTGGAAAATATTTGGCTAAAAACTTTTGAGCCAGATCTTCCCAAGTAGTGATAGAACCGCATGGCAATGAATTCAACCAACTCTTTGCCTTATCCCTAAGTGAAAAAGGAAAAAGTCTCAACCTAATAGCATCATCAGTGACTCCATTATGCCTGAAGGTATCACAAATCTCTAGAAAATTTGATATATGGGAGTTTGGATCATCATTTGGTAAACCACCAAATTGTACAGAAGTTTGAATCATATGAATTATGGCAGGCTTAATTTCAAAATTATTAGCTTGAATTGAAGGTCTTCTTATGCTTGAATGGATGCCACCAACCATGGGCACTGCATAATCTCTTAAGGATCTTGGTTCTTCAACTTCTGGAATTTCATTATCCATAGCTAGCTGTTCTAAGGTTTCTTGTTTATTATTTTTCTTTAAGTTCAAAATAGTTCTATGAATTTCTAGATCTAATGGAACTAAGTCAAGATTTCTTATGCGTCGCATACAAAGTCCCACTCTATCCAAAATTAAATCTAATACAATATATATATTAAATTTTAAAAAATAAATAAACACACAAATCCAAGCAAGTAACAGTAAGCAATTAAACAAATAATATTTTGTTTTTTTTAATTAAAATCAAATTGATTGGTATTAATATCAACAATGAAAATAGTAAAACAAATCCCCGGCAACGGCGCCAAAAACTTGTTGTGTGTTTTGCAACACACAGAAAAACGTGCAAGTATACACGGTCACAAGTAATAATATGATAAGTAAAATATCGTTCCCACAGAGATTTGTTACTAGTATTCGTTAATTATTAAAATTATTTCAACCTAATTTTATCCAAACAGTCGATAATTTGATGCAGTTTGACTAACTAACTTTTATAACAGATTGCAAGAAAATTCTAGGATTGCAGTTTCACCAAATTAATCCACTTGAATCATTATATTTTATCTTGATTTATGTTATCGTGTTTTAAGTTGTTAACCAAGAACTCCTAATTTATCCATATATCTCTTCCGAGCTCCATACGTAAAACATCTAGTGAAAATGATTCACTATATTCCTATGCGAATTAAATTCAACCAGATTTATTAAGTTAAGTTCTCTAACAAGCTTACACATACAATAAAAGTATATTTCTATCTCTTATGTATATACGTTATTTCATCACGAAAGCAGACACAAAAATGCCTTTTTCAAGTTTATTTAAATGTCACATATCGCTTAATTAATCTTCCGATAATTAAAAGCATTAAACACGTATAAAATAAACAACTTAAAACAAATTCCATAAATCATTCAAAAATACTTAATTCAAATTTCATAATTTACGCTTACACTGCAATCCTAGAACAAATGTATTAGTTCATAGCAGAATTTAAAATTACAACACAACAAAAATAAAACATTGCAGAGAAAGAAAATTAAAAGAAAATAGATAAGAAAAAAAACTCTTTCACGATTCCTCAATGAAAAATAAATTTCATCCCTTTTCTTCTTCTTTGTTGTCTTCTTTCTCTGTAATTTCCCTAAGAAAATACAACATAAAATGTTAAATCAATACTCTGCGTGTTTTGTGTAACACGCAAACAAGAAAAAAGAAAAATTAAAATGTTACAAGGAAGAAAAACTTGCAAGAACTGCTAGTTTTCTCCCAAAATTTCGAGAGAAAAAGAAGAAAGAAAAATGCTCGAACTGAAAACTGAACTAAAAAAAGAAAAGAAAAAAATTCATCCTGGTACGCGTATCCCCCCAAAAACATATATCCCCTTTTTTTCTTTTATTTTATTTTTATTTTTTATATTTTTTTTATCATCAGTGGGGAACAAGATTGTATGGGAGTAGCACGCGTAAACACACTCTGCAAATTTTTTGAATTTTTTTCTTTTTCCGCATGCCACGTGTCACCATGTGATTCGCTGAGAGAACTGTAGTGACACGTGGCAGCTTTTCATTGGGCGGTAAGCCGGGCGCATGAAGAACGCGTCGCACACGATTTCTCCGGATTTGGAAATGGTTAACGGCTGGAAGTGGGCGCTGGTTCTGCGTTTTTATTTCACCAAATACATGCCACGTGTCATCATTTTATTAGCTGGAATATTTATGAGACACGTGTCCTTGACTATTGGCTGGAGTACAAAACCGATAAGGACAACATGGTGGTCGATACATTAAGTCGAAAGGCAGATTTAGCAGCCTTGAGTAGACCAAGCAGTCCCTTGTTGGAAAGGATGAAAGAAGGGTTGGAGAATGATGCCCTGGCTTAAAACCTCCTTACCCTCATCAAGGAAGGAAAGACAAGGTGATTTTGGCTTATTGGGAAGGTTTGCACGGAATTGTTCACGTTGTTGGGATCAAACTTGAACTTCTCTACAAGCTTTCATACACAAAACAATGGACAAACGGAAGGTGCCAACGCATTCCTGGAGCTGTACCTTTGGCACTTTTTTAGTGCCAACCAACATGATTGGGTGAAGTTGCTGGATGTAGCCAATTTTCTTATAACTTGCAGAGAAGCGTGTCCATAACAAAGATTGCCTTCTAGATCATCATGGGACAGCAACCCATGATTCCTCATGCTTTGGCTACAAGATATGAAGGGAAGAGTCATGTTGCATTTAAATTTGCCAAGGCATGGCATGAGCAGGTTGAGTTAGCTTGAGCCTATTTAAATAAGGCGTCTAAAAAGATGAAGAAGTACGCTGACAAGAAAAGGAGGATGGTTCAATTTCAGGAAGGAGATTTGGTACTTGTTAAATTATTGCCCCAACAATTCAAATCTCTACGGAAGGTTCACAACGGGTTGGTATGGAAGTATGAAGGGCCATTTCCAGTCCTCAAGCGAGTCGATAAGGTGTCTTACAAACTACAACTCCCTTCAAAGCTTAAAATCTATCTAGTTTTTCATGTAAGCATGTTGAAGCCTTATCATGGAGACGAGGAAGACACAAGTCAGGGAGAATAAAAAAGGGCACCTACTGTAGTGGTAACCTCCTTCGATAAAGGAGTGGACTCTATCTTGGCCGATCGCCTAATTCAGCAAAGGGGAGTACCAAGGTATGAGGCATACTTGGTGAAGTGGAAGAATGCCCCGGACACAGAGGCAAGCTAGGAACCTGAAGACTCTTTGTGGTAATTCAAAGATTACCTAGAGGGGATGAGGCTTGAAGGCACGACAAGGGCGTCGCGAACTTGAGTGGGGGAGGGTGTTACATCCCGCTCAAAATGTCCCTTAAAATCCAAATAAATGGTGGTTACCTAAAGGATCTAGACTCTTCTACATGGAAAATTTCTAGAGATGTCTAGAAGGATCTAGAGTTGGATGGACTTAACTCAAGCCTTGAAGACTCTAGAATGTTCTAGACTACGCTGGAAAGTGCCAGAATATTCTAGAATGTGCTGGATGGTTCATGAAGGTGTGGAAGTCTCTAGAAGCTTAAGGAACATCCTAGAACTTGCATGAAGGAACTTAGACAATCCTAGAAGACTCTAGAGTTGGCTAGAAGATCCTAGAACCTTGTGACATATTATAGATAAAACTAGAACACTCTTGTACATTCTAGACTTAGAATGATGTAGAAAGTTATGGCATAGCCTTAAGCTTGGAGCCACACTATAAATAGACCCATTGGTCTTCATTTGTATTCATCTTGAGAAATCCTTGGAAAATCCTTGGGAAATTGTAAGATAATCTCTCTCTAGAGCAATACAAGGAATTCTTTACAAACTCTCTCTCTTGTTCTTGTTTTGCTCTTGAATCCTCTCAATCTCTGAGTCTCTTTCTAATCTCTTTGGAGAGTTTTGTTCGGGTGAAATGCAGGCTTAGTGTAACGGACCGTGCTAAATGCGGCACTATCGCTATTTGAAATTTAAGGTCGTGACACTAGGCTAGCACATTTCAAAGACAAAATGACTATAAAAATAACACCCTATAATGGTATTGGCTCCTTTTTTTAGGTAGTATGGCGCTCCTCCCTATCACCACTATGGACTCAAGTTTAAATCTTACACGTATAATGTTTTTTTTATTTAATAAAGAAATGGACTTAAGTATTCATTTTTAAATTAAAAAAATAGCTCCTTAAAAGTTAAGACTAGATCATACCTCACCTTATTTTTATTATTATGAGTTTTAGGGATATTATTTAAAATAATTTCTCCATTTTTTTTCTTTTTTCTTTTCTACTAAACGGGTGCGCAAGCGCGCACACTAATATGTGCTTCATAACTTTTGTCATTATGGTATAGACAATGAGTGCACTACAACATGATTAAGTTCACGTCCGGTAATTCTTTGATTGGCATACTATTTAAACCATTTATTTCATTAAATCCATAACAATAATTTAACATTGATAGCTCCTAGATATCTCACACAATAATGAATTAGATCATCATGAGGAACTAGCACAAAGCATTGAATGTCCACGAGAGCAAACACGTATAAGAGATGGTCATAAGTTATATAGATAAAATATAGCATCATTATTCACCGAAGACATATATGATATATCTATCTTTTGAAGTTCCTCTAGGCCGAACTCTAGATCTTAGGCGTTGATAAGGTGCTCATCCATATCCTTAGTTACAATAGTCATGGTGTCCAGGTACATATTTGGGACAGGCACATCTTCGTTAAGTTTCTCATATTCAACACTCAACTTTACCAAACTACCTTGACCATCAACCTTTGGAATTACCTGATATGCTATGTTAAGCACCTTGTAGTATTTCATAGCATCTCCTCCCAAACCAACAAAGGTTGTTTTCTTATTTACATCATCAAACTCGGTCATCGCCTTTAATGTCTTCATTTCATCCCCTGTGTTTAATTATGATAGTTTCATGAAATAAAAATTTGACCATTTCTTTAATGTCTTCATTTTCACCAAACATTTTTTTTATAGAGTAAATAAAATCTTATGATATTTTTATACATAAATATTAGAAAAAAATGTTAAATATATATATATATATATATACATATGCTATGTGTTAATTTCCATGTAGGTATGTTGCTAGTCTGGACAGAAGCTTGTGAGGTGCACTATCATTAGTCAGTTTACTATAGATTATTGTTTTCGTATCTATTGTGTGTTTTAATTATGTGCTGAATGAGCATGTTGCTTTGTATTTCAGGTTGAATTGAGCATATTATTTTGTATTTCCACTGTGTAATTTTCTTAATTAACATTTGTAAGGATGGCTTGGCCGAAGTGATATAGAGCTCATGAAAAGATTCTATAGGTTGGCATTTCCACCTCTTATCTAGGTTCTAGTTACCTATTTGAGTCAAAATAATAATTAACATTCGTTTAATTATTCCTAGGTATGGGAATGTTCAATTGTAAACTATCTAATTTTATAATAACGAAATTTATAGAAGGTGATACTTTCGCGTAGCTTCTTGATCATTATTGAGCCGCATAATTCATTTAGTTCTGTGAATGGTTACTTTTCATTTAAATTTTATAAGTACTTGTTTATTTTTTTAACTTACACATATTCCTAATGATTAACTTTATTCATTTATGTTTTTACAAATTTAGTACTTTCTTGTGAAAAAAAAGAGTATTTTATGTCTAGAAAATAGAAAAATTAATCATTTCATAAGTTAAGAAGTTTTTATTTAGATTTATAGTATAATTATAGATTTTGGTTAGGCGATAGAAGTTTATATTCAACTTTTAGGAGCACCGTATCATAATATTATTATTAAGTCAATTCAAAAACTTTTACTCATATTTATTTATTGATTTAAGTAATAGTTTTTTTGAATAGTATGCATATTAGTAAGTATTGTTATTTTTAAACCATTAAACAAGTATTATTTCCCAAATTCTACGGTAAAATAATAAATAAATAAATTAGGCTCTTATCTATGCCTATATCACTAGCACACATGTAATTAAGATTTTTTGTTTGCGTGCGCGAAGAGCTCTACATATGTGTAATTAATTTTCCCCTAATACAAGTTTGGTATGGCTTTTTATTTCATGAATTATTACATGTAAACTAATTTTAGTTATTTTACAAGCATAAATACACTTTCAGTTACATTTATTTATTCAATATTACTTATAAAATTTGTGTATACTTTCATTTAATAATTTATATCTATTTTACTATTGAGTTATTAAAGATTAAATAAATACTTCTATAATTATTAGTTTTTAAACTTGTCCTTTTTACATAGTATTTTGATTGAAGATCTGCTTAAGTCAGTTTACTAATTAAAGTTAAGTCACTTTCCTTGATACGTATTTTCACAAGTGTACGAATCGTTCAAGTAATAAAGTGTACAAAAGTACGGATATCGAACCCACAAGGAATGGCGTTACTAAATACCGAAATTGACTAATCCTAATTTTATTTGAAAACCAAATTTTTGAATTTGTTTAAAGAGTAAATTAACTTAAAACTAAACACAAATAACAAAATTTAATGTTTTTCACAAATGATTAAAAACGCTAAGGCATTTGATTTCACTAAATCAATTCAATCTGATTTCAAGTCATGTTATATGAGAATCAAAGTTAAAAGTGATGGTTGAAAAACCCAAATTTACCTAATACTCTCTCTCGAGTTATATTAGAATTACTTATCTATGAAAACCGACTATATTTCTATGAAGATTTAATCACAAACAAGCCCATTACGATTTATGGAATTTCTAGAATAACCACATACATCATGCATTAGTTCCCACACTCGCATTCAATATACAGTATTTATCACAAGAAGTGTTCATTACACATCTCCTCTCGGTCTCAATATAATGCAACAAATCATTTAAATCTTGATCAGAAATTTAAAAGCATTAAGGATGGAAATAAATACTCAACTTGAAAACAATGAATTCATATAACGATAACAAAAGAAATCAGATTTTCTTGATTCAACTACATCATAGCCTTAGCAAAAACGAATTAGTTCATAACGAAAATAAGAACAAACATTATTTTAATTGAATCCATGAATAATAATTTTGAATAAAATGCAGAAAATAAAAGCTAAGGAGAAGAGATGAAAAACTCTTGAAGAGGAAGACTTGGTAGCAACAATGGTGATGATCCTTCAAGCTTATCCAACCTTTCTCTCCAAAATTTCATTTTCTCCTCCAAAAATAACTTAGATATACTCTATCTACCGTCCCCCTCTTTTCCCATCATAATGTATATATAGATCTAGGGTTTGGGGGGCAATTTTGGAACAAAACAACATAAAAAATGTGTTTTCGAACGAAACTCGCCGGCGGTGACATTATTCTCGCCGCGGTGAGATTTCTGGAAAATTAAATTTTGGGTTTTCGGATTTTGGCCAGTGGCCAAAATAATGTGGCCGGCGGCGAGATGAGTTTACCAAAATTTGTGCTCTCGGGAAGATTTTCGCCAGGATTTTAGCCAGCGGCGAGATGAATATGGCCGGCGGCGAGATACTTTGGCCGGCGGCGAGAATACTTTGGCCAGCGGCGAGATTCACTTGGCCAAAATCCGTGCTCCCTACATGATTTTCAACATTTTCTCCGTAAGGTTTTCGCCGATGGCGAAATTCCAAATTTTGAAATTTTGTTCTCTTTTTATTTTCATTCAATCCCGATGATTGTACTTTGTCCCTAACTTCTCCAAAATCATGATTTTACCTGAAATTGCACTTTAAACACGAAATACCCGTGAAATGACATTTGTGGATTAAATAATCAAATAAACAAAATTTTCACACAAATATCAACATTTAAATCATAACAAAAATGCAATAATTTAGCTCTTATCAATTACGCACAACTTGTGTTCAATTAAGTTCTTGGGGCATGGCATTGCATCATATGGTACACATAGTGTCATCCATGTGTCATGCCTAATGAGCTCTTATGCTTGCGTGAAATCTACATGGAGTCTTCTGATTGGTCATGTATTAAAAAAATCATAAAAATTCCAAAAAATTTCCAAAAGTTATTTTTATCCCTTTTCATTAGAAATTTTATATTTTAATGTTTTTAATCCCAAAAATACTAATTATTGAATAAAAAGAGCAAATATTAAGCAAAAAATTGCATTGATGACTCTACTTTATAGTCTCATCACACCCTCAAACTTAACTCTTTGCTTGTCTTTAAGCAAGGCAAAGCCTAACTAAATAAACTAACATGGGTAATATATTCTTAAATATATATGTATTAATACATGCATATTTAGTAAAAACTATTCCCCTCAAAAATTGTACAATTCTATGATAAGGAGGCTCACATATTCATCAATCAATGTTCCATCAATACAAGGATATGTAATGTTTTTGAAAAATTGATCCATGTGTGTGTGTTGTACATGATATCATCAAATGCACTAATGAAATCAACCTATATGAGCATGCTAATGAATTCAATCTTAGAATAATTCTCACGTCTATTTTTCACATCCATTTCCACTAATATAAATATGCACTTAGTTAAAGATCATTAAAGACTTTACATGCTTACAATGTAAAGCTTTGGTAGGGGTCGATGAATGAAGATATTTAGGTTCTTTTTATACCTTATTTGCCTTTTTTTCATCATGCATTTTTTAATTGCAACTAAAATTTTACTTGATATTTTAGTACATCCAGCCTTATCGTTCTTTTCATATTATTTTATTCAACATCTTTTTTTGGTAACTTCACAACACCTCTAAATTTAATTTCAAATTTATTTTCTTTTTCTTTAGAGGGATAATTGTGCTATGAGTTTTTCTTTCCTTTTCTTTTTTCATAAGGTGCATTACATTTCATCTTACTCTATAGCATAACACATTATTGCATTTTTTTTCTTTTCATACAAGCTAAAGGTGCAAGAGTAAAGGTCATGCTTATTGGTTAGACAAAATGTGGCATAAAGATATGAAATGTTCTTTCTTAGGCTCAAATGGGTGACTAAAAATATTACCAATGGTTAACTTAAAAGATTGAATTGATACAAATAAGGCCTAAATCATTTCTTTTCCTAATTAGTATTTAGGATTTTCCCTCAAGGGATGATCAAATAAATTCTAAAACATGGAAGATCTCATCAACTCGCACAACTCCCCATAAATTTTCTCTCAATAAGAACAGTAAAACCAATCATGAATATGTGCATAAAAATTTGAATAAATCCAATCAAAACTAATAAGCATATCACTTAATTAATGTAATAATCTTAATGAGAATGTTACATTTCTTATCCTAGTCATGACAATCAATTTTTATCATTGAATTCATATGTTTTATATCAAGCATGCATGTATTTAGTTTCCATATATTTATCATTTTTTACCCAAATAATGATTAAATATATCCTAAAAATTAAAAATACATACTAAATACCAAAGTAGAAAATGAAGTTCCCTCCCCAAACTTAAATTGCATATTGTTTCCATTGTACACATATAAGTAAGAAAAGGTAAAAGGAAAGAAAACTCCCTTAGTTCTAACGCACCACATCTATCATTGAAATGCTCAATCTTTTGTGCAATTTCTCTCCACATTTATTCACCTACAAAAGAATAAACAATAAAAATATAAGTAAAATAACATTGGGTTGCATCCCAACCAACGTCACATTTAACATCCTTGACTAGATTGTCATATCATGTCCTAAGGTACATCCCCATGTGTCCATTTACTATTAAGTTTGGCCAAAAATAGTTTGCGTATTGATTTGTTCAATAAAAATATAGTTGGCATTCTTATGAGCACTCTACCGTAGCTCATCTAACTTATGTATTTGCAACATCGTTTTTACCTTTCTATTGGACTCTTTTTCTTGCCCACTTGATTGTGGATGGAAGGGTAAATATGTATGGTCAAAACCTAATGGCCCTTCTACCACTCCTTAGGATCACTTAATTGATCGATCTACCATTTGTAATGTTACTAAAGTGGGTTTGGCTTTACCAGCCCCCAATCTCTTGAAGATCGATAATGGCATAAGGTTAATGCTTGAACCTAAGTCACATAGCCCTTTCTCAAAGTTCGTGTTCCCAATTGTGCAAGGAATGTCTATGCTACCTAGATCCTTCAATTTTTAGGGTAGTTTTCTAGCAAGAATAGAACTACAATCTTCAGTTAAGGTTATTGTTTCATTATCTCCAAGCCTTCTTTTGTTTGACTCGATGTCTTTTAGAAATTTGGCATAAAAATGTGTTTGTTCGGGTGTATCTACAAATGATATGTATATATGCAGCCTCTTGAATACTTCCAAAAATTATAAAAAATTCATGTCTAACTTTTACTTTTGCTGTCTTAAAGGGAAAGAATAGTGGGCTTTTGGATGTTCTTTTTCTTTAGCTAATTTATTTCCTTTTCAATGCTCTATTTATCCATTTTTTCCTCCTCATCCTTGTTAATTTTCTATTTCTCCTCATCCTTTTGATTATTATTTTCCTTCTCATCCTTTTGAGCCACATATTCCTCCTCTAAATTTTTACCACTCCTCAAGGCTATGGCATTGTAATACTCCTTAAGGCCTTTGACTTATAGCCTAGGAAAGTTTCCCTATTTGAGTCTCTAAATTTTGAATTGAATCCTCTTGAGTGTACTGATGAGCAGAATCGGGATTGCCAAAAACTTTGATTCCATCCCCGCAACGGAGTCATCCCCGGCAACGGCACCAAAAACTTGATGAACGAAAACCGGCATCGCCGATTCTGCCAATACTTTGGTTTTATATTTATAAAACTCTCGCAAGTGCACGAATCATTTCGTAGAAAATGATAAGTATACTCCCAAGGTCGATCTAAGGAAGGAATGTATATAGTTTTTAATTTATTATTCAAACTTTTAAAAACGAAATTAAATCCTAAACATCATGTTACGATATTTTGGGGTTTTTGTGTTTTTAATCTAATTACAGAAAATTAAACATAGATTCAATAAACATTCATGCAAATTTTATATTTTATAAATAGTGGAGTATTTATGGATATAATAACTAAGTTAATTATGCTTGCTCTTATTATTTAGGTTATTAAAGATATGGATTGATATTTATTGATTCTCCCTTTTTTGTATGAATACCACCTTTGGGGGGGTTAGATATTCTTTGTTAACTAAACAAATCAATTAACACCTATGGATGGGGTTGATAACTAATTTGGTTAATTAAATTAATTCCTTTTTCTAAGAGATTGAAAATGAACCATTTAAATGCCACCTTTGGTAGGGTTAGACAGTTTAAACTTTATTCAAGGTGTCCAAATTAAACCTAAGAATTTAGTTATCCGAGTACTAACTTTCAAGTTTTAAAACTACTATTGAAAACATGTTGTCAATACATTTTCAGATAATAATTCTTATAAAAACTTTTGAAATAGAGCTTCACTCTAACTACCGGGCGATTGTACCAACAAATAAAAGAGCACTACTCTAAATTAGACCGGATAACTAAACCTTAAAATCTAATTTTCAGATTTAAGTTTGTAATGAAAAATAATATATTTCTCTCTAACATTCTTAATATAAAATCTTGAATAAAAATAAAATCAATTCATTTTAGAGATTTTTACCTATTTAATATTTCGCAAGCATAAAAACGTTATTATTATATCATGTTTACAAATAGTTAGCACAGTGAAATTTAATCACAGACAAATTAAATATAACATGTAAGAATAAAGCATAAAAAATAACTACAAAGAAAATAAAATCCTTACAGTACTTCAATGCCATTCCCGTTGCTAGAAAACCTCCAAACGAAATTTGCACTCCCATTTATTGAATCAAAAAGCTAAATTATTAAAAAAAACATAACTAGTTCTTCCCAAAAAGGGAAGAACTCTAAAACTAAGAGAAATTAACTAAGAAAAACTAAAAACTAAGAAAACATAAGAAAAACTAAAAAAACTAAGAAATGAGAGAAAGAAGGAAGAGATAAGTGTGGTTTTAGGTGTGTTTTTGAAGTGAAGGGAAGAGGGGTATTTATAGATGAGGATGGAGAGAAAAAATGAGTAAAAAATGTTAAAAAATGTAAAAACGCGTAATGGAAATGCTGAGGTCATTAATGACGTCAGCATGATGTCATGGGGGCGGCTGCACGTGAAAAATGGGGCGAAAAGGCGTTGGGCGCGTGGAGGGGCTGTCATTGCCGCAGCTTCTACAAGACGTGAACAAGGTGCCAACACGTCACTTGTAGCGGTTGGGCAACGGGGTACGATTTCCGTCTTTTTGACCTTTTCTACCCATTTTGTCCAATTTTTCCATGTTTGTTGACCTTTTCCCACTTATTTATTAATATATTTGTGATGTATTGCTTCAAGTATTCCTCTTTGAGTCTTTAAATTGCGTTTTTAAGCCAAAATACCTGAAAAACAATAAAAATAACCGTAATTCCGAAAAAGACAAATTTATATAAATATATGATAAAACATATAAATATATATATTTTTAATCAATTAATGTGCATAAAATCATGGTAATTTTAGTGCTTTTTGAGCACTCATCATGGACACTTTTGTATTTATTGACGAGATGAAGTCTTTTATAATTCCCATTAAAGCACTTGTATTATCCTCAATAGGTGGCTTCTTCTCTTGGGCTTGTGATTGTTGTGGTTGTTGAAAACCAGACGGTAGAAATGATTTATAGTTGAATTAATTACCACCTTGATTGTTATTATTACTCCAAGAGAAATTTAGATATTGTCTCCATAAAGGCTTATATGTGTTCGAGCATGGATTATTGATTCGGTTCACTTTACCCATATAGAAATGTTGATTTAGAAATATGTGTACAATTTTGAAACAAATGAGCTCCACCATAAAAGTCACAGGATAGCCTTGAATCTCGGACTTGGTTTATACTCACTGATGAGTTTTGAACCTTCAAAAGATTCACCAAAGATGACACTTGAGTTGTAAGTGCCATGATATCATTTATCTCCTAAATTTTGACTACTCTTCTAATGGCTACCATTCTATCAATTTTCCATTAATAATTATTACTTGCTATTTTCTCAAATAAATCATAAGCTTAATTGTAAGATTTAGCTAGTGGAACTCCATTAGCGGATGCATCAAAAATGGTTTTTGTTTAAGCATTGAGACCATTGTAAAAAGTCTCCATTTGGATCCAATGAAGGATACCATAGTGATGACACTTCCTTATCAATTCTTTGAATTTTTCCTATGCTTCATATAAATATTCTCCTTCATATTGTTAGTAAGAGGTAATGTCATTTCTAAGCTTGGTATTCTTTGTTAGTGAGAAATATTTCATCAAGAATGTCTCACAAAGGCCTCCTCATTCACACCACTGAATTTAAATGAATCTCCAACTTCAATAAAAATTTGTGATGTAAATGAGGATCCTCTATTGGTAATCCGCTTAATTGTCCAACTATTTGTAACATTTGTAACATTTGAAACATTACTATCTTTAGTTCAAATTGGTTAGCTTGAATGTTTGGCTTTGTAATACTTATATTCAACTCTTTTAACATAGGTAATGCATATTCGTTCATAGCTCTATCCCTATCATCAATCAAATGTATCTGATTGTTCAAATTTATCTCATTATTATTTATTAATAATAAATTAGCCATTTTTTTCACGTAGATAACTACTTGTTGTTTTCTCATTGATCTTCGAGTACGCTTGATTTCGGGATCTAAAGGCAAAATTTCTCTCTTACGAACTTTGCTCATGCAACAGAGCCAACTATATTTCTAATAGCACTAAGGATATGTCTAAACTAAAAATAAGGGGATTTCTAATTGCAACAATGTAGATAGGAAAAGAAAGATTCCAATTTTTATAATGATATATTTTGTTTGGAGTTTATGTTTAGGGGTGCTCACCCAACGATATATAGTTCATTTAGATATATAGAAAGTTTAAAATTTGAGTTTTAATTATAAATGTTTGAGTATAGATTGTATAAAATGAAATATTGTTTTCTTTAAAAAGGGAAAAAAGAAAAGAAAAGAAACTCAAAAATCAAAGTAAGAAAAAATATTAGTTTAAGAAAAAAAATTTACAAGAGACACGAGTTCATGTGTAAATGATATATGTTGATGTTTTTAAGATAATATTATAAAATATTTATCTAAAATTGCATGATTTTATGTAATTTTTTTAACCAAAATAACTAAGAGGTAAAACTTATCAATGCCGTACCATAAGAGTGATAAGTTTTAGCTCGAAAATTTTTTGATAAAAAGATAACTTTTGTGTTACGGCATTTGTTTAGTGTAGGAAATCATTAGTCCAATATAGGAAGTAATTAAACCAACGTGGAAAAATTTACTACTAGCATCAAGTATCATGTTATTATTTATCTCAATAAAATAATTTCTTATCACAAAAATATTAAGTGATTTTTTTGAATTAAAATAATGTTAAGTCTTAATTATCTTAAGTGATTTTCCTAAAACTAAAATCTAAAGTAAATACCCAATTAGTTTGATAAACCATTCTAATATTATTTGTATTTTAATTAAAATAGTTACTTACAAAAGTTCAATCTTTATTTAAAATGTTCACCGTTAGGATAAGAGCAAGTTAAAAAAGAAGAAAAGAAGTGCGCATCCTCCACACCAATTGAATAATTGAATGTATCTTATTATCAATTGTTATCACATGACTTAGTAGAAAAATATATTTTTTTAAATGCAAGGCGGAAAAAATAATTGAGCATAGGTTAATAAGCTACCCATGGTCAATATTATATTTAAAATAATCCTAATTTTAACATAATAATAAAAAATAATATGTCACGCTTTTTAAGTAAATATTTGATATTTTTGAAGTCAATATTTTATTTAAAATCTACATTTTTAAACAAAAAATAATAAAATAATATTTTCAAAATTTATAATTATAATATTTTCAAAATTTATAATTATAAAAATAACACTCATTGTGACTAATTCACGTTAAACGTGTCTAACTAAATATTATTCAAATTAAATTACACTCATTTAAGTCCTTTTAATATTGAATATCATTTAATTAAATTATGTGTAATATTATGTAAGTATTATTTTTATTACTATAAGGTTTAAAAATATTTTTTTATAATTTTTTAATATTATTTAAACTATTATAATAACAAAATCAAATCCATTTATATGATCAATAATAATTGAATAGATCTTATTGTTCATACCCTTGTGTACTTATCTCAACTCATGTGTCTAGCTTTTACTTTTATCACTTCTTCTGTGAGCACGTTCTCCAAATAACATGTTGAAATTGTGGGTCATAATTTGCATAAAGTTTTAGAATATTTTGATTTATCGTAATAATCAACAAGTATTTGATAATAAAGATGATTTCTATGGTTCTATATTATCCTTTTTTTCAACTCAACTTTTGGTTAATATTGTTCTTTTCTAATTAACTTTATGTTAATGGTTTTAAACAATATTATTTGTAAGGTGACTTGTTAAAATTAATGGTCTTTCTTGTATTGATTTGTATTAAAAAAATTTAAATATTATTAAATAAAATTTAATATCTTATTGTTTGATAAAAAAATAGAAAAAGTAATCTTATTATTAATTATCATCACGTGACTCGCCAGTAGAAAAGTACCCTGTTTTCTAATAATGCCAAAGGTGGAAAAATAATTGAGCATAGTTTACGTACGGTGAATATAATATACAAAATAATTCTAATTTTAACCTAGTAAAAAGAGAGGTAACTGCCACATGCTTTTCACGATGTTTTTTCAAGCAATATATTTTTTTTCAAATTCCCATTTTTAAATATTATTTAATTAGAGAAATATATTTTAATTTTAAAAAGGAAAAGCTGTTAATTTTTCTTTATCTAAAAATCTTAGTAAAAGAGTCAATAGCATTATGTCACTTGCCATTTTAGTTGCGTTGGTTCAATGGCAAAACAAAAATTGAAGAATAAGGGACCAAGTTAATATAAAATAAATTTAATTTTATGATATAATTTTTTTATATATAAAGTTTTATTTTTACTTTTTTTAAAAATATATTTTTAAAATATAAATAAATATATATTTTTTAACATTAAAAAAATAAACAAATATTTTTTTAACGAGAGATAAAAGTAAAACTAATTAATATTTTGATCGTTGATACACACGAGGGTATAAAATATAAATAAAAACATGAAGTAATCTTATAAAAATTAACACGACGACATAAATCGACAATTCACAAGCAATAAATAAAATGGGAGATTAAATACAATTTTGTCACCTTACCTTTTAGCTAATTGCTATTAGAGGGTGTTCATAAATCGGTCTGGACCGTATCAAATTGGAAAATCGGATCAAATCAGATCGGATTAAACGGTTTTATAAATCAAACGGTCTGACTCTGTTTGTATTAATTTTTAAACCAGATCGGTTTAATAATATATTAAAATTTTCATATTATTTCTCATTAAAGGTATCCAAAAATCGAACTAAACCGAAAACCGGACCGAACAGAACGATTTTATAAATCAAACGGTCTGGTCCGGTCTGATTTATATTAATTAAAAACGATTCAAATGGTCCGGTCCGATCTAAGTAATATAAACGGTCCGATTCGGTTAATTTTTTTTCCCCAAAATTGTATCGGACTTGACTGGAGGACACCCCTAATTGCTATGATACTAGCCTTACAGAGTAAAAAGGCAATTAAATACATTGTTAATTTTTTTAAAAATTAGTGCATTTTAATTACTTTATTATTATATTTGTAGATATTTTAGTCAATTTTGACAATATTAATCACTTTATTTTCAACTTTTTTGAAATATTTTTACATTTAAATATTTATCAATCTCCTATGAATAAGATTCAAATCAATCCTAACTTTTGTACCAAAAAAATATCCAAAAAAATAAAATTGGGTAAGAAATGATTAAAATACCTAAATTAAAATATAAAGCAAAGTGAATAAAGTTTATTAATTTTATAAATTGATTATTGTGACAAAAGCAAATAATGAAAATGATAATAATAGTCTTCTTCTTTTTTAATAGATAATTGTGATCTTAATTGTTTTTATTAAAAACGTGATATTAGTCTTGAGAGTAAAAATTAATATTGAAAAGCTATAATATTCTTTGAAAAAATAAAAATATGTAAAAAAGAAGAATTGTACTTACTAGTTACATCAATATTATTTTGTAATAAATTTGAGAAGGGTCATAAATAAGAACGGCAAAAGACTGAAAAAAGATGTAAAAGGAGCTATATAATTAGGGAACTAGCAAATAGGAGAGTCTTGCTTACTTCAATTTCTATTTGTATTTATTTGGAAAAAAGTGTTAGGATTAGTTAAATAAATAAATTTTGTAAAATAGATATTTTAATTCTTTAATTATTAAGTTGAGTTGAATGACTAGTCAGTAATTAAAACAAAATCTAATTAAATAATGTTTTTTAAATTAAGCGTTATACATAATAAAAATATATATTTATTAAACACATAATTAATTAACTACTACTAATATATTAATTTTATGTTATGATAATTATAAAAAGTTGAAAAAAAAGATTATATATAGTGCATACCAATACTAAGGTTTCTGTGTTTATGTCAGCCCTAATAAAATACAAAGTTTTCGATTAATTTATAACCAAAGTAAAACATAAATGTCAAATAAAATATTATTAATATGGTTTTTAGCTGTATCGGAAAAACATAAGAGGAAATATAGATTTCTATGCAGCACCCACAAATTAATGTATTTTTCAAAATGGATCCATATTATGAGTGAAGTTTCTTATCAAAAACGTTGGTGGATAGTGAGATTTTTTAGAGGATATATTCTTTCACTTTGTTTTTTATGGATTGATCTCCGAATGACTTGACATGATGAAGTGTTTTGATGTAGAAACAAAAAAGATTGAAAGTTTTATGGTGATATATTTTGTTTGGATTTATGTTTAGAGGTGGTGTATGGGGCTAATTAAATGATATAAAATTCAATTATACATATTAAAAGTTTAGTATTTAAATTTTAATTATAAATGTGATAGTAATCATATAATATAATAAATGTTCTCCCTTGAAAACACAAAAAAGTTTGTTATTGTTCAATCTATAGTCTATTTTAGTAATCTCCCTTGAAAAAACAAAAAAACACCAAGAAGCAAAGGGTATTACTTAAAGCAAAAAACTTTATCAACTTAAGGCTAAAGTAAATTATATAAGTGGAATGTAGATAATTATAGCAGTTTGTTGTTGTTCGATCTATACAGTCTATTTTAGATAACAAGATATTAGTTGTTTTAAATTATGGAAAGAAGATTCAATATTAGGATATAGGATACCTTATTTTTATACCAAGCTTACGGGTGGTATAAGATTTAAAGATAATGAATATTTGAACTATCAATTACTGGTATATAAAATATGTGCGGTATGTGAAGAAATTTAGTTTAGATATTACGAATAATCATTATATAATATAATTGATTTAAATAACATATAAAATTTAATTTAAAAATACATAGAGTATAATAGATAATCATTTGGTTTTTTTGGTATCTAAAATTTATAAGATTTTATTTCTTTTAATTTTGTGACATTATCAATTCAAAAATACATGAAGCAAAAAGTCCAAACTTAAAATCAAACTTGTGAATTAAAATTAACTTAAAAGCAAAAATTTATACAATGATTAATTAATTTCATACATATAAAATCACAAACAATAACAATGGAATTCAATGATAATATAAACTTTAAAATTTACTAATTAAATAAATTTTCATTTATTGCTCAAAATACTTTAATTTCACATTTATTAAAGTGACTACATATTTAGATGTCGATGCAAAACTGCATAATATATTTCAAAATAAAACATAAAATAGAGAATTATTTTAATATCATTTTGCTTGTCTAGAATATATGTATTAATTCCTTAATACATTACATTTAAAATTAGGAAAAGAAAATATTAAAAGTATTAAAATTTTCAAAATATTGAACGCATTATAAATTATAGAAGCAAATAAAAAGTCTCTTTCTATAACTTTTTAATCATATTTTATGAGTAAGTCTTGTAGTCGTTTATGTTTTTGTCGGCGTTTATTTGTACAAAACACGAAGTCTACTTATCTTACTTTGTATTTTTGTTTTCTTTTGAGTAGGGTTAGTTACTATTGATCAGTAGTGCTTTGAGTAGGGTTAGTTACTGTTGATTAGTAATGCACGCACGCACATACTTAGTTACATTTTGTTTGAAAGCATGTTTTACACAAACCACGGGATTGGTTTTTTTAGTATGCATGCTAGGTTTCTACCAATTTTCCCTATTTTCTCTTTTTTTAAGCAAGAAAAATGTATCAAAATTCTCTCTAAATTTTCTTTGATTGTTGCTTCCATTTCACAATTCACTTTGAATGTATTTCAGTAGTTGTGTTATGTTTTAGTGTGAGTAAGATAGTATACTTGAGTGTTAAGAGCTTGAGAGTATTTTACATTTATCATGGGAGCAAAATTGTGAGTTTAGTTTGGGTTAGTATTACTTAAGTTCCAAGACAATGTTTGCTCATTTTTGTGGTTGAGTGGCTTCCCACATTTCTTGTCTACACTACTGACCATTAGTTACTAATCAAACTACTAAGTGTGGTGTTGGCTCTAGTGGAGAGTTGGATGCATGTGTCGAATCAAGTAGTTGTAGAGGTAGTGAGTAAGAGCAGCAATATGTAGTTAGGAAAGGTTGGCCCTGACTAATAGAGGTATTTGTATTTATATTTCTGTTAAGTTATATCGATTTAGTGGATTGTTTGCTGTCGAGTGGTTATCATAATCAACCCGAGGATTTTACCATATAGATAGGAGTTTTATGTGAGTTTACTTCATTACATCTGTTGTTGTGTATGCTTAGTTGCTCTGCTAGTATAATATGATTCTAAATTGTATATATACTAACATACTGTAGTTTAAACTCTAATTAGAATTTTTTTATTGGTTGCATATGTATTGCTTTCTGATTAATATATGTTGTTTAAAGTAATCTTCGTGTTTTGTGATTATTTTATACTACTTTTGTATTATATCTACTACGTGTTTACTTTTCGTTGCTAGCGAGTTTAGGACGAATTCTTTAGGAGTCAATATCTCCTTATTCTGGTTATTTACCAGATTTCAAACTCTTTAAGTTGATATTAGAATGGGTTCACCCTATTTGGGCTTCACTGCTCTAGTATTGATCTATTAAACTCATTTTACACACATATTTTCCATGATGGCCTTCTTAGGGTTTTTTGGAGACCATGTCTGGTCTCTTGTTTAAAATGGATGGATGTATCCAACCAAGACTCTTCCTAACAATACTATAATTCATAAAATAATGATTGAATGGATGAAACAAGAAAGTAAATAGTCAAAGTGGAACAACAAGGGACTATATGCAATCATTTGTGTTGTTATATCGGATGAATAAAAAAGAATTATGAGTTGTACCACTTCCAAAGAAGCTTGGAATATCCTAGAGACAACACATGAAGATACTAGTACTATGAAAAACAAAATTCAAGATATTAAAGTTGAACATAGACTTTGAACTCTGCATAATGAAAGATGGTGAAACTTTTGATAAGTTTTATGCTTATTTCTCAAACATTGTCAATAGTTCTTATAACTTGGCAAGACTGATTAGTGATACTGTAACAGTGACCAAATCTATGTATAAGCCACACTAACTCACCACGAGTTGGTAGGCATCTTATAAGTCTTTGAACTTCATCCCCTACTTCTCAAATAGATCCAAAATTTGGCTGGAAAAGAAAAGAGCATTATACTAAAGACCACCAAAGGAAGTGAAACTAGTAAGGAAGCAAGCACCACTATTTTAAGTGATGAAAATTCTAATTCAGACAAAAAAGAAATGGTGTTACTTACGTAGAAGTTTACTAGATTCTTTTGTAATAAGATGATCTATTCTGGTCGAATAGAAGAGACAGTTTTAGTACTAATGGCTTGAAATCTATAAAGATTGATATAGACTTTGAGAATTAGATAGAGAAACATGGTAGAAGCCATGACAAAAAAATAAAGTGCTTTGAGTGTGGAAAGCCTAATAATATAACTACTAATTATTTTTCAAAGAAGAAATGCAAGAATAAGTGTGTGTTGAAGGATGACGTTACTACTTCGTACCATACAAGTAGTGATGATGAGGATGACACCAAGTTTTTGGCCTTTATGGCATCAAGTATTGTCATAGATCCTTTGATCACTGCCTCAAATGTTCAAGAGGTAATTTCTAAAGATGATGAAGATCAGAAAGATGGGTTTCTTGACACTTACAATGAGCATTTGTTAGAGCATGTTGAGAATTCTATATGTAGGAACAATTCCATAGGGTGAAAACACCAAACCATGGAATCTTTTTGCAAGCTCTGTTTCAACAATGTAAGTACAAATCAACATATTTAATTCAACAAACAACTAAACAAATAACAGATAAGAAACAACAATCTACGATACACAACCTCATGATGGTGTGCCTTGTAGGCTTTTGTCTAGACATTTAATATGCATAAACAAGGAAAATAGCATACAACATATGAGTCTTGCATACATACTGGAAAAGTTATAAAGGATTTTTAACACACACTAGAAAAGTTATAAAGGATTTTCAATCAATTCAAGACTTCATATGTGGGAACATATTGGGTAAATAATACCTATACTCTCATAGCATGTAATCATACATAACATAACATATTAAAAGAAAGAGTCTAACACCACATACATAACCAGGGTAGGGAGATAATGATTCCCTAGAGATTCATAAACAACTCATAAGTAGGAAAAATAATTTAAAATAATAGAATCAATAATGAAAAGGTTATAGGCAATGCTATAAGGAAACAAAATAAAGCATGCAACTATATGAATCAAATAAACTTTCTATTGGTAGTCTAGATCTAGTATGTTGGTACATATGTGATAGAAACTAAGATTATACTAACATAATAACTAACCATGCATAATAATAGATATAGCGAGGTACACTCACATAGAGCTCTTACCTATACCGCAACATTTTCTAGTTGCTTATGGAAACTACTTGGTAGTAAACAATCCACTAGCTCCTACCTATACCGCAACATTTTCTAGTTGCTTATGGAAACTACTTGGTAGTAAACAATCCACTAAAATAGGATAAACAGATGTAACATGACAGAAAAATATAAACGTAAATACCTTTATCAATTGATACTATACTTCTCTAATTGTCTATTGTTACCCTCGCCTGTTGCCTTCACAATAACTTGATATAACACACGAATGCAACTCACCTCTTGAGCCAACACTACACACGATAGTGATAGCAGTTATGAAAGATCAATAATGTGTACAAAAATATGGGAGCCCTCTCAACCATAATCAATATCACTTGTAATCATTGTCTTGGGAACACTCAACATTCCTAAAAGTATAGTATTACCCAAATCATACCAATAAAATAGTCTTATCCCCTCACAATCTAAGAAAACTATTTTACTCTCACTTAACATATCATAATCATTGAAATACACTCAAGGTGATTTATGAAACGGAAACATATATGTGATGAGGTACCCACTAGCAAAATCGTCTTGAGTACTCACCACTCAAAAGCATGATTTTTCTCACAGTCATGAGTCACTAATACTAAAAAAACACTCAAGGTAATAGTGAACTGATATGAAAAAAAGAAATGTCAATTTGATAGAACTCTATTATATGGCTTCGTTGACCACTTGACAAGGTGGTATGGTGAGGGGTCCAATGAGAACCTTGTCCAAGCACACCAAAAGTCCATTTTTTGATTCAAAATATTTCCTAGTAATTTTAATAAATATCAACACATGCAATGAAATAACGAAGACATCAGTGAGTGCATTATTTATCATCAGTTACCAACCTTACATAGAGAAAGATAAATACTCTAAGTAAAATAAATAGACTCCATATTTTGTTTAAGGGAATGCCAACAAAGACTCAAAGGACTGCAAGACTTTCATATATTAAATATGAAAAAATCAAAGAAAAAGCCTTTAGAGAGCTTGAAATAAAAAGAGCATGAGATAAGACCATTAAAAATAAATCTTGAGGAGAGGAAGTTCTTAATCGACTATAACCAAAATTCTCTCACTAAAAAGTGTGAGGTCATTCAAAAAAGGTACTCTATTTATTGGAAAGCTTTAATATGAATAATGATAAGATGAAAAGCCTTGAGGATTAGAAGTTAAAGAATCCTACTATTGGAAGAGCCACTCCTTTATTTATTAACTCTTTAATCCATCATCTAATCAATATTCTAAAATTTCATAACTGAATAAGAAGACTATTGTTCTCTAAAATGCTAAGAAGTATCTATCATATACACTTATCAAGAAGGAAGCTGAATTTGAATAGTTACATGAGAGAGTCAATATACTCAATGATTCTACTACTTATTGGGAATCTTTCATGAAAGAAAAGGATGGTTTTATTAGAGCATTAAAAGATAAGCTCTCTATGAGTGAGAAGGAACTTGATCAATCATCATCAATAGTTAACAAGTTCATTATTGAAAGCTAAATAAGATCATCTGTAACACCAAATATTTTGGTGATAAACAAGGTATTGTTTATGAAGAAGGCATATCTACTTCAATAGGGGTTGAAATCTGTTGCATCCATTCTAATAGGTAAGCGGTTGTTTCATTCCGATCTATTTCCTATAGCATAGTGAATACTTCATCTAAGGCTAGTTCATCCTATTGTTCCAGTAGAAATCTCCTAATTTTACCTACTGTTCCTCCTACTTGTCACCCTTTTGGTGAATACAGGCATCTGAGACATAACTATGGGAAATTTACTTGTCATCTTCATGTGAGAGTTAATGTGAGTGCTTCTTCATCGTTTTCTCCTTCGTGTGTTACTCCATGGAGTGAAAGACCCTGAGTATCTCACTCCTATACACATTTGTACCATCTATGTGGCATTGTTGGTCATCTTCCTAAGAAGCATCCAAGATCTTCACAAAGTACTTCTCGGAGCTCTCCATCTCATTATCCCATATCTGTTCCATTAGGGTATGGTTATTATGGCTCATATAAGCATCTTCAAGCTGGATGCATTATGCATCTTAGGCATAATGCAAAAAGAAACAAATCTTCTTTAAAGAGTTTACTTATCCGCATGTATAGAGATCACTTGATCAATTTTTCAAGAATTTCAAAAGAAAATATACCTTTAGTGCCACATACATCGCTTCATAACGTGACACAAAGACCAAATCTTGACTATATTACCCCTTATAAATTCTATAAATGGAAGGATGCAATTTGATTACTATTTTTAGCAATTTACGTGGGATTGAGTAGTTTAGTTATTTTCTCCCTTTTGGCTTGTAGTATTTTTGTATGTGGTTTATGTGCTTTACTTTCTCTGATATTTATTTGTGTTATTTTTTGCACTTTATTTTTTGAAAAATCAAAAAATATAGGTGTTTGGTAGTTCAACACTCTATTTCTTTCTTTCTCTATCTTTTTATGACTCATTGCATGTCTATCACCTTACCTTTCCACCCCTTACTTAGAGCTCATAGAGGTGTATATTTTACACATTCACTAAGGGCTTGTTGAGAACTATGGTGAGATGGTTGGCAAAGTGGTCTTACGAGCTGTGTATGGTCCTACAAATTTGACCCCCCGTTTTACATTTCTTCACAACACAGAATTGTAGCCTTCTCTTCTTACTATACTTGTACCTCTTACCTTTACTTTATAATAAAAATAGCCCTAAATTTTTTCCAAAGTTTGAAGAAAATGAAGTAGTCTGGGTTTACTAACCCTTCTAGTCAGGCACTCATTCTCTATGAGTGGCCTATCATTATCCATGAATTATTGACAATCGAAGAAAGGTTTGCCTATTTCTCTCAGCTATTCATTTGTAGGCTTTCTTTCTCATATGATGAAAATTTTCTTAGAGAGTTTTATGTTGCCCTACCCCCTTTAATCAATTGTAACTTTTCTATTAAACTCATTCTTAGAGGGCAAAGATTCACTTTTTTTAGAGATGATGTTGTCAATTTATTATCTCTTCCCAATATTGAGGAACCTTCTTTACCCATCAACCCTTTGAGTTTGAGAATCTTCCTGCTACTTACATTCATAATAAGTATTCTCAGGTGAGTGAATGCAACTTCATTGACATGGAAAACCAATTGGTAGGGCTTGGCCACACCTATTATAGAGGTGCCCATACTATTAATTAAGATGCCCTTGTTTATCATCCTCATTAACACCATCATACTATCATTCTATATAGAGGAAAATTCCTTTTCCCTATCCTTAATGGTAAGAATATAGATCTTGTAGGCATAATTTATAGGACCAATTTTTTTCATTCGATTGCTACTTCTCTTTCTTTGCGTCAATGTCCCTAGTTGATTTCTATGTGGGGTTCTAACCTTTTTCATGATATTTCATTTTCTTCTTATAACAAAGTTTCTCTTTCAGTCTTAGTATTTCCTTCTAGTAAAGGTTCAAAGTATTCTTCTTCTTCTTCTTCTTCTTCTTCTTCTTAGAATGCTACTAAATCCACCAATTGTACTTTTATTCCCATTTCTTCTTCTTGAACTTCTTTTATTCCTCTCAAAGATGATATTCCACTTGCTATTCAAATACTCTTTAAGGAGTTGTATACTTTAAATTGAATTATATGGATATGCAGAGGGCTCAAGTCTGGCTCTCGCTCAGGCTATTTCTTACTACCCTACTCCTCTACCACTTATGCATGGTTCACTAATAAGTGCTTAAAAAGAAACAAAATTATCATGATTTAACGTACTTTAATTGATTAAATAGATTTATATTTGTATGATTTTATCATATTTTTATATAAATTTGTATTTTCAGAATCATAGGTATTTTTATTATTTTTCAAGTATTTTCGTTAAAAAATAACTTAAAGACACGAAGAAAAATACTATAGGAAATATATCACAAATATATTGAGAAAATAAATGAGGAAAATTTAAAAAGATGAAAAACATTGAACAAAATGGGTCAAAATGGTCAAAAATGTCAAAAAGGTCGAAATCCCATGCGTAGCCGTCCATCCTTGCCGAATCCCGCGTGCATGATCGCCACACAAATTGTGTGTGCAATGAATACGCAAGTATATGTATTGTAACAAGTAATATAATGATAAGTAAAGATCGTTCTCACATATATTATTTTATTAGAAATTAATTTTTAAAACTAAAATAATAAAAATCAATTTTTTTGGTGTTTTTATATTTTAAGGAAACAAAATTAAAATAACTAAAAGTAAATAAAAATAATTAATTAAATAAAATTTTGTAATTAAAAAGATATATGAGAAAATATCTAGGAATACTTAATCTCCCAATTTTTAAACATGTGAATCACTAAAATCCCCCCATATAATTATCAATTAATTACTTGATCAATTGAATCTAATCAATCATGTATTCCTCTCTCAAGTAAACTATACACCATATAATAATTAATTTAACCACACTCTCATACCAATAAAATTACCTACTACTCATTTAGTTCATTAATTATGGATCACATACATAAGTATCATACATCTCTCCCTAGAAACTATAAATATTATTTAATCAAGACAAACAATTAAATAATTCTCTCAAATCTATTTAATTGCTTCTATGGATAAATTATTGGCCAAACAATTAATAGCATAAAAATCAGATTAAATAATATAATTAAATTAAAATTATAATTGGGGTAAAATATTAAATTATCACATGGTAAAAATTGGGTTCATAAGATCCCTAGATTAATAAATTAATTACAGATAATTGTGTTCATAAAGCTCATATTTTTCATAAAGAAATACATAAAATTGATAAAAAAAAATAGTAGAAAAAGAAACACAATCAATCTCTTGAATCTAGTAGTATTAATTTCCTCCTGAATCTCCACCAAAATTGTGTCTTCTCTTGAATTTTTTTGTATTTGTCTCTCTTTTTAGCTCCAAAAAATAACCAAAATTATGGTAATGGAGGATAATTAAGGTTTATGGAGTGATTAGGGGCTTAAATAAGGCTTAGGTATGATCTGGACAATCATATCAGCTTCAGATTAAGGGCTACAATCAAAACTAGAAATTTCAGCCAATCACAATGCGACACGTGGTAGGGGAAATTCATTGGGCGAATCAGGGAGTGACGCATGGCCGAGAAACCCGTCAGAGTCAACAGTTACTGAGTTAGAAACATGTGGCGCAACGTGATTCATAGAAAAGGATGGCGTGGCTCATAGATGGAATGTGCGGAGTAATGGCGTGGTGACACGTGGCATGACATGTTGACCGATTTCCACACTCGGATAGAATGCTGTGGTTACACGTGGCACATGTTTCATCCTCCTCAAAAGCGACGTGATGTGATTCTCTCTTCGTTGCGTATGTGTGGCTTGCCCAGTGAGCTCCTCTGCTTGCATGGCATGCCATGTGGTAGCTTTTGATCAGTCCTACGTTAAAAATTCATAAAAAGTTTATATTATAATTTTTTTGTGATAAAATACTATTTATTAAATAAAATAAATAAATATTAAGTAAAAAAGTGTGCAAATGACTCTATTTTCATAGATTCAATAGCGCATGCCCAACAGACGCCGACACACCCCCAGCACAGTTCCGAACGTGGGCGAAACTCTTACTTAATACTAATTATGTTATTTAACTTAGAGGTTAACTTAACTTGTTTGTTTAGAATTTTTTTATTTTTTCTAAATTTTTGTATAGCTTTTTTTATTATTATTTTTCCTTTGACATGTGTTTTAAATTTACGCTTTCACTCTTCTATGCATGGTAGAAGATCCTTAGGAAACCCTCTTACACTATACATAGATAATATTCATAAATTTAAATAATTGTCCGCAATGCTGGATTCTAACCATTAACCTAATTTTTAGCCAAACACAAAGCCAAGCTTTAATCCTCTACTCGAACCAATAGAATTAGGGGAAAACCCATATGTTAGGGAAACCACCATGAAAGAGTTTGCACGACCAGTAATTGGCACAAAAACCACCTCTATCCAGCTAGGTGAGGCTGCTTGAAATTATGACTTGAAATACATTCATTTTCAATGCTTCCTACATTCTATGGGCTACCTAATGAAGACTATCTTTCCTTCATTAGGAACTTCTATGCCACAGTTCAAACTTTCCCCCACGGTATTCTAAACGAGGATCAGATTAAAATGTGGTGTTTCCCCTATACCTTGAAGGACAAAGCTGCAACTTGGTTGATGTCACTCCTTCCAGGATCTCTGAGGACCTGGGAGGACGTTTAAAATAAATTCAAGGGAAAATTCTATTCCTAGCAAAAACCATCAAAGTTTAGAGCAAAGATTGCCACTTTCTCTCAGATGGAAGGAGAACCATTCCATTAAGCATGGGATAGGTTCAAACTATTCCTCACTCAATGCCCCCATCATAGCTTCCCTCTATAGTTGTAGAACCAATTCTTTTACAATGGACTTACACAACAATGCTAGTTCATTGTTGACAACATTTCTGGAGGAGCCATGGGAGAGAAGACAGCCTTAGAGATATACAACCTCTTTGAGATATTAGGTGCAAATTCCTAAAAGAAAATCTCATGAGTGAGAAGAACTAGAGTTCATGAAATCAATTCTAGCAATGAAGTTCAACAACAACTTGTTCAATTGACCAAGCAAGTTGCCTTTCTCACTACACAAATCAACACCAATAATGAACATTGTGGTTTATGTAGGAATATAGGACATGGTACTGAAGCTTGTCCATATCAAGGAGAAACACTAGCTAGACCTAAACAGCTTAATATTTTGGGAGCAAATCAACAAAGACCAAGATTCGGCTCCAATTCAAGTACCTCTAATCTTGGGTGGAGGAATCATCCCAACTTCTCATGAAGGAAAAACAACCCTCCTTTTTCCCAAAGCTCAAATAAAAAAAGCCAACAATTTCACCAGCCCAACCAACCCTCCTTATAGCTAGCTATTTTTCTTCTATTGTTCATTATAATATTTAATACAAATCGTTTTAAACTTTGATAGGGTATGAAAGCTGTGGAACAAGAGTAGGGGCATTGCTCTTAAAAAATCTCATAAGCTTATATGGGACAAAGTTATGGTATGTACAAGCGAATATTAATAATTTAATTACTTTTACTATTGAATACAAGAAGAATCAGGAGAAGATTCTGATGATCTTGAATAGCATATGACAACATCATGGTAATTTTTATAATGCTTTAATTTCTCTATTCCTGTGTCTGAAGTTTTGGCATCTTGTTTGATGAATGTTTATGTGCTCATGTATTTATGGGAATGAATTGTTATATGGACCTATTTTTTGCCCAAACTTTATATCATCTATCTTGCCTAGTTTTCTGGTATAACAACATCATAGTAGTCACTAGCCAGCCAAGTACAGGAAAAGCATAAAGAATCATCATATCTTCAAGAGTAATTGTTGTTTCACCCCAAGGAAATACAAAAGTATTAGTTTATGGGCACCAAAACTCAACCAACCCAAGTAACAAATTGGAGTTACACTTGACTTCATATTTAGAGCTCATTATAGCATTAAAAATACCAACTTGATTCCAGATAGCTTCATATTTATAGACAAAAGATTAATACAGTGCTAATATGATTTCGAAGAGATAGGGTTTTTATTATATCACTCTGGTGTTGATGTTGCAATCTCTTTTATTGATCTTTTAACATATATAAGCTATTTTTTTCCTGAATTCATGATATTATATTCTTATTTTGAATTCAATTACATATAGTTCTTTGGTTGGAACAAGTCAGGCTATGATATGCAAATTTTTAATAATTTAAGAGAAGAATGGACATAACACATGGTTCAAATTATAATATCACAAGAAGAATCAATAAAAGAATATGATGTTCTTGAATAATATAGGAAAACACCATGATAATTTTTATAATGCTTTAATTTCTCCATTTCTGTGTCTCTAAAGTTTGAACTGCTTGTTTGATGGATGTTTACGTGCTCATTTATTTAGGGGAATGAATTGTTATATGCACCAGCTATTTTTTGCCCAAACTCCATCTCATCTCTCTTGCCTAGTTTCCTGGTCACTATGCTGGTGATTCTAAGAAAACCAAGCTTCATTTCCTTGAAATAAAGTGAGAATATCACAAAATCCATATATATATATATTGTATATAAATTATTTTTTTGTAATAAATTTAATTCTCAAGTAATTAATTAATATTTAATTTTTCAATTATTTGTATTATTTAAACTTTGTTAAAAAGATTTCGATTTTTTTCTACAATTATGTGATCAGAGTATAGTAGAAAATGAGTAAATTGTGTAAAACAAAATTCGGAATTTAAAGTCGGTTCACGCATTGAACAAACCTTAAACTTAATGACAGTTCACGCGCTGAACTAAATTAAAATTTTAAGTCATAACATTTAAATTTGGTTCATCGAACCGACTTTAAATTGATTTAAAGTTGGTTAATAACCAACTTTAAATCTCGGTTTTGGTGTAGTGACAACCAATTGATGAATAATCAAAGGTTGAGCACCATTGAGGCTTCATTTTAAACGATTGAGACTAAAGTTGAGCAGCTAGCAGAACAAATACAAAGGCAAGAACCAAAAAAGTTACCCAATTAGCCAAAATAAGTGAAGGATGTAAGAACCCTTTCAAGTGGTAAGGTAGTCAATACTAGTTTACCTAAAATCTCTAAAGATCTACCTTGTAGTTTAGGTAACAAAGAAGGTGAAATTCTAGTCATGAAAAAAGGAGAGACAAGTGCTAAATTTGACAAGCCTTTGAAAAAACTCATTGGGGAGTCATCTGACATCCCCAAAATTTGAAAGTCAATGCAACCACACCAGCTGCAAGTACCTTTTCCTCACCGATTGAAAGAATCCGAACAAGATAAGCAATTCTATGATCTTTTTAATATGCTTTCTAAAGTAAATATCAATTTAACATTATTAGAAGTGATTATGAATGTGCTCTCATATGCTAAGTTTGTCAAAGAGTTGAACACCAAGAAAATAAAATATGAACTTAATGAGCGAGTAGTAGTGTCAGAAATTTCTAATGTTGTACTTCAGCATCAACATCCCATAAGTTGAAAGACCCTGGAAGTTTTATCATAAACATAACTATAGAGGATAGGAAGGTTGCTAAAGCAATTCTTGATTTAAGTGCTAGTATAAACTTGATGCCCTACCCTCTATTCTTACAGCTTGATTTAGGAGATTTAAAACCCACAACTATGTCCCTTCAACTTGCAGATAGATCTCATAAGTATCCAAAATAAATAGTTAAGGATGTGGTGGTATAGGTAGACAAATTGATAATACCTGTTGACTTTGTGGTTCTTGATATGCAAGAATATCCATCCTTGGACAGAGAGCACACAATACTACTTGATAGACCATTTATGGCAACTACCAAGACTATTATTGATGTCCAAGATGGAAATTTGACAATGATAGTCTTAAGAGAGACTGTTCATTTTAAAGTTTTTGAATCTTCACCTTTTCCTTCTATTTCTACCATCGATGAAATATTCAATATTGACCCCTTGGATAATCTTGTCCAAAGCACCTTTTCTCGAACTAGAATAGAAGACAAGCTTGAAACTGTTCTTACAGTTGAAGAGGTCGAAGAAGATTTAGATGAGGAAAGTAAGGGGTACCTTGAACAACTTGATAGTGATGAACTAATAACAAAATATACTACACTCTTAAATCTACCCAGTTTCCTATCTAGTAAAGAGGTCAATCCATCTGAACTTGAACTTAAAGACTTACCTAAGCACTTAAAAACTTGTTTCTAGGAGAAGGAGAAACTTATCCAGCGATAATTTCTTCAACATTGACCAAAACCCAAGAAAAAATGAACTTATAAAAGTGCTTAAGAAATTTAAGAAATCCATAGGTTGGAATATCGGGGATATAAGAGGCATTGGTCCTACCATGTGTATGCATAAGATCAAATTGGAGGATGGTGTTAAACTCGTACGAGAGGCCCAAAGAAGACTAAACCCAAACATGCAAGAGAATGTTAAGAAATAAATTCTTAAATTGTTAGAAGAAGGAATTATCTACCCTATTGCCAATAGTAAATAGGTTAGTCCAATTCATGTGGTACCTAAGAAATCTGGGTAAACAATTGTTAAAAATGAAAAAAGTGAATTAGTGTCGACTAGAATAATCACTGGATGAAGGATATGTATAGATTTCAGGAAACTGAATTTACATACTAAAAAAGAAAATATCACTTTCCTCTTCCATTCATTGATCAAATGTTGGAAAGATTAGTTGGGCACAATTTTACTATTTTTTAGATGGATTGTCAGGATATTATCAAGTACTATAGCACCAAAAGATTAGGAAAAGACCATATTTACATGTCCTTTTGGGACATTTTCCTTTCAAAGAATTTCATTTGGCTTATGTAATGCCCCTGCCACGTTCCAGAGATGTATGATGTCTATCTTCCCTGACATGGTAGAAAATTTCATTGAGGTTTTCATAGATGATTTATTTGTCTTTGGAAACTCATTTGATGTTTGCTTACATCACTACTACAAAAGTGGTCATTTAAGTTGAGATTTAAAATCGGTTTGCTGAAAAACCTATGTTATCCGCGTAGTTCATAACATCAATTGACGTGTTAAACCGACGCTACATCCTACATGTAGCATCGGTTCAACATGTCAACCGACGCTACGTACTACGTGGATAGCATTGTTTGACACGTAGAACCGACGCTACACATGTGGATATTTCTTTTTCTCTTCTTTCTTCCCCAGATAGAAACTGCTCCAAGCGCTGCATAACTCTCAAAAACCCAAAACCTTCTCCACTTCTCCTCCACTCTTTCTCATTTTCCGACCACCTATGACCACCAATTCTAGCGTCAGTTAGTAGGTTTTCTTCCTCTCTAACTTATCTTCTAGATCCCCTATTTTTTTAGCAAAATACTCAAATTTTTTATACCCATTTCTCACTTACCAAACACCATTTTATCTTCATTTCCTTCATTTTGTTACTTCATATACTCTGGTAAGTATTTCTATTAATTCGATGCACTTATTATTCATTTTTTTTTTGTATATTATGTGTTATTATTTGTGTATAAATTTTTGTATTATATATGTAGGTTTTGTATTATAACATCAGAAGAAGAATATGTTGATCTTGAATAACATAGGATAACACCATGATAAATTTTATACCATTAATTAATATTTAATTTTTTAATTATTTGTATTATTTAAACTATTTGTTAAACATATTTTGGATTTTGGATTTTGGTTTGCTATTATGTAGTGATCGAATAGAGGTTTTAATTTGAGTATAATAGAAAATGAGTAAATTTTGTAAAAAAAATTAAAAATTTAAAGTCGATTCAACACATAAACCGACTTTCCATTTTTAAGTCATCGTATTTAAATTTTGTTCACCGAACCGACTTTAAAATTCGTTTTTGGCATAGTGCATAAATTGACTTTGGTTATAGAAAGATGCATTGAATGCAATCTAACCCTTAGTTGGGAGAAAAGTAATTTGATGGTTCAACAAGGGATAGTGTTAGGACATATCATTTCAAACAAAGGTATTGAAGTTGGTAAGGTAAAAGTTAAATTGATTTCCAAATTAACTCCCTCTACATCTGTTAACGGGATAAAAAGTGACATGCAGAATTTTACAAACAATTTATTAAAGATTTCTCTAAAATAAGTCATCCCTTATGTAACCTATTATCAAAAGATGTTTATTTTGATTTCAACGATGACTACCTTATTGCCTTTAATACCTTGAAAGAGAAACTAACATTTGCCCCTATTATTATGGCACCAAACTGGTCTTTACCCTTTGAAATAATGTGTGATGCTTTCAATTATACTATCAGAGCAGTCTTGGAACAGAGAGTGGATAAGCATTTATATGTCATCTACTATGCTAGCAAAACACTTCATGATGCCCATATGAATTATACCACTACCAAAAAGGAATTCTTAGCTATAGTGTTTTCTTTAGAAAAATTCAAGTCTTATTTAGTAGGATCTAAAGTTATTGTACATTTTGATCATGCTGCTTTAAGATACCTATTAAGTAAATCAAATTCCAAGCCAAGATTAATCAGGTGGGTCTTACTCTTACAAGAATTTGACCTAGAAATTAAGGATAAGAAAGGCATTGAAAACTTAGTAGTTGATCACTTCTCTACGTTGATTTCTAATTTCAATTCTCATAAGAGTGAGAGTAATGAACATATAATTGAAACCTTTCCTACTTAACAATTATTTTCAATAGGTCCAAACTCGTGGTATGCTGATATTAGAAACTATCTTGCCATTGGTGTTTTGAGACCTAATACTTCATATCAAGACAATAAAAAGTTCTTTAAAACTATCAAGGACTATTTATGCGATGACCCTTATTTATACAAGATTGGTCAAGATCAAGTCATTCGGAGATGTGTACCTGCAGAAGAACATAAGAGCATTCTGACCTTTTGTCATGAACTTCATTGTGGGGGCCATTTTGGTGATGAAAAGATAGCCCATAAAATATTACAGTCTGGATTCTTTTGGGTCACTCTTTTTAAAGATGCTCATATGTTTTGTGTACAATGTGATAGATGTCAAAGAATAGGCAACATAAGCAAAAGAGATGAAATTCCTTTGACATCTAATTTGGTTATTAAAATTTTTGATGTACGGGGGATTGACTTTATGGGTCCTTTTTTCCCATGCAATGGTTTTCAATATATTTTGGTTATTGTGGATTATGTATCAAGTGGGTAGAAGTTATCGCCACTAAAACCAATGATGCTAATGTTGTTGTAAAATTCTTGAAGGATTCAATAATTAGCAGGTTCAGAATGCATAGAGCTATGATAAGTGATGGAGGTAGCCATTTTTGTAATAAAATATTTTCTAGAGAACTGAAAAAGTATAAGATCACACATAGAGTCACTACTCCATATCAGCCTCAAACTTCTGGTTTAGATGAGTTAAGTATTAGGAAAATCAATGGAATCCTGGAATGCACTGTGGGTCCTTCAAGGAAGGACTTGGCATTTAAGTTGAATGATGCCTTATGGGAATACTGCACAACTTACAAAACACCCATTGGGATGAGCCCTTAATGGTTAATCTTTAGAAAAACGTGCCACCTTCCTGTTGAACTCGAACATAAGGCTTATTGGGAAATTAAAGAGTTAAACATGGACTTAGATAAAGTAGGAGAAAGATAGTTACTCCATCTTAATGAGTTGGAAGAAATTAGAAACGAAGCCTATCAGAATACCAAATTGTACAAAGACCCTAGTAAACTCTATCATGGCAAGAGGCTAATTCCTAAGACTCTTCACCCTGGAATAAAGGTTCTTTTATTTAACTCTCGTCTGAGATTGTTTCCAAGAAAATTGAGATCAAGATGGATGAACCATTCAAAATAGTCCAAGTATTTGCTCATGGGGCAGTAGAACTATTGGATTCCAAGACACAAACAACATTAAAAGTAAATGGGCATCATGTGAAGCCTTATTTAGAAGGACCATATAACACTTCTGGAATTGATTGCATGTGGGTGGGTAATCCTCAACACCATAATGATGTGTCTTTCTAAGATGTTAAACTAAGAGCTGGATGGGAGGCAACCCATCATTGAAAGGTAAATTTATTTTATTTAGTTTGATTTATTAATTTTTTCTTTTATGAGCACTTTGTTTATTTTATTGCATAAAGTAATTACTTGTTAAGATGTGTTAGAGTATCTATTTGTATGATTCAAATATGATGTTGGATGCAACTAGTATTTTTAACACATAAATAAATTTGGTAACTTTTCTATTCGTTGATATTTTTATTACTTGATATTTTTATTTGATGAATTTGATTGATGCATGAAAGCAATGTATAATATTTTATAAATCCTTATATTTGATTTCTTTCATGAGATCAATGTTAAAATAAAACTTTGAGCCTTTCTTCTTTATACATATGCGAACATATTAGTTCATTTTTATACATAAACTTTTTTCTATAAATCCTTATATTTGATTCCTTTCATGATATCAATGTTAAAATAACGCTTTGGGTCTTTCTTTTTTATACATATGCGAACATATTAATTCATTTTTATACATAAACTCTTTTCCATATAAATTAGTAAAAAAAATGGAAAACAATTGGACAAAATGGATCAAAATGGTCAAAAATGTCAAAAAGGCCGAAATCCCACATGCAATCGCCCATCCACGTCGAATCCCACACGCAATAGCCCATTTGCACTGACTCTTGTGCACACGCCAAGAAAACGCTGGTGCATGCCCAGCACATGTCGGCATAGGCCTTCATGTGGTCGGCATATGCCCGACACACACTACGCCGTGTCATGCGCGTTCCTACTAAAATTTCTACGCCTGATATGCTTGCCAACCTGTCCAAACGTGTTTAAACCCAAATTTTGAAATATTTTCCCCCCTTTTTTGGTCTTTTCCTCACCTATAAAAGGACCCTCTTCCCTCATTGTAAAATACACAATTTTATAAGCAATTTCTCTATCTAGAAAGTTATCTTTTTTTAGATTTAGTTTTAAAATTCTTCTCTTTTTGAGAAGAACTAGCTATTTTTTTTAGATTTTTAGTTTTTGATTCAATAAGCGGAGATGCAAATCCGTTTGGATTTTTTCCAGCAATAGAATTAACATCAAACTATTTTAAGAATTCTTTTAAGATAATATAATTAATAGATTTTTTATAGTTATCTTTTTATGTTTTAATCTTATATGTTATATTTAATTTGTTTGTGATTAAGTTTAACATGATTGGCTATTTGTAAATATGATATAATAATAATGTTGTTATACTTGCGAAATATTAAATAAGTAAAACATCTCTATAAAATAAATTAATTTTGTTTTTATTCAAGATTTTATATTAACGATTATAGAGAGAAATATATTATTTTTCGTTATAAACACTAAGATCAAAAGACGTCATTTCATCAACAAAAACTCTCGATGAAACACAAGTTTTCGAACTCTTAGGAGAATCAAATTTACTATACACAAGAACTTCAAATGGACTAAGATGTCTACTATTTTGAAACCAGACACAAAAAAATCAAAAAATGAAAGCTAACCATCAAAATAAAATTTGAAAAGTAACAACACTTGTATAGATATCAAAAAACAAAAAAAAAAGTAAAGATAAAAGTATAAAAATATATACTATATCAGAACACTTGTATAGAAAAGACTCCATATCTGCATGAATGGCGTTAATAGAAACTTCAAGATTATTAGTTCATATTGACACATTTAAGTGAACAAAATCAATAGATTCTTACAAACTACTAAATTTTATTGCAAGCTCATCACTTTTTATCTAACAAATAAGCAATATAATCGGAGAACATCATAAATGATGAATCCTTTGAAGAATCAAATGATTTCTTAGATCAACAAATATCTCGTGAATAACCTCATGTTCAACAAAAGCAATTTCATATTCAATCTTGAATGATTGTGAGGGTTAGACAACATTAAATAAAAATTCAGAAACATAAAGAAGAAGAAGGGAATCAAACAATGGTGCACCATCTATAGTTACAATTGTATTCATGCACACCTAACAATATCTAAAAACACAAAATAACAAAAATGTTATAAGAAAACAATTAGGAAAAAAAAGATACATCATTAACAAAGGGATTACACATATATAACATAGTTACAATTAACACTGACAAAACTTAAAAGTAAGAGTACATACATCTAACAGCTTACGTAAACCATTACACACAAAATGAAAAAACCTGAATTTAAAAATTATATCAATATAACACAGTATATAAACTTTCCATTCAAGAATGAAAAAGCTGAAAATAAAAAAAAATACATACACTTAACAAATTACATACAAGAATGACAAATTAATGCACCAAAACTAATCAATGCATTCAATTAAAAATTTATTAAACCCTTACATACAGAATGAAAAAACTTGAAAATATTGCCATCATATAACATAGTATGTAAACAGATTACATGCAATGACAAAACCTAAAACTAGGCATTACATGCATTTAACAAAATATGTAAACCATTACATACAAAATGAAAAACCTAAATGTAAGCATTACACCTATATAAGATATATGTAAACTTTACAATAACAATGACAAATATGTAAAATACATATATTTAACAAAATACATACTAGATTAATGTCAAATGCACCAAAATTAATAATTACATACATTTAACAAAGAATATAAATTCTTACATAAAAAATGACAAAAGTTAAAATAAAATATTTAAGATACTAATAAATAATGTACTTAGGTGGAAAATAAGATAAGCACTTAAAAAAGTGGGAATCACAGCACGTAAAGGTACTGCTTACTATCAAGCAATGGAGAGAATTGCTTGATAAGTTTATCATTGAAAAGTTAAACCAAACCCATAAATTTGATTGCAAATCTTATCATTCCCATTGGCTTTTAAAATTCCCTATTATTTCTTCGAATCCAATTCATGTGCAAAATTGTGCACCTCATGATACTCTTTGTTTAAAAAAGTATATCAAACACAACATCACCCTTTCATAGATTTTAAAGCTCACTACCCTTTCCTTTTGGTGGACAAAAATCTTTATTTTTCCTTTTCATAGATTTTAAAGTCTTAACTTTTGATTCCCTTGACTTCAATTTTTGAGAACCTTTTTTTCTAGCACTACAGTTAAGAGTAGCAGGAGATTGTCCAATAAAATTAATAAGAAATTCTAAATATTTTATTGTATAAAACTCCTTAAAATATTTGGACATGAAATCAGAATTTTCATCCCTAATTTTTTTACACTTAAAATCCCTTAAGAATTTCAAACCTATAGAAACTCGAAACTCTAAATGTGAAAACATTAATATTTTGGAATCAATCCGAAACCAAATCTCGTTTACAGACTAACAAGACTTACACCTTTGTAACAGTATAGAATCCACAAGTTGCTCACCAAACCTACACTTGGGCATATCCAAAACTTAAACTAAAGCAAGACTCTGAATTTGAGTTTTTGCTCCTTATTAATAACTTCATTCCTACAAGCAGCAACTTTATCATCCTGCGTGCAACTAGCACATCTAACCGAAAGCTTCTCAATCATATAACATAACATTTAGTCATGCATATTTAAGAAAACCATCCTATAAGTATTGACAGTTGAAATATATCCAAACTAAATTTTGTTTTGCCCAAAAGTAAGGTATTTTTTTCATGGCGCAATAGCCAGAATTTATGCTAAATTTTCCCAATATCTCTCAAACTTTATTGTTACCCTTGGTTTCCATTGATGAAGTACATATGCAACTTAGATTTCCATCTTATCAAACTAATTTGTTTGTTTATTTATACGAAGAGATTGTTGTGTTTTTCTTATTTGGAGGAGCCCAAAAAGACTAATGTGGCTTAATGGCACATGAAGAAAGAAGAGATAATTTTGTCTATTTGATTGATTCATTAATAAACCCATTTAGGGTTTGTTGTGAGTGATTTTCTGTATAGAATGTTATGCAACTGCAGCAAAATAGAAAGCAGAAAAACTATTCTCAGTTCGCAGGTGGCATTAGCCATGGACCTGTACTCAGCCTCTACTGAAGACCGAGAGACTGTAGTTTGTTTCTTAGACTTCCAGGAGATCAACGAGTCTCCTAAAAATACACAATAACCTGATATGGAACGTCTACTGTCAGCACAACCAGCCCAATCAGCATCAGAGAAAACTTTGAATTGAACTTCAGTTGTTGTAGATAGATCACTTTCAGCATAAGCTCTAAGTTCTACTTCAGACTTAGAAGGAAGAAAAAGACCTTGTCCAGGAGTCCTTTTCACATATTGCAAAACTCTTTGTACAGCTTTGAAGTGAGGAAGTCTTGGTTGAGACAAGAATTGGCTAAGTCTATTAACAGCATATGATAGATCCGGCCTAGTGATGGTGAGGTATAATAACTTCCCAATTAACCTCCTATAAAGAGAAGCATCTGGCAATAAATCTCCTTCATCTTGACTTAATTTCAAATTTGGTTCCATAGGTGTAACCACTGGTTTACAACCTAGGTATCCTGTGTCAGCCAAAAGTTGCAATGCATAAGACCTTTGTGAAACTGATATGCCCTTCTCTATTCTGCCCATTTCTAAACCAAGAAAGTAACGCAAAGTTCCAAGATATTTCAACTTGAATCTAGCATTAATCCTACTCTTTAAGTGTTGAACAACCACATCATCGCTACTGGCTATAATAATGTCATCAACATACACAAGAATAACCATGAAATTTGACCCCTTATTGCTGATAAACAAAGAATGATCAGTTGCTGACTGACGAAAGTCTTCTTTAATCAAGGCACTAGAAAATTTTGCATACCACTGCCTTGATGCTTGTTTCAAACCATACAAGGACTTGCTGAGTTTGAAAACAACATTAGGAGGTAATTTTTTCTCCCCCTTATGACTATAACCTTGAGGAATAGTCATATATACTTTCTTAGAAAGGTCACCATTCAAAAAATCATTATTAACATCCAATTGATGTAAAAACCAACCATGAATTGATGCTAAAGGAAGGAAAAGCTTGACAGTAACAAGCTTTGCTATAGGAGCAAAGGTATCAAAAAAATCAACTCCTTCTTACTGAGTATATCCCTTGGCAACAAGTCGTGCTTTATATCTTTCGACAGTCCCATCAGCCTGAAACTTGACTTTATACACCCATTTACAACCAATGGCGTGATGTCCATTAGTTAAAGAGACAATAGACCATGTATTATTGAGTGCTAAGGCGTGTAACTCATCAGCCATAGCTTTATCCCACTCAAGAATACCAGAAGCTTGAGAGAAAAATTGAGGCTCGGGTGTGCTAGAGATGGACATAACAGCCGCCTTAAAATCCCCTTTGAGCTTGTCATAATAGAGAAAATTAGAAATAGGATGCTGAGTAGAACCACAATGATAAGCCTACAAATAGCTTGGCTTTTTAACACAACGTTGTGGTCTAGGAGAGACTAAATTAGGAGAAGCAGTAGGAACAAAAGGATGCACAATGTTAGAAACATCAGTCGGCTCAGAACAAGGAGAAATATTGTCAAGAACAGGCAAAGGAAGAACATTATTGGGGAATAAGGCACCAATATCAACAGAGGAACTCTTGGCAACCAGAGGAAAAATAGTCTCATGAAACACAACATCACGAGAAGCAAAAATCTTATTACTCTCTAAATCTAGCAGCTTATAGGCTTTCATCCCAAAGGGATAACCAACAAAAATACAAGCTCTAGATCTAGGAGAAAATTTGTCACGTTTACTCAACAAAGTAGAAGTATAGCATAGACAACCAAAAGAACGCAAGTGACCATAAGAAGGAAACTTATTATTCAGCACTTCAAATGGAGTTTTAGAGCTTAGAACAGTTTATGGTAGCCTATTCATAAGATGAGCAGCAGTCAAAAAAGTATCACACCAATAAGAGAGAGGAATAACTGATTGAAATAAAAGAGCACGAGCAATATTAAGCAGATGTTGATGTTTACGCTCAACAACCGAGTTTTGCTGCGGCCTTTCAACAAAAGATCGATAATGAACAACCCCTTTAGAGTTATAGAAATGAGTCAGATCCAATTCCTTAGCATTGTCTGAACGAACTCCTTTGATCTGCTTCCCATATTGGGTCTGAATCAGCATAAAAAAATCTGGAATAATCTTCTAAGCCTCAGCTTTAGTATGTAAAAGGAAAACCCAAGTATATCTTGAAGCATCATCAACAATGGTTAAAAAATATCGAAAACCTTCATTAGATATTACTCGAAATGGACCCCATTCATCAACATGAATGAGATCAAAAGGTAAAGCTGAAAGTTTATTATTAGAAATAAACGACAAATGTTTTTGCTTTGCAAGAGGACAAACAGTACAAGGAGGCCTTTTTTCAGCTCTAAAAATGAAAAAGGGAATCTTATCCTTATGCTAAGAAACCAAACAAGAAGGATGTCCTAGACGATAATGCCATAACGTCTCAGTGGACAAAACAGAGGAAGCATTACAAGCAATAGCAGAGTTAGAACTAGGTTGATACAAAGCTGGAACACTGAGATGGTAGAGATGCCCCACTTTTTTACTCGTCCCAATCTTCATGCCCTGAGTATCCTGAATCACACAACCATCATCATGAAAAATTAAAGAACATGAGAGGCTCTTTATGAGTGAACTAACAAATAATAAGTTGTATCTGAAAGAAGGAACATAGAGCACTTTAGATAAAACTAAGAAAGGCGATAACCGAACAAAGCCTATCTTAGAAATGGGGGCAGAATGTCCAGTAGGCAGAAGCACAAAGGTAGAAGTATAGTTGTTATCAAAAGAATAAAAAAAACTCAAATCATGAAAAACATGATGAGTAGTTGATGAGCGAAAACCGGCATCGCCGATTCTCGCAAATACTTTGGTTTTAATATTTGTAAAACTCTCGCAAGTGCACGAATCATTTCGTAGAAAATGATAAGTATACTCCCAAGGTCGATCTAAGGAAGGAATGTATGTGGTTTTTAATTTATTATTCAAACTTTTAAAAACGAAATTAAATCCTAAACATCCTGTCACGATAGTTTTGGTTTTTGTGTTCCTAATCTAATAACATAAAATAAACATATATACAGATTAATTAAATATAATCTAAAAAGAATAAACATAGATACAAATTGAATAAATAAATATAAATACAGATTCAATAAATATTCATGCAAATTTTATCATTTATATTAGTGGAGTATTTATGGATATAATAACTAAGTTAATTATGCTTGCTCATATTATCTAGGTTATTAAAGATATAAATTGATATTTTATTGATTCTCTTTTTTGTATGAATACCACCTTTGGTGGGGTTAGATACTCTTTGTTAACTAAACAAATCAATTAACACCTATGGGTGGGGTTGATAACTAATTTGGTTAATTAAATTAATTCCTTTTTCTAAGAGATTGAAAATGAACCATTTAAATGCCACCTTTGGTAGGGTTAGACAGTTTAAACTTTATTCAAGGTGTCCAAATTAAACTTAAGAATTTAGTTATCCGAGTACTAACTTTCAAGTTTTAAAACTACTATTGAAAACATGTTGTCAATACATTTTCACATAATAATTCTTATAAAAACTTTTGAAATAGAGCTTCACTCTAACTACCGGGCGATTGTACCAATAAATAAAAGAACACTACTCTAAATTAGACCGGATAACTAAACCTTAAAGTCTAACTTTCAGATTTAAGTTTGTAATGAAAAATAATATATTTCTCTCTAACATCCTTAATATAAAATCTTGAATAAAAATAAAATCAATTCATTTTAGAAATTTTCAACTATTTAATATTTCGCAAGCATAACAACGTTATTATTATATCATGATTATAAACAGCTAGCACAATTAAATTTAATCACAGACAAATTAAACATAACATGTAAGAATAAAGCATAAAAATAACTGTAAAGAAAATAAAATCCTTACAGAACTTCGACGCTATTCCCGTTGCTAGAAAACCTCCAAGCGGAATTTGCACTTCCATTTATTGAATCAAAAATCTAAATTATTACAAAAACATTACAAGTTCCTCTCAAAAAGAGAAGAACTCTAAACCTAAGACAATTGAACTAAAAACTAAGAGAAAAACTAAGAAAAGCTTAGAAACTAAGAAAGAAACTAAAGAAAACTCAAAAACTAAGAAATGAGAGAAAGAAAGAAGAGAGAAGTGAGGATTTGAGGTGTGTTTTGAAGTGAATGGAAGGGGGGTATTTATAGGTGAGGATGGAGAGAAAAATGATTAAAAAATGTTAAAAAAAATATTAAAAAAATAAAAAACGTGTTTTGGACCTGCTGAGGTCATCAATGACGTCAGCATGACGTCATGGGGGCGGCTGCACGTGAAAAATGGGTCAAAAACGCGTTGGGCGCGCTACTGGCCTGGAGGCCGCGCGTGCCTGCGCGCGTGAACAGTGCCGCCGCAGCTGCGCGAAGACGCATCATGCGGCGCGCGCGCGGCGCGGGCCAGCGCGCGGCTCTGGCCTGGGCGACAGCGCTGGCCGCGCGGCTGGGGCGGGGCTGCGGCGCGCGTTTTTCCGTCTTTTGACATTTTTGACCTTTTCGACCCATTTTGTCCAATTTTTCCATGTTTGTTGACCTTTTTCCACTTATTTATCAATTTATTTGTGATGTATTGCTTCAAGTATTCTTCTTTGAGTCTTTACATTGCGTTTTTAGGCCAAAATTCCTGAAAAACAATAAAAATACCCGTGATTCCGAAAAAGACAAATTTATATAAATATATGATAAAACATATAAATATATATATTTTTAATCAATTAAAGTGCATAAAATCATGGTTATTTTAGTGCTTTTTGAGCACTCATCACAACCCCCAACCAGCTTCTTGCTAGTCCCTTAGCAAGAGAAGCGATAAAAACTAAAAATTTAAACTATCCTAAATCACTTCCGTGGATTGACACGGTTGCATTTAGCCTATGCAACAAGCCTTTAAACCCCTAGGTTGCCCTAGTGGAGGAGTTTGAGTCTCGTGAGGGTTTTCAGTAATGATACCCACAAACATTGCACTAAATGTAAAAACAAAAGAAACAATAAAAACAAATAACTTAAAAATTAAATTTACAACAAAATCACAAATTAACAACATTTCACAAAAATGTCTCATACTTTTTAATCTCCTTTAAGATCATAATTAAAATCTCAAACATAAGTTATCTTAATCTCTTTAAACAATCATGATTTATTATAATAATTAGTCGAAAATCATTTTCATATTTCATATCAAAAATGTATCCATTTAATTTCACCCAATTTCAGTGTCATGAATCGATTCGTCGACTCTATTCCTCACAAGTCAATACTCTCAAAACACTGAATCCTATGGGTTCAAACACTCATACTAATTTATATGCGAAAGAGTTGATGTATAGAAATGAACTAATATGTTCGCATATGTATAAAGAATAAAGGCTCAAAGTGTTATTTTAACATTGGTCTCATGAAAGGAATCAAATGTATAAATTATAAAGATATCATATATAAAAATTATTTTCATGCATAAATCAAACTCATTAAGAAAGAATTTCAAGATATATGCCTTTTACAAATGAAGAAATTGCAATGACTTTTTAGGGAATTACTTCTTATATCTTTCTTTTGTAATTAGCCTTTACTCACAACTTTGTAGGCAATGCGGGTTATAGTATGTAGATGATACTATTTTTATCTCTCTCTTATTTTTTTTTTTTTTTGTAGATATTTTTCAATATGTGTATTTCTTAGAGAGTCAACCCATGTACAGATTGTACATATTTTGGATTTTGGTGAGTGGTTAATTTTGTGGCTTTTCTGTTTGATCTTGGTTTAGGTAACCCCAGATATGTCTTTTTGTTTTTGTAGTAGTCATGCATAAATGAGATATAAGCATATACTATCAACTTCTACTCAAATCATTTAATCTAAGCAAAAATAATAATAAAAAATATATGATACTCTATTAAAATGAAAAAAATTCATACATTCAATGCTAATACCTATAGAGATCATCTAAAAATTTGAAGAAATAAGAAATGTGTTTGGAGTAGAAAAAATATATATTTCACTCTGAATAAAGGAAATTAGGCTCAAATTATATCTCACAAAGGTAGTCTCCACTAAAAAAAACTCATAAACACCGATTTTGGGTTTAATATAATTTCAACATCTTATCAAGAAATACTAATTATGACAAAAACTAACTAATTATCAAAAATAATTACAAAATATTTCATGATATGTTTTCAAAAATTAATCTAACAGTACAAAAGACTTAACTATTTACTTAAATTTGATTTAAAGAAATGATAAACTTTTGTGAAACTTTTTTTTTTTTATATTATTTTTTTTATATTTTTTTATATTCCAAAAATTACTAAATCACACAGAATAGAAATAAAACCAAACACACAAAAAGTATATTTTTTTTTATTTTTTTTAATTAAGCATGGTAACTTTTCACCACCCCCAACCTAGAACTTACATTGTCCTCAATGTAACAACTGTAAATTAAAGATAAAGAGAGAAGAGAAGAAAGATTACCTATTTCCTGAGAATGTGCAAGTAGTAATGGAAAATGCAGGTGCATCCATCATATTCATCATTAAAGTGTATACAGACGGTCATTGTAAACTTCTAACATCTCAACAAATATTTTTAGTTCTAACAATTTAAAAATTATTCACATGCAATTAAAATGAAATAAACAATAAAATTAAGTAAAGAAAACAAATAACAAACAAAAATTATTATTTTTTTTTTTTTATATTTTACCTAAAATGATGGGTTGCCTCCCATCCAGCGCTTAGTTTAACGTCTTAGCAAGACGTATCTTTTTTTGGTGCTAAGGGTTACTCAGCCAAATGCAATCCATTTCAGCAATGTTGTTTGGTTCTTCTAAATAAGGCTTGACACGATGGCCATTGACTTTGAACGTTTTTTGTGTCTTGGAGTCCAATAGTTCCACTACTCCATGTTCAAATACTTGAACTATTTTGAATGGTCCATCCCATCTTGATCTCAAATTTTCCGAAACAATCTCAAACGAGAGTTAAATAAAAGAACTTTCATTCCAGGGTGAAGAGTCTTAGGAACTAGCCTCTTGTCATGATAGCGCTTAGTACGCTCCTTGTATAATTTGGCATTCTCATAGGCTTCATTCCTAATTTCTTCCAACTCATGAAGGCCGAGTAATCGTTTTTCACCTGCTTTATCTAAATCCATGTTTAACTCTTTAATTGCCCAATAAGCTTTGTGTTCAAGTTCAACCGGAAGGTGGCACGCTTTCCCAAAGATTAACCGTAAGGGCTCATCCCAATAGGTGTTTTGTAAGCGGTGCGGTATGCCCATAAGGCATCATTTAGCTTAAATGCCCAATCCTTCCTTGACGGACGCAGTGCGTTCGATTCCCTTAATTTGCCTATTGCTCACTTCCACTAAACCTAAGTTTGAGGATGATATGGAGTAGCTACTTTATGTGTGATGTTGTACTTGTTTAGTATTCCATCAAAGAGTTTGTTACAAAAATGGCTACCTCCATCACTTATTATAGCTCTAGGCATTCGAACCTATCAATATGAAATCTTTCAAGAATTTCACAACAACATTAGCATCATTGGTCTTGGTGGGGATAGCTTCTACCCACTTGGACACATAATCCACAAAGAACCAAAATGTATTGAAAACCATTGGATGGGGAAAAGGACCCATAAAGTCAATCCCATATACATCAAAAAGTTCAACAATTAAATTAGATCTCAAAGGAATTTTATCTCTTTTGGTTATGTTTCCTGTTCATTGACACCTATCACATTATGCATAAAACATATGAGCATCTTTAAAAAGAGTGGGCCAAAAGAATCTAAACAGTAAAATCTTTCGGGCTGTCTTTTCACCTCCAAAACGACCCACACAATGAAGTTCATGACAAAAATTCAGAATGCTCTTAGGTTCTTCTTAAGGTACACATCTCCTGATAACTTGATCTTAACCAATCTTGTATAAATAAGGGTCATCCCAAAAATAGTCCTTTATAGTTTTAAAAAAACTTTTCTTATCCTGATATGAATTGCTAGGTCGCAAAACACCAATGGCAAGATAGTTTCAATATCAGCATACCATGGGTTCGGACCTATGAAAAATAACTGCTCATCGGAAAGGTTTCAACTATATCATCATTACTCTCATCTTTAAGAGAATTGAAGTCAAATCAACCTATACAAATGGTCACTACTAAGTTTTCACCGCTTTCTTATCCTTGATCTCTAGGTCAAATTCTTGTAAGAGTAAGACCCACTGATTAATCTTGGCTTGGCATTTGGTTTACTTAATAGGTATCTTAAAGCAAAGATGATCGAATGTACAATCACTTTAGATCCTACTAAATAAGACCGAAATTTGTCTAAAGAGAATACTATAGCCAAGAATTCCTTTTCGATGGTGGTGTAATTCATTTGGGCATCATTGAGTGTTTTGCTAGCATAGTAGATGACATGTAAACGCTTATCCACTCTTTGTCCCGTGACTGCTCCTATTGCATAATCGAAGCATCACACATTATCTCAAAAGGTAAAGACCAGTTTGGTGCCATTATAACGAGGGTAGATGTCGGTTTCTCTTTCAAGGTATTAAAGGAAATAAGGCAGTCATTGTTGAAGTCAAATTCAGCATCTTTGGATAATAAGTTACATAAAGGACGACTTATTTTAGAGAAATCTTTAATAAATCGTCTGTAAAATCCTGCATGTCCCAAGAAGCTTCTTATCCCCTTCACAGATGTAGGGGGAGGTAGTTTGGATATCAATTCAACTTTTGCCTTATCAACCTCAATACCCTTGTTTGAAATTATATGTCCCAAAACTATCCCTTGTTGAACCATAAAATGACTTTTCTCCCAACTAAGGGTTAGATTGCATTCAATGCATCTTTCTAAAACCAAAGTCAATTTATGTAAGCAATCATCAAATGAGTTCCCAAAGACAGAGAAATCGTCCATGAAAATTTCAATGAACTTCTCCACCATGTCCGAGAAAATGGATATCATGCATCTCTGGAAAGTGGCAGGAGCATTGCATAACCCAAATGGCATTCTGCGAAAAGCAAATGTCCCAAAAGGACATGTAAATGTGGTCTTTTCCTGATCTTCTGGTGCTATGGGTACTTGATAATATCCAGACAGTCCATCCAAAAAACAGTAAAATTAGGTACTTGACTAATCTTTCCAACATTTGATCAATGAATGGAAGAGGAAAGTGATCCTTTTTCGTATATAAATTTAGTTTCCTAAAATCTATACACATTCTCCATCCAGTGATTATTCTAGTGGGCACTAATTCACTTTTATCATTTTTAACAACTGTTATCCCAGATTTCTTTGGTACCACATGCACTGGACTAACCCACTTACTATCCGCAATAGGATAGATAATCCCTTCTTCTAGTAGTTTAAGGATTTCCTTTTTAACTACCTCTTGCATGTTTGGGTTTAGTCTTCTTTGGGCCTCTCGTACATGTTTAGCACCATCCTCCAAGTTGATCTTGTGCATACACATTGTTGGACTAATGCCTCTTATATCCCCTATACTCCAACCTATAGATTTCTTAAACTGTTTAAGCACTTTGATGAGTTCCTTTTCTTGTGGTTTGGTCAAGGTTGAAGAAATTATCACTGGATATGTTTCTCCTTCTCCCAAAAACACATATTTTAAGTGCTCAGGTAAGTCTTTGAGTTCAAGTTCAGGTGGATTGGCCTCTTTAATAGATGAAGAAGCTGGGTAGATTTAAAAAGTGCACTGGATTTTGTCCTCACTTGATTATTGTCTAGTTGTTCAAGGTACCTCTTAATTTCTTCATCTAAATCTTCTTCAACCTTTTCAAGTGTAAGAACGGTTTCAAGCTTGTCTTCTATTCTGGTTTGGAAAAAGGTGTTTTGGATAAGATTATCCAAAGGATCAACTTCGAATATTTCATCGATGGCAGAAATAGAAGGGAAATGTGAAGAATCAAAAACTTTGAAATGAGCAGTCTCCTAAGACTGTCATTGTCAAATTTCCATCTTGGACATCAATAATAGTTTTAGTAGTTGCCATAAATGGTCTACCAAGCAATATTGTATGCTTCTCTCATTCAATGCCGGATTTTCTTGCATATCCGTAACCACAAAGTCAACAGTATTATCGGTTTGTCTACCTGTACCAAAACATCCTCAACTATTCCTCCGGATATTTAAGAGATCTATCTGCAAGTTGCGGGGACAAAGTTGTGGGTTTCAAGTCCCCTAGATTGAGGGGTGAGAATATAGAGTAGGGCATCAAATTTATACTAGCACCTAAATCAAGCATTGCCTTAGCAACCTTCCTATCCCCCATAGTTATGTTAATAATAAAACTTCCAGGGTCTTTCAACTTAGGGGTAGTTTGTCAGGTCAAGTAATAGAAATTTTTGATACTACTACTCGTTCATTCGGTTCATACCTCCTTTTCTTAGTGTTCAACTCTTTGAAAAACTTGGCATATGAGGCACATTCATGATCACTTCTAATAATGGTAAATTGATATTTACTTTAGAGAGCATATTAAAAAGATCATTGAATTGCTTATCTTGTTTGGACTCTTTCAACCGGTGGGGAAAAGGTACTTGCATCCAGTGTGGTTCTGTTGTCTTTTGAATTTTGGGAGTGTCGATGACTCCCCAATGAGTTTTTCGTAAAGCTTGTGAAGTTTAACACTTGTTTCTCCTTTTTGCGATATTAGAATGTCGCCTTCTTTGTTAGAGATTTCGTGTACCTTGGTATTGACTACCTTACCACTTCGAAGGGTTCTAACATCTTTTGCTTGTTCTCGTTGACCGGGCAACTTTCACAGTTCTTTCTTTTGCATTTGTTCGGCCGGTTGCCCAACTTTAGATTCAATTCTTTTAACCGAAGCCTCCATGGTGTTCAACCTTTGATTAGTCATCGGTTGGTTGTCACGACTAACTTGAATAAAAGCATTCAAGCTATCTTCTAAGGTTGGTTTAAAAGATTGGCTTGGTGGTAAGGGTGGTTGTAGGTTGGGTGATTATAGGTGTTTGGATGATACTTTTGAAAATATTGGACTTCCTCTATGGCATCGACACTAGAATCACAAGTATTTGAACAATTATGAGTACCATGCCCAATTGAACAACACACTCCACATACCTCTTGACTTGAAATTTGGTGAGACGTGAGGAATTTCACTTGTTTAGTCAATTCAAGAAGTTGCAAGGTTATCTCATTATCAAAGCCGACTTCACTGACCTTTGCTTTCCTTCTACCACCTCTTTGATGCGAATTAGAACCCAATAGCTCACAGAGCTTATAGGTTTCCTCTACGGTCTTTTCTCCTACAAAGACCTCCAAAGAAGATATCAACCATGTATTGACTTTGTAGTGTCAATCCATCGTAAAAGAATTGGTTTTGTAGCTGTAGTGGAAAGCTATGATTTTGACATTGAATGAAAAGGAGTTTGAATCGTTCCCAAGCTTCATGAAAGGGCTCTTCATTCATTTGAGAAAATGTTGCTATCTTTGTTCTTAGATCAACAGTCTTTTGATGGGAATAGAACCTACCCATAAAAATTTCATAGACTGCCTCCCAAGTTTTAAGAGAACCTGACTGTAGAGTAATGAACCATGACCAAGCTTTATCTTTGAGAGTGTAAGGAAAACACCTCATCCTAAGTTGATCTTCACTAATTGCATGTAGTGGAAAGGTTTGGACAATAGCATAGAATTCTCGAATGAAATGCAAAGGATCTTCATTAGGGATACCGTAAAAGGAAGGCAACAAAGAATAATGAATCTTTTTCAATTCATAATTCCTTGCAGCCTCTTGCAATTGGATGCCGGAAGTTACATTGCCAATGATTGGCATTGTATAGTCTTTCATCTTTTTCCGCCTATCTTCAGCATCTCCCATGTTTATTTGTAGTTGGAAATGATCCTCCTCCTATTGTGAATCAACATTTTGCTCTTAAAAACAATAGTAGATATCTCTAAAAAAATGCAAGGAACCTAAATTTTTTTTTATATTTTAATTTAAACGAAGGGACACAATTTTTGAAACAAACGAATCTATTTTATTTGAAATATTTTTTTTTTTTTTACACGCAAACTAAACACAAAGGAAAATACAATAATGGGTGACCTCCCATGTAGGACTAAAATTTATCGTCTTCTAGTAAGACGTTGCTTGGAGATTGCAGAATGAAAAACTCAATGTCTCCTCTTCATTGAATTCATCTAAGTTTCAATTTTGCCTTTCTGCAAATGTTCAACTAACTGTTCAACTTGAACTTCCACCTTTTTGATAGAAGCTTCCACAGAGTCCAACCGTTGATTGGTTTTAGATTGATTGTCCCTACAAACTTGAATAAAAGAATTCAAGTTGTCCTCCAGGGTTGGTTTATTTGGAATGCTTCGTGGAATAGGTGGGTGGAATTTGCCCGCTGGGTTTGAGCTTTGAGGGAAAGGAGGGTTGTTTTGCCTCCAAGAGAAATTTGGATGACTTCTCCACCCAGGATTATAAGTATTTGAATTGGGATCAAACCTTGGTCTCTCGTTGATATGCTCCCAACACATTAACCTCGCTCGTGTCCAGGTTGTATCTCCTTGATATGGGCAGCTTCGCATCTTTGTCCAATGTTGTCAGTACAAACCATATTGTTCATTATTTGTGTTGGTTTGTGTAGCGAGAAGCGGCAACTTGCTTAGTCAGTTGAACAAGTTGTTGTTGAACTTCATTACCGGAGTCAATCTCACGAACACCGCCTTTTCTCACTGGAGCTTTTCTGTGGGAATTAGCACCCAACATCTCAAAGAGATTATACGTTTCGATGCAGTTTTTTCTCCTATTGCTCCTCCCGCATAGCGTTGTCGACAATGAACTCGACATTGTTGTGTAAGTCCATCGTAAAAGAATTGGTTCTCGCAACCGTAGGGAAAGCTATGATAGGGACATTGAGTGAGAAACATTTTGAACCTATCCCAAGCTTCATGGAATGGTTCTCCTTCCATCCGAGAGAAAGTAGCAATCTTTCCTCTCGGCTCGATGTTTTTGATGGGAATAGAATTTTCCCATGAATTTATTGTAAATTTGACCCCATGTCATCGCAGAACCGGGGGAAGTGACATCAACCAAGCTTTAGCCTTATCCTTTAAGGTGTACGGAAAACATCTCATTCTAAGTGATCCTCGTTTAGAATACCGAGGGGAATGTTTGGACCGTAGCATAGAAATCTCTCATAAAGGAAAGAGAATCTTCATTAGGTAGCCCATAGAAGGAAGGAAGCATAGAAAAATGAATATGTTTAAGGTCATAGTTCCTAGCAGCCTCTCCCAATCGGATAGCGGCGATTCTTGCCGTGCCAATCACCGGTCTTGCAAACTCCTTCATCGTGGTTTCCCTAACATGTTGGTTTTCCTCCATTTCTTTTGGTTCTAGTAAAAGATTAAGACGTTCTATGTTTGGCTCAAAATCAGGTTGATGGGTAGGATCCAGTGTTGTTGACACTTGTTTAAATTTATGAATATTATTTACATATGGTGTTAGGGGGTTTCCTAAGGATCTCCTACCACGCATAGACTATTTTTAAACGTAAATTTAAAACTCCTGTCAACAAAAATAAAGAAATTAGAAAATTTCCATGGCATTTAATACAAAACACTAGACAATTTTTTTTTTTTTTTTTTTTAATTAATTTTTTTTTAAATTAATTTTTTTTTTAAATAACATAATTAGTATTAACCAAGAGTGTTCCCAGGAAAGAATGGTGGTGCTATGGCTCCTTAAAAACCATTCTCCTAGCCAGAACAACGTTCCCAGGAAAGACTAGTGGCACAAAGGCTTCAAAGAACTAGTCTCCTAGACAGAACTCCCTTAGATTTTTACTTTTCATGCCTTTTAGTTTTTTTTTTTTTTTTTTATTTATTTAATTTTTTTTTTTATGAAATTTGAAATTTGATTAAATTTTATTTTATTTTATTTATTTATTATTATTATTATTATTATTTTTTTTTTAAAAAAAATATCACAATTATTTACAACACAAAAATATTTTTAAAATTTTGATAAATAAATTAAAAACGCTATTCCTTCCCCGGCAACGGCGCCAAAAACTTGATGAGCGAAAACCGGCATCGCCGATTCTCGCAAATACTTTGGTTTTAATATTTGTAAAACTCTCGCAAGTGCACGAATCATTTCGTAGAAAATGATAAGTATACTCCCAAGGTCGATCTAAGGAAGGAATGTATGTGGTTTTTAATTTATTATTCAAACTTTTAAAAACGAAATTAAATCCTAAACATCCTGTCACGATAGTTTTGGTTTTTGTGTTCCTAATCTAATAACATAAAATAAACATATATACAGATTAATTAAATATAATCTAAAAAGAATAAACATAGATACAAATTGAATAAATAAATATAAATACAGATTCAATAAATATTCATGCAAATTTTATCATTTATATTAGTGGAGTATTTATGGATATAATAACTAAGTTAATTATGCTTGCTCATATTATCTAGGTTATTAAAGATATAAATTGATATTTTATTGATTCTCTCTTTTTTGTATGAATACCACCTTTGGTGGGGTTAGATACTCTTTGTTAACTAAACAAATCAATTAACACCTATGGGTGGGGTTGATAACTAATTTGGTTAATTAAATTAATTCCTTTTTCTAAGAGATTGAAAATGAACCATTTAAATGCCACCTTTGGTAGGGTTAGACAGTTTAAACTTTATTCAAGGTGTCCAAATTAAACCTAAGAATTTAGTTATCCGAGTACTAACTTTCAAGTTTTAAAACCACTACTGAATACATGTTGTCAATACATTTTCAGATAATAATTCTTATAAAAACTTTTGAAATAGAGCTTCACTCTAACTATTCAACGATTGTACCATCAAATAAAAGAGCACTACTCTAAATCGAACCTGATAACTAAACCTTAAAGTCTAACTTTCAGATTTAAGTTTGTAATGAAAAATAATATATTTCTCTCTAACATCCTTCATATAAAATCTTGAATAAAAATAAAATCAATTCATTTTAGAAATTTTCACCTATTTAATATTTCGCAAGCATAACAACGTTATTATATTATCATGATTATAAATGACTAGCACGCTTAAATTTAATCACGTACAAATTAAACATAACATGTAAGAATAAAGCATAAAAATAACTCAGAAGAAAATAAAATCCTTACGTAACTTCGACGCTATTCCCGTTGCTAGAAAACCTCCAAGCGGAATTTGCACTTCCATTTATTGAATCAAAAATCTAAATTATTACAAAAACATTACAAGTTCCTCTCAAAAAGAGAAGAACTCTAAACCTAAGACAATTGAACTAAAAACTAAGAGAAAAACTAAGAAAAGCTTAGAAACTAAGAAAGAAACTAAAGAAAACTCAAAAACTAAGAAATGAGAGAAAGAAAGAAGAGAGAAGTGAGGATTTGAGGTGTGTTTTGAAGTGAAAGGAAGGCGGGTAATTATAGGTGAGGATGGAGAGAAAAATGATTAAAAAATGTTAAAAAAAATATTAAAAAATAAAAACGTGTTTTGGACCTGCTGAGGTCATCAATGACGTCCGCGATGACGTCATGGGGCTGCACGTGAAAAATGGGTCAAAAACGCGTTGGCGCTATTGGCCGCCGATGCCGCGCGCGCTGCGTGAACAGTGCCCGCGCTGCAGCGCTGGAAGCATCATCAACGCAGCGGCGCTGGGCGCCTGGCGCGCGCTGGGCCGGGCCTGAAATTTCTTGCGTTTTTCCGTCTTTTGACATTTTTGACCTTTTCGACCCATTTTGTCCAATTTTTCCATGTTTGTTGACCTTTTTCCACTTATTTATCAATTTATTTGTGATGTATTGCTTCAAGTATTCTTCTTTGAGTCTTTACATTGCGTTTTTAGGCCAAAATTCCTGAAAAACAATAAAAATACCCGTGATTCCGAAAAAGACAAATTTATATAAATATATGATAAAACATATAAATATATATATTTTTAATCAATTAAAGTGCATAAAATCATGGTTATTTTAGTGCTTTTTTGAGCACTCATCAGTAGTACCTGAGTTAATAATCCAAACATTAGCTGATATAAGAGAAGAAATACCAGTAAAGTTTGATACTATAGGCTGTTGTTCTTTAGTATCCTGAGAGATCCCTTGCATCTGAGTACTTAATAGAGATATCAAATGTTGATAATCATTAGCAGTCAAAGCATGCATAGGGGAAGTATTGTTACTAAAATTCTGGTAATTCTCTGGATTGACTTGAGTTTCAGCAACAAAAGAAGTCTGATTAGCTAAGGGCTTTGAAGAACTTGTCAGATTGGAATATCTTAGATGACTACTTGTTTGGCCCTTAGAAAAATCTCCAGAACGGCCTTTTGGTTTAAAACTAGGAGGATATCCATGAATTTTGTAACATTTATCCACTGTGTGACCAGAGAAACCACAGTGTGTACAGACCAATTTGTCCTTCTTTCCCTTATAAGCACTGTAATTACTACTAGCCACTCCATAAGATGCTGATATAGGAGGCAGAGATGAACAAGAAAAATGCATAGATCGTTGCCTTTCTTCTTGTATAACCAGAGAAAAAACTTTGTTAATCGGAGGCAATGAATCACTCATGAGAATTTGAGCCCGAATCTGACTGAAAGACTCATTCAAACCCATAAGAAATTGTAAAACATAGTCTTCATGTTGATAATCTGTCAGACTTTTCATTCCTCCACAATTACATACTGGTGTAGGTCTAAAATCACGTAATTCATCCCAAAAAAGCTTTAGTTTGGTGAAATAAGCACTAACATCATTAGAACCCTATGTGAGTGCGTGAATTTGTTGCTTTAGTTGGAAAATTCTAGGACCATTGCTCTAATTGAACCGATCATGAAGATCAATCCACATACTTCAAGCATCATGAATATACATAATACTATCTGCTATGTCCTTGCTAACAGCATTCAAAATCCATGACATAACCATGTTATTACAACGAGACCAAAAATGATACAAATTATCCCCAATTTCTGGTTTAGCAATAGATCCATCAACAAATCCAAACTTTTTCTTAGCAATAAGAGCTATAATCATAGATCGATGCCAAGAATTGTAGTTGCTACCTGTTAGAGGGTTCAAAACCAAGCCAAGCCCTGGATGATCTCCATTACCGAGATAGAAAGAACTATTGGAATCTTCATGAACACGATCAGTGTTATCCAAGATCGAGAAAGAATTTTCATTCCTCCGATTGACTCCACTGTTACCTCTTCGATCTCCTCCTCCACGAGCCATCGAAGAACAATCAAGAATTAAGAACAAGAAAGATCAGCGAGAGCGAAAAATGGTGCTCTGATACCATATTACGAAAAACCTAAAAAAATGAAATTAACAATTTCCGTATATTACTTTATTATTAATACAAGAATACTCTTATATACATCATAAATCAATGAAAATAAGCCACTTGTCATAACAGAAAAAACAATATTCTAACAAGTATTATGGTTGTTTCCTTCCTACACCGGGAAGGTTTTTCCATGTAAATTGGTTGTGTTAATTTTGTGCATGTTTCATTTTGAGCTCTATTTATTTGTTTCTTAAGAGATTCAAAGAAAGAATGAGACTAGATTTTATTCCTCTGTTTAAAGCTTGATTAAATTTAAATTGATATTGTGATTCTCCTAACAGAGATTGAAGCTTATCTTCAATTTAAGTGTTATTTAAGTTATTTTTATTGTTGTAAGCTTAGGAGTTTTATCTGTAGATGCAATACTTACAAATTTATAATTAATAAAATTAATTTCAACTTGGGCAAAAAAAAAAAAGAAACTAACAAGTATAAAAGATGACAACTATATTATTTTTGTAAAATTTCTATTAATAATTAATATATTTATTAAAAACATGCAACATGAATTTTGTATGTCTAAAATTTAGAAACAAAAATTAAGATGCAAATAACCTTGAATTGGTCATGAGTAAAATGGTGAGAAAAATGGAGAGCCTAAGTGGTAGGTTGAGAAAGAAGTAGAAATCAAGGCAAGTCAAGTGGAATACTACAACATCTTTAGAAAATAGTCTCATTAGCTCTAACATTATTAATAAAAACATACATCACGTTTAACAACATGAAGGTGACTATCAAACTCACGGCTCTATTAAGACATGGAAATTTACAACCGGTAAGAAACTCATAATTTTATTTTTTAAACTTTCCATATATCATATCTTAATATTCAAAATACGATTTTGGCCATTAGTTTTTTAATAAGGATGTGTTGTCCTTGATTTTCAAACCTTCTATCCAAAACTCGAAGTACGGGTGCCATCATTGAATTTTTATCTTAAATATTAGGCATAATAATAATAATTTACTATTATTAAATTATATATTTGATAATGATTTATAATTTATAATATATGATAATCACCGATATATTGGATAATAATTTATATATAGTGAATTTTAAGGTAAATAAATCAAAAAGAACTATTTTGGTAAAAACATTTATTTTCCAACATTTTTTAAACTATTAAAAAATTAAGAAGATATTTAATTATTATTTGCATATTTTTTATTTTAACCAAACATATCAAGTAATTCCAAAGGGTGATATTTGTCAGAGTAGTTTGGTAAAGGAGTGTTGAATATGAGAAACTTAACGAAGATGTTTGGCCGTGTCCCAAATACGTACTTGGATTCGACGATTATTGTGACTAAGGATATGGATGAGCACCTTGTCAAAGCCTAAGATCGGCTTAGAGGAATTTTTATGGAAAATAATACATGAATAAATAAGTTTAAAAGTAAAATAAATTTATTAAAATTAAAAATATTTAAATATAAATATATGTATAAATTATAAGAATATAATATAAAATTTTAATAGAGTAATGAATCAAAACTTGTGTAATACATAATATTCTAAAAATAATTTTTCTGCTCATTGTATATGTTAGAGAATTACGAAAACTTATATCACAGTATAAAATGATAAAATAATAATAAACTTATATTATAATTTATTATTTTACGAAAATTTAAGTTTCTGAACACTATTCGAAGAATCTAACTCTAGATTGAAAATACAATTTTTTTTTTCTTTTCCTTTCTCATCACTCTTATCGGTTCCTATTTTTTTTTTCTTCTATTTCTTCTTTTTCCCTTCCTTTTCTCTTCTTTCATCTGTCTTTTTTTCTTATCTTCTTTTTGTTGCTTTAAATAAGATGCTAAGCCAGCCGAAACTGGCAAAACAAAATTAAACAAAAAGAAGAGTCATTTTAACAAACGGAGGAAAAAGAAAAAAAATCTGAAAATGCCATTAAAATAAGAACTCAAACGGAAGAAATTGAATGAAAAAAACCAAAATACATTAAAACATTAAATAGCCATTTTATCAATTTTAATTCAAAATTTAATTGACATTAAATAGTTATTATAACAATTTTAATTCAAGATTTTCCAATAATCCCCCACATGAATAAAATTGACATAGATTTTAAACCAACTTTTGACACGAAAATAGAATTCAATGGATCGAAACTAGTATAAGATAGGTTGGTGTTGCCCTTTGAACCTTCCTCCATGAAAGTATATTTACCTCATTGATTGACCAATAGACTTGATGTCCTTAAACTGTTCTATCTTTTATATAAGTGATGACATACTTAAGATTTTGCTAGTCCTCGAACAAAAGGAAAAAATAAAACAAGGATACATGCATTTAAAATAACAATTTTCAAAATATTTCTTTTTGGTCATTTCAAATAACATAACTCAAAGAAATAAAAGAATTTTATCTAAGCATTGAAATCAATTTTAAAAGTATATTACATTATCACAATGAATTTTAATGTGTGTAAGTCTTTTCAAATTTCATCACATGCAATCCGGATCAATTTATGCAAATATGAACGCAATTAATTTTTAATGAAATCACAAATCTCATAAGTTTATTTTTCATTTATCTCTCCACTAATGTAGACAAATACAACCAAAAATTAATAGGACTTTATTAAGCTTGTAATGTATGGCTTAGGTAAAGGTAGGTTAAAAGATAATAATTAGCTCAAAACTTTTCCCAAACACATCATTTTAGGATTGAAACAAGATACCTTCTATCATCACAATGAATACTTCCCAATTTGGGATTTAACATAACATACAATAATCATTTTCTTTTCTTTTCTTTTTTTTCTTTTTTTTTCTTCTTTTTTTTCTTTTTTTTTCTTCTTTTTTGTTTTTTTTAGCATCCTCTTTTTTTTTCGATATATCTTTAGAAATTTACTAACAATTGTCACATGTTAGTGAGATAAGAAAAATCGATATATCTATACATATATATATATATCTATACATATATATATATATATATACATATATATATATATATATATATATATATATATATATATATTCTAGGCTTTTGAAAGGAGTAAATATATATATATATATAAACTTTGAAGCTCAAAAGGGGTATACTATGGATAAAGTATGTGAAGGTAGATAGAAAGGCTCAAAGATCCAAAGATGGCCTAAATCATTTTCTTAGTTAAGTATTATCTAGAATTTTGCCTCGAGAGAAAATCAAATAGATTCTAAGAACTGTGACACCAAAAATTATCAATCGAATTGCATACTCACATAAACCTTCTCTAAATTAGCATAACAACTCAAACATCAAGACTAGTGCTCATAAATATATATTCTTGTAAAAATGAAACATACCCAAAAATTACACATAGCTTAGATAATATTCAACTTTTTTAAAATTTATGCATTATTTAAACCGAAGAAATAAAAATAAATCACCATTAAAAGCAAAATATCTTCAATCAACCAAACAAATAAAGCTTCACAAGCAACAATACCCAGAAAATATTTCAACTAAGTTCAATTTCTCTACCACCCCCAAACTTAATATGCACATTGTCCTCAATGTGCGAAATTAAAGAACATATGAGATGGGTTTAAAGAAACTTCCTGGTTTGGTTTGTAAGATTGACATCCAAAAATAGCTTTAATTCCTCCAATTTGCACCTACGAAAAACAATATAACAAAATGAAGAAATATACAGCTAATACATGTTCTAAATAAAATAAATAAATAAATAAAAACTAAAACACATGGGTTGCCTCCCAAGAAGCGCTTGATTTAGAGTCATCAGCTTGACTTCCTATTTCTTTGCTTCAGGTCGGGTCATATAACAAAATGGTTGGCTTTTGATGATCAATGTCACCTCCCCAACAAGGTTTGAGTTTTTTCCCATTCACTTGGAGATTCCTATGTGATTTTTCATCTTTAATCTTAACAGTACCATATGGATGCATTTTGGAAATAGTGAAAGGACCTGACCACCTTGATTTTAGTTTCCCTAGGAAGAATTTCAACCGAGACTTGAAGAGCAAAACTTTTTGTCCTTGTTCAGAATGTCGATGCAAAAGCTTATTGTCATGCCATCTCTTCGTCTTCTCTTTATAGAGCTTAACATTTTTATATGCTTGTAGACGGAACTGGTCGATTTCATTGATTGGCAGACAACCCTTTTTACAAGCGGCTCTTAAGTCATTATTCAGAGTCACATGATAAACTATAGAAGAATCAATAGTAGATTTTTTTGTCAACCTGCTATCAACTAACTCATTTACTCTATAACAAGCATCAAAATCACCTGGAAATTTCATAGCTTTAAACACTTTGAAAGTTACCTCTTGGTCTTGAACTCTCATAGTGAGTTCCCCTTTTTGAACATCAATCAAAGTCCTACCAGTTGCTAAAAATGGTCTCCCTAGAATAATAGGGATCTCTTTGTCTTCCTCCATATCCAGAATTATGAAATCTGCAGGAAAGATAAACTTGTCTACCTTTATAAGCACATCCTCTATAATGCCTCTTGGGTGTTTCAAAGACCTATCTACAAGTTGAAGAGTTACAATGGTCGGTTGTGCTTCTCCTAATCCAAGTCTCTGATAGATGGAAAGTGGCATCAAATTAATGCTGGCACCCAGATCGCACAGAGCTCTACCAAAGAATTTCTCACCAATAGTACAAGGAATGGTGAAACTTCCTAGATCTTTAAGCTTAGGTGGTAGCTTCTTCTGAAGGATGGCGCTACACTCCTCTGTGAGAGCAACTGTCTCAAAATCACCTAACCTTCTCTTTTTAGACAAGATGTCCTTCATAAATTTCACATAGCTAGGCATTTGCTCCAAGGCATCAGCAAAAGGAATGTTAATATGAAGCTTTTTAAAAACATCAAGAAACTTGGAGAATTTCTTATCAAGCTTTTACTTATGGAAGGGTTGAGAAAACGGAATTGGTGGAGTGTAAGGCTTGAGACTTTCTAAAATGGGTTTTGTTGTTGCTTTATTCTCTTCATCTCTTTCTTCTCCATAATCTTGTTTTTCTGGGCCAATAGCTTCAACACTATGGGTTGGCAAAGGAATGGGCTTATGTATTTCTTTTAACTCTTTTCCACTTCTGAGTGTAATTTCCTTACAATGCTCTTTTCCACCCCTATTAGGATTAGTTTCAGTATCACTCGACAAAGCTCCTTGAGGGCGGATTTTGACGACAATAGCAAGTTTCCCTAATTGAACTTCAAGATTCCTGATGGATGCTGCTTGATTCTGAAGTATAGTCTCATTATTGGCCACGTATTGAGCAAACATATCTTCCAATGATGGCTTCTTTTCTTGTGGTAGGGATTGGTTATGAAAAGCTTGAGGATATGTGGGCTTCATAGAAGATGATGGTCCCTCATTGTTATTACTCCAAGAAAAATTAGGGTGATTCTTCCACCCTGGATTGTAAGTGTTAGCATAAGGGTTGTTTTGATTCCTATTGTAATTGGAAACAAAATTGACAAATTTAGAGTTGTGAGGAATTCTCTCTCTGACATGATTTCCATTGCAAATTTCACATGCAACAAAAGGACTCTGAATAGAATGGACACCCAAAGTATCCATCTTCTTCACCAAAGTGGATACTTGTGCAGTTAAAGCGGTCATAACATCAATTTCATGAATTCCAGCCGCTCTCTTAGGCATCATCCTCTCTGATGGCCACCGTAGCTATTGGAATCCATTTCCTCTAATAAGTTGTAGGCTTCATCAATTGATTTTCCCATAAGAGCACCACCTACTGCAGTGTCAATCATGTTTCTACTAGGACCAATCAAACTATTATAAAATGTTTGAACTTGAAGCCACTTTGGTAAACCATGATGAGGACATCTTCGAAGTAGCTCCTTGTACCTATCCCAAGCTTCATATAATGATTCTGAGTCAAACTACACAAAAGTAGTGATTTCATTCCTCATCCTTGCAGTCTTTGCCGGTGGAAAATATTTAGCTAAGAAGTTTTGAGCCAAATCATCCCAAGTAGTGATAGAACCACATGGCAGTGAATTCAAACAACTATTTGCCTTATCCCTAAGTGAAAAAGGAAAAATTCTCAACCGAATAGCATCATCAGTCACTCCATTATGTATCACAAATTTCTAAAAAATTTGCTATATGAGAGTTTGGATCATCGTGGGGTAAACCACTAAATTGAACTGATGTTTGAATCATATGAATGATTGCAGGCTTAATTTCAAAATTATTGGCTTTAATTGATGGTCTTCTAATGCTCGAGTGAATACCGCCAACCATAGGCACTACATAATCTCTTAAAGTTCTTGGTTCTTCCACTTCAGGAATTTCCTCATCCATAATTAGATGTTTTGATGTTTCTTGTTTATTATTTTTTTTAATTTTAAAATAGTTCTCTCAATTTTTAGATCTAACGGAACTATGTCAAGATTTCTTATGTGTCGCATACAAAGTCACGCTTTATCCAAAAATCTGAAAAATAAATCTAATAAAGTAAAAATGAAAATAAACACATAAATAAACACACAAATCTAAGCAAATAACAATAAGCAATAAAAAAATATCATTTTTTGGAACTAAAATCAGATTAATTGGTATTAGTATCCACAAAAAATAGTAAAACAGATCCCCAACAACGGCGCCAAAAACTTGTTGTCTCTTTTGGAGAACATAAAATCATGCTAGTATACACGGTCACAAGTAATAATATGATAAGTAAAATATCATTCCCATGGAGATTTGTTACTAGTGTTCGTTAATTACTAAAATTATTTCAACCTGATTTTATCCAAACAGTCGATAATTTGATGCAGTTTGACTAACTAATTTTTATAATAGTTTGTAAGAAAATTCTAGGATTGCAGTTTCACCAAATTAATCCACTTGAATCATTTTATTTTCTCTTGATTTATGTTCTCGTATTTTAAGTTGTTAACCAAGAACTCCTAATTTATCCATATATCTCTTCCGAGCTCCATATAGACACATCTCGCTAAAATAATTCACTATATTCCTATGAGAATTAAATTCAACCAGATTTATTAAGTTCTAAGTTCTCAAATAGTTACACATACAATAAAAGTATATTCCTATCCCTTATATATATATGTTATTTTATCACGAGCAACACACAAAAATGCCTTTTCCAAGTTTATTTAAGTGTTACAGATCAATTAATTAATCTTTCGATAATTAAAAGCATTAAGCACAGATAAAATAAACCGTTTCATAAATCATTCAAAAATAATTAATTCAAGTTTCATAATTTAAGCTACACTGCAACCCTAGAACAAATAAATTAGTTCATAGCAGAAATTAAAATTACAATACAACAATAATCAGACATTTTAGAGAAATAAAATTTAAAAGAAAAAGATTAGAAGAAACTCTTTCACGATTCCTCAATGAAAAATAAATTTCTTCCCTTTTCTTCTTCTTTGCTGCCTTCTTTCTCTCTATTTCCTAAGAAAATAAAAACATAAAAATGTTAAAGAAAAGTTTATGCATGTTGTAGAGAACACGCAGAGAAGAAACAGAAAATTAAAGTGAATTGGAAAAAATGAAAAACTAAAATCCTCCAAAAACTCCCCCAACGTCTTTCCTCGCATCTCTAAATATACCACCCCTAAATAATTTTTTTTTATAAAAATGCATGTAATGGGGACATAAATACACGGGGAATAATAAAAGGCAAACACGCGTGGGGATGAAATCTGTTCCACTGGAAGAGTGCGATATTTCCTGTGTTTTGATTTCACAAAATGTGTGCCATCGCCATATTATTGGCTAGAAGATTAAGGAAACACGTGGCAGCTTCATATTCAGTGCAACAAGAGGGCACACACTAATTTGATGAACCACGCAACATGGGATATAAGCGCTCTGCTCGGTGTGAGACAGCTTGATTCTACTCGCGTACGAATCTGGCCCATTCAAATTTGATCCAAAAGAGCGATGAGATGCGCCTCGGGAGAATATTCTGCTTAGCCAACACTTGGGTCCCATTGTCGCGTATGGATTCCACACGCCTGATCCTGACCGTTGATTGGAAGATCGAACGATGGGTGTTGCGCGTTGTTAATGGCACAAGTGCCCTCCTTCTCCTGCGCAGGAAAATCAACTTTCCTTAATTGCATTTTAACACTCAAATTTAATTCAAATTAACTTCTAATCTTTTGATATTTACAATTTCACCCATTTTAAATTCAAATTATATTTTTAGCTTTTATTAATTACAAGTAAGTTCTTTTTTTATTCAAATTTATTAATTTTCTTAAAAATATATTTATTAAAAAAATTATAGTAAATATTAATTTAATTAATTAAAAATTAACTAAAAATGTCAAGAACATAACAATTATAGTTAATAAAATAGACAAAAATAACTGTATAAAATATAGTTATCACATACTTAACACAACAGTCTTTCCTGACACAATTCAATTCTCACTTTATGTTCATTTTGGCCATGAACATATTCCTAGTTCTGTGAGAGTCTCTAAAGAATTGAGTCCTATACAATTCTCTTTCAAACTGGTCCCACTACTAAATCACAGAGGTGATCCCTTATCTTTAAAAGTAATCCGTAAAGAGTAACTTGCATATTCTGCTTGGTATTCTCTTCATAAAAATCATTTAAAGCCTTAACTTACCCTGTATCTTATGGGTATCATTGTTTTTATCATAGGAATGGACTTGAGGGTAAACACCCATATTAATCTCATTAAGTCTTTATAATTATGTTGTCCCTTTGAACCTAGATCTTGGTATCTTCAGTCAAATAGGTTGGGTTTTCTTTGCAAATCCTTATTCATTCATGGGCTTTAGTCTTATTCCTCTCAATAACTTATAAACTAACTCTTAATTTAACCCTTTGATAAAGGGATCTGATATGTTATCCTTTGACTTCATATAGTCAATAGATATAACCCCAGTTTAGAGTAGTTTTCTAATGGTATTATGTCTATGACTTATATGTCAAGACTTACCATTATACATATTACTCTGTGCTCTGCCAATAGCAGATTGGCTATGACAATGGATGCATATTGCAGATACAAGCTTCACCCACTTAGGAATATCTTCTAAAAAATTGCATAGCCATTCAGCTTCTTTACCACATTTATTCAAAGTGATAAACTCAAATTCTATCGTGGATCTAGAAATGTATATCTATTTAGAAGACTACCATAAAAAAGCTGCACCACCCAATATGAATACATATCCACTGGTAGACTTTGAGTCTTTCATGTCAGATATCCAATTTGCATTACTTTATCCTTCTAATATAGTTGGATATCTTGTGTAGTGCATTCCATAGTTAAATGTGTATCTTAAGTATCTATGTAGTCTTGTAATATCTTTCCAATGATCAGATCCTAGATTACTAGTATATTTACTTAGTTTGCTTATAGGATAAGCCATGTCTGGTCTCGTACAACTTATTAAGTACATAAGAATTCCTGTCACTCTCACTTAATTGAGACACATTCTCACTTTTATTTTTAGATAGGTGTAGATTTACATCTATTGGTGTTCTCATAATTCAAGAATCACCATTGTTGAATTTCTCAAGTATTTTGTCAAAATAATGACATTGACTTAAAATGAGACCGCTATATATCCTTGATATCTTAATTCCTAGAATTACATCAACATGCCCCATGTATTTCATATCAAACCTTGAATTCAACATAGTCATAGTAGATTTGATCATTTGATCATTACTACCCATAATTAGCATGTCATCAATGTAAAGACACAAGATAACATAACTGATAACTGTATTTTATATAGTTATTTTCATCGATTTTATTAATGATAATTGCTATGTTCTTTACATTTTTGTTTAATTTTAGTTAAATAAATTAATATTTACCTTTTATGTGTGAAGAAATACATTTTTAATAAAATTAAATAATTTGTATCGAAAATGTACTAAATTTCATATTTATGTCCACAAATATAATTTCAAATAATATAGTTCTTAATTACAATTTATAAAAATCGAAAATATAATTTAAATTGAATTTGGGCTTAATTATAATTATTAAAAGTTTAAAAATTTAATTTAAAATTAGCAAAGGGCTTAACTGTAATTTAAGAAAGTTCAAAATGTAATTTGAATTAAATTTGTGGGTCAAAATGCAATTAATTAAAGTTTGATTTTCTGCCCAAGTGAGAAGAATCCACGCGCTAATCTTCACGCGTGAAACGTGGACCGTCCGATCAAAGAAGAAACGGCTGAGATTTGCGCGTCCTTATTACACCCGACCAAAGCGAGTGGGTGCAGGTCTTTATTCTTCACGCGGCTCGGCACCAGTGGGGCCTACCTACCGTGCAATCCGGCGTGCAAGGTAGGACCCACGTGTCTGTTACGCTTCTGCCAAAGGTTGTAATCTCGTGCGGCTGAACCACGTGCAATCGTTCCCTCCAACCATTTAATGTATGCCACGTGTCCAACGTTCCCCTTGCACGAATCAAGAGCGGACACGTGGTACGTTTCGGGGAATGAAAAAGTGCCGAAGCTCGCACCCGTTCCAGCCGCTGTCCCCCACGTCTCGCGCCGCAATCCGATGCGACAATTCTCCGCAAGCCCGTCCTTGCTTCCCTGTTATTTTCTGCCACGTGTCACACCAATCTATTCAGCGAATCAAACGCTGACACGTGGCATGCACAATGAATTTAAAAAAATGCAGAAACGGCTCCTTGTCTCGCGTGAATTAAAATAAGGTTTTGATTTTCGTGTGACCGCGGATATTAAGGGGAATGTCGGGGTTTTATTTTCGATACAAATTGTTACATCAACATGCCCCATGTATTTCATATCAAACCTTGAATTCAACATAGTCATAGTAGATTTGATCATTACTACCCATAATTAGCATGTCATCAATGTAAAGACACAAGATAACATAACCATCTTTGAATTTCTCATAATTCAAGAATCACCATTGTTGAATTTCTCAAGTATTTTGTCAAAATAATGACATTGACTTAAAATGAGACCGCTTGATATCCTTGATATCTTAATTCCTAGAATTACATCAACATGCCCCATGTATTTCATATCACACCTTGAATTCAACATAGTCATAGTAGATTTGATCATTTGATCATTACTACCCATAATTAGCATGTCATAAATGTAAAGACACAAAATAACATAACCATCTTCTTTATCCTTAATATATACACATTTGTCACATTCATTCATTTTAAAGCCATTTGTCCTCAACAAGATGCACCTGGTCTTAAACCCTAGAACTCTTAAAATGAGAAACATGTAATCCTAAATATGTTCACAATTGTGGTAATTAAGGAGGAATATTAATTACCGTGAAAGATTGTCATGTCGATTAAAAGTACATTGTAGTTCTATAAATGTTGATAAAGGATTATCATTTAATGACACGAGTATATAAAATGAGTAAATGGATTGTGTTTTGTGTCATTAATGTTTCCATTGTGTCTTTAGAATCTTACATATGAAATGTGTAGCTTTTTCACATGAGAAGTATATAATGTGATTACTATTTAAATACTATCTTATGAGAGGAATGAAATAGTAGTTCGTTGTGTACAACCTGTGTGGAAAAAATCTATATGTTAATATTATCATTGTCCTTCGATTTTGAGTTATGATATTATTAGGCCCCTTGGTAAAGTGGAATTATATCACATGCAATATAACTGATGTGGTTATAGTTATAACTCACTTGAGAGACCAAGAAAACAAATATAATGCAAAATTGACACGATCCTATTTTGCATATTATTCATAATATCATGTGACAAGGATAGACACAAAATTAGTGGATCAAGTAAATAATTGCTATGTCATTAGGAAAAATATAATATAATGATAGAATCTCTTATAGTCAATAATATAAAGTTTTATATTATTGCCAAGATGATATAGATCCTCTATACAGTCGCACCAACTGAAGAGAAACAATGAGTATTTTACATTTCATAATGATATATAAGATAAAATGCATGAGATGAAATGCTAAAATAAAATATCATGAGATGAAATGCTAAAATAAGATGTCATAATATGACATGCTTAGACCATAAATAAATTTGTGAAGTTATGCAAATATTATTTGGTATAATGTTTGAATGCATTATAAGGATAATAGAGACATTGTTTAATAAAATAATATGAATAATATTATTTGTTCATAAATTAATTTATTAAACCAATTACAAGTTGAGATTAAAGAGAGCATAAGATGGCTAAACAAGGCTAGTGGAATTTGTGTAATTGATTCAAACCTTACACAAAGAGTTCCCTAACCCTTGCCTATTTAAGGAGGCATAATTGAGGAAAATAAAGCCAATATGCTGTCTCCAAAACCTTAGCCAAAATGTTCCATTTTCAGTAGCCAAGATTTTCCTTCTCCTAGGCCAAAACTTGGAAAGGCTTGCTCAAGGCCAAAACCTAGGTGGTTCAACCCTAGGCCAAAAGTCTCTTATATCATCTCTATTGCTAGGTGGTTAGATATAAGTCTTGAACTCTACATCCATCTATCTAAGAGGTGTGGTAGTTTTTTGTTTAGGTTCAAGGTGAACCAAGAGGTGCTTCTGAAAGAGAGGTGGTTTCTAAGAGATATAGAAGGGAAATCGACTTCCCTCTACTCAAGAGATTTGACAATATCTTAAGTTAAAGATAATATTCTTCATCTTTAGTAATAAGGTATATGATATTTGTTTATTTTATTTAGTGTATATTAGGTGTTTTTTGAAATACTTAAGAGAAAATCTTGCTTGCAATTGTCATACAAATGAGGTCCTTTTATGTATTGAGCCAAGTGGTGATAGGAAAATTTTAAATTCTCACCATATATGCATACACATGAAATCCCAACATGCATGTGAATCGATCCCTGACATGGCATGGGCGACTCTGAAGTGGATTTTGGGCAGTTTTGTCCTTTGCTCCATTTTTTAACTTATTTATGATGTATTGCATCCAATATTTTTTTTCTTCAAATCTTTAAATTATTTTTGAAGAAAAAATACCTGAAAAAAACAATAAAAATACCCATGATTCCAAAAAATAAATTTATATAAAAATATGATAAAATCATATAAATATAAATCCATTTAATCAATTAAAGTGCATTAAATCATGATAATTTTAGTGCTTTTTAAGCACTCATCAGTCAACTCCATCCTAAAAATACAATGAAACCCAACAAGAAGAAATGGAGCTTAAGACTAGGTGATGCACTTTAGGCATATAAAATAGCATACAAAACATCCATTGGAATGTCACCATTTTGGTTATTGTATGGTAAAATATGTCATCTTTTAATAGAGTTCAAACACAAGGCCTTTTAGGTCATAAATGATGCAACATGGACCTAGAGGAAGTAGGGGACCAGATAACGTTGCAATTAAATGAATTAGAGGAGATTTAAAATGAAGCCTATGATAATGCATGAATTTACAAGGAGAAAATGAAGGTGTCACATGATAAGATGCTATCAAGGAAGAACTTCCAAGTTAAAAAAAAGTACTCTCATTCAATTCTCACCTTAAATTATTTCCTAGTGAGCTTTGTCCGTATTGGGTTGGTTCCTTTAGTATTATCAATGTCTTTGTTCCTAGTGTAGTGGAACTCCAGGATGAGAGAACAGGAAAATAATTTCAAATAAATGGACTCAAACTAAAACTTTGTTATGAAATTTTTGATAAAAGTCATTTGAACGAGATCTAATTCTATGAGCCAACTTACAAAGACAATTGAGAATTGAATGAGTCTGACTGAGGACATTAAACCAAGAGCACTTTGTGGGAGAAAACCTACTAGATTTGTTTTCTACTTTCATTTGACTTATTTTTATATCATAAATATGTATGTTCTTACATTGAGAACAATGTAAGAATTAGGTGTAAAGGAGTGTTAATATATCACTATCAATATTTCTTGCTTTATTAGTTTATTATGCTCTAGGTAGCATAATTTGTTTTTGATTTTAGTATTTATATATTTCATTCTTTAGGATAGTTATAATTAATATTCTAGCTTGGAAAAATTCACTCTATTTATTTTCTACATCTATGATAAAATTAGCTGAAATAATGTCATGTTAAAAAGAATGATGAATTTTGGTAAAATCTTAACATTGTTCCTAGGTAAAGGCAACTTTATGATAGTTTTTTTCTCACAACTTGCATGCATAATAGCTAAGCTAGTGCATCTCTTGGAACTTTACTATACTTTGAATGAATTATTGGAACTTTACTATACTTTGAATGAATTAGATGAGGATGCTAAAACTTCTATTTAGGTTTATCAATGTGAATGGGAAATGTATTTCTTGAAAAATGATTTAGCTAATAGGGTTAACATCTTTGGTAAATTTTTCCTAACTTAATATTGTTGTTCTTTCCAAAACAACCCCTTTAGTGAACCAATTTGAGCTTACATGAGCTAATTGTTTATACCCATTTCTTACCCTTTAAACTAAACACATTAGCCATACCCTATAGTTTAAGAAAAGTGAAATAGCATAAATGTTTAGATGCCCAACACACAAAAAAATAACCCTAGTTGTAATGTACCCCTATTAAAAATATATAAAAATACCAAGAATAAGTAGATAAGGGGGCAAGCTATAAACAATTACAAAAAATGGACATTGTATTGTCAAATATTGACGCCAATAATGATATTTAGGTTCAAAACAATGAAATTTGCCCCTATTTTGTTGGCATGATTGATCTTGTGATAGTATTAGCTATAGATCTCTTTCTCTTACTTCATTGCTTTTGAACTCTTGTTTTTTCCATTCACTTTTGTTTGATTGAATCAATAAAACTTAATCACAATACAACAGATTAAAAGATCTTTTTGATTTTGAGAAATGCTTTTGTAGAACAAAGAAGAAATTCTAAAGAAATGCCTATGGTAGTAGTTTGAAGGTCACTCATACCAAGTTTCATAGGGCCCAACTTGATAACAATAGACCAAGCCTTGTTTATCAGGTCGCATTTCTCTAGTTTACTTGAAATCCTCTATGAGAGCTGAATTGATTGCCTTCAAGGATTAGGTCATTTATGTAGGAGCTACCAAGCCCGAATTCCATATTCACCATATGAATGGGATACATAATTCATTAGGATCGTGTACTTGTCACCTGGATGATACCAAACATTAACTCTTTTATTCTCTTAACTTTGAGAAGTTAAGAGAATACTTAAGATCTAACTAGCCTATTTTCTCACAACTTTGCTAGGAATTCATTCCAATTTTTGTGTGACTTCATAATCCTATTAGCCAGTGCAACGTTTTCAGGTCGCTCCTCAACCTTCAATCAACTTACACTCAAAACACTTTTTAAGGTAATTTGTCTTCAATAGATAAAGGAAAAAAATAGCTCTCTAAAGATTCACCTCCAAATGGAACCAATAGTGTCCCTCGTAGGATAGGAACACCCTGAGAAAATTTTAGAGATCTTGTTCATTCATAGTTACCAAGATGATTGACAATTAGAAACCACGATAGATTGTGGTAAGGAAAATCATAGTGCCTTAGTAAGAGAAAATGTACTGGCTCTCCCTGTTTCTTCCAGTTCGATTCTTGCCTCCACCTCATCATCGCAAGGTCTAGTACCCATAATAAGAATTACCATTACTACAATAAAGGTACAACATCCAAAGAAAAAAACTTGGCTCTAAGAGTGAACCCACTCACAAAACCAAAGACAAACATCAAATTGAGAAGATGCCCCATGAACTAGATGCTAACAACCTAACCTAGATATGGAAATAATATAATATATCATCTATGATAGGGATGATACATATTCCTTGTCATATCTACAATGCGAATGATCCTTCTGTGAGGTGGTGGGTTATCCATTCCATTAGATCAAGCTAGAACTTAGGTGTCCATTGCCCCATCCAAGTTATGGACATGGATGACTTCTAATTTGACAAAGTCATTCTAAATGACACCATGGTAGTGATGCCAAGCGGGCTAGGGCTAGAGAAGCCTACAAGGAGAAATAGGCTTCCAATGGGGAAAAGATGATTTCTTGCCTATTGGAGGTAAAATCTTACACTTCATTTTCCCTCCTCTTTATTTCCCTTCATTTTTAAACTTCATTGTTTCACATCGCTACTTTCTAACACTTGTATTTTGTTAGGTTCTAGCATTGGCTAGAAATGGCGAGCTTCCCCTCAGGGCATACAAATGCAAGGTACAAGATAGTCGCTTAGAAATAGTGAGGTATGAAAAGGCTTTAGAGGATAAGGATGCCTTCCTACTTGAAAATGAGGTCAGAATTATGATCCTTGAAGGTGACGTTCTAGATTAATCTGAAAAACTAAAGAAAGCAAACCATTTTTCCTACGGGTAAAGTTTAAGAGCATCCCACTGTGAAGAGGAAAATAGAGGCTAAGGCACTTGCAAGATCTCTATAAAACCAGATAGGTTTGTTATTTGAGTTAGTTAGCACGATTGGCCCTCTCTACTTGCATGTCATCCACGTTTCATGCCTGATCAGCTCTTATGCTTGCGTGAAATCCATGTGGAGTCTTCTAATTGGTGATGTATTAAAAAAATCATAAAAATTCCAAAATATTTCTAAAAGTTATTTTTATCCCTTTTCATTAGAAATTTTATATTTTAATGTTTTTAATCCCAAAATACTAATTATTGAATAAAAAGAGAAAATATTAAGTAGAAAATGGCATTGATGACTCTACTTTATAGTCTCATCACACCCCCAAACTTAACTCTTTGCTTGTCTATAAGCAAGGTGAAGCCTAACTAAATAAACTGACATGGGTAGTATATTCTTAAATATATATGTATTAAAACATGCATATTTAGTAAAAAATATTCCCCTCAAAAGTTGTACAATTCTATGATAAGGAGGTTCACATATTCATCAATCAATGTTCAATGATTACAAGGATATGAAGTTTTTTAAAAAAATTGATCCGTGTGAGTGTTTTGTACTTGATATCATCAAATGCACTCATGAAATCAACCTATATGAGCATGCTAATGAATTCAATCTTAGAATAATTCTCATGTCTATTTTTCACATCCCTTTCCACTAATATAAATATGCACTTAGTTAAAGATCATTAAAGACTTTACATGCTTACAATGCAAAGCTTTGGTAGGGGTCGATGAATGAAGATATTTAGGCTCTTTTTATACCTTATTTGCCTTTTTTCATCATGCATTTTTTAACTACAACTAAACTTTTACTTGATATTTTAGTACACCCAGTCTTATCGTTATTTTCATATTATTTTATTCAACATCTTATTTTGGTAACTTCACAACACCTCTAAATTTAATTTCAAATTTATTTTCTTTTTCTTTAGAGGTATAATTGTGCTATGAGTTTTTCTTTTCTTTTCTTTTTTTCATAAGGTGCATTACATTTCATCTTACTCTATAGCATAACACATTATTTCATTTTTTTTTCTTTTCATACAAGCTAAAGGTGCAAGAGTAAAGGTCATGCTTATTGGTTAGATAAAATGTGGCTTAAAGATATGAAATGTTCTTTCTTAGGCTCAAATGGGTGACTATAGATATTAACAATGGTTAACTTAAAAGGCTCAATCGATACAAATAAGGCTTGAATCATTTCTTTTGCTAATTAGTATTTACGATTTTGCCTCAAGGGATGATCAAATAGATTCTAAAATATGGAAGATCTCATCAACTCGCACAAGTCACCACAAATTTTCTCTCAATAAGAACATCAAAACCAATCATGAACATGTGCATAAAAATTTGAATCAATCCAATCAAAACTAATAAGCATATCACCTAATTAATGTAATAATCTTAATGAGCATGTTACATTTCTCATCCTAGTCATGACAATCAATTTTTATCATTGAATTCATACGTTTTATATCAAGCATGCATGTATTTAGTTTCCATATATTTATAAATTTTTACCCAAATAATGATTAACTATATCTTAAAAATTAAAAATACATACTAAATACCAAAGTAGAAAATGAAGTTCCCTCCCCAAACTTAAATTGCATATTGTTTCAATTGTGCACATATAAATATGAAAAAGTAAAAGGAAAGAAAACTCCCTTAGTTCTAACGCACCAAATCTATCATTGAAATGCTCAATCTTTCGTGCTATTTAGCTCCACATTTATTCACCTACAAAAAAATATATATATAAGTAAAATAAGATTGGTTTGCCTCCCAACCAACGTCACATTTAACATCCTTGACTAGATTTTCATATCATGTCCTAAGGTACATCCCCCTGGGTCCATTTACTATTATGTTTGGCAAAAAATAGTTTACATATTGATTTGTTCAATAATATTTTATATTCCAATTTAAATACACGGTGCTTAACTATCTTATCATCCTATATTTTTGTTTTTTTTTTTGTACTCTTTGGCATTCTTATGAGCACTCTTCCGTAGCTCATCTAACTTATGTATTTGCAACATCTTTTTTACCTCTATATTGGACTCTTTTGCTTGCCCACTTGATTGGGGATGGAAGGGTAAAGATGTATGGTCTAAACCTAATGGCCCTTCAATAGATGGTTTGATCTTATATCCTATCTCAAAACTCTACAAAGCTATATTTGGCATACACATGGGAGGTACAACTTCCAAATAGTTCACACAATCAACAATATTAATCAAATATTCCATACTTACATAATTAAAACATATTGAGTTATTTCTTGGTGAGTTTACTTCAATATTCACATAATCATGTGTAATATTCTTAAGTGTGGGTGACTCAATAGATTTTTTCAAGTTATCATTATCATTTGTAACATCTATCCTTAAGCATTCATTAGTATTATCAATATCAGGTTGTTCAAATGCCTTAAAACATTAACTATCACTTTTTCATCTTGCACTCTTATTGTAAGTTCACCTTTTTGTACATCAATGAGTGTTTTTCTGGTTGCTAAGAATGGCCAACAAAGTACAATAGGAATGTTGTGGTCCTTTTCCATGTCTAGTCTAGTGACATTGGTCAAAAAAATGAACTTTTTTACTTTTACTAGCACATCTTCTACCACTCATTGGGATCACTTAATAGATTGATCTACCATTTGTAATGTTACTGAAGTGAGTTTGGCTTTACCAGCCCCCTTAATCTCTTGAAGATCGATAATGCCATAAGGTTAATGCTTGAACCTAAGTCACATAGCCGTTTCTCAAAGTTCGTGTTTCCAATTGTACAAGGAATATCTATGATACCTAGATCCTTCAATTTTTGGGGTAGTTTTCTAGCAAGAATAGAACTACAATTTTCAGTTAAGGTTATTGTTTCATTATCTCTAAGCCTTCTTTTCTTTGACTAGATGTCTTTTATAAATTTGGCATAAAAATGTGTTTGTTCAAGTGTTTCTGCAAATGATATGTTTATATACAGCATCTTGAATACTTCCAAAAATTATAAAAACTACTTGTCTAACTTTTACTTTTACTATCTTAAAAGGAAAGAATAGTGGGCTTGTAGATGTTGCTTTTCTTTAGCTAATTTATTTCCTTTTCAATGCTCTATTTATCCACTTTTTCCTCCTCATCCTTGTTAGTTTTCTATTTCTCCTCATCCTTTTGATTATTATTTTCCTTCTCATCCTTTTGAGTCACATATTCCTCCTCTAAAATTTTACCACTCCTCAAGGCTATGGCATTGCAATACTCCTTAAGGCCTTTAACTTATAGCCTAGGAAAGTTTCCCTATTTGAGAGTCTAAATTTCGAATTGAATCCTCTTGAGTGGATGATGAGTGCTCAAAAAGCACTAAAATTACCATGATTTTATGCTCATTAATTGATTAAAAATATATATATTTATATGTTTTATCATATATTTATATAAATTTGTCTTTTTCGGAATCACGGATATTTTTATTGTTTTTCAGGTATTTTCACTTAAAAACGTAACTTAAAGACTCAAAGAGCAATACTGGAAGCAATACATCACAATTATATTACTAAATAAATGGGTCAAGGTCAACAAATATGGAAAAATTGGACAAAATGGGTCAAAAAGGTCAAAAATGTCAAAAAGGAGAAAATCGCTACCGGAGTCGCCCATCTCACAAGGCTACAATAGCGCCAAGTCAGCGCATGGGTACTGTTCATCCGCAGGTAATGTATGCACCCGCGGTATCGTTTCATCCGCGCGACTGCGCGCGCCCAACTTCCCTCCGCGCGCGCCGACACCATTTCGCCCCATTTTTCACGTGCAGCTGCCCCCATGACGTCATGCTGACGTCATTAATGACCTCAACATTTCCATTACGTGTTTTTGCATTTTTTAACATTTTTTTAACATTTTTTTACTCATTTTTTCTCTCCATCCTCACCTATAAATACCCCCCTTCCCTTCACTTCAAAAACACACCTCAAAACACACTTCTCTCTTCTTTCTTTCTCTCCATTTCTTAGTTGTTAGTTTTTTTTATGTTTTAGCTAGTTTTTCTTATGTTTTAGCTAGTTTCTCTTAGTTTTAGAGTTCTTCCCTCTTTGGGAAGAACTAGTTATGTTTTTGTAATTTATTAGCTTTTTGATTCAATAAATGGGAGTGCAAATTCCGTTTGGAGGTTTTCTAGCTTCTGAATGGCATCAAGATCGTAAGGATTTTATTTTCTTTGCAGTTATTTTTTATGCTTTATTCTTACATGTTATATTTAATTTGTCTGTGATTAAATTTAACTGTGCTAGCTGTTTGTAAAAATGATATAATAATAATGTTGTTATGCTTGCGAAATATTAAATAGGTAAAAATCTCTAAAATGAATTGATTTTATTTTTATTCAAGATTTTATTGGACACCTTTAATAAAGTTTAAACTGTCTAACCCCACCAAAGGTGGCATTTAAATGGTTCATTTTCAATCTCTTAGAAAAAAGAATTAATTTAATTAACCAAATTAGTTATCAACCCCACCCATAGGTGTTAATGGATTTTTTTAGTTAACAAAGAATATCTAACTCCACCAAATGTGGTATTCATACAAAAAAGGAAGAATCAATAAATATCAATTCATATCTTTAATAACCTAAATAATACGAGCAAGCATAATTAACTTAGTTATTATATCCATAAATACTCCGCCATTATAAATGAACATAATTTGCATGAATGTTTATTGAATCTATGTTTATTTTTATGTTAGTAGATTAAAAACACAAAACCCAAAATATCGTGACAGGATGTTTAGGATTTAATTTCGTTTTTAAAAGTTTGAATAATAAATTAAAAACCACATACATTCCTTCCTTAGATTGACCTTGGGAGTATACTTATCATTTTCTATGAAATGATTCGTGCACTTGCGAGAGTTTTATAAATATTAAAACCAAAGTATTGGCAAAATCGGCGATGCCGGTTTTCACTCATCAAGTTTTCGTTAATTAAAGTATTTGGCGATCCCGATTCTGCTCATCAAGGTTTTGGCACCGTTGCTGGGGAAGGAATAGCGTTTTTAATTTATTTATCAAAATTTTAAAAATATTTTTGTGTTGTAAATAATTGTGATTTTTTTTGTAAAAAAATAAAAAAAATTCATCAAATTTCAAATTTCATAAGAAATATAAAAAATATAAAAAATAAAAAAAAATTAATTATATCATAAATAGTAAAATAATTTAGAAATTTGAAATTTGAAGTAAAAAGTTTTTACCGTTCATGAATGTAAAAAAAATTAACAAAAAAAAAACTTTTTTAAATAAAAATTGTACAGTGAATAATAAAATAATTTAGAAATTTAAAATTTGAATTAAAAAAAAATTTACCGTTCATGAATAGTAAAAAAAATTCCAAAATTTTAAGTTAAAAAAAAACAAATGAAAACAAATTATATTGTAAATAGTAAAATAAAGTTACCATTCATAAATAGTTAAAAAAAGGTTTTAAAAATAAAAAAATAAAAATAAAAAAAATTCTAATTTTAAATTGTTTAATAAATATAGTGTTAATAGTAAAATAATTTTGGAATTTGAAATTTCAAAAAAAAATATAAAAAAAATAAAAAAAAATAAAAGTTTTTTTTACTTAACTTAATTAACCTAGATTTTTACTTTAATTAACCTAGATTTTTATTTAATTTAACTTAATTAACTTAGATTTTTTTACTTCACTTAACTTAATTAACTTTTTTTTTACTAACTTAATTAACTTAGATTTTTTTTAACTAAACTTAATTAACTTAGATTTTTTTTAATTCACTTGACTTAATTAACCTTTTCTTTAAACTTAATTAACTTAGATTTTCATTAACTTAAATTTTTATTTAACTTAATTTAATAACATGAAAAGTAAAGATCTAAGGGAGTTTTGTCTAGGAGACTAGTTCTTGGAAGCCTTTGTGCCACTAGTCTTTCCTGGGAGCACTCTTGGTTAATACTGATTATGTTATTTAAAAAAAATATAAAAAAATATAAAAATAAAAAAAAATAAAAAATTTTAGGGTTTAACTAGTTTTGTTTAGTGTTTTGTATTAAATACCATGTAAATTTTCTCTAAATTTTTTTATTTTGTTGACAGGAGTTTTAAATTTACTTTTACAATAGTCTATGCGTGGTAGGAGATCCTTAGGAAACCCCCTTACACCATATGTAAATAATATTCATAAATTTAAACAAGTGTCAACAAAACTGGATTCCACCCATCAACCTGTTTTTGAGCCAAACATAGAACCAAGTCTAAATCCTTTACTAGAACCGAAAGAAATGGAAGAAAACCAACATGTTAGGGAAACCACTATGAAGGAGTTTGCAAGACCGGTGATTGGCAAGAATCGCCGCTATCCAATGGGTGAGGCTGCTTGAAATTATGACCTAAAAAATATTCATTTTTCTATGCTTCCTTCCTTTTATGGGCTACCTAACGAAGATTCTCTTTCCTTTATGAGAGATTTCTATGCTACGGTCCAAACATTCCCCCTCGGTATTTTAAACGAGGATCAACATAGAATGAGATGTTTCCCTTACACCTTAAAGGATAAGGCCAAAGCTTGGTTAATGTCACTTCCCCCAAGTTCTCTGATGACATGGGAGAACATTTATAATAAATTCATGGGAAAATTCTATTCCCACCAAAAAAGATAAGAATTGAGAGGAAAGATTGCTACTTTCTCTCAGGTGGAAGGAGAACCATTCCATGAAGCTTGGAATATGTTCAAAATGTTTCTCACTCAATGTCCCTATCACAGCTTTCCCCTGCAGTTGCAGAACCAATTCTTTTACGATGGACTTACACAACAATGTTAGTTCATTGTCGACAACGCTGCAAGAGGAGCAATGGGAGAAAAGACTGCCTCAGAGACGTACAACATCTTTGAGATTTTGGGTGCTAATTCCCAACATAAAAGCTCACAAGTCAGAAAAGATGGAGTTCATGAAATCGATTCCAGTAATGAATTTCAACAATAACTTGTTCAATTGACCAAGCAAGTTGCCCTTCTCACTACGCAAACCAATACCAATAATGAACAATATGGTTTGTATAGAAACATGGGACATGGTACTGAAGCCTGTCCATATCAAAGAGAAACAACAACTGGACCTGAACAGGTTAATGTGTTGGGAACATATCAACAGAGACCTAGGTTTGACCCCAATTCAAATACCTATAGTCCTGGGTGGAGAAATCATCCAAATTTCTCCTGGAGGCAAAACAACCCTCCTTTCACTCAAAGCTCAAACCAGCCAGGCCAGCAATTCCACCCACCTATTCCAAGAAGCATTCCCAATAAACCAACCCTGGAGGACAACTTGAATTCTTTTATTCAAGTTTGTAAGGATAACCAATCTAAAATCAATCAACGGTTGGACTCTGTGGAAGCTTCTATCAAAAAGGTGGAAGTTCAAGTAGAATAGTTAGTTGAACATTTGCAAAAACAGAGCAAAGACTAATTTGATAGTCAAATGAATTCAATGAAGAGAAGATATTGAGTTTGTCATTCTGCAATCTCTAAGCAACGTCTTACTAGAAGACGATAAATTTTAGTCCTATATGGGAGGTCACCCATTATTGTATTTTCCTTTGTTTTAGTTTTATTTTGTGTGTAATAAAATTCAAATGAAATAAATTCGTTTGTTTCAAAAATTGTGTCCATTTGTTTAAATTTAGCAAAAAAAACAAAACAAAAATTTAGGTTCCTTGCACCTTTTTGCTTTAAGCCAATACATTTTATCAAGTTATAAATATTTCTTAGAGATATCTACTATTTTTTTAAGAGCTAAATCTTGATACACAATAGAAGGAAGAACAATTTCAACTACAAAATAACAATGGGAGATGCTGAAGATAGGCAGAAAATGATGAAACACTATACAATGCCAATCATTGGCAATGTAACTTCTGGCATCCAATTACAAGAGTCTGCAAGGAATTATGAATTGAAAAAGATTCATTATTCTTTGTTTCCTTCTTTTATGGTATCCCTAATGAAGACCCTTTGTATTTCATTCGAGAATTCTATGCTATTGTCCAAACCTTTCCACTACATGCAATTAATGAAGATCAACTTAGGATGAGGTGTTTTCCTTACACCCTCAAAGATAAAGCTTGGTCATGGTTCATTACTCTAAAGTCGGGTTCTCTTAAAACTTGGGAGGCAGTCTATGAAATTTTTATGGGTAGGTTCTATTCCTATCAAAAGACTGTTGATCTAAGGACAAAGATAGCAACATTTTCTCAAATGTATGAAGAGCCTTTTCATGAAGCTTGGGAACGATTCAAACTCATTTTCATTCAATGTCAAAATCATAGCTTTCCATTACAGCTACAAAACCAATTCTTTTATGATGGATTAACACTACAGAGTCAATACATGATTGATAATTCTGCTGGAGGTGCTGTAGGAGAAAAGACCGTAGAGGAAACCTATAATCTTTATGAGCTATTGGGTTCTAATTCTCAACAAAGAGGTGGTAGAAGGAAAGCAAGGGTCAATGAAGTTGGCTCTGATAATGAGATAACCTTGCAACTTGCTGAATTGACTAAACAAGTGCAACTTCTCACTACCCACCAAATTTCCAATCAAGAGGTGTGTGAAGTGTGTTGTTCAATTGGGCATCGTACTCATAATTGTTCAAATACTTGTGATTCTAGTGTCGATGCCATAGAGGAAGTCAAATCTTTTCAAAGGTATCATCTAAACACCTATAATAACCCATCCTACACCCAATGTCCAACACTAAGGTCGGATAACAACCACCCTTACCCACCAAGCCAATCTTTTAAGCCAACCTTAGAAGATAGCTTGAATGCTTTTATTCAAGTTAGTTGTGACAACCAATTGATGACTAATCAAAGGTTGAACACCATGGAGGCTTCGGTTAAAAGGATTGAATCTAAAGTTGGGAAACTGGCTGAACAAATGCAAAAGAAAGAACCAGGAAAGTCAGCCTACCAACTGTAACAAGCAAAGGCTGTAAGAACCCTTCGAAGTGGTAAGGTAATCAATACCAGTTTTCCTGAAATCTCTAACAATCTACCTTGTAGTTCAGGTAACAAAGAAGGTAATATTCTAATATCGCAAAAAGGAGAAACAAGTGTTAAACTTAACAAGCCTTCTGAAAAACTCATTGGGGGGTCATCTGACACCCCTAAAATTCAAAAGACAGCAGAACCACACCAGATGCAAGTACCTTTTCCCCACCAGTTAAAATAATCCAAACAAGATAAGCAATTCTATGATCTTTTTAATATGCTCTCTAAAGTAAATATCAATTTACCATTATTAGAAGTGATCATGAATGTGCCCTCATATGCCAAGTTTTTCAAAGAGTTGAACACTAAGAAAAGGAGGTATGAACTGAATGAATGAGTAGTAGTATCAGAAATTTCTAGCGCTGTACTTCAGCACAAACTACCCCCTAATTTGAAAGACCCTAGAAGTTTTATTATAAACATAACTATGGGGGATAGGAAGGTTGCTAAAGCAATGCTTGATTTAGGTGCTAGTATAAATTTGATGCCATACTCTATATTCTTACAGCTCAATCTTGGGCATTTAAAACCCACAACTATGTCCCTTCAACTTGCAGATAGATCTCTTAAATATCCAAAGGGAATAGTTAAGGATGTGTTGGTTGATGAGCGAAAACCGACATCGCCGATTCTGCCAATACTTTGGTTTTATATTTATAAAACTCTCGCAAGTGCACGAATCATTTCGTAGAAAATGATAAGTATACTCCCAAGGTCGATCTAAGGAAGGAATGTATGTGGTTTTTAATTTATTATTCAAACTTTTAAAAACGAAATTAAATCCTAAACATCCTGTCACGATATTTTGGGGTTTTGTGTTTTTAATCTACTTACATAAAAATAAACATAGATTCAATAAACATTCATGCAAATTTTATCTTTTATAAATAGTGGAGTATTTATGGATATAATAACTAAGTTAATTATGCTTGCTCGTATTATTTAGGTTATTAAAGATATGAATTGATATTTATTGATTCTCCCTTTTTTGTATGAATACCACCTTTGGTGGGGTTAGATATTCTTTGTTAACTAAACAAATCAATTAACACCTATGGGTGGGGTTGATAACTAATTTGGTTAATTAAATTAATTCCTTTTTCTAAGAGATTGAAAATGAACCATTTAAATGCCACCTTTGGTGGGGTTAGACAGTTTAAACTTTATTCAAGGTGTCCAAATTAAACCTAAGAATTTAGTTATCCGAGTACTAACTTTCAAGTTTTAAAACCACTACTGAAAACATGTTGTCAATACATTTTCAGATAATAATTCTTATAAAAACTTTTGAAATAGAGCTTCACTCTAACTACCGGGCGATTGTACCAACAAATAAAAGAGCACTACTCTAAATCAGACCGGATAACTAAACCTTAAAATCTAATTTTCAGATTTAAGTTTGTAATGAAAAATAATATATTTCTCTCTAACATTCTTAATATAAAATCTTGAATAAAAATAAAATCAATTCATTTTAGAGATTTTTACCTATTTAATATTTCGCAAGCATAACAACGTTATTATTATATCATGTTTACAAATAGCTAGCATAGTTAAATTTAATCACAGACAAATTAAATATAACATGTAAGAATAAAGCATAAAAAATAACTACAAAGAAAATAAAATCCTTACAGTACTTCGATGCCATTCCCGTTGCTAGAAAAACTCCAAGCGGAATTTGCACTCCCATTTATTGAATCAAAGAGCTAAAATATTACAAAAACATAACTAGTTCTTCCCAAAAAGGGAAGAACTCTAAATCTAAGAGAAATTAACTAAGAAAAACTAAAAACTAAAGAATCCTAAAAATCTAAGAAAAGAGAGAAAAGAATGTATTTGGAGGTGTTTTTAGGTGTGTTTTGAAGTGAATGGAAGGGGGTAATTATAGGTGAGGATGGAGAGAAAAATGAGTAAAAAAATGTAAAAACACGTAATGGAAATGCTGACGTCATTGATGACGTCAGCATGATGTCATGGGGCGGCTGCACGTGAAAAATGAGTGTCGGCGCGCGCGGATGAACAAGAACCAGCGCGTTAGCCGCTGCGCGCATTGAACAGAACCCGCAGGTAGCGCGCATTGAACGTAACTAACCTCGCGCAAGTGCCGCGCGCATGAACAAGAACCCGCGATCTTGCGCGTACGAACGCACCTCGCGCGCAAATTTGGGGCCGAGTCTTGGGCGCGGTGGCTGGGTGGCGCGGCGGCGCGTTTTTCTCCTTTTTGACATTTTTGACCTTTTTGACCCATTTTGTCCAATTTTTCCATATTTGTCGACCTTTACGCATTTATTTATTAATATATTTGTGATGTATTGCTTCCAGTATTCCTCTTTGAGTCTTTAAGTTGCATTTTTAAGCCAAAATACCTGAAAAACAATAAAAATACCCGTGATTCCGAAAAGACAAATTTATATAAATATATGATAAAACATATAAATATATATATTTTTAATCAATTAATTTGCATAAAATCATGGTTATTTTAAGGCTTTTTGAGCACTTATCATTGGTACAGGTAGACAAACTGATAATACCTGTTGACTTTGTGGTTCTAGATATGCAAGAAAATCCAGCATTGGACAAAGAGCACACAATATTGCTTGGTAGACCATTTATGGCAACGACTAAAACTATTATTGATGTCCAAGATGGAAATTTGACAATGACAGTCTTAGGAGAGACTGTTCATTTTAAAGTTTTTGATTCATCACCTTTTCCTTCTATTTCTGCCATCGATGAAATATTCGATGTTGACCCTTTGGATAATCTTGTCCAAAGCACCTTTTTCCAAACCAGAATAGAAGACAAACTTGAAATTGTTCTTACACTTGAAGAGGTTGAAGAAGATTTAGATGAGGAAATTAAGGGGTACCTTGAACAACTAGACAATGATGAAGTAATGACAAAATCTAGTACACTTTTAAATCTACTCAGTTCTTCATCTAGTAAAGAGGCCAATCCACCTGAACTTGAACTCAAAAACTTACCTGAGCACTTAAAATATGTGTTTTTGGGAGAAGGAGAAACTTATCCAGTGATAATTTCTTCAACCTTGAGCAAATCACAAGAAAAGGAACTCATCAAAGTGCTTAAACAGTTTAAGAAATCTATAGGTTGGAGTATAGGGGATATAAGAGGCATTAGTCCAACAATGTGTATGCACAAGATCAACTTGGAGGATGGTGCTAAACCTGTACGAGAGGCCCAAAGAAGACTAAACCCAAATATGCAAGAGGTAGTTAAAAAAGAAATTCTTAAATTATTAGAAGAAGGGATTATCTATCCTATTGCGGATAGTAAGTGGGTTAGTCCAGTGCATGTGGTACCAAAGAAATCTGGGATAACAGTTGTTAAAAATGACAAAAGTGAATTAGTGCCCACTAGAATAATCACTGGATGGAGAATGTGTATAGATTTTAGGAAACTAAATTTATATACGAAAAAGGATCACTTTCCTCTTCCATTCATTGATCAAATGTTGGAAAGATTAGCTGGGCACGAATTTTACTGTTTTTTGGATGGATTGTCTGGATATTATCAAGTACCTATAGCACTAGAAGATCAGGAAAAGACCACATTTACATGTCCTTTTGGGACATTTGCTTTTCGCAGAATGCCATTTGGATTATGCAATGCCCCTGCCACTTTCCAGAGATGCATGATATCTATTTTCTCGGACATGGTGGAAAAATTCATTGAGATTTTCATGGACGATTTCTCTGTCTTTGGGAACTCATTTGATGATTGCTTACATAAATTGAATTTGGTGTTAGAAAGATGCATTGAATGCAATCTCACCCTTAGTTGGGAGAAAAGTCATTTTATGATTCAACAAGGGATAGTTTTAGGACATATAATTTCAAACAAGGGTATTGAAGTTGATAAGGCAAAAGTTGAATTGATATCCAAACTACCTCCCCCTACATCTGTGAAGGGGATAAGAAGCTTCTTAGGACATGTAGGATTTTACAGACGATTTATTAAAGATTTCTCTAAAATAAGTCGTCCCTTATGTAACTTGCTATCCAAAGATGCTTATTTTGATTTCAACAATGACTGCCTTATTTCCTTTAATACCTTGAAAGATAAACTAACATCTACCCCTGTTATTATGGCACTAAACTGGTCTTTACCTTTTGAAATAATGTGTGACGCTTCTGATTATGCTATAGGAGCAGTCGTGGGACAAAGAGTGGATAAGCGCTTACATGTCATCTACTATGCTAGCAAAACACTCAATGCCCAAATGAATTATACCACCACTGAAAAGGAATTCTTGGCTATAGTGTTTTCTTTAGACAAATTTCGGTCTTATTTAGTAGGATCTAAAGTGATTGTGCATTCTGATCATGCTGCTTTAAGATACCTATTAAGTAAACCAAATTCCAAGCCAAGATTAATCAGGTGGGTCTTACTCTTACAAGAATTTGACCTAGAAATCAAGGATAAGAAAGGCAGTGAAAACTTAGTAGCTGACCATTTGTCTAGGTTGATTTCTGACTTCAATTCTCTTAAAGATGAGAGTAATGAAGATATAGTTGAAACCTTTCCTGATGAACAGTTATTTTTCATAGGTCCGAACCCATGGTATGCTGATATTGTAAACTATCTTGCCACTGGTGTTTTGCGACCTAACACTTCATATCAGGACAAGAAAAGGTTTTTTAAAACTATTAAGGACTATTTCTGGGATGACCCTTATTTATACAAGATTGGTCAAGATCAAGTCATCCGGAGATGTGTACCTGAAGAAGAACATAAGAGCATTCTAACTTTTTGTCATGAACTTCATTGTGGGGGTCATTTTGGTGGTGAAAAGACAGCCCGTAAGGTATTACAGTCTGGATTCTTTTGGCCCACTCTTTTTAAAGATGCTCATATGTTTTGTGCACAATGTGATAGATGTCAAAGAATAGGAAACATAAGCAAAAGAGATGGAATGCCTTTGACATCTAATTTAGTTGTTGAACTCTTTCATGTATGGGGGATTGACTTTATGGGTCCTTTTCCCCCATCTAATGGTTTTCAATATATTTTGGTTGCTGTGGATTATGTATCCAAGTGGGTAGAAGCTATCCCCACCAAAACCAATGATGCTAATGTTGTTGTGAAATTCTTGAAAGATTTAATATTCAGCAGGTTCGGAATGCCTAGAGCTATAATAAGTGATGGAGGTAGCCATTTTTGTAACAAACTCTTTGATGGAGTACTAAACAAGTACAACATCACACATAAAGTAGCTACTCCATATCATCCTCAAACTTCCGGTTTAGTGGAAGTAAGTAATAGGCAAATTAAGGGAATATTGGAACGCACTGTGCGTCCTTCAAGGAAGGATTGGGCATTTAAATTAAATGATGCCTTATGGGCATACCGCACCGCTTACAAAACACCTATTGGGATGAGCCCTTACCGATTAATCTTTGGGAAAGTGTGCCACCTTCCAGTTGAACTTGAACACAAGGCTTACTGGGCAATTAAAGAGTTAAACATGGATGTAGATAAAGCAGGTAAAAAACGATTACTCCAGCTTCATGAGTTGGAAGAAATTAGGAATGAAGCCTATGAGAATGCCAAATTATACAAAGAGCGTACTAAGCCCTATCATGACAAGGGGCTAGTTCCTAAGACTCTGCACCCTGGAATGAAAGTTCTTTTATTTAACTCTCGTTTGAGATTGTTTCCAGGAAAGTTGAGATCAAGATGGGATGGACCATTCAAAATAGTTCAGGTATTTGAACATGGAGTAGTAGAACTATTGGACTCCAAGACACAAAAAACGTTCAAAGTCAATGGCCATCGTGTCAAGCCTTATTTAGAAGAACCAAACAACATTGCTGAAATGGATTGCATTTGGCTGAGTAACCCTTAGCACCAAAAAGATACGTCTTGCTAAGACGTTAAACTAAGCGCTGGATGGGAGGCAACCCATCATTTTAGGTAATTGTTTTGTTATTTGTTTTATTTACTTGATTTTATTGTTTATTTCATTTTAATTACATGTGAATAATTTTTAAATTGTTAAAACTAAAAATATTTGTTGAGATGTTAGAAGTTCACAGTGATTTGTCTGTATAAACTTTAATGATGAATATGATGGAAGCACCTGCATTTTCCATTACTACTTGCACATTCTCAGGAAATAGGTAATCTTTCTTCTCTTTTCTCTTTATCTTTAATTTACAGTTGTTACATTGAGGACAATGTAAGTTCTAGGTTGGGGGTGGTGAAAAGTTACCATGCTTAATTAAAAAAAAAGTTTTAACAATTTAAATATATATATATATATATATATATACTTTTTCATTTTTTGTGTGTTTGGTTTTGTTTCTATTTTGTGAGATTTAGTAATTTTTGGAATTTAAAAAGAAAAAACTTTCTCACAAAAATTTATCATTTCTTTAAATCAAATTTAAGTAAATAGTTAAGTCTTTTGTACTGTTAGATTAATTTTTGAAAACATATCATGAAATATTTTGTAATTATTTTTGATAATTAGTTAGTTTTTGTCATAACTAGTATTTCTTGATAAGATGTAGAAATTATATTAAACCCAAAATCAGTGTTTATGAATTTTTTTTAGTGGAGACTACCTTTGTGAGATATAATTTGAGCCTAATTTTCTTTATTCAGAGTGAAATATATATTTTTTCTACTCCAAACACATTTCTTATTTCTTCAAATTTTTAGATGATCTCTATAGGTATTAGCATTAAATGTATGAATTTTTTCTCATCTTAATAGAGTATCATATATATATTTTTTATTATTTTTGCTTAGATTAAATGATTTGAGTAGAAATTGATAGTATATGCTTATATCTCATTCACGCATGACTACTACAAAAAACAAAAAGACATATCTGGGATTACCTAAACCAAGATCAAACAGAAAAGCCACAAAATTAACCACTCACCAAAATCCAAAAAAAAAGAAAGAAAATGTACAATCTGTACATGGTTTGACTCTCTAAAATATATATATATTGAGAAATATCTTCAGAAAAAAATAGAGAGATAAAGAATATATAGTATAATCTACATACTATAACCCACATTGCCTACAAAGTTGTGAGTAAAGGCTAATTACAAAAGAAGGATATAGGAAATAATTCCCTAAAAAGTCATTGCACTCTATTCATTTGTAAAAGGCATATATCTTGAAATTCTTTCTTAATGAGTTTGATTTATGCATGAAAATAATTTTTATATATGATATCTTTATAATTTATACATTTGATTGCTTTCATGAGATCAATGTTAAAATAACACTTTGAGCCTTTATTCTTTATACATATGCGAACATATTAGTTCATTTCTATACATCAACTCTTTCGCATATGAAATAGTATGAGTGTTTGAACCCATAGGATTCAGTGTTTTGAGAGTATTGACTTGTGAGGAATAGAGTCGAAGCGAATTCTGATTCATGACACTGAAATTGGGTGAAACTAAATTGATACATTTTTGACAGGAAATATGAAAATGATTTTCGACTAATTATTATAATAAATCATGATTGTTTAAAGAGATTAAAATAACTTATGCTTGAGATTTTAATTATGATCTTAAAGGAGATTAAAAAGTATGAGACATTTTTGTGATATGTTGTTAATTTGTGATTTTGTTGTAAATTTAATTTTTAATTTGTATGTTTTTATTGTTTCTTTTGATTTTTACATTTAGTTCAATGTTTGTGGGTATCATTTCTGAAAACCCTCACGAGACTCAAACTCGTCCACTAGGGCAACCTAGGGGTTTAAAGGCTTGTTGCATAGGCTAAATGCAACCGTGTCAATCCACGGAAGTGATTTAGGATAGTTTAATTTTTAGTTTTTATCGCTTCTCTTGCTAAGGGACTAGCAAGAAGGTGGTTGGGGGTTGTGATGAGTGCTCAAAAAGCACTAAAATTACCATGATTTTATGCACATTAAGTGACTAAAAAATATATATATTTATATGTTTTATCATATATTTATATAAATTTATCTTTTTCGGAATCACGGGTATTTTTATTGTTTTTCAGGTATTTTCGCTTAGAAACGTAACTTGAGGACTCAAAGAAGAATACTGGAAGCAATACATCACAAATATATCAATAAATGAATGGGGAAAGGTCAACAAATATGGAAAAATTGGACAAAATGGGTCGAAAAGGTCAAAAATGTCCAAAAGGAGAAAATCGCGCCCGGAGCAGCATATCCCGCGCGCGCCAGCGCCCAGCCGCGCGCACAGCACGGCCCACGTCCGCGCGTGCCGCAGCGCACTGTCATTGTTCACGCGCGCGCGCTGCTGCTGCTTCCGCGTGTGCTTGTGCGCGCCCCAGCTTCCCTCCGCGCGCGCCGACGCCATTTCGCCCCATTTTTCACGTGCAGCCGCCCCCATGACGTCATGCTAACGTCATCAATGACCTCACCATTTGCACTACGCGTTTTCACCATTTTTTAACATTTTTTCACCCATTTTTTCTCTCCATTCTCACCTATAAATACTCCCCTTCTCTTCACTTCATACCATACCTAAAAAACCATTCTTCTCTTCTCTTTCTTTCTCTCATTTCTTAGTTTTTAAGCTTTTCTTAGTTTCTTTCTTAGTTTTAAAGCTTTTCTTAGTTTCTTTCTTAGTTTTTAGTTAAATTCTCTTAGTTTTAGAGTTCTTCTCTTTTTGAGAAGAACTAGTTATGTTTTTTTTGTAATAATTTAGCTTTTTGATTCAATAAATGGGAGTGCAAATTCCGCTTGGAGGTTTTCCAGCAACGGGAATAGCGTCGAAGTTCTGTAAGGATTTTATTTTCTTTACAGTTATTTTTTATGCTTTATTCTTACATGTTATATTTAATTTGTCTGTGATTAAATTTAACTGTGCTGGCTGTTTATAATTATGATGTAATAATAACGTTGTTATGCTTGCGAAATATTAAATAGGTAAAAATTTCTAAAATGAATTGATTTTATTTTTATTCAAGATTTTATATTAAGAATGTTAGAGAGAAATATATTATTTTTCATTACAAACTTAAATCTGAAAATTAGATTTTAAGGTTTAGTTATCCGGTCTAATTTAGAGTAGTGCTCTTTTATTTGTTGGTACAATCGCCCGGTACTTAGAGTGAAACTCTATTTCAAAAGTTTTTATAAGAATTATTATGTGAAAATGTATTGACAACATGTTTTCAATAGTGGTTTTAAAACTTGAAAGTTAGTACTCGGATAATTAAATTCTTATGTTTAATTTGGACACCTCGAATAAAGTTTAAACTGTCTAACCCCACCAAAGGTGGCATTTAAATGGTTCATTTTCAATCTCTTAGAAAAAAGAATTAATTTAATTAACCAAATTAGTTATCAACCCCACCCATAGGTGTTAATTGATTTGTTTAGTTAACAAGGAATATCTAACCCCACCAAAGGTGGTATTTATATAGAAAAGAGAGAATCAATAAAATATTAATTTATATCTTTAATAACCTAGATAATATGAGCAAGCATAATTAATTTAGTTATTATATCCATAAATACTCCACTAATATAAATGATAAAATTTGCATAAATATTTATTGAAATTGTATCTATGTTTATTTTTAGATAAATATTTATTGAATTTGTATCTATGTTTATTTTTATGTTATTAGATTATATTTATTAATCTATATATATGTTTATTTTTATGTTATTAGATTAGAAACACAAAATCCAAACTATCGTGATAAGATGTTTAGGATTTAATTTCATTTTTAAAAGTTTGAATAATAAATTAAAAACCACATACATTCCTTCCTTAGATCGACCTTGGGAGTATACTTATCATTTTATTCGAAATGATTCGTGCACTTGCGAGAGTTTTATAAATATTAAAACCAAAGTATTGGCAAGAATCGGCGATGCCGGTTTTCGCTCATCAGTTGTACCACCTCCAAAGAAGCTTGGAATATCCTAGAGACAACACATGAAGATACTTCTACTATAAAAAATAAAATTCAAGATATTAAAGTTGAATAGAGACTTTGAACTATTCATAATGAAAGATGGTGAAACTTTTGATAAGTCCTATGCTTATTTCTCAAACATTGTCAATAGTTCTTATAATTTGGCAAGACTGATTAGTGGAGAGAAACAAATTGAAATGATCATTGCTAGTCTTTCTTATTGTTTTTATGACACTGTAACAGTGACCAAATCTATGTATAAGCCATGATAACTCCCCACGAAGGAGTTGGTAGGCAGCTTATAAGTCTTTGAACTTCATCCCATACTTCTTAAATAGATCCAAAATTTGGCTGGAAAAGAAAAGAGCATTATGCTAAAGACCACCAATGGAAGTTAAACTAGTAAGGAAACAAGCACCACTATTTTAAGTGATGAAAATCCTAATCTAGACAAAGAAGAAATGATGTTAATTATGAAGAAGTTTAGTAGATTCTTTCGTAACAAGATGACCTCTTCTAGTGAAATAGAAGGGACATTTTTAGTACTAATGGCTTGAAATCTATAAAGATTGATGTAGACTCTGAGAATGAGATAGAGAAACATGGTAGAAGCCATGACAACAAAATAAAGTGCCTTATGTTTGGGAAGCCTGATAATATAACTACTAACTGTTTTCAAAGAAGAAATGCAAGAATAAGTGTGTATTGAAGGAAGAGATTACTATTTTGGACCATACAAGTAGCGATGATGAGAATGACACCAAGTTTTTGGCCTTTATGGCTTCAAGTGTTGTCATAGATCCTTTGACTATTGCCTTAAATGTTCAAGAGGTAATTGCTAAAGTGATGAAGATGAGCAAGATGAGTTTCTCAACACTTACAATGAGCATTTGTTAGAGCATGTTGATCATTCTATATGTAAGAACAATTGCATAAGACCTAGATGAGGGATGAAAACACCAACCCATGTCATCTTTTTGCAAACTCTGTTTCAACAATGGAATAGAAATCAACATATTTAATTCCATAAACAACTAAACAAATAGTAGATAAGAAACAACAATCTACGATACACAACCTTGTGATGGTATGCCTTACAGGCTCATGTCTAGACAATTAATATGCATAAGCATGGAAAATAGCATACAACATGTGAGTCTTGCATACATACTGGAAAAGCAATAAAGGATTTCTAATACATACTAGAAAAGTTATAAAGGATTTTCAATCAATTAAATACTTCATATGTGGGAAAATTAGCTGAACTAGTATATCGCCTTATTTTTTACTATTCTATGTGTATTGTGCAAGATCTGAGGATGGGGCAAGAGCTTGGGACCAGTCCTAGGGTTGGGCATATGTTTCCTATGGACAATCTTCATCTTCCACCTATTACTGTTGTAGCTATTGTAGTTTCTTCCTTACCTTCTCTCACACTTTGGTATTCTCGTCTTGGTCATTCCTTATCCATTTGGGTACAATAGTTAGCTTCTAAAGGTGTTGGGTTCTGTGTACAACAGCCAGCTTTACCTTTCAATAATAGTGAATCTATCTCTAATAGTATTTTTGAGTTAATTAATTCTAATGTTTGGGCACCTTCTCCTATTACTAGTATTGGTGGATCTCATTATTTTGTTATTTTTATTGATGATTATTCTCATTATAGTTGGATCTTTCCTATGAAATCTCGTTCTAAAATCTTACCAATATACAGTAACTTTGCAAAAATGGTTGAAATACAATTCTCCAAACATATCAAAACTTTTCATATGATAATGCTCTTGAATATACTCAATATGCTTTTCATGCTCTGTTACATTCCTATGGCACTGTACATCATATTACTTGTCCAGGCACCTATCATCAAAATGGTCAAGCCGAAAGAAAACTTTGTCATATTCTTGACACTATCTGTGCTCATCTTCTTTCTACCAAATTTTTTGCCCCATTTTGGGGTGAAGCTGTTCTTCATGCTGTTCATGCCATTAATCGCATTCCAAGTGTTGTCCTTCATAATCAGACTCTGTAGAAGTGCCTTTTGGGTCATCCCATTACTATCATTACCTTCACTCCTTTGGATTTGCACATTTCATTCTTTTTTAGCCTCATTAGTACAATAAACATGAGCCTTGATCTAGACTTTGTTGTTTTCTTGGTTATGGTGAAACTCAAAAAGGGTATCGATGCTATGATCTTGTCTCTCATCGTCTTCGTGTTTCTCATAATATTGTCTTTTGGGAACATCGCTTATTTGTTGAACTCTCTCACTTTTTTTCTTCCCTAACTAACTATTCTATTTTAGAAATCTTTCCAGATGAGTCTCTTGTTCCTTCTATAGATACTCTTGATCCTCCTTTGGACTTTTCTATTCAATCTTTTGATATTTTTGATGATTCTTATAGACAAGTTGTAGATGAATGGGTTGATGATGAGCTACCCCACCTTAAGCCTAGGTCCCTTGCTCCAACTCTACCTAAAGATCCTTCACAAGACATTCCACCTCACCACTCAACCTGGGTATATCCATTTCTGCATATTTACTTGACTATCATTGTTACACTGCCCTTGCTACACTCTATGAGCCTCACACCTATCATGAGGAATCTACTGACCCTTTATGATTGATTGTAATAAAAGAGGAAATTGATGCATTAACCAAAAACCATACTTGGGATCTGGTTACTATCCCTCCTAGTCAGTCTATGGTTGGTTCTAAATGGATCTATAAGATCAAGACTCACTCTGATGGGTCCATCAAGCATTATAAGGTGCATCTTGTTGCAAAAGGTTTTACATAAGAGTATGGGATCAATTATGAAGATACTTTTGCTCAAGTTTCCCTCATCTCCTTTGTTCTTGCCCTCTTAGCTGCTACCGTTGCTAGTAAATGGGACCTTTTTCATATGGATGTTAAAAATGCCTTCCTTAATGGGAATTTGCATGAAGAAGTCTATATGAAACCTCCTTATGGTCTTTCTTTTGAAACAAACAAGGTTTTTCGCCTTCGACATGCACTTTATGGCCTTAAACAAGCTCTACGAGCTTGGTTTGCCAAGTTCAGCTCCACCATCTTTCACTTGGGTTACATTGCCAGTCTTTATGATTCTACCTTATTTCTTCGTCGCAATGATACAGACACAATTTTTCTTCTCCTATGTGTGGATGATATGATCATAACTGGTGATAACCTTAGTGGAATTTAAGAACTCAAGGATTTTATTAGTTAGTAGTTTGAGATGAAAGACCTTGGACATCTCAGCTATTTTTTATGTCTTAAGATCACTCGTTTCACATATGGTCGTTATATTACTCAAGGCAATTATGCATCTGGCCTTTTATCTTGAGTTGGACTCACTAATAGTAAGACTGTTGACACTTTAGTTGACCTTAATGAGCATCTGACACACTCACGGGGAAACCATTGTCTAATCCCTCTCTTTACAAACTATTGGTTAGCAGCCTGATTTATCTCATAGTTAGTCGTTCAGACATTTCTTATGTTCTCATCAGGTGAGCCAATATATGTCTATTCCACAATCGACACACTATGTTGTTGTTCTACACATTCTATGATATTTGAAGAGCACTCTCTTCCATAGCTCAATCTCCTCTTGTACTATGTGCATTCTCTGATGCTGATTGGGTAAAAGATCCCACTAATCGTAGGTCTACTACAGGGTATTACTTTCTCATTGGTTCTTCTTTGATTTCTTGGCAAAGTAAGAAACAAAATTTCGTGGCAAAGTAAGAAACAAAATTTTATGGCTTGCTCTAGTACTGAAGCATAATATCGTGCTCTTGCTGATACCACATTTGAGCTCCTTTGGCTATGATGGCTTCGTAAGGATTTGGGTGTGTCCACATCCTCTGATACTCCCCTTTATTGTGACAATTATAGTGTCATTCATATTACTCACAATGATGTCTTCCATGAATGGACTAAACACATCGAGATTGATTGTCACTTTATTCGTTCTCATCTTGTCCATAGTGCTCTCAAGCTTTTCCCAGTCTCCTCCAAAAATCAACTTGCAGATATCTTCACCAAGGTACTTCCTAAGGGATGTACTAGTAATTTGGTTGACAACCTCAAGCTCGTCTCACATCCACCTTAAGTTTAAGGAGGGCTATTAATGTATATTATGTTATGGGCTTTAGGCCCAACTATTTTACTTGTACCTCCTATATAAAGGCACCATGTATATTCCTTATTATATTAAGTATTTCTAACACGAAAAATTATGACTTAGGATATAATGATTAAATAATAATAAACTTGCACCACAGTTTATTATTCCACAAAATTCCAAGTTTTTGAACTCTATTGGAGGAACCTAACCCTAAAAATACACTTTTGTTTTCTTATTCTTTTTTTTTCCTTGATTTTTTCTTCTTTTGTTTGTCTATTTTTTCTTCTTTTCTTACATGGCTTTAAATAAGAAGCTAAGCTAGTCGAAATTGGCAAAAAAAAAATTAAATAAAAAGAAGAATCATTTTAACAAACGGAGGAGGATAAAGAAAAAATTGAAAATATCACTAAAACAAGAACTAAAACTAAAGAAATTGAATAAAAAAAACTAAAATAAATTACATAGCCATTTCATCAATTTTAATTTTAAAATTAATTGTCATTAAATAGTTGCTATAACAATTTTAATTGAAGATTTTTCAACAGCTTTGTATTGAAGAAATAAGTCTCATATCGACCAAGAGGAAGGCAATAGTGCTGCTTATAAGACCGAGGCACCCCTTAACCTTCAAGATGGAATTTGGGTTAAGAGAAGGACCCAATTAAATTAGATTGGTATCAAAGCAAGAACCCTGGAAGTGGAGGAGCCACCTGGCACTACCACCCGTGGCCACAAAGTAAAATCACCAATGTTAGTCGACACAATCGATGTGAGGGGGAGTTTTGAGGAAATAAGTCTCATATTGACCAGGAGGAAGGAAATAATGCTTCTTATAAGACCAAGGCACCCTTTAACTTTCAAGCTGGGTTTTGGGTTAAGAGAAGGTCCCGGTTGAATAAAATTGGTATCCGTCGACACAATTGATGTGAGGGGGAGTGTTGAGAAAAATAAGTCCCATATCGCCTATTCATACCGAGTCTCATGCACGTGCACCCATAACACACTCTCATCACATGCCCGCGTGTAGGCAACATATGCCCAACAGTCAACACATGCCCGCACGAAGCATGCACACGCTACACGGAGTCCTACGTGCACCAACACACAAATGTGCCAGTCCCCTGCTTTCCTTCTTGCACCAAACATCCATTTTCCGCACATCTCATCCCCTACATGTATGTCAGCCTGTCTAAACGCATCCAAATTCAATTTTTGAAATATTTTTCCACTTTTTTTGGCTTTTTACTCACCTATAAAAGGACCATCTCCCCCATTGTGAAAAAAAAACACAAAAAATGTCTTCTCTCTCTCTCTAGTTTTTAGTTTTAAAGTTCTTCTCTTTTTGAGAAGAACTAGTTATGCTTTTATAGATTTTTAGTTTTTGATTCGAAAAACAGAAATGTAAATCCGTTCGGAGGTTTTCCAACAATAGAATTAGGATCAAAGTTCTGTAAGAATTCTTTTGAGGTATAATTTTAAAATGAATTCTTTATAGTTATTTTTTATGTTTTATTCTTATATTTTATGTTTAATTTTTCTATGATTGAATTTAAAATGACTAGTTTTTGTAAGTATGATATAATAATAATGTTTTTATGCTTACGAAATATCAAATAGGTAAAACATTTCTATAAAATAAATTGATTTTGTTTTTATTCAAGATTTTATATTAAGGATGTTAGAGAGAAATATAATATTTTTTATTACAAACTTAAATCTGAGTATTAGATTATACGGTTTAATTATCTGATCTAATTTAGAGTAGTGCTCTTTTATTTGTTGGTATAATAGCCCGATAGTTAGAGTGAATCTCTATTTTAAAAGTTTTTTATAAGAACTATTATTCAAAAATGTATGCACGACATATTTTCAGTAATGGTTTTAAAACTTAAAAGTTAGTACTCGGATAATTAAATTATTTGGTTTAATTTGGACACCTTGAATAAAGTCTAATTAACTGACTCCATATAAAACTGTGATTAGATAGTTTGCTATTTTATTAGAAATAAAGCTAAAATTTAATACTTAATTAATTAATAAGTCCCATCTACGGATATTAGTAAATTAATATTAAACAAAAGAATTTGGGTCCTACCTAAGGACACTTTCATACCAAAAAGATAAAATCAAGAAAATCAATAAATATTAATTTATATTTTTAATAACCTAAATAGTATGAGCAAACATAATTAACTTAGTTATTATATCCATAAATACTCCACTGTTATGAATGATAAAAATTTGCATTATTGTTTATTGAATCCATATCTATGTTTTGTTTATGTCATTAGAATAGGAAACACAAATCAAAATATCGTGAGAGGATGTTTAGGATTTAATTTCGTTTTTAAAAGTTTGAATAATAAATTAAAAATCCCATATATTCATTTCTTAGATCAATCTTGGGAGTCTACTTGTCATTTTCTATAAAATGATTCGTACACTTGCGAGAGTTTTATAAGTATAAAATCAAAGTATTTGAAAAATAGGCATTGCCAATTTTGTTCATCATAAATTTATGCATGTAAAATAGCAATAAGTAGCTTAAATGTAACAATTTACAAAAAGATAGGCCTCAGCACACTCGCACAAGGAGAAAACCTAGTCATACATTTGCCAAGTTATTTGCACGCACAAACTAAAAAGTCTTAATTACAATTGTCCAAGTTTTTCTAAATCATTTTGTCTTGGGTATGAAACCATTAGTTACAGTTCAGAATCCAAGGATCTACCATAAGGTAATTCCTACGAGTTAAATTGCAACACATTGTAAGGTAGGTAGTTATGCTTAACTTTACATTAACATGACTTCAATTTTCCCTCTCTTTACTTTTTTGGTTATTATTTCTCTATAGCTAATACCTAAAAAGGTCATGTATGAAAATTGGACTTTAATTGATGGAGATCACATTGAGCTTTCAGAGGAAAGAAAAGTCTTCTCGCAACAAAGAGGTCATGAGTTAGAAGTTGAAGAAGAAGGTACTTATTGTTATCTAATTGTTGGTCTTTTATGGATTCAATGTCTCTATATTTGATTAGTTCAAAACTTAATTGTATTTTATGCTTTTTATCTATCACAATAGTGTATAAACTCTTAAATGTAATAACACTTTTAATTTTAATAAAATATGATTTTTAATATTATAATTAACAAATTTATTGTAATTTATATTGAATCTTAATGTTGTAATTAATAATTGTATTTTTATTTAAATTTATGGCCACAAGGTATGTCTATGGCTTGGTTATTTAAAAACCAAAGCCATAAATATATGCTATGGCCTCTGTTATTGAAAGATTGAGGCCATAAACATACCCTATAGCCTTGATTTTTAAATAACTACGGCCATATTACTGTTCTATGGCCTTGGTTTTATAAAATACCTAGACCATAGACATACCCTATGGCCTATAGCCTCAATTATTTAAAAACCGAGGCCATAGGTAACAGTCTATGGCCTCAAACTTTTGTGATAATTGAAGATTTGACATTTTTCACCATATAAGTAGTGTCTCCATATCTTTTATACAAAAACTATTTCTACCAGTTATATAACATGAGTAAGATAATTGAGTTTATATGGTTTGAGTTGTCTCAAAGCATAAGCGATGACCATACTATGTTTCATGGGGACATACCTTAATCCCTGGTGAAAGGAATCACTAATACTATGAATCCACCATTACTTGAAGAAGAGTAAGTATCGAAGTGGAGGCTAAATTACCCTTCAATTCTTGGAAACTCCTTTCACACTCATTATTCCACTCTAACTTTATATTTTCCTTGTCATGTAAGTTAATGGTAGTGCAAGCTTTGAGAATCCCTCGACAAATTGGCAATAGCATCTAGATAGTCCTAAGAAACTTCACACTTTACTCACATTGGAAGGTATTTCCACTATCTTTTGTAGGTCAATAAAGATCTTTTTTGTTGATATGAAATGCCTCAAAAATGTAACTTCATCCAACCAAAATCGGCACTTGTTGGTTGTTTCTCTCTTATTGTTTGCAACACCAGTCTAAGATGTTCTTTATGCTTCTTTTCATTTTGAGAATAGACCAAAATATCATGAATGAAGATGATAATAATTCTATCCGAGAAAGGATGAAAGACTCTAAAGATTCCTATATGTAGGAACAATTACACATAAGTAAATTATTTTTCTGACTTAAATAGGTAACTGAGACCTAGATGAGGGGTGGAAACCCCAACCTATGGAATCTTTCTATAAGATTTATATCAATTCAACTAAGTAGGACTCACAATGTGAATTGAGAAATTAACACAATCGATGTACAAAATAACATTCTCAATTCAACACACAACAAAAACAACCTACAGTAAGAAAGAAGAAATTATAGTAAACACACTAGTGAAGGTGTGCCTCACACGATCCTACCCAAGCTAGTATCATGCACAAACATATCAAATATCACATATCATACAAGACATTTATACATACTAAAAAGCTATAAGAGATTTTATATCTTTTCAGGACCTTATATTTGAAAACATATTCGATAAATGATGATTGTATTTTCACAATGCGCATGCAATCATACATTACATAATAAACTATAATAAAATCCCAAACACCTGGTGTATTACCAGTGTAAGGAGATATAGATTCCTTAGCGATTCATACCAAAAATGCATGATCAAAAATTAATAATTGGAAAGTTGTAGGCATGCTACAATGAAAGGAAAGAAAGCATGCAACTATATAAATAAAAAAAACTTTCTAATTAGAGTCTACATCTTGTATGATGGAGCATACACAATAGTATATCTATATAACAATAGATATAATAAGTTAAACCTATATAGAAACCCTTTCTATGTGGTAACATCCTAGGGTTGCCTAAGGTAATCATTAAGTAGCAAATAATCCAATAAAAAATGAATTAGTTACAACTCTAGAAAAAATAAAACCACTATTACCTCTATTAGTTGGGACATCTCTCGTAGTTGCCTATTGTTTCTCTTAATTGCTATCTTCTATAATGACCTGGTTTGACACGCGAAACTGGATCTTCTCTAATAGTATCACCACCCAAAGTGGTCTGATTTGTAACCAAAGACCAGTAATGTGTAAAGTGAGTAAGAAAATATTGCACAAATGAAACTAGTAGCCAACACTCAACTCACAACCACACAAGATCTTTATAGAAGAAATTTTTGCATGAGGGCAACTACCATAAGAAGTGTTGGTGATAATGACCAAGTGGGTAATAGGTAGTATGTGTCATTTACTATGTTTAACAATGACACAGAAATACACACATATGTTATGTGTACTGTGCCCGAGGATGACACTTGAACATGCGTAGATGCTACACATGATGAAACTAGAATGCACATCTATACTTCACACCCTGCATTTGAAATGGATTAAAAATATGCACACATATTCTAGGATCACTGCACGCACAACGCACATAAGTAGTACATACATCAAGTACACATATGTAGATATTGTAAAAGGATTTGCATGTGTACAATAACTATGTTAGTCAATAGTACAACTGATCCCTATCCTTTCAAAAGGTTTTTATAAAGTTTGTTACATTGAAATGTGTGCTTTTGAGTGGTGTAATCAAGTGTAATATGTCTCATTGTAACAAACTTGCAACCATCATTTATATATAAATAGATAAGATGTGACATTATATTTTATCATCAATTTTCAATTAAATGAAAAGTATTGCTTAGTTTCTTGCTATTTTTCATGTTGTTAGAGCTTAGAATTTGTTTTAGTTTCTAGATTTCTAGAGAAAGCATCAATGGTTGAACTACATGAAATAGTTCAATTCCTAAATCCTTAATTAGTGCCAGTAATTTTCAAACAGAGTAAATCTATTCTTTTCAAAATGTTCTACTTATAATCAAGATTAACAATAATAATTTCACAATATAGAGACATCAGATCTTAAATATTGTGAGAAGTCTAGAGTTGGACAACTTTTTTCACAAAGATCCAGTTAATAACTTTCATAAGAATGGAATTGTCATGGTTGAAAACAAAAATTGGAAAAGGAAAGATGATAAGCTTATGAAATAGGTAGCTAGATTCAAAACATCAAAATAGGCTTGGTGTATGCTAAAAAATAATTTTGCCTCCAAGTCGTGAGCTTGCATGATTTAGTTGAAGGAAGAGTTTCATAATTTCAATAGAAGAGATATGATAGTCAATGACTACATTCCCAAGATCAAAATGCTTTGTTATGAATTGGAAGCAACTAGCTATACATTCACTAATGAGGAAATGCTCATGTATGTCTTAGGAGGTATTCATGAAAGCTTCAACAATGTGTTCTCCACACTAACATAAAATATGCTAATAGAGAAGACAATAATTGATGATGCAAAAAAACTACTACTTAGTCATGAGAGTAATCTCGAGAGGAGAAAATCAACAATTATCTCACCCCTACCTAGTGTAAATGATGCAGCAAGAAATAAGCCTACAGCTAAAAGCTCATCAACTAGTGATGATACAATATCACAAAGAGCTGATAACTCAAAGAACTACAATGGAAATAATAACTTTCAATCTGGTGGTAGAGGTCTTGGATATGGAAAAGGTTTCACATGAAATAGAGCTCAGTGTCAAGTATGTGGAAAATTGGGGCATATGGTTTTAATTGCTGGTTTAGTTATGATAGGAATTTTCAACCAAATTAGAGTAGCAATAATAACAACATAGTTGTATACAACAATCATGGTCAGTTCTCAGTTTCACATTAACCACCATGAACTCTATAATAATAGTTTCATGCTATGCTTGCTACTACTAATGGTATTGGCCTCCCAATTTTGCCTCATAATACTAATACATAGGTACTATTTTTTGTGGAGGTTAATCAAGCCTATAGATCTGTGCCTTATTAAACTTCTTTTCAGTCATAAGTATCAGCTCTTTTTCATCACGATCTTGCTTGGTTTTCAGATTCTAGTGCAAGTCACCAAGTGTGACTATAAATCCGTGTAATATATCTTCATCTCAGTCCTACATGAGTAATCAATCTCTCATAATAGGAAATGGTGATGGTTTTCTTACCTCTAAGATAGGTCATAATCAGTTTCAATCCATATTTTCTCCTCTTAGATCTTTTAAAATGAATAACATGCTTCTTATCCCTAATATTGCTAAAAATCTACTAGTGTGTCACAATTTGTGCACAATGTGATAGATGTCAAAGAACAGGAAACATAAGCAAAAGAGATGAAATGCCTTTGACATCTAATCTAGTTGTTGAACTCTTTGATGTATGGGGGATTGACTTCATGGGTCCTTTTCCCCCATCTAATGGTTTTCAATACATTTTGGTTGCTGTGGATTATGTGTCCAAGTGGGTAGAAGCTATCCCCACCAAAACCAATGATGCTAATGTTGTTGTGAAATTCTTGAAAGATTTCATATTCAGTAGGTTCAGAACGCCTAGAGCTATAATAAGTGATGGAGGTAGCCATTTTTGTAACAAACTCTTTGATGGAGTACTAAACAAGTACAACATCACACATAAAGTAGCTACTCCATATCATCCTCAAACTTCTGGTTTAGTGGAAGTGAGCAATAGGCAAATTAAGGGAATACTGGAACGCACTGTGCGTCCGTCAAGGAAGGATTGGGCATTTAAGCTAAATGATGCCTTATGGGCATACCGCACCGCTTACAAAACACCTATTGGGATGAGCCCTTACCGGTTAATCTTTGAGAAAGCGTGCCACCTTCCGCCTGAACTTGAACACAAAGCTTATTGGGCAATTAAAGAGTTAAACATGGATTTAGATAAAGCAGGTGAAAAACGATTACTCCAAATTTCATGAGTTGGAAGAAATTAGGAATGAAGCCTATGAGAATGCCAAATTATACAAGGAGCGTACTAAGCGCTATCATGACAAGAGGCTAGTTCCTAAGACTCTTCACCCTGGAATGAAAGTTCTTTTATTTAACTCTCGTTTGAGATTGTTTCCAGGAAAGCTGAGATCAAGATGGGATGGACCATTCAAAATAGTTCAAGTATTTGAACATGGAGTAGTGGAACTATTGGACTCCAAGACACAAAAAACGTTCAAAGTCAATGGCCATCGTGTCAAGCCTTATTTAGAAGAACCAAACAACATTTCTGAAATGGATTGCATTTGGCTGAGTAACCCTTAGCACCAAAAAGATACGTCTTGCTAAGACGTTAAACTAAGCGCTGGATGGGAGGCAACCCATCATTTTAGGTAAAAAAATAATAAAAAAAAACAATAAAAAAAAAGTAAAAAATAAAAAAAATAAAAAAAAAATAAAAAAAATAAAAATTTTTTTGTTTGTTATTTGTTTTATTTACTTAATTTTATTGTTTATTTCATTTTAATTACATGTGAATAATCTTTAAATTGTTAAAACTAAAAATATTTGTTGAGATGTTAGAAGTTTACAGCGATCTGTCTGTATACACTTTAATGATGAATATGATGGATGCACCTGCATTTTCCATTACCACTTGCTCACTCTCAGGAAATAGGTAATCTTTTCTTCTTCTCTCTTTATCTTTAATTTACGGTTGTTACATTGAGGACAATGTAAGTTCTAGGTCAGTGGTGAAAAGTTACCATACTTAATTAAAAAAAAAATAATAAAAAAAAAAAAAATTTTCTCACAAAAATTTATCATTTCTTTAAATCAAATTTAAGTAAATAGTTAAGTCTTTTGTACTGTTAGATTAATTTTTGAAAACATATCATGAAATATTTTGTAATTATTTTTGATAATTAGTTAGTTTTTGTCATAATTAGTATTTCTTGATAAGATGTAGAAATTATATTAAACCCAAAATCGGTGTTTATGAGTTTTTTTTAGTGGAGACTACCTTTGTGAGATATAATTTGAGCCTAATTTCCTTTATTTAGAGTGAAATATATATATTTTTTCTACTCCAAACACATTTCTTATTTCTTCAAATTTTTAGATGATCTCTATTAGCATTGAATGTATGAATTTTTTTTCATCTTAATAGAGTATCATATATTTTTTATTATTATTTTTGCTTAGATTAAATGATTTGAGTAGAAATTGATAGTATATGCTTATATCTCATTTATGCATGACTACTACAAAAACAAAAAGACATATCTGGGGTTACCTAAACCAAGATCAAACAGAAAAGCCACAAAATTAACCACTCACCAAAATCCAAAAAATGTACAATCTGTACATGGGTTGACTCTCTAAAAAAATACACATATTGAAAAATATCTACAAAAAAAAAGAGAGAGATAAAAATAGTATCATCTACATACTATAACCCGCATTGCCTACAAAGTTGTGAGTAAAGGCTAATTACAAAAGAAAGATATAAGAAGTAATTCCCCAAAAAGTCATTGCAATTTCTTCATTTGTAAAAGGCATATATCTTGAAATTCTTTCTTAATGAGTTTGATTTATGCATGAAAATAATTTTTATATATGATATCTTTATAATTTATACATTTGATTCCTTTCATGAGATCAATGTTAAAATAACACTTTGAGCCTTTATTCTTTATACATATGCGAACATATTAGTTCATTTCTATACATCAACTCTTTCGCATATAAATTAGTATGAGTGTTTGAACCCATAGGATTCAGTGTTTTGAGAGTATTGACTTGTGAGGAATAGAGTCAAAGCGAATTCTGATTCATGACACTGAAATTGGGTGAAATTAAATTGATACATTTTTGATATGAAATATGAAAATGATTTTCGACTAATTATTATAATAAATCATGATTGTTTAAAGAGATTAAGATAACTTATGCTTGAGATTTTAATTATGATATTAAAGGAGATTAAATAGTATGAGACATTTTTTGTGAGATCTTAATGTTTGTTTTTACATTAAGTACAATGTTTGTGGGTATCATTACTGAAAACCCTCACGAGACTCAAACTCGTCCACTAGGGCAACCTAGGGGTTTAAAGGCTTGTTGCATAGGCTAAATGCAACCGTGTCAATCCACGGAAGTGATTTAGGATAGTTTAATTTTTAGATTTTATCGCTTCTCTTGCTAAGGGACTAGCAAGAAGCTGGTTGGGGGTTGTGATGAGTGCTCAAAAAGCACTAAAATAACCATGATTTTATGCACATTAATTGATTAAAAATATATATATTTATATGTTTTATCATATATTTATATAAATTTGTCTTTTTCGGAATCACGGGTATTTTTATTGTTTTTCAGGAATTTTGGCCTAAAAACGCAACGTAAAGACTCAAAGAAGAATACTTGAAGCAATACATCACAAATAAATTCATAAATAAGTGGAAAAAGGTCAACAAACATGGAAAAATTGGACAAAATGGGTCGAAAAGGTCAAAAATGTCAAAAGACGGAAAATCGCGCACAAGCCAAATTTCAGCCAGAGTCGCGCGCGCTGCGCGTTGATGCTCGCTTCCGCGCCGCAGCGCTGGCATCTGTTCACGCGCGCGCCGAGCGCGTTAGCCAGCGCTGCGCGCGCCTCAACGCGTTTTGACCCATTTTTCACGTGTACCCCATGACGTCATGCCGACGTCATTAATGACCTCAGCATTTCAATTACACGTTTTTTATTTTTTTAATATTTTTTTTTAACATTTTTTTAATCATTTTTTCTCTCCATCCTCACCTATAAATACCCCCCTTCCATTCACTTCAAAACACACCTCAAAACCTCACTTCTCTCTTCTTTCTTTCTCTCATTTCTTAGTTTTTGAGTTTTATTTAGTTTCTTTCTTAGTTTCTAAGCTTTTCTTAGTTTTTCTCTTAGTTTTTAGTTCAATTGTCTTAGGTTTAGAGTTCTTCTCTTTTTGAGAGGAACTTGTAATGTTTTTTGTAATAATTTAGATTTTTGATTCAATAAATGGAAGTGCAAATTCCGCTTGGAGGTTTTCTAGCAACGGGAATAGCGTCGAAGTTCTGTAAGGATTTTATTTTCTTTACAGTTATTTTTATACTTTATTCTTACATGTTATATTTAATTTGTCTGTGATTAAATTTAACTGTGCTAGCTGTTTATAATCATGATATAATAATAACGTTGTTATGCTTGCGAAATATTAAATAGGTGAAAATTTCTAAAATGAATTGAGTTTATTTTTATTCAAGATTTTATATTAAGGATGTTAGAGAGAAATATATTATCTTTGATTAAAAACTTAAATCTGAAAATTAGATTTTAAGGTTTAGTTATCCGGTCTAATTTAGAGTAGTGCTCTTTTATTTGTTGGTACAATCGCCTGGTAGTTAGAGTGAAGCTCTATTTCAAAAGTTTTTATAAGAATTATTATGTGAAAATGTATTGACAACATGTTTTCAATAGTGGTTTTAAAACTTGAAAGTTAGTACTCGGATAACTAAATTCTTAGGTTTAATTTGGACACCTTGAATAAAGTTTAAACTATCTAACCCCACCAAAGGTGGCATTTAAATGGTTCATTTTCAATCTCTTAGAAAAAGGAATTAATTTAATTAACCAAATTAGTTATCAACCCCACCCATAGGTGTTAATTGATTTGTTTAGTTAACAAAGAGTATCTAACCCCACCAAAGGTGGTATTCATACAAAAAAGAGAGAATCAATAAAATATCAATTTATATCTTTAATAACCTAGATAATATGAGCAAGCATAATTAACTTAGTTATTATATCCATAAATACTCCACTAATATAAATGATAAAATTTGCATGAATATTTATTGAATCTGTATTTATATTTATTTATTCAATTTGTATCTATGTTTATTCTTTTTAGATTATATTTAATTAATCTGTATATATGTTTATTTTATGTTATTAGATTAGGAACACAAAAACCAAAACTATCGTGACAGGATGTTTAGGATTTAATTTCGTTTTTAAAAGTTTGAATAATAAATTAAAAACCACATACATTCCTTCCTTAGATCGACCTTGGGAGTATACTTATCATTTTCTACGAAATGATTCGTGCACTTGCGAGAGTTTTACAAATATTAAAACCAAAGTATTTGAGAGAATTGGCGATGCCGGTTTTCGTTCATCAAGTGCCTTGATCAAGCATTGAGCCTGAGTATAGATCTCTTGCTAATGTAGCCTCTACAAATCATATGGATTCAAGCTTTGCTTCATGAGTTGCACATTTCCTTACCAATTATTCTGTTGATCTGGTATGATAATTTGAGTACCATTTAGCTTGCTACCGATCCTATTCTTCATTCATGCATGAAGCAAGTTGAGTTGGACTTTCATTTTGTGGCCAAGACACTTGTTGTTCATTATATTCTTTCTATGGAGCAATTAGTAGACTTGTTAACCATTGCTTTCCATGTGTCATCATTTCCCTCTTTGTGTAGCAAATTAAGTGTCATGCTCATGACACTTAATTTGAGGGGGTGTTAGGAGTATTATTGATAGGTAGCATGTTTCATATATTAAGCCATATGATGACATAGAAATGCGTGCATGTACTGCATGTACTGCATGTACTGCAACTAAGGATGATACTAGAGTCCATGTAGAAGCTATACGTGATGACACTAGAATGCACGTAGATATGTTGTGTGTTTTACAACACATAAAATCGTGCAAGTATACACGGTCACAAGTAATAAAGATTTGTAAGAAAAGTATCGTTCCCACGAGGATTTGTTACTATAGTTTGTTGAGTACTAAAATTGTATCTCTCTGATTTTATCCAAAATAATCTTGATTTAAAATAAAGGTAATAAAAAAATAAGAGAACTCTAGGATTGCAGTTTTTCACCAAATTATTCCACTCCAATCATATTATTTTCTTTGGATTTATATTTTTTAGTACATTTAATTTGTCAACCGAAAACTTCTATTTTTATCCATACATCTCTTCCGAGCTCCGTATAGACACACCTCGTTAAATTAATTCACTATATCTCTATGAGAATTAAATTCACCAAGATTCATTAAGTTCTAAGTTCTCAAATGGCCACACATACAATTAGGGTATATTCATATCCTTCATCACACATGTCATTCTATTTACGAGCAATACACACACAAATGCCTCTTCCAAGTTTATTTATGTGCCACAGATCGTTTTGATAAGATTCGTAAATAATCAAAAAGCATTAAGCACAAAATAGAATGAACAAATCGAACGTCTTATAAATCTTTCAAAAAAATAATTAAAATTAAAGCTTCATAAATTTAGATCAAATGCAACCCTAGAAAAATTAAATTACTTCATTAAATTAAAATAAAAATTACAACACATTCAGAAAAATTAGAAGAAGATGAAAGAAAATTAAAACATCTTAAATGGAAAATATTTGGCACACGCAGAACACAACAAAAGCCAAAAATTGGCTTCTGTGTGTTCTGTAGTCCAAACCCGAACAACACAGAAAATCCAAAACTAAACTCTCCAGAAAAAAACTTTTTAACTCTCCCATCTTATCCCCTATTTATAGCTAAAAAAATACATCAAAAATATTTAAATTTAATACACACGGGGGACAATAAAGTGTGGGAAAATAATAAATTAAAACGCGTGGGGGGACAAAATGTATCAAAAATGGAATCGAAAAAGTGAGTGGAGATGCTGTGCGTTTCTAATTTATTTTCCTTCCACGCTGCCACGTGTCGCGTTATGATTCGCGGAAACAATTAGTGGGACATGTGGCAACATATCATTAGTTGAAGGGAATGGGCGCACGCAGAACTTGTCGCACGGATTTGGGGCGCGCGAAACGTGAGGCAACGGCTGGAACAAGGGCTAGATTCTGCGCTTTTGCGTTCACCGATATGTGCCACGTGTCCTCTGATGATTCATTCAAGGGGAAATTGGGACACGTGGAAGACTTTAATTCGCTGGAAGAACGATTGCACATGGTTCGACCGCACAGAACAACGCCCTTTGGAAAGCGTGTAGTGGACAAGTGGGTCCCACCCTGCACGCCGGCATGCGCGGCAGGTGGGTCCCACTCGGGCATCGAGCCACGTGCAGAGAAATTCTGCACCCACTCGCGTTGGTCAGGTGTGCTTGTAACGCATGCATCTGATCGTTTATTTTTTGATCGGACGGTCCGCGTTGCGCACTTGCATAAGAGCGCGTGGCTTCTTCTCACCTGCGCAGAATTTAAAATTTTCCTTAATTATATTTTCACCCACAAAAATATTTCAAATTACATTTTAAACTTTGTTTAATTGTAATACAACCCTTTGGTAATTTAAATTAAATTTTAAACTTTTAATAATTAAAAATTAAGACCAAATTTAATTTAATTTATATTTTCAACATTTATAAATTGCAATTAAATACTCAATTAATTGGAAATTATATTTTTGGACGAAAACTTGCAATTAAGTACGTTTTCGATACAAATTATTTATTTTTCATAAAAAATATTAAAAACAGTAAATAATAATTTATTAAACTAAAAGTAACTAAAAATAGAAAGAACATAGCAATTATAATTAATAAAATAGGTGAAAATAACTATATAAAATACAGTTATCAAGATGCTGCAGACCCTACATTTGGAAAATTCCTAAATATGTGTGCATGTGCTAGGCTCACAGCACACAGAGCGCACACAAGTAGTGTAGACAACAAGTACACATATGTAGATATTGTAAAAAGATCTACATGTGCACAATAACTATGGTGGTTGTTAGTACAATTGATTCTTTCAAAAGGTTGTTATAAAGTTTGCTACATTGAAATGTTTGCTTCTGAGTGGTGTAATAAAGTGTTATGTGTCTCGTTGTAATAAATTTGTAACCATCCTTTTTCTATAAATAGATAAGATATATCATTATATTTGATCATCAATTTTTAGCTAAATGAAAAAAGTATTATTCAGTTTCCTCCTTGTTTTCCAACTACTAGTTGATACATGGACCATATATAATCCACTCACAAACACTGTATTGAGTACCTAAACTCATAAGCACGATTTTGATCACACGGTCACGAATCACTAATACCAAACAATAGATAAGGTATTAGTAATCCAAAAAATGGAAAGGCTAGATGTAAATTTGATAAAGCTCAACTACATTTATACAGCCTCTGATGGCTACCACACTAGCCACCTCACTAGCCACCTCACCATCCACATCACTAAAGGTGGTGGCAAGGGTGATGGTTAGATGCTAAAAAGTCACATTTTTTTGTTTCAAAAAATTCCAAGTGCTTTCCTTAAATACCCGCACCCAAAAAGAACCAAAAACACAAGTTACTCGATCGATCATGGACTAGATTGATTTTACGATATTAGTAGATCAATCGAGGGATTTACTCAATCGATCATGGGCTAGATTGATCGAGTTAAATCAAAGAATATACCTTTTTTGAATATTAATTAAATGATCACTAGATTGATTGAGAGGATGTTTGATCGATCAATCTATGTACTTGCTCAATCAAAAACTTGGTTAAATCAATCGAGCAGTCATATCTTTGAATTCAATATCTATCTTTGTAAGAAGTTGGATTGGATTTTTATAGTATTATCCTTATTTATTAATAGTATTTTAATTGATTTTATGGACAATATGGTCATTTTACTTTTACCTAATATGCGTCAAAATATTCTATAATTACAAACCTAAGCACACATTTTAAATCAACCACATAAGAACTTAATTATGCTTACTCTTTTCATATTTTATTCTCTCTCTTGTTTTGCTAAATGTTTTCAAGTAGGCTTTTTAATTAAGTGGATTGAAAATCCTACAATAATAATTGTGTTATTGTGCTTTTAACTAATTGTTCTAGAGTTGCTAATTGCTTTCGTTTTATCTGATATATTATATAAATCAACTAGTTAGGGTTATTCATTATTGAATCTATTTTAGGACACAAACTTGTACTTGTATTTTTGTGCTAAAGTTTTAGGTAATAGCTATGTGGGTTTGATTAACTTATTGGACTCAAGTTTGTCGAAACGCTGATCCGAATCCAAATGCCTATCTTATAGAGACTATAATTAAAGCAATGACTTGGAACAAGGTTACTTGGGGGCATTACTTAGTAAGTAATTTGAGTCCAAGCCTTATAACTTGATACTTATTTATCAGAGTGGATAGTTAGATGGCCTCGTGAATTGGTGGTTTTTTTCTTAGGTCATTGGTGTGGCCTAGTATGTTTCCATCCAATAAATCTTGTGTGTTGATATTTTTATTTCCATATTACTTTACGAACATGTGATTGTTTATTTGGCTACTTACAAAATTTTAATTTACCATACTTCCTCTAATTAGATATTTAGATCCATAACTAAATGAACTTTCATTTAGTATTAGAGCTGATCTCTATAGATACACTTAATGTGCTTAGGACCTTGTTATGGATCAACTTGAGCACCTTACTTTGATGAGTTCAATTATCCATATTGAAAGGGTCGTATAAGAGCCTTTTTATAGTCCATAGATGAAAATGTTTGGAATTCTATGCTTTATGGTTGGGAACCACCTATGATTACCAAACATAATGTTATCATTCCTAAACCTAGGAAAGATTAGACCACTGAAGATAAAACTAATAGTAACTAGAATCAAAAAGGTATTAATGTTATTTTTGTAGTCCATGAGGGTACAACAAAAGCAAATAGAACAAAACTTTGCATGCTTGGTACTCAATTTGAGAATATTTGGATGAAAGAAGATGAAATATTTTCTAAATTCTATGTGAGATTATGTGATACTACTAACACCTCTGCCAATCTTGGAGAAAAAATTGATGATTTCAAGATAGTTTGGAAGATTCTTAACTTTCTACCAAATCTTTTCCATAGAAAGGTCACTGCCATTGATGAAAAACTTATTGGTTCACTTCAAACATTTGAGATGATTTTTCATCCATCTATAAAGAACAAAGGTGTTGCCTTTAAAACTACAACAAATGAAGAAATTGACAATGAAAAACTAGAGTCTCGGACAAGACTAAACAAAATATTCAATAGAAAGAATCCTCAAAATAAAGGACAACCAAGTCATTAAAAGGACTAGAATATAGAGACCTAAAATCTATGAATTTTTATGGTAATAAACCCAAACCCACTGGAACTCAATGCTTTGAATGTATGGGTTTTGGTAACTTTGCAGCTGACTGTGCAAATAAGAAGAACAACACTATAAGAGCCTTCAATATCACACTTAATGACTCTAAAAGTGATGGCGACAGTCTAGTTAAACCAAAAAACAATGACACCAATTTCTTGCAAAAGTTGGTGGACACTCAAGTAAGGCAGACATTGATTCAGACAACGAGGAAAATGACACTAAATTTTAACTTAAATATTTTAATTTCACAAATATTAAATTTGTTTAGAAATTTCACAAAGATAAAGAAAAACTGCATGTAGAGGAAACTAAACTTAATGACAAACTTAAATTCTTTAAAGTAAACTCATCACTACTTGAGTAGGACAATATCGATCAATTTGAATGTTCTAATGCCTTGAATTCAAGTCTTACAAGTTTGGAACAAGAAAAGCAAATTTTGTTGTAGGAACTTGAACAATCAAAGGAAGTAGTATGAAGGTTAATAATTAGAGTTGAAAGATTAAACAAAGATCTGGATTATAGAAAGCCAATTGGAGACAAGATCGGGCTAGTATATGTAGATGAGTACACTATGCCATCTTTTTCAAAATCAACTGAATTTGTAAAACGTCCAAACATTTCCTCCTCACATGATACACATTACAATGGTTATAAGGATGAGAGCTTCATTCCTTCACTATCAAACACCACATCTGTAAGGCCTTCTAACCCTTCTCCTACTATTACATAATATACTCAAAGAACAATTACACCTGTTGTGGAAAAGCATGTTGAATTTGTGCCTATTTTTCATAACTGTGGTAGGAAAGCACTTGTTAGATTTATTGTATATTCCTTAAGACTTATCTCTATTATAACAATGCCATTAATGCTAGATATTATGAAAATAATTTTCATCATTCATACATGTATCCTGCTTCTCCACCAATGAGGAAAATGAATAATAATAAAGCCAAAAATAAGAATAAACCTAAGAAAAATTCAAAAGGAAACTAAGTATATTACCACCAAACCCAAAAATATAGGAAAACCAAAATCTAAGAAAATTTGGGTTAAGAAAGATAGTATGTTTTCAGTCATCTCACTATCTCTGTTTCACCTAGGAATTATAATTCTGTGCTTGTTTGATCCTAGGTGAGTCTTTTAGTTTAATTAGTAAAAAAAAAAATTGGATTTTGAATTTAGTTGTTTAATTATTAATTTTGATTTTAGAACAAACTCAAATATTATTTTGGAACAAAATAATAAATTTTTTATAAAATCATATTTATTTTGATTATTCATTGTGTAATTGAGGATATTATTTTGTACATCTATGCTTTTTGTTATGTATGGTAATCGATGTTAACAAGAACTCGCTCATTACTCATTGAATGCATGAGTATGTAATGCTTGAAATTTATAATTAATTAAGTGAGATTTTAGGATTTGAGATAACCTTGATTGTAAAAACTATAGTCAAACTCTATCTTTCACTATATAAAATACCACTATAAAAGAGATACCAAGTTTTGATAAGGCTACCTATTGTTATGTGTAAAAGCTACCGTAGTGAGTAGAGAGAGCTACCTCAAAACTAGTGTGGAAGTTATCATACCAGGTTTATTAACCATTGCGTTTTTCCTATAAAAAAATAAATAAACAAAATTATATATAATTTTTACACAAAAAGAGAGAGCCAAAAATGCTTATGGAAAGAGAAAATTCTATAAACATTCCTTCATTCAAAAAGAATAAAAGAAAATAAGTGTGATAGGTTTGAAAGGGAATACAAAATTAAAGCTCTCTCTTAGTAAATAATTTTTTTGTTATGTGCAAATTCGATTTCAACTAACAATTTTGAATGATTGGTGATACTCTTTACTTTAAATTTTTCATGAGTAATCATAAATGGATAAATTAACAAACTATTGTAATTCAAAATTTATTTCATTTTGAGTAATTGTCAATATGTCATTTCATTTTGAGTAATTGTCACAACCTGAGGATATTTTGGGGAGAAATATATATGTGCTTTATAGGATTAATTATGTTTGCAGTGAATAATCTAATTTTTTCAAGCATAATATTTATTTCATACTCCAAAATTGATTATTTAAGTAATGTTCATATTTGAATAAACCAATTTCCTTTATTCAAAAATATATATAAACATAATAATAATATTTTTAAATTTTTTGATTTATGTAAGTGTTTATTTGAGATTTTTGGGTAATTATAGGACTTAGGGGGAGTTTTTGAAACTTTTAGGGTTTTTGAAGGTCTATCGATAGAGTATGAACTAGTTCGTTCGAGACTTGAATATCTCGATCGATCGAGCATGCTCAATATAAATATACTTCATCTTTTTTCCTCTTCTACCCAATGCAACTCCAACTTCTTTTACATAAATTTTTTATTTTTACCCAAATTCTCGCCAAAATCATTTTTGTCTAAAATTCACTTAGAATTGATAGCTAAACACTTCTCTAGCATCAATCGTTCCTAAAAAATTCCTAATTAGCGTAGAAATTATAAAAACCTTATTCAAATTTTCCCACATTTTCCCACCAAATAAACACCCATTTTAAGATTCTTTTATGTGATTTCTTTCGGTATTGTATCACTGATCCCACTAGGCATTACAATTCTATTGGTAAAGAGAGCAATATTACTATATGCTATAACATACAAAATGTTTAAGGATGTAGGAAATATAATTCATCACAGGATTAATTTATCTTCTAACACCCAACAATTGAGTTACTTTCTTCCATAGCTCATTACTACTTTATGTAAAAATGTGAGGGTAACTCTATCAAAAAGGGAAGTTATACTTCAACCTGGAGAATTTTTAAAAGTGGCGTATTACAATGGGACTCACTTCTGGTATAAACATTGCCCAAAGGGATCGAAAGGCCACTTATTCATCTAGAATGATAATGAAAGATGAATTACATCATTTGGATAAAAAAATGACCAACATGAAATATTATCAGTAAGCCTAAATTGCCCAACAAGCTAGATTTTTAAATCGACAACATCGTGATTAGAGAAATCATAACCGGTTAATGTATGAAATGAATCGGTTACAACTTAACCATCTCGGAGTGTCACTACTACAAAACTGAGAATTAAGTCAGCTTTAACCGACTTTAAATTGTAAGACTTAAATTTAAAGTTGGCTCACGCGTTGAACCGACTTTAAATGTAAAGTCAGTCCACTCGTTGAACCGACTTTAAAATCTTTTTTTTTACATATTTTTACTCATTTTCTAGTCTACTAATAACATGTATTTGATCACATATAGCATAAAAAACCAAAATCTGTTTAACAAAGTGTAAATAATAATTCAAATAATTGAAAAATTAAATATAATTAATTACTTGATAATTAAATTTATTACAAAAAAATAATGTATATACAATACATATATATAGTTAACTTAATTTACAAATAAAATGATGTTGCCAAAGTGTCATGGATTTTGTTATATTCCCACTTTATTTCAAGGAGAGAAAGCTTGGTTGGCTTAGAATCACCAGCATAGTGACAAGGAAACTGGGAAAAAAGTAGCTGGTCCATATAACAATTCATTCTCCTACATACATGAGCACATAAACATCCATCAAACAAGCAGTCTAAACTTCAGAGACATATGAATGGAGAAATTAAAGCATTATAAATATTACCATGGTGTTGTCCTATGTTATTCAAGATTATATTCTTCTCTTGATGTTATAATTTGAACAAAGTATTATGTCCATTCTTCTTCTAAATCATCAAAAATACGCATATCATACCCCACTTGTTCCAACCAAAAATATATATGTAATTAAATTCAAAATAAGAATGTAATATCATGAATTCACAAAAAATAACTTATATATGTTAAAAGATTAGTAAAAGAGATTATCACATCGACACCTGAGTAATATAATAATAACCTTATCCCTTCAAATCATATTAGCACTGTATTAATCTTTTGTCTATAAATATGAAGCTATCTGGAACCAAGCTGGTATTTTTAATACTATAATAAGTTCTAACTATGAAGTCAAGTGTAACTCCGATTTGTTAATTGGGTTGGTTGGGCAAAACAAAGTTGTTCCATAAGTTTATAGGCACCAAAAATCAACCAAGCCAAGTAACAAATCAGAGTTACACTTGACTTCATATTTAGAGCTCATTATAGCATTAAAAATACCAGCTTGATTCCAGATAGCTTCGTATTTATATACAAAAGATTAATACAATGCTAATATGATTTTGAAGAAATAAGGTTATTATTATATCACTCGGGTGTCGATGTGATAATCTCTTCTACTAATCTTTTAACATATATAAGTTATTTTTAATGAATTTATGATATTACACTAGAATGATGATTCTTGGTGGTTTTCTTGTACTTGGCTGGCTAGTGACTACATGATGTTGTCATAAGGGAACTAGGCAAGAGATATGAGATGAAGTTTGGGAAAAAAATAGGTCCATAAAACAATGCATTCCCCTAAATACATGAGTACATAAACATCCATCAAACAAGGGACTTCATACATAGGAATATAGAAATTAAAACATTATAAAAATTAACATTATGTTGTCATATTCTATTCAAGATCATCATAATCTTCTCTTGATTCTTCTTGTGATGATATAATTTGAACCATATGTTCTGCCCCTTCCTCTTGTAAATCATCAAAACTTTACGGGTCATAGCCCGTGTTGTTCCAACCAAAGAACTACATGTATTTAAATTCAAAATAAGAATGTAATTTTAGGAATTCACAAAAATAAATCATATATATATATATATATATGTTAAAAATGTATATTGGTAAAATAGATTACCACATATTCTATTGGAATTTTGATATTTATGATGATTTCGCTCATAAACTTCATGACATAGTAACCACACATGACTCCATCATTTTGTTGTGGAACCTACAAAAAACAAGTGTACATGATTTTCCATATTCGAACATCTTTATTATTCAATAGTAAAATTAATAAAATTATTAATATTCCCTTGTACATACCATAATTTTGTGCCATATAAGCTTATGAGATTTTTTAAAGGCAATGCCACTACTCTAGTTCCACAGCTTCCATGCCCTATCAAAGTTCAAAATAATTAGTTTTTTATTAAATATTACAAAGAAAAATAGAAGAAAAATAGCTAGCTATAACTCTTACATTTCAATAACTATTTTTGTATCTTTACTCAATTCTATAGAAGTTGAGTCACAATACCAAACATGATTGACATATAGATCAAGGGTTACAAACATCCAATGATCTTGGCCTTTTTCAAACCATAGTGGCCAAGGGATTATCAACTTATGATTTCTGTTAAGCGTTAATGACCTATCACATAATTGTTTAGCTCTGATGCTAACATCCTTCTCTTGATATTGATTGACAAATGAAGAATCATAGAACATTTCTAAATGTGATGAGTGATTATTTTGAAGTCGATAATAACATACTCTATATAAAATAAATTTATATAAATAATTTAGATAATATAAATATAATTATATATGTTCTTCATAAATGAAAGTTATTTACTCATTGAGGACTTACCTTGTTCACACTTGAATTATACTTAAATCGATCATTTGATATTCAAATAGCTACAATACGCACTCGATCAATATATATGTTTGGCCGATGTCTACACCAAAAATTTCTATAGGAAATGGCACATCGAATCAGAATAATTTCATTATTACTATTTTTACAAGCAAATTCCAAGAAACTTCAACTCTAGAAATGTAGTCCTACTCAATTCTACACTTTGACATCCAATATTTGTTCATTTTCTATTAATGACATTAAGCATATTAAATATGTATCCAATCAATATATTTCAGCTATTATTATATATGAATTCCCTAATTATTAGAATATATATCAAAATATACATAATACAAAAATTTATCATTTTAATCATTTTAAAATTGTATTACTTTTACTAAAAAAATATAATTATTTATATGTAAATAAAATTATCCACGTACGGTAAATATTCTAGTCCCTCAAACCCACAACATCCAGATATTATTTCCCCTAACCCACCTAGAAAATTAGCCAAACAAATAATAACATGCATAATACAAAACATACATAATACAAAAATTTATACAAAAAATAACGTAAAGTGAATAATAAGTGCGTAGAATTAATAGAAATACTTACAAGAGTAAATGAAGTGACAAAATGAACAAAAATGAATAAAAAATGTTGTTTTGTAAGTGAGAAATGGGTATAAAAAATTTGAGTATTTTTCTGAAAAAATATGGGATTTGGAAGATAATTTGGAAAGGAATAAAATCCACTAAACTGTGTTGGAAATAGTGGTCATAGGTGGCTAGAAAATGCAAAAGAGTGGAGGAGGTAAAGCTCGGTTTTGAGTTTTTGGGTGTTGCAAATTAAAAATGTTGTGTCTGATGGAGAAGAAAGAAGAGAAAAGGAAAAATCCACGTGGATATCATCGGTTGACGTGTTATACCGATGCTACATGAGGACATAACGTCTGTTCTACATGTCAACTAATGCTACACACATGGATAGCTTCGGTTGACACGTAGAACCGACGTTACGTCCTATATGTAGCGTCGGTTCAACACGTCAACTGACGTTACATGTAGCGTCAAGTTTTTACCGAACTGACTTTAAATTCATTATAAGTTAGCTTTCTCCAAAAATCGACTTTACATATCGACTCAAATGCCACATTATATAGTAATATGCATTCAAGCCATTTAGTAGCACCTGAGTATCAATATTATTATTTCACCTTTACATCACTAGAATGATCATGGTAACATCTTGAAGAATAAGGATTAGATAACATGGAGAACTAAACTCCAAAGTTCTTTCAAAAAATTTACGAGTTTTTATATTTATTTCCATGTATTTTGTTTTATTTTATGTTGTGAGCTTTAGTTTAATTATTTTTTGGATACTATGTTTGTTTTTGTTTCATTTTATTTATTTTAGTTTTATTTCCTGTCATGTGAACAATTTTTATTATATTTAGAACTATTAAATACATGTTTGTTGAGATGTGTAAGAAGTACATGGTATTCTACCTGTTTGATTAAAATGTTTGGAATGATAGATACACCTGCATTTTCACCTAAATATTTGAGCATATTTAGCACATGAATAACTTTTCTCCTCTTTATTCTTTATCTTTAATTTGTAATTACAACAATGAAAGCAATGTAAGCTCTAGGTTGAGGTGGAAAAGTTAAATGTACATAAAATTTGAACAATTTTTTAAATTTTTATTAAACATTGTTTACATTTTCATTTGTGTTCATTTTTATTTACTTACTTTTATTTGTTTTTATTGGTTTAGGAATTTTAGGTTTGATTTTAAAATATTTTTTAAAAATTATCATATCTTTTAGTTAATTTTAGGTAAATGATGAAGTATTTGCAATATTAGATTAATTTCTTGAACATATCATGAAATAATGTGATAATTAGTTAATATTTATCATAATTTATATTTCATAATAAAATATTACAATTGCAAGAAACTAGAAATTGGTGTTTAAGAATTAATTAGTGGAGACTACCTTGTAAGAATAGTTTGAGCTTTTATCTTTTCATTATGATGATAATATTTTTCTACTATTTTAGACACTCTTCTTACAATTCAAATTATTAGATGATCTCTATAGGTTTTTGAACTAACTGCTAGAATTTTTACAACTGCTTAAGTGTAATATATTTATTTTTATTGCTTAAATTGAATGACTTATATAGTAATTGATAGTATATGCCTTTTTTCATTCATGCATGACTTCAAAAAAAGAAGATATATATGGGTTACCTAAGTCAATACAAAAGAAAAATCAAAATTAGTCACTAATGCATACCATAATATGTACAAACTATACATGGGTCCTCTCTGATATATATATATATATATATATATATATATATAAAGAGAAAGAAAAAATAAAAGTAAAGATAAGAGAAAAAAATAAATAGTATAAACTAAATACTATGACCTAAAATATCCTACAAATTTGTGAGAGATGGATAAATACAAAAGAAAAATAGGAAATAAATCCTCAAGAAGTCATTGCATTTTCATCTCTATAAAGCATATAACTTGAAATTTTTATTTGATAATTTTGATTGATGTATGGGAAATAGTATTTTATTTCTTTATAAACCCTTTTATTCGATTTCTTTCATGAGATCAATATTATGCATTACTTTTAGCCTTTTCTTCTTTAAAAAATGCGAACTTATTAGTTTGATTCTTTACATAACTTTTATTCGCATATACCTTTAGATGAGTACTTAAACCTATAGGATAAATGTGATATTGAGAGTATAACTTGTGAGGCTCGATTAGAAGCAAATTTAGATTACAAACACTGAAATTGGACAAAGTAATATTGATTTATTTTTTACGTGAATATGAATATGATTTTCAACTAATTATTACTGAAAGAGTCCATGACCAGGTACACTACCAGGGTAAGGAGATGCAGACTCCTTAAGGACTCAGCCATAACTCGCACTGATAGGAAATCAATAATTTATGTAGAATATACAGTAGAAGCACAAACAATATAATATTAGATAAGCAAATAACTTTGAACAATATATATTATATAAATTTAATAGAATGCAAGCAAGAATATAAAGGCTTTGTAATTAGAGTTTAAGTTTTTAGTATGTTATGACATACACACTTTAAACTCATATTATACTAACATAACAACAGATTATACCTAACAACCAATATAATGAGGTAAACCCACATAGACCACATCTATATGGTAACATAATCGAATTGTTTAAGGCAACTACTCAGTAGCAAATAGTTCACTAAACAATAAAACAATTAATACTCTAATAGACTATAAAACTACTATTATCTCTTTCAGTTTAGACCTCCATCCTAATTACTTATTGTAGCTCTTTACCTACTATTTTTCACAATGATTTGGTTCAAATTTTGAACTCGACTGTCCTTCATAGCCTATATCATCTAAAATAGTGTGATTTATAACCACTAATTATAATAAGAAATGTAACTACTTATACATTCAATGCACACACCATCCACTACAAATATCAAATATATGATTTGATTTCAAACTCATACAATGACCCACATTGAAATGTAAGCTTTCCAAAATGATTTCAAAAATAGATATAAATCTTGGTATGAATTTTGGTTGAGTTTTAGTAGTGTAAACAAGGGTGAAGAGAAGAGAAATGAATAGGGTATTTATAGCACTTGGATTTCCCTAGAAACCTTAGTGGCAAGGTTGTTAGTGAGGTGTGTAAAATGTGATAGTTTTTTTTTCCATAAATGCCAAGTAAAAACCACAAATACATACACACCAAACAAGCCAAAAGCCATGAGAAAGAACGTCCAAAAAATAACATTCTGAACCTAGCATGCACTCTATGAAAACCAACCATGTGGTGTGTGTACACATGCTTGTATACAAAATGTATCAAACTATATACGTGTGTGATTACTGATCTATTGTAACTAACCTTACATAGGAATATAGGATGCGGAGTAAAATAAAATAGACATCATGTTTTGTATATGAGAAGCCAACATATAGACATAAGTACAATGGGACTTACATTTTCCTCCTTTAGCTTTTTGTGTCAAAACACTGCACAACTAAATACATACTCACAACGAGACTTATATATTTTTTTGGTTATTTGTTTTTAACTTTTGACATTTTAGTTTGATGTTTGCAGATATCATCTTTGAAAACCCTTATGACACTTAAACTCGTCCACTAGGGAAATCTAGGAGTTTAAAGGTTTATTGTATACGCTAAATACAATCGTGTCAATCTACAAAAATGATTTAAGATAGTTTAATTTCATTTAATTTTTGATTTTGTCCTTGATAAAGCCTAGTAGAAGTTGGTTGAGGGTTGTGATGAGTGTTTAAAAGCATTAAATATAACGTGATTTTATGAACTTTAATGTTAAAATAGATTTATATTTGCATAGTTTTATTATCTTTTTAGCAAATCTATATATTCAGAACCACTGGTTTATTTTGTTGATTTGAGGTATTTATAGCTTCAAATGGATTTAACTGGTAAAAAATTGAAGAATAATAACCAAAATCACTTCATCGCAACTATAAAGCATAAAAGACTAACGTATATATGTAAGCTTTACATATGTTCCAACCAATGTAAGGGGTGAAATGCAAAATGGTTTCTAGAAGCGCAACAACATGTGTGCCGCGATGATCTTTTATGTATATTGTGGTGTGAGATAATTGAACGCAAATTCAATACACATTACAGGCTAACTTATAAATTGACACAAAGAAATGCTTGCCAGGGTGCCCAATTATAGGATCGACAATTTTCTCTCTTTTTTAGTATTTTTTTAACCCAATATAAAGCCCTAAACCTTAATGTAAAAATCATCCTTCATCCCTCACCCCTCAGCTTTCAATTCTCTCTAGTTTCTTTTCTTAGTTTCAATGTTGTTCTCTCAATTTTGATAGTTGAACATAGTTTAATTTATGCATCTTTTAATTCAATAAATAGTTGGCACATCTATTTGGAGGTCTTTCAGATAATATAAACAGTACTAAAATTTTGTACTTGAATGAATACACTTGAGGTATAACTGAAATGTATTCTTTATTTTTTAGATTAATTTTATATATTGTTTTGATTGATATATTTAATTTATGAGTTATTTATTGACTTAAGTATGTTTGGCTAAAATACTATGTGATATTAGTAATGTTGTTGTGCTTATGAATATTAAAGTTGGTAAAATATTTTTTATAAAATGAATTAAGTTTTATTTCTTCATCAAGATTTAAATGAAGTTTGTCAAAGAAAAATATATTAACGAAGTATTTTTCATAATAAACATGAGCTAGATTGATTTAATTATCTGGATTTGATCTAGAGTAATACTATTGGGTATTAGATGTAATTATCTAAATTTTATTTTGAGTCATGCTCTATTTCAAAAACTTTTATAAGATTTATTATGGAAAAAAATATTAACGATATATTTTTTGTAATAAATTTAAACTCTAAAATTTAGCTTTTAGATATTTAAATCATAAACTCAACTTTGACACCTTGATGCAAGTTTAAATTGTTAGACTCAACCAAATGCATCAATTAAAGGGTTTGTTAATCTCTTAGAAAAGAACCATAATTTAGTTAAAATTAACTAATAGACCCAACCAAAGACATTGAATGATTTTAATTAATAACAAATAGTATACCTAATTAATTAGGTATACTATTCATTAAGAAGGCATAATTAGTAATCTCAATTCATATATTTAAAAACTTAAATAATATTAAGAAGACAAAATTAACTAATTAATCTATTCCATAAATTCTCCATCGAATGTATATGTTATTTTCCTAATGTTTGTTGAATCTATCCTTAGTTTTATGTCATTAGTTTAGATCTTTTAAAAAACCCAAATTTTGTAAGAGAATGTTTAGGTTTAATTTTTTTTTATAAGAATTTGTTGAATTATTTAAAAATCACATAGTATCTTTTTAGATCGATCTTGAAAGTATACTTATCATTTCTTACAAAGTGATTCATGCAAAATAACCCTACTTTAGAGTTATTTGTCCACTTTTGAACCATTTATTTGTCTTTTTTATGTAAGTATAATGTATAAGCTTAATTTGTGTTTAATATAGCAATGAAGGTGAAAATATATCAAACAAATAAAAATATAGGCAAAAATGAGGATAAATACAAAATCATCAAGATTGATCGATTGACAAGTGAATAGATGGATCGAGGGCTCATCACTCGATCAATCAAGAATAGGCTCAATTGATCGAGCGACAAGGATGTTAACGCGTCAGCCTTAATTGAATTTCAACTTTCAACCTCAGCCCTTGGATCAAAGCAATACGAATCCTAATCTAATAAGGATTAATTTGAGCATATTTAAAGCACCATAAGGAGGTCATAAAAACACAAAATTAAGATTTACAAAACCCTTGCAACTTTGTGAAGGATTCAAGAGAACATTAGTGCTACAAATCAAGAGATTGATTGGATATCTTCTTCTTCTCCTTTGTTTGTCAATTTTATTTTCTTTCTTTATGAAAAATCTAAGCTTTAAGAACATAATTATGTCTAGATAATTTATTAATTTAGGGGTCTTATAAATCCAATTTTCTACGTGTGCTGATCTTATATTTTAATCTAATTTTTATTTCAATTCAATTATATTATTTAATTTTATTTTTATGCAATTAATTGTTTGGCCAAGAATTGATCTATAAGGCCCTTATATAGATTTGAGAGAATTATTTAATTGTTTGTCTTTATTAAGTAACTTGCATAATTTCTAGGCAGATATGTATGATTCTTATATGTGTGATCTATAATTGATGAACTTAATTAGTAGTATGCAATCTAATTGACATGAGAGTATAATTATGTTAATTATTGTATGGTATGCAATGTACTTGAGAGAGGAATGCACGTTAGGTTAGAGTCAATTGACTATATAATTGATTGGTGATTATATTGAAGGGAATTTTAGTGATTCTCATGATAGGAAATTAGGGGATTAAATATTCCTATATCATTTTCCTATTCATCTTCGTAGTTGTTGAGTCATGCGATTTAAAATTAGTTGTCTTTTATTTTTTCAATTTTTATAATTATTATTGTTCAAATAGTATTCATAATAATTTATATTAGTACTCTGTTATAAGTTACACAACTCCCTGTATGATATATATCCATATTTATGTATATTATGTTACTTTAACGGTCAGTATACTTGTGAATTGCATCATGTTGGTCAAGTTTTTGGCCCCTTTGGTGGGGAGTTTAGCACTTGTAATGGATATTAATAACATCTATTATTATACTAGTTTGTACCTTTTAATTTTTGTTTTAGTGTTTTTGTTGTATGCCAAAGTTGATAGGTGAAAATCTTGTTTCTTTTTATCCAAACATAGAGAGAACTTTATTTTCCTTCAGAAGGGATCAATTAGCACAAGATTAATTAGGGGTTATAGCAAAATAAAAGGATCAATGAGCTACTATGGTCCCTAAAACTTTAAGGACTTTTGTAGTCCCACAAGTAGATGAAACCCAATCATCTCTCAATAAACCAGGCATCAATGCTAACAACTTCAAACTTAAGTCAAGAGTCATTCCAATGGTATAAGCAAATTAGTTTGGAGGGTTAGTCAATGATGATTCAAGTCTTCACTTAGCTTCATACTTAAAAATATGCAATTCACCTTTTCTTGTTTCCTTTCTCACTAAGGGACAAAGCTAAGCCATGGTTACAGTCACTACCCATAGGGTCAATCATAACATGGGATCAATTTGGCTTAGAAATTCTTGGCAAAATACTTCCCACCTTCAAAGATAGCTAAACTCATAAAAGATATCACTTATTTTTAGAAATTTGAAGAGGAATCACTTTATGAAACTTGGGAACGCTACAAAGATCTGTTTAAAAGATGCCCACACTATGATATTCCTACTTGGCTACAAGGAAAAATATTCTATAATGGACTAATGGGCCAGCCAAGGACCATAATTGGTGTTGTAGCCAGAGGAGCTTTAATGAGTAAAATTTAAGAGGAAGCTTTTATATTAGTTGACGAGATAGTATCCAATAATTTCCAATAATCTTTGTAGACTCTCAACCCAAAGAGAGTGGTTGGAGTAGTATATGTAGACACCATAGTAGCATTGCAAACTCAAACAAATGCTATACTATTAGCTAGGTTTAACTAAAAAATTAGATGGTGGTAGGGTGGAGGTAGATATGGTACAAAGCCCATTTATATGTGTGATTATTGTAATGGACCTCATTCTATTGAGGCATATGGGCACATTCCAAAAGTAGTCAACTATGTTAACAATCAAAACCCCCAAGGAAACCCATACTCAAACACATACAACTCAAGATGGAGAAAACACCCAAAGTTCTTATAGAACAATAACAACAATCTAAGTGGTAATCAATTCAACTGTTGATGAGCGAAAACCGGCATCGCCGATTCTCGCAAATACTTTGGTTTTAATATTTGTAAAACTCTCGCAAGTGCACGAATCATTTCGTAGAAAATGATAAGTATACTCCCAAGGTCGATCTAAGGAAGGAATGTATGAGGTTCTTAATTTATTATTCAAACTTTTAAAAACGAAATTAAATCCTAAACATCCTGTCACGATAGTTTGGTTTTTGTGTTCCTAATCTAATAACATAAAATAAACATATATACAGATTAATTAAATATAATCTAAAAAATAAACATAGATACAAATTCAATAAATATTTATCTAAAAATAAATATAAATACAGATTCAATAAATATTCATGCAAATTTTATCATTTATATTAGTGGAGTATGGATATAATAACTAAATTAATTATGCTTGCTCATATTATCTAGGTTATTAAAGATATAAATTGATATTTTATTGATTCTCTCTTTTTTGTATGAATACCACCTTTGGTGGGGTTAGATATTCTTTGTTAACTAAACAAATCAATTAACACCTATGGGTGGGGTTGATAACTAATTTGGTTAATTAAATTAATTCCTTTTTCTAAGAGATTGAAAATGAACCATTTAAATGCCACCTTTGGTGGGGTTAGACAGTTTAAACTTTATTCAAGGTGTCCAAATTAAACTTAAGAATTTAGTTATCCGAGTACTAACTTTCAAGTTTTAAAACCACTATTGAAAACATGTTGTCAATACATTTTCACATAATAATTCTTATAAAAACTTTTGAAATAGAGTTTCACTCTAACTACCCTGCGATTGTACCCACAACTAAAAGAGCACTTGTCTAACTTAGCCCGGATAACTAAACCTTAAAATCTAATTTTCAGATTTAAGTTTGTAATGAAAAATAATATATTTCTCTCTAACATCCTTAATATAAAATCTTGAATAAAAATAAAATCAATTCATTTTAGAAATTTTCACCTATTTAATATTTCGCAAGCATAACAACGTTATTATTATATCATGATTATAAACAGCTAGCACAGTTAAATTTAATCACAGACAAATCAAATATAACATGTAAGAATAAAGCATAAAAAATAACTGCAAAGAAAATAAAATCCTTACAGTACTTCGATGCCATTCCCGTTGCTAGAAAAAATCCAAGCGGAATTTGCACTCCCATTTATTGAATCAAAAAGCTAAAATATTACAAAAACATAACTAGTTCTTCCCAAAGAAGGAAGAACTCTAAAACTAAGAGAAACTAGCTAAAACATAAGAGAAACTAGCTAAAACATAAGAAAAACTAAAAAAAACTAAAAACTAAGAAATGGAGAGAAAGAAAGAAGAGAGAAGTGAGTTTTGAAGGTGTGTTTTGAAGTGAAGGGAAGGGGGGTATTTATAGGTGAGGATGGAGAGAAAAAATGAGTAAAAAATGTTAAAAAAAATATTAAAAAATTAAAAAACGTGTAATGGAAATGATGAGGTCATCAATGACGTCAGCATGACGTCACATGGGCTGCTGCACGTGAAAAATGGGGTGAAAATGCATTGGGCGCGCGGAGGGGCGGCTGGGCGCGGCGCGCGCGCTGGGCTCGGCCGCGCGTGCACACAGCCCGCGCGATCTTTGCACGCATGAACAGTAACCTCGCGCGCGCAGTGCTGCGCACATGAACAGTAACCCGCGAGGAGTGCTGCGCGCATGAACAATACCCGCGCGCAGTTTGGGGCGGAGCTGGGTGCTGGGCTGGGCGGCGCGGCGGCGCGTTTTTCTCCTCTTTGACATTTTTGACCTTTTTGACCCATTTTGTCCAATTTTTCCATATTTTTCGACCTTTACGCATTTATTTATTAATATATTTGTGATGTATTGCTTCCAGTATTCCTCTTTGAGTCTTTAAGTTGTATTTTTAAGCCAAAATACATGAAAAACAATAAAAATACCCGTGATTCCGAAAAAGACAAATTTATATAAATATATGATAAAACATATAAATATGTATATTTTTAATCAATTAATTTGCATAAAATCATGGTTATTTTAGTGCTTTTTGAGCACTCATCAACTGTCAACCCTTACCACCATAAATTTTAACAACAACCACAAGCCTAAGAAAAGAAGACACTATTGAGCGTAACACAAGTGCTTTAACGGGAATGATGAAAGACTTCTCCATTCAGTAAATACAAAAGTGGATCACATAGAGTCCACACATTGAGTTTCTATTCGAAATTTAAAGATCCAAATTGGGAAATTGGCCCGAACTATAAATCAAAGGCCTCAAGATAACCTTCCAAGATATATATAAGTTAATCCAAAAAGAGAAGGTAAGAAGCATTGTAAAGAAATATCCTTGAGGGGTGGTGAAACCTTAAAAGAGTAAGAGGAAGCTAAAATGGATGAGAAGAAAAAAATGGACAAAGAAAGTACTAAAAATAAAGTGATTCAACAAAATAAGAGAAACCTCTATAAACCCATTATCCCTTTCCCTTAAAGACTCCAAAAGTAAAAATTAGACAATCAATTTTCAAAATTTTGGATGTCTTCAAAAAGCTACACATAAACATACCATTTACAGATGCACTTGAATAGATACCTCTATATTCCAAAATCATGAAGAACGTCCTATATAAGAAAATAAGGCACAGAGATAATGTGACAATAACATTTAATGAAGGTTATAGTGCTACCTTTGAGAGAAAATTATCATAAAAGCTTAAAAATCTGGGTAGGTTTAACATCCCTTGAACAATTCGGAATATACATTTTGGCAAGTCATTATGTGACTTAAGTACAAGAATTAACCTTATGCCACTATCATTTTTCAAGAGATTCACCAACCCTACTTTATTAACATTGAAAATGGTAGATGAGTCAATCAAGCAACCTTGAGGTGTGGTAGAAGATGTGTTAGTAAAAGTGGACAATTTCATTTTTCTAGTAGTTTTCATTGTATTAGAAATAAATAAGGACTATGAAATTCCTATAATACTTAGTCTTCCATTCTTAGCAACTTGAAGAGAACTTATTGATGTACAAAAAGGCGAGCTTACAATAAGAGTGCAGGATGAATAGGTAACATTTAACATTTTAAGGCAATTAAATTTCCTAATATTGATAATACTAGTGATTGGTTTAAGGTAGATGTTACTGATGAACTAGCTAATGATGTACTTCACAACATGTGCCCTAGTGATGTTTTTGAATATGTGCTTGTTAATTCTGTGAACACACATGTTGTTGAACACAATGAAAATCACTTTGGAAAACATATTCATAATGGTAATTTAACTAAATCTATTGAACCACCATATTTAAGACTTTAACACATGATGCTATGAACAATAAAATAAATTCATTAAAAAATAATTCAACCTATTTTAATGATGAAACTGTGGAATTTGTGATACAATTGATATTGTTGACTATGTGAAATATTTGAAGGCTATGCCTCCCATATGTGTATCTAATGTTGTTGTGGAGTATTATGAGACAAGTTTTAAATTCAAACAATCCATTGAAGAGCCACCAAAGTTAGAATCCAAACATTTTCTCTACCATCCCCAATCAAGTAGGCATGCAAAAGTGTTCAATGGAGAGGTAAAAAGAATGCTACAAATAAATAAATTGGATGAGCTACAATGGAATGCTTATGAGAATGCCAAGCTGTAAAAATAGAAAACAAAAAGATGGTAACTTTTGAACTAGGATAGAAAGCATTATTGTACAAATTTAGACTTAGAGTATTTTAAGGTAAACTTAAGAGTAGATGGTCAGATCTATTTACCATCACTAACGTAATGAACAATGGATCCATTGAATTGGAAAACAAAAACAAAGAGTCATTCATGGTTAAAGGACATAGTGTAAAGCGCTATCTTGGAGACAAATTGCCAAATGAAAAGGTTATGATGACCTTAGTGGATGCACATTAGGAGCTTATATTAATGTCTAGCCAAAGATGTTAAATTTGGTGCTTTTGGGAGGCAATTCAATGTTATTTTACTTATATTTTTACTGTTTTGTAGGTGAATAAATGTGAAAGGCAATGGCACAACAAAGATTGATCAATTTGAATGACAAATGTGGTGTGCCAAGGCTAAGAGAGTTTTCTTTCATTTCACTTTTTTTCATATTCATATGTGCACATTGGGGACAATGTGCAATTTAAGTGTGGGGGAGGAAACTTTGTTCTATACTATAGTGTTTAGTATGCATTTTTATTTTTTAGGATATTTTTCAATTTTTAGGATGATTTTGATCATGATTTGGATAGAAATTGATGAATACATGGAAACCAAATGCATGCATATTTGATATAAAACATTTGAATATAATGATTGAATTGGTTATCATGACTAGGATAAGGAACGTAACATACTCGTTAAGATACATTAATCATGCGACATGCTTGCTAGTTTTGATTGAATTGATTTAGATTTTTATGCACATGTTCGTGATCAATTTTGATCATCTCTTGAGGCAAAATCCTGAATAGTATTTGGTTTATGAAATCATTTAAGCCTTCAGTGGATTGATTGAGCCTTTTAAAGGTAACTATTATTTATATCCTTACTCACCCTTTTTAGCCTTACTAAGAACTATTCATATCCTTAAGTCACATTTTTATCTTAACCAATAAGCTTTACCTTTATCCTTACACTTTTAACTTATATGAAAAATGCAATCATATGCTATGCTATAGAGTAAGATGAGATGTAATGTACCCTACTTATTTACATCTACAAAAAAAAACTCACAATTAACCCTCTAAAAAAAAGAATAAAATTAAAAATAAGTTTACGGATGTTGTGAAAAGGAGATGTGAAATAAATGAATGAAAAGAATGGTAAGATAGCGTGCACAAAAATACCAAATGAAAGCTCAATTGAAGTTAAGTATTGCATGATAAATAAAAAGAGAGCTAAGATGTGAAAAAAGTCTAAATATATCTATTTATCAACCCTAACCTAAGTCTTACACTAGAAGTATGTAAATCCTTATTGATGTTTACGTGAGTACATATTTACATTAGTAAAGAGGGGTGTGAAGAATAGACACATGAAACTTTACTAAAACTTAATTGATTCGCATATTCATATAAGTTGATTTTATAAGTATATTGGATGACATCATGTGCAACACATATATCAATTAATTCATCAAAAACCTTGCATATCCTCGTATCAAATATATCATTTTTATTAAATAACAATCTAAAAAAATTAATTAATTTTATTAAATAATTATCCAAAACTAAATTATATAAATTAACTTATAAATTCAAATTTCTTTTTTGGTTTACAACATATACGTGCCTACGATATATAAAAGATGACAATTATATTGATTTTTGTAAAATTTCTATTAATAATTAATAAATTTATTAAAAGAAACCAACGTAAATCTTGTATATCTAAAATTTTATTAATATTTTGATAACTACTTGTCATTAATTACATCTAATAATACACCACAACAAATCCTTACTTTGAATAATCTTATAAAATGATTAATTTTTTTTATTTTTAGACATAAAATACTCGTTACTAAATTTATGAAAACTTAACTGCATAAAGCTAATCATTGGGAACATGCTTAGTTAAAACAACAAGTAATTATAAAATTTAAATAAAAAGTATTCACTCACTTAACCAAACAAACTCCACGGCTCAACAACTATTGATAAGATCCAAAAATTTATTATCTTCTGTTAATTTTAAAGTTATAAAATTAGATAGTTTACAATTTTTAAATAACTAAACTTTACAAACAAGACAACTCACCCTAAATACTAACTTTTAAAATAAAGTTTCATAATCGTTTTTTAAAACCGCATAAGTTTTAAACTAATATCATATTTATCGGTTATCTAAAATTACTAATAAGTAAAGAGTAATAGATACTAAAAATAATCAATTTATGATTAAAAAACAAAACTATTTAATTATTACTTTTAAGATATTGAAAAATTTAAAATTTTTTAAATTTTAAAATTTTTTCTTAAATAATTAATATTAAAAAATAAGTCATGCTTAATGATAATAGGGTAAGAACATCAAATCTATACTCATTCATGAAATAAAATTGTAAAAAAATGATATCTTGACATGAATTTTAAAAAATCATTTAAGTCAAATATTCTTAAAATAATTAGTATTAAAAATAAAAATTATAAAAAAAGAACTTGGAAAAAAAGAGCTTTAAATATTTGATATATTAAATGATACAAATGAAAAAATAAGTGAAGGTGTATGAAAAACGGTAGAGGAAAAGAAACTACGAACCTCTGTGCAATTGCCGCTACGCCCGCGCGCACATGTATAACAAAAATTATTAATTGTATTAAAATCTAACGAATTATCAATTTAACTTTAAACTAAACAATTAATATTAACCTTATTAATTATAAATGAAAAACTTTTAATTTACAAACATTAATCTAAAATATCAATATTTAATTATAATTGTAAAAAGAAGATTAATTAAAAATAAAAATATATAAATATAACTTATGTAATTAAATTCTCCAAGAGAAAAAGTAGGATCTTAAAATTCACCTTGTGATTGGTTTATGATACAGATGATATGACTTCTCACCCCTTCTTCCCACCCACTATAGACCAGAGTTCGAAGTCCAACTCTGTAATGTTTTTTTTATTTAATAAAAAGACTTAACTGCCCCTGAAGAAAAAGTGTGGAAGGTATATTTTAAATTAAATAGGAAAAATAATTAATTTTTTTTCATCAAAAATATCTATAACTTATATAAAAAGAGGTATTTTCCACATCATCGTTTTTCCTAATATTATTTATACAAAAAAAATAATATTAAAAACTCTTAATTTAAACTATGGATTGAAAAATTGAATTTTAAATGTAATGATTATAACGAAGATATCAAGACTTGATCTTATGTTTTTAAATATGATATTTTATACTTATTACTTGATTATGAATTTATGAACAATTTTTTTAAGTTAATAAATTTATACTATGAAATTACAAAATTAGATTTTTAAATTTAATGCATACAATGACAATACCAAGAATTAAACTTATACTTTTGAATGTGTCACTCGATACTTACCATTTGACAATATATTACACCTATTTTTATTTGTTGACTAATTAAATAAGTTTTATTTTCATTATATTTGTTGAAGTTCTTTAATTTTTTTCACTTTCTCATATACCATTCTTTAATGAATAAAATGTGTATAATGATAATACTAAGACTTAAAATTTTTCTTTATATAAGACACTATGTAATTATCATGTTATATTAATTTTTTGTGTAACTCATTGTTTAATTAAATTATACTTAAATAAGTTTTTGTTTGTTTTCGTGGGACCCTTTTTAAAGTTAAGTTTATATTACAAATTTCAAAAAATGGATTTTTAAAACATCATTTATACACAATTATAATACGAAGATTTTTAAATTTATATTATGAATTTAAATAATTACTTTTAAATGTAATGGTTTGGTTTCGTCATCGTTGTCACTTTTTAAAGTTATTAAATTTTAAAAAAATAAACTGTAAATCACCATTTGTACACAATGATATATCAAAATTTAAACTTATATTTTATACAGTGTATTATATTCTTATCATGTCACTAATAATTTATTACTATGTTTTTTGTTTTAAGTTAATGTATGATTAAATTAAATTTAAATTTTATTTTTACAATATCATCATTTAGGTCCATAGTTCTTTTTATAGGTTAGTGGTTTACTTTTTCTCATATTTCTTTGAACAATTAAATATTTACATTTTTGCACCCACATTTTGTACATATAATTCTTACAAAAAAAAATTATACTATATGAAAATTTATAATGTTATTTTTCTAAGAAATTTATAATATTATTTTAAATTTTATATTTTATATTTGTATGAATTGTATTATTTTTATTAAATAATTTTCTACAAATATAAATTAATTTTATTAAATAATTATCCAAAAATAAATTATATAAATTAATTTATAATTCCAATTCTTGTTTCTCTTGACTTACAAAGTATATGTGCCTATCAAGTATAAAAGATGACAACTCTATTGATTTTTGTAAAATTCTATTAATAAATAATAAATTTATTAAAAAAAATGCAACATCAAGTTTGTATATCTAAAAATGCACCACAACAAATTCACTGACTAAGTCTAATAACGAATGCATAATTAAAGTTAAAGAAGCAAGAAATTAATTAAGATGTAAATAAATCTGAATCGGTCTTGAGCAAAATGGCGAGTCTAAGTGGTAAGGTTGAGAAAGAAGTAGAAATCAAGGCACGTCGAGAGCAATACTACAACATCTTTAGAAAATAGGCTCACCAGATCTCCAATATTACAAATAAAACCATACACCACGTTGAGCTTCGTGAAGGTGACTATCAAACTCACGGCTCTATTAAGACATGGAAATTTACAGCTGGTAAGATAAATATATATTAAAAGTAATTTATCTCTTGCTGACTTGCAACATAGCATATCTTAATACTCAAAATAAGATTTCAGGAGGTGGTGTCCTTGATATTCAAACCTTCAGTTCTGAACTCGAACTGGTGCCCATCATTGAAGTGTTTTCTGTTTAACATGACTTTTCTTTCAATTTTTGTTAGTAGGGTAAAGCCTAATTACACTACTACAATATATATATATATATATATATAGTCTTGGAAATTTAGTTTCAATTTTTTTAAAAACTGAAGCCAAAAGGTTTTGGTCACGGTCTAATAAAAACCGAAATTATGTTTATGGCCTTGATTTTATCAATAATCGTGACCATAAGTTATATCAATTTTTTTTTTCATTTTTCCTCTCTTTTTTTCCTTTTCCTTTTCCTTTTTCTTTTCTTTTTCTCTTTTTTTTTCTTTTCCCTCTCTTTTTTTCTCTCTTTTTTTCATTTTTCCTTTTTACTTTTTCCCATCTTTTTTTCTTTTATCGTTTTTAATTCCCAACTGTTTTTTCTTTTTTCATTTTTTCCAGACTCTTCCCCTCTCTTATTCCTCTTCCCCAACCCTATTGTACACTTCTCCTGGTGCTAGTTGCTGGTTTGTTGGTCAGTATTCACTGGTTCGTTGTTCGCTGGTGCATCTTAATGATAGTTCATCCACTTCTCCTTCTGAAAGAGGTGGATTTTGATCTTGGGTTGGCCTCTATTTGGTAGTCGAGAAAGTTGTGCTACATATTGGCATCAACATGAAATTAAAATGCGAAAAAATGCAGCATTTTGTGGTTTCTTGCTCCAAGAAAACATTAAATATTTGAAAATTAGTTTTCTTTTTTCAATTTAGCTTTTTGGGTTTTATTTAATACATAAAAAGTAGGTTAAAAGTTCATTCTCATGGTGAATTTTGGCTTTTCAACTCATCAACAATTATTTTTCTTTTTTTTCAATGATTTTCTTAGATACCAAATAGAACTAAAGTGTTTAGACACATTAATGTATTTTCTTTCACCATTGGCAAGTTTTTCTTCATAAGATTTATGATGGTTAGGTTGTAGAGGGGATGATTTGTATACGAAACTATGGAAGGAATGTGCAAGACCTTTGTTAGAGGTTCCTCGGAGAGAAGAGAAAGTATTTTATTTTCCTCAAGGTCACATGGAACAAGTAAATACCTTCAACTTGTATGTTTTGTTTTTTCTTATTATGAAATTGCTTTAGTTAATGGAACTGTTCAATTAAAATTTATGGGTTGTAGTTGGAAGCATCTATAAATCAGGAACTTAAGCAGCAATTAATTAAGTGCATTAGAAGCTTTGCATCTAGGTCTCAATAAAATTTTTCTTTTTTAATGTCTTTTTGGGTGGCTTGGCTGTGGTTATTTTTAGCAATGTGAACCTACGAGTGTTGATTCACCCCTCCCAAAAATTCCAAAGCCAATTGTTCATTTATTTTGCAAGATCTTAATAGTATCTTATACAAGCACGTATAGAGGGTTTTCAGTTCTTCGTAAGCATGCCACTGAATGCCTACCTCCATTGGTAGTAAATTAGTAACTCTCAAATGACAGCTTTTGCTTGTTGTGTTTACTTTTCCTATTATTGACTGGAACTTTATTTTTCTACTTCAAATGTTCCTTAGGATATGACTCAGGCAACCCTGAATTAGGAACTGGCTGCCACAGATCTTCATGGTTATGAGTGGAAGTTTAAACATATATTTAGGGGTAGCCATTCATAGAATTGAAATTATGGCTTTTAATTTCTTAATATGGTTAGTTATTTCTTTATTAAGGGTTGGTTCCATTTACTTAGATTAATAATTAATCACAGTTGGATATGCTAAGAACTAACGCTGAATTAATACTTGCATTTGTTCGCCAAACTTACATTTTACACTAAGTAATTAAGTCTACTTTGAAGACATTTAATCACAATAGGCTGGAGTACACTTGTTAATTCCAAGAGATTGGTTGCTAGATATTCCTTTATGTTTTTGAGGTGTGTATGAACTGATTTATTTCTTACTGTGCTGGGTGTGCATGTGTTTTAGAGAAAATCAAGCAATATTTTTTAGATGGGTTATTAGTGGATATGATATGGGATGTTCATAATTTGTTTTTTAATCGAAAATCTGGATTTGTTGTTTCATTTTTAGAATAAGAAGTGGATTGGATAGTAGACTTTTGTTGGAAGAGAATATTTTGGAGAAGAAAGATCAAGATAAATATGAATTTTCTTTGTTGATTTCTACATATAAGAAAAATTGAATGGTTTGATTTTAAAAATCTTAATCGTAATTTTAGTGTTTTTATAACATACACGTTTTAGTTTTATTTTATTTATTATCTGGTTGCAGAACCAATAAATTCAGTTCTACTTGTGTTCTCACTAATAACTTCTAAATTGTAAATGTGTAGGTTACAAGGTCAAGGAAAAATATAATATTATTCAATTGACTCCCTTCCTCTTTCTCTCTATTCTTTCAAGTTGATATGGGTAGTACTAAATAACAATGCTCTTGTTGTTATTGATATGGGTAGTATTAAATAATAATGCTACTACTGTTAATGATATGGGTAGTACTAATTTCGTTAAATTGTCTCTCAAGTTTTCGTATTAGATTGAGTACCATAAATTTACTTAGAGGCTAGATATACATTCCAACTTTCACTCTTGAACAAGTTCAAGAACTTATTATAGACCATTTGTTGTATATGTAGGAATATATGTAGATTGAAGAACTTATTGGAAAAATCTGAGGTATTGCTTATATTCATGGAATCTGGATGTTGGTATGCTCACAAGAGTACCATGGCCATTTCAATAGGTAACATTGTGATTTATCATTTTATTAATGTTGACAAATGTTAGGATTTATCATCTTACTAATGTTGTTACTTGGATGTTTTATGTTTACGATGTGTTACAAGTTGCTAGATTTATAAAATTGATATCTTAAATTGGTTTGAATAATTATCGAGTTGGTTTAATTATTATTTGATTGTTTTTGCAGTTGCTCCTACATGTTATGCACACTTAGAGGCTAGATATGAATTCCATCTTTCATTCTTGAACATGTGTAATTAACCTATATATTAAGAATAAATAAGTAGAGAGGATTTTTGTATTCTATATGTTGTATATGCATGATTATATTCATGGAATCTGGATGTTGGTATGCTCATATATAGTAGATGCTTATACTCACAGGTACTGTCACACGGTGTCATTTATTATAGACATTTTTATGACACTATAATCATGGTGTAGCCTATATATTAAGAATAAATAAGTAGTTAGGATTCTTGTGTTTTGGATGTTGTATATGCAGGATTATATTCATGGAATATGGATGTTGGTATGCTCATACTAGATGCTTTTTTTATGAGAAAATTAATGCACATAATAGATGATGTTAAGGACTAAGATTTTTAAGAAAAGCATTACAATGGGACATGTAAAATATTTTAAGATTGATTTAGATTGTAGAATTTGATTAATTATATTAGTAAATTTTATTCATGTATATTTTTATATTTTTGGAATACTTTAATTAGCTAGTTATATTAAGGTTTTATTATGTTTTAGTGTATCTATTAAACTCTTAATGTAATATGTCTCTTAAGTTTAATATAATTACTCTTAATTTTCTTAATTTATTTTAATTTATATTTGAAAATTAGCTTAATTGAGATGTATATGGTCACGGTTTAAGTGTAATCAAAACAATAGATATCATTTTGATTACAAGTCTATGACCTCGATTATAAGAAAATTGAGGCCATAGGGTGTATCTATAGCGTCGATTATTAGAAAACCGAGGTCATAGGTAATTCTATTGTCTCGAATTTTTAATAATTGAGGTCATAGGTCGTTACCTATGGTCTTTCTCACTTAGGCATCAGTTTTTATAACCGTGGCCATAGACCTAGAATCATGGTTAAAAACCGAGACTAAAGGTATGTATTATAGTAGTGCTAAAAAGATTTAAAGTTTTAGCAAACAACTTATTTGGTCCTATGATGTTTATCTGTATATTAGTAATAATATTTAATTGCTTGGCATAACCTTTTTCATATATAGAGTTTCATGTTTAACCTCCTTAGGAAAAAAACATATGTTTATTTTTTTTATAATGTAAATGAATATATATGTTTTAGTATTATAATTTCTTCCAATTTTTTCAATTTAACCAATTAATTTGGTTCCTTACTTTGAGAAAAATGATTTAGAACTATATTAGTACTTTCAAATTATTTCAAATTAAAAGTAACATGTTGTTTTTAATTAGTCTACTAATTTCTATACTAAATATTGAGTCATAACAATTATGATTTATGATTTCTTATTAAAGTATACGTTTGACAATGATTTTTGATTTCTGATCAAATAATTAGTTTGATGGTTTCTGGTTCTTTAATAAAAATAATTTTAATAAAAATAATCACCAATATGTTGGATAACAATTTTTACTTAGTGATTTTTAAGGAAAAAAATCAAAGAATATTTACAAGTTGTTTGGTAAAGCTTTTTGTTTTATAAATTTTTTTTACAAAAAAACAATTAAGAAGAGTTTTGGTTATTATTTACACATTTTTCTAATCATTTTATTCTAATATTTATATATAAAAAAGTCATAAGATTTTGTTTACTCTATAGAAAAATATTTTGTAAAAATAAAAAAACTCAAAAACTAGAAATTAATTTAACTAAAGAATCTTCTTTTATTAATTTATGATCACCTCATATTTTAGTATAGATACCTTAAAAATGTGAAAATCAAAATTAGAAATTGTTATCAAACATACCATCTGATTAAAAAATCATATAAAAAAATAAAAAAATAAAAAATTAAGAATCAAAATCGTTATCAAACACATTTGAATTGTTTTTGTGATTTTTGATTCTTTTGTTAAAAATAATCACTAATGTTTTTGGTAACAATTTTTGTCTTGTGTTTTCAAAGAAAAAAATCAATAAGTCATATGTAATTTGTTTGGTAATGTTTTTTCCCCTTCAAAAACCTAGAGAAAATATTTCTAATATTTTTTTTCCAATATTTATATGCGATGATAATAAAACATGATTTACTCTATAAAATATGTTATGTGAAAATGAAAAAAAAATGTATCTAATTGTAATATCTTATTTTTAAAGAATCATGAATCATCTTATGTTTTCTAAGTGATTTTTTAAAGTGAAATTTTTTTTTATGAAACATAAATGATTAAAAAAATCACTTAAAAATATCAAAAATCTCAAATCAAAATAATTAACACAACACATCTTTAAGAAACACATCAATATCTTTTCATCTCAAATTATGATGTGTTCTCAATATAATTTATACCGTAGAATGTGATAGAATCGATTAAGTAGATGGACCTGCATAGTCACCCAATTTCTTGCTTATAAGGCCTAAGTTGCATTGTGAATAGGTGCTCTCAACTTGATATAAAAAGAAATGCTCAAATTTTTGTTTCATGAAACTATTTTAATTAAACACAGGGGATGAAGTGAAGACTTTAAAGGTGAGGACAGAGCTTGACGATGAAAATAAGAAAACAACCTTTGTCTAGGAGTATTGTATATGGGAAACCTAGCAAAGATGTCTGTGTCCCAAATATGTACCTGGATTCGATGACTATTATCACTAAGGATATGGATGAGCACCTTATGAAAGCCTAAGATCTAGAGTATGTCCTTAGTGAATAATGATAGAATATTTTATCTATATAACTTATGATCATCTCTTGTACATGTTTGCTCTGATGGACATTCAATGCTTTGTAGGAAATTATTGTTATGGATTTAATGAAATAAATGGTTTAAATAGTACTCCAATCAAATAATTACAGGATGTGAAGTTAATCATGTTGTAGTAATACTTCCAAAACTCATAACAATAAACATAGGGAGAAGTATGATCTAATTTTAACTTTTAAAGAGCTATTTTTCTTAATTTTAAAAGTGGCACTTAAGTCTTTTTATTTATTAAATAAAAGAAACATTATACTGAAGAGATTTTAACTTGAGTCCATGGTAATGGAAGGAGAGTATACCATTGTAAGGTGTTATTTTTATATTCATTTTGCCTTTGAAATGGGCTAACTTAGTCTTACATCGATAATGTGTGTGAAAGAAACTTTAAGTTCCTTAGGTGTGATTCTCATTGTAACAAATTATAATGGGTTGATTGATCTTAGTTTTTTTCTTTGACAAATATATATATAAGTTTGATTGAGTCTTGATTTTGTAATTTTCTCAAAAAGCAATTTTCCTGTGGAAGTATATATCACTTTGTCAAAAAGAAATGAGTAGCTCTATTTGTAACTACCGATAAGTTAATTTTTTATTATAATTAGTTGATATATCCGATCTCTAATATGAGCCTCTCTACGTTATATTTCTCCTGTGGAGAAAACTAGCTACTAAAACAAAAATATTTAAGCATGTTGAAATAAATAATAATTAAAATAATTCTAATCTTCTCCTAATAATTAAAGTATGAGAGGTAGTTAAAGTGTGAGGGATAGTTTATCTGTTTTTAATATATTATTTAATTATTTTAAAAAAATATTATTTAATAATCGACAAGTAGTACAATGGTTAAAAACTTGAAATGAATAGAATTAAACTAAAAGTTTGACTTAAATGTGTTAAACTGATATTGTGTTATTTAATTTGTGTTCATTGCATGAATCTTGGCGCAAGACTCACTAAATTCTTTTAAAATATAAGTTTACAATAGTGACTAGCATAATTTTTTATGAACATTGTTCAAGGGATCAAATCTATTGTATTTTATTCTAGGATTGGTCAATACTATATCTCAACAAATTCATAATTCCAACTTTGTAATATTTTTTTATTTAATTAAAAAAAGACTTAAATATCTCTTTAAAGAAAAAAGTGTGATAGGTATATTTTAAATTAAATAGGAAAAACAATTATTATTATTTTCATCTAAAATATGCATTTCTTATATTATAAGAAGAGGCCTTTTTCACGTATGGTTTTGCTTCTTCTTTTTCAAAGCATTATTTATACATAATGATATCAACAAAATTATTAAATTTAAACTATAAATTTAAAATATTGAATTTTTAAAAGTAATGTCTATAAATAATATTCAAAAACTTAATATTTTTTTAAAAATAATTAATATACAAAAATAAATTATGAGTAATGATAATATAGCGATGAGAACATGAAATTCATAATCATTCATAAAATAAAATTATTAAAAAGTGATCTGGGTTTTAAAAGATTATTTAAGCCCGATACTCATAAAATAATGAGTATTTGAAAGAAAAATTATAAATAAAGAAAGAGGATAAAAATAGGTCAAATTTGATACATTAAATGCTACAAATGAAGAGGAATAAGTGAAGATTTATAATTGTAAGGAGAAACCAAGTTAAAAATAAATTTAAATACAAATAATTTATGTAAATTTAAATACAAGTAATTTATGTAATTAAATTCTACAAAAGAAAAAGTAGAGTATGATGATTGATCTATGATACAGGTGATATGACTCCTCACTTCCACCACCTCAAATCCAAGTTTGAATTTAACTATGTAATGTTTTATTTATTTAATAAAAAAGACTTAATTGTTCCTTTAAAAAAGAGAACGAGAGATATATTCTAAATTAAATAGGAAAAACTCATTACTACAAAGAAAATATTTTAAATCATTTGTTAACCGACATAAAAGAGACTTTATGTCTTTTAAGTCGGTTTGGTGAATCAAAATTTTAAGTTGATTCTATATGTCCACTAACTTCAAATTTAAAATCAATATTACATGTCAACCGACTTAAAATTTTATGTTGATCCTATGTGTCAATCGATATTTATATACAATATATATATATAACTTAATTACAATATCACTAAATATTATAAGATACCCATGTTACACTACTACAAAATGTGGCATTTAAGTATATAAAGTCGGTTTTTAGATAAAACTTACGTATAATCAATTTAAAGTCGATTCAACACGTTAACTCACTCGATCCATGTAATTAATTTTGTTTTGGTCAATTATTATTTTATTTAAACTGTTTAAAATTAAATTTGGATATATATATATATATATATATAGTATAATCTTTTCTTATTTTATTTAGTCAATTGGTTTTTAAAATAATATAATTTATATAATTTTGTGCATTTGTTTGGATACATACTTAATTTTATGTACATGTTTTTCATACGTGGTTATCGAATTTGGATAGTATGAAAAACACAATACAGAAAAGTTTATGAGCGAAAATATAAAAGGTCTATAGTTAATTAAAATCTTAAAAAATAATTGACCAAAAAAATAAAAACAAATTGTATTATTTAATTTCAATTTTAAACACTATTAAAAAAATGCACGTGAATACATATTTAATTTTATGTACATGTTTTTCATATGTAATTATCGATTTTGGATAGCATGAAAAACACAATATATAAAAACGTTTTCAAAAAAATATAAAAGGTCTATAGTTAATTAAGTTCTTAAAAAATAATTGACCAAAAAAATTGTATTGTTTAATTTCAAGTTTAAAAACTGTTAAAATAAAAAAAATGCATGTGGATACGTACTTAATTTTATGCATATGCATTCCTTATGTAGTTATCAAATTTGGATAGCATGAAAAACACAATACATAAAATTTTAAAAAAATATATAAAAGGTCTATAGTTAATTAAAATCTTAAAAAATAATTGATAAAAAAATAAAAAATTGTATTTTTTGATTAATTTCAATTTTAAAAACTGTTAAAATAAAACAATACATATGGATAGTGTCGGTTGATGTGTTGAACCGACGCTACACACGTGGATAGCTTCAGTTGACAATTAGAATCGACGCTATCCATGTGTATAGCGTCGGTTCAAAACGTCAACCGACGTTATCCACGTATATTTTTTCAATTCTCTTCTCTCTTCTCCATCAGAACATCATTTTTAATTTACAACACCCAAAAAAACTCAAAACCAAGCTTTCACCTCCTCCACTTTTTCTCATTTTTTTGTGACCTTTGACCACGATTTCCAACATCGTTTAGTGGGTTATCTTCTTCTCCAATTTATCTTCCAGATCTCCTATTTTTTTTAGCAAAATACTCAAATGTTCACTTACAAAACACCCTTTTTTTTCTTCATTTTCTTTTTTTAGTCACTTCATTTACTCTTATAAGTATTTTTATTAATCCTACGCACTTATTATTCAGTTTGCATTATTTTTTGTATAAATTTTTTATTTATGTATATTTTGTATTATGCATGTTATTATTTGTTTGGCTGATTTTCTATACAAATAATATCTGGATGTTGTGTGTTTGAGGGACTACAATATTTACCGTATGTGGATAAATTTATTTACATATAAATAATTATATTTTATTAAGTAAAATTAATACAATTTTAAAATGATTAAAATAATAAATTTTTGTATTATGTATGTTTTGGTATATATTCTAATAATTAGAAAATTCATATATAATAATACCTAAAATATATTGATTGGATACATATTTAATATGCTTAATATCATTAATAGAAAATGGACAAATCTTGGATGTGAAAGTGTAGAATTGAGGAGAACTACATTTTTGGAGTTGAAAGTTTCGTGGAATTTGCTTGTAGAAATAGTAATAATGAAATTAGTATGATTCGATGTCCATGTGTTAAATGTAAAAATGAGCAATTTCATAAAGTTGACGAGGTTAGGTATCACCTTATCCGTAGTGGTATTCTTTTGAGCTATAAATGTTGGTATTATCATGGAGAAAATACTAATAATACTCATGGGGAATAGATAAATAAGAATGTGAGTGGATTACATACATCTTATCATAATATACAAACAAAAAATATGTTTCATGGTGTTGAAGATGAACTATATGAGGATGATCCCGAAACCATTAAAAAACTTCTAGAAGATGCCGAAAAATCATTGTATCCAAAATGCAAGAAATACACTAAAATTTCGGGATTGGTTCATTTGTACAATGTGAATTCAAAACATGGTTTTTCTGACAAGGGATTCACAGAATTACTAAATCTACTAATAGATATGTTTCCTGAGGGTATTGAATTTCCATCTTCAATGTATGAAGTGAAGAAATCTCTTAGTCGATTTGGCATGGAATATCATAAGATTCAGGCTTGTCCAAATGATTGCATTCTTTATATAAAAGAATATGAGACATTAGATGATTGTCCGATGTGTAAAGAATCGAGATGGAAGCATGCTACATATGAGACAACACCTAAGAAAGGCGTGCCCGCAAAGGTTCTTTGGTACTTTCCTCTGATTCCTCGCTTTCAAAGGTTGTTCAAAAGTAAAGAGACATCAAAGATGTTGACTTGAAATTCAGATAATCGCTCTAATGATGGGATGTTATGTCATCTTTGTGATTCTCCAAATTGGAAAGTAGTAGATAATTTATCCCTTCAATTTGCATCTAATCCATGAAATCTTCGTCTTGCCATTGCTGCTGATGGAATTAATCCACATAGTTCCCTTAGTAGTAGATATAACTATTGGCCAGTAATTATGGTAACATACAACCTTCCTCCCTGGTTATGTATGAAAATAAAATTCATGATGTTAACATTATTGATTTCAGGACCGAAACAACCTGGTGTTGATATTGATGTATATTTACAACATCTGATAGATGATTTAAAGATGTTGTGGAATGATGGTGTAAATGTTTATGATGCACATAAACAATAACACTTTAACTTGAGGGGGGTCCTTTTATGGACAATTAATTATTTTGCTACCTATGGGAACTTATCAAGACATGCAACAAAAGGTTACAAGGGATGCCCTATATGTAGTTATGTCACTTCTACAACTTATCTTGTTCATGGACGAAAGATGTCTTATAGGAGACATAGAAGATTTTTGCCATCTGGACACAAGTTTAGATACCAAAAGAAACCGTTTGATGGTGAAGAATATCATGATCATGCACCCCGACCTTTGCAAGGTGTTGAGAATATTAAGGCAATTTAATGGTATGACGTTCAAACGATATGGAAAGATGAAAAAAAGAATACTCACTAAGGTAGGGTAACGAAAGAGGTCAACTAGTGAAAGGGGTGAAAATGAAAATGTTATTGAATCAGTAGACCATGGTTGTCGAAATAAAAAATCAATATTTTAGGAATTACCTTATTGGAAAGACCTGCATATTCGTTACATCTTAGATGTCATGCACATTGATAAAAATGTATGTGAGAGCTTGATTGGTACATTATATACTTGGAAAAATAAAGAATGGAATTAAAGCAAGAATGGATTTAAAGAAACTAAGCATACAACCTGAATTGGCACCAAAGGTGGAAAATGATAAGAATCAAACATACTTGCCACCATCATCATATACAATGTCAACAAAAGAGAAGGATGTATTTTGTAAATTTTTGGCGAGTGTGAAAGTTCTTGATGGTTACTTATCCAGCTTAAGAAATTTTGTGTCTATCACCGATAATAAACTTTATGGATTGAAATCACATGAGTGTCATATCTTAGTGCAACACTTATTACCAGTTGCTATTAGATCAATTCTTTCAAAACACGTTCGATTATCAATAATTCATCTTTGTTCATTCTTCAATACAATATGCAAGAAATCTATCAATTGGCGAGTTAAACTCTTTATAGAAAGATTTTGTAGAGACTTTGTGTCTAATTGAAAAATATTTTCCTCCTTCTTTCTTCGATATAATGATTCACTTGTATGTTCATTTAGTTCAAGATGTTCAATTTTATGGTCCTACTTACTTATGATGAATGTATCCTTTTGAGAGATATATGCAAGTCCTTAAAGGATATGTAAATAATAGAAATCGACCTGAAGGATGCATGGTGGAACATTACATTGTTGAAGAGGCCATTGAGTTTTGTTTTGAATACTTTAATGGTTGCACTTAAATTGGGAATCATACGCACAAGTTGTTCTTAGAACGTCACATGATCCAAGTAGGTAACCCTATGCTTGGTGAAAGTAAGAAATTGTTTATTGATCGCACTCTATGGAAAAAAGCATACCAAATCATTTTGGAAAATAATAATGAGGCACAACCATACATAGAGTAAGTGATGTTTAACCTTTCCATTTATCCAAAAAATATTTTTTATTTAAATATTAATGATGATATCTACTTGATATATCTTTAATAATGATGAGTGCTCAAAAAGCACTAAAATAACCATGATTTTATGCAAATTAATTGATTAAAAATATATATATTTATATGTTTTATCATATATTTATATAAATTTGTCTTTTTCGGAATCACGGGTATTTTTATTGTTTTTCAGGTATTTTGGCTTAAAAATGCAACTTAAAGACTCAAAGAGGAATACTCGAAGCAAAATATCACAAATATATTAATAAATAAATGCGTAAAGGTCGACAAATATGGAAAAATTGGACAAAATGGGTCAAAAATGTCAAAAAGGAGAAAAACGCGTCGCCGCGCCGCCCGGCGCCGACTCAGTTCGCGCTGGGTTACTGTTCATACAAGACCGGCGCGAGTGTTACATTCATGCACGCAGCTGGCTGGGTTACGTGTTCATCCGCGCCGCCCATCATTTTCACGTGTAGCCGCCCATGACGTCACCATTTCATTACGCGTTTTACATTTTTTAACATTTTGTTACTCATTTTTTCTCTTCCATCTCACCTATAAATGCCCCCTTCCCTTCACTTCAAAACACCCCTTCAAAAACCTCCAAATACATTCTTTTCTCTCTTTCTTTCTCTCTTTTCTTAGATTTTTAGTTTTTCTTATGTTTTCTTAGTTTTTAGCTTTTCTTAGTTAATTTCTCTTAGTTTTAGAGTTCTTCCTTTTAGGGAAGAACTAGTTATATTTTGTAATATTTTAGCTTTTGATTCAATAAATGGGAGTGCAAATTCCTTTTGGAGTTTTTCTATGAGAATGGCATCAATCTTGTAAGGATTTTATTTTCTTTCAGTTATTTTTTATGCTTTTTCTTACATGTTATATTTAATTTGTCGTGATTAAATTTAAGCGTATTAGCTGTTTGTAAAAATGATATAATAATAACGTTGTTATGCTTACTTGAAAAATTAAATAGGTAAAAATCTCTAAAATGAATTGATTTTATTTTTATTCATGATTTTATATTAAGAATGTTAGAGAGAAATATATTATTTTTCATTACAAACTTAAACACGAAAATTAGATTGTAAGGTTTAGTTATCGTCGATTTAGAGTAGTGCTCTTTTATTTGATGGTCTGATAAATAGTTAGAGTGAAGCTCTATTTCAAAAGTTTTTATAAAGAATTATCTGAAAATGTATTGGCGACATGTTTTCGGTAGTGATTTTTAAAACTTGAAAGTTAGTACTCGGATAACTAAATTCTTAGGTTTAATTTGGACACCTTGAATAAATTTTAACGGTCTAACCGCCAATTGCTGGCATTTAAATGGTTCATTTTCAATCTCTTAGAAAAAGGAATTAATTTAATTAACCAAATTAGTTATCAACCCCACCCATAGGTGTTAATTGTTTAGTTAATAAAGAATATCTAACCCCCGCCAAAGTGGTATTCATACAAAAAAGGAGAATCAATAAATATCAATTCATATGTTAATAACCTAAATAATACGAGCAAGCATAATTAACTTAGTTATTATATCCATAAATACTCACTATTTATAAAAGATAAAATTTGCATTAATGTTTATTGAATCTATGTTTAATTTTCTGTAATTAGATTAAAAACACAAAAACCCGAAAATATCGTGACAGGATGTTTAGGATTTAATTTCGTTTTTAAAAGTTTGAATAATAAATTAAAAACCACATACATTCCTTCCTTAGATCGACCTTGGGAGTATACTTATCATTTTCTATGAAAGATTCGTGCACTTGCGAGAGTTTTATAAATATAAAACCAAAGTAATTGGTAGGATCGGCGATGCCGGTTTTCGCTCATCACGCGAAAAACTTGATGAGCAGAATCGTGATCACCAAATACTTTGATGAACGAAAACCGGCATCGCCGATCCTACCAATACTTTGGTTTTATATTTATAAAACTCTCGCAAGTGCACGAATCATTTCGTAGAAAATGATAAGTATACTCCCAAGGTCGATCTAAGGAAGGAATGTATGTGGTTTTTAATTTATTATTCAAACTTTTAAAAACGAAATTAAATCCTAAACATCCTATCACGATATTTTCGGGTTTTTGTGTTTTTAATCTAATTACAGAAAATTAAACATAGATTCAATAAACATTAATGTAAATTTTATCTTTTATAAATAGTGGAGTATTTATGGATATAATAACTAAGTTAATTATGCTTGCTCGTATTATTTAGGTTATTAAATATATGAATTGATATATATTGATTCTCCCTTTTTTGTATGAATACCACCTTGGTGGGGTTAGATATTCTTTGTTAACTAAACAAATCAATTAACACCTATGGGTGGGGTTTGATAACTAATTTGGTTAATTAAATTAATTCCTTTTCTAAGAGATTGAAAATGAACCATTTAAATGCCACCTTTGGGCATTAGACCGTTTAAACTTTATTCAAGGTGTCCAAATTAAACCTAAGAATTTAGTTATCCGAGTACTAACTTTCAAGTTTTAAAACCACACCTTGAATTACATGTTGTCAATGCATTTTGAATAATAATTTTATAAAACTTTGAAATGGAGCTTCACTCTAACCATCAAGGATTGTACCATCAAATAAAGAGCACTACTCTAAATCAGCGATAACTAAACCTTAAAATCTAATTTTCAGGTTTAAGTTTGTAATGAAAAATAATATATTTCTCTCTAACATTCTTAATATAAAATCATGAATAAAAATAAATTCAATTCATTTTAGAGATTTTTACCTATTTAATTTTTCGCAAGCATAACAACGTTATTATTATATCATTTTTACAAAGCGACTAGCAGTAAATTTAATCCGCATAAATTAAATATAACATGTAAGAATAAAGCATAAAAAATAACTGCTAAAGAAAATAAAATCCTTACAAGATACTTGATGCCATTCCCGTTAGAAAAACTCCAAAAAGGAATTTGCACTCCCATTTATTGAATCAAAAAGCTAAAATATTACAAAACATAACTAGTTCTTCCCTTAAAGGGAAGAACTCTAAAACTAAGAGAAATTAACTAAGAAAAAGCTAAAAACTAAGAAAACATAAGAAAAACTAAAAGTCCCAAGAAAGAGAGAAAGAAAGAGAGAAAAGAATGTATTTGGAGGTTTTGAAGAAGAAGGGGGTATTTATAGAGGAGATGGAGAAAAAATGAGTAACAAAATGTTAAAAATGTAAAAAGCGCATAATGGAAATCTTGGCGTCATTGATGACGTCGGCATGACGTCATGCGGGGCTGCCACACGTGAAAAATGAGTGTCGGCCTTGAATGGCGATGAACAAGTAAGCGCCTTGTAAAGCGCATGAACAGAACCCTCGCAGACGCAGCCGATCTTCTGCATTAAACAGTAACCCCAGCCGCGAGTCAATTGCCCTGCTGTCAGCACGGCTAAATGGCAGCGGCGTATGCTTTTTCTCCTTTTTTACATTTTGACCCATTTTGTCCAATTTTTCCATATTTGTCGTCGACCTTTACGCATTTATTTATTAATATATTTAAGTGATATTTTGCTTCGAGTATTCCTGCTTTGAGTCTTTAAGTTGCATTTTTAAGCCAAAATACTGAAAACAATAAAAATACCCATGATTCCGAAAAAGACAAATTTATATAAATATATGATAAAACATATAAATATATATATTTTTAATCAATTAATTTGCATAAAATCATGGTTATTTTAGTGCTTTTTGAGCACTCATCAAATAACATTACATGATGTATTTAAACTTATTGAAGATAGATCCTCATTATAAAAAAAATGAGGAATGGTTGTATGATGAACATAAGCGAGAGCTTATTAATTGGTTTTGCAACCATGTCAGTGTCACATACAAGAATTCATTAGTACTTCTATGCAATATTTTAAAACTTTGCTTTAAACACATTTCATGTTTTTGTATACATAGATTCGAGATGAACTCAAGAAACCCAATCATAAAATAACATAAAGTTTAGATTGGCTTGCATATGGTCCAAAATTCAATGTCAAATCATTTTCTAGTTTCACAATTAATGGATCGAGGTTTACGACTCAAGCTAGGGACAAAGTCCGAGTAAATCAGAATAGTAGTGTGAAGATGGTTGTACAAACTATGCAATTTTCTAGTTCAAAAGATGGTAATCATGTACTTTTTGATATAACATATTATGGTATAATTTAAGAGATGGGAATTGGATTATGAGGTCTTCCATGAAATAGTTTTCTTGTGTGATTAGGTCGAAGATGTTATCAATGTTGGATATAAAATAAATGATTTTTGATTTACCCTTGTAAATTTATCCAAGATAAGTCACATTGATGATCCTTTCATGTTAGCACTTCATGCAAAACAAGTATTTTATGTGAGAGATCAAATTGACATAAGATGGTCTATTGTGTTAACGCCTCCACAAAAAGAGTTTTACCATTGTGATGCTTTAGAAGATGAGGACCCTATGCTTGATACATTATCCAATATTAGTAATTTATCAACAAATTGACTAATGTATGTGATGATCTAGTTGATGACGATGATTCTTCGTCATGGACTCGAAGTGATTGTGAAAGAATATATATATACGATCAACAACCTAATTAAACATAATGTATGTTCTATATTGTTCTAATAACTCTTGGATGTTTATATATATGTATGTTCCTAAAATTTTCAATTAATTTATATTTCTTCATTGTTTGCAAATATTTCATGGATCCTTGGGAACAGAGGTGTAGATCTAAATGATCCATTGGGGCATTTGAAAAGAAGGGGTTGGGTGAATATACCTAATGCTCCACTTAACCTAGATGATAGAGTACCCGTTCTATTTGGTTGATGCTACTGGTAATCCAATAGGGGGAAATGGCCAACAATTGATTGGACTAAGGTTGACAAAGCTGAAAAGTTCAAAATATGAAAAACCATTTGTATAAGTCTCTTTTATTTTATAACTAATTACATATATTATATCTAATCTTTTGTAGTGTGTTTTTACAGAATTGTTATAAATTCAATGACACTTGGAAGAGAAAGTGTTATAAGATTGCAAATAAGGCGTGGAGGAGTACAAAACTTCTAGATTGGCAAGAAATTATGTGTTTCCATATTTGGAACCACTTGATGAAGTATCCTCTACAAAATCATTGAAGGGCACCACTAGATTACACCTTAAGTTTGGAAAGACTTCATGGATTATAGATGTATGGATAAATTTCAAATTATTAGGGAAGAAGATCAGAATATAAAAATGCATAATATTCTTCCTAACCATATTGGGAGGTCTTCAAATCCTGAAGTTAGATCTAGAATGGTATTATTAATTTGTGTTAATTTATCAATATTTTTATATTTATTTTCCTCAAGTTTAAGTTGATGTCATGGTTAATAAATTTATTTAATTTATGTAGGAAGCTGAATTGGGTAGACCGATTACCCGATCTGAATTGTACATAGAAACAAATACTCCCAAAACGAAGAAGTTAAGACCGATGACTAAGTGAGGATAAGAACAACTAAATAAGTTGGTTAGTAATTTTTGTTGACACAAAGTCCATATTATTTTTAATAATTGATGTAATAATGTATGATATGTTTGTTTGCTTTATTATTTATAGAGAGTTGTTCAAGAACAAATATCCAGTGGTGAAATAATCAAAGAGCATAGAAGAGATGCTATATATCATGCATTCGGACGCAAGCATCCTAGTCGTGTTAGGGGAGGTAGCCAATATGATGGTTATATGGAGTATTTTAACATTCCAAAACAAAAGCCTCAGATGGTCAATAAGGAGAAGTACAGTAAAATTGAAGAAGAACTCAACTCCTTTAAGGCCTCAATGTTAAGTGAGATTGCCACTTTAAAAGAATATCAGGCATAACACATTAGACATGGCATCATAATACAATCAAGGCATGCCATATTGGCCAGGTATGCAACCATCCATGCCAGGCATGCAACCATCCATGCCAAGCATGCCATCATCCATGCCAGGCATGGCACCCATGAAATCTCATGGCGCTCAACCTATATCCAGTATGGGATATAATCATCCTATTGGTCCTCCCTTTATGCCAGGAAGGTAGATGCAATCAAGTAGTGGTTCATTTTCTCTAATGCAATCTGTACATTCTTACCATCAATCACATCACAATGAATGTTTTGGTGAGAATGTACATCCAATAGCTACCCCATATGTGAGTCCTCTATTTGATGAATCATATGTGGTAAGATTTTAATTTTGGTGTAGATAATCTATTTTTTTATTATATTTTTTATTTATTATATATAACACTTAATATTTTTACAGAATATGAAATGTTTTTTGAAACATCCTTCATCAATGGACTTTGTTGCTATTGGAATGATACAAAAATTGAGCGATGATCGGATGATTCATAATCAATATTTTCCAAATCATTAGAGAATAGTAATTTATCAATCATTGCTTCATGATTGTCCACTACCTGTGCCTTCTGATGCTACCACAGTCCAAGAGGCGATTGGAAAGTATGTGGCTTGAGAGTCGATTCAAGTTATTCTAAATTTTGAGGTGGTACTTTTTTTTACTTAAAAGATAACACTTTTTTACTACTATTATTTTTTATATATTTAATTGCTACTAACATACGTAATACTTCTTCTTTAGTCTATTATACCAGAACTCTTAAATGTGGCATATTTAAGAGATACGAAGCAAGTATCTCGTGGTAAATCTATGTCTAGTGGCCAATCATTGCACATTAAGTCATTCAAAAAGAAGCCTCAATTAGTAAATTTTGGTGTAGACATTGGCCAAACTTATATATTGATCGAGTGCATATTGCAACTGTTTGAATATCAAATGATTGATTTAAGTATAATTCAAGTGTGGACAAGGTGAGTCCTCAATTATTAAATTTCTTTCATTTATGTAGAACATATATAATTATATTTATATTATCTAATTACTTATATATATTTCTTTTATATAAGGCATTAATGCTTAACAGAAATCAAAATTTGATAATCCCTTGGCCACTAAGGTTTGAACAAGGCCAAGATCATTGGATGTTGGTAATCCTTGATCTGTTCAATAATCATGCTTGGTACTGTGACTCAGCTTTCATAGAACTGAGTAAAGATACAAAAGAAGTTGTCGAAATGTAAGGCTTATAGCTAGATGTTTTTCTTCTATTTTTCTTTGTAATATTTAATAAAAAAAATAATCGTTTTAAACTTTGATAGGGCATGGAAGCTAAGGAACAAGTTTAGGGGCATTGCCCTTAAAAATTCTCATAAGCTTATATGGCATAAAGGTATGGTATGTATAAGCGAATATTAATAATTTTATTAATTTTGCTATTGAATAATAAAGATGTTCGAATATGGAAAATCATGTACACTTGTTTTTTGTAAGTTCCAAAACAAAATAATGGAGTCATGTGTGGTTATTATGTCATGAAGTTTATGAGCGAAATCATCACAAATATCAAAATTCCAATTGAAGATGTGGTAATATCTTTCACCAATATACATTTTTAACATATATGAGTCATTTTTTGTGAATTCGTGAAATTACATTCTTATATTTATTTTAAATACATATAGTTCTTTGGTTGGAACAAGACTAGCTATGACCAGCAAATTTTTGATGATTTACGAGAAGAATGGGCAAAACATATGGTTCAAATTATATCATCACAAGAAAAATCAGGAGAATATTTTGATGATCTTGAATAACACATGACAACATAATGGTAATTTTTATAATGCTTTAATTTCTCTATTCCTGTGTCTAAAGTCCCTTGTTTGATGGATGTTTATGTGCTCATGTATTTAGGGGAATGCATTATTTTATGGACCTATTTTTTGCCCAAACTTCATCTCATCTCTCTTGCCTACTTTCCTTATGAAAATATCATGGTAGTTATTAGCTAGCCATGTACAAGAAAACCACCCAATAATCATCATTCCAATGTAATATCATGAATTCACAAAAAATAACTTATATATGTTAAAAGATTATTAGAAGAGATTACCATATCGACATCCGAGTGATATAATAATAACCTTATCCCTTTGAAATCATATTAGCACTTTATTAATCTTTTGTCTATAAATATGAAGCTATCTGGAATCAAGCTGGTATTTTTAATGCTATAATGAGCTCGAAATATGAAGTCAAGTGTAACTCCGATTTGTTACTTGGCTTGGTTGAGTTTTTGTGCCCATAAACATATGGATCATCTGTGTAATACGTTTATGGGCACCAAAGCTCAACCAAGTCAAGTAACAAATTGGAGTTACACTTGACTTCATATTTAGAGCTCATTATAGCATTAAAAATACCAGCTTGATTCCAAATAGCTTCATATTTATAGACAAAAGATTAATTAAGTGATAATATGATTTCGAAGGGATAAGGTTATTATTCTATCACTTGGATGTCAATATGGTAATCTCTTTTACTAATCTTTTAACATATATAAGTTATTGTTTTGTGAATTCATGATATTACATTCTTATTTTGAATTTAATTACGTATATTTCTTTAGTTGGAACAAGTGGGGCTATGATATGCATATTTTTGATGATTTACAAAAAGAATAGACATAATACTTTGTTCAAATTATAACATCAGGAGAAGAATATAATCTTAAATAACATAGGACAACACCATGGTAATATTTATAATGCTTTAATTTCTCCATTCATATGTCTCTGGAGTTTAGACTGCTTGTTTGATGGATGTTTACGTGCTCATGTATGTAGGAGAATGAATTGTTATATGGACCAGCTGCTTTTTGCCCAGTTTCCTTATCACTATGCTGGTGATTCTAAGCCAACCAAGCTTGCTCTCCTTGAAATAAAGTGAGAATATCACAAAATTCGTGACACTTTGACTACATCATTTTATTTGTAAATTAAGTTAACTATATATATGTATTGTATATACATTATTTTTTTGTAATAAATTTAATTTTCAAGTAATTAATTATATTTAAATTTTCAATTATTTGTATTATTATTTACACTTTGTTAAACATATTTTGGTTTTTTTATGCTATATGTGATCAAATACATGTTATTAGTATAGTATAAAATGAGTAAAAATATGTAAAAAAAAATCAATATATATTTTAAAGTTGGTTCACGTGTTGGATTGACTTTAAATGTAAAGTCGGTTCAACTCGTGAACCAAATTTAAATTTTAAGTCAAAATTTAAATCAGCTTTTAACCGACTTTAATGGCCCGTTTTGTAGTAGTGTTATTCAATATCATCATATTCTTCTTATGATTCTTCTTGTGATCTTATAATTGCAAACATGTATTTTGCCCATTATTTTCGTAAATCATCAAAAAATTGCATATCATAACCCGACTTGCTCAAGCAAAAGAACTACAAGTATTTAAATTCAAAATAAGAAAGTAATATCATGAATTCACAAAAAATAACCTACATATGTTAATAGAGTATATTAGTAAAAAAGATTACCACATCTTTAATTGAAATGTTGATATTTGAGATGATTTCGCTCATAAATTTCATGACAAAATATCCACACATGACTCCATCATTTTGTTATGGAACCTACAAAAAACAAGTATATATGGTTTATAAATTTGAACACTTTTATTATTCAATAGTAAAATTCATTAAATTATTAATATTCACTTTTACATACCATAGATTTATCCCATATAAGCTTATGTGATTTTTTAAGGGAAATGCCCTTACTCTTATTCCACAACTTTTATGCCCTATCAAAGTTTAAAGTAGTTAGTTATTTATAAAATATTACAAAGAGCCATTATGTTAGTAACAATAAAAGAATAATAATATAATACAATTAGTAAAATTTTTTATATTAAGTAAATAGTATCATGTCAACACAACTTGATTTGATGGCCAAGCCACATATTATCAACAGCTTCTTGGATTGTTGTGTTGTAAGGGATATCTATATGATCCGATTGATTGTGTAAAGCCCGAGGTAGCAACGGAACCAGGGAAAGTATACATAAAAGATAGTTCTTTTCTATTATATTAGGATTTTCTATTCTATTAGTATTAGTTAGTGATCTCGGTTTAGTGAGTCCTTTCTTCTGTGATGAACTGTTGGCACCAGTCCTACATTTTGTCTTTATGGACTGAGGAGAAAAGGTATCAGAAGGCACCGGTAGTGGACAATGATTGATCAATTACTATTTTTCAATGATTTGGAAAATATTGATTATGAATATTTCGATCATTGCTCAATTGTAGTACTATTCCAATTGCAACATAGTTCGTAAATGATGGATCTTTCAATAGACATTTCATATTCTATAAAAACATTAAGTGTTATATATAATAAAAATAAAAATAATATACCATCTACATAAGCTTTAAATCTTACCATGAATGATTCATCAAATGGAAGAGGACTCCTATGTGGGGTAGCTATTGGAAGGAAATTCTCATCAAATTATTTTTTTGATGGATGGTAAGAATGCACATATTGCATTGGAAACGTTGAACTACTATATGATTGCATTGGCATTTGTGGCATATATGAGAGACCAACAGGATGAAAATATCCTATAGAGGATATAGGTTGGCCATGAGATTGCATGGGTGGCATGCCTGACCTGGATGGTGGCATGCCTGGCCAATAAGGTTTTCCTGGATAATAGTATGGTGGCATTTCTGGCATGTATTGTGATGCCTCAGCTTAGTAACTCTGAAATTTCTTTAAACTAGCAATCTCACTTAACATTGTGGCCTTAAAGGAGTTCAATTCTTCTTTAACTTTATTCAACTTCTCCTTACTGACTATCTCAAGCCTTTGTTTTGGAATATTGAAAAAATTCATATAACTATCATATTGGCTTCCCCCTAACACGACCAGGATGATCGGGCCCAAATACATAATATATCACATATTTCCCTAGTTGTTTGATTATTTCACCCCTATTTATTTGTTCTTGAACTTTTCTCTACAAATAATAAAGCAATAAAGTATATCCTACATTATTACATCAATATGCAAAAACTATAACAAAGACTTTGTATCAAGTTAAATTACTAACTAACTTATTGAGTTGTTCTTCTCCTCTTTTTTTCATTGGTTTTGACTTCTTTGCTTTAAGGGTCTTTTTTTATATACAATTGAGCTCAGATAATCGATCTACCCAATTTAGCTTCCTACATAAATTAGAGGAAAATAAATAAAAATAATAATTATTAATTAACAACTTAATATTACTATTTTTTTGTCTATATTCAGGATTTGATGACCTCTTATTACGGTTGGAAGAATATTCTACATTTGTATATTTTGATGTTCTTCTTTAATGATTTGAAATTCATCCATATGTCAATAATCTACAAAGTTTTTCCATACTTGGGGTGATATTCAAGGATTCTATATAGTTCTTCTTTGTTAAGTGGTTGCAAGTTTAGAACTATATAATTTCTCGCCAATTTGGAAGTTTTGTATTTCTTCCATGCTTTATTTGTAATCTTGTAGAACTTGTTCATCCAATTATCGGGGATTTTAAAACAATTCTGTAAAAAAACACATTTTAAAGGAGATATAATACAAAAATGATATAATATGTAATTAATTATAAAACAAAAGAGACTTATAAAAATGGTTTTCTATATCATGCACTTTTCAGCATCTTTAACCTTACTCCAATCATTTATATTAATTGGTATATTGACTTCACAAGTATACCAATAGAAGATTTCAATTTTTGGCCATTTTTACTAGTTGCATCAAATTGAACAAGCATTCTATCATCTGGACTAAGTGCAACGCCAGGTATATTAGCCTAACCATTTCTTTTGAAATGCCTCAATAGATCATTTGGATTAACAATCTCTTACACCCTATAATCCATGAAATATCTACAAAAAATGATGAAATAGAAATTAATTCATAGTTTTAAGTCTAAACATATAAACAAGAATTATTAGAATAATATATAAGATACATATACACACACACACATAGACATCTTCTAAAGCAACACAATGGTAGAACTCTTTTTTATGGAGACCATCTTATGTCAATTTGACACTTAAAATAGTTGTTTTACATGAAATGCTAACATGAAAGGATCATCATTGTGGCCTATCTTAGATAAGTTTACAAGGGTAAATCCAAATCATCTATTTTATATCCAACATTGATTGCATCTTCCACCCAATCACACAAGAATACTGTTTCATGGAAGACCTCATAAACGAGTTCTCAAATTTCTTTAATTATATCATAATATGTTCTTTTAGTAAGTCATTCTAACGTTTTTGTTATTTTATGATTGAGTTTCTTGAGTTCAACTCAAATCTATGCATATAAAAATATGAATTGTGTTTAAAACATTATATAGAACTACTAATGAATTCTTGTATGTGACACTTACATGTTTGTGAAACCAATTAATAAGCTCTCGCTTATGCTCATCATACAACCATTTTTCTCCTCTTTTTTTATAATGAGGATCGATCTTCAGTAAGTTTAAATACATTATGTGATATTATGCAAGATACATAAATTACATGTCATTAATAGTTAAATAAATAATAATTTTATTTTATATGAGAAGTTTGAACATGCCATTACTTACTCTATATACGGTTGTTCCTCATTATTATTTACCAAAATGATTCGGTATGCTTTTTCCCAACTAGTGCGATTAGTGAACAATTTCTTACTTCCACCGAGTATAGGGTTATCTACTTGGATCATGTCATGTTTTATTCCTAAACTTGTTTATAGGATTCCCACGACATTTTTCTGTAAAGAGTTTAACTTGCCAATTGATATAGATTTCTTGCATATTGTATTGAAGAATGAACAAAGATGAATTATTGATAATCAAACATGTTTTGGAAGAATTGACCTAATAGTAATTGGCAATAATTTTCATTAAGATATGGTAGTCATGTGACTTCAATCCATAAATTTCTTATCAATTATAGACACAAAATTTCTTAAGTTGGATAATCAAACATACGTGGACTAGATGCAAATTGAGAGGATAAATTATCTACTACTTTCCAATTTGGAGAATTAAGAGGATGGCATAGCATCCCATCATCATATCGATTCTCTGAATATCAAGTCAACATCTTTGATGTCTCTTTACTTTTGAACAACTTTTGAAAGCGAGGAATCGGAGGAAAGTACTAAACAACCTTTGCGAGCACACCTTTCTTAGGTGTTGTCTCATTTGTAGCATGCTTCCATCTTGATTCTTTACAAATTAGACAATCATCTAATGTCTCATATTCTTCTCTATAAAGAATGCAATCATTTAGACAAGCATGAATCTTATAGTATTCCATGCCAAATCGACTAAGAGATTTCTTCACTTCATACATTGAAGATGGAAACTCATTAGCATCAGGAAACTTATCTATTAGTAAATTTAGTAACTCTGTGAATCCCTTGTCAACATAACCATGGTTTGCCTTCACATTGTGTAAATGAACCGATCCTGACATTTTAGTGTTTTCTTTGCACTGTGGATACAATGGCTTTTTGACATCTTCTAAAAGTTTTTTAAAGGTTTCAGGATCATCGTTATGTAGTTCTTTTTCAACAGCATGAAAAATATTTTATGTATGTACATTATGTATGGAGTGCCTATTATGATAAGATGTATATAATCTTCTCATATCTTTATTTATCTATTCCCTATGAGTATTATCAATATTTTCTTCATGAAAATACCAACATTTATAACTCAAAAAATATAACTACGGATCAGGTGATACTTAACCTCATCAACATCATGAAATTTCTCATTTTTATATTTAACACATGGACAACGAATCATACTAATTTATTATTACTATTTCTACGGACAAATTTCAAGAAAGTTTCAGCTCCAAAAATACTGTCCTATTCCATTCAACACTTTGAGATCCATGATTTCTCATTTTTTTTATTGATGACATTAAACATATTATATATGTATCCAATAAAATATAAATTTATTAATTACCAATATATTTCACCTATTATTATATATGAAGTTATAAATTATTAGAATATCCATCAAAAAATCACATAAAAGTAAATACGTAAAATCCAAACAATTAATAAATTCATTATAATATTAACAATATATAATATATAATAATTTATATATATATATATATATATATATGCATGTAATAATTATAAGTTTAACAAAAATTAAATTTAAAACAAATTAATATATATATATATTTCATGTGCATGTAAAAATAATAATCAACCTACATAACACAAAAATATATACAAATAATCAATAATACATAATATACATTAAAATAAAATAAAAATTATATAAAAATATAAAACATTAATCATAAGTGTAAAATAATTCATAAAAATACTTATAAGAGTAAAACAAGTGACAAAATGAAGAAAATAAAGGAAAACGATATTTAGTAAGTAAGAAATTAAAGGAAAATAGGTAATAAAAAATTGAGTATTATGCTCATAAAATGGTGGATCTAGATTAGAAATTAGAGAGAAACAAAACCCAACTGACGGTGCCAAAAATGGTGGTTGGAAGTGGCTAGAAATGGACAAAAAAACTTACAGGTAGCACACAAAAATGGTGGGAAATGAGGAGACAAGCAAAAATTGTCGGAAAATACGGAGGAAGAAGAAGAAAGAAGAAAAAAAAGACACATAGCATCGATTGTACGTGTCAACCGATGCTACATGTGACACGTAGCGTTGATTCTACGCACTAATCAATGCAATCTGTGTGTAGTGTTAGTTGACACGTAGAACCTAAGCTACGTCCCATATGTAGCATTAGTTTATACGTAGAATTGACGCTACTCATTACGCGTCATTTGATGTGGAAACTGATGCCACACATAGTTTTTAGACGTCAATTAATGCCAAGCCACATGTAGTGTTGGTCCAATGTGTCAACCGATGCAAAATTACTAGTCAAATGAAGTGTACAATCGATGCTACATGTGGATTTGCATCGGTTAATGTGTACAATCGACGCTACGTCCTATGTGTAGCATTAGTTTCCATGTCAACTGATGTTATTTTTTATAATTTTTTAAGTTAGTTTATAAGCATACAAACTTGAAATTCGTTATAAGTGAGTTTTAAGAAAAAACCAACTTTAAATCCCAACTTAAATATTCTTTATTATTGTACTCACTATTAATTTTTCTTTATCTAAAATATATATCTTATATAAAATGGGGCATTTTCAACATCATTTTCGTCTTAATAAGCATTATTTATACAGAATACTAATATTAAGACTCTTAAATTTAAATTATGAATTTAAAAATTAATTTTTAAAATGTAATGATTATATGACAATACCAAGACTTAATCTTATGCTTTTAAATGTGATACTCTATACTTACCACTTGACTATGAAATTATGACCAATATTTTTTTCACTTAATAAATTTAAAAAATTGAATTTTTAAAGGATTATTTGTGTAAAAATTGAATTATTAATACACTATTTATACATAACAATAATATCAAAAATTTTAAATTTATGCTATGAATTTACAAAATTAGATTTATAAATGTAATGCATATAATGACCATACAAAAACTAGAACTTATATTTTTGAAGGTAATACTCTACACTTATCATATGACTATAAATTACACCTAAATAAATTTTTTATTTGTCGACCACCCAAATAAGTTTTATTTTCATTATCTTTGTTGAAGTTTTTTATTTTATTTTATTTTACTTTCTCACATATCAATATTTAATGAATAAAATGTGTACAATGATAACACAAAGACTTAAACTTACGCTTTATATATGACACTTTACACTTATCACATTGTGACTATTTTTTTTCTAACTTATGTATTAATTAAATTACACTTAAATAAGTTTTTGTTTCTTTTCGTCATTGTCCCTTTTTCTAAAGTTAAATTTATAATATTAATTTCCAAAGTTAATTTTTAAAACATCATTTGTTCACAATAATAATACAAAGACTCTTAAATTTATAATATGAATTTAAAAAATTATTTTTAAATGTAATGATTCGGCTTCATCATCGTCGTCCCCCATTTTTAAGTCAATAAATTTAAAAAGTTGGATTTTTGAAGCATTATTTATACACAATGATAATAGGAATAATCTTAAACTTATACTATGTATTTAAAAAATTGAATTTTTAAGAGTAATGGATATAATGATAATAGAGAGACTTAAACTTTATTCAGTGCATTTTACATTTATCACTTCATTGTGAATTTATGATTATGTCCTTTGTCTAACTCACGTATGAATTATACACTTAAAATTTATTTTTGCAATATTATTATTTAGGTTCATACTTCTTTTTATAAATTAGTGGTTTAATTTTTTTTGACATTTCTTTGAACAATTAAATACTTATATGCATACGTCCACATTTTATACATATAATTCATACAAAGAAATTATACTTTAAGAAAATTTATAATATTATATTTTCTGAGCAATCTATAATGTTATTTTAAATTTTATACTTGTATCAATCATATCATTTTTATTAAATAATTATCTAAAAATAAAATATATAAATTAATAAATTTATTAAAACATCCAACATCAATTTTTGTATATCTAAAATTTTATTAATATTTTGATAACTACTTATGTCATTAATTATCATCTAATAATGCACCACAACAAATCCACTCAGTGACTAAGTCTAATAGCAATGTGTATTTAAAGGCAAAGAAGCAGTAGAAATTAACTAAGATGCAAATAAAATTGAATCGGTCTTGAGCAAAATGGCGAATCTAAGTGGTAAGATTGAGAAAGAAGTAGAAATCAAGGTGAGCCCGGAGCAATTAATACTACAACATTATCAGAAAACAGTCTCATCAGATTCCCAACATTGCTAATTATAAAAACATGCACCACGTTGAGCTCCATGAAGGTGATTATCAAACTCACGGCTCTATTAAGACATGAAAATATACAACTAGTAAAAAACTATCAATTGCTATATATCATATCTTAATATTCAAAATATGATTTTGGGATGTGGTGTCCTTGATTTTCAAACCTTCAGTCTTAAACTCGAATGGGTGCCCATCATTGAATTTTTTTTGTTTAATATGACTTTTCTTTAAAGTTTTATTAGTAAGGTTTAGAAATTAAGGTTTAAAGTTTATGCAAACTTATTTGGTCATATGATTTTTATCTATCAGTTAGTAAGGAGGATTAATTATATGACATGATTTTCTTCGTATATAAAGTTTCATCTTTAATCCCCTTAAGAAAAAATATGTTCATTTTTCTTATAACGTAAATGAGTATATATTTTTTAGTGTCGTAGGAAAATAAACACATATTTTTTTTTACTAAAAGTGTTAAAATGAAACTAATGATTTTATGAAAGTAGATCCATCAGTTCACTTTTTTACTTAATATTTGCTTATTATATTCAATAATTAGTATTATTGTAGTTAAAAATATTAAAATATGAACGTTATAGTAAAAAGGAGTGAAAATATAATTTTTGGATTTTTTTTTAAATTTTATGGATTTGTTATAAATTTTTAACCCAGGACCAATCAGAAGCTACCACATGGACACCACTTAAGTATAGGAGCTGAATCAACAAGCCATGCAGATGCCATGCTAGAAAAGCCGCCCAATCGAACACCATTGCGTGTGTAGTGTGACGTAGTACTATGCCACTTGTCAACACGGCATTCAATCCAAGTTCAGTACTTGATCAATGCACCCGCCACACATTATAACCATATTCAATTGTCCCTTCCACCTGTGCACCATCCCATATGTTACCACTAATCATTTTACACTGCGTGGTGTTGACTTAGCATTCGTTGACCAAACTAGTCTTCCCTTACCACGTGTCGCGCTTGGAGTGGTTTCTGTGTGCCATGTGTCACTCTCCTATTGGCTAGTACTGTTAAGTTTGCTCTGTTTGATATCAGCCTTTGATGTGAAGTAGATCTGGCGGTCCAGATTCAACCTGAGCTATATTTAATCCCCTAATCACCCCATAAACCCTAAGGAACCATAATTAACATAATTTGTATCATTGTTTTGTGCTAATAAGAGAGAAAAATACAATAAAATTCAAAAGGATATACAATTTTGGTAGAGATTCAAGTGGAGATTTGTATTCCAATTCAAGATATTAATTGTATTTCTTATTATATTTCTTTCTTTTATCGATTTTTATGTCTTTCTTTATGAAAAATATGAGCTTTATGAATAGAATTATATCTAATTAATTTACTAATCTAGGGGTCTTATGAACCCAATTTTCATCATGTAATGATCTAATATTTTACCCCAATTATGATTTTAATTTAATTATATTATTTAATCTAATTTTTATGCTATTATTTGTTAGGACAACAATTGATCTATAAAGATAATTAAATAGATTTGCATTGAGAGACTTATTTAATTGTTTTTCTTAATTAAATAACATGTATAGTTTCTAGGTAAAGATGTATGATTCTTATGTATGTGATCCATAATTGATGAACTTAATGAATAGTATGCAATTTAATTGACATGAGAGGTTGATTAAGTTAACTACTACATGTTGTGTAGTTTATTTGAGAGAGGAATACATGCTAGGTTAGATTCAATTGATCATATAATTAATTAATAATTATATTGGGGAGATTTTTTACGATTCATATGTTTAGAAAATTGGGAGATTAAGTATTCCTAGATTTTTTCTCATATATATCTTCTTAGTTATCAAATCTGATTTCATTAGTTATTGCTATTTATTTTTAGTTCTTTTAATTTTGCTTCCTTAAAATATAAAAACACAAAAATTGATTTTTATTTTTTTAGTTTTAAAAATTAGTTTATAATAACATAATCTCCGTAAGAACAATCTGTTCTTATCCTTATATTACTTGTTACGATATGCATACTTATATATTCACTGGACATAATTTGTGTGCGGATTAGAAACCAATTAATTAATTAGGTCATTTATACATGAAAGCATAATTGTTTTTTCATTTCTATTTAACCAATTAATTTAGTTATGTACTTTCCAATTTAGTAAAGCAAAAATGATTTGAGGAAAATATTACTGCTTTCATTTTAAAAGTTAAATGTAGATTTCAATTATTCTGTTAATTTCTATCGGATGTCTGATAATGATTTATAATTTCCGATTAAATAATTAATTTTGTGATCTGTGATTCTTTAGTAAAAATATTCACTTATATGTTGGATAACAATTCTACTTAATAATTTGGAGGAAAAAATAAAAAAATATGTACAAGTTGTTTAGTAAAAAAATTTTGTTTTTTGATTCTTTTTTCTAAGTTCAAAAATTAAGAAGAGTTTTGATTATTATTTACACATTTTTCAAATATTTTCTTCTAATATTTATGTATAAAAAAAGTCATAAGATTTTATTTACTCTATAGAAAAATGTTTTGTGAAAATGAAAATCACTAAAAATTGGAAATTTAATTAAAAAAACTTGGTTATTGATTTATGATTATCCTATATTTTTGTACTGATTCCTTAAAAATGTGAAAATAAAAATAAAAAATTATTATCAAACATGCTACCTAATTAAAATCTCGTATGAATAAAATAAAAAATTAGGAATCAAAATGAGCACATATTAATTGATTTTGTGGTTTTTGATTCTTTTGTTAAAATAATCACTAATATCTTTTATAACAATATTTGTTTTGTGTTTTTCAATGAAAAAAATAAAAAAAATCATCTATAAATTGTTTGGTATTATTTTTTTATTTACGCTTTTTTCTTTCTTCAAAAACTTAGTGAAAATATTAATTTTTAATAATTTTGTTCCAAAATAATAAAAAGACATGATTTACTCTATTAAAAATGTTTGGTAAAAATGAGAAAAAGACATAAATATGAAACCAGATTATGATATCTTTTTTTAATGATTTATAAATTACTCGAGTTTTGTAAGATATTTCTTTAAAAATTGAAAATCAAAATAAAAAAATCTTTATGAAAAATACATAATTAAAAAACTTATTTAAAAATTTGAAAAATATCGATTCAAAATAATTAACAGAACACATATTTAAGAAACACATCAATATCCTTTCATCTCAAATTAAGATGTGTTCTCAATATAATTTATACCGTAGAATGTGATAGGATTAAGTAGATGAACCTGCATAGTCACCCAATTTCTTGCTTATAAGGCCTCAGTTGCATTGTAAATAGGTGCTCTCAACTTCAGATAAAAATAAATGCTCAAATTTTTATTTCATGAAACTATTATAATTAAACACAAGGGATGAAGTGAAGACTTTAAAGGCGAGGACAGAGTTTGGGAGGAGATGCTATGAAACTTTTTTGTTGGTTTGGGAGGAGATGCTATGAAATACAACAAGGAACATAGCATATCAGGTCATTCCAAAGGGTGATAATGGTCAAGGTAGTTTGTAAAGCTGAATGTTGAATATGAGAAACTTAACCAAGATGTCCCTATCCCAAATATGTACCTGGACACCATGACTATTTGTGGCTAAGGTTATGGATGAGTACCTTATCAAAGCCTAATAAGATCCAGAGTTTGGCCTAGAGAAATTTCAAAAGATAGATACATCATATATGTCCTCAATGAATAGTGAGGGAATGTTTTATCTATATAACTTATGATCATCTCTTGTGTTAGATATTATTGTTATAAAGCTCCTTAATTTAAGGAGCAAATTAAGGAGCAAAACATCCTTAAATTAAGGAGCAAAACATGGAACAAAACAAGGAGCAAAACATGGAGCAAAACATGGAACAAAACAAGGAGTAAAACATAGAGCTTAATTCTAGGAGCAATTCAAGGAACCATTAATTTAAGGAGTAATTCAAGGAGTGAATTTTCCTATAAATAGATGTGTAATTGTAATAAATTAACCATCCAAAGTGTTCATTCCAATTGAGAGAAAAGCTTAGAGAGAAAAGCTTTTGTGAGAGAAAATTGAGAGTAATTTTCTTGGGTGTAATTGGGTTGTGAGTTGTGAGTGTTGTAAACACCTTGTGTAATTTCTCCCCTGGGTCAAGAAAAGATCCTGCAGTGGTCCCAGGAGACGTAAGCAAGATTGGCCGAACTCTAGTTATCAAATTTTGTGTTATTTTTCTATTCTTTCTTTCTCCATGAAATCTAGCTTATCGGGAATTTTGCGTTATTTCCCAACAAGTAGTGGTATCGAGCTATTGGTAGTGATTTACATCCAATTTTCTGCAAGAAATAGTCGAGAAACGATCATCGAAGGAAATTCAGATTTTAGTGGGAGCAATGGCCGAGATGAAGGAAGGGTGAAACTCGAGAAATTTGATGGCACAGATTTCGGGTTTTGGAAAATGCGAGATAGAGGATTATCAGTATCAAAGAAATCTATATCAACCTCTCTCGGGGAAGAAGCCGGAGAAGGCTGGAAGGAAGAAGATTGGAATCTTCTAGGCAGAGACAAGCCCTCGGAGTTATTCGATTGACGTTATCCCGTAATGTTGCTTTCAACATAGCGAAAAGGAAAAGACCACGGCGGGTCTTATGGCACTCTCTCCAATATGTATGAGAAGCCGTGACCTCAACAAAGTGCACTTGATGAGGCGCTTGTTCAATTTGCGGATGACGGAAGGCGCATCGGTAGCTCAACATCTCAATGAACTCAACATGTGCAGTTACAACCAGGTTGAGTTCGGTGGGAAATTGAATTCGATGAAGAAGTACGAGCATTGATACTTTTGTCTTCTTTACGCAGTGGAATGCTACGTCACGGGTGTGAGTAGCTCGTCGGGAAAGATAAGTTGAAATTTGACGATGTTCGTGATTTGGTTCTCGGTGAAGAGATCCGACGTAGAGGCAGGTGAATCGTCAACCTCTTCGGTTTGCATACGAGTCGAGGAAGAAATTCAACCAAAGGAAATGGACGTGGTAGAGCGGCCCGAGGTAGATCAAGGACGGAGGTCCAAATCTAGGAATCCTAATAATTCCCGTAGCTCGAAAACTATCGAGTGTTGGAATTGTGGAAGAACCGACACTCACAAAATCGGTGCAAGAATGCACCGAAGGACAAACAAGTGAAGGCGAGAGGCAAATGTTACTTCCACCTCGGGGAGGAGATGATGCATTGATATGCTCTTTGGAGAGCAAGGAAGAATCTTGGGTGCTAGACTCGGAGCATCGTCTCCGTACTTCACAGAAAGAATTCTTCGAGAAATATGTCCCAGGAAACCTTGGAAAGGTATATCTTGGTGATGATCAACCATGTGCTATTATTGGCAAAGGTGTAGTGAAGATTAAGTTAAACGGATCTGTTTGGGAGTGATGGATGTCGAGCTATTCCCGACCTCGGAGAAGGAACTTAATCTCGGTGGGGCGGTTGGCTAGTGAAGGCTACACTACGATCTTCCCATGGTGATGATTGGAAGATTTCAAAGGGTGCAATGACGGTTGCTCGAGGCAAGAAAAGTGGCACTCTTTACATGGCAGAGACACGTTGTTCAATCACAATTGTAGCGAATGAAATGAAACACGAAACATGGCACCGAAGAGATTAGGCCACACGTGAGTGAGAAGGGATGAAAGATTATGCACTCAAAAGGAAAACTTCCGTGTCTGATGCTGTAGAGATGGACACGTGTGCGAAGATTGTATACTTGGAAAGCAAAGAGAGTCGGCTTTCGGACAAGTGGTAGAACCCCAAAGAAGGAAAAGCTAGAGCTTATTCACTCGGATGTTTGGGGACCCGACAACCGTCTCATCCATTGGTGGGAAACAATACTTCGTGACTTTCATCGATGATCATTCTCGGAAGGTAATGGGTTTACTTTCTAAAGCATAAGTCCGAAGTATTTGAGGCTTTCGGAAGATGGAAAGCTATGGTGGAAAATGAGACGGGTTTGAAGATCCAGCTTAGATCCGATAATGGTGGTGAATATGAAGACACCGGATTCAAAAATTTTGCTAAGGCATGGGATCGAGAATGGAAAGAACGTGCCGGGCACGCCTCAACCCACAATGGGTGTAGGCGAGCGTATGAACCGAACGTTGATAGAAAGAGCCGGAAAGCATTCGTATCTGGTCGGTGCAAAGCCGAGTTCGGGCGGCAACGTTAACACGGCTTACTTGATCAGCGAGCCCATCTGTTCCATTGGAGCATAGAATACCGGAGGAGGTATGGAGCGAAAAAGAGGTGAAACTATCACATCTAAAAGTTTTCGGTACGTGTAGCATTTGTGCATATCGGTGATCAAGGTAGGAATAAGCTTGATCCCAATCCAAGAAATGCCGTTCATCGGCTATGGTGAGGATGAGTTTGGCTACGTATTTGGGATGGCGAAAACAAGAAAGTTATCCGTAGCGAGAGATGTGATTTTCAACGAAAGGGTGATGTATAAGGACATGCGTAAAATAGACGCCAATGAATCGGAGTAGAATGAGTCGGTATTTGCGGATGCGGATGATGTCCCCGGATGGTTTATGGCAGAACCATTGTAACAAGTCCTCGACGAGAGGAACTTGTTGAATGAGTACCACGACGACACATCCTGACCTCTTACTCCACCATGTATGAGAAGGTCTTCTCGACCTCGTATGCCCACTGACGGAGATACATGAACTATATGTTGCTAAGCGATGGAGGGAGCACGAGATGCTATGAGTGAAGCTTGTCGGACTCGAGATTCCAATAAGTGGGAGCTTGCTATGAAAGAAGAAATGAAATCTCTCATCTGAACTGACATGGGAACTAGGTGAGTTACCTATGGGAAGAAGGTAACCTTCCACAACAAATGGGTGTCTGGGTGAAGAAAACGTGATGGTTCAAGAGATCTGAAAGCACGCCCTAGTTGTTAAAGGGTTTCAACGGAAGGAAGGAGTTGGACCTGGCTGACATTTTCGCTCACGATGAGCTCAATCTGTCGGATCGGTATTGAGTATTGTAGCCATTGAAGATCTTCATCTTGAACGGTTGGATGTGAAGCGCATTCCTTCATGGAGATTTAGATGAAGAGATATACATGTACCAACCCGTGAAGGTTTCTCAGAAAGAGGGAAGAAGAACATGGTGTGCAGACTTAAGAAGAGTTTGTATGGCACTGAAACAAGCCCGAGACAAGTAAGTACGAGAAAGTTTGATAACCGTACACTGAGGAAGGTTTCAGAGAATGTGCAATACATTGTTGCTACTTCAAGATATAGGTCCAGTTATATCATTTTACTACTTTATGTTGATGATATGTTAGTAGCGAGGTTCGAGATATGGATGATATCGAGAAGATTGAAGCATCAGTGTCAAAGGAGTTTGACATGAAAGACTTGGTCCAAGAAAAAGATTCTTGGAATGCAAATCACAAGAAATAAGAAGAAAGGATCCTTCTGCAGTTATCTCGGGCGAATGCATCAATCGTGTTTTGCATAGATTCAACATGAGCAATGCTGAAGCCGGTTAGCACTGCCACTTGGTAGTCATTTTCGCCTATCCAGGATCGGTCCCCTCGAGACGGAGGAAGAGAGAGAATTCATGGCTAAAGTTCCTTATGCCTCGGCCATTGGAAGTTTGATGTACGCAATGGTTTGTACAAGACCCGGACATTGGCCATGCGGTGGGAGTTGTTAGCGGTTATGTCACAATCCAGGGAAAACTCATTGGGAAGCGATCAGTGGATTTTGAGGTATCTGCGAGGCACCACGAGAAAAGTGTTTGTACTTTAGTAAAGGAGAGTTAAAAGTACAAGGATACGTAGATGCGAGACTTTGGAGGTGAAGTTGATCAGAAGAAGCACCGGTTATATATTTATCTTGTTGGAACTGCACATAGTTGGATGTCACAAATACAAAAATTGTCCTCTATCCACTACTGGAGGCTTATGTACGTAGCAGAAGCTAGTAAAGAGATGATATGGGTTCAAGGTTTGTTAGCGAGTTGGGATTCAAACGAGAAGAATGTTCTGCGTAGTGATAGTCAAAGTGCAATACACTTGGCGAAGAATTGACATTTCATTCTAGAACCAAACATATTGGACTTCGTTATCACTTCATCGGATCTCTGTTAGAAGATGATGTATTAATCTTGGAGAAGATTCAAGGGAGCAAAAATCCATGAGATATGTTAACAAAGGTGGTCATTATTGACAAGGCGAAGTTGTGCTCGGCTTCGGTTAATTAGCTTTAAATAACAAAGACTAGAAAAGGCTGCTGCATTGATCGAGGTGTGAAGAATGATTGAAATCGGTCTTCAAGTGGGAGATTGTTAGATATTATTGTTATAAAGCTCCTTAATTTAAGGAGCAAATTAAGGAGCAAAACATCCTTAAATTAAGGAGCAAAACATGGAACAAAACAAGGAGCAAAACATGGAGCAAAACATGGAACAAAACAAGGAGTAAAACATGGAGCTTAATTCTAGGAGCAATTCAAGGAACCATTAATTTAAGGAGTAATTCAAGGAGTGAATTTTCCTATAAATAGATGTGTAATTGTAATGAATTAACCATCCAAAGTGTTCATTCCAATTGAGAGAAAAGCTTAGAGAGAAAAGCTTTTGTGAGAGAAAATTGAGAGTAATTTTCTTGGGTGTAATTGGGTTGTGAGTTGTGAGTGTTGTAAACACCTTGTGTAATTTCTCCCCTTTCAGTAAAAGATCTTGTGACAGGTCAGGAGGACGTAAGCAAGATTGGCCGAACTCCGTTATCAAATTTTGTGTTATTTTTCTATTCTTTCTTTCTCATAAATCTAGCTTATCGGGAATTTGCGTTATTTCCCAACAACCTGGTATCGAGAACATTGGTAGTGATTTGTCAATTTTACGCAAGAAATAGTGAAACGATCCCGGAGGAAGTCGAGATTTTAGTGGGAGCAATGGCCGCGGATGGAAGGAAGGGTGAAACTCGAGAAATTTGATGGCACGGTTTCGGGTTTTGGAAAATGCGGATAGAGGATTATGCGTATCAAAAGAAATCTATATCAACCTCTCGGGGAAGAAGCCGGAGGCTATGAAGGAAGAAGATTGGAATCTTCTAGGCATGACAAGCCCTCGGAGTTATTCGATTGACGTTATCCCGTAATGTTGCTTTCAACATAGCGCAGGAAAAGACCACGGGCGGGTCTTATGGCGGCCTCTACTCCATATGTATGAGAAGCCGTGACCTCGAACAAAGTGCACTTGATGAGGCGCTTGTTCAATTTGCGGATGACGGAAGGCGCGTCGGTAGCTCGACATCTCAGTAGAACTCGAACACGGTTACAACCCGGTTGAGTTCGGTGGAAATTGAATTCGATGAAGAAGTACGAAGCATTGATACTTTTGTCTTAACTTTACCGAGAAAGGCGGAATGCTACTTGTCACCGGCGTGGTAGCTCATCGGGAAACAATAAGTTGAAATTTGACGATGTTCGTGATTTGGTTCTCGGTGAAGAGATCCGACGTAGAGAGCAATTGAATCGTCGGCCTCTTCGGTTTGCATACGAGTCAAGAGGAAGAAATTCAACCAAAGGAAATGGACGTGGTAGAGCCGACTACGAGGTAGATCGAAAGGGACGGGAGGTCCAAATCTAGGAATCCTAATAATTCCCATAGCTCGAAAACTATCGAGTGTTGGAATTGTGGAAGAACCGCACTACAAAAATCGGTGCAAGAATGCACCGAAGGACAAACAAGTGAAGGCGAGAGGCAAATGTTACTTCCCCGGGAGGAGATGATGCATTGATATGCTCTGCTTTGGAGAGCAAGGAAGAATCTTGGGTGCTAGACTCGGAGCATCGTTCCATGCTACTTCACAGAAAGAATTCTTCGAGAAATATGTCCCAGGAAACCTTGGAAAGGTATATCTTGGTGATGATCAACCATGTGCTATTATTGGCAAGGTGTAGTGAAGATTAAGTTAAACGGATCTGTTTGGGAGGCGATGGATGTCGGGCATATTCCCGACCTCGAAGGAACTTAATCTCGGTGGGGCAGTTGGCTAGTGAAGGCTACACTCACGATCTTCCATGGTGATGATTGGAAGATTTCAAAGGGTGCAATGATGACGGTTGCTCGAGGCAAGAAAAGTGGCACTTTCTTTACATGACGGCCGAAGCACGTTGTTCAATCACAATTGTAGCGGGCAATGAAACACGAAACTGTGGCACCGAGAGATTAGGCCACGTAGTGAGAAGGGGATAGAAGATTATGCACTCAAAGGAAAACTTCCGTGTCTACAAATTGTAGAGATGGACATGTGCGAATTGTATACTTGGAAAGCAAAGAGAGTCGGCTTTCGGACAAGTGGTAGAACCCCGAAGAAGGAAAAGCTAGAGCTTATTCACTCGGATGTTTGGGGACCCAACAAGCCGTCTCATCCATTGGTGGGAAACAATACTTCGTGACTTTCATCGATGATCATTCTCGGAAGGTATGGGTTTACTTTCTAAAGCATAAGTCAGTATTTGAGGCTTTCGAGAAGATGGAAAGCTATGGTGGAAAATGAGACGGGTTTGAAGATCGAAAAGCTTAGATCCGATAATGGTGGTGAATATGAGACACCATTCAAAAATTTTGCTATGAGCATGGGATCAGAATGGAAAGAAGCTGTGCCGGCACGCCTCGGCACAATGGTGTGGGCGGCGTATGAACCGAACGTTGATAGAAAGAGCCGGAAGCATTCGTATACGGTCGGTCTACCGAGTTCAAGGGCGAAGCCGATCAACACGGCGGCTTACTTGATCAGCAGAGGCCCATCGTACGTTCCATTGGAGCATAGAATACCGGAGGAGGTATGGAGCGAAAAAGAGGTGAAACTATCACATCTAAAAGTTTTCGGTACTGTGTAGCATTTGTGCATATCGGTGATCAAGGTAGGAATAAGCTTGATCCCCGAATCAAAGAAATGCACACGTTCATCGGCCTATGGTGAGGATGAGTTTGGCTACCGTATTTGGGATGACGAAAACAAGAAAGTTATCCGTAGCAGAGATGTGATTTTCAACGAAAGGGTGATGTATAAGGACATGCATAAAATAGACGCCAATGAATCGGAGCGAGAATGAGTCGGTATTTGCGGATGCGGATGATGTCCCGGATAGTTTATATGAACCAATTGTAACAAGTCCTCGGCCGGAGGAACTTGTTGGAAGTAGTACACATTCGACACATCACAACCTCTTACTCGGCTCGTAGTATTGAGAAGGTCTTCTCGACCTCATGCTGCCCAACGGGAGATACATGAACTATATGTTGCTAGCGATGGAGGAGCACGAATGCTATGATGAAGCTTGTCGGACTCGAGATTCCAATAAGTGGGAGCTTCTTGTGAAAGAAGAAATGAAATCTCTCATCTCCGACCAGGACATGGGAACTAGGTGAGTTACCTATGGGAAAGAAGGCACTTCACAACAAATGGGTGTCACCGGGTGAAAGAAGAGTACGTGATGGTTCCAAGAGATACAAAGCACGCCTAGTTGTTAAAGGGTTTCAACGAAGGAAGGAGTTGACTACACGACATTTCGCTCTGTTGTGAAGCTTCAATACTATCGAGATCGGTATTGGTATTGTATCGTGAAGATCTTCATCTTGAGCAGTTGGATGTGAAGGCGCATTCCTTCGTGGAGATTTAGATGAAGAGATATACATGTACCAACCCGGAAGGTTTCTCGAGAAAGAGGGAAGAAAGAACATGGTGTGCGGACTTAAGAAGAGTTTGTATGGCACAGAAACAAGCCCTTAGACAATGGTACGAGAAAGTTTGATAGCTTCATGCACAAGGAAGGTTTCCGAGTGCAATGCTTTGACCATTGTTGCTACTTCCGAGATATAGGTCCAGTTATATCATTTTACTACTTTATGTTGATGATATGTTAGTAGCGAGGTTCGAGATATGGATGATATCAGAAGATTGAAGCATCAATTGTCAAGGAGTTTGACATGAAAGACTTAGGTCAAAGAAAAAGATTCTTGGAATGCAAATCACAAGAAATAAGAAGAAAGGATCTGCGGTTATCTCGAGCGGTACATCAATCGTGTTTTGCATAGATTCAGCATGAGCAATGCCAAGCCGGTTAACGCACCCTTGGTCATTTCGCCTATCCAAGGATCGGTCCCTCGAACGAGAGGAAGAGAGAGAATTCATGGCTAAAGTTCCTTATGCCTCGGCCATTGGAAGTTTGATGTACGCAATGGTTTGTACAAGACCGGACATTGGCCATGAAAGTGGGAGTTGTTAGCGGTTATGTCGAATCCGGGGAAAACTCATTGGGAAAGCGAGTCAAGTGGATTTTGAGGTATGCGAGGCACCGCGAGAAAAGTGTTTGTACTTTAGTAAAGGAGAGTTAAAAGTACAAGGATACGTAGATGCGGACTTTGGAGGTGAAGTTGATCACCGAAGCACCACCTTTGGTTATATATATTCTTGTTGGAACTACAACTTTGTTAGTTGGATGTCACAAATACAAAAATTGTCACTCTATCCACTACAGAGTGAGTATGTAGCGATAATGAAGCTAGTAAAGAGATGATATGGGTTCAAGGTTTGTTAAGCGAGTTGGGATTCAAACAAGAAGAATGTTACTGCGTAGTGATAGTCGAAGTGCAATACACTTGGCGAAGAATTGACATTTCATTCTAAGAACCAAACATATTGGACTTAGATTTATCAACTTCATCGTGAGATCTACATTAGAAGATGGATGTAGTCTTGAGAGAAGATTCAAGGGAGCAAAAATCAGTAGATATGTTAACAAAGGTGGTGATTATTGACAACCGAAGTTGTGCTCGGCTTCGCTTGGTCTATAAAGTAACAAAGACTAGAAAAATTCTTTGCATTGATCGAGTGTGAGAAATGATTGAAATCGGTCTTGTTGGGAGATTGTTAGATATTATTGTTATAAAGCTCCTTAATTTAAGGAGCAAATTAAGGAAAAAAACATCCTTAAATTAAGGAGCAAAACATGGAACAAAACAAGGAGCAAAACATGGAGCAAAACATGGAACAAAAACAAGGAGTAAAACATGGAGCTTAATTCTAGGAGCAATTCAAGGAACATTAATTTAAGGAGTAATTCAAGGAGTGAATTTTCCTATAAATAGATGTGTAATTGTAATGAATTAACCATCCAAAGTGTTCATTCCAATTGAGAGAAAAGCTTAGAGAGAAAAGCTTTTGTGAGAGAAAATTGAGAGTAATTTTCTTGGGGGTAATTGGGTTGTGAGTTGTGGGTGTTGTAAACACCTTGTGTAATTTCTCCTTTCAAGTAAAAGATCTGCGGCAGTCCCAGGAGGCAGTAAGCAAGATTGGCCGAACTCCGTTATCAAATTTTGTGTTATTTTTCTATTCTTTCTTTCTCATAAATCTAGCTTATCGGGAATTTGCGTTATTTCCCAACATCTTGTACATGTTTGCTCTGGTGGACATTCAATGCTTTATGCTAGTTCCTCGTGATGATCTAGTTGGATGTGTGAGATATCTAGGTGTTATAGATGTTAATTAAATTAATGTTATGGATTTAATGAAATAAAGGGTGGAAATAGTACTCCCACCAAAGAATTATAGGATGTGAAGTTAATCATGGTGGTGCACTCCTTGTGTACACCATAATGACAAAAGTAATGAAGCATTTGTGTGTTCACAACCGTTTATTTAAAAAAAAAAGAGATCTTTAAATATTATCCAAAAAAATAAAGCATATCACACTTATCTTGAATCGAGATAGGTATGTGATACGTGCTAATGACTACTCGGTGCGTAGGAGATAGGTAAGAGGGGCTATACGCTGGCACTAAGCGCGCAGCATAATGAGTTAGTTAGAACAGCAGTATTCTCTTTTCTGTCCTTATAACCATTTCCCTTTTGTAGGCTATATATAGCCATGCTCAGTATAATAAAAGGATACACAGAACATTACTAGCTTAACTCCCTATTTCTCTATGATTCTCTTCTTCCCTTCTCTCCTTAAATTACCCATAACAGTACGAGTTAGTTTTAACTTTTAACGTGTTATTTTTATAATTATAAATTATAAGTTTCATGAGTCTTAATTGTGTAATATTCTCAATAAAAAAATATTTGATTGTGGAAGTACATTGTAATTAGGCTAAAAGAAATGAATAGTTCTATTTGTAACTAACTACTCATGGTTCATCTTCTGTATGTTAATTTTTTATAAGTTGATATACCGCCTCTAATATGAGCCTCTCTAATGGAGTAATAAACGGTTGGCGTTACTCCATGAAAAAATACAGTTGGAACATATGACAAAGTAAAATAAGAGAGTTTTATCAAAAAACTGAACCACCATTCCAATATTCATTGTTCGAAATAAAATAAAAAAATCTATATCAATCACATGATTCAAATTGCGGAGTAAATTTCATCAAGTGATTTTAAGACTATGAGCTATTAGGTACACTTGGTGGTATTCATAATTTATTGCTTTGTGGTAGGTTTGATAGATTAATGACCACACCAAGTGACATTTTATGTCAAACTAGTTTTTCTATAGTGTATTATGTAATTTATTACATCTTACTTACAAGTAAAGAGTACTCTTGATCACCAAAAAGTTTTATAGGTAAAGCGTAATAAGTATTGAACCATCGTATAAATTTAATAACAAGATAATCTTAATATAAATAATTAATAATTATCTTATGAATAAATATTTATAATAATACAATAAGTTAATCTTACATCGATAAGAAATATGTATCAGGTTAACTCTTTTTTCCATATATATTTACATATGTATGCTTTCATAGATATCTTGAAATATTGAATCATAATTCAAATATCATAACAAAATATCACAACCAAACATTATTTTCTCACTTACATTGCCGAGCGAAATCTAAATCTCTTATGATCTTTATCATCATGTTATTCACTTAAGTATTAGAGCGAGGCCTATATTTCTATTTTGCAAATATACATATGTTATCCTTTCTGCAAAAATAGTATATTTATATTGTCTTACAAAATAAGTATTAATAATCTAAATATGAGTAATTTAAAGTACCAACCGATATAAGGGTCAAAAAGGATATTAAAATATAAATAGGATACCTCAAAGGTACCAAACCCTCAATATGATGCATCATTAAAATTGGACTCTTAGGAGCTTAATAATTTTTTTTTTGTGTCAAAATTGGAGGCTAAAAATGAGGGGTTGTAGAAAATCTAGAAAATGATGCCTTAAGCTTGAATTATAGTTAATTTCTCGTGCATCATCCAGAAAAATGAGAATATTAGAGTGTCTTCATAAATATTTTTAGCTTTTTAAGTGACCTTAAAAATAAAATATAACTTATTGATATAAGTATGAGTTGAGTTGTCTTTCATATAAATGTTTTAACAATGATTTTAATTTTATTTAAGTCTTTTAGTATGTTTTATATCACTAAATGTTTTTAAAAAGAATAATCAAAGCACTAAACATCGAGATTAATATATACCACACTAAATAACTTTTCGATAAAATATACCACTAACGTTATTATAGGTTGTTTAAATATTCCATTTAAATTAAATTAATTATAAAAAATAAAAATTTTCATTACTATAGCAAGATCGACAAAAATAAAATAAAATTAAGATCATTAAATTTTTTTTATTATTTTTACTTGTATAATCAAACGGTGAAATTTCCACTATAGAATTTCTTCCACTAAACTATCTATTCTCTTTTACTATATTAGTGTGAGTTTTCACTTTTGAAAGGAAGTTACTAAGCTAACCTTACCAATAAATAATTTGATGTTTTACCATTGTAACTTACTACATGAAACTAAAAATTAGTTCATTGTTATTTCATAGTCTAATTATATAAATAATATTATAAATAAATTATGTAAGATTTATGGGTGTTGACGATATTTTTAAACAAAATATTTAAATATAATTTAGTTTCAAAGTGAATCTTTCAATAACAGTTTTCAAGCCGAAGAAGCTATCAAGCTCCAAATAAATACATGTCAAATATATCTTTCATCTTATGCACTTTAGATTTCACAATAAACATATAATAACATATTACATTTAGGTTACTTGATCGATCGAGAAATGTCTGGATCGATAGAAGTAAGTAGATCGATAGAGAATCGATCTACCTTGTTTTAAAAGTCCTTGATTTAATTATTAATTAAGGTAGACTGATCAAGGATTAATGTTCAATCAATCGAGAAATGGGTAGATCGATCTACATGTCTCAACATTTATTTTTCAATACCTTTGATTGATTGAGGATTGGTTAGATTGATCGAGTTGGACCTAGATTGATCAAGCGGCCAAGGTTTCAACTTTAACTTAATTGTTTACTCAAGTTAAATATTTCAATTGCTATTTTTTTCTATTATTTACTGCTTTATGAATTTTTTAATGGATAGAATTTTAATTAGACTTTAATCTAGAATTAGGGCTTTAATCTTTCCTATATAAAAAATCTAATGTTCTATATTTTAATTAACCACAAAAACATCAGTCTTTTCATCTTAAGCTTTCTCTCTCAAATTTCTTTGCATAAACAAGATCATATTTCTTTAATTCATCTATAAAATATTGGTGGTTGTGTATGATTGATTAATAAGCCTAATTAGTTTATGATATTTTAATTAATTATTCGTATAGCTTCTTTGTTATTATGTTCTTGAATGCTTGAATAAAATAAATTGTGAATATGATCATAGTTATTTGATTTGATTATTTAACTTCACATAAGTTATATTTATTGAACTTGTGCTTATATTCTAGAGTTTACTAGTTGATTTTATTTAAATAGATATTTTATCAAATCATCTAGATAGGGTTTTTTATTATTGAAAATGCTCTAAGATACAACATTAATTTGTGTTTTTGTACTAACTTTTTAGATTCTAGTTGAACAAGTTCAATTTCTCGTGTCACTCAAGTTTATGAAAATGTTGGTATAGATCCGAGCACAATTCTTATGAAGACTATGAAAAAAAGAATCGGCTTGTATGTAGATTACTTGGGTGCATTATCTTGGAGGGTATTTTAAGTCATGTCCTAATAATTAGACCTTATTTTCATAGTGGATAGTTAGGTGGTTGAGAGGGCTTTTGGTTTTTCTCTTCGGTCATTGATGTGACCTAGGTTGTTTTCATCTAAAAATCTCATGTGTTATTTTATTTACACGTGATTTCATGTCTGATTGTCTACAAAATATTTAATTTTTCATATTTTTGCTAATTATTTATTCACCCCTTTAGCTAATTAGATTCGTAACTAAATACACTTTCAATTGATATCAGAGTGGGTCACTACATATACTTAGTATTGCCTTGGACCTTGTTATAGATAATTTAAGAGAGAGTTTGTCTACAACCTATGCTTCTTTCTTTGGTGGATCTAAAAACTTATATTGGAAAGCTTGTATGAGAGCCTTTTTATGTTCTATAAATGAGAATTTTTGAAACTATATTATTTATGGTTAGGAACCACCTACAGTTACTAAAGATAAAGTTTTCACACTTAAACCTAAAAACGAATGAAATATTGAAGATAAAACTAATAGTAACTAGAATCAGAAATGTATTAATGTTATCTTTAGTGTTGTGTTTACTAAGGAGTTTCGTCGTCTTTCTTATGTTGATACTACTAAGTATGCTTGAGATATTTTAAAGGTTATCTATAAGGGGACCACACAACATAAACAAACTAAACTTTGCTTGCTTTGTACTCAATTTGAAAATCTTAAGATTAAAGTAGATGAGACCTTTTCTAAATTCTATGTTCAATTATATCATATTATTAACACCTCTGTCAATCTTGGAAAAAGATTAATGATTTCTAAATAGTTTGAAAGATTCTTTTCTCATTACCAAATCGCTTCTATGCAAAGGTCACTTCTATTTATGAAAGCAACGATGTTGACACCATCAAAATTGAGGAACTTGTTAGCTCATTTCAAACTTTTGAGATGAGTTTTTGAACACCTCCAAAGAACAAAGGTGTAGTTATCAAAACCTCCATGACTGATGATGGTGATATTGAGAATGGTAAGTACATTTAGCAAAAAGACTAGCAAATCTTCAACAAGAACAATTCAAAGAGTAACTGGCAACTAAGCCATTCAAGGGATCAAAATCCAAGAGAACTCAAGCCTATGAGTTTCGAAGGTAAGAAATCTAAACCTATTATATCTTAATATTTTGAATGTATGGATTATGGTCATATTGCAACTAAGTGTGTTAACAAAAAGTAAAGAACTATAAAATCTATCATTGCTCTCCATAGTGACTCAGAAAGTGACATTGATAATCCTAATGACTCAAAAGATTGTGGCAACAACTACCAGGAATTTAATTTTTAATTTGTACTTACTAAATTTAATACTAATAATATTGAGGAAGTATGGGTAGTAAGAAAGAAGAAGACAGGTTACTAGTAGAAGTAACCAAATTGAATGATAAACTCAAATCTTATGAAATAAATTCCTCCACATTAGAAAAAGAAAAAAATTAAGGTATTTGAACATATTGATAGTTTGAATGCAATCCTTGCATGTCTCAAATAGAAAAATAAGAATCTTGTGCAGGAGTTAGGAAAATCAAAGAAAGTTATGAAGAGATTAACTATTGGAGCTAAAAGGCTAAACAAAGCCCTTGGCCATGAAATACCTTTTGTAGACAAGAGAGAGATTGATTGTGTAGATGATAACTCTATGCCATCATCTTTAAAAATAACTCAGTTTATAACACCCTCTAACCCTTCTTATTTATTTAATATACATGGTCTTGGTTATAAGGATGAGAGCTTCATAACTTCAACATCAAAAAACCAAATTTGTAAGATCTTCTAACTCTACTCCTGTAGTTACATATTATGCACAAAGAACCATTGCACTTATTATGGAAAATACTATTACATTTATGCTTGTATATCATCATTATGATAGGAAAGGTCATATTAGGCCCAAATGTAGATTTTTGATAAATGCTCATAAGTTTAATAATTCTTTCCATGCTTCTAGTTATAGGAATCATAATTAGCATACATCTATGAATATTATGTCCAATAATTATACTAGAAAGCATAAATTTGTTGATTCAAAGAGGCAAGTGAAATTCAACACATATAATTTTATTAATTTTTCTTTAGTTTTAATAAAAAATAAAACAATAAAATAAAAATGGAGTAGACCTATTTTAATAATGATGTAAAATTTACATATATGTTTTTTTCATACTATCTCATTTTTCTTGTTGAATTTATGTTGTGCAAATGGATTTTTGACTTGTACATTTACATATTTTTTACACCTAGTGATCGATGTCAACATGAATCTACTCATACACTCATTGGACACATATATATGCCATGCTTGAAGTTTATTATTTATTATGTAAGATTTTAGGGCTTGAGATAACTTTAACGGTTAATTTGTATTTGAGCTCTATCTTTCACTTCATAATATGTTGTTATAGAAAGACACTTAGTTTTGAGATGGCTACCTACTGTAATGTGTGAAGTTATTGCATTGAGTAAAGAGGGTTACATCACAACTAGTGTGAAGAGTCATCATACTAGGTATTTTGGCTCGTGCATATTTCCTTAAAAAGAAAATAATAATATTAAAGGAAAAAGAAAAGTATAAAAGCTTTTGCATGCACAAAGAAAAGAGCTAACAATGTTTATACAAAAAGAAAATAAATAATCAATCCCTCATAAAAGAAAATAAATAAACAATCCCTCACAAAAAAAAATAGAAGAGTAGAATACAAAAAAAAATTACATTATCTCTTAGTAAGTAAAATTTATTATGTGCAAGTATGAATTCAACCGTAATTTTTTCAAGATAAATGATACTCTTTTCTTTAAATCTTTCGTAACTGTTTATAAATGAACAAGTTGACATCCTATTATAGTTCAAACATATATTTCACTTTTGGTGATTTTCGATAAGCCACCATATGTGTTAGTTTGTTTGTGTGACTTGTCTACATATATTTATATTATCAATGGATAGTCACAATTTGAACAAAATTAATTTCATCTTTTGTGTGTACTATTGTGGTCATGTTTAGTTAGGTCTACAAATAAAGGAGAACACATTGAGTGTTCAATTTTATTCACATAGGGAGATTAATACTTAAATATTCTATCTGTTGTTAATTATCACTTTTTGTTGATTTCTTCACTTTTATGTTTTTATAAACGCTAAACTAATAAACAATGAGTCTTTGGGAACAAGTTGTGTGCCTTTTTGTATTTTTGTTTTATAGTGTACATATGAGCTGCCAATATTCAAGTAAATATGATTTCACTGGATCATATCATAGTTCCACTATATAGAATTTATTTTTTTCTATAAGTGTGATGTAATGAGAGAGAGCTTTTATCAGAAAAATATTTCAAAGGGAAAGATTGTAAGGTTTATGAGTGTTGGTGATATTCATGAACATAATATTTAAATGTAATTTAGTTTCTAGGTGAGTCTTCTAAGAACAGTTTTCAACTCGAAAAAACTATCGAGTTCTAAATGAACATATCTAAGATATATCTATGTTCTTGTGCATGTTAGATTTCATATTAAACACATATAAACATTTTTTACTTAGGTTAATCGATCGATCGAGAAATATCTAGATTGATTGAGGTGAAAAGTCCTTGATTTAATTTTTAATTAAGGTAAATTGATCGATTTTTAATGTTCGATCAATAAAGAACTAGATATATCGAGAAATGGGTAGATTAATCTACCTGCCTCGAGATTTATTTTTTAATACCTTAGATTGATCGAGGATTGGTTAGATCGATTAAATTTTTTGGCTTGATTGATCTAGCGACTAGGTTTCAAATCTATCCTAATTGTTTACTCAAGCCAAATATTTCAATTACATTTTCTTTTCTATAATTTGTTGCTCTATGAATTGTTTAATGGATAGAATTGTAATTGGATTTTAACCTATCATTAGTGCTTCAATCTTTTCTATATAAAGAACCTAATAATTCATATTTTAATTAACCATAAGAGCATCAATATTTTCATCTTAAGCTCTCTCGCTCTCAAATTGCTTTGCAAAAATAAGATTATATTTATTTATGCTTCTTTCTTTATTTAATATGTCAAGCATTGGTGATTGTATTTTATTAGTTAATAAGCCTAATTAGTTTATGATATTTTGACTAAATGTTCGTATAGCTTCTCTTTTATTATGTTCTTGGATACTTGGATCAAATAAATTGTGCATGTGTGATCGGTGCAAAACTTCAAGTGCATAGTATAATAGTTTTTATAATAAAGTGATAAGAAGAGTATCGCGCTCAAGGATTGGTAACTTACTTTTGACAAATACTAAAATTATACTAATCTCAATTTTATTTAGAAAAATCGCTAAAGTTGTTGTAAGTGAAATTTAAAATAAAATTAATTTAAAGAAAATACGCAAACGAAAATAAAGATATTGTTCAAAGATCAAATTAATAGAAAGCAAATTTCTAGGAAATAAATTTTACCTAATTTCTCACTATATTTTACTTATCTAGCTAATTGAATTTAATTATCTCTATTTGTTAGCAATCTTCAAAAAATATCCAAAAGCATCAAGACTGATAATTTTTAAAACTACACAGGTTCATACAAGTCTTTCGATCTCTATATTTACCTGTACCGAAATATTCCAAATCTATCCTATAATTCCCACTTTCGATAGTAAATTATAAAGCTAAAATCATCTAATTAATGGTCAATTAAATAGAAGCAATAAACTTCAAATAAATCAGAAAAACAAGAAGAGAAATAATTCCAATTGATATAGAAAATCAAGCATAATTTCGTTACATCTTTTTCTTAGAATAAAGAAAAATTAGTTCATGCTAAAAATTAAATTTAACATAAACGAATTCAACATAATTTTCTGAGAAAAATTGGAAGAAAATTGACTCGCAAAAATATTTCCTCCTAAAAGGCTTTTACTACACATTGCTCAATGACATCTACCCAAAAGTAACCTTTTTCCTTGTTCACTCTCAATGTTAACTTACACTTCTGAATATTCGTTAAATCGCTTTCCGTAGCCAAGAATGGTCAGCAAAGAATTAGTGGGACATCTTAGTCTTTATCCATATCTAACACCACAAAATCAATAGAAAAAATAAATTTATCTACCTTTATCAATACATCTTCTATGATTCCATGTGCAAAGAAATTTTTGTTTGTTTAATCTCACCAAGTCCCAATTTCCTATAAATAGAAAATGGCATAAGATTAATGCTAGTACCAAGATCGCATAAAACTTTCTCAAAAATTGAATTTCCAATAGTGCAAGGCAAAGTGAAACTCCCTAGATCTTTTAATTTTTGAGGCAATTTCTTTTGAAGAATGGCCCTACATTCTTCAGAAAGCTTCACTATTTTGAACTCCTCTAACCTTATCTTCTTGGAAATGATGTCCTTCAGAATTTTGGCATAATTTGGCATCTATTCCAAGGCATCTACAAAAGGAATATTTATGTGAATTTTCTAAAAAATATCCAAAAACTTAGAAAATTTCTTATCTAATTTTTGTTTTTGAAAGCTTTGAGGATAAGGAAGTGGAGTAGATAGTATAGGAGGATTGTTAGGAAATGAAATTGATGGAGGCATGTCATCCTTTCTTAGTGTATTATCAACAATCTCATATTCTTCTACTTTATTATTGCTTTGGCCATTGTTTATAGCTGTAGGGGTGGATTCGGTTTTCTTTGATGGTGACCTTTCAATTTCTCTTTCACTCCTAAGTGTAATGGCATTGCATTGTTCCTTTGGATTCACTTCTGTATTACTAGGAAAAGTTCCTATTTTTTGAACATTGATGGTTGTGGTTAGTTGTCCAATTTGCATTTCAAGATTTTTCATAGTGGCTCCCATATATCTAAAATGAGTTTCAATGTTATCTAACCGTGAATCATTCCTTTTAAACCTTACTTTCATCTCCTCAACAAAGGAAACCATGGCATCCTCAAGTGACATCTTCTTTTTTCTTAGTTGACTATCAAACTCTGGAAAAGGCTGCATCACATTCTTTGTGTTTCCATAAGAAAATTCTCATGATTTCGAAGCCCTGGATGGTAGTAATTTTGCATAGGATTTATCAAAATAGTTGTAGTTCCAATTTTTGATGTATTGAACATGTTCTTGACTTTCTTCATTCATCAGAACTATCATACTTAGGTCTACAATATATTCTGCACTTTGTGGAATTTTTTGGGTTGTCAAGGTTGAAATTTGATGAGATAAGGAAGCTACTTGAGCTAAAAGGGTAGCAAATAGCTCCAATTCATGAATCCATGCAACTTTTTTAGCCATAGATCTATCAATTGGCCATTGATAGTTGTTTGAGGAATTTCTTCCAAAAGAGAAGAAGCACTTACAAGTGTCTTTGACATCAAAGTTCCACCAGTAGCAGCATCAAGTATGGTTCTAGTTTGCCCATTTAACCCATTATAGAACATCTAACCTTGTAACCAATCCGAAAATCCATGTTGAGGAAAATGTCGAATCATATCTTTATATATTTTCCATGCTTCATAGAGTGTCTCAAAATCATTTTTTTAATTGACCAATATCACTCCTGAGTTGGGCTATTTTTGTAGGTGGAAAGAATTTAGCAAGAAAATTTTCTACCATGTCTTTCCATCTAGTGATGCTTCCCAGTTGTATAGATTTTAGCCAACCTCTGGCCTTGTCCCTCAATGAAAAGAAAAAAATCTCATTCTAATGGTGTCTTCAGTAACACCATTTATCTTTACAGTGTCACAAATCTCCAAAAATATCGCCAAATGAATATTGGGATCATCAAGTGGTGATCCACTAAATTGGGCTTGTTGCACTATGCTGATCAATGCAGGTTTGAGCTCAAAATTATTGGCATTAATGGTTTGGCGTCTTACACTTGAGTAATTGTCATTCATAATTGGCCTTACATAATCCTTCAAGGTGTGTGGCTGTGCATTCTATTCTCCTTTAGCCATGGCTAGTACTTTCTTCTTTCTTTGTGATCTAAAGGTTCTTTCAATCTCCGGATCAAAAGGAATAATGTTTCAAGTTCTAGCACGACGCATCCAACGTCAAAAACACACCTAGAGAAAAATAAAAATAAAATATAATTCTAAATTAAAACGAAGAATACTTTGTATCGATATTGGCAAAAATAAGAAAAAATCAATCTCAAGCAATAGCACCAAAATCTTAATCGGTACAAAACAACAAGTTTATAGTATCGTAGTTTTATAATAAAGTGATAAGAAGCGTATTGTCCTTAGGTTTTGGTAACTTATTTTTGACAAATACTAAAATTATACTAATCACAATTTTATCTAGAAAAATCATTAAGGTTGTTGTAATTGAAATTTAAAATAAAATTAATATAAAGAAAATGTGCAAAAGAAAATAAAGATATTGTTCAAAGATCAAATTAATAGGAAGAGAACTTCTAGGAAATCGATTTCACCTAATTTCCCACTATGTTTTACTCATCTAGCTAATTGAATTTAATTCTCTCTATTTATTAGTAATCTCCAAAAAATATCCAAAAGCCTCTTTCGATAGTCAATTAGAAATATTCTTTTTCATTAATTTACATAAGAGTATGCAATTTAATAAAGCAAGAAAGCATTAAGACCATTTATTTTTAAAACTACACAGGTTCATACAAGTTTTTTTTAACTCTATATTTACCTATGTCGAAATATTTCATATCTATCCTATTATTCCCTCTTTCGATAATAAATCATAAGACTAAAATCATTTAATTAATGACCAGTTAATTAGAAGCAATAAACTCAGAATAAATCAAACAAATATGAAAAGAAATAATTTAAATTAATATAGAAAATCAAGAATATTTTAGAATTAAATTACATCTTTTTCCTAGAATACAGAAAATTTAGTTCATGTTAAAAATTAAATTTAACATAAACAAATTCACTATTATTAACCAGCAAAAAGAATCTACTTTTGAGTCTTCTCTATTTTTTTTTTGTTCTTTTCAGTCTGGCAGCGCTCTTTTTTTTCTCTCCTACTCGTTCTGTTTTCCTGTTCTTTGTTTCGTAGGTGGCAGCCTTCTCTCTCCTGCGTTCTATTTGATTTCCTTTAACTTATATATATATATTAATTTAAATTTGATTTAAATAAAGCTTAATTTAAATTTAAGAGTTCTTAGATAATATGCTTCTAAAATTTTAGATTCTCATTATCTTCAAATCTATAATAAAATTTAAATAATAAAAATAAAATATAAAATCAATATTAAATAAAATTAGACTAAAGCTTAAAATTAAGAAGTGATAAATTATGTCAAATTATGCAAGTCATAAGTGTGATCATAGTTATTTCATTTTATTATTTATTGAACTTATGCTTCAACTTTTATTCTAGAGTTTCTAAGTTGATTTTGTTTTAACAAATATTTTATTAAATCATCAAGCTAGGGTTTTTTCTTATTGAATCTACTCTAGGACACACCTTGTACTTGTGTTTTTGTGCTAACTATTCAGGTACAAATTTATATTGAACGAGTTTGATTGCTCGTGTAACTCGACTTTATCGAAATGTTAGTTTGGATCTGAACACATTTCTTGTGGAAACTAGGAAAAAAGAAGGGCTTGTCAATAAATTACTTGGGGTATTATCTTGGAGGTTAGTTTAAGTCTTATCCTTATAATTGAACCTTATTTTCATAGTGGATAGTTAGGTGTGCTAGTAGACTGGTAGTTTTTCTCTATGGTTATTGTTATAGTCTATGTTATTTCTATCTAAAAATCTCATGTGTTATTTTATTTTTTATATTATTTTATTTATACATGATTACATATACGATTGTTTGTGAAAATTTTAATTTGTTATGTTTTCGGTAATTATTTATTTACCCTTTGACTAATTAAATTCATAACTATATAAACATATTCATTACCAATATATTTTTGCAACTCTATCCAAGATATTTTATTGTGAGCTATAAATGTAATTAAAAGTATAGAAAATGGTAGGTTGTTAGATTGATTAATTCATGTAATTTAATAAAATTAATAAAATTGATCCCATTAGCATAATGTCATTGAAATAAGGTTTGCACGTAACAAAAAATGTAATTAGTAAGCATGTATTAATTAATTAAGGTTAATTTAATAATTTAATTCAAGCTACATTAATTAAAAAAATTGAAAAAAAATTCCTCAGTAACAAAAACTTGGAATCCCTTTTCTCAATATTCAACGCACAAAAAAAAAATTGATTCAAAAGTTGTGAAATTTAAGAATATTATGGCTTATTTATAGCTAAAATAGATAAAATTCATCTAATATACATGAAGAAAAAAGGTCATGCATCTCTCGCACCTCTTCCTTTCTAATTTAAATGACAAATCACAATTGAATTTATTTAACTTTATTTAAAAGCATACAGGATAATGGGGCATAACCTAAAAATAACGAAAATAAATTATTAATCTTAGAGTAGTTTATTATTGGTTTCTTAAAAGAACATCAATGTATAAGTATATATCGTTATAAACAATAATTGATAAATATAATATCGTTCTCATAGAGATTTTTTACTAATCTTTGTAAGTATTAAAGTTATTTCAACTTAATTTTATCCAAACAATCGATAATTGGATAGAGTTTAACTAAACTAATTAATTTTAAATAACAATATATGAAATTAACACTTGAAGAAAACTCTAGGATTGTAATTTCACCAAATTAATCCACTTAATCATATTATTTTCTCTTGATTTATGTTCTCGCATTTAATTTGTCAATCAAGAACTTCTAATTTATCCACATGTCTCTTCCGATAACAAATAGACACATCTCACTAAAATAATTCACTATATTCCTATGAGAATTAAATTTACCAAAGATGCATTAAGCTCAAAGTTTTCAATAGCTACACATACAATAAAAATATATTCATATCCTATATATATGTTATTCTATCCACGAGCAAAACACAAAAATTCATTTTCCAAGTTTATTAGGGTTCACAAATCAATTGATTAATTTTCCAACAATCAAAAGAATTAAGCACAAATAGAATAAACAAATTAAAAGCAACATCCCACAAATAATTCAAAAATAATTAATTCAAGCTTCATAATATAAGCTATATTGTAACCCTATAACAAATAATTTAGTTCGTAGCAAATATTGAAATTACAATTCAAAAATATTTAGACACTTTAAAAAAATTAAAATAAAAGAAAAAGAGATTAGAAGAAACTCTTTCACGATTTCTCAATGAAAAAAATGAAGTTCCTCCATTTTACTTCTTCTTTGCTCTCTACCTTCTCTGTATTTTTTACTTAACAGAACAACAACAAAAACCAAAAACAAAATGGCTTATGCGTGTTCTCTCCATTTTTTAAAGACAAAACAACCACACCAATATATCCTCTCCTCTATCCAAAAATACACTAAAATATTTTTCAAACAAGCATGCCAAAAGGGGTAAAAACAATGCAAAATAAATTGGCAAGAGAAATTCTTTTGAATTTTATTTTACTTTTTGCACGACACGTGGCAACCTTTGATTCGCTACAAGGATAACCGGACACACGATGGCTTCAGATTGAGCGAGACGCGAGGGCGCACGCAGCTTCGGTGGAACTCATCATAGGGGAATTCTGCGCTCTGGGTTGTGCAGAACAACTGGACTCTATTCATGACTCTCTCGTACGGGGTGTGGCAAACACACACAATTTGGATCGTTCATCATATGATCTGACAGTGGGTGAGAAAGGACGCATCTCAAGGAAAATCAACTACGTAGACAGGTGGACTCGTACTCTGAGTGTTGACTACGTAGATAGGTGGACCCAACTTTGCACGTCAAATTGTACAAAACAGTAGGAAATATTGTCCATTCGCCCACGTAGCATTTGCATTTCACTCTCCTAATATGCACCATTGAATTTCTGATCTGACGAAGGGTGATGCACAATGATCCATTCCCCGCTTGAGACTCTCTTTTTGCATAGAAAATAATTTAAATTTTAAATTTTTATTAATTGCATTTAATTACTCTTTTTAATTCAAATTAAATTTCAACTTTTGTTATTTGCATTTATATCTTTTTTTAATTCAAATTGTTTCATTTTCTCTAAAAATATAATTTCTTACAAAACTAACATCAAATAATAATTTAGAAACTTAAAATTGATTAAAAACATTAAAAACATAATAATTATAATTAATAAATTAGATAAAATAACTTTTAAACACATAATTATTATTTATTCTTATTAAATTTAGTCAGGCTCTTCGTACCATAAAGTTTAACCATTATTTTTTTCTTCTCTGTGCCAAAAAATAGAGAATTGAAGTTACTTCTGTTTTCTTCTAGGGTGGGGTTATTTACACAACTCTTTATGTTGTTTCCGCATCATATTTTCTATTGTGATGTTGTCTATATGGTGGTTCCTATTTATGTCGATGATATCATCCTTGCAAGAAGCTCATCAACTCAAGTAGACTCACTCATAACTAGCCTCCCATTACTCTTAGTTTTCCCTTTAAGTATCTCGGGGTTCTCAACTATTTTCTTAGTTTAGAGGTAGTTATCCAAGATGAAGTTGTGTGGTTCAATTAAGAAAAGATGTCAGTGAGCTTATCTATAGGTGTGATCTGGGATCTGCTAAGGAGTGTAATACTCCTATGGTGACAAAGAAAGATTTGAGTAAATAAGATGGAACTTTATTTCACTACAAAAAAAAAAATTAGTTTGATAGTTACAAACTTTTTCATAGTAAACTGTCTAGTTGCTACCAAAAACATTTGTAGCAATTTCGTAGCTATAGTCACATAGTTACTTGAATTTTATAATTGAATATGATATTTTCTTAGTTAATTTGTCACAAAATTTCTTCCAAACATAATTGATGTAGACTTTTAAAATTATATTTTTTTATTATTTTCGTAGCAAATTTATTACAAAATTTCTTAGAATTTACTACAAATAAAATATTTTAGTAGTAAAATTATTTTACCACAAACATCTTATTTTTATAGCAATTTTTACGATAAAAGTTTAAAAATATAATTTATTAAAAATATCTTAATTTTGTAACAAATTTGCTAAGAATATCATTAATTTGTAGTAAATTTGCTAAGAAAACCTTATTTTCCTAGCAACTTTAACAATTACAATTTAAAAATATAATTTGTTGTAAATATTATTATATCATAGCAAATTTGTTGAAAATGTCTTAATTTTGTAGCAATTTTCGTAACAACTTTTTGAATGAAAATTTGAAAATGTAATTTACTATAAATATCTTAATTTAATAGAAAATTTACCATGAATATCCTAATTTTGTAACAAATTTATTATAAATGTTAAACATTAGTAGCAATTTTTACTATAAAATTTGTAACAATTTTACTTCGAATAAAACAATTCTGTAGTAAAATTTACTTTATTCAAAACAAATAAATATATCATTAAATTTTGTAACAAACTTTACCATATATATATATATATATATAATATGTAAATTAAAATAATTTACAACCAATTCATATAAAAAAAATAATGTAAATAATATATATATATATATGGTATAATTAATTAATAAACACCTAAAATTTCATTCATTAATCCAAAACATAAACATCATTTACTAATCCAAAATATATGATACATATAAATATCCAATTTCTAATTACAAAAACATATTATAAGCAACATTTTAATTAAATTAAATCTAACTTCATTGAATCACCTAATAATCATCCACTTTACATATCATACAAAACACAAACAAAGTAAATAATTAGACAATTAAAATTAGAGAATAACATTCAATCAAAAACTAGCCATAACAATTATATTTTTCATATTTTTCATATTATAATATTAGCATATTATTAAATAATAAATTACAAGGCCAATAAATAAAATGGGTATTCATTATTTATCATGTGATCTACAAATGGGTCATAATTATATTTTGAAATATAATCAAAAGATTAATTTGTAGAAACAGAGCGGGAAATAAAGAGCAAGGAACTCAAAAAAGTATCAATATTGGATTATGCATATATGTCTGCACATTTGATGCCAGGACCCGTGTCCAAAAAATGGATGTTTATTATCCGTGTCCCATGCATTGTTTTAAAATTTTATGAAGTGACGAATTAGACCTTTGTACATACCCGTGTTACTCTTTTTTCCGAGTCCACGTAACATAGCATAAAAGTATCTTTTGGTTAAAAGGGTACGATTAAGATACCAAACAACAAGATTAGCATTGAAGGTGAGACTGCTAAATCAGTTGGGACTTTTGTTCAAATAAATTGAGGAAACTAGCATGGTTTTGAATTGATAAGCTGAAATTGATATGTTTCATTTCTCCACATAACTCCCATTTGAAATAAAATGATTAGTTATGACAATTGACACGGATCAAAAGCTCTTGATTACAAGCAACTGGTAAATTTGAAAACACAAATGCATGTTCCAATTTTGTTCACAGTTCACTTCAAAGTCATTTTTAATTACATTGAGGACAATTGTATCTACTGAAAATGTCAAACATTTGATAAAAACTCAAGATTAATTCTCATATTTTTAGACTATCGATAGATCTAATTTAATGAGATTATTGATTAATTTTCTTATTATTTTATTTATATAAATTAGAATCATAAATTAAAAAACTATATAGTTAATAACTAACAAAACAGTGAACAAATTATTAAAAAATACCAAATTTAATGTCTCCAGGGCATTCTCATTGGGTATTGAATTGCAAACTTTTAATAATGAAAAATACACTTATTACATGCCGTCGTCAAGGCACTTCAGCAGAGGAAAAATAAAAATTTGCAGCAAAAATAAATTAGAATCACAACTAAGCAACATTTGCTACATCACAACTATTATGAGGAAAACGTCCCTTTTGAAGAATAGTAAATTTGGGATTATAAGATGGAACATTAATACAGGGAAAAAAAGTAGCACAGAAGAACATAATAAATCAGAGTAAAATTAAAAACAAGGAAACATAGCATTCAAACCTTACATACTCGATTCATCAAAATAATTGAGCTTACACCAAAGTGTTTCTGCAAATTCAATTAGTCTTTGTTTCTCTATCAATTGTAAAGGAAGATGCATGTAAGAATAATTGAATATATTAAAAATGTATTTATAATCACATTTTACAATGAATACTAATACATGTTTAAATACATAAAATAAGAATCTATTTTTTATAAAAGTGCTTTTTAGAAAAAGTATATTAGTTGTATACAGCTGATAAAGTATATTAGTTGCATACAACTAATATACCATTAATGATTTATTAACACTCTCCCTCAAATTGGCACGTAGATATCGATCATGTCTAACTTGCTTAGTGAACCGTATAATGCCTTCTTGGAAACTCCCTTGGCAAGCATATCTGCAAGCTGCTCTTCTGTGAGAACAAAAGGAAAACTAATAAGTTTGACATCTAACTTCTCTTTTATAAAGTGACGTTAAACAGAGTGCTTAGTACGTTCATGTTGTACTGAATTTTATGATATATCAATGGCTGCACGATTGTCACAATACATCTGCATAGTATTTTTGAGTTCGAAACCCAAATCCAATAAAAAAGTTCTTATCCACAGCAATTCACAAACCCCATGAGCCATACCTCTATACTCGGCCTCAGCACTAGATCGTGCCACCACTTTTTGCTTCTTACTTATCCATGTAACCAAATTTCCTCCCACAAAGGTGAAATAACCCGAAGTTGACTTTCTATCTGTAATACTTCCTGCCCAATCTGCATCTATGAATCCACAGACTTCAAGAGGATTGTTGTGTTTAGAGAACATTACTCCCCTTCCTGGAGCCGATTTCAAATACCTTAAAATTCTCAAAACAGCATTCATATGGTTCTCACTTGGATTATGCATGAACTAACTCACCACACTTACTGCATATGCAACATCTGGTCTAGTATGAGCTAAGTAAATCAAACGTCCAACCAATCTCTGATAGCGAGCTCGATCAATTGGTATCTGATCTGGATACTCTACTAAACAATGGTTTTGCTCAATAGGAGTGTCAATAGGTTTGCAATCCAACATACCTGTCTCTGTTAGCAGATCAATAATGTACTTCCTCTGACACAGATATATTCATTCTCTTCCCCTGGCTACCTCAATTCCTAAGAAGTACTTTAGTTCACCTAAGTCCTTCATCTCGAATTCAGAGGCTAGCTGTCTTTGTAATTTATCCATCTCAATAGTATCATCACCAGTGATTACCATATCATCAACATAAATTATTAGGACTGTTACCTTCCCTCGTTGATGTTTGAGAAATAGAGTGTGGTCTGAATTACTCTGTCTGTAACCAACCTTTTGCATGAATTGTGAAAACCTTCCAAACCAGGCTCGAGGGGATTGCTTGAGGCCATACAAAGACTTCCTCAATTTGCATACAAAATTACCAGGAGAATCAACTACATACCCAGGTGGAAGACTCATGTACACCTCCTCGGCTAATTCTCCATGAAGAAACACATTCTTGACATCAAACTGCCAAAGTGGCCAGTTTAGGTTAGCAGCAAGTGAGAGCAAAACCCGAATCGTGTTCATTTTGGCAATAGGAGCAAAAGTCTCATCGTAGTCTACACCATACATTTGAGTAAACCCTTTTGCTACAAGATGAGCTTTATACCGATTTATGGATCCATCACCATTCTGTTTTACAGTAAACACCCATCGACAACCAACTGCCTTTTTTCCTTGTGGTGGTGGCACAAATAGCCAAGTATCGTTCTTCTTCTCTTCAGCCATTGCCTTCCTCCATATTGGATCTCCCAAAGCATCCTACACTTTTTTAGGTACTGATACACCAGATATTTGATTCAAAAATGATTTATATGACTTAGATAATCTTTTAATGGACATGTAATTGGATACTGGGTATTTTGATTTTGCATGAATATTTGGTTCATACCTTTTGGCTGGTTGACCTCGAGTAGACCTATTTGGTAACACATACTGTCCAACATTAGACTTGATGCTATTAGTATCAGTAGGTGTACATACCTCAGATGAGTGACCTTCAGTACCAAGGAGTTGTTGATCAAGGGTAGGAGTAATGCCTGAGGGTACAGTTGTGTCTTCAATGTCATTTGTTGTAAGTGAATTTAGTGCTTGAATACTTGGAGCATCTACTTCTACAATGACTGGATTCAATGAATTAGAAGTCTCATCTGGTCTCATTGAAACATCAGTTGGTGATTCTCCTAATGCCTCCCCCTCACCATGATACAGTTCTTCGAAATATGTATTTTCCTCCTAACGAGCAATATCAGGTGAGGAAAAATAACTCATGTCCTCAAAGAAGGTAACATCCATAGTAACATAATACTTTCTGGTTGGTGGATGGAAGCACTTATACCCTTTCTGATAACATCCATAACCAACAAACACACATTTAATTGCCCGGGCATCTAATTTAGACCTTTGATTTTTAGGAACATGCACAAAAGCAACACAACCAAATACATGGGTAGGAAGATTATGGAAGGATGATAAGGAGACGTAAGATGCGAGAATTTGGAATGGGATTTTTCCGTTAAGGGTACTAGACGGGAGACGATTGATGAGATGGGCGGAAGCTTGTATAGCATCATCCCAAAGGTATTTTGGCATATAAGCACTAAACAAGAGTGCACAAGCCATATCAAGTAGATGACGATTTTTTCTTTCAGACAATCCATTTTATTCCGGTGTTTGCGGACAAGTAGTTTGGTGAATAATCCTATGTGTTTTGAATTTTTTTTGAAAAACATGATTAACATATCCCCCCCCCCTTCCATTGTCAAAACGGAGGATCCGAATGATGCCATTATATTGTCTTTGAACGAAGGTATGAAAATTTTGAAAAACTGAAAAAACTTCATCTTTTGTTCTAAGAAGAGAAATCCACGATAACCTTGTACAGTCATCGATAAAGGAAACAAAATATCTCATACCCGATATAGTGGGCTCTTTGGATGGCCCCCAAACATCAGAATGAATTAATTCCAAAGGAATAGTACTTTTATTAGAAATACTAGGAGAATAAGTAATATGATGGCTCTTGGTCAAAACACAAGTCTTACAATGTAAAACAGTCTCACAATGTAAAACAGTCTCACTAACACCAATAAATAAAGTAGGCATGGTTTTTTTCATAAGACTAAAAGACGGATGCCCTAAGCGGCGATGCCACAACCAAATTTCACTTAGCTTATCGGAACTAGAAGTCAATGCAGTGCTTGCCCGTGCTCCTGGTTTCTCCCCTCCGTAGTTCTGATCCAAACGGAACAATCTGCCCCTCAGATACCCTCGACCAATTATTTCCCTGGTAAGAAGATCCTGAAAAATCACATACATAGGATAAAAGGTTACAAAGCATTTAGACTCAATATTCAACTGTGGGACAGATATTAAGTGATGAGATAAGTCATGTACATATAAAACATTATGGAGCTGTAAAGATGGAGTGATATGAACTGACCCCTTTCCTAAGACAAGAAAGGCCTCACCATTAGCATTCGTAACATAAGACACTGGTGGAGGAGATAACTCATTAAAATAAGATTTATCATAAGTCATATGATCAGATGCACCAGAATCAATAATCCAAGTATTAGACCCAACAAAGTGAGAAACATTTAAGGTCATACCAATCTTACCACGACCAGCTATTGAAGCTGTAGGGATACCTCCACATTCCATGGGATGATTCTGTCCATAGTAGTTTGGTTCTTGGACAATTTGCACGGCAACTGCTTTTGCTTTAGAACGATGCCCCTGTTGTCATTTTGCTCCATAGTAGTCTGCTTTTGGTTTCAAGTGTGGATACAGTTTCGAAGAAGTCTCACGAAGATGCCCTTGTTCATTGCAATAAAAGCAGGGAGAACGAGGGCGATTGGTAAAACCTAGTGGAGGTCCCTACTGATGAAGTGGAATTGAATTTTGCTGCTGGAGGAAATGTGCCTTTGATTTGGCTTGAATGGCTAGGCTTGATACCTCAACATGTGCCTGATGAAGACTCTCTTGCTGAGATTCGTCTTTACGGATGTATGTAAAGGCAGTAATCAAGCTCGGAGGGTCTGACATGCAAGCAATTCGCCTTTAGCACTATTATGTTTTGTATCAAGGCCTCTTAAAAAGGCATGTACTCGTTCAAGCTCCTTCTCCTTCTGGTACCACAGAAGGTCTTTTAGATTTTTAATTTTATACAGGCGTTTCTGGTCAATTTCAGCCCATACATTTTTCAACTCGGTAAAAAAAAGAGATACTGGTTGCCCATTTTGCTGTATGCCAGCAGCCTTGCACATGAGTTCATGAACTTGAATAAAGTCAGACTCATTTGTATAAAGATTGCTTAAGGTATTCCATATGGCCTCAGCAGTTTCACATTCCTCCACCATTTGTAATATATCAGCAGTGATGGCTCTAAATAGAATTGACATGACAAAGCCATCATCATCTTCCCACCTAGTATAGGCTTCTATATCATCTTGACTAAGAGCCCTAATTGATCTAGATACATGTCCCATCTTATGCATCCCACGAAGATAAACAGACATAACTTTTTCCATGTTCGAAAATTTGTACCATAAAAAGACTTAACAGAAACTTCAAAATTTGGAACTTCATGAATTCTGGAAACTTGATGTTGTCTTGAATCTTCAATTGAAATAATGATAAGTGTTTGGGCTGATGGGCTTGGGCTGTTGGGTTTAGGTTGGTTAGGGCTTATTAGGGCAGAACTAAAAACTGAAAAGGAAAAGAAAATTTCAAAACTGAACAGCGCAATGCAGGACTCACAGAGAATGCAGGGGGAGAAGCTGGACGACGTGCAGGGGTGCGCGAGCTGGACGGCGTGTAGGGGTGCGTGAGCTGAACGACGTAGGATGCGCGAGTTGGACAATGCACAGGGGTGCACGAGCTGGACGATGCTAGGCTGGTGCGCAGGGTTGGACGGCGCAAGGTAGGATGGCGCAGGGTTGGTCGACATGGGCTGAACGGCGCGGGCTAGACGTCGCGGATTGGACAGCACGGAGTGGACGAAGGATCTGCAACTGCGACGTGAACTAAACAGTGTAAGAAGGTTAACGGCACTGCATAAAAAACTGGCGGTGGCACTTGGCGGCAATACGCAGCGCTGCTGCTCAGAAACGTGTAAGAAATTTTTTTTTCTTTCCTGCTCTGATACCAAATTGAATATAATGAAAATGTATTTACAATCACATTTTACAATGAATATTAATACATGTTTAAATACAGGAAATAAGAATATACTTTTTAGAAAAGTGTTTTTTAAGAAAAATATATTAATTTTATTAATATACAGTTGATAAAATATATTAATCGCATACAACTAATATACCATTAATGATTTATTAATATCTACACGGTTTTAAAAAAAATATTAACATTCAAAGTAAACACAAAATATTATAGGGCTACAAAGTAAGAGGTTATTAAAAGATCAAAACTTAGTACATTCTAATCACTATGCCCACTCATATAGAATAATGATAAGGACAACCATGTAAAGAAATCCATACCAGTTAGTCACGTGCATTATGAAGGGTTTTTTTTTCGTACCTACTGCCTGATGTTGCAGCTGTAAATCATTGAACCCATCTAGCTAGGGTGTCATACACCTGCATACAAAAGAGACCAGCGACAACAAAAAAGATACGACCATTAAGAACAAAATCGAGCATTATCATGCAAAGGCATATGAATAACCTGATGAAATATATTATCAGATGTCTCTATGCACTCTATCAGAATATTTACATACTGCCAATACTTTTTTGTCTAGAACAACAGAAAAACAACATGCAATGAAGTCTAATGATTAACAACTTCTTGGTAACAACAAAAAAAACTTGTATACAACGTTGTTTATAAGTGATAAAAGTAATAAACACCAACCTCAGACCTCATGGTTGAATCAAGATCAGTAAACCATTTATAGAACTGCAGACATGAGGAAATCGTGGTCAGCATCTAGCATAAGGAAATAAAAAAGAATAGAGAGAAGATTCACTTGGATTCAGTCGTACCATTGTGTGGGCCCTGTCTATGTCTTCCATGATGTTGAAGGGAGAACAACCCAACAAAAATGATCATAAGATCAAAAACTGAAACAAAAGGATCAACATATAGTTTGACAAAAAGAAAGAGGGAGGGAAAAAAAAGAATAAGAAAACTCACTTTGATGGGATTTTGTGATCTTTACAGACAAGCCTAATTATGTTACAAGAACTAAAATTTTAGATCGATAAATGTAAAATTTTAGTCCTAACAATTTGAACCCAAAATTGATAAGTTTTCTTTTTAATTATGGATCTAGAAGGTGAATGAATAGAATATCAGTAGAAGTATGAAAAATTAAAATTTCGCAGAACATTCAGACATGCGATCACATGTAAAAAAAGTAATGCGGAAATAGAAAGATTAACACATGAGATTTTTAAATGAAAACAATTTAGGTCACTTCAATGATCTAAGAGAAAATCATTGGTCCACCAGACCACTTAACTATCAATTATGAAAAATAACATATAATTATAAGACTAGAACTCCAACTACAAAAGTAATGGCTCCAAGTAATTTACTTACAACCCGTTGTTTTCATCATAGTCTCTACAAGAAAGGTATTTGGATCCGGATCAACGTTCCGATAAACTCGAGTTACATGAGTTAATCGAATTTGTAAAGCTAGCACCTAAAAAGTTAACACAATAACATGTGTAAATGTGTGTCCTATAATATATTCAATAATGAATACTACTAACTAGATAATTTAAAAAATATATTAGATAAATCAAAATCAACTAACAACCCTAGAATAATTAGTTTAAAGCACAACATCACAAATATTATAGGTTTGTTAATTCATCAAATACAACTACAAATGTTTGACGAATCAGCTCAATGAAAACGCTTACTTAAATAGTTTTAGCAAAATAAGAGAGAGAGAGAGAGAGAGAGAGAGAGAGAATAAGATGAAGAGAATAATGTTCAATAATGCCCTTGTGTTGTGAGCCAATAGTATAATTAAATAGCATGAGTAGAAACCTTAGGCAAATGTTAATCATAAATCTATCCTTAAAAATATTTAAAAGAGCTTTAAAATATAAGTACAATATAATAATAAAACAAATTAACTTGAGTAAAAATTATGTCAAACTTGAAAACAACTAACTCAATCGATCAAACATGCCTACTCGATAGATCTAATGAAATAAATAATTAAATTTGAAATAAGTGGATCGATCTATTCATTAATCTCGATCGATCTTGTACTTGATCGACCAAGTATTAATTTCTTGATCAATCTAATCATGTAAAAAATAATTGAGCTAGGTAATTAAACTTGATCCAACTAGATATGACTCGATCGATCGAGTAGCCTATATGCACACTACTCTTATGTGTCTAATAGCGTGTATGGGAACAGAGATATAGCTAAGATGTGACTTTCGGAGCTCAATAGTTTATTGAGCTTGAAAATATTTTAGAAGGCCACCTAGAAACTAAAATAGTATTTTTATGTTTTGTTTATGAATATCGCTAATGCTCATATAAACCTTATAATCTCCCTTTTTAGCATATTCAGGTGACAAAACCTTTCTCTTACTACATAGCACTCACAGGAAAAATAAATTTACATAGTGGTACTGTCATGAAACTATCTTCGCTTGAATTTTGACAACTCATGTTTACATTGAAAAACAAAAGCACAAACAATTAAATAACTTGTTTCAAAAGACTAATTGCTTATTACTTCAGTGTATAACAATAAAAAAGTGAAGAATATTTATAAGAGTGGAGTAAGTGATGAGCAGACCTGGATCGCCAAAACTTGATTTAACGAAAAACCAAGATCATTGATCCTCGCCAATACTTTGGTTTTATATTTATAAAACTCTCAGAAAGTGCATGAATCATTTCGTAGAAAATGATAAGTATACTCCTCAAGGTCGCATTTAAGGAAGGAAATGTAATGTGGTTTTTAATTTATTATTCAAATTTTTAAAAACGAAATTAAATCCTAAACATCCGTCACGATATTTTGGGTTTTTTGTGTTTTAATCTACTTACATAAAAATAAACATAGATTCAATAAATATTTATGCAAATTTTATCATTTTATAATAAAGGAGTATTTATGGATATAATAACTAAGTTAATTATGCTTGCTCATATTATCTAGGTTATTAAAAATATGAATTGATATTTATTGATTCTCCCTTTTTGTATGAATACCACCTTTGGGCGGGGTTAGATATTCTTTGTTAACTAAACAAATCAATTAACACCTACAAGGGTTGATAACTAATTTGGTTAATTAAATTAATTCCTTTTTATAAGAGATTTAAAATGAACCATTTAAATGCCACATTTGGTTGGGTTAGACAAATTAAACTTTATTCAAGGTGTCCAAATTAAACCTAAGAATTTATAGGTATCCGAGTACTAACTTTCAAGTTTTAAAACTACTACTAAAAACATGTTGTCAATACATTTTCGTGATAATAATTTTATAAAAACTTTTGAAATAGAGCTTCACTCTAACTACCGGGCGATTGTACCAACAAATAAAAGAGCACTACTCTAAATCGCATCGATAACTAAACCTTAAAATCTAATTTTCGATTTAAGTTTGTAATGAAAAATAATATATTTCTCTCTAACATTCTTAATATAAAATCTTGAATAAAAATAAAATCAATTCATTTTAGAGATTTTTATCTATTTAATATTTCGCAAGCATAACAACGGTATTATTTTATCATGGTTACAAACAAATATAAAGTACGCTTAAATTTAATCACAACACAAATTAAATATAACATGTAAGAATAAAGCATAAAAAATAACTCGCAAAGAAAATAAAATCCTTACAAGATTGATGCCATTCCCCGCTGCTAGAAAACCTCCAAACGGAATTTGCACTCCCATTTATTGAATCAAAAAGCTAATAAATTACAAAACATAACTAGTTCTTCCCAAAAGGGAAGAACTCTAAAACTAAGAGAAACGAAATAAACATAAGAAAAACTAAAAAACTAAAAACTAAGAAATGAGAGAAAGAAAGAAGAGAGAAGTGTTTTTAGGTGTGTTTTGAAGTGAAGCGGAAGGTGGTATTTATAGGTGAGGATGGAGAGAAAAATGAGTAAAAAATGTTAAAAAATGTTAAAAATGCAAAAACGCCAGAATGGAATGCCGAGGTCATTAATGACGCCAAGATGACGCCATTAAGCCAGACGTGAAAAATCGGGCGAATGGCGCATCTGCGCCGCTGAGGGCGTACCGGACGCTGCTGCAAAGTGGCGCCGGATGAATAAGTACCGCTGCCATACGCAGCTCGCTACGATGAACAAGTACTAATGCGCCGCATCTCGGCACATGCATTGCAGCCGTGCTACGGGATGGGTCGTCGGGCGCGATTTTCTCTTTTTTGACATTTTTGACCTTTTCGACCCATTTTGTCCAATTTTTCCATATTTGTTGACCTTTCCCCATTTATTTATTGATATATTTGTGATGTATTGCTTCAAGTATTCCTATTTGAGTCTTTAAATTGCGTTTTTAAGCCAAAATACCTGAAAAACAATAAAAATACCCGTGATTCCGAAAAAGACAAATTTATATAAATATATGATAAAACATATAAATACATATATTTTTAATCAATTAATGAGTATAAAATCATGGTAATTTTAGTGCTTTTTGAGCACTCATGAGTAAGTAATCAATAGATAGAAATTAAAAACACAACTCCCCTTATGTGTAGTATCTCTCAAAAAGATTTTCAAAGTAATTCTTTCCCTAAATTAACTCTCCCCTTTTTATAGATTTTTAATTAATGTTTCAATTTTTATTTCTCTTTTCGTCATATGAATAAAAAATATAATCATGAGGCAATAGAAAATAGATTGAATAAGCAAGCAGTATATGTAATGGCTTAAAAGAGAAGCACACATTCTAAAAAGCTCAATAACAATGTAAACAGAGAACTAAAAACAATATGTTTTCTAAACACGAATAAACTCCCTTTAAATTATATGACTCCTTTAAATAAATTAAAATAAAACAAAAATTTATAAGAATCGATATATAATAATTTTTTTAATTGATAATAATAAACTTCGCTAAACATGACTATAAAAATATACACAAAAGATGAAATTAATTTTTTTCAAAGTGTGATTAACCATTGACAACATAAGTATAAGTAGACAAGACACACAAACATACTAACACATATGGTAATATATCGACAATCATTAATAGAAAAATATTTATTGAAAATGCTTTAGGATATCAATTTTTTCATCTATGATCAATTATCAAAGATTCAAAAAATAGAGTATCACCTATCATGAAAAAATTGTAACTTAATTCATATTTGCACATAATAAAATTTACTTACCAAGAGAGAACTTAATAAACTTTTTTTTATATTCCCCTCTTGTATTTAAGATTTTTGGGAGGGATTAGTTATTTATTTTCTTTTTGTATAGTCATTTGTAGATCTTTCTTTTTGTGAATGCAAATTTTTTTTGTACTTTTTTTTCCTTTAATATTATTATTTTTTAAGGAAATATGTACTAGCCAAAACCCTAGTATGATAACTTTCACAATAACTATGAGGTAACCATCTCCATTCACTGCGGTAACTTCACACATCACAGTAGGTAGTCATCTCAAAATTAAATGTGTCTCTATAGTAGCATTTTAGAAAGTGAAAGATAGATCTTAAAAACAACATTGCAGTCAAGAGTAGCTCATTCTCTAGAATCTCAAAGAATTAATCATAAACTTCAAGTATGACATACATATGTATTCAGTGAGTGTGTGAGTAGATTTATGTTGACATTGATCACCAAATATGATAAATATGTAAATGCACAAGTAATAATATCTATTTGCACAATGCACAGTAAAAAAATATGAATGGAGTATGCAATGATCATGTCAATGTTAACGCATGTCTACTTTCTTTTTTATTTTTTTATCTTTTTTTATGAAACTAAAAAAATAGCAATTAAAATAAAAACAAACAAACTAAAGATATTCACCTAGGATCAATTAAGCACTCAAACAAAAGTATTTATGTGAACAATAAATATGATCAGGTGATTAGAAAGAGACAATCTTTTATAACCTAAACTTTCTTGAATTTTGGTTTTTTTTATATCTTTGGGTTGGAAATCAACTATCTTAATTTTCATTGGTATATTCTTGGATTTACCTTTATATTTCTCATTCATTCTAAATTAATATGCAATATGCATGATAACATGACGGTAATTAGTCCTAAAATTATCTGTTGAATTTTACATGCCTCTTTGAACCAACAACATCATGCTTTCTCGTAGAATTTTTGAACATGTTATTATAATTTATATTCATCCTATAATATGATGTAACATGCATAGATGGATGATGGTGATGAGTCTTACTATATGAAGCATGGAAAGTATTATTAAATTTTGATGCATTCATCAAAAATCTACACTTGGACCTAATATAACCTTTCTTAGCACAATGATGATAGATAGACATAAGCTTAATAGATTTTCAATCATGAATGCAACTGTTCTTTATATATAATGAGTAGCATTAGGAGTAGGATTAAAAGGCTTTATAGATGTGGTTTTTAATATTGAAGTTGTATGTGTAGCCTATGAAAAAGAAGGGCTAGAGGGTTTTACAAACATAATTATTTTTGAAGATGATGGCGTAAAATCCTCATCTAAATAGTCTAGTCTTCTCTTGTCTCCAATAGGTTTTCCATAATTTAGAATTTTTTTTAGCCTTTTAGCTTGAATAGTTAATATTTTCACACTATTTGTTTTATTCAAGGTTATGTATTAGATTTTTATTTTCCTGTATAAGATCTACAATGCTTGAATTCAAAACATTAGTACGTTTAGACAATTTAATTTTTTTTCTTTTTCTATAATTGAGGAGTTTATTTCAAGGAATTTAAATTTATCATTTAAAATAGTTACTTTTACAAGTAACTGTTCTTTTTGTCTCTTACTTCTAATTAAATCAATAAGCAATTCATCAAGACTATTTGCATTAAATTTACTAAGTGAAAATTCAACATCACTTTCTTCATCATCTGAAATATCACCCTTAATGAAATTATCCATAACAAGATCCTAGTCATACTAAGTGTATCTAGTGACCGCCTCACCAATTGATAAGTTTCCTTTTTAGCTATGGATCTATTAACTAGAAGGCGAGTAAATAGAACATCAACAAAAGTATTGAAAATTAATTTTTTTGCAAAAGGACCAAACATGAAATCTTGTGTAAGTAAAGTAATATGAAAATATAAAGATTAGCACATGAGATTTTTAGGTGGAAATAATGTAGGTCATACCAATGTCCTAAGAGAAAAACCATCGATCCACTAGACCACCTAACTATCCTTGATGAAAAATAAGATCTCATTATAAGGTTATGACTTAAACTACCCACCAAGAAATCTACTTATAAGCCACTGCTTTCATCATAATATCTACACGAAAGGCGTTCGGATCAGACCAAAGTTTTGGTGAACTCGAGTCACATGAGTTAATCAAACCCGTACAGCTAGCATCTAAAAAGTTAGCACAATAACATAAGTACAAATGTGTGTCCTAAAGCAGATTCAATAATGAACAATTATAACTAGATAATTTAAGAAAAATATAAGATAAATTAAAACCAACTAACAACCTTAGAAAAATCAATTTAAAGTACGATATTAGAAATGTTGTAGGTTTGTTAATTCATCAAATACAATCATAAATGTTTGACAAATTTACTCAATGAAAAAGCATACTTGAATAATTTTAGCAAATAAGAGAAAATAAAATGAAGAGAATAATGCTCAATAATGCTCTTTTATGGTTAATGAAATTCTGAGCCAATGGTATCATTATATATCATGAGTAGAAACCCTAGGTCAAAGGTTTATTACAAATCTATCCTTGAAAATATTTAAAAGAGCTTTAAAACATAAGGATAATATAGTAATAAAACAAATTGGTTCGAATAAAAATTAGGTCAAACTTGAAAACCTAGCTAATTGATCGACCTAGTGAAACAATTAATTAAATTTGAAATAAGTAGACCGATCTACTCATTAATCTCAATCGAACTAGTGCTCGATTGATCAAGTATTAATTCCTCATCAATTTTGTCCAATAAAAATTAATTCAATTAAGTAATTAAGCACGAGTGATCTATGACTAGATGTATCAAGTAACATATATGCATAATATTTATATGTGTTTAATATGAAATCTAATGTATACGAAAACATAAATATGCGTGAGATATGATCGATGGAGCTCAATAATTTCTTCGACTTGGTATCAATTAGAACATATCAAATTTTCCTTTCCTTTCCTTTGTTTTTAACTCTAAATCAAATAACTTTCAAATCGGTAGCAAAGATAAATGGCGCCGTGTACTCCCACTAAATGAAAATTTCAACAAAATTAATTAGCTACAAAACTTCGTAGCAAATTTCCAATATTGTAGAAATATTATAGCTTATTTGTTTAATAAGATATTATACATAAATATAATTTATTCACAACTTTCCTATTTACATTCGCTGCTATTTACTACAAAATTTTGTGATCATCTAGTGCATTATATATGGCTTATTGTACTTGTCATTTCGATCGTGTTCGTACTTTTTTGATCTTAAATTTACTATATATGAGAGACACTTCTTAAAAATATCAATTCAATTTTCAATTTAAGATCATCCATGATATTAAAAATTTGTCCATTCTTTAAAATAAGACTATTTTAGTAGTGCACATGTTATTAATTGAATCCATGCATGTGAATTTCGGTGAGAAATTGAGGATTTGGACAGTGGATGAAAGAGTTAAGTATAGAAGAACTTGAGGATTTACTTTGGGAGAGAGAAATGTGTAAAACTTTGACACTTCCAAACATGTAAAGGTACCTAAAAATGTGTGGTTATTTTTTATTTCTTTTAGAGAAAGATATTGTCCAAAAATTTATATATTTGGTGGGAAATTTTTACTTTTGTTCTATATTTTCTTAATTAAATATTCACTTCAATTAAAATTAGCTATCAAATTTCGTACAAAGTTATTTTAATAACATATTATACACTCACATAGTTGTTTATATGAATCACATGTACTCTTAATGTTCATTTGAAGCACTTTGTTATTGCAATACAAAAATAATTTTATTATTAAATTAAGATTTTGATTAATTAAATTGTTACTAAAATATTATCGTACGCTAATTATAAATTAAATATATTTTATTTGTATTAATAATCATTAGTAAATGTAACAGTTAAAAGAATAATTTATCTGCATACATATATCTTAGTATAATGTGACTTTCACTGATAACATATTAAAATAAATGAGTTGAGTATGATAAACTTATGTCATAGAGTCTTGTAGTATAATTACGTATAATAACTTATGTCATAGTAGTTTGAGATGGTCAATGTATGTGTATATACTTGTATGGGTGTATCATTATTAGGAATGTTAATGAGATTGCGAGGGCATATACTTTGAAATCAAGCCAAATCATATATGTATTATACCTTAAATTAAAATCGACATTTATAAATTCAAAGAATTCCATTGAGCAACAGTTACTCTTTCTAAGTTACATAAATTGATTTAATTTTTTTCTAATTTAAAATTATTCGAGAAATATTTAATTTAATAAAAAATATTTAAAAAAAACAATTAATTAGATTAATTTATAATTTATGATCAAAAATGCAACTTTTGACCAATAAATTTTAGATAAGCATGTATTCTAGATTGTTGATTTAGTAAATGAAGATTTAAGATAACCCATATGTTTTAAACATCAATTAATAACTAAAAAAATTCTCAATAGCTTTAAAAATTATTAGTTTTAACTATTATGACTTTTTAGTTGTTTTAAATTAAAATTATGGGTATTAAGTTAAAGTAACAACTTCTTTAACAAATATTTTGCCACAAATATTAGTTCCAAAATGGCAACAAAATTTCAACATTGTTGCAAATTGGCGCATTTCATTCATTTAAGTGAAATTTTTGTATAAAAAATTGTTACAAAAGTTTGTGCCTAAACTCATTTCCATTGCATAAGTTAAATTTCAATATAATTTTTAAAAAATCCTATGTAAAATAATAAAAAATTAAAAAATTATAACTATCCTATTTTTTAAAAATGGTTAGAGAAGTATTTATTAAGATACATAATACGCATAAAGTTTTTCAACAACTATTTATTCCAATTTGCTACAACAAAATAGTTATAGCTAAATTTCTAGAACATTTAATAGTTATACATTTTTAAAATCTCCCAGGATGATTTGTGGCAGATTTGCCAGGAAAATAGGAATAGTTATAGTTAGATCGTTAACATATTTTGTAGTTAAATATTTTTAAAGTTTTTCACAATTTTTCCTAATAATTTGCTACAAAAATGCGAAGAATCGTAACTAATTTTTGGTGTCAACTTGAAAAATATTGACGATAAATTTAACTACGAACTAAAAATTGATACGAAATTTTGTACTTAATAGCTATGAAAATTTGTAAGAATACGTGATGTTTGATCCCGAATATTTGGAAATGTGGTTTGGTCTTTTTAACGCAACTTTTTGTAGCAAAATTGTTACAAAATCTATTTAGTAGCTAAATATTCATAGCTATTGGTAAATTTTTTTGTAGTATTAGAAGATGGGAGTCTCTACGTAAGCTTACTACAAATGTTTGTATTGTGCAGCATTGATGGATTGGGGTTAGGAGTGTAAGGGGTCAAGGCTCTGCATGTTTTGTTTAGCACGTGTTCTGCTTGTCTGGCAAGTGTAGCATGCTGTGCATATGTGGGGTGTGTGTGCAAGTGTTGTGCGCGCCATGTGCACACATGATACATGCTGAACAAGTAACTAATTATTAGGAGCTTGTGCACATGAGTTAGTGTAGTTTGCAACACATGTAACTAATTATTACTAAAAAAAAGCAATATATGTGAAGTGATTGTTACTAATTCACTCTAACAAAGTTTCATAGGAAATTCAACTAAGAACACTTTGTTCACTTTAATACATTTATTTTATACCAATTAAATTAATTTTAAGGATATTTTTAAAATTATTATCTAATTGAGTGTGAAAACAACAAAAAGAGATGTGACAATATGTTTATCCTTCTTCTATTATATTAGTTATTATATCATATTGTTATATTTTAAAATATGTTACTTTTGCTCTATGTTGCCTTTTGAGCCTTCAATGCCACAATTTCGTGAATAGATGATATTAACTTTTTTAATATAGAATATATATATATATATATTATAAAATATGTTGTGTATTAGTATATTATCAATAGATATAAATTTCATAATAAAAATTTTAAATAACAATTGTTATCTTTGGATCTTTCGTAGAAATATTATATAATATAAGAATTGATTTTGTAAAGAAACAGTAGTAACAAATATAAAATAATAATTTATATTTAGTTGAAATATGCATGATTATATTTGTAAAAACTAAGCTAATAGATTTTAACAAAACATCATTGTTATTGTGATCTCCATCGTCATTTATCTATTAAATAAAAATATACATTTAAAAAAAAAGGCAAACTTACAAAATAAATAGAAACTATTCATATTAAAACTTCTTGCGTTTTTAAGAGTTTCGAATCATCTAAATCTTATTCACCATAATCCAACTCTAAAATAAACATTAAATAATTATCTCCAATATAATAACCTAATTAAGAAGTGTCATAAGTGGGTGATATATATTATAAATAAATTAATCAGTTTTTAATTAAAAAGTGGCGTGTATAGGATATATATATATATATTATATAAAAAAGTTAATCAGTTTTCCAATTGGAAAGTGTGTACAGTAAGGGATATTCATTATATACAAATTACTCAATTTCACCTTTATAAAAAAAATTACTCAATTTCGCCCTTAATAAAAAATAAATTACTCAGCTTCCCAAAGGCATATAGCGAGAAAAAGAAAATAAATTCATAGAGACAGAGCAATTAATAGAAAGAGAAAATCAGTTTTGCAAAATGCAAAGTTTAGAGAGAAAAGAATATCATTTAGCAACTTTGGTTTCCAATCCTCCTAGATCTGCATCAAAGATTGATCAAGGTTATTTTAATAGGAAACTAATTTCATCTAGTTATATTCCTTTTTAATTCCTTATTGTCATTTAGATTTATAAACTCTTTACTTTTTCAATTCTTCAACTTTAATTTTCTCTCGATCGGTTTCTTTTTTCTATTAATTAATCTTAATTAATGTTAATATGATTTCACTGGTTTTGTAATTATTTGTTTTCTTTACAAGTTTCTTACGTTATTTTATGCATTATCAATTTTTATTTCTCTATTTACATTTATAATGATATTTTTTCTTTAAATATTGATTCAAAGAGGTTTATTTGTAGATTAATTACTCAATTATACCAATTGATAATCTATTTTGTGTACATGCATGACTAAATTGTGGGTGACTTGGTATTTTTTCCTTCGGGTCATTTGCTTTGTATACTCATCATGTTCTTGCACTATTTTAAGGAGTTCATTATTTCTTCGATACTTGATTCCTTCTTGATTTCTTCTTGTTAAAATTCAAATATATATATATATTTGAATTTTAATTTTAGATTTATGTGAAACACATCTCATAATTATAATTATTATCTTTTTATATTATTTAGATGAAAAATTTATCATAATTATAATTATTATATTTTGTATTATATAATTTTATGTTAAATGATTATTTAGATTATATTTAGGAAATATTTTAGGACGAAATATTTCATTAATTAAGTTTTAAGTATTTAAATCACGTTGGAAGTAACGATAATGAAATATATTTTTGAAACATTAGTTTACAGTTATTAATACCTTTAAAACTAAAAATTTTGGATTCCATGATTTTCTCAAAAAATTATAAATTTAATAATTTCCTTTAACTTGGATGAATCAAGGAGCCAATTAATTATTATTAATAAAAATTTGAAAAATTCATTAAAATTTACTTGAAGGAAGGAGTAAATATATCGGATTTTGAAGCATAATGTAAAGAAAATCAAGGCTTGAGTACCTATGGGTGTGACATGATTGCTCTCGATATTATTTGAGATATCAATGTACTTGTTTTTAGTGCTTAGGACTGTTCATCGGATCGAAATCATTGATTTTATACTCATCTGATCCGATCCGACCATCCTCTCGGATTGAAACATCTTAATGCAACCGATGCGATCACCTCTCACATCCGTTCAATCCGATCCGTAAACTATTCGGATGGCATCCGATCAATCTGACCAATAAACTTAATTAACTCTATTTTTTGTATTTTTAAATAAATTTTTTAAATTTTTACATAAATCATAACATAAAATTATTTGATTTAAAAAAACATTAAAAAATCAAATATATATATATATATATATATATATATAATTAATTTCGATCGGATCAGATCGAATATGATGAATTGTAGTGAAATTTGTCATCCGATTCGCACTTAACGGATGAAAAAAATTTCTATTCGATCCGACCATCGGATTGATCGGATGATCGGATTTTTTGCACACTCCTATTAATACCTCTACCTTAATATATTGTCTTTATTGTCTCGTACTAAAAAAAATTATAGCAAATTTGTAGGTTTTTTCATAGTTTTAAAAAGTTATAGCAAATTTGTAGTATTTGTAGAGTGTCCTAGAATCCACATTAATTTAGAAAATTAAAAACCAATATATATAAACTTTATGAATTAAACAAAAATCAAAAGCTAAAATGTTATCCATATCAAAATAGGAATGCTTAAGAATGTATTTTCAATTTCCCTTATTCAATATATATCTATATGTAAAATATTAGTTTCAGCTATTACGTTTTTAGTTTGATCCATTTTTTATATAGAGAATATTCTATTTGGAAGATCAAAGAGGGAAATAAAATCCTAGATTGAAAAATATGATAGTAAATTAAATATATTTTTTAATATTATATAATTTAAGATTGATTAATAAAATTATGCAGTACTTAGAACAACCAAATATTAAAAATGTGGATATTATTATGAGTATTATATTGAAATATCTATTTTTTATTAAAAATATGATAAATTACATTAATTTTAATTAGTTTAACTAGGTAAATTAAATCAATAAATTGAATATATATTTTAAGTTACATGCAATACATTACTCACTTACTACTTTGCTACTGTAGTTCGAAGAAAATACAACATATTTCAAAGAAGAAATTTATCACATGAAAATGGATATAATATCTTAAGAAAGTTATTATTAAATATGATATTATGATTATAGTAATAGATTTTATTATATATATATTGTTTTCAATAATATAAATAAACATTGTAATAATTGTACATGTCGAATAATTATATTAAAATGAACAATGGTAATACTATTTTCTCCATTAAAAATAAATTATCATTATATCATTATAATTATATAAATTTTTAAATTTTTAATGATAATTAATTAGTTAATTATAATCATATTATATTATATTATGATATTTTTATAAGATAAATAGTTGTCTTGTAATATTTACAATGAATATTTTTTTAACTTTAAATGACAGTTGTAAAATAAATTGTTATCATATTGTATTATATTATGATAATTATTTAATGAATAATCTTCATATATTTTTTATATTACTACAATTATTTAATGAACACTCTTTGTATATTTTTTATATTATGACAATTTTATAAAAACATAATCTTCTATTAATGTTTTCAAATAATAATTTTACATATTTTTGGACAATGAGACAAAAATTCATGAAATTATAGTTACTTAGGATGGATAATTTTTATAGTTGAATGTAGTAATTTATTACGAATTACATAGACAAAATATTTTTAGCAGTTGTGGATGATTAATATCCACGTTATATCTATCATCTTAATAATAAATAAACAAAACCAATGGTTATCAAATTTTTGTAACTCATTTTAAAACATTTCATAGCTAGTAATTGTAAATGTAGCTACATTAGTAAATGTTTAATATAAAATTTAGAAATTTGACATAGTAGTTTTCTTTTGTTATTATTTTTTGAAAAAAATTATGGTGTATTGTATAAATTTAAAGTTCACGGGGATGTGTGCTATATTTAATCAAAATTTTAAGAATATCTGTTCATCAAAGATATTATATCAAAAATTACTTTTATTAAAATATTATGGTTTTATAAATTTAAATATATATTTAAAATTATTTTTATTTCAAATTTTAATTACTTTTTAATTTAATATTTACATATACTATCATGCGCAATGCATGTGTTACTGTATTGATGCTAGTATATATAATAAAATAATATTTGGGGTAGATTATATAAATAAGGATATTCTCAAAACATATACCAAACCGTTAGTACTTTATTAGAATGGGATCGAAAAAATTAAATTATTCTTCTATATTTGATAATGATATCAATATACAGTTTATATGTAAGAATAGGACTGACGTGATCCTTAAGGTTAATATTCTCATATTGAATAACTCACGACGGTTATGAAATCTCTACAATATCTATACTTGGAATGTGTGTGCACCAGTAAAAGCAGAAAGTTATCTCATTGTTATTATATAAATAAATAAACCCTTTTTTTTTTTGAAATTACAATATTACTCCACGAACATGCATATTTTTGTAAATTAAAGTAGAAAGAGATTTCTCGGAAAAAAATAAAAAAATATTTTGTTATCGGGAACGATGCTGCACATGAGTGATGAATATGATATACTTTTTAATTACAATTGATTGGATTTCTTGCTATGCATGGATCTTATCGTTTATAGTTGTAATACATTATCAATTCAATTATTTGTCCAATAACTTTCCCAAACCTAACCAGCTGTACATGCAATAAATTCACCCAATACAAACTTGTATTTCGTGATGTATTTGTGTCCACTAATTTTCCACGTTCTATTATACTTGCTATTAATACGTAATAAATACGTACTTAAAAGTAAATAATTTTTATAAATTATTGATTACAGTTTTAACTATTTTCTTTTATATGTTTATCGTGTATTGATAATATATACAATAACACGTAAAAAATAAAACAAATAAATTATATTCGACATCAATGGATAAATTTAAAATATTAAGTTAGATATGTATTATGGATATAATAAATTCTTGTAGATGCATTTTTATTCACCATTAATTACAAACTTGTATTTAAGGATGAAGGGAGGCAAGTAAGACATGTCCAACAGAGTCTCTTTAGGATCTTAATTAGCACAAATATATCTCACCATCTTGGATCTGTAATCGATGGCACTAAAAGGGAAGCTTGAGACTGAAATGGAAATAAAAATAAGTCCAGATGAGTACTATAGTATCTTTAAGGGCAAAGCTCATCATGTCCCCAAATTCTCTTCTGGTCATATAAAAGCTGTTGATGTTCATGAAGGTGACTGGCACTCTCATGGCTCCATTAAGAAATGGACTTACGCTATTGGTATGGAACATATATATCTCTTTCTCTCTCTCTCTCTATCTATCTATCTATCTATCTATCTATCTATCTATCAATTCACTACCAATATATATACATATATGTGCATGAGTTATAATTAATATTATGATGTTTATTAAATACAGAGGATGGAGAGGCTGGGGAATTCAAGGAGAAGGTGGTGTATGATGATGAAAACAAGGCAGCAACACTTGTAGGGTTGGAAGGACCCATGTTCAAGTTTTACAGGAGCTTTCAAGGAACCTACAAAGCTTCTCCAAATCCAAAGGGTGAAGGAAGCTTGGTCACTTTGACCCTTGAATATGAGAGGTTGACTGAAGACTCTCCTCATCCAACTAAGTACCTTAACATTATGATTTCTCTCACCAGAGACATTGATTCGCACTTTCTCGAGGGAAATTGAATAATATATCACAACTTGTTCTATGTCATCGATCCACAATTATATGTGGATTCTCTTAAATAAATTAAGTTTATATGCTTTCTATTAAAAAAAATATGAAATATGTATTAAATTTTATGGTGTAAGTTATTAATAAATGTGACCACGGGTTTCTAGTTAAACGGTATATATATAGTTTATTGGGGTATATATAAAACTATGTTATTCATTGGTGTAAAATGGCATTAAAAATAAAAGAAGGGTATAAATATATATATATGAAAACTTGTAAGGGTGGCTGTTGGATGTTTAAGTTATCAACAATGCAATTTGTAAGAGCATTAATTAGCCTAAAATATAAAAGGAAAGTTGTTATATATGATCAATATTAAATTAATTAAGGAAGTTGGCAGTTAATAGGGTAACATATTGCAACAATATATACGGTGTAATTGTTATATAAATAATTTATTAATGATAATTTTATTTAATAATAACAATAAAATGTGATTAAAATTACTATTAAAAGAGATATTTAATGTATTTTTATTATATTAATAAATAACAAAATTTATCATGAGTAAGTTTCACGAGTTGTTTGAGCTTACGGTGAAATTGAAGAGTATCCATTAATTAAATTGCCGTATGGGGTGAGATGACAATGACAATTCATTATATTTGAGCACATAAATGTGGGTTAGAGAGAGGAAGGTATGAAATGATACGTGTTTACGTGAGTTATTTGGGTGTAGTTGGGATTTCAGATCTTAGTAAACTAATTTGTGTTATTATTTATTTATTTATTTTATATGGATGTATTGTGTTATTAAAAAAAATTGTATTTAAAATTTAATATTAGTTGAATTTGATATAGTGTTTTATTTAGTTTTTACTGCTTTAAGATAAAAAAAAATTTATTCATTTTTCTTAAAACGCAAATAAATATATGTTTTTTAATGTTTTTTAAAAAAATAAAAATATTTTTTTTATACTAAGAATTAAAAATAAATAAATTTAATAAGTATATCATTTATGTATGTTAGGGTTACTTAAATAACTATATGGTAATTAAATTTACTGTGTTTTGTTTATTTTTGTTTCCGTTGTATTAACGTACACTATTTTGGTCCGGACTCAAACTGCAGTTGGCTTCAAGCTAATTACGGTTAAGAAATCAATTTTAACTCTTTGGAATATTATTTTAATAAAGAGTTGATTTTGGTACTTCTGTTAAAAAAAAAAACGTTCATATATGCCAGTTTATAAGAGGAGGATATTGATTTAAAGTCACAGTAAGAATCGGCTTGTTGAACAATTACAATATTGTTTTTTCTTTCTTTTAACATATATAACACATCAACTTGATTAGAAACTCAAATTTCATAACTTATATAACTTTTTAATTAAAGAACATGTCTGGGCAACACATATATACAAACAACAAATTACAATATTGTTGAGAGTTTGGTGAGTAGTTTTCCTTTCATGCATTTGGCTTAAGTTAACCCTAGACAATTTTTTTTTTAATAAACGTGTTGGGTAACGAAAGTACAAAAATAATTAAAAAAAAAATAAGCAACCAAAAATTTTTATGAAAAATTAATACAATTCACATTTATAGTCACAAAATTAAGTACACTAATATCAATTCTTAAATACAGTCGTTCATCCAATGCTCCAATATATCTTATATTTCAAGAATATATTAAGAAAACAAAATAAAATTCAAACCTAAAGTTCTAATGGATCCAAAAATCTTTCTCACACACAATAACCCAAACCAGAAATCCAAATAGCAGCCGCAAATCTCAATTTATAATCTCATTTTTACAATTACACTTGCATAATATCAAAAGCCACTAGCATTAATGATCAATTTGGCTTTTACTGCTTCATACTTCAGAACCGTAGGACCAATGATTAATATCCATTATTTCTTTAACTCACTAACTTCATTTTGTTAGAAAACCTAAAGAGCCAATGTTAATAAAAATAACTTAAAACCATAACAGCCAACTCTTAGCTTTTGAGTCATTAACTCTAACAATCTCCACATTTGTTCAAAAAGTTATAAACATTAGTATCATATCATGATATGTCTATACATACTCTCAATGCAACCCATTTATTGGTACGGTACACTCATTATTTTTATCTTCAATATAAGACAATCTTACTTGAACTTACTACACTTGACATCAACTATTTAATACCCTATTCTTATCCCCATTATTACAATAAAGTGCATTAAAGGCGAAATTTAAAGTCGATTTTATATAAAAATTGACTTATAATAAATTTAAGTCGTTATGTGTATATTTCTCTAACTTAAGTTGATAAATTGCTTAGTAAATTTTATTTAATTTATGTACGTAAGAAAATGAGATGGGTAGACCGATTATTTTAACTAAACTCTATATAGAAACAAAGATACCAAAAATAATGAATTCAAAACTAATCAATAAACGAAGAGAAAAACAACTCAATAAATTGGTTAGTAATTTAACGTGATATAACGTTCTTGTTATAATTTTTGCATATTCATGTAAAGAATCTATAATACTCTTTATTGCTTTATTATTTGTAGAAAATGATCTAAGATCAAATAAATAACAATGAAATAATTGAGCAACCAAAAAAAGATGTCATCTACTATGCATTTGTACTTAAGCATCCTGGTTAGGCTTGAAGGGAAAGTCAATATGATGATTACATGAAATTTTTTAATACTCTAAAATAAAGGCCTGAGATGGTCAATAATGATAAGTTGAATAAATGTGAAGAGGAATTGAACTCCTTTAAAGATACTATATTGACCAAGCTTGCAACTATAAGGAAATTTCAAAGTTACCAAGTTGGGTCATCACAACACATGTCAGGCTTGTCACCATACTATAATCAAGACATGTCCTATTGGACATGCATGCCAATAATGCAATCTCATGGCCAAACTATATCCGCTATAGGATATAGTTATCCTATTGGATCCATATATATGCCAAGAATGCCAATACAATTGCATAGTAGTTTAATGTCTCCAATGCAATCTGTGCATTCCATCCATCATTCACAAGATTATTTTGATGAGAATGTTCTTCTCTTAGCTACCTCACATGGGATTCCTCCACCATTTGATGAATCTTTTGTGGTAAGATTTAAAGTTTATAACAAGAATATTATTTTTATTTTTTATTATATATTTTATTTATTGTATATAATACTTCAATTTTTTACATAATAGGAAATGTCTATTGAAAGATCCATTATTTACTGACTATGTTGTTATTGGAACAATACAACACTTGAGAAATAATCGAATAATTCACAATTAATATTTTTCAAATCATTGGTGAATAATAATTTATCAATTATTGATCAATCATTGTCCACTACCAATGCCCTTTATTGCTACCACAATCTAAAATACTATTAGACAAAATGTGGCTTGGTCTTCAAATCAAGTTGAGTTAAATTTTGACATGATATTTTTATTTTTACTTAAAATAAAATTATATACTACTTGTTTTATTATTCTATTTTTATTGTTACTAAAAAGTTGGTAAGTGTCGCAAATTTAAGATATGCAAAGGAAGTATCTTAGGACAAATCTATATCAAGTGGGCAATCATCACGCACCAAGTCATTCAAGAAGAATCCATAAAAAAAATATAATTATGAATATGCTATAAACTTCAGTAAAAATATTGGCTCCTTGATAAAGATTGTTGCAAGAAAAAATCGTATAAGTGATGGATTGATTGTTCCAATTCCTCAAGAAGTATCTGAAATAGACATTGGATGTACTTATGTATCAATGGAGTGCATATTGCAATTATTTGAGTTTTAAATGATCCATTTAAGTATAATTCAAGTTTGGACAAAATGATTTCTCGATGTGTAAATATCTTTCATTTATGTAGAGCATATATTTATATTCATATTATCTAATTAATTATATATTTTTTTATATAGGACATGTTATTATCGACTTCAAGCTAATCATATTTTGTGACTCAATATCATAAGCTGAATGCTAGCATAATAGCAAATTATGTGATAGAGCAACAACACTTTAGAGAAATCAAAAGTTAATAATCCCTTGGCCACTAAAGTTTGAATAAGGTTATGATCATTAGATGATGGTAATCCTTGATTTATATGGTAATCATGTATGATTTTATGACTCGACTTCAATAAAATTGAATAAATACATAAAAACAATTTTTGAAATGTAATATTTATAACTAGCTATTTTTCTTATATTGTTCTTTATAATATTGTGTAAAGATGAAAATAAAAAGCACATACGGTTATAGGGGATGAAGTTAAGGTATATGCAAGTGAATATTAATAATGAATTTTATTAATTTAATGAATTGTACTATTGAATAATAAATATATTTGAATTCATAAACCATGTATACTTGCTTTTGATAGGTTCCACAACAAGAAAATGGAGTTATGTGTGACTACTTTATTTTTATTACGAAGTTTATGAGAAGGATTGATGAGCGAAAACCGACATCGCCGATTCTCGCAAATACTTTGGTTTTAATATTTGTAAAACTCTCGCAAGTGCACGAATCATTTCGTAGAAAATGATAAGTATACTCCCAAGGTCGATCTAAGGAAGAAATGTATGTGGTTTTTAATTTATTATTCAAACTTTTAAAAACGAAATTAAATCCTAAACATCCTGTCACGATAGTTTGGTTTTTGTGTTCCTAATCTAATAACAACATATATACAGATTAATTAAATATAATCTAAAAAATAAAAATAAACATAGATACAAATTCAATAAATATTTATCTAAAAATAAATACAGATTCAATAAATATTCATGCAAATTTTATCATTTATATTAGTGGAGTATTTATGAATATAATAACTAAATTAATTATGCTTGCTCATATTATCTAGGATATTAAAGATATAAATTGATATTTTATTGATTCTCTCTTTTTTGTATGAATACCACCTTTGGTGGGGTTAGATATTCTTTGTTAACTAAACAAATCAATTAACACCTATGGGTGGGGTTGATAACTAATTTGGTTAATTAAATTAATTCCTTTTTCTAAGAGATTGAAAATGAACCATTTAAATGCCACCTTTGGTGGGGTTAGACAGTTTAAACTTTATTCAAGGTGTCCAAATTAAACTTAAGAATTTAGTTATCCGAGTACTAACTTTCAAGTTTTAAAACCACTATTGAAAACATGTTGTCAATACATTTTCACATAATAATTCTTATAAAAACTTTTGAAATAGAGCTTCACTCTAACTATCGGGCGATTGTACCAACAAATAAAAGAGCACTACTCTAAATTAGACCGGATAACTAAACCTTAAAATCTAATTTTCAGATTTAAGTTTGTAATGAAAAATAATATATTTCTCTCTAACATCCTTAATATAAAATCTTGAATAAAAATAAAATCAATTCATTTTAGAAATTTTCACCTATTTAATATTTCGCAAGCATAACAACGTTATTATTATATCATGATTATAAATGACTAGCACGCTTAAATTTAATCACAGACAAATTAAATATAACATGTAAGAATAAAGCATAAAAATAATCAGCAGAAAATAAAATCCTTACAGAACTTCGACGCTATTCCTGTTGCTAGACAACCTCCAAGCGGAATTTGCACTTCCATTTATTGAATCAAAAATCTAAATTATTACAAAAACATTACAAGTTCCTCTCAAAAAGAGAATAACTCTAAACCTAAGAGAATTGAACTAAAAACTAAGAAAAGCTTAGAAACTAAGAAAAACTCAAAAACTAAGAAATGAGAGAAAGAAAGAAGAGAGAAGTGTGGTTTTTAGGTGTGTTTTGAAGTGAATGGAAGAGGGGTATTTATAGGTGAGGATGGAGAGAAAAAATGAGTAAAAAAATGTTAAAAAAATATTAAAAAATTAAAAAACGTGTAATGGAAATCTTTGAGGTCATCAATGACGTCGGCGTGGCGTCCTGCACGTGAAAAATGGGGTGAAACGTTGGGCGTGCGGTGGCTTGGGCTGGCGTCGCGCTGTCATTGTCGCTGCCTATTCAGGCCAGCGTGAAACGATGCCAGCGTCTTCTGGCGCTGGCGCGTACAGGCAATGTAGCGGTAGGTATTGAAGCGCCGCGAAATTTCTGTAGCGATTTTCCGTCTTTTTGACATTTTTGACCTTTTCGACCCATTTTGTCCAATTTTTCCATATTTGTTGACCTTTTCCCACTTATTTATTAATATATTTGTGATGTATTGCTTCAAGTATTCTTCTTTGAGTCTTTAAATTGCGTTTTTAAGCCAAAATACCTGAAAAACAATAAAAATACCCGTGATTCCGAAAAAGACAAATTTGTATAAATATATGATAAAACATATAAATATATATATTTTTAATCAATTAATGTGCAAAAAATCATGGTTATTTTAGTGCTTTTTGAGCACTCATCAAGGATCATTTTAACTATCAATAAATCAATTAAAGATTTGGTAATCACTTTAACTAATTTACTCTATTAACATATAAGTTATTTTTAATGAATTCAAGATGTTAAATAATAATGAAGAAATATGAAATAAGATTTTTGTTTATTTATATTTTTGGAATCATAATACTTGTTAGGTGCTATCTCATATACTCACTTTTTTCATAATCCTACTTTAAACTTATTAACCTCAAAGATCTTATGGTACATTTGAGACCATGGGAATAGCGTGGTATATATGCTACATATATACTTGTTAAATGTATATATTATATTGATCTTTCAACATATAAGTTAATTTTAATGATGAATTCATGATGTTAAATTACTATTTTGAATTTAAATACATGTATTTTTTCGGTTGGAGTAAACTGGATCACGATAGACAAATTTTTGAATATTTATGAGAAGAATGGGTAGAACGCATGCTCCAAAATATATTATTACAAGAAGAATCAGAAAAAGAATCTCATGATATGAAATAAATAGCATGGGTATCTTATTATTATGTGTTTATCATGTCATGCTAGTTATTTTTTTTGTACGTAAGTTATTTTTTATTATAAGTTGGTTATTAAGTAATTAATATACAAATTTTAATTGAATAAAATGTTTCAAAGACCCTTTTAAACATATTCTGGTTGTTTTCTGCAACTATATGATTTAAAAAGTGTAGGAAACTACTAGAAAACAATCAAAAATATGTAGGGTTATATCATTTTAAGTTCGTTCAACAAAAAATTTAAGTTAGTTCTAGGGTTGAACCCACTTAAAAATTTAAGTCACCTCATTTTAAGTTAGATAAAAAATTGACTTAAAAGCCCTTTGTTGTAGTAATGTTGTTATCTCTTATTGAACTTAACACATTTTTCTTCATTCACGTTACCTTGATTATTGGAGAATTCCAAGTTCAACCTTACACCATTATTCACCTTACCTTAATGGTGGCTGCAACTCCACCTCGAACCTCGAATATGATCCCCAATCAACTTGTGCATATTTCCTTTCTTTTTTCCTTTCATTATAGCCAAAAAACCTTTATTCATATCCATATACTTGTTCTTTGTAAAAAATACATAGCCAAGAGAATCCAACCCTGTTAATTAGATCAAATATTTTCTCAAATTAGGAACAAATCTCACATCACTATCTGTTTGGATAGCTTCATTATACACCTTTATCTTGATAGTACCTTTTTTAATTACCTTGCCCTTTGATCCATTAGTCATGAAAACATCGCCATCATTACGAGGCTTGTAAATATCAAATAATTTCTTGTTTGCATACATATGGAAACAACATACAGAATCCAAAATCTAATCCTTTAAGGAACCTTTACCTGTAGCTAGTCATAAATGTGACATCAGAATCAAAGTTATAAGTTTCAATGATATTTATCTCGTTTTCACCTTTTCTTCTCTTTTCATTGAAACCTTTTATAACTTTTTAATCTGTTTTCACAAAACCTCTTAATATGCCTTAAATAAAAGTATTATATGCCGTCTCTTGAACGAGACATGAAACGATTGTCGTCTCTACTAGAAACCCTTCCTCTAGGCTTGCTTCTTTCTCTACTTAATGGATTTGTTCTTGAATGTTTTCAAGTACCAAGAACATCTTCACGTGAAGGAACTGTCGATTAAATCACATCAATAGTTTCCAAAAGCGTTGTTGACATCTCATTTACGATTAACGTAGTATTTCTAATTAGCAATGTTGTCACCAATGTATCATATGATTTTGACAATGAGAACATTAAAATCATTGCTTGGTCTTCATAATCTGTCTTCACATAACATTCAAAAGTTCAAAAATACATCAATTGATTAATTTTAAACACCTTCTAATGTCATCTTCTTTACCTATCCTCAAAGAAAACAATTGTTTCTTCAAGTTAAGCTTGTAATAGACTTTGACATATAAAGTTTTTCTAATTTTTTTCACAATTTTGATGAAAAAGTCTCATTTATCATACTATATTTGACTTCAAAAACTCAAACAAATATTGCTCATTGCCTTTGCTTCGCTCCTTAAGAAGACTTTGTTGTACCAATGTATTATTCACATTGCTTCGTCAAATATTGAAATTAATTTTCTTATTAAATTTTTTTATCTCAAACTTTATTGTTGTCATGTTTCTCAATTCAGAACCTACAATCTTGTGTTCTTATATCAATTTTTGAACATAAAAAAAACACAAAAATAGAGAAGAAAAGAATCACACAAAAGATTTTACTTAGTTCACCAAATTAACATATATAGTCAATACCCAAAGTCACGAAAATTCAGTAATATCAATTCTTGAATTCAATATTTTACCCAATATCCCAATATATTCTATATTCCAATAACAATGTCCAGAACACATAATAATAATACTCAAATCCAAAGCCCAAGCTACAAAATAATACGGCAAGCCTTGTGCAGTTGGTAAAAGTTTGTTAAGAGAATTTCATATCAAGTCTATCACATTGTTGAGAAATCTTCCATAGAAACGTTTCGAGTCTCTTCGGACATCTGATTTTGGCATGGAGTGCTGGGATTTTCTTTTCCTGATTACGTTTACATTTCCTCAATCATTTATTTGTTAACGATATTGAGACCTAATTTTCGTGATTCTCTCTATGGTTCTGTAACCTAATTTCTCAAATCACTCGTGCATGATTTCCTATTTCAGAAATTGCTTGGGCTTTACTTTGTTCTTACTGGAGTTTCCATGATTCCTATCGGAAGAGATCATGAATTAATTTGGGATATGGAACTTACGCTCGATATTGAGGAATTGATTCATCGAGAGCACAACTCTCTTGATTCTTCCTTGCTGCTACTGCTACAGGACCCTCTAAAATTCTCCAAACATTGTTTTGTATTCACAAGTCGGAACCTTTTATTGAATCCAAACATGTAAATATATATATATATATATATTATTTATCAAATCATATTAATCTTATATGAAATTATTTAAAGATAAAAATATTAATAAATAATTCTTAAAATTAAAAAAATATTTAATTATAATTAAAAATATATATACATTCAAACTAAGAGACGAAAAAAAAATTATTTCTAATATCAATGTCATGATATTTTAAATTGTGTAAGAAACTAATCATAATCATATATCATATTTTAAAAAGTATATTTTTAATCCATCAATCACCATTTATACACTAAAATCCTAGACTTTCATAAATATAAAAATGCTTAAATCATAAATTATATGATTAAAATATATTTTTAATCATAATAAAAAAATTATAAGAAATTCTTTTTATATACGTATAGGTATATAATGTACATATACGATATGTTTGATGCAATGTATTAAATAAGTTAAATATATTTATATTAAATTGAATTGTATTAAATTATATTATAATTAATCGTAAAATATTTAATAATAAATTGTATAATATAATCGTTTAAATTAATTATAAATATTTTAATAAAATATTTAATTTTTTAAAATATCAATATTATAAAAATTATTTATATAAATATTTAATTTATTTTTATATTTAAAAATATTTTTTTAATATGATTTAAAATAAAAATTCAAGATATATAATTCTTTGATTAAAAATTTAGATACATTTCTATATAATTATGCTGTTTTTATATTTACAATAAAGTATATTTTTATAATCAAATTGTAGAAAAATATATAATCATATTCTTTTTTTAATATCTAAGATAGTGGACAACAAACTAAGCACAGGGGCATTATTTAGAAATGATGAACTTGCATTTTTATTTTGAAAAACTATATTTACTAAAATTATAATATTATTAAAATTGAGTAATATAAATTAAACAATAAATATTATTATTTAATTAATATCTTTTATCATTAATTTGTGGAAAAAGACACCCATCTGTAAATGTCACTGACATCTTTAAGACAAATATTTTATATTAATCAAAAGGAACCCATCAGTTACCTGTTTTAGGGAGGAAAAAAAAACTAATTTATGGGGAATGTATCTTACATCCCAGCTCCATACGTGGTAGGTAGGTACAAAACTAATAAAAATAAACTTTTTTTTTATCAAATAAGATGTAATATACGTGATTAATTTTAAGAATGGCCCCATTAAAACATGTATTATTGAGAGAATTTTATCGAGTTTGTGATTGATACAGGTGTTATTTATAGTTAAAAATAAAACGGATAAAAATAAAAATCAATAATTAAAAGGTACATTTAATTAAAAAAATAAATTATTAATAATACCACTTATTTTATATTATCTAGATATTAGGTACATGACTCGAGTGATCTGTGACACCTCACTCATATTGTAAATGTGACGTTATCATTTGACAACGTATTTACAGTGACCATATCCTTGAAGGCAATTGATTCATCTATGATGATTGGACCTTGGATAGGTTGTTATGAGACCCCATGTATGCGACTTGGTAAGCAAGATCTAGTCTATTGTTCAAACTCGATGCTATGTGACCTAGTGGGAACGACATCATGACTACTACTTGTCTTACCTAGGAGGCATCTTACATGTCATGGGAATAGTGGTTTATTGATATTTGTAATTTTATTATATATAGATCAAGTTTGACACTTCCAAAAACCCTAATATACTAGCTATTCTCCAAACACTTGGCACCCATTGTGAGACCTTGAATCTTTTTAGTCCTTATTTTGCATTTGAGACCTTATATTTTATACCTGAGGAGAATTAACCCATGTTACAAGAAAATTCACTCCTATTGTCATGACTAGCCATCACACCCATCTCGAATCAAGAAACAACCATATTCATCCAATCCCTAGAGTTCGATCTTAACGATCGTGTACCTCATGTCTCACTGATGACTCTATGAAAATAGAGTAATTAGTGCAATTTTTACTTATTTTATTTAATAAATAATATTTTTATGACAAAAAAATTAAAATATAAACTTTTAGTGAAAAAGGGGTGAAAATATAATTTTTGAATTTTTTTGGGATTTTATGAATTTTTTATAAATTTTTAACGCAAGACCAATCAGAAGCTACCATGTGGCATGCCACGCAAGCAGAAGAGCTGACTGGGCAAGCCACGTGGATTCCATGCAAGCACGTAGAGCGAATCACGTTGCGCCGCGTGTGAGGAGGATGAAACACGCACCACATGTCAACATTGCATACAATCCGAGTTTAGAAAATCTATGAACGCGCCATGACATGTGTCACTATGCCATTCCTCCGCGCATTCCACCCTTGCGCCACGCCATCCGTTCTCGCGAATCATGTAGCGCTACGTGTTGCTAACTCAGCTATAGGTTACTTTGATCGGTCTTCCCTATCACGCTTTGCTTCCTGATTTGCCCAATAAATTTATAATGCCATGTGTCATGCTGTGATTGGTTGAAACTGTCAGTTTTGATTTGAAGCTGATCGAACGGTCCAGATCGCACCTGAGCTTTATTTAAGCCCCTAATCAGTCCAGAAACCTTAATTAGCCTCCATTAGCATAATTTTGGTCAGTTTTTAGAGTTAAAAAGAGAGAAAAATACAGAAAAAGGGAAGAAACGACACAAATTTGGTGGAGATTCAAGAGAAAATTAATTCTACAATTCAAGAGATTGATTGTATTTCTTTTTCTACTCTTTTCTTTATTAATTTTATGTTTTTCTTTATAAAAAAATATGATCTTTATGAACACAATTATGTGTAATTAATTTATTAATCTAGGAATCTTATGAACTCAATTTTGAACATGTGATGATCTAATATTTTTTCCCAATTATAATATTAATTTAATTATATTATTTAATCTGATTTTTAGGCTATTAATTATTTGACCAATAATTTATGTATAGAGACAATTAAATAGATTTTAGAAAATTATTTAATTGTTTGTCTTGATTAAATAACATCCATAGTTTCTAGGCAAAGATGCATGATTCTTATGTATGTGATCCATAATTGATGAACTTAATGAGTAGTATGCAATTTAATTGGAATGAGAGTGTGATTAAATTAATTACTATATGGTGTGTAGTTTACTTGAGAGAGGAATACATTCTAGGTTAGATTCAATTGATCATGTAATTAATTGATATTATATTGGGAGGATTTTAGTGATTCATATGTTTAGAAAATTAGGGAATTAAGTATTCCTAGATATTTTCTCATATATCTTTTTAGTCACAAAATCTGATTTAATTAATTATTGCTATTTACTTTTAGTTATTTTAATTTTGTTTTCTTAAGATATAAAAACACCAAAAAAATTGATTTTTATTATTTTTATTTTTAAAATTAGTTTCTAAAAAAATAATCTCTATGGGAACGATCTATACTTATTATTATATTACTTGTTACGATACATATACTTGCGTATTTATTGGACACACAATTTGTGTGGCGATCACTCACCTATAATAACTTCACATCATGGGCTAGGGTGTGACCTTGCATAATCCCGTACCATATGAGAGTGAGCCCCGAATGATGAGAATGATTCCACATATAACAAGTTCAAGTACTCACAGCTATGAAAACACACATGTTGGAAGGGATGTTAACATGGAAAGATTACAACGACAAGTAACAAAATTACAACAAGCTTTCACTAAGTCATATAATGATAACAAGGAACTTAGATTGTATTTGATGCAAGACAATTGCAAAGAGGTTGAAAGTTCTTTTCAAACGGTAACTCCTCCTATAAGGCCGTGACAATTGGCAAGATTTAGAAAAAAAATTCATCAACCAGTGAGGTATCCCTAACCTAATTATAATTTTCAATAGCCTACATATATAGCTTCAATTCAAGAACCAACACATACAACCCATCAAGATCCAATATAAAACACACCTCAACATTGGCCTAAGTAACATGGTTTAGAGAATCCTATTTTGCAGGAACATCTAGTCCAATCTGATCCTTCCAATAAGTTGGATGGGAAATTTAAAGAGATGGAAAAAAATGGAAGTAAAAATGAATGACAAATTGAAAAGTCAAGGAAAGTTGCACCTATTATGACATAGAGATAATATGCGATTGATTGTCATCATCCCGTTTTGAATGATATCGAATTAGTGATACCACCCCCTAAGTTTTATACTCTGAAGTATCTCGCTTAAAATGGGACAAAAGACCCCATGACACATGTTATCCATTTAACAATGGCCATGGCCATTTTAAGCATGCAAAGAGATAAAAAAGAGGCCATGTTTTGTAAGTTATTTGCAACTACCTTCTAGGAAACGACACAATAATGGTTCATTGAACTACACTCTAAAAGTGTAAAGAATTTTGATAACTTGGTGAAATTTTTCCTCACCAACCATGAATGTAACAAGCCAATTAGAAAGAAGTCACACCATCTATTTTCAATTATCTAGGAAAATAATGAAACAAAATGGTTGAGACTTGCCTGAGAACGTTTAAAAACAAAAAAAGGAGATATATCAATGTACTGACTCTATTGCTAATGAGGCTTTTCATAAAAGAATTAAAGGAGATAATGGACTATTCATCAAGTTGACTAAAATAACTCCAAGATCATTCGATATAGTATATGAAGAGCCGTAGAAGTTTATCAACGTGGAAAGAGAACTGAAGTTAGTAAAGGGCTCATTGAACCGATCTTTGAATAAGCTAATCAGGAAAGAAGAAGAAAGAAAACCTTATATGGATATGTGCCCTTACTTACCCCTTGTTAAACCGATGGTGGGACCTAGGGGAAGGCTTGGAACATGAGGGATAACTTTATCTCTTTTTAGAACTCCACCATTGCATGTATCATTGGTTAATGCTATACAAAGAATGGAATGCATGGATAAAGTAAATTGGCCTCTACCTATAAAAGCCCCATTCAAGGACCTCAACAAATATTTTTCCTTCAATAAAGACACAAGTCATCATTGATGGAAATAGTAGATGGAAATAGAGATCCAAGAGAAGAAAATAAAAAGTTGAATAATCGAAGAAAATTTGCACCTCATAATTGATGAACAAAATCGGAAATGTCTATCTTGCCAATACTTTGGTTTTATATTTATAAAACTCTGGAAAGTGCACGAATCATTTTATAGTAAATGATAAGCATACTCCCAAGGTCAATCTAAGGAAGGAATATATGTGGTTTTTAATTTATTACTCAAACTCTTAAAAACAAAATTAAATCCTAAATATCCTGTCACGATATTTTGATTTTGTGTATTTCTAATCTAATAACATAAAAATAAACTTATATATATAGATTCAATAAATTTTTATGCAAATTTTTATCATTCATAATAATGGAGTATTTATAGATATAATGATTAAGTTAATTATGCTTGCTCATATTATTTAGGTTATTAAATATATAAATTGATATTTATTGATTCTCTCTTTTTTATATGGATACCACCTTTCGTGGGGTTAGATATTCTTTATTAATTAAACAAATGAAGTAACACCTATGGGTGGGGTTGATAATTAATTTGGTTAATTAAATTAATTTATTTTTTTCTAAGAGATTGAAATGAACTATTTAAATGTCACATTTGGTGGGGTTAGACAATTTAAACTTTATTCTAGGTGTTCAAATTAAACCTAAGAATCTAATTATTCGAGTACTAACTTTCAAGTTTTAAAACCATTACTACAAATATATTGTCAATACATTTTCGAATAATAGTTCTTATAAAAAATTTTGAAATAGAGTTTCACTCTAACTACTAGACGATTGTACCAACAAATAAAATAGTACTACTCTAAATTAGATTGGATAATTAAACCTTAAAATCTAATTTTCAGATTTAAATTTGTAATGAAAACTAATATATTTTTCTCTAACATTCTTAATATAAAATCTTGAATAAAAAAAATCAATTTATTTTATAGAGATTTTTACCTATTTAATATTTCGCAATCATAACAGCATTATTATTCTATCATGTTTACCAACAACCAACCATGTTAAATTTAATCACGGAAAAATTAAATATAACATATAAGAATAAAACAAAAAATAACTGTAAAAAACATAGAATGTTTATAGTATTTTGATGCTAATTATGTTGTTGGAAAACCTCAAATGGATAGGCATTTCCGTTTATCGAATAAAAAAACTAGAAATTTACAAAGACATAGCTAGTTCTTCTCAAAAAGAGAAGAACTTTAAAACTAAAAACTAAAAAAACTAAGAAATCTTTCTATAGAGAGAAAGCTTAGAGAAAGAAAGAGCTAAGAAATTATTTTTGAGGTGTGATTTGTATAATGGGGGAGATGAGGTATTTATAGGTGAGGAAAAAAGTAAATAAATGGGAAAAAATGATAAAAATGTGTAATGGAAGGATGCTGATACATGCACTGATGCAGACAGTGGCGCGCGCGTGAATTTTGCATGCAGTGTGGTTGGGTGTAGATGGGTGCAGCTGCGTAGTTGGGCATGTTGTTCGGCGTGGTGCACGCATCTATGCATAGAATGCAGCGTGGCTATGTGCGTTATTTGGAGTGGTGCAATGCAACCGCGCATGTTGTTCAACATGGTGGGCATGTTTGTGTGTCGAATGCAGCATAATACAGTGGCACACAGAGCGGATGGGCGATTGGGCATGGGATTTCGGCCCTTTTGACACTTTGACCCATTTTATCCAATTTTTCTATCTTTTTAAATTTTCCTCATTTATTTTCTCAATATATTTGTGATGTATTGCCTCCGGTATTTTTCTTCGACTCTATAAGTTATTTTTTAAAAGTGAAAATACCTAAAAAATAATAAAAATACTTGTGATTCCAAAAAGACAAATTTATATAAAAAATGATAAAATCATATAAATATAAATCTTTTTAATCAATTAAAGTACATTAAATCATGGTAATTTTAGTTCTTTTTGAGAACTCATCAATAATCCTCCTTCATAGGCAAACATAGGCTTAATCAACCGTCATAAGGAGATGTGTATGTAATTCATACCATACATGGTGGACCGTTAATGTCAGGTCACACTTACAATTCCAAAAAAGGTTATACTCACGAAGCAAACACAATAACTTGTTTACAGATTGAAATGAGAGGGACTAGTGTTCCCTATCATTTTCAAAGGGAGGGAGGTCTTACCACCTCAAGATGATCCTTTGGCTATCACTACCAAAATTGCACATTGTGAAGTGTGTAGGATTTTGGTGGTTCTTTTGATTTGTTATACTTGTCCATGCTATTGGATATAGGGATAGACTAAGGAAATTACACAAAAACAAATTCCCCTTATGGGTTGATCAACTAGATGCAAGCCATAAGTATACTAGTCGTGCAAGTAATATAATGTACCTAAGTACAGAAGTCAATCTGATAGGGAGTTGTGTAACTTATAATCGAGTACTAATATAATTATTGCAAATACTATTTGGATAATAGAAAAGTATTAAAATTGAAAAATAAATGACAACTATTTTTAAATCATAAGACTCAACAACTATGAAGATATATGAGAAAATGGTCTAGGAGTCTTTAATCCCCCAATTTCCATACATGTAAATCACAAACATTCCCCCAATATAATCATTAATAAATCATATGATCAATTGAATCTAACCTAGCATGCATTACTCTCTCAAGTACACTACAAACCATATAGTAGTTAACTTAATTATATTCTCATGTCAATGAGATTGCATACTATTCATTAAGTACATTAATTAATTATAGATCATAAATATAAGAATCATACATCTCCAACAAGAAACTATGCATGTTATTTAATCAAGAAAAATAATTAAATAATTCTCTTAAATCTATTTAATTACCTCTATAGATAAGTTGTTAGCCAAATAATTAATAGCATAAAAATTAGATTAAATAATATAAATAAGTTGCAATAACAATTAGGTTAAAATATTATATCATAATATTTAGAAAATTGTATCATAAGACCCTTACATTAATAAATTAGCTAGACATAATTATATTTTTAAAGCTCATACTTTTCATAAAGAAATACAATAAAATTGACAAAGAAAGGATAAGAAGAACAGATACACTCAATCTCTTGATTTGTAGCATTAATATTCTCTTAAATCTTTCACAAGGTTGTGTCTCCTTTAATATCCTCTTGAACTTTTTCTCTTCTAGCAGGTGATAGGGTTTGTAATATTAATTGTGTTTTCTTATGAACTTCCTATCGTACTTTAAATAGGAATAAATTGATCCATCTTAGATTAGGATTCATATTGCTTTGATCCAAGGGTTGAGATTGAAGTTGGGATTTAATTCTAGGCTGACACGTTTTAATCCTCATCACTTGATCGATCAAGCTTATTCTTGACCAATCAAGAAATTACCACTCGATTGATCTACTTCTTTTTCAATCAATATAGTTATAAAAATTAGATCAATCCAATTCCTAGTCGATCGATCGACTCTGTGATTCTGTATCTGTCCTCATTTTGCCTATTTTTGATCATTTTGATATCTTTCCATATACATTGTCATAATAAACACAAATTAAGCTTATTCATGATATATCAATACATGTTAAGATCTGTATATTCTTATACAGTAAAATGGGGATCGATTTTGTAAAAGGTGAAATCTATAAATGGAAATTCACCGAAATCTATTCTTTGTGAGATCGTCAATATTGTACCAAGGGTGTTTTTGAAGTATACCAAATCAATATAGCTATCTTTCTTATGACACAGTAGCGAAATTTCAAAATCAGTATCGAAATCAAGTGTTAGATAATTTCTTTCTTCTTATTTTTTTTTCTTGTACATAAAAAGTTACTCTAGTACTTAAATTCCTACAATACCTGTAGTAGTACTTGTAATTTAAGGGGTTTTTCTATTATTGGCTTAGGACTATAAATTGAGGATAATGTAAAATGTGAGGCCAAGAGCTTCTTGGTTTCCAATAACTTATGATGTAGATTATTATATTCTTACGATTCAATTAGTTACTTCATCTAAAAATATTTTCTTTTCTAGTTGTAGAAGTTGTACATAACAAATTTACTTTCATAGAGTTATAATAGGTTTCAATGGTAGCATAATAACATATGTTAAGATTAAAGCTATTTTCAGAGAGAGAACTTGGAGAGAAGTTAAGACAATTAGTTGAGTGTGTGGATCCAATAAGAGGTCCATCTATTTATAAAACATTATAGATACAGATGTCAATTACATAATGTGTACACATATTTATATGTTAGAGAGGTATAATTGTTATAAAGTATAGCGTATCATGGGTTGAGCTCGACCTTGGCTCGGGCTTGTCATTGAGGCCGGGTTGGTCTACAAGAAGGACATCTAGAGTGCTTCACCTTCCATTTTGGGTTGGTGACTTTGCTGGAGTGGTTTGAATGGGTCAGGTACCAGGCCAGTCCAGATTTCCAAACATCTAGTCCCCTTACTCTTTCATCTGGAGCTCTACTCTATGGTGGAAGAGTAATTATCGGGTATAGGATACGAACTGTTCAACTCCCCTAATAAATGCGTGTTAGTTGATTGGAGAGAGAAACCAAGTGCCTCTATATAAAGAAATGCTTGGGCTGGGACTTATCATCATTACTTACACAATTGATAAATAGTGAAGAAAAACTCTTTGTCTCATCACCTTGAGCTTGTAATAGGTTTTTCGTTTGGTAGTAAGAATTTAGCTCTGTCTATAGTTTTTCTGTTTGAGTTTTTAGAGTTCAAAGGTTGATATCCTAAAAATTTTCTACTTTCATTTCATGTCAATTTTGAAAGGATCATTTTCTTTTATTTTCAAACATGACCCTAGATAATCTCTCTTCTCGTACCTTACCAATCGACCTTTTTTTGTTTTTTGTTTTAGTAGCTTTTATAGAATGTACAAAGAAGGGACCTTAGCCTTCGGCTTGGGCTTTTGAGAGAGCCCCCAATATTCTAGTGCTAGTGAAGATTCAAGGTATTCTGGCTTAGGCTCTTCTAGTGAGGAGAGTTAATCTCAGCCTCAACCATCTACCTCTACCCCTCACCCTCAGACCACTCCGACCATTAGATTGAGCATGTTTTTTTTTTGAAATCATAATGGCTTGGATGTGGAGGAAGAAAATGAGGAATATTGGATCTAGAGAACCAACAAGTCGTACTAGGGTTTTTCGGTTGTGCCTAATACTTGGGTTGGTGTCCCAGGATGAAGAAAGATTAAGAAAAACCTACAACATCCCTTTCTCAGTTTAGATAATGATTCCTTCAGAAGGAGCCTGTGATAGTGATCAACCTCCATCTGGTTGGACTATCTTTCACGAAAAGGCTATATGGTTAAGGATAAGGTTCCCTCTATACCCTCTCATTAGGAGATTCTTAGTTAGGATGCTGCTCACACCATGGGTAGTTAATTCCTAATGAATAGAGGTATCTTCTTTTCCTGACACTGATTTTCCAAGAACTTAGGGTGGACTTAGAGATGTCCAAGTTTAATGAGGCTTATGTCCTGAAGTAGAACTTCATAGATTCGAGGAGGGTATATATGTGGATGAAGCAGGATTGAGGGATGAACGTAAACTCGTCTTAACCAAATGCATACACTTATATTGACAATGAATAAGATAAAAATCCATTCTTTGAATTTAAATTTTTTTTAACATGTGCAAGCATCTTTTCTAATAAGTTTCAAAAAATAAAAAAATATAATGATAAGATACTTATTACAAAAATAATTTCTTTAATATAATAAAAGTCATTTTATTTAACATGCTTAGATTATATTTTAAAAAATATATATATGTCATTATTTAAAAGTACAAGAGTTCTTTTATAAAAACTTTAATTAAAAAAATATATGCACACGTTAACAATAATTTCCAAATTTAAGGAGTCAATTTTTATCATATTCATTTTCAATATATATGTATCCATTTGGTTAAGAAGATTTTACAATAATAAATCTAAATGACTAAAAATATTTATAGTTTTATACTTAATTCTTGTTCTAACAAATAAATTTTTAATATATTATAAAAATTAAATATAAAGAAATTAAAAATATAATAATTTAGATGCAGATCGTATCTTTTTACTTGTAAACCATTTTTTTAAATAACCTTTTCATAGCTCTTAATTGTGATTTAATTTATATATAATTCTTTTTATTTTCACTTAAATAACTAACAAACAAATGTAGGTTGTTTTAATATAAGGCTCGATTTGGAGCTCAATCTTTTAACCGGCTAATTATGTACCTTGTCTAAGATTATAAGATATGCTCGCACTTAAAGTGATAATATTAGGATGTTCTCACCTATTCAGAACATTCTCAAGTATTAAAAGGTCGACCATCAGTTAGTTTATGCTTTTACTTATGTATCCTTGACACGTTGTAATGTGTATTACAACATAATTGACATGTGTACATATAATGTTCTATACATATGTGAATCTAATATAAAATCCACACAATTTACTCTAATTTTATGACTTCTCTATAATATTTCTCTCTAAAATTAGATCATCCTAACATTTTGACACCTACTATGGAGCTTAGAATTTAAAGGTCGAGCTTTTGTTTTTGACCGCGTGTTTTATAGGATTCACCCTAAAATTTTAGAAATAAACCTAACGAGTAAACACTTCACCTCGCGATCTTTTAGAACCACATTCATCATGGTTGGAATGTGAGCTAAGGAATGATTAAGGCCAGTGAATAAAATAGCTTCATAGGATAACACCTTATCAACCCATGAAGAAGCTTGAGCTGAACTACGAGCTCATGTACCAGCTGAGGTTGACCCTTAAAAAGAGTTGGCTAGTAACTTCTCAAGCTGAGGAGAAAGCTCAAGGAGATCATATGAGAAAATAGAGCATTATATGCGTGAACAGATCCATATGCCCCCTTGAGTTGAGCTAATAACGTGGTGGAAGAAATTGGACTAGCTCCTATGAGAAATCAACCTACCCGAGCTGAGAATGTAGTAGATGGTGTCCAATAACATATTACTAGAATTGAGACGTAACCTGTCCAAAGGCAAAATGCAATCCGACAGGACAATGATTAGTTATTGGAAGAGCGAAGGATGTGGGAGGCATGCTTCCAAGCCTTAGAAGAAACAAATAGAAAATATAATAAGGCCCTCAAAGAAAATAATAGTAGGCAATACCGGGAAAATCACATTATGACATGGATAGAGACAACAAACAACTATGTGTCTCCCTTTTCACAGACAAAATAAAGAATAGTGAACCACTACCAAATTTAATGCCTCTAAGTGTTTAGACTATCAAAGAATGAAGGATCCTGTGACTCATGTTCTACATTTCAAAATAGACATGGCCTCTGTGAGCCTCACTCGAGAAAAAAGAGATGCTATGATGTGCAAACTCTTTGCAACCACTTTATATGATGGTGCTCAAAATTCGTTTCATAACTTATCATCACGTACCATAACCTCCTTCCCTCAATTTGCTAAGTCTTTCATTACCAACTATGCCAATAACAAGCCCAAGAAGAAAGAGTCTCATTGCCTCTTCTTAATCACCGAGGGAAATAGAGAGTCAATATACGAATACATGAGAGGGTTTAGAAAAGAAAATTAGAAATTACAAACTATAACTCGTTTTATTACAATGGAGACATCTAGACGAGGTCTATTGAGAAATTTTGTTTTGTTTGCTGAATTGACCAAAATTGTGCCATATGAAATTAAAGAGGCCTATGGAGAGGCCATAAAGTTTGTTAATTAGGAAAAAGGGAGTTGAAATAAGATAAAAAGAACAAGATTTTCATAAAAGCTACACCAGAAAAAGAAAAAGGAGGATAAACCCAAACAGAGCAAATCAAGATAAAGAGGCCAACAGAAAAAAAAACATTTTGGCCCAAGTCACATAGAAGGAGGCCAATGGTCAAGATATCATGGACCTTGGGGTAAGTCATTGTCATTCTTTAGAAGTCCATCTTTAAGAGTAACTTTGGCTCAAGCTGTATTGAGGATGCAGAATAAGAAAAATGTTAGAAGGCCATCGAAGATGAGGACACTTTTTAGAGACACATCTAAATGGTGTGCCTTTCACAATAATATAAGCCATGAAACATAAGATTGCAGACATTTGAAAAAAGAAATAGAAGATTTATTGTCCAGAGGATACTTGTCTGACATTGTGGGAAATGATAACAAAAGATCAAACCTAAGCTCCAATGTGAAACTTTAAGACTTCCTACTTCACCAATTAATAGGGTAAAGCCACATAATGAAGATATTGACCATTCACACAATACATGGAGGACTTAGGTTTAATGGGACCTCTAATAATGCATGTAAAAGATACGCTCGAGACTTAATTGGGTCACCTCATGTTTATAGAGGGGTCCATTCTCCATAACAATCACCTTCACCAATAATGACAAGACCTTAGCTCTTCATGAAGACACTTTGGTAGTCACCCTACGAGTAAGGTTATACGATGTCTACAAAATCTTGATTGATATCGGGAGTTTTATTGATATTCTTTTTCTTACAACAATGAAAGCACTAGGTGTGAAAGATTGCGAGATCATAAAGGAGTTACCTCTAGTAGGATTTAACAATAGAACCATCTATGTTGTTGGGACCGTGATGATGCTTGTCAAGGCAATGGGGTCAATAGTTATGACCAACTTTGTGGTGATTGATGTTTCAACCCACTACAATGTTATTTTGGGGAAACCATGGATACATAAGGTAATATTAGTTCCATTTACTTTCCACAAAGTCATTAAATACCCAATGAAGTAAGGCATAAAAGAGATAAGGGATACCAGGAGAAAGTTAGGAGTTGTTATACTGTTACAATGAAAGAGGTGGTTTCAAAATAGCAATTATAGTGTAGGTCTCATAAAAAAGACCCAAGGGTAGGTGCCTAGTAGAATCAATTGATTTAAGTGGAGTTCAAGATTTACAAATTAGAGATGAAGGGAGAGACCACACTTTAAAGTTGAGCACCAACTTAACAATGGATGTTAGAGAACAAGTGTCGTATTTCTTAAGAACCAACTCTGATGTCTTTGCATGGAATCTTATAGATATGCCTAGAATTGACCTAGTAATCATAACTCATAGATTGAATATTGATCCAAATGCTAGACCTATCAGGAAAAAAGAGAAACTTTTCAAGAGAAAAATGAGGTGATTTAAGCGAAAGTTACCATACTTAAAGAGACAAAGATTATCATAGAAGTAGATTATCCAACCTGGTTGTGATGAGTGAAAACCGGCATCATCGATTTTGTCAATACTTTGGTTTTATATTTATAAAACTCTCGCAAATACACGAATCATTTCGTAGAAAATGATAAGTATACTCCCAAGGTCGATCTAAGGAAGAAATGTATGTAGTTTTTAATTTATTATTTAAACTTTTAAAAACGAAAATAAATCTTAAACATCGTGTCACAATATTTTGGGTTTTGTGTTTTTAATCTACTGACATAAAAATAAACATAGATTTGGATTCAATAAACATTTATGCAAATTTTATCAGTTAAAATAGTGGATTATTTATGGATATAATAACTAAGTTAATTATGCTTGCTCATATTATTTAGGTTATTAAAGATATAAATTGATATTTATTGATTCTCCCTTTTTTGTATGAATACTACCTTTGGTGGGGTTAGATATTCTTTGTTAACTAAACAAATCAATTAACACCTATGGTGTATGGTTGATAACTAATTTGGTTAATTAAATTAATTTTTTTTCTAAGAGATTGAAAATGAACCATTTAAATGCTACCTTTGGTAGAGTTAGACAGTTTAAACTTTATTCAAGGTGTCCAAATTAAACCTAACAATTTAATTATCCGAGTACTAACTTTCAAGTTTTAAAACTACTACTAAAAACATGTTGTCAAGACATTTTCAAATAATAATTCTTATGAAAACTTTTGAAATAGAGCTTCACTCTAACTACCGGGCGATTGTACCAACAAATAAAAGAGCACTACTCTAAATCAAACCGGATAACTATACCTTAAAATCTAATTTTTAGATTTAAGTTTGTAATAAAAAATAATATATTTCTCTCTAATATTCTTAATATAAAATCTTGAATAAAAATAAAATCAATTCATTTTAGATATTTTTACCTATTTAATATTTTGCAAGCATAACAACGTTATTATTATAATATGTATACAAACAGCCAGCAAAGTTAAATTTAATCACACACAAATTAAATATAACATGTAAGAATAAAACATAAAAAATAACTGTAAAGAAAATAAAATCCTTACAGTACTTCAATACTATTCCCGTTGCTGGAAAAACTCCAAATGGAATTTGCACTTCCATTTATTGAATCAAAAGCAAATTAATTACAAAAAGATAACTAGTTCTTCTCAAAAAGAGAAGAACTCTAAAACTAAGAGAAATTAACTAAAAAATACTAAAAACTAAGAAAAACTAAAGAAAGAGAGAAGAGAATGTGTTTTGAGGTGTGTTTAGAAGTGAAGAGAATGGGAGTATTTATAGGTGAGGCAAAATGGCAGTGGTGCGTGAAAATGGGGCAAAATGGCAGTGGTGCGCGAAAATGGGGCAAAATGACAGTGGTGCGTGTGGAGGGCAGATGGGGCGCGCACAGGCGTGCGCGGGACAAGAGCATGGCGCGCACGGAATTGGGCGCTGGCGCGCGCGGGACTGGGCAGCTGGGCGGCGTGGCGATGCGATTTCCTCCTTTTTGACATTTTTGACCCATTTTGTCCAATTTTTCCATATTTGTTGACCTTTACTCATTTATTTATTAATATATTTGTGATGTATTGCTTCCAGTATTCCTTTTTGAGTCTTAAAGTTACATTTTTAAGCAAAAATACTTGAAAAATAATAAAAATACCCGTGATTCCGAAAATGACAAATTTATATAAATATATGATAAAACATATAAATATATATATTTTGAATCAATTAATGTGCATAAAATCATGATAAATTTAGTGCTTTTTAAGCACTCATCACAGCCCCCAACCAGTTTCTTGCTAGTCCCTTAGCAAGAGAAGCGATAAAAACTAAAAATTAAACTATCCTAAATCACTTCCGTGGATTGACACGGTTGCATTTTGCCTATGCAATAAGCCTTTAAACCCTTAGGTTGCCCTACTAGACGAGTTTGAGTCTCGTGAGGGTTTTCAGTAATGATACCCACAAATATTGAACTAAATGTAAAAATTAAAAGAAATAATGAAAACAAACAAATTGAAAATTAAATTTACAACAAAATTAGAAATTAACTTTTAAGAATAAAAGAAAACAACATATCACAAAAATGTCTCATACTTTTTAATCTCCTTTAAGATCATAATTAAAATCTAAAGCATAAATTATTTTAATCTCTTTAAACAATCATTATTTATTATAATAATTAATCGAAAATCATTTTCATATTTCATATAAAAAATGTATCAATTTAATTTCACCCAATTTCAATGTCTAGAATCCAAATTCGCTTCGACTGTATTCCTCACTAGTCAATACTCTCAAAACACTAAATCCTATGAGTTCAAACACTCATACTAATTTATATGCGAAAGAGTTGATGTATAGAAATGAACTAATATGTTCGCATATGTATAAAGAATAAAGGCTCAAAGTGTTATTTTAACATTGATCTCATGAAAGGAATCGAATGTATAAATTATAAAGATATCATATATAAAAATTATTTTCATGCATAAATCAAACTCATTGAGAAAGAATTTCAAGATATATGTTTTTACAAATGAAGAAATTGCAATGACCTTTTAGGGAATTACTTCCTATATCTTTCTTTTGTAATTAACTTGTACTCACAACTTTGTAGGCAATGTGGGTCATAATATGTAGATGATACTATATATTCTTTATCTCTCTATTTTTTTCTGAAGATATTTCTCAATATATATTTTAGAGAGTTAACCCATGTACAGATTGTACATTTTTTTAGATTTTGGTGAGTGGTTAATTTTGTGGCTTTTCTGTTTGATCTTGGTTTAGGTAAACCCAGATATGTCTTTTTTTTAGCAATCATGCATGAATGATATATAAGCACATACTAATAATTTCTACTCAAATCATTTAATCCAAGCAAAAATAATAATAAAAAATATACGATACTCTATTAAGATGAGAAAAAATTCATACATTCAATGCTAATACCTATAGAGATAATCTAAAAAATTGAAGAAATAAAAAATGTGTTTGGAGTAGAAAAAAATATATATTTCAACACAACCTATAAATTACGTCAATGACCTAGATAAAATATTTGGTGTTATCTGAAGGTATGGCATGAGACTTGTTCCTAAAAAATGTGTTTTTGATATTGCCTTAAGAATTGAGGCTAATCTAGACAAGATACAAGCCTTGGTAAACATGAAGCCTACTAATGACCTAAAGAGAATCCATCAATAAAATGGAAAAAATGTGGAGCTAAAAAGATTCATTTTCAAATGCACTCATAAATATTTACCATTATTTAAGATGCTAAGAAAGAGAACATCATAATTTTGGAATGAAGACTATGAGCTTTCCAAGGATTCAAGTAACACTTAAGCATGCCTCATTGATAACTATATGTTATATAGCTATTTTCGTCCATTTTATTAATTATAATTGCTATGTTCTTAATGTTTTTAATTAATTTTAATTAATTAAATTAATATTTACTGTTAATTTTTTAAGGAATATATTTTTAAGAAAATTAAAGAATGTGAATCGAAAAAGAACTTAATTGTAAATAATAAAAATCTGAAAATATAATTTAAATTAAAAAAGTGCTTAATTGCAATTAAAGAAAGTTTAAAAGTTAATTTAAATTAATAAAAGGCTTAATTGCAATTATCAAAAGTTTAAAAGTTAATTTGAATTAAATTTGAGGGCTAAAATACAATTATATAAATTTTGTTTTTCTGCGCAGGAAAGGAGGACCACGCTCACCATTATCAAAGGTGAAGATCAGGCACGTGTAATACAAACACGACATAGGCGATTGGACCCGATTTCCCAAATTACACACTGCACGGAGTGGAGAATGGGGCCACCTGGCCGCACAGGCCCGCATGTAGGGTGGGACCCATGTGTCTGCTACATAAGATATATCCAGTGCGACGAGGTCCATGGAAACTTTTTACGCCCTACGATTCCACCAAATACAAAGATGCCACGTGTCTTGATTATTTCTCCAGCAAGTCAGATTACGACACGTGGCATAAGTTTTGTAAAATAAAAACACGAAAACGATGCATGTTTCCAACTGCGTCTGCATCACCCACGTGTTTGTACCATAAATGTTTCCGTGCGACGCGATCCACGTTCATCTTTTCCTCACCACAAATTAAAAGCTTCCATGCATGGTTTGAAATAAAAAATCCAGAAACGCGCACGCTGTTCACGGGATTTGCACCAATTGTCCCAACTTTTTATATGTGTGTGTACGTGTTTCAAGAATTGTTTCTCCCACACGTGTATCAATTATTATTTTCAATGTAATATTTGTCTCCCGTGTGTCTAAAAAATATATATTTTATGATGTAGGAAGGACTTAAGAGATGAAATTCCCGTAGTATCACTTCCAGTAATAACAATGTCATCTACATACACAACTAAAAGAATGATACCAACTTCTGATTGTTTGTAGAACACAGAATGGTCAGACTTGCTTTTCATCATACCAAACGTTTCTATAGTTTGACTAAATTTTTCAAACCAAGCACGAGGACTCTGTTTCAAACCATATAAAGATTTACGGAGACGAAAAACTTACCTAGACTCCCCCTGAGCAATAAAACCAAGAGGTTGCTTCATGAACACATCCTCTTGAAGATCACCATGAAGAAATGTATTCTTGATATCTAGTTGATGCAAAGGCCAATGAGGAGAAAGTGTCAGAATAGTCCACTCCATAGGTTTGAGCATACCCCTTAGCAACAAGACGGGCCTTTAATCGAGCAACTGACCCATCCGAATTAACCTTAACTGTGAACACCCATTTCATCCGATAGCCCGTTTCCCTGAAGGTGAATTTAGCAACAGGAGAGAAAGTGTCAGAATAGTCCGCTCCATAGGTTTGAGCATATCCCTTAGCAACAAGACGGGCCTTTAATCGAGCAACTGACCCAACCGAATTAACCTTAACTGTGAACACCCATTTGCATCCGATAGCCCGTTTCCCTGAAGGTAAATCAACTAAGTCCTAAGTACCATTATCATCCAATGCATTCATTTCCTCGATCATTGCATGATGCCAACCAGGATGAGATATGGCTTCTTGAACAGATTTAGGGATAGAAATAGAATCAAGAAAGGCAATAAAAGAGCAAGAGGAAGACGACAAGTAGTTATAAGAAACAAAAGAAAAAATAGGATAAGTACATTGACGTTTATCTTTGCGTAATGCAATAGGAATATCATCGTTCAGGATTGGATCTGATGACGAAGGAGCAGGTGCAGGACATGAATCAGAAGGTCTATGTTTGAAGTAGACTTGAGTTATAGGAGGCCTAACAAGAACTGGATCAAAGACAGGTTCAAATGATGTGATAGAATAGACTAACAAATCATCATCCTCCCCCTAACATGCAGGAGGAGGAGAAGACGAAAAATAGGGTGTGTCTTCCATGAAGGTAACATCAATTGAGACAAGATATTTGCTAAGACTAGGACAATAACATTTATAACCTTTATGGAGACGAGAATAACCAAGGAAGATACACTTCAAAGACTTGGGATCTAATTTAGTAACATGCGGACAAACATCCCGAACAAAACAAGTGCTACCAAATATCCTAGGATTAACCGTAAATGGTGACTTATTAGGAAACAAAATTTTGTAAGGAATCTCACCATGAAGAACAGATGAGGGCATGCGATTAATAAGAAAACATGTTGTTGAAACTACATCGGCCCAAAAAGGTTTAGAAACATTCATTTGAAATAATAAGGCACGTGCAATTTCGAGAAGATGTCTGTTCTTACGTTCGGCCACTCCATTTTGAGATAGAATATCAACACACGAAGTTTCATAAAGCATGCCAATTTGAACCATATAAGATTGAAACAAAGCTGATGTATATTCTTTGACATTATCACTTCACAAAGTACGAATTGAAACATTAATTGAGTTTTAATCTCAACACAAAAATGCGCAAAAAATAGAAAACAATTCAAAATGACTTTTCATTAAATATAACCAAGTTACACAAGAATAATCATCCAGAAAAGTAACAAAATACTTAAACCTAGGTTTAGACAAAATAGAAAAATGACCCCAAACATTGATAACTATATTTTATATAGTTATTTTCATCAATTTTAGTAATGATAATTGCTATGTTCTTTTAATATTTAGTTAATTTTTGTTAAATAAATTAATATTTTCCTTTTATGCATTAAAAATACATTTTTAATAAAATTAAATAATTTGTATCGAAAATGTACTTAATTTCATATTTTTTTGTCCACAAATATAATTTCAAATAATATAGTTCTTAATTACAATTTATAAAAATCAAAAATATAATTTAAATTAAATTTGGGCTTAATTATAATAATTTAAAGTTTAAAAATTTAATTTAAAATTAGCAAAGGGCTTAACTGTAATTTAAGAAAGTTTAAAATGTAATTTGAAATATATTTGTGGGTGAAAATATAATTAATAAAAGTTTAATTTTCTGCACAGGTGAGAAGAATCTACGCGCCAATCTACACGCGTGAATCGTCGACCGTCCGATCAGATAAGACACGGCTGAGATTCGCGCGTCCTTATCACACCCGACCAAAGAGAGTGGGTGCATGTCTCAATTTTTCACGCGAATCGGTACACTGAGTGGGGCCCACCTGCCGCGCAGGCCAGCGTGCAGGGTGGGACCCACGTGTCTAACGCACGTCTGCCAAAGGGTGTTGTTCTGTGCGGCTGAACCACGTGCAATCGTTCTTCCAGCGAATTAAAGTCTTCCACGTGTCCCAATTTCCCCTTGAACGAATCATAAGAGGACGCGTGGCACATACCAGTGAACGCAAAAGCGTAGAATCTCGCCCTCGTTCCAGCCGTTGCTTCACGTTTCGCGCGCCCCGATTCCGTGCGACAAGTTCTGCGTGCGCCCATTCCCTTCAACGAATGAGATGTTGCCACGTGTCCCACTAATTGTTTCCGCGAATCATAACGCGACACGTGGCAGCGTGAAGAAAAAAACAAAAACGTGCAACATCTCCATTCACTTTTTCGATTCCATTTCGATACAATTTTTGTCCCCCCGCGTGTAATTTATTAATTTTGCCACACTTTCCTGTCCCTCGCGTGGATTAAATTTTAATATTTTTTTATGTATTTTTTTAGCTATAAATAGGTGATATTATGATAGAGTTAAGAAGTTTTTTTTTGGTTTAGAATTTTTGTGTTGTTCGGTTTTGGACTGTAGAACACGCAGAAGCCATTTTTTGGCTTTTGTTGTGTTATGCGTGTGCCAAATATTTGTTCTATGTGATGTTTTAATTTTCCTTCTTGTTCTTCTAATTTTTCTACATTTGCTGTAATTTTTATTTTAAATTTATGAAGTAATTTAATTTTTCTAGGGTTGCATTTGATTCAAATATATGAAGCTTTGATTTTAATTATTTTTGATAGATTTATAAGACGTTCGATTTGTTCGTCCTTATCAAATTTATAAGACGTTTGATTATTTACGAATTTTATCAAAACGATTTGTGGCATAAAAATAAACTTGAGAAAGGCATTTTTGTGTATACGAAGCTTGGAAGAGATGTATGGATAAAAATAGAAGTTTTCGGTTGACAAATTAAATGTACTAAAAAATATAAATTAAAAGAAAATAATATGATTTGAGTGGATTAGTTTGGTGAAAAATTGCAATCCTAGAGTTCTCTTATTTTTTTTGTTACCTTTTTCCATATCAACGATTATTTTGGATAAAATTAGAGAGATACAATTTTAGTAATCAACAAACTATAGTAACAAATCCTCGTGGGAACGATACTCTACTTACAAATATTATTACTTGTGATCGTGTATACTTGCACGATTTACGTGTGTTGCAAAACACACAACAAGTTTTTGGCGCCGTTGCCGGGGATTTGTTTTACTATTTTCATTGTTGATATTAATACCAATCAATCTGATTTTAATTCAAAAAAAAAATTATTTTTACGTGTTTAATTTATTTTTCAATTTTCTCGTGGGTTGAGATTTTGTTTGACACACAAATCTTACCTCACAAAAAGAAAAATAAATTTTTTTTGCTTATTGTTTGTTGTTTTTTTTATTTTGTAATTTTCTCGTGGGTTGAGATTTTGTTTGCAAATCTTAATTCACAAAAGAAAAAAAAATAAAAAATAAAAAAATAAAATTTTTTTATGGTTATTGTTTCTTAATTTATTTTTTAATTTTCTCGTAAGTTGAGATTTTGTTTGACACACAAATCTTAACTTATAAAAAGAAAAACAAATTGAGAAGTCAAGCTGAAGACTATAAATCAAGCGCTTCTTGGGAGGCAACCCTCGTGGGAACGATACTCTACTTACAAATATTATTACTTGTGACCGTGTATACTTGCACGATTTATGTGTGTTGCAAAACACACAACAAACATCATAACGAACTAATTCAAAATGAACACTAGCACATTTATTAACTCTTGGATTTGAACTAAGACGATGATGTTTTGCAAATTGACAAGACTCACAATCTAATAAAGACACCTTACTAAACTGAGGACAAAGTTTCTGAAGTAAAGGAAGAGATGGATGACCCAATCTACAATGTGCCTCGAAGGAAGAGGTTACACCAGAGCAAGCAACATATTTCGGTATTGGCGTGTCAAGAATATAGAGGCCTTCATACTCATGTCCTTTACCAATAGTCTTCTTTGTCATAAAATCCCGAAATAAGCAACGATCAGGAAAAAAATAAGATGCAACAGTTAAGATTGCGAGTAAGTTGACTTACAGAGATCAAATTAAAGGATAAGCTAGGTAAATGTAAGACATACGACAAAGAAAGCGAAGGAGTGTGAGTAATTATGCCAGACCCAAGAACATGAGATGGTGACCCATCGGCTAAGGTAACAATAGAGGTGGAAGTGTGATTGAAGAGTAGAAAAGAGACTAGAATTACCTGTCATATGATCTGTGGCACCAAAATCAATAACCCATTTGGAAGATGAGGAAAGGAGACACGCATTTGATTTACCTGAATCAGCAATAGCAGTGACAAAAAGTGATGAAGACCTTAGTGATTCTTGATACTATGAGAACTTGGTAAATTCATCTGCAGAGATAAGAACCGATGTTTCAAAAGTATCATAAGTGGATGCAATATGAGCCGAGTGACCTTTCTGATGTTTGTATTGAAACTTTCTACAGTCATGTTTCATATGTCCTGGTTTGTGACAATAGTGACACACAATACCTCCTAGGTCCTGTGGTCGAGTTTCAAACCCTTGCGAGCCGCCTCCTTTGTTTCTATTCATATAAGTTGACCGTACATGCTCATAATTATTATTTCGGCTGACCAAAGCACCATTTAATTGAGCAAGTGGAGGTGGAGTGCCTTCTGTATTAAGTACTCGACTAAACACCTCTTGTAAAGAGGAGATCTCAAAACCAGAAAGAACTTGGGACTTAGTAGTCTCAAAAGCAAAGGGAAGACCGACAAGAAAACTCATGACCGTTATTTGTTCCCGTTGGTTTTGCTCAACCTTCATATCAGGGCTAAAAGGCATCAAACTATTGAGCTCCTCCTAAGTCCTTTTAAATTCCATAAAATAATTTGTGAGTGATTGATCTTGTTTGTTTGCACGGTAAAATTCTTTGCTTACCTCATACATGCGAGAAAGATTTCCTTTACCAGAATATATGAAATCCAAATAATTCATCAATTCCTTAACGAATACACAATGATTGATTAAGTCAATTACATTGCTCTCAATAGAATTCCAAATCTGCAGAAATAAGCAGGCATCTTCTCTAAGCCATGTCTACTTTGAATCATCTTTAGGAGGATTATTAGTCAAATGAGTAGCTTTGTCGATACTTCTCAAATAAATTCGAATGGTCTTGCTCCAAGCCAAATAATTGGAGCCATTGAGCTTATGGTCCATGATTTTAGACATCACAGGCACCATATCCGTCACAACATTAGATTTGTTTTCAGCTATAACTCCTACAAAGGACAAGGCAGAGAACAAAGGAACAAACAAAATCTAACAACAGTAGCGACCAAACACGTAGCGAACAAGAACACAAAATTGGAAGAACCCAAACCTGAACAATCACAAACGATGAGTGTCAAACCACCACAAATGATGCAAGGGAACACCCGAGAGCAACACGAGGTTGACCAGAGAAGACTGTTGCAGGATGCGCTGTCACGTGCCAGTGCATGGAAAGATGGCAAAAAGTCGGGGTGGCACGTGTGGCTCACTCGCAGCTCGTCTGGTGATCGAACTTCGAGGTTTGACCAATCGACGACCGAGCTTCCTCCCTGTGCCAACGGTGAGAAAAAAATTGCACTCAAAAAAGGGTGTTCCGAGTTCGAACCCAAAAATGCACTAAATCCTAATTTGTGTTTACCCAAAATCAGACCCTAATTTGAACGGGAAAAAAATTTCCAATTTTGTAACCCAAATGCTCTGATACCATGTAAAACTAAGAATTCACTCTACTTAATTTCCATTCAAAGACACTACATATTTATATACAAAGCTAAGGACACTCTTAGGTGACATACACCTAATACACAACTAAGAAACCTAATACACAACTAATATATTCAACTAGTGATAGACGCCTAATACACAACTAATATCTCTAACAATATTCAGTAACAAACATATCTTCCTTTCTCAAGGTTTGAAATTGACTTCGCATATCAATAATGTAAGACCGAGTATTGGAAGAAAATGTTTCTACAAGTTTTTACCTTTACACGACACCATAAAGCTCATATTACTCAAAACATAAGCATGGATCCAACTTTTCACCATATTATTAATGTGATTCCAATTCGTGAGCCTAGGATTTTTTCCTAAATCAAGAAAACAAGAAAAAGCTAAAAATGATCCACCGATGAAACCTTTAAGACTATATGTGATGATCAAACTCTATTTGTTCTTTCCAAATCAAGTAATTGATGTGATCAAGTATGATAGATAAACTTACATTCACTAGAGGCGTTGAAGTAAAATTCTAAGCTAAGAAATAAAATGTAGGCAAAGAAGAATCGATTGAAATAGAAGCAAACACAGAACCACGAACTTAATTATGATGATTTGAAACAAGCATATGAACGTCATGATATGACGATGCATGCTTTACCGTCATTGTTGTTGCTAAGATATCATGACAAGGAAGAGAAGCCCTAATACCTTTCATGCTTTGATATCATGCTAAACAACCGAGGAAACCGATTCTATATATTGAATATTACTCAATGAAGTTCATTATGCAATAGTACCTATGTATATAAAGAAAAAGCTTTAGTACTAAATCTAACCAACATAATGACATGGATCCAATGAAACGTAAATGAATCGGAAACAAACTTAACAAACTACTAACTCCAACAAAAATCAATATCTGATTACACAAATTTTTGATTGTCCTTCGGCCGAATGCCTAAAAGAGCAATGGTATTGTTCGTACTCCCTAATGGACAGTTTATTGGCATGCAAAGATCACATTAGGAAGTTTTTGATATGGTAGTGATTGCAATGAAATACTTTGTTGTCTTTTTAATAAACAATTGCACGTACGTTCAAATGTGTATATATATATGTTTGGAATCAAGGTTAAAAGGACGCCAAAGTATTGCAGTCAATACCATTTATCAAAAAATCCCTTGGCATAGATGGAAAAAAAAAAGTCATTTTGAATTATGTCTAAGATTGTCTTCGACCCGAGTGAATGCATCTGTGAGGACATCAATTGTCCAATCCTTCACATCTTCCTGCAGAGTACAAAGTTTCAGCATGTGTAATAGCATCCAAATCATTTTCTATAACTTGAGAATATGGTTGGAGGACATTTACTTATACTGTCTGAACCTATAATAAAAAAATAAAAATAAAAAGATGCAGAAACAACACAAAGTACTCAAGTCTCTCTTAACACTAAGGACTCTACCCTATAGGTTGATGATATATAATAAGATGCATGTAATACAATCTTGCAAAGCATTTCAGTTGCTGTTAAATGTCCGTGTCTGCAAAATGCTGCATAATTAAACTTTGTATGGAGGATCCATATTGCATAAGCATGGATCTTTGTAGCACAGACATATCATTCCTAAAATTTTCAACCTAATTGAGTGAATTAAAAGATTAAATGACCCAAGGGAATATAATTATGCAAATAGCTCTCTCTAAATCAAACATTAACTCCTGCACTTGATGCTAAGGAGAATAAACCACGGTGCATTGTTGCAACTAATTATGTGGTAAAACAGGATTCAGATATTTTAATATATGTGTAAACTCTTCTTGAAAAATGTGGCAAAGTAAAAGAAAAATTAAAAAAAGAAAGAAAGCTTCAATCTAAGATCCTAGTTTTATAGGGGAACGTATGCCATCCAGATTCAGAAAGCAGTGATTATTGTCATATTAAAGCACCTATCCAGCTTCAGATATTAATCCAAGTAAAAATAAACTATGTTTTATACATGTAATGTTGAGATTATCAATAATTGTCCATGTCCTCACCATACTTAAAAGGTATAATTGCAGAGCGACAGTAAGAACCAAAGCTAAATGTAGATTGCCAAGCTAAAGGTTTATGTATCAAAACTATGGACAATGGCAAGGAAAGCTTTAAAGGCATTCTAATATGAGATTCTTGCTAACACTGACCATTTTTGTGCAACACATGGTAAGAGAACAAAAGCCAGCTTAGCCTCTTACCATAACAGCAAGAAGACTGAAAGAAACAAATAAATCTGGGCATACAGGATTAAGTAATGAGTGTAATTTGTAACTCACCACGTGTAAAGGTTCTCCTGTTCTTATTCTTGCATTTGGACGGGCAAGTTTGGACTCAAATGGAGTCCTTGGCCTAACTTGGCGAATTTCTTCCCATTCTTCCTGGCTAAGCATCCTAACTGTGCCTTGAGCAGCAGGAGCACTCTTAATTTTGCGCTCAATCATTTCTTGTGATTTTGATTCATCATACTGCCAGTACTTACCATTCCCATTAGTCACTAAACCTTGCATATATTGCTGCATGAAGTTACAAGGACTACTTCCCAATTGCCATCATTATCTGTTGCCTTTTTCTTTCAGAGATAAATACCACAAAATTCCATTAGAATAGGTCATTGGTATTGTTTAGTTTTTTAGATTAGAAATGATCTAATTAGTCCCTTAGTTATGGAAAATGGGACCAATTAAGAATAAATTATATTATTTTAATGATTTTTTATTAAAATTTTATTATTTTTCTATAAAGTGATTACACATTATTAAAACATGAGTCTTTAACAATAATAAAGTGACATTAATATGAAAAATATTTCACAAAATATTTATTTTAATATTTGTTAATAACTACTATTTTATTTTAATGTTTTATTGATTTATAATTTTTATTAAAAATTAAAAAATATATATATTTAAATAATTTTCTATTTAAATGTTATTATTGTTGATTTTATCTTATACAATTTCATATTAAATGTGATTTTTATCTTGTTAAAGACTCGCATTTTAAACGCGTTTTAAGCACTTGATATAAAATATTTTAATATAAAAATCAATAAAATGATTTAATCTGTCCTTAATTCATCTATTTTTTATACATTTAAAAGAGACTAAATAAAACTATTTCTAATCTAATAGTCTAAACCACACAAATAACCTAATCTAAAGAAATTGTATAGCAACTCACTTTTTTTTATACTTCTTTTGCAAAATAGTTAGTTTGGGACCTAAATATGAATGTATGGTCTGTAGATAGTCTAATTTACCATAAAATAGTATATACATTAAGATACACATGTACACTGTAAGGTAACAGCTATTTGCTATTTTAGGTTCAATTTCATTTAAGCCAATGCTATTTTGGGCCTCAATTCAAAATCTTGGGTGCATAAAAAGCCAAAATCAAAATGATTATGTAATGGATTATCAAAATAATTAGTATCAAAGATTGAAATTAAAATGAATTCCATTTCTCATTCAACCCAATACCCAACAAAAAGGGAAAAATAGAAAAAGCAGCTTCATTGGAGATATTTAGCAAACAAGTGGTGAGCATTGCAGAGGAAAATACTCAAAACTAACGACAAGCTAATTGAAACAGAAGCTTACCAACATAAGGAGCTTAGCAAATAGGGCTATTCCAACAGCGGCAAGAATCATGGGCAAAGTTGCCGTATCAAGATACGATTTTGACTCAGGAACCTCCACAAAAACCTGATTTTTCTTACCGTTTTTCCTCATCTTTGTCTTCCTTTTCATTTCTGCAATCTTTTTCTTCAAAGTTTCAGTTGGATCGTGAAGATATTGTCGGTGATGATGGTACTGGTGCGATTGAGAACGCATCTGAAGCTGCCTCCCAACTGAAACTAACAGTTTCTGACTAAACACATTCATGGCTTTCGAAGATTTGGGATTTGAACCACTTTTTCTTTTGCTAATTTGATCCAAAGATTTGAACGTTCATGCTATCTAGGGATAACGAATTTGTTTTTGGACAGTGTCGAGAATTACGATTGTGTGTGGGCAAGCATAATTGGAAGAAATGGATATAAAGCAATATTGCATGCCATATATTATACTTATTGTGACACTCTTTTTGACTATAACGTATATTTGTTTACTTAATGTTTCTAGATTTTATGGCCACTAATATCCTTAATTTGTAAGGATATTAATTTTCCATCTATTATTATTCATAGTATTATTCTTAAGCTGTGATATCTATTTTTACGTATTAAAATAAAAAAAATTAAATCGATGATTAATATTAATTTAGTTGATGGTCTTTGTCTATTTATAAAAAATAATAATTTGTCTAACAAGCATATTATTTGTTAGTATAAATCTAATTTTCTTCTATATTCATTACAATTGTAATGTATATTATGTTATTTATTATATTGATTACATATTTCTAAACTTTAATCTATAAATTGTCTTTAAAATTTAAAATTATTCTTTCATTTGTTCAATCCAATAAATCTAATTTATGTACTAATGATTCGATATTCATAAGGTATTATTCTGATAAGTCATATGTGTTGAATGCACATTATTTTATCATATTCGTAGTATACAAATAGGTTTTCTTGTGTACATATAGTGTACTTATAATCTTCAAAGAAGTCATATCAAAATATTAAATTGTTGAATTCTTTTTTCTCATATTCTTACATATTTTTAACTAAAATAGTCTTTTAATATCCTTGAAACAAGATGGTCTATGATGCTTGTAATAGTTTTAATATAATATGTATAGATGTCTAACAAAGTATTAAATCTGTTAAAATTTTCAAGACAAGTTTCGTAATCTTCATCTTTAAAATATCCTTTTAAATGATAAAGATAGTCCTTATCAAATTTTTCTAATAGAATTAGATTTTTATCTTTAATTTTATTTGGAATTAGTTGTTTATTTTTAAAAATAGTTTCAATTTTTTGTCTATCAATATTATGACTTGATGTAAGCAAATATTTAAACATTCAAGATTCTTAATTTACTTAAAATTATAATTATTATACCTGAGTGTAATGGGTCCACCACGGTCTTTCCTTCTCTCCATCTCCTTTGGTTACACCTGTTATGCCTTAGCTTTGCTCAAACCTCAATGCCCTCCTGGAAATGGTGAGCCTTCTGCATCCATACATAAATGGTGTCCAATATTTGACTTACTAGGAAAGGGTAACATAACTCCATTTTATTCATAGGATAATGATTATTACAACTTAAGGCCAACTAAAAACCTTGAAGGGATTCTTAGCCGCTCATACATACTATGTATATCATTATTGGTTGATAGAGGGGATTTCTAGAGTTTTTGTTTTTCATAGTAGGGAGCTCTGGATTTCTATGTGTTCGTCTATTTGAAATGAGCATAAGGGTTCCTTTTATAGCACAAGGATTCCCTGTTTACAAAACTAGAATTATTATTTTACCCTTGTTTTAATAATTCGTCTGATTTTTACTTTAAATGATAGCCACTTCTTTTTTTCCTTAGCACATGCTGGCGACTAAAATATGGTGTCTACATCTTTATTTTTTTATCGTCTTTTACCGAAATATCCTTTTTTTATTCTTCTTTGTCGTTTTCTACCGATGGTCCTTTTAATGATGTTAATGATGATGTATCTTCATCTTCTTGATCTTTGATGCAAATAATGCATTTGTGGTCTTTGGTGGATTTTCTGGCATATAAGCATGATATTTCTTCGTTTCTTGACCAATTTCTAGGTTATTGCTGTTAAAATTCGCTTCATATTTGGAAATTTTTTCACCATCTTCTTCTGGTCATGCTGTAGTGGGAAATGATGATGACTTTATTAGTTGAATAATTTACTTTGATCTTAGTAGAATTGTCAACCCTCTTAAGTTCATAGTAAATTTGGCCTAACATTTGACCTTTTAGTACATACAATTCTTCTATGTTGAATTTGTGTTGGAAATCCTTATCTTGATGTAGTGGTAGGGATTGATATATCCGTCCTTATTCCAGTCCATTAATGAACTAAAAAATGTAGGATAAATAGGTTTGTCACATCCTTTAATCTTCCTTCTAAAGTTCTTGATTGCTATTTTCAAAATTTTCTAGGAAATAATTCAATTCACTTAAATTAATCCTTGGATATATATTTTATATTAATTCTACATGGAAAGCTTTATAAACAAATATTGGATCAGCTCCTTCTAAGATATTGAACTTACTTCCTACAAGAAATTCCTTGTCTATGGTATACAACTTCATATCTTCAACATATTCCTGGGTAGATTTTTTGGCCAAGTTAGAGAGACTCAACCATTGTGGTTTGCTAAGGTTTTTGTATTGGTCCTTCTCTTCTTCAATGATTGGAACATTTTTGGAGGATGTCTCCCTGAATAACACTAAATGCTTTACTATTTTTGGTGTTCCTGGAAGATATGCTTCTCTAAATAGCACCGAAAGCATTGCTATTTTTTCTAGATTTATCAATCTGCTTAGAGTTTTTGGTTGTTGTTGTAAGACTGCAGAATGATTTCTTACTATCTATTCTGGGGTTATTAGTTTTGGTGTTTTGTAGTTGGCATAATTGCATTTAACTTCTATTCTGTTTATGAAGGCTCTATGAGTTACTCCACTAATTCCTATAATAGATTTACTAGTTTCTGTCCATTTGTTATAGATTCCTAGTTTTGGGCCGTTATAGACCATATAAACTTGTAATAGTTGAACCATTGTTACCATCTGACTAATCTTCCTTATTTGTAATCACCTACAATTTTAAGAAATAACTAAAACTCTTATTATCTATTTTTATAATGAATTTGGAGCTTATAACATATATTTAAAATTTCTTTATGGCTTTTTTAATAGCTAAATATTCTTTTTTCATTACTGTGATAATTTAATTTTCGACCTTGGAAAGATCTTGATGTATGTATATCTACAAAGATATTCATCTTTGTCATCTACTCTTGCTTTTAGAAACACCCCCAAATATTCTTGTGAAGCATTCGTTTCAATTATCATCTTATCATATGCCCTTGAATGGTATAAAGTTGGCAAATGTTTTACCTTTGTTTTTATTTTATCCATATACAGAGTATCTTCTTCGGTCTATTTTCAGATATGATCGTTTTTCAATTTTTCTTGTAATAGTTTTCACATTTTTGCAAGTTTCTTAATGTATGCTTCTACATATGTTAAACATACTAAAACTCTTTGTAATTGGTTTTTGTCTTTTCATTCACTAGGAATACCTTGAATATTATTTAGTATATGGGATTATATATTATGTTTTCCTTCTTCAATTTCCATCCCTATATATTTATTTATTTTTTGATGTGCAAGTACTGCTTTCTTTTCAAAGAGTACAATGCCTTCTTTTCTATATTCTTGTAAAATATTGATAATACAACATATACCTTGTAATTTCTTGAAGATATTATCCATATACCTTTGAAAGATATACGGAGCTTGTTTTAATCAAAATGGTATAACTATTAATTGGAATTGTTCTTGGGGACAACTAAATGCTATTTATTTTTTAGGTTCTTCATCCAATCTTATTTGCCAAAATCCACTTTTGCAATCAAAACTTGAGAAATATTTCTTTTCTTTTATTAATGATAATAATTCTTATTTCTTTGGAATGAAGTATACATCGTCAATGATTTCTTTATTTAATGTTTTAAAGTTTATTACCAGTCTCTTTTTCCCTCTTCTTTTCTCAACTTCTTTTTCAACTAAGAATGTTGGACTAGAGTGAGGTGAATTACTTGATATTATGACTTTTAATTCCAAAAGTTCCTAAATTTGTTTTTCAAATTCAACTCTACCTTCTAGAGTATAAATAATTGGTTTTACTCTTATGAGTTAGAATCTCTTAATTTTATGTTGACTATTGTCTTAGATTTATTTATTTTTGGATCCAAATGATTTTTTGAACTGGTAATTTTTAATAGTTTGATGATGTTTGTTAAGGCTTTATCTTCTTATATTTCATTGAGAAAAGAGTTTTGTTTATCTTCTATATCTAATGAAATATTTTCTAAATAAAGTTTTTTATGTTCATCTATCTCACCACGTTTTCACTTTTTATGCTTTTACATAAAAGTAAGGTTTGAGACAACTAAAGCCTTTCATATTTTTGAGACATAGATGGTATCGCCTTCTAAGGTTGTGAGACTTATTTTGTCAAAATATTATATGAAAGGTTGATATAGGTTTAGGAAATTATTTCCTATTAATAAATCAACTATTGTTTCTTGTTAATATATGGTAGGATTGTGAAACTTTCTCCTCCTATCATTATATATGTATCTTTTAATACCTTATTAATATTTATTGTAGTATTATTAACAATTCTTACAATTAAATCTTTTGGCACTTGTTTCCAGTTGTCTTATGAAAATACATATTTACTAGCTACGCACATACTAGCTCTTGTATCTATATATGCATGTAAATGATAAGTGGCATAGCTTTTAGATTTTAATCCTTCTTTAATGTATGTACTATTTGGATTAGTAATACTATACAAATCATTCATCTTCTGATGAAAAATATCCATAATTTGAGTATTCATATTCTGAGTCAGTTATTTCTTCCTCGGTTTCTTCCAATAGATAGATACTATAAGTATCATCTATATCGGATTCTTTGATTGGTTCTAATTCCATTTTGAAAGCTTCTTCCAAGATTTTTGCTTTTTGTGAAAATTCCTTTTTATGTTGAAGTCTGCTTGGACATTCGTCGGCATAATGTCCTTCTTCATTATATATCTAACATCTGCATTTTTTCTTTTCTGAAGAGCAATAATTTCTATTTTCAGAAGGTTTATACCTCTTCTTTCTAAAATCTCTTTTCTTATAGGTTTCTCTATTAAATCTCTTTTTATATTTTTGAAAATCTTGTTTTCTGAATTTATATTTTTATTTATTAGATTTTATATGACATCCATATTTTCCTGATATTCTAAATTTTTTTGTATCACAACAGATTTTATCATTTTCTCTTATTTGTTTATACAAAGTTTTTTCATTATAATGTTCTTCTATTTCTTCATTAGTTAGTGTCAATAAACTAACTAATTTTTCTATATCCCTATTTTCAGGGTTTATGAATTTTCTTTCTAATTATTTTCTATATTTTATTAAATTAGAATTATATATTTTTTCTTAGATCTTTCTTTATCTTTTTCTTTTTTTCATTTTTAGGAATCAAGGTATCTGATCTCCTAGGTGGTTCTTCTTTTAGTCCTTATAAGGGATTATATTTATGACTTATAATTTTATTATTTCTATGTATGTTGTATACATCTTTTCTTAATTCTGAAAATTATTTATGTGTATCTTGTTGTAGTTTATTATAACCACGTTATTTTATTTCTTTTAATAATTCTTTTTGCGCGTCTATTATTTCTTGTAGGTATATTGTGTTTGATTTTTGGATTAAATCTATTTGCTCTATTTATAGTTTCGCAATTTCAAATAATATTGCTTGATTTTTTGCTACATCTACTAGGCTTCAATTTACTTCTAAATGCATCTTTTTATTTTATCTTTAAACGTTATTATTTTCCTAATATACAATCATGAATTAATGAATTTATTATTTGGACTTCATCTTTTATTTTTTTTTAACTTCTTCTTGGTTTGAGTTTTCTTCCTGTTATTAGGGGTTTTTCTTTGATATATAATTACCTTTCTTCTCGTATTTCAAAATCTGTTAGTATTTTTAGTTTTATTATTTGTCCAAATTCCTTAAAAGTTTTAATTATTTATATAAATTCATTTTCTCCGTATATTGAACTATTGTGACTATTTGTTAAAGAATATGCTACTAGATAATGTATTAAAAATAGATGATTTCCTTCTTTCATTAATTCTTCTCTTTCAAATTTATAAGCTAGACTTAATACTTGGTTTAGATTTTTATCATGAATATTAATAGCAAATCTAGGATATGCTGTAAATTTTAAATTTTGGTATGGTAAGTTACCATGGATCATTCCTAGTAAGGCATATTTCCTATTTATTATTTTATTATCTAGTAATGTTATTTTTATTGGTGTATCTATTCCTTCTTTGAAATGAGATTTTAATAATATTTGAATTCCTCCTATATTGATGTATCCAATTTTTTATTTATCTTTACGGGGATTTTGGATAGCTTGTTTAATATAGTTTCTTTATCAATTAATGGTATATTATACATTCTTTTTGCATATGTAATCTTAATACTCATTTTTTTATTACTTATGCCATAATAAATTATGTTCTTCCTAGGGAATAATTTTCTTAACAAAAATGACGGGTCTTTAAATTCATCCCCTTTTTTAAGATTTAATTTTTCTTTTTGAATTTCTTTAAATTTCTTTTTATATATTACCATTTTTTATGAAAAACATATTAAGATGTCTTCTGTTTCTATGCCTACTATTTCTTGGTTTATTTTTTCTTTTTTCATTTTAAGAATGTTACTATTTACTTTCATTAGATTTAATTTCAGTTATGTTTCAGGAGTATTTTGAAAATTTTGAAACCTTAGGAATATTTTTTAAGATACTTTAATGTTTCAAGGTATTTATGATATTAATCCTTATTTTTTCATGATTCTATATTACAATTTATATAAATTTTAAAAAATCATAATAAATAGTTTAAAAGGAATTTAATCCACGTAAAAATAGGATAGGTTGAGATCATCTACTAAGCATAAGTCTATTGATATATGCTAATTTTTTAATATTTTCGTTCCTTCTAATATTAAAATATTTACTTCGTGAGACATTGACATGGAATTTTAAGGATATTAGATTATCTTTAAGAGAATTAGTTATTGAGATTGAAAATTGAATAAAGTTTAATAAAAGATTTAATCAACATATATCCATAGAAGAATATTTTTATCTATACAACCACAACCATAATTCAAAGAATCTTATTTTAACCATTCTACCCATTTTTTCTCATAACATAACAAAACATATATTTCATATTTAAAAGGGCAATTATCGATTTTGTTAACAATAAGTAGGACTGTCATCCATAGATTTACAAGATGAACAAATGGTTAGAAGAGATCTACGATGTTGCTTTAACAGTATAAGGAAAGGGAGTTTTTAGGTATGATTCTCTATTATGAGATTCAACTTATTGTGATGGTGTACATATATCAATATATGTAGGAGAAAGAATTAACTTGATGGCTATTCCTTATTGGGATACGACTGACTTATTATAGTTTTAAAGACATCTATCCCTAATTATCTCTTTAAAATAATTAGAGGATAATTATTGAGTCTTTACCTCTTTAAGATAACTATCTTGTAATTATACTTATCTGATTATTGGGTGCTTATTTGGCATGACCCATAAAGTTCTCTATTGACTGGGATCACCTTTTGATGATCAAATGGGATGTACAAAATTACCCCAACAACTTCCACCCTTTTGACCCTTAGGTTAGAAAGTGTGATTGGAATTTTTGTCGATGCCAAAGTTTAATAGCCCTTCCAATTATACTAGCGACACTAAGCTTACCCTTAGGTTATTTTTTACCTACCCAAGTGAAGGGATTCATTCCATGTCTGGCTATGCATCCTATTTTCGGTAATGTTTTCATATTTTCAATCAGACTTTTTGTTAAAATATTATGTTGAAGTCAACATTTTAATTGAGAAATTCAACCCTTCCTTTATGTTGAAGAAAAGCTCCAAATTTAAATCCTAAACCTGAAGCCTTTAGGCTTGACCAAGCAATCATGGCCATTGAATGTGGCCTTGGAAGGATGGATGAGATCACCTCGCCACCTCTATAATTAGAAGCCCTTACTCTTTTTATTTCTTCATAACACATAACACTTTCTTAAAGCTCACATTTTGAAGAAATATTTTTCCAAGTAATGTCTCTTCTTTATTTATTGTTCTTTACTTAGGTTTAATGTAGTGTAGAATGATTACTTTTTTTCATTATTCAAACACTTTGCACCTCATAATACTTATACCACACTTTCTTGCAAAAAAGTGATGGATACTAGATCTATGGATGTACAGGATTAGGTCTGACCACTGATAACTGTATTTTATATAGTTATTTTCACCTATTTTATTAATAGTAATTGCTATGTTTTCTTTATTTTTAGTTAATTTTAGTTTAATTAATTAGTATTTTCTGTTTTTTATATATTTTAAGAAAATTAAATAAATTGTATCGAAAACGTTCTTAATTGTAAATTTTTGTCCAAAAATATAATTTCAAATAAAAGAGTGTTTAATTGCAATTTATAAAAGTTGAAAATATAATTTAAATTAAAATCGGGCTTAATTTTAATTATTAAAAATTAAAAATTTAATATAAATTAACAAAAGGGCTATACTGTAATTAAACAAAGTTTAAAATGTAATTTGAATTTAATTTTCTTAAAAATGTATTTCTTAACATAGAAAAGGTGAATATGAATTTATTTAACTAAAATTAACCAAAAATGTAAAGAATATAGCAATTATAATTAATAAAATATATTAATTTGGATTTTCTCTTGTAAATTTATCCAAGATAAGTCACAATAATGATTCTTTCACATTAGCACTTCATGCAAAACAAGTATTTTACGTGAGCGATCAAATTGACACAAGATGGTATGTTGGGTTAACGCCTCCACAAAAAGAGTTCTACCATTGTCATGCTTTAGAAGATGATGACCCTATGCTTGATAGATTATCCAATATTAGTCATTTCTCAAACAAATTTCCTAATGTATGTGATGATCTATTTGATGAAGATGATTCTTCATCATGGACTCGAAGGGATTGTGAAGGAATATATGTATACATTCAACAACCTAATTAATGTATATTCTATATTACTCTAATAACTCTTAGATGTTTATATGTATGGACTTCAAATTGTCAATTAATTTATATTTCATCATTGTTTGCAGATATTTCATGGATCCTAGGATACCAGAGCTTGTTGTGTGTTTTACAACACACAGAAAATCGTGCAAGGATACACGGTCACAAGTAATAAAGATTTGTAAGTAAAGATCGTTCCCACGGAGAGTTGTTACTATAATTTGTTGAGTACTAAAATTGTATCTCTCTGATTTTATCCAAAATAATCTTGATTTAAAATAGAGGTAATAAAAAAATAAGTGAACTCTAGGATTGCAGTTTTTCACCAAATCATTCCACTTCAATCATATTAATTTCTTTGGATTTATATTTTTTAGTACATTTAATTTGTCAACCGAAAACTTCTATTTTTATCCATACATCTCTTCCGAGCTCCGCATAGACACACCTCGTTAAATTAATTCACTATATCTCTATGAGAATTAAATTCACCAAGATTCATTACGTTCTAAGTTTTCAAAAGGCCACACATACAATTAGGGTATATTCCTATCCTTCATCATACATGTCATTCTATTTATGAGCAATACACACACAAATGCCTCTTCCAAGTTTATTCATGTGCCACGGATCGTTTTGATAAGATTCGTAAATAATCAAAAAGCATTAAGCACAAAATAGAATGAACAAATCGAACGTCTTATAAATCTTTCAAAAATAGTTAAAATCAAAGCTTCATAAATTTAGATCAAATACAACCCTAGAAAAATTAAATTACTTCATTAAATTAAAATAAAAATTACAATAGATACTGAAAAATTAAAGGAAGAAGAAGGAAAATTAAAACATGAAGAAACGAAATTATTTGGCACACGCAGAACACAACAAAAGCCAAAAAAATGGCTTCTGCGTGTTATGCAGTCCAAAAACGAACAACACAAAAATTCTAAACCAAAAAATACTTCTTTAAAACTAAAAACTATCTCCTATTTATAGCTAAAAAAAACATCCAAAAATAATACATTTCTTTCTTTTAAAGGCGTAAGGAATTTGTATCGAAAATAGAATCGACGCGTGTCGATATTCGATATAATATTATTTTAATTTACGTGTGAAACAGGGCCGCCGTTCTGATTTTTTGAAATTCAAAGTGCATGCCACTTGTCAGCGTCTGATTCGCTGCGAGGATTTAATGCGGACACGTGGCAGAATTTCATTGGCTGCGGGAAACGGGCGTGCGAAGGATTGTCACACTGGAGACAACGCTGAAACGTGGGCATAATCCTGCGCTTTCGCGCTCATGATAACATGCCACGTGTCGGAATATGATTTGCTTAAATATTAGTGGGACACGTGGCCGATTCTTATTCTGTAAAAACAGAGGATGCACGCCGCTTCCATTATCCGCGTCACACACGATTGTTGCACGAACGGTTCAGTGCACGATAGCTTGGTTCCACGCGCTTCAATCTGGACCGTTCAAGAGATCCAACGGTCAGCGATGCGCCTCGGGGAAATCTGCGCAGCCGACATGTGGGTCCCACTCTGCACACCGGCCTGCGGGGCAGGTGGGCCCCACTAACACGCCGAACCGCGTAAAGGAATCTGCAGCCACTCGATTTGGTCGAGCTTGATCTGGACGCGCGCATCTTAGCCGTTTATTTTCTGATCAAATTGTCCGGGTTGCGCGCTTGAATAATTGCGCGTGGCTTCTTCTCACCTGCGCAGAATTTAAAACTTCCATTAATTGTATTTTGACCCACAAATTTAATCCAAAATACATTTTGTACTTTCTTAAATTATAGTTAAGCCCTTTGCTAATTTTAAATTAAATTTTTAAACTTTTAATAATTATAATTAAGCCCAAATTTAATTTAAATTATATTTTCGATTTTTATAAATTGTAATTAAGAAACTATATTATCTGAAATTATATTTGTGGACAAAAATATGAAATTAAGTACATTTTCGATACAAATTATTTAATTATATCAAAAATATATTTTTAGCACATAAAAGGAAAATATTAATTTATTTAACAAAAAGTAACTAAATATTAAAAGAATATAGCAATTATCATTACTAAAATTGATTAAAATAACTATATAAAATACAGTTATCAACACCCTCAAACTTAAGTTTTTGCTAGTCTTCGAGCAAAAGGAAGAAAATAAAACAAAGATAACTGCATTTAAAATAGTGATTTTCAAAATATTTCTTTTTAAACATTCCAAATAACATCACTCAAAGAAATAAAAGAATTTTATCTAAGCATCAAAATCAATTTAAAAGTATATAACCTTTTCACAATGAACTTTAAGTGTGTGTGTGAAGTCTTTTCAAATTTCATCAGATGTAATCCGGATCAGTTTATACAAATATGAAATCAAACAAATTATCATGAAATCACAAATCTCATAAGTTTATTTTTCATCTCTCTACACTAATGTAGACAAACACAAAACACCAAGTCAATAGGACTTTATTAAGCTTGTAATGTATGGCTTAGGTGAAAGTAGGATAAAAGATAATATTTAGCACAAAATTTCCCAAACACATCATTTTAGGATTGAAACAAGAGATCTTCTATCATCACAATAAATACTTCCCAATTAGGGATTTATCATCACATCCAAACTCAATTTTTTTTTTCATTTCTCTTTTTTTTCAGAATCTGTTTTTTTTAGAATTTGTTTTTTTTCTCCTTTTCTACTATTTTTTTCTTTTTTTTTTGTAACCTCTTTTTTTCATGATATATCTTTAATTATTTACTAACAACTGTAAATGTTAGGGAGATAAGAAAAATAGATATAACCACACATATATATATATTTTTAAGGTAGGCTTTTGAAATGAGATATATATATATATATATATATAAACTTTGAAGCTCAAAAGGGGTATACTATGGATAGTGTATGTGAAGGTAGATAGAAAGGCTCAAACGATCCAAAGATGGCCTAAATCATTTTCTTAGTTAAATGTTATCTATAATTTCGCCTCGAGAGAAAATCAAACAAATTCTAAGAATTGTAACACCACAAATATCAATCAAATTCCATACTCATATAAACCTTCTCTAAATTATCGTAGCAACTCAAAAATCAAGACTAGTGCTCATAAATATTTATCTTTGTAAAAATGAAACATACGTAAAAATTATTCATCGCTTAGATAATATTCAAATTTTTCAAGGAGATATGCATCATTTAAATCGAAGAAACAAAAATATATCACTATTCATAGCAAATTATCTTCAATCAACCAAACAGACAAAAAAAAATTCACAAGCAATAACATCCAGAAAGTATTTCAACTTGGTTCAGTATATACACCACCCCCAAACTTAATATACACATTGTTCTCAATGTGTGAAAATTAAAGAACATTTGAAATGGGTTTAAAGAGACTTCCTGGTTTGTTTGATTGGTTAAGCCAAAAAATCTTCATTACCTCCAATTTGCACCTACGAAACCAAAAACAAATTACATAACAAAATAGAAAAACTAATACATGCGATAAATAAAAATAAATAAAACACATGGGTTGCCTCCCAAGAAGAGATTGTTTTATAGTCTTCAGCTTGACTTCTCAATTTGTTTTTCTGTTTGTAAGTTAAGATTTGTGTGTCAAACAAAATCTCAACTTACGAGAAAATTGAAAAATAAATTAAGAAACGACAACCATAATTTTTTTTATTTTTATTTTTACTTTTTTTTTGTTTTTTTCCTTTTGTGAATTAAGATTTGTGTATCAAACAAAATCTCAATACATGAGAAAATTGAAAATTAAAATAAACACAAACAATAAGCAAAAAAAAAAAGATTTATTTTTCTTTTTGTAAGGTAAGATTTGTGTGTCAAACAAAATCTCAACCCACGAGAAAATTGAAAAATAAATTAAACACGTAACAATAAATTTTTTTGGTTTTTTGTTTTTTTTAATTAAAATCAAATTGATTGGTATTAATATCAACAATGAAAATAGTAAAACAAATCCCCGGCAACGGCACCAAAAACTTGTTGTTTGTTTTACAACACAAAGAAAATCGTGCAAGGATACACGGTCACAAGTAATAAAGATTTGTAAGTAAAGATCGTTCCCACGTAGATTTTTTACTATAATTTGTTGAGTACTAAAATTGTATCTCTCTGATTTTATCCAAAATAATCTTGATTTAAAATAGAGGTAATAAAAAAAATAAGTGAACTCTAGGATTGCAGTTTTTCACCAAATCATTCCACTTCAATCATATTATTTTCTTTGGATTTATATTTTTTAGTACATTTAATTTGTCAACCGAAAACTTTTATTTTTATCCATACATCTCTTCCGAGCTCCGCATAGACACACCTCGTTAAATTAATTCACTATATCTCTATGAGAATTAAATTCACCAAGATTCATTACGTTCTAAGTTTTCAAAAGGCCACACATACAATTAGGGTATATTCCTATCCTTCATCATACATGTCATTCTATTTATGAGCAATACACACACAAATGACTCTTCCAAGTTTATTCATGTGCCACGGATCATTTTGATAAGATTCGTAAATAATCAAAAAGCATTAAGCACAAAATAGAATGAACAAATCGAACGTCTTATAAATCTTTCAAAAATAGTTAAAATCAAAGCTTCATAAATTTAGATCAAATACAACCCTAGAAAAATTAAATTACTTCATTAAATTAAAATAAAAATTACAACAGATACTGAAAAATTAAAGGAAGAAGAAGGAAAATTAAAACATGAAGAAACGAAATTATTTGGCACACGCAGAACACAACAAAAGCCAAAAAATGGCTTCTGCGTGTTCTGCAGTCCAAAACCGAACAACACAAAAATTCTAAACCAAAAAAAACTTCTTTAAAACTAAAAACTATCTCCTATTTATAGCTAAAAAAACATCCAAAAATAATACATTTCTTTTTTTTAAAGGCGTAAGGAATTTGTATCGAAAATAGAATCGACGCGTGTCGATATTCGATATAATATTATTTTAATTTACGTGTGAAACAGGGCCGCCGTTCTGATTTTTTGAAATTCAAAGTGCATGCCACGTGTCAGCGTCTGATTCGCTGCGAGGATTTAATGCGGACATGTGGCCGAATTTCATTGGCTGCGGGAAACGGGCGTGTGCGAAGGATTGTCACACTGGAGACAACGCGGAAACGTGGGCGTAATCCTGCGCTTTCGCGCTCATGATAACATGCCATGTGTCGGAATATGATTTGCTTAAATATTAGTGGGACACGTGGCAGATTCTTATTTTGTAAAAACTGAGGATGAACACCGTTTCCATTATCCACGTCACACACGATTGTTGCACGAACGGTTCAATGCGCGATAGCTTGGTTCCACGCGCTTCAATCTGGACCGTTCAAGAGATCCAACGGTCAGCGATGTGCCTTGGGGAAATCTGCGCAGCCGACATGTGGATCCCACTCTGCACGCCGGCCTGCGGGGCAGGTGGGCCCCACTGACACGCCGAACCGCGTAAAGGAATCTGCAACCATTCGATTTGGTCGGGCTTGATCTGGACGCGCGCATCTTAGCCGTTTATTTTCTGATCGAACGATCCGGGTTGCGCGCTTGAATAATTACGCGTGGCTTCTTCTCACCTGTGCAGAATTTAAAACTTCCATTAATTGTATTTTGACCCACAAATTTAATCCAAATTACATTTTTCACTTTCTTAAATTACATTTAAGCCCTTTCTCTCCATTCTCACCTATAAATACCCCCCTTCTCTTCACTTCATACCACACCTCAAAACACACTTCTCTCTTCTTTCTTTCTCTCCATTTCTTAGTTTTTAGGTTTTTTTTAGTTTTTCTTATGTTTTAGCTAGTTTCTCTTAGTTTTAGATGGGAAGAACTAGTTATGTTTTTGTAATTTATTAGCTTTTTAATTCAATAAATGGGAGTGCAAATTCCGTTTGGAGGTTTTCTAGCAACGGGAATGGCATCGAAGTACTGTAAGGATTTTATTTTCTTTGCAGTTATTTTTTATGCTTTATTCTTACATGTTATATTTAATTTGTCTGTGATTAAATTTAACAGTGCTAGCTGTTTGTAAAAATGATATAATAATAACGTTGTTATGCTTGCGAAATATTAAATAGGTAAAAATCTCTAAAATGAATTGATTTTATTTTTATTCAAGATTTTATATTAAGAATGTTAGAGAGAAATATATTATTTTTCATTACAAACTTAAATCTGAAAATTAGATTTTAAGGTTTAGTTATCCGGTCTAATTTAGAGTAGTGCTCTTTTATTTGTTGGTACAATCGCCCGGTAGTTAGAGTGAAGCTCTATTTCAAAAGTTTTTATAAGAATTATTATCTGAAAATGTATTGACAACATGTATTCAGTAGTGGTTTTAAAACTTGAAAGTTAGTACTCGGATAACTAAATTCTTAGGTTTAATTTGGACACCTTGAATAAAGTTTAAACTGTCTAACCCCACCAAAGGTGGCATTTAAATGGTTCATTTTCAATCTCTTAGAAAAAGGAATTAATTTAATTAATCAAATTAGTTATCAACCCCACCCATAGGTGTTAATTGATTTGTTTAGTTAACAAAGAATATCTAACCCCACCAAAGGTGGTATTCATACAAAAAGGGAGAATCAATAAATATCAATTCATATCTTTAATAACCTAAATAATACGAGCAAGCATAATTAACTTAGTTATTATATCCATAAATACTCTACTATTTATAAAAGATAAAATTTGCATGAATGTTTATTGAATCTATGTTTAATTTTCTGTAATTAGATTAAAAACACAAAACCCGCAAAATATCGTGACAGGATGTTTAGGATTTAATTTCGTTTTTAAAAGTTTGAATAATAAATTAAAAACCACATACATTCCTTCCTTAGATCGACCTTGGGAGTATACTTATCATTTTCTACAAAATGATTCGTGCACTTGCGAGAGTTTTATAAATATAAAACCAATGTATTGGCAGGATCGGCGATACCGGTTTTCGCTCATTAAAGTTTTTCACAATCCCGATTCTGCTCATCAATAATTAGTGATTAATTAGTTGCAAAACTTAAAATAATTTTTAATATATGGATAAATAACAATCAAAATATTATCATTTCCATCAAATTAAATAGAAAAATAGTTTCGTATGAGACCTAATTAATCACTAACAATTAATAACACTAATTAATCTACCACGTGTGTAAGGATTATGAGTGTTGGCTATTTTCGTAGACAAAATATTTATCTATAAATTTGTTTTTAGGCCTCTTATCAAGTCTATTAAGAAAAGCCAAACAAATACTCGAGTTCTAGATAATTATACTTCAGGTATAACTTTGATAACTACGACACATAAGATTACATTTATGCATTTAATATCACATATTTATAAATCTGGAATTATTTTTGTTGCTAAAATATTTATGCTAAAATATAGAATAAGAAATATGCTAAAATATTAGATAAAATATATTCTAAGTTATACCTAAAATCTTTAGCCTAAAAGATAGCATAAAATCTATTTTAAAAAAACTCTTCCTTAAATAGGAGTCTTCTTAATTAGTAAGTATTACTAATCCTATTTGTAATAGAAAATATATTTATTAATCATATAAGAGTTTTCTTAATTAATGAGTATTACTAATCATATTTGTAATATAAAAGATATTTATCAATTACATAGGGTTAAGGGTTTTAATTTTTTCTATAAATAAAACTCATTGCTCATTGTTTCAATCAACCACACAAGAGAATTATTCTATTTTTCTTAATTTCTCTCTCTTGTTTTACAAATATAAGATCATAATTCTTTAGGCTTTTTTATTTAGTTAATCTATCAAATATTTGTGGTTATGTTTGATTGATTAATAAGCCTAATTATTTTATGATATTTTGATAATATGTTCTTATGGCTTCTTCTTTATTTTTGTTCTTAAATTGTTAGATCAAATAATTATTTTTGTCATATCATAATTATTTTATTTGATTATTAAATTTTGAAGAAGCAATTTTGATTGAATTTGTGCTTAATGTTTTTGATCTAGAATTTTCTAGTTGATTTGATTTAAATGACATATGTTTTAAATCATCTAGTAAGGATTATTCATAATTAAATACATTCTAGAACACACATGGACACTTGTGTTTTTTTGTGCTAACCTTTTTGTACTTGATTTGTGAATGATCTGATTGGTGGGAACTTATTGGATAGTTTGTTTAGAAACTGCTCACGCTAATATTAGAAACTATGAAAATAGAGCAGTGGCTCGTAAGTAAGGTACATTGGGGCAGTATCCTAGGGAGAGTAGCATAAGACTGAGTTTGTACTTGAACATTTGTTTTTCATGGTGGAAATTTAGGTGGTTCGGTGGAATGGTGGTTTTCCTCTTAGGTCATGGTTATGGCCTAGGTTATTTCCACCTAAAAAATGTCATGTGTTATCATTTTATTTATGCACTTTATTCTTATACGCGATTACATCCCTAACCTCTTTGTTTAGGTTATCAAATTATAAATTGATAAAATTAAAAATAACCTATTCATCGCCTCTAGGTTAATTAGATCCATATCTTATAAACTTTCAATTGGTATCAAAGCTAACCCTATATACACTTAGTGTTAGTCCTATGGATTTTTATTATGGATCATTCTATTATGGATTATAGCTCAGATGATGAGATACTTGAATCTTCTTTTCTCTCTAAATATAATGTTAAAAGTTCTAAAGAATTATTATGTAAATTTCTTAGAGCCATAGAAGAGAATAATTGTTTAAATATAAAAATAGAAAAAGTAAATAAACAACTTGAGGCGCATCAAAAATTTTCTAATAAATTAAAAAAAGCAAATAATATTTTACAAGAATAAAATAATGATTTGAATTTGAGTTTTGTAAGTTTGAAAGAAGAAAATAATAAGCTTGCTGAAGAAAATAAAAAACAAGTGCAAGAGCTCAAAGAATCATGTGAAGTAGTGGAGAGAATTACCATTGGAGCACAACAATTAGATAAAATATTGAGCATTGATAAATCACATGGTGATACACATGATTTTGGTTATAAGGATGAGAGTCGCACACCTTCAATATCGAAGACCACATTTGTAAGGCCCTTAAACTCTACTCCTAGTGTTACTACTTATGCACAAAGAACTATTAAACATATGGTAGAAAAAGTTGTTAAGTTTGTGTCTATTTGTCATCATTGTGGTAGGAAAGGTCATATAAAACCAAAATGTAGATTTTGAACTTAATCATTCTTTCCATATTTCACATAGTAGGATCCATAAGCATCATCCATCTACGCATGCTACCTCATATTCAAGGATGAATGAAAATTATAATAATGTGTTCAAAAATTCTACTAGGAAGCATAAAGTATTAGGTTTAAAGAGGAAAGAAAAATTTAGTACTTTTATTGCTAGGACTCATTATCATCATCTTATTATGCATATTGCATCTTCATTTGGAATGAATAAGGAAAGTGCAGCTAAGTCCAAGAATACGCCTATGAAACCTAAATTTGTTGAGTCCAAACCCAACGATATAGAGAAACCAAAATGCAAGAAAATGAAAGTTAGGAAATATTATTTTTCTAGTCACTTGACCATTTTTATTCCTTCATCTAGTTATTTTTTTAGAGTGTTTAAATGACCCTAGGTGAGTAATTTTTATTGTCTTTCTTTTATTTATTAGTTAAGCTTAAAAAAAATAGATAGATAAGTAGAATTCATATCTGGCCAACATGGTATTGAGTTTATTCTACACTTACAGACATATAAACTTAATTTTAATGACTTAACTAATTTTGATATTTATTGTATAAATTATTCAAAAAATTTGGCTAATGCACCCACACACACACACACACACACATTCTTGTACATGTGATGATCAATGTTGACATGACCTTATTCACACACTCACGAACACACATATATGCTATGCTTGAAGTTTATGAATTTTCTTAAAAGACTCTAGGACTTTAATTAATCTTGACTGTAAAATTGTGTTGAGTTATATTTCTTACTTTTTAAAACTTTACCATATAGAGGCAACTAGTATTGAGAGGGATACCTACTGTGATGTGTGAAGCTACCGTAGTGAGCGGAGAGGGCTACCTCACAACTATTGTGAAAGTCATCATGGTAGGTTTATGACTCGTGCAAAAAAAGAAGGAAATATTATGCAAAAAGTGACTACTTATAAATTTTGTACATTGAATACACAAAAAGAAAGAGCCAATAGAGATTAAAAAAAATATCATTTACCTCATATATAAAAATAAGGGAAAAATATTTAAGTTCTCTTTTAGTAGTAGATATATTTTATTTTGTAAGATTGAATACTCGATTATAATTTTACATGATAGGTGATATTTTTTTCTTTTTAGTCTTTCTTGATAGGTCATAAATGAATGAATTAACATATTTGTAGAGTTTAAACATATATACTACTTTAAGTAAATGTCAATATGTAATTATATGTGCGAAGTGTGCTTGTGTACCTCTTCTACTATACTTGTTTATTTATATGATAAATGATCAAAATTTGAATTAAAAAAATGATGAGTTTTCAATTGGTTGTGTGCTCGTTTGTGATTAAATGAGTTTAATACCTTATGTGGCTATTTATGAAAATAAAAAAAATTTAATTAGTTATTTTTATTTACATCTTCTTTTCATTTAATATCTTTTTAATTGGTTTCTAAGTTAGAGAGTCATATAACTTAGGGGGAGTTTAAAGTACATTGTATTTTTGCATTACTCTAATTTTACATTGCTCTATCTTTAGGAGGAGTTTAGCTTCATTGTTTTGTCTAATGCTTTGTCCTTCTCGTATGTCAAAAAAGGGAGAGTATGTCTCACTTTCATGTTTTATTTTGTTATACATATAGGGGAGAACATATTTACTTAGGCTTATGTTAAGCTTGATTGGTAGGAATGCATTATACATGACTATTCCTTAAACTTTACTTATTTCTATGTAAACTAAACTAATGTACAATGAGGCTTTCATGCCAAGTTACCATATGCTTTGTTTACGTCATTTCAGTTACTTTCAAGCTTATCAAGTTGCATCAAAGATGGATTTATCGGATCATAGGATATTTCCACTATGAAGTGTAGAACATCATTGTATGTTATCTTATTCTTATAAGTGTCATGTAGGAAAGAGGTTTTGCCACACGAAAATGCCAAACGGCGAGTTTATAAGGACTATGAGTGTTGGCTATTTTTGTGGAAAAAATATTTATTTGTAAATTTATTTTTAGGCCTATTATCAAGTCTATCAAGAAAAGCCAAACAAATACTCGAGTTCTAGATAATTGCACTTCAAATATATCTTTGATAACTACGATACAGAGGATTACTTCTATACATTTAATATCACATATTTATAAATTTGGAATTTTTTCTGTTGCTAAAATATTTATGCTAAAATATTAGATAAAGTATGTTAAAATATTAGATAATATAGTCTAAGTTATATTTGAAATCTTTAGCCAAAAAGATATTTATCAATCATATTAGATTTTTCTTAATTAATGAATATTACTAATCCTATTTGTAATAGAAAATATATTTATCAATTACATAGGGTTAAGGGTTTTAATTTTTTCTATAAATAAAACTCATTGCTCATTGTTTCAATTAGCCATACAAGAACATTATTCTATTCTTCTTAATTTCTCTCTCTTGTTTTACAAATATAAGATCATAATTCTTTAGACCTCTTTATTTAGTTAATCTATCAAATATTGGTGGTTATGTTTAATTGATTAATAAGCCTAATTATTTTATGATATTTTGATAATATGTTCTTATGGCTTCTTCTTTATTTTTGTTCTTAAATTGTTAGATCAATAATTGTTTTTTTTCATATCATAGTTATTTGATTTGATTATTAAATTTTGAAGAAATAATTTTCATTGAATTTGTGCTTAATATTTTTTTATCTATAATTTTCTAGTTGATTTGATTTAAATGACATATGTTTTAAATCATCTAGTAAGGATTATTCATAATTAAATCCGTTGTAGAACACACACGGGCACTTATGTTTTTTTGTGCTAACCTTTTTGCAGTTGATTTGTGAACGATCTGATTGCCGGGGAGCTTATTGGATAGTTTGTTTGGAAATCGCTCACGCTAAGATTGAAAACTATGAAAATAGAGCATAGGCTTGTAAGTAAGGTACATTGGGGCAATATCCTAGGAATGGTAGCATAAGACTGAGTTTGTACTTAAACATTTTTTTTCATGGTGGAAATTTAGGTGGTTTGGTGGACCGGTGGTTTTCCTATTAGGTCATGGTTTTGGCCTAGGTTGTTTCAACCTAAAAAATATTGTGTGTTATCATTTTATTTCCGCACTTTATTCTTATACGCGATTACATCCCTTTAGGTTATCAAATTATAAATTGATAAAATTAAAAATAACCTATTCCCTCTAGGTTAATTAAGTCCATATCTTATAAACTTTCAATGTGAGACTATTCAATCTCCTAAAAGCTTAAGTTATCAGTTTCTCACTTGTTCCCAACAAATTGACCTATTTGAGCTTCCCATCGACCACATTTTTGAAATGTTGTAAAACTTCTATATTTTGAGTTCACTAGAGAGAATGTGTTGATTTGGCAATGAAGTGTATGCACAAATTCTTCTTCAATTAGATTGCTGGTCTAAAAATATAATCAATCACATACAAATAAGAGACATAATAACCCTTATTGAAAATTTTGCATAATATGTTCTTTTAAAAGTTAAAAACATCCTACATTAGTGTAAAAATCAATTAAAGAAATATTTTAAGGACTCGTCCTTTCCATGCTATAAGGTCAGAAGGTGTGCCAACGTTTTTGGCCTCCTTCTATTGGATGAGATGTGAGCCAAAAAAATATTTCCCAAATTTTGAGAAGGAAATAATAGTGGTGGGATTTAGGGTATAGTATCAGGCTCTAGACTTGTTTGTCAATGTAAGCTAGAAAGCTCAACACCAAACCATGTCAATGTAAGCATAGAGGTCCATCCAACCTTTAAAGTTTTCCAAATACTCTAAAGGGTCTTTTGTGCCATCATACGTGCCTATGTTAGGCAAGTTTAACTTGTCAGAAAGTGGGATGTCATGATCCTTGGGGTGAACAGAAACTCAGTAGAGACCACTACATTTAAGAGTCTACCTCGATTTAGCCTCTATTGGACCTTTAACAATTTTTCAGGGATTCAATTATGGGTTGGACAAAGGAGTGTTGATAGTTCATCTAGATGTTGGATCTTAGGGTAGTTATTAGTCATTAAGATTGCTTGGTCAACATGGCTGGCTTGGATAGATTATCCCTACCTATTGGCCTTAAGATGGTCGTGCACATCATAATGGATAGAAGCTTCTTAGCCTGGCCCTAATTTGTCCAAGACAGAAGATCGATGTTATTATGTTTTAGCTTCTATAGTAGCACAACTTTGAATGGTACTTACAGATAACATCTAGCCCTACATAAGACTTTGATCTTATTATGGACAATCATCATGCTAGCCAATCCTTAGGTGGCTATGAGTCTGGCCTTGTGCACTTTTAGGGCAAGTACTTGTTTAGGAGCCGGTTGCTCTGCTAGGTGTTTCAAGATGGCCTAAAGTATGTTTTCTATCTAGTCCGGGTGGGCTTTGGCCTAGGCTCTCCTCATTTTTTGGACCTACTAGGCACATTGTGGGTGTACAAGTCTAACACCATTTCTGTTTCTAACAGACTATAGAGGAGTTGAAAGGACTAGTAAAAGGAAGGCATGTTGGTTGGGAGGCTGGACCTCCTTTCTATTAGTCGAGGTCTGAGTAGTAGAGCTAGTTGATTAATCGATGACTTCTCTTAAAAGTCCACAGAGTTAAGGTTTTAATAGTGGTAGAATAGATGAATATGAGGCTTTTTCTTAGAAAATCTTGTTGTTCCTCGGTCTCTTTTCAAAGACATATGTGAATTTTTTGGAGATAAGGAAATTGGAGAACTTTTTGACAATTCACAATTTTATGATTATTTCAGTCTCATAGAACACACTTCTTTCCCAAAGATGTTAATGTAAATTATTGTCAATGCCAGGTAGAACTATCCTCTATGGACCTGCAAGATAGACAATTCTTAGGATCTTAGACCACTGTGTAAGAATGAGTGATTTTTGGCTTTCGAATGCATAAGTTAGTAATAAGATGATGAAGTTCAATGGAGATCTACAATATTATTGTATGATTACGAGGAAGTAGAGTATTTGGTTGTGATTTTATGTTATATGTGAGATATCAATTATAGCTTTTGTGTAAATGTGTACATATATGAGTATATTTAGGAGAAATAGTTAATTTAATGGTTATTTTTTATTAAAATATGATTGACTTGTTGTAATATAAATACCTATCCATAATTATCTCTTAATTAATAATTATATTTTTAAGATAATTATTGAACCTTTAACTTTTTATTGAGATTAAATTATTATTATCATGTTTATCTAACGACTCAATCCTTATTAGGCTTGGTCCATATGGGTCTTTGCTGATTGGAGCCACTATTTACTTGTCACGTCAAATTTATGAAATTACTCCCAACAAATATTTAGATCTTTAGATCTAGCAACTTAACTAACATACAAATGAAAAATAAATCTCTATGATTATATTTTATAACAAAAATAATATACGCTAAGCAGACTAAGCACCGCATTGACATAACAAAGTTAACATTCTAGTTCTACTTCTTCAATGATGAACCACTAAATTATATAATAGATATATGAAAAATACCCCCGTCAAGATCAAGATAGGAAAATTTGATGCTATTGCTATGAGTTTCTCATGGCTTGTGATCATCATATTGTTTTTTGCTTTCATTAATACCTTCCTTTTGAATTTTGTTTTATCTTCTAAGATTGCATCTCATAACTCATTACAAGATCATTGTGCTTCTATCATTCCCTTCCCAACTCCAAAAAGATTAAAGCTAATTACTTCCTACCAATCTTTAGTAGCAGATTTTGGCTACTCCTCTGATGGTGGCAATATCAATTTCATTATCCTTAAAATATATAAAACTTCTGTTCAAGACTTGTTCAGTGTAGAAGGAAGTTTGACACTTGATAGACTCAGAACATACGACTATCCTAGTCCAATAACTTCATCAAATCTTTATGGGTTTTGGTTTGAATCTTCTGGGGAGATTTGTATGCATAGTTCAAGTCAAAGTTACAAGGAAAAAAGGTACACTTTTTAAACTCTACAATATCAAATTCATGAGTTCTCTTACCACTTTGATTACTGGAACATTATAGAGTTTGGGTAGTCCTGATGAGAATAAAAATAATAATAATAATGATTCAAACTATTTTGAACCAATCTCTATGATAATAATTCCTATGATGAATTATGAATATACTATAGTTGCTAATGATTTTTACAATACAACTACTAGTTTTGGAGAAAGTGATTTTACTTCAGCTGGTTTATCTTTAAGTTCATTGCCTAATGAAATTTTTTGTTCTATATACAATGTTCAATTCAACTTGAAATATGCAACACATTGTCTTACTTCTCCTAAAAACTGCACTCCATTCGATTCATCTATCGACAATTTGTCTCGTGTTATGATGTTCAAGGTGTTTGAATGTTATGAGAAACAACAAAGATTGAAGATTCTTATAAAATTTCCTAGTGACAATCAGAACATGGGTTTCTTCTCTCAGAACTCAGTATTGATTGGGGAAGGTATGTGGGATGCAAAGAATAACCAAATCAATATTGTTGCTTGTCGATTTTCGGATGTTGGAATTGTTGATTGTTCAACAAAACTAAGCTTAAAATACCCTGCTATTTGGAAAATAGGCAAAATGTATAGAATGGATGGTTATATTTGGACAAACAAAACTGTAGAAGAAATTGGTTACTTTGATAAGATCAGGTTAACTTCTTATGATGCTTTGATGCCTAAGGGATTGAAGTATGAGTATACAAAGATTGACAAACTAATGAAGTTGTGCCCAAGAAGAGGCTTGTAATTAGAAACATTACTCAATTCCACTCATCTGTCTTTTCTTATGATATGAGATTTGACATCTCAGTTACAAGTAATAACAAAGAAATTGCATGTGGTAATTTTTTTCCCATTTCTATTTGAAATGAGTTTCCATTTTTATATCCACATCAACGACAACAATTTGTTATAGACTCAACAAGTGAAAACATTGTACCTTTTCTTGCAAACATAAGATATAAGAACACAATCAATGTCAGCTACTCAATAGGCATAACAATGAAACCTGATGTGAATTTGGAAAGTGAGGCTTCTATATTTAATGAATCTTCAGTAGGGAAAGGAAGTGTGGTAGTTTATTTAGAAGGAATGTATGATGACAGAGCAGGAAGGGTGTGCATGGTAGGCTGCAGAAATATTGGTTTAAACAATCATCTAATAGAATTGTTGTGTACGAAAGTAATAAATAACGGTATATGAATATATCAAGTCGGTAAAAGAAAAGACATAAAATTTACGTGATTCGATAATTTTTCTAAATCTATGGGAGATAATATATATTATTGAATTAAGTAAAAAATATAGAGAATACAGAGTTATGCTTATTTCATAATATGTCAGTTATACACCTTGAGTTACGTAATCTCTTACATGTTATGATACTTAATCAAATGAAATAACATAACTTAAGTCTATTAGATAATTTCCCAAATTCCTTGTTTGGTAGTCGAATGTGATTAAATGCCTGTGAAAACTGTAAAAAGAAAATATATTGCTAATCAGCACACTATACATGGTTATTGGTCAAGCATTGTGATGGAGGAACATGAAGCCCTTATTAGTTTTACCTTTTTTGCTATTGGCCAGGGCCGGTCTAAGCAATTGCGGGACCCTAGCCAACACTCGTTAATCGACTCTTATATGCATTACTTTCAATAATTTATTGAAATTTTAAAATTTAAATATATCTATCTACGTTTATATGTGTCTATACAATATATGAAATTCTAAATAACATCTAAAATAATTTTTCGGTAGAATAACCTTATATTTTAAAGTAATTACATTTATTGACCTTTACATTTAATTTTATATTTTGAGAAAAATTTAAACTAATAACATTAAACAAAAACACTTATATAATAATAAATAGTGCATTTTTCTAATAGATACTCCATATTAATGGGCTTAAGAAATTTAATTTTTTCTTTTTATTTCAAATATGTCATAAAAGTTATTAATAAAAAAAAGTATAAGAAGCATAATAATTCAGATGAAATGCACATATTTTTAACTAGTTATATGTAATAGTTCAAAATATAAATATTAGAGCATTAAATAAAAAAATTACAAGCACACATAAAACAGAGAAAATGGCCTATATGTACCATATTCTCTAGCTAGCATCGGTTAGTTTTACCTAAATAGGATACTTTTGATATTTTATATTAAAACAAATTACAGTTTTACCCTTCCTTTTATTATCTTTGTTTTATGAATCAGGGTTGCAAATTCTTTTATTAAGATTTGTAAAGCTTATTAATCGAAGAATTTCTCTTTTTTTCTTTTAATTATTCTTGATTTTTATTAATTTTCATACCTCTAGTACCATTTTGTGGGTCAACTTTTTAACGATAATTGTTGTAAATTTTTGTATATTATTAATTAAGATGAATCTTTAATTTTCATATTATATTTTGTATACTACCTTTTTAACATAATTGTTGCTAATTCTCGTATATTTTTAATTAAAGATATCTTTAATTTTCTTATTATAACATCTTTTTATTATCATTTACCTATTTATCGGTTTACGAGTGTTGTGAATAAATATTTAAACATTTAAGACTCTTAATTAACTTAAAGTTATAATTATCATACCTAAATTTAATGGGTCTACCATGGTCTTTTCTTCTATTATTCATATTTTTTTATTACACCTAGTATGTCTCAGCTTGGTTAAACATGAATACCCTTCGAGTAATGGTGAAACCTTTGCATCTGTACATATTATGGTGTCTAAATTAGACACTTACTAAGAAGTAAGAAAATAGTGAAAGCACTCCATTTGGTTCATAATATTGATAATTATTATAATGTTAAAAGTCAACTAAGAATCTTGAAGAGATTCTTAACATCTCATTATTACTAGATGAATAATTTTTTAAGGTAAAAAGTTTTCTCTGATTCAAGCTATATCCTCCTCATGAAAATAAGGGTTTCTTTTAGAGAACAAGGAATCCTTGTTTACAAAATGAAGAATCATTATTTTACCCTTACTTTAATAATTTATCTGCTTTTGGCCTTTGGATCTCAACTATTCTTTTTCGTTGGCATATGCTGCCGACTAAAGATGTGGGTTCTACATCTTTATTTTTCTTTGTCATCTTCTACAGACAATCCTTCGTATTTATTCTTGTTGTTTTCTACTGATAGTTTTGATGACATAGATGATAATACATCTTCATCTTCTCAATCCTTGATGCAGTAAATTCATATATTATCTTGAGTGATTTTTCTGGTATAGAAGTAAAAAACCTTTCTTATTTCTTGAGAAATTTTTAAGTTGTTCTCAAAATTTACTATGGGAAATGATGATAACTTTATTAATTCAATAATTTTTTTTATTTTAGCAGAGTTATCAATCTTCTTGTGTTCATGGTAAATTTTTCCTAGCATATGGCCTCTTAATACATATAGTTCATCTATGTTAAATTCCTTTTATGGAAGTGCCATTGACTTGGAAACTCCTTGTTTGTGTTAGAAATCCCTAGTTTGATAAATGGTAGGGACTAATACAATCTTCCTCATTCCAGTCTATTAGAAAATTGAAAAATCTTAGATAAATAAGGTTGTCATCTACTCTAATCTTATTTCTAAATTTCTTAATAACCTTTTTAAAATTTTCAAGAAAGTAATTTAATTCACTTAAACTGATTTCTAGATATAGCTTTTCAATAAGACTTACATGATATGCTCTATTGGATCAGCTTCTTCAAGAATATTAAATTTACTTCCTACAGAAAATTATTTTTTTAAGGTGTAGAATTTCATATTTTCAATATGATCATAGGTAGATTTCATGGATATGTTATAAAGGATCAGCTATTGTGGTTTAGAAAAATTCATGTATTGATGTTTTTCTTCTTCAATGATTAATGGAGGTTCTTTCCCTAAATAGTACTGGTGGTCATACTACCCTTGTTGTTTCTTTCAAGAGTGCCTCTATGAATAGTACTAGTGTTTGTTGTATCTTTTATAGAGTTTTTAACCTACTTTGTGATGCTAGTTATTGTTGTAATGCTATAGAGTAAGTTTTTACAATTTCTTCTAGGGTTATTAATTTTGGTGTTTTTTAATTAGCATAATTGCCTTCAACTTCTATCCTATTGGTGAAGGCACTATGAATCACTCCACTAAACCGAGTAATGGCTTTATTTTCTTATACCCAATTGTTATAGGTTCTTGGTTTTGGGTTATTGTAGACTACATAAGTTTTTTTATCCATTCTTCTTTTCCTGGTTCATCAACCCAACTCAGCTTTTCCTTTTTTACTTTAGAAAATTTTCCTCTTTTGGATTCACTACTACAAAAAAGAGCAATTAAGTCAGGATTTAAAGTCGGTTCTACGTGTCAATCGATGCTACACGTAGGATTTTAAGTCAGTTTTATGTGTCAACCGACTTAAGCCACGTGTAGCTTTGATTGACACGTAGAACCGACTTAAAATCCTATGAATAGCATCGGTTCTACATGTCAACCAACTTAAAAAATTAAAGAAAAATAAAATAGTAACATCGTTTGACACGTAGAACCAATGCTACATGTAAGATTTTAATCGGTTCTACATGTCAACCGACTTAAAAAATTAAAGAAAAATAAAATAATAGCATCGGTTGATACATAGAATCGATGCTACGTCCTACGCGTAGCATTGGTCCTAGGTGTCAACAATGCTACACACATTTTCCTTTTCCTTTTCTCTTATTTCTCTCCCATTTTCTAGCAAAAAGTATTTTCCAACTACTATAACCCTAAAACGATGACCCATTTTTTTTTAACATAATACTCAAATTTTTTATACCCATTTTCTTACTTACAAAACACCATTTTTTCATTTTTTTTTTCATTTTGTCACTTCATTTACTCTTATAAGTATTTCTATGAATTATTTACACTTATTATTCATATTTCTTTATTTTTTGTATATTATGTGTATAAATTTTTGTATTATGTAGGTTTTGTATAAAATATGTATTATTATTAATTACATGCATTTATATATATATAAATTATTATATATTGTATATTGTTAATATTATATATTTGTTATGTTTGGTTTTTACGTATTTATTTTTATATGATGTTTTGATAGATATTTTAATAATTAGGTAATTCATATATAATAATATCTGAAATATATTGGTTGGATACATATTTAATATACTTAATGTCATTAATAGAAAATGGACAAATCTTGGATGTCAAAGTGTATAATTGAGAAGGAATATATTTCTGGAATTGAAAGTTTCTTGGAATATGCTTGTAGATATAATAATAATATAATTTAAGTTATATATATATATATATATATATATATATATTATATGTAAATTAGTTTTTTGTAATAAATTTAATTCTCGAGTAATTAATTAATATTTAATTTTTCAACTATTGTAGTATTTAAACTCTTTTAAATAGATTTTGGTTTTTTTTGCTATTATGTGATCGAATATAAGTTATAAAAATAGTAGAAAATAAGTAAAATGTGTAAAAAATATAGAATTTAAAGTCGGCTCACGGGTTAAACCGACTTCAAATTTAAAGTCGGTTCACCTAACCGACTTTAATAGTCTCTTTTGGCGTAGTGATTGTTAAGTTCTTTCTACTCATTTTGAATTCTTTCTTCAAAAGTTTTACCTCCTTTAGATTGAATTTCTAATGAGGATTCTTCTTTAGAATTTTTGGACTCTAAAAGTTGTTTTGAACAATTAAGTTCTACTTGTTTATTTCTTGTTTCTAAAAGAGACTTCTTCAAATATAAAAGCTTGAGTTATTCTTGAAGTTTTTTTATATCTTTTTTCCTTTACCTTAATCTTGATATTTAAGAACAAAAATAGTTAAAGGTGCTAAATCTTTTGTAAGAGCATATACTAAACTATTATGTTTCTTGAAAAATGTTCAACATAAAAATTATAATGGTTAAACCATTGTTTCCATTTGACTAATCTTCACTTGTAATATTAATCTTTATAAGATAACCGAATTTTTTGTTACAAGTTCTAACAATGAATTTGAAACTTATGATATATATTGTAAATTTCTTAATATTTTTTTAATAGTTAAATATTCTTTTTTTTATTATGATAATTTAATTCTTGACCATGAAAAGATCTTGAGAAATATCTACAAAAATATTCAATTTTATTATCTACTTTTGCTTTTAAAACTGCTTCCTAATATTCATGTGAAGCATCTATTTTAATTATCATTTTATCATCCAGACTTGGATGTCAAAAGTTGGTAAATGTTTTTACAGAGTATCTTATTCTGTCCATTTATTAGACATGGCCTTTTTTCAATTTTTCTTGTAAGGGTTTTCACAAGTTTCTTAATATATGCTTCAGCATATGTCAAACATCCTAGAAATCTTTGTAATTGGCTTTTGTCCTATAATTCACTAGGAAATCCTTGAATATTATTTAGTATATAGGGTTTGTAGTTTATGTTTTACATCTTCTATTTCTAAATCTAAATACTTAATCTTTTATTGACCAATTACTGATTTTTTCTCTAAAAGTACAATGCCTTTCTTTCTACATTCTTGTAAAATATTAATAATACCTAAATAAAGTCTATTGAAACATTACTAAAAATCATAATATTATCTATGTAAACACAGTAAATATATTTTAATTTATTAAAAATATTATCCATATATTCTTGAAAGATATCTAGAGCTTGTTTTAATTTAAATGGTACAAGATTCCATTGAAAATTTCCTTGGAGGTAACTAAATGCCGTTAATTTTTGTGATTATTTATCTAGTCTTATTTTCCAAAATCCACTTTTGTAATCAAAACTTGGGAATATTTATTTATTTTATTAATGATAAGAGTTATTCTTTCTTTGGAAGAAAGTATCCATCATCAATAATTTCTTTATTTAATGCTTTGAAGTTTATTACCATTCTTTTTTTTCAGCTTCTTTTTTTACTAAGAATTCCAGACTATGGTGAGGTCAATTACTTGGTATTATGACTTTTAGTTTCAAAAGTTCTTGAATTTATTTTTTAAAACAATCATGTCTTCTAGAGTATAAATTATTGGTTTTACTCTAATATCCTTGTTAGGGCCTCTTAATTTTATGATGATAATCATTTTAGATTTATTAAGTTTTGGACCTAAAGGATTTTTTGAGCTTACTGTTTTTAATAATTTTCTGATACCTACTAGGGCTTTATCTTTTTATATTTCACTAAGAAAAGAGTTTTGTTTCTCTTTGATAATTGTATTTTATATAGTTATTTTCATCTATTTTATCAATTATAATTGCTATGTTCTTTACATTTTTGGTTAATTTTAGTTAAATAAATTAATATTCACCTTTTATAGGTTATGGAATACATTTTTTAGAAAATTAAATAATTTGTATCGAAAATGTACTTTATTGCAAGTTTTTGTCCAAAAATATAATTTCAAATAAATGAGTGCTTAATTGCAATTTTTAAAAGTCAAAAATACAATTAAAATTAAAATTGGGCTTGATTGTAATTTAAGAAAGATTCAAATCTAATTTGAAATATATTTGTGGGTGAAAATGTAATTAATAAAAATTGAATTTTCTGCGCAGGAGAATAATGTTACTCGCATCATTTAAACGCGCCCATCACTTACCGTTCGATCATCAAATCAATGGTCCAGATTTGGCGAGTACAACCAGACGAGACAAAATCGCGTGTATAATTCTTGCATGGTTGGGCGTGCCCGTGGGGCCCACCTACCGCGCAGGCCGGCATGTAGAGTGGGACCCACATGTCGGCGGCGCAGAAATTCTCCCGAGGCGCATCGCTTGCCTAAAAATCTTGTGCGACGCGGGACATCAAAGAGGCGTGTGATAAGAGCTAAATTATTGCATTTTTGTTATGATTTAAATGTTGATATTTGTGTGAAAATTGTGTTTATTTGATTATTTAATCCACAAATGTCATTTCACGGGTATTTCGTGTTTAAAGTGCAATTTTAGGTAAAATCATGATTTTGGAGAAGTTAGGGACAAAGTACAATGATCGGGATTGAATCAAAGAAAAAGAAAACAAAATTTCAAAATTTGGAATTTCGCCGCCGGCGAGAATATTCTCGCCACCGGTGAAAACCTTACAGAGAAAATGTTGAAAATCTTCCTGAGAGCACGGATTTTGGCAAAGCAATCTCGCCGCCGGCCAAAGAAATCTCGCCGCCGGCCAAGTACATCTCGCCGCCAGCCAAATACATCTCGTTGCCGGCCAAGTGCATCTCGCCGCCGGCCTCAATAATCCCGCCGCTGGCAAGATTTAGCGGAACCGAAATCGTAAGTTTTCCAGAAATCTCGCTGCGGCAAGAATAACTGCGCCGCCGGCGAGTTTCGTTCGAAAACATTTTTTTATGCTGTTTTGTTCCAAAATTGCCCTCCAAAACCCTAGACCTATATATACATTATGATGGAGAAGGAGGCCACGGCAGAAAGGAGAGTTCAAAGGCATTTTTGGAGAAGAGAAGGAAATTTTGGAGAGACTTGAAGGATCTTCACCATTTTTGCTACCAAGCCTTCATCTTCTAGAGTTTTTCATCTCTTCTCCTTATTTTTTTATATTATGCAGTTTATTGATATTTGTTATTCATGGATTCAATTGAAATAATGTTTGTTCTTATTTTCGTTATGAACTAATTCATTTTTGCTAAGGCTATGATGTAGTTAGATCATGAAAATCTGATTTCTTGTGTTATCGTTATATGAATTCATTGTTTTCAAGTTGAGTATTTATTTCCATGCTTAATGCTTTTAAATTTCTGATCAAGATTTAAATGATTTGTTGCATTATATTGAGACCGAGAGGAGATGTGTAATGAACGCTTCTTGTGATAAATACCGTATGTTGAATGCGAGTTTGACACCTAATGCATGATGTATGTGGTTATTCCAGAAATTCCATAAATCGTAATGTACTTATTGTGATTAAATCTTCATAGAAATATAGTCGGTTTTCATAGATAAGTAATTCTAATATAACTTGAGAAAGAGTATTAGATAAGTTTGGGTTTTTCAACCATCACTTTTAACTTTGATTCTCATATAACATAACTTGAAATCGGATTGAATTGATTTAACGAAATCAAATGCCTTAGCGTTTTTAATCATTTGTGAACAACATTAAATTTTGTTATTTGCGTTTAGTTTTAAGTTAATTTACTTTTTAAACAAATTCAAAAATTCGGTTTTCAAATAAAATTAGGGTTAGTCAATTTCGGTACTTAGTAACGCCATTCCTTGTGGGTTCGATATCCGTACTTTTGTACACTTTATTACTTGAACGATTCGTACACTTGCGAAAATAAGCATCAGCGTGCACCCTCTCTTTTTACAGAATAAGAAGAAGCCACGTGTCTCCTAAATCTTCCAGCAAATAATATAATGACACGTGGCATAAATTTAGTAAACTGGAATGCACGGGAAAGGCACATGTTTCCAAGCGGGCCGTTGTCTGCCACATGTCCCTGCCTGCCTTGCTTGCGTGTGGCGCATTTCCATACACCCTTTTTGCTCTCACCAATTGAAGGATGCCACTTGTCCCACTATATTTTTCAACAAATGAGATTGCGACACGTGGCAGAGTATATTGAAAGCAAAATCAGAAGCGCGCTAAAATAATATTTTTGTTGTAACGGTTTGTCCCCCACGCGTCTTATTTTTATTTTCGATACAAATATTATACGCGTGTTTGCGTAATTAAAGAAAAATGTATATTTTTTTAGTTGTATTTTTGTTGCTATAAATAGGTGATAAGATGATAGAGTTAAGAAGTTTTTTTGGTTTAGAATTTTTGTGGTATTAGGGGTTGGACGGTGGAACACGCAGAAGCCATTTTTGGCTTCTGTTGTGTTCCATGTGTGCCAAATATTTGTTTTAAGTGATGTTTTAATTTTCTGTGTTCTTCATCTTAATTTCATTGTTGTAATTTTTATTTTAAATTAATGAAGTAATTTAATTTTTCTAGGGTTGCATTTGATCTGAATTTATGAAGCTTTGATTTTAATTATTTTTTTTGAAAGATTTATAAGACGTTCGATTTGTTCATTCTATCTTGTGCTTAATGCTTTTTGATTATTTACGAATTTTATCAAAACGATTTGTGGCACATTAATAAACTTGAGAGAGGCATTTTTGTGTATATTGCTCGTAGATAGAATGACATGTATGATGAAGGATAGGAATATACCCTAATTGTATGTGTGGCCATTTGAAAACTTAGAACGTAATGAATCTTATTAAATTTAATTATCATAGAGATATAGTGAATTAATTTAACGAGGTGTGTCTATACGGAGCTCGGAAGAGATGTATGGATAAAAATAGAAGTTTTCGGTTGACAAATTAAATGTACTAAAAATATAAATAAAAAGAAAATAACATGATATGAGTGGATTAGTTTAGTGAAAAACTGCAATCCTAGAGTTCTCTTATTTTTTTTTACCTTTATTTTAAATCAAAATTATTTTGGATAAAATCAGAGAGATACAATTTTAGTAATCAACAAACTATAGTAACAAATCCTCGTGGGAACGATACTCTACTTACAAATCTTATTACTTGTAACCGTGTATACTTGCACGATTTTCTGTGTGTTGCAAAACACACAACACTCTTCTATATCAAATGAAATATTTTTTAAATAAGGTTTTTGGTACTCCTTTATGTCTATCTCACCATACTTTTTCTTTTGTTGCTGTTGCATAAAAGTTGGGTGGGATACAGTTAAAGTTTTTTTTTAATTTTAATATATAAATGGTTTCACCATCTAGTGTTGTTAGACTTATTTTTTCTAAATATTGTGTAAAAGGTTGATATAAGTTTAGGAAATAATTTTTTATTAATAAATCAATTCTTGTTTCTTGTTGATATATGATAGGAATATGAAAATTTTCTCCTCTTATCGTTATATATGTATCTTTTAAAACCTTATTAAGTTTATTGTACTAAATCTTTTGGTTCCTATTTCCAATATTCTTAATGGAATGCATATTATACTAGCTCATGTATATATATATGAATCTAAATGATAGTTGGCATAACCTTTGAATTTCAATCATACCTTAATAATATTCAATGTATAGCTTTAAAAACAACACACAAATTAACCTAAACAAGTTCCCACAGTTTTTAGGACTCTTGGATTTCTAAAGATAGGCAAACAATAGCTAAATGACTAGAGTCAATGTATTTTAACATGTCCAGTCAAGACCAAGTCATTCTCCTATTTAATATCCTTAAAACTCAACAAATTCACACCCTTTAATGGTCAAACCATATTGGTTACTAATTTACATGCTAATTAGTCTCTTCAATTGCTTTGATGACATAGACTAGGCCTTGATTATTATTTGATCTAATCTTGGTATTTTTAGAATAAACCCAATTCTCTTGGATTAGCACATTTAGTGCTTCCTCGAAATGTTTGGCCCTAAATTCTATAATTGGACCACTAGGAAGTGACAAAGGGTCTTGTGAAAAATTAACTTCATTCCTACTTGTATGATTAACATGTTCAACTCCTTTTATTTTCATCATGATAGGGATAGAGCTATGAATGAATATGCATTACCTATGTTAGAAGGGATGAATACAAGTATTACAAGGCCAAACATTCAAGCTAATCAGTTTGTATTAAAGCGAGTGATGTTTAAATTGTTACAAATAGTTGGACAATTTAGTGAATTACTAACAGAGGATCCTCATCTATATCTTAGATTGTTTATTGAAGTTGGAGATTCATTCAAATTTAGTGGTGTGATGAATGAGGACTTTAGGTTTAGATTTTTCCCTTACTGTTTGCGAGATCATGCTCAAGCTTGGTTAAACTCTTTGTCACCTAATTCCAATACAACATGGAGTGATTTTCTAGAAAAATTCTTGATGAAATATTTTCCACTAACAAAGAATGCCAAGGTTAGGAATGAAATTATCTTCTACCAAAAATATGAAGGAGAATCTTTATACAAAGCATGGGAAAGATTCAAAGAATTTCTAAGGAAGTGTCCTTACCATGGTATCCCTCATTAGATCCAAATGGAGACTTTCTACAATGGTATCAATATTCAAACAAGAACCATTATTGATGCATATGCTAATCGAGCTTTGCTAGGAAAATCTTACAATCAAGCTTATGATTTATTGAAGAAAATGGATAGCAATAATTATCAATGGCCAATGGATAAAATGGCATCCATAAGAAGAGTAGATGGAATGCATGGGATAAATGATATCATGGTACTTATAGCTTAACAATCATTTTTGGTGAATCTTTTGAAGGCTCAAAACTTGCCAACGAGTATAAATTAGGTCTAATATTAGGGGTGTCCTGTATCTTTTGTAAGGGAGTTTATTTTCTTGATAATTTTCCAAATAATCCTAAATCAACTTTCTATGTAGGTAATGTGAATGGAAACAATAATCCATACTTGAACTCATATAACCCAGGATAGAGACAACATCCAAATTTCTCTTGGAATAACAACAATCATGGTGGTATTCAATTCAACTGTTAATCATTTCCACCACCTAGTTTTCAACAACTAAAACAATCATAAGTCCAAGAAGAAGCCACTTATTGATAACAAGACAAATTCTTTAGTTATTCCTCCTTGGTTTTCTCCAATAGATAAATACAATAAGTGTTATCTATATTTGATTCTTAAATTGGTTCTAGTTCCATCTTAAAAGTTTCTTATAAGATTTTTTATTTTTTGTGGAATTTCCTTATTAAGTTATTTCTTATGTTGTAGCCTATTCAGGTATTCATTAGCATAATGTCCTTCCTCATTGCAGATCCAACACTTGCATTTATTTTTCCTTGATGGGTAATAATTCTTGTTTTTTGGAGGTTTATACATATTTTTTCTAAAATATGTCTTCCTATAAGTTTCTCTATTATACCTTCTTTTATATTTTTAGAAGTCTTATTTTTTGAATTTATATCTTTTAAATGTTTTGGTTCTTTTATATTTTTGATACTTTTGATTGTAGGGTTTATATTACACCTATACTTTATTGGCATTCTAAAATATCTTCTATTACAATATATTTTATCATTTCCTTTTTTTTCGTCTCTAATAAATTCCTTATATATTTCATTTACTACAATTTCTAAGTATTATCTACATGTGAGGGCTTTCCCCTACGTTAATAGATGTTGTTGTCATGTTAAATTTTTATATCAAACTTTAACATTTCTTGTCATTTTATGAGCTACTAAGACTCTACAAGTTGAAGGTTTTGATTGTGTAATTTGAGAAGTTTGTATGATTACACTCATACGACTTGAGCATTCATCCAAGGATTTTTTCTATCTCTTATATAGCCTAAATCCAAAAGATAAGACCTTTAATTTTTATGGAATTCAAATTCTAGTAAAATATTACCTTTAGTTCCCCAATGTAATCCTTCTTCCATTTTGGATTGTTATTTCCTTCTATAAGGAATATCAGGTTCTTCTGATATTTATCTATTCCTTTCTTAGCTATGTGGGCCAGATGTTTCTTCTTAGTAAGGAACTGATAATGAAATTTGTTTTATAAACCATTTAGGGTCATGATTTTTGGTTCAAAATTAGTCTCATCATCTTCCTCTTTGTTTTTGCCAAGCTTTTCCTTATAATGTTTTCCTAGTTCTTCATTAGTTAGTGTTAACAAGCTAATTAATTTTCCTATATCCCTATTTTCATGGTCCATAAATTTTTCTTCTAATTGTTTTCTATATTCTATTAAACTGTGATTATAGGTTTTTCTTTTTCTTTAGATTTTTTTTCTTTTTTCATTCTTAGGTATCAATGCATCTAATCTTCTAGGTGATTTTTCTTTTAATCCTTTGAATGGATCAAGACTATGACTTATAATTTGATTGTTTCTGGGTATATTATTTATATCTATTCTTAATTATGTAAATCTTCATGTATAACTTGTTGTAATTTTTTATTAATTTATCTTATCTCATTATGAATTCCTTTTGACTTTTATCTATGTCTTGTGTGGACTTAATGTTTGATTCTTGTGGTATATCCATTTCTTCTACTAAAAGAGAAAAGGATTTCATTATTGTTATTTGATATTTTGACATGCCTACTAGGTTTCCATTAATTTTTAAGTCTAGATCTTGTCATTTGTGTTAGGTTTATGTTAGTATTGGTAATATTTGTGAAATAAAACGTTTAATTGTAATTTTAGTTTATAGGTGTGTCTTAGAAGAATATTTCAAGCCGAAGAAACTATCATGCCTCAATGATCACATATCAAGTATATTTCTATTCTCATGCAAACTAAATTGCATATTAGACATAATAGGAAAAATATGAATTTGAGACACTCGATTGATCAATTGCATAATAGATCTATCGAGTAATAAACCTAATTAATCTATTTCTAATATATGACTAGATCGATCGAGGGACATACTCGATTGATCTAATTTTTTATATATTGGTTAAATGTATTCTGGATTGATCGAGTGCATATTTGATTAATCGACCAATTTACTTGATCAATCAAGTAATTAAGAGGATCGATCAAGCAACTAACTTTCAGTTTTTTAAAACGTATTTCTAATTCGAATTGGATTGGTTTATTCATAGTATTGTCCTTATTTCTTAAAAGTATCTTAACTAATATTATGGAAAATATGCTAATTTCACTTTAATCTAATTTATTTCAAAATATTTTATAAATACAAAGCTAATCATACTTTAGAAACTACATAAAAGCTGTTGTATTTATTCTCTTCATCTTTTATTCTCTCTCTTATTTTGTTAAATATTTTCAAGTAGGATTTTTCACTAATTTAATATATCAAAAAAATTTGGTTGTGTTAGATGGATTAACAAGCCTACAATAATAATTGTGTTTCTGTGCTTTTAATTGATTATTCTAGAGTTACTAGTTGTTTCATTTTATCTGATACATTGTTTAAATTAACTACTAAGGTTTTTTTTTTGTTATTGAATTAGCTCTAGAACACACATTTGGACTTGTGGTTATATATGCTAACCTTTTAGGTGATAGCGATACAGGTTTGATTAACTTATGAGACTTGAGTTTGTTGCAACGTTGGTCCAGATATGAATGCCTATCTTGTAGTGAATGTGTTCAAAGTAGCTACTTGTAAGTAGGCTTCTTAGAAGTATTACGAGGGTGGGTAGTCTGAGTTCTAGCCTTGTAATTAGATACTCATTTTTATAGTGGATAGTTTGATGGTCTGGTGGATTGATGGTTTTTCTCTTTGGTTATTGGTATTGCCTAGGTTATTTTTATCTAAAAATCTCATGTGTTGATCTTTATTTTGTACATTACTTTATTTGAACGCGATTGCATGCTTGGGTGCTTATGAAATTTTATTTTTTTCATACTTGATATTTCACTAATTAGTTAATTAAATCCATAACTAAAGAAAAAAACTTTCATTTGGTATCAAACTGAGTCACTAGATATACTTAGTATGCCTAGCTAGGACTTGAATATATTATTGAGGATGATAACTCGGATGTTGAGGAATTAATATCATGTTTTCTTTCTGATAATACTATTAAAATTTTTTAAGAATTATTTTCTAAAGGTGCTAGAGCCATAAAAAGGAATAGTAGTTTAAAAGAAGAAAATAATATTTACAAAAACAAAATAATGCCTTGAGTTTGAGAGAAGAAAATAACAAGCTGGCAACTGATAAAGAAAAAAATGGTGCTTGAGCTAAAACAATCCATGGAAGATGTAAAAAGACAATAAATTGGAGTTGAAAGGTAAAACAAGATTCTTGATTATGGAAAGCCTTTAGGAGACAAGAGAGGGTTATGATACATATATGAGCACACTATACCAATCCCTTCAAAGACAATTATGTTTGTAAAATCTTCTAATCCCTATCATTCACACACATCTCTTGCATGTACTTCTAAGTTTATTTCTATATGTTACAACTATGGTAGAAAGGAACATATTAGACCTAGATGTAGATTCTTAATGATCTATAATTATGTTGATAATCATTATGCATCATATTCAAGAAATAACACTCATATTTTTAAAAATAAGCACACGATTTAAAAAACTAGAAAAGTTTAGATTTAAAAAACTTATTTAAATTGTTGTATAGCCCATACTGCATTTAAATTTGAATCTTTTACTGCCTAATATTTTTATAGTGGTTGTTCTACACATATGACTAGTAATTGTGCTCTTTTCAAAACTTTTGAAAAATATAATGAAGAAACAATTACTTTTGATGATGGACATAAATCAAGGATTATTGGTAAAGGTACAATTTGGATTGATGGTATGTCTAGGTTAGATGATGTACTTGCATGTTGATGGAATTAAATCTAACCTAATAAGCATCAATCAAATTTGTTACAAAAATATATCGTATAATATACCAAGAATCATTGTATTATAATAGATCCAAAAGGTAAATGTGTGGCTAGAGGAACTAGGCCTCAGGATAATTACTATTGCATTAATATAGCCCCTATTACTACTACTTATAACTTAGTTAATGATCATTTTATTTTATTGTAGCATCAAAAGGTAGAACATATCAATTTTAAAGATTTGTCAACCCGAGCAAAAATGAAATTGTGCATGGTTTACCTATGCTTTCTGAAACTAAAAACACCTTTTATAGACCATGTCAACATAGCAAACAAACTTGATTTTCTTATAATAAAATCAAAGGAGTTAGCACAATTAGAACACTTAAGTTAATTCATATTGACCTTATGGATCCTATAAGAATTAAGAGTTTGGGTGGCAAGAAATATACTATTATTATTGTTGACCATTTTTCTCATTATACATGGGTTGGATTTCTAAAATAAAAATATAATACTTCTAACTTCTTTAGTTCCTTTTGCCTTAAAGTGTATATTAAAGTAGGAAAAAGAACAACCAATGTAATGAGACTAAGCACAAATCATAGGAAAGAATTTGAAAATTCAAGATATGTTGAATTCTGCAAATAACATGGTATGGCTCATGAGTTCTTAGCACCAATTACCCCATAACAAAATGGGACAGTGGAAAGAAAGAATTGGGTGTTGCAAGGGATGGAAAGAGTGCTACTACATTCAAAGGATATCCTTAAGAAGTTTTGGGCTAAGGCAATAGTACTTCATGCTACATAATTAACTGTGTCTATCTACATCCAGGTACAAACTGAATCATTTATGAGTTATGTAAAGGTAAGAAACCTAATCTTAAACACCTACATGTGTTTGGAAGTAAATGTTACATCATTAGAGATTGTGAGAATTTAGGAAATTTGACTGTAGAAGTGATGAAGGTATATTTCTAGGTTACTGATGACTTGCATAATTTAACATAATTTATCACTTCTCATCTTTAACTTTAGTCTAATTTTATTTATTTATTATTGAATTTAGACTTCATTATCATTATTTAAATTTTTTGTAGAGTTGAAGATAATGAAGATCCAAAAATTTTGTAGCATATCATCTACGGACTCTCAACTTCAAATTAAGATTTCTCTCTCTCTCTCTCTCTCTCTCTCTCTATATATATATATATATATATATATATATATATATATATATAGCTAGAGATCAGTGAGATGTTTGAGAATTAGAATTTTTCTATAAATTCACCATCATTCTCTTGTTTTCTTGGTTTTAATTTATGGGGAAAGTTTTCCCATTTGACTATAGATTTTCCTAGTCCATTCTTGGTATCTTTTCCTTTTGAGTGTCACATTTTTCAAATAATTTCTTCATTTGTAAGACATAGGACATTATAGATGAGTCTCTCTCATATTCTCATATATTGAGTGTAAAAAATGTGAAATTAAGTGGGAGTTTTTTTAGAGGTAAAATGCATGGCTAGATAGTAAATAGATATATCATTTGAAAAGTTCTATCAATGTTAGTTTGTCATATATCTTTTGGGTGTTTCTTGGACACAATGGTTCCTATACGTGAGGAGCCTATGAGGCGATAGCTTCAAAGTCTACAAGTGAGGAGCTTATGTGAATGCATGCTAGGAGGTTTAGAGCCATCATTAGTTAATCATATCATGTGATGATAGACATCCAGGGATGAGCTAGGATCTACTTAGATTAGGTGCTTATTGACAACATTTGGCAGATTAGGTGCAGCTAAGCATGGTGTTCCAACTAATAGATGTATTTGCATTTATATCTTTTTAGGTTATGAATTGTTTACTCTTAGTAAATTGCTTGTTATTGATGATTGTTGTGTAATTTCTTGGATGTTTTCATATAAGTGTTGGATCCTCCATAATTTGTCACTTTAAATGTTGTGTTATGTATCCTCATATATTGTGAGAGTACATTCATTTTTAGAAAATATGCATACATATTGGAGGTCTTGAAGGGATTAAAAATTATTTATAGCTTTTATTGTATATTGCATGTCTCACATGTTGTGTATTGTTTACCTTTTTGTATATTGCTAACCTAGATAGGAATTTGTAAGGTATATCGTCACTAATGTGTTTATCGTTAGATTACTCTTTCTTATATGCTAGTTTTATATATGGTATGTTGAATTAAGCATGCATTTATCATTATTAATTACTTTTTGTTATTTGCTTAATTCACACTATAAGGCATTACTTGGTCGAGTTAGAATAGAACTTGCAAAAAGATTAAATATGATGATATATAATGAGTTCTTAAAAAGTACTAAAATTACCATTATTTAATACATTTTAATTGATTAAATAGATTTATATTTGTATGATTTTATCATATTTTTATATAAATTTATCTTTTCAGAATAATGGATATTTTGGTTCAAAAATAACTTAAAGACTTGCAAAACATCCTGGAGACAACACATCACAAATATGTTCAGAAAAAAATGAAGAAAAGTCAAAAAGATGGAAAAAATGGAAAAATGGATCAAAACGATCAAAAATGTCAAAATGGTGAAATCCCATGCGCAGCCACCCATTCACGCTGAGTCCCGCGTACTAGTGCATGTGCGTGCACATGCCCAGCACATGCATGCACACGACCGACACATACCCAGCACATGCCTATATGTAGCCGACACATGCCCAACACATGCATTTATCATTATTAATTACTTTTTGTTATTTGCTTAATTCATACTATAAGGCATTACTTGGTCGAGTTAGAATAGAACTTGCAAAAAGATTAAATATGATTATATATAATGAGTTCTTAAAAAGTACTAAAAGTACCATTATTTAATATATTTTAATTGATTAAATAGATTTATATTTGTATGATTTTATCATATTTTTATATAAATTTATCTTTTCAGAATAATGGATATTTTGGTTCAAAAATAACTTAAAGACTTGCAAAACATCCTGGAGACAACACATCACAAATATGTTCAGAAAAAAATGAAGAAAAGTCAAAAAGATGGAAAAAATGGAAAAATGGATCAAAACGATCAAAAATGTCAAAATGGTGAAATCCCATGCGCAGTCACCCATTCACGCTGAGTCCCGCGTACTAGTGCATGTGCGTGCACATGCTTGCACACGACCTACACATACCCAGAACATGCCTATATGTAGCCGGTACACGCCCAACACATGCCCACGTCGTGTCCATCACCCGTCAGTACCCGTATACGTCGCGTCCCACGAGTGCCAGACGCCCTTCTATCATAAATTTTGCTCCCCATATAAGTGTCAGTCTATCCAAGCACATCCAAAATAAATTTTTGAAATATTTTCCCACTTTTTTAGCCTTTGCCTCACCTATAAAATCACCATGTCACCCCATTGTACAACACAATTTTCTCAACTCTTTCTCTCTCTAGGTTTCTCTTTTTAGAATGTTTTTTTAGTTTTTCTTAGTTTTTAGTTTTAAAGTTCTCCTTTTTGAGAAGAACTAGCTATGCTTTTATAGATTTTTAGTTTTGATTCAATAAATGGAAATACAAATCCGTTTTGAGGTTTTTCAGTAATAGAATTAGTATCAAAGTTCTATAAGGATTCTTTTGAGGTATAATTTTAAAATGAATTCTTTACAATTATTCAAAAATTTATTGATGACATATTTTCAGAAATGGTTTTAAAACTTGAAAGTTAGTACTCGGATAATTAAATATATAGGATTATTTTGGACACCTTGAATAAAGTCTAATTAACTGACTTCGCCTAAAGCTTAGAAATAAAGCTGAAATTTAATACTTAATTAATTAATATGCCCCACATAAGGATATTAGTTAATTAATATTAAACAAAAATATTTGGGCCCCATCTGAGGACACTTTCATACCAAAAAGAGAAAATCAACAAATATTAATTTATATTTTTAGTAACTTAAATAATATAAACAAACATAATTAACTTAATTTTTATATTCTTAAATACTTCACTGTTATGAATAATTAAAATTTGTATAAATTTTTATTAAATTCATATCTATGTTTATTTTTTATGGTATTAGATTAGGAAATACAAAACCAAAATATCATGACAGAATATTTAAGATTTAATTTTATTTTTAAAAGTTTGAATAATAAATTAAAAACCATATGTATTCCTTCCTTAGATAAATCTTGAGAGTATATTTGTCATTTTCTATAAAATGATTCGTGCACTTATGAGCGTTTTACAAATATAAAACCAAAGTAAGATCGATATGAATGTCGATCTTGTTTATCAAGTTTTTGGCACTCTAGCGTGGGAATGAATAGAGTTTTAAAATTATTTATCAAAATTTTGAAAACTTTTTGTGTTTTAAATATTTGTTATTTTTTTATTTTGTGTTAAAAAGATTTCAAAATTTAAAATAAAAGAAATTTTAACTTTATTTTATTTACTTATGTTCTTTTCAAAAAAGTAAAAATAAAAAATTCCAAAAAAAATTAATTTTTTTAAATAATTAAAAGAATATTTAAAATATTTAAAAAAACAAAAAAAAAATTACAAAAAAAACTTTTTAACTTTTAATTTTCTTTTAATTTTAATTAATTTTTTTTAAAATTAATTAATTTTTAATTTTCACTTTTAATTTTAATTTTATTTAACTCTGATTTTTACTTAACCTAATTTATTAATTTAATTAATTTAGATTTTCACTTAATTTATTAACTTAATTAATTTAGATTTTAACTTAACTTAATTTATTAAATTAATTAACTTAGATTTTAATAGCATAAAAAGTAAAAATCTAAGGGAGTTTTGTCTAGGAGACTAGTTCTTAGAAGTCTTTATTCCATTAGTGCTTCTTGGGAACATTGTTCTGTTTAGGAGAATGGTTTTTAAGGAGATATTGCCCACCATTATTTCCTAGGAACACTCTTAGTTAATACTGATTATGTTATTTAAACTTAGAGATTATAATAAAAAAAATTGTTGAAACTATCTCCAAAATTTCAAAATTTTTAATTACAATTTGTAATTAAATGAGGTAATTGGTTTGTTAGATCTAGGTACAAATATGTTTTGATACCTTAGTTATTTGACTTTCACCTAGAAGTAGGTTATCTAAAACCCACAATCATATTTCTAGTTTTAAGTAAATAAAATTTTGAAAATCCATAAGGCATGACTTAAAAAGTATAGGTAGACAACCTTGTCCTACCTGTAGGTTTGATTGAATAAATAATGTGGAGACATTGAGTTTACTTAAAATGAAACCCCCCAACTTACATCTTACTTAGATGTTAAACTAAGTGCTATATAGGAGGCAAACCATCATGTTAGGTAATTTTCTTTTATTTGTTTTATTTATTTAGTTTACTTGCATGTGAATAATTTTAGAATTGTTGAGATATTAGAAGTTCATAATGATCTGTATGTGTGGACTTTAATGATGAACATGATGGATACACATATATTTTTGCATCATTACTTGCACATTCTCAAGAAATAGATAATTTTTCTTCTATTTTCTCTTTATCTTTTAATTTATAATTGTTACATTGAGGACATTATAAGTTATAGGTTGGTGTGGTGAAAAGTTACTATGCTTAATTTAAAAAACAATTATGTTCACATTTTCATTTCTATTGTATTTGATTTAATTTTCTTTAATTGGTTTAGTAATTTTTAAAATTTTAGGTTTTGTTTTAAAAAACATTTCTTACAAAAATTTATCATTTCTTTAAATCAAATTTAAGTAAATAGTTAAGTCTTTTGCATTGTTAAATTAATTTTTGAAAATATATCATGGTGTATATGGTAATTAATTAGTTTTTGTCATGACTAGTATTTCTTGATAAGGTGTGAAAATTATATTAAACCCAAAAACAGTGTTTATGAATCAAATAGTTGAGACAACCCTTGTGAGAAATATTTTGAGCCAATTATCCTTTATTATGAGTGATAAATATTATTATTTTTTACTCTAAATTCTTTTCTTATTTGTTTTAGCAGTATTAGATAATCTCTATAGGACTTAGCATTGAATGTGTGGATCTTTACATCTTAATGAAGTCTTATATATTTATTTTTCATTTTCTTAGATTAAATTATTTAAGTAGAAATTGATAGTATATGCCTTTCTTCATTCATGCATGACTTCTATTAAAAAAAGATATATCTAGGGTTACCAGTACAAATACAAACAGAAAAGTCAAATATTAACCACTCTTATAAAAAAGAATATAAGAGAAAGAAAGATAGGAAAATGAATAGTATAATATATATACTATGACCCAAAAAGCTAAACAGTTGTGAGAAATGGTTTAATCCAAAAGAAAATATAGGAAGTAATTCCCTAAGAAGTCATTGAATTTTCCTACATTTTCTAAAAGGCATATTACTTGATTGATGCTTGAAAGTAATGTATAATATTTTATAAATCCTTACATTTGATTCCTTTCATGAGATCAACGTTAAAATAACACTTTTAGCCTTTTTTCTTTATGCATATGCAAACATATTAGTTCATTTTTATACATCAACTCTTTCACATATAAGTTAGAATGAGTGTTTGAACCTATGGGATTTAGTGTTTGAACCCGTAGGATTCAGTGTTTGAACCCATAAGATTCAATGTTTAAACCCATAGGATTCAATGTTTTTGAGAGTATTGACTTGTGAGGAATAGAGTCGAAGCAAATTTGGATTCTTGATACTAAGTTTGGGTGAAAGTAAACTGAAATTTTTTTTATATGAAATATGAAAATGATTTTCAACTAATTATTATAATAAATCATAAATGTTTAGGAAGTTGAAATAATTTATGCTTAAGATTTTAATTATGAAATTTAAAAGAGATTATAATCATGATATATTTTTGTATTTTATTTCTTATTTTATTTTAGTTTTTTTACTTTATTTTTTGTTAATGTTTGTGGGTATCATTACTGAAACTGTCATGAGAATTAAACTTATCCACTAGGGCAATCTAAGGGTTTAAATGCTTATTGCATATGCTAAATGCAACCGTGTCTATCCACGGAAGTAATTTAGGATAGTTTAATTTTAATTTTTTATTTTATTTTTTTATCACTTCTCTTGCTTAGGGACTAGCAAAATACAAGTTGGGGGTTATGATGAGTGCTTAAAAAGCACTAAAATTATCATAATTTAATGTACTTTAATTAATTAAATATATTTCTACTTATATGATTTTATTATATTTTTATATAAGTTTGTCTTTTCAGAATCACAGGTATTTTTATTTTTTTCCAGGTATTATATATTGGAGGTAATATTGGAGGTAATATATTACAAATATGTTGAGAAAAAGTCAAAAAGATGGAAAATTGGGTCAAAACGGTAAAAAAAAAAGGGCAAAATCATAGCACAAGCCTCCACGTAACCAACACACACCCAGTACATGCATGCACACGTCTAGCAAATGTCGTGCCGATATTCGGGCATGACAGCACACACCCACGCACTTGCCAAACGCTAGTCTACCGCAAAATTTGGGCCCTACACACATACAAGCTTGTCCAAATGCTTTCAAAAATAATTTTTGAAATATTTTCTCACATATTTTGGCCTTTTCCTCACCTTGAAAAGGACCCTTTCCCCATTGTAAAATACACAATTTTTTAACTCTTTCTCTCTCTAGAAAGTTTTCTTAGTTTTTTTAAATTTTAGTTTTAAAGTTCTTCTCTTTTTGAGACGAACTAGCTATTCTTTTATAGATTTTTAGTTTTTGATTCAATAAACAAAAATACAAATCCATTTGTAGGTTTTCCAGCAATAGAATTAGTATCAAAGTTCTGTAAGGATTTTTTTAAGGTATAATTTTAAAATGAATGTTTTACGGTTATTTTTTGTGTTTTATTCTTATTTGTTATATTTAATTTGTGTATGATTAAATTTATCATGGTTGTCTATTTTTAAATATGATATAATAATAACATTATTATGCTTGCGAAATATTAAATAGGTAAAACATTTTTATAAAATAAATTGATTTTGTTTTCATTCAAGATTTTATATTAAGGATGTTAGAGAGAAATATATTATTTTTCATTACAAACTTAAATATGAAAATTAGATTATAAGGTTTAATTATCTTGTCTGATTTAGAGTAGTGCTCTTTTATTTCAAATTTTTTTATTAGAACTATTATTCGAAAATGTATTGATGACATATTTTCAGTAATGATTTTAAGACTTAAAAGTTAGTACTCAGATAATTAAATGCTTAGGATTAATTTAGACACCTTGAATAAAGTGTAATTAACTGACTTCGCCTAAAGCTTTGGTTACATAGTTTGCTATTTTATTAGAAATAAAGCTAAAATTTAATACTTAGTTAATTAATAGGCCCCGTATAAGGACATTAGTTAATTAATATTAAGCAAAAGAATTTGAGCTCCGCCTAAGATCACTTTCATACCAAAAAGAGAAAATCAACAAATATTAATTTATATCTTTAATAACCTAAATAATATGAGAAAACTAGCATAATTAACTTAATTATTATATCATTATATCCTTAAATACTTCACCATTATGAATGATAAAAATTTGCATATTTTTTTATTGAATCCATATCTCTGTATGTTTAGGATTTAATTTTGTTTTTGAAAGTTTGAATAATAAACTAAAAACCACATATATTCATTCCTTAGATCGACTTTAGGAGTATACTTTTCGTTTTCTATAAAATGATTCATACACTTGCGAAAGTTTTATAAATATAAAACCAAAGTATTTGCAAGATCGGTATGAATGCCAATCTTGTTCATCAATGTATTTACCCTCTTTGTAGGTCTCTTTAAGTCTTGTATATCGTTTACCCTGTCCCTTTTCATCCTTTTGATTTCTCTAACACACTCGTCCTTCGAAAGTGAAGTGTTACTTTCTCTAGAAGTGATGTTCTTAGAACATTATTCTCTTATTGAAGTTGAAGATCCCTCATTCTCCATCCTCTTCCGAGTTTGAGAACCTTGCTTCTATCAAACTTCATCCTTAATTCGTTTTTAATTGCTAAGCATAATATCACTAAGATGGTTGACTAGTTAGTTAGTCCTGGATATGTATATGGTAGAGGTGTCTTAACAATAAATTATCCTAGTCATCGTGTAAATAATATTTAGAGTTTTAGTATTCATTTTTTCTCCCATCATTCTATTGATACTAACTGTAGATGACACTTTCTCTAAGCTATCATTAACGATGAAACTATAGATCTTGCTGGTATATTCTATAGGACCATTGTGTTTTGTTCTTTTTCCCATTTTCTCTTCACTCTTCATTATCCTTCCTTGATAAGGCACTTCCTTATTTCAAAATGTTTCTTTCTCTATGCAGAGTGGAATTGCTCTTAGTGTTTCACACTTTCCTTCTAATTGAGATTCAAAACATTCTACCCCCTCATCTTCTTCTTCTTAAAACGTTGCTCAGTCTATTCATTGTACTTATACTCGTATTTAACCTTAATCTCCTTCTACTTCTACTTCTACTCAGATTGATTCCCATTTCTCTATTTTTCATCAAGACTTATATTCTCTCAATGAAGAGATGCATTCTATGTTCAGGGATTTTATTGTAAATCAGAGAGCTCAGGTTCATATTTCTTCTCATCACCTTGCTCTTTTTCATAACTCTTTTTGCTCTATAACCTTAGTTATACCTTCTTCTATTGCCTCAAAAGACCATTCGAACGTATCTCACTTTGGTGCATATCCCATTAGATCTCCCTTTTTAGAAACTTTGATGGAGAGGATCTTGATATAACCTTGAACTAGTTTCTTCAAGACTACTTTAACCATTAATCTAATTAATCTCCCCCAAGCCATGGGTATCCTAGTGGTTCTTCACACAATGCAACACAAGATGATGATGATGATGATGATGATGATGATGATGATGATGATGATGATGATGATGATGATGATAATGATGATGATGATGATGATGATGATGGAGAGGGTGACAAAAAGCGCTAATTTGTATTTATTCACTACTTTTGATGTACTCTTGTTTTAAAAAAAACATGTAATCAAAAATTATTATTAATGAGAACTTTCAATTGTTTAATTATTTTCTCTGTTTGTGTTCATATATGTTTACATGTGTTATATGGTGTTTATTCTATGCTTTAATCTTCTTTGCTATGGTGCATAAGTGTAGGATTATTACATTCTTGTATGTCTTGTCTCCCTCATGTAGAGATGTTTCTTTGACTTTCTATGTCAAAAAGGAGGATAAGTTTGTGTGCACAACTCGTTGTTTGTTAACACGAAGTGTGTTGCATAGGTTGTGAGTGTAGGATTATAGTATTTTTTTAGTGAATTGCAATCAATTAGGAGAGTGTTCCATGATATTAGGGGGATTTATGTGTTTTGTGTATTTATCTACGACATGTTTGACTATATTTAGCCTATCAATTTTTGCCTGTGTAGGGGTAAAATGGTAGTAGATGGTTAGACTACATGTTGTTTCTACATGATAAGTTTGAGAGCATGTTTTGTTTCTTGTGTGTAGATTGAGACCTTCGATTTTAGACTTCTAGAGTGTGGATGTTTTGATGTTGAAGATGAATGGAGCACACAAGATGAATACACTCAGAGTAGGTGTGTTCTGGCTGTTGGTTATGCATTTATGTTCTGTTCATAGGAACATACATCATTAGTTCATCTTCATGATCATCTTATGTTGATATGTGCATGTTTTTAGTTGTGTAGTTTTTTACCATGGAAAGCCAAATGGAGATATTTTAAGTCTCGCATGTCCTTCTTGTCTTTGTTGGTATTCTTGTGTGCAAAATGCAGAGTCTATTTTGTTTTACTTAGTGCATTATCTTTCTCTGTATAAGGTTAGTTACTAATAATGAGTAAAGCACACATGTACTTATTTAAGAACACTATGTATGCAAGCATGTTTACACACAACGTGGGGATGATTTTCGTAGTGTGTAGGCTAGGATGAGTTCTTTGTATTTTGGTGTCATTTTTCTTACGATTATTTGTAAAATATTACTTGGTTATTTTTGAAAACAAAAAAATCACATTTTAGTGGGCTTATTGATCCTCTTCCCTAACCTCGCCAAACTTAACCGAAAAGGTTGTAATAGGTACTATTCTTATCAAGGTTGATACTACCCTCGCTGACCTAGGGTTAGTAAGAGGATTGATGAGTCTCTGAAAGAGCTTAGAAATTTTCTATAAATACCTCTCATGACTTGCATAATTTGGCATAATTTATCACTTCTCAAGTTTAAACTTTAGTCTAATGTTATTTATTTTTTATTAATTTTAGACCTCATCATTATTATTTAAATTTTATTGCAGATTTAAAGGAAATGAAAATCCAAAATTTTAGAAGCATATCATCTAAGGACTCAAATTTAAATGAAGATTTATTGATATCAAATTTAAATAAAGATAAGTTAAAAAAGAAAAGAAAAAAATGTTGAAACAGTAGAAATAGTAGAAACACATATAATAGAGCAGCAACAAAAACAAAGAAAAAAGAGGCGTCACTAGGAGAGAACAAACATAAAAAAAAGAGGAGAGAAAGCTAGATAGCTCGCACAAAATTATATTTTTTAGTGTTCACTTTTCTTTCAATTCTTCCCAGAACAATTATGGTGAATTTTTTTATGTTGAATTTAATTTTTAGCGTGAACTAAATTTTTTTATTCAAGGAAAAAGATGTAATCTAATTCCAAACTATGCTCAATTTTTCATGTTAATTTGAATTATTTCTCTTCATATTTGTTTGATTTATTATGAGTTTATTGCTTCTAATTAATCGATCATTAATTAGATGATTTTAATCTTGTGATTTGCTATCAAAAGAGGTAATTATAGGATAGATCTGTAATATTTTAGTATAGAAAATATAGATATCAAACAACTTATATGAACCAGTGTAATATTAAAATAATTTGTCTTAATGCTTTCTTGATTTGTTAAATTGCATACTCTTGTGTAAATTAATGAACAAGAATGTTTCCAATTGACTGTCAAAAGAGGCTTTTGAATGTTTTTTGGAGATTTCTGACAAACATAGAGAATTAAATTCATTAGCTAGATGAGTAAAGCATAGTGACGAATTAGGTGAAATTGATTTCCTAGATGTTTTCTTCCCATTTATTTGATTTTCGAACATCTTTCTTTTCTTTTGCGCATTTTCTTTAAATTTATTTTATTTTAAATTCCAATTACAACCACCTTGGTGACTTCTCTAGATAAAATTGAGATTAGCATCATTTTGGTATTTGTCAAAAGCAAGTTACTAATCCCTGAAGGCGATACTCTTCTTGACATTGGATGTTTTTGACATTGGTACTTGTCAAAAACTATGATACTATATGTTTTTGACATTGCATCTGTTGTGCTAGAACTCAAAACATTATTCTTTTTGATCTAGATATTGAAAGAACCTTTAGATCATGAAGAAGGAAGAAAGTACTAACCATGGCTGAAGGAGAACAAAATGCACAATCATGCACCTTGAAGGATTATGTAAGGCCAATTGGAAACGACAATTACTCAGGTGTAAGACGCGAGACCATTAATGCCAATAATTCTGAGCTCAAATCGTCATTGATCAGCATCGTGCAACAAGCCTAATTTAGTATATCGCCACTTGAGGATACCAATATTCATTTAGTGATGCTTTTGGATATTTGTGACACTGTAAAGATGAATGGTGTTACTGAAGACACCATTAGACTGAGATTTTTTCCTTTTTGAATGAGGGACAAGGCTAGAGGTTGGCTACAATCTTTATAATCGGGAAGCATCACAAGTTGGCAGGTGATGGTAGAAAGGTTTCTTGCTAAATTATTTCCACTTACAAAGACAACCTAACTTAGGAGTGAGATTGGTCAATTTAGGAAGAATGATTTTGCAACACTCTTTGAAGCATTGGAAAGGTATAAAGATTTGATTTGGCATTGCCTTCAGCATGGATTTCCATATTAGTTGCAAGTTCAAATGTTTTATAATAGGTTAAATGGGAAAACTAGAACCATAGTTGATGTTGCTTTTGATGGAACTTTGATGTCAATGACAACTAAGGGTGCTATTGTTGGGATTCATGAATAGGAGCCGTTTGATACCCTTTCAACTCAAGTTACTTCTCTATCTCATCAGGTTTCAACCTTGACAACCCAAAGAATACCATAAAGTGTAGATTATGTTGTAGATTCAAGTATGATAGTTCTGAAGAATGATGCAAGTCAAGAACATGTTCAATAAATCAACAATCGGAACTATAACTATTGAGGTAATCCTATGCCAAATTACTACCATCTAGGGCTTCAAAGTCATGAAAATTTTCTTATGGAAACACAAAAAATGTGTTGTATCTTCCTCTAGGGTTTAATAGTCAACCAAGAAAGTAGAATATTTCACTTGAGGATGCCATGGTTTCCTTTGTTGAGGAGACCAAATCAAGGTTTAAAAAGAAGGATTCGTGGTTGGATAACATTGAGACTCATTGTAGCAATATGGGAACCACTATGAAAAATCTTGAAGTGTGAATTGGGGAACTAGCCATGACTATAAATTACCAACAAAGAGGAACTTTTGTTTGCAATATATAAGTGATCCCAAAGAAACAATGCAAGGCCATTACACTTAGGAGAGGAAGAGAACTTGGGAGGTTAACATGAAAGGAAATCGAGTCCAACCCTACAGCTCCAAACAATGGCCAAAGAAAAAATAAAGTAGAAGAAAAGGAGATTGTTGATGATACACTAAGAGAGACTAAAATGCCTCCATCAATTTCATTTCCTAACAATTCACCTATTCTCTCTACTTTACTTCCTTATCCTCAATACTTTCAAAAAAGAATTAGATAAGAAATTTTCTTAGTTTTTGGATATTTTAAAGAAAATTCACATAAATATTCCTTTTAGAGATGTCTTGGACCAGATGAAAAATTATTCCAAATTCCTAAAGGACATCATTTCCAAGAAGAGAAGGTTGGAGAAGTTCGAAACAATGAAGCTTTCTAAAGAATGTAGTGCCATTCTTCAAAAATATTACCTCAAAAATTAAAAGATTTTGAGAGTTTCACTTTGCCTTGCTTTATTGGAAATTCATTTTTTGATAAAGTTTTATGTGATATTGGTGCTAGAATTAATCTTATGCCACTTTCTGTTTATAGGAAATTGGGACGTGGAGAGATGAAACAAATAACAATTTCTTTACAACTAGTAGAATGATCTATCAAGTATCCACATGGAATCATAGAAGATGTATTGGTAAAGGTGGATAAATTTATTTTTCCTACTGATTTTTTGGTGTTAGATATGGATGAAGACTAAGATGTCCCACTAATTCTTGGCCAATAATTCTTGGCTACGGAAAGGGCTTTAATGGATGTTCAAAACAGTGAGTTAACATTGAGACTGAAGAAGGATTAATGTATCACTACTTCATCTCATGCTTATGATTTTATTAATTTATCCACTATGTATTTTCCTTGGAAGTAATGCAGTAGGTTACATTATTTTGCAAAGAAGTGGAGAGGCTAGAGCCAATGGTAGCAAAGACATATTCTGTAATCTCTACAAAAATAGTGCAGCAAACAATAACTCCAGAGTTGAAGCAATTGCCTAAGAATCTTTGCTATGCATTCTTGGGTGATAGTTACATATTTCCAGTGATTATTACGGCATCACTTACACCCGATGAAGAAAAAAAGTTGCTACGTGTCTTAAGAGAGCATAGAACAGCCTTGGGATGGACTATCTCTGATATAAAAGGTATAAGTCCTTCCATTTCCATGCACAAGATTCTAATGGAGGACCTTTACAAGCCATACATTGAGCCCTAAAGAAGATTAAATCCCACAATGAAGGAAGTTGTGAGAGTTGAAATTCTGAAGTTTTTCAATGTTGAAATTATTTATGCTATTTCAGACAGCTCATGGATAAGTCCAGTGTAGGTTGTACCAAAAAAGGGTGGAATAACGATGGTAAAAAATAAAAAACCATGAGTTTATTCCTACAAGAATAGTCACGAGTTGGAATGTATGTATGGATTACTGCAAGTTGAACAAAGCAATAAGGAAGGATCATTTTCCACTTCTATTCATTGATTGGTCGGATTTCCCTATTATTACTTCTTAGATGGTTATTCGAGGTATAACCAAATTTCCATAGCCCCTAAAGATGAGGAGAAAACTACATTCATATGCTCTTATGGAACATTTTCTTTTAGAAGAATGCCTTTTGAGTGTGCAATGCCTCAGTAACATTTTAACGTTGCATGATGAATATCTTTTCTGATATGGTGGAAGATATATAATGGCAATTTTTATGGATGATTTTTATATTTTTGGTACATCTTTTTATCATTGTTTGCATAATTTAGCTCTTGTTTTTCAAAGATGTAAAGATAAAAATCTTATCATAAACATGGAGAAGTGTAATTTCATGGTTCAAGAAGGGATCGTGCTTGGCCATAGAGTGTCATCTAAAGAAATTGGGGTTGAACAAGCTAAAATAGAAACCTTAGAAAAACTACCACCTCTAAAGAATATGAAGGGAATGAGAAGCTTTTTAGGACATTGATGAGTGCTCAAAAAGCACTAAAATAACCATGATTTTATGCACATTAATTGATTAAAAATATATATATTTATATGTTTTATCATATATTTATATAAATTTGTCTTTTTCGGAATCACGGGTATTTTTATTGTTTTTCAGGTATTTTGGCTTAAAAACGCAATTTAAAGACTCAAAGAAGAATACTTGAAGCAATACATCACAAATAAATTAATAAATAAGTGGGAAAAGGTCAACAAACATGGAAAAATTGGACAAAATGGGTCGAAAAGGTCAAAAATGTCAAAAGACGGAAAATCGCGCGCCGCAGCCCAGCCGCGCGCCCAGCCCAGCGCCCCAGCGCCCAGCCGCGCGCGCCCCAGCGCCCCATGCTGCGCGCGCCCGCGCGCGTTGACTCCCCATTCCGCGCGCGCCGCAGCGCGCGGGCACTGTTCACGCGCGCCGAGCTGCGCGCAGCGCCCAGCAGCCGCCCAGCCGCGCGCCCAACGCGTTTTCACCCCATTTTTCACGTGCAGCAGCCCCTGTGACGTCATGCTGACGTCATTGATGACCTCAGCATGTCCACTACACGTTTTTTAATTTTTTTAATATTTTTTTAACATTTTTTTACTCATTTTTTCTCTCCATCCTCACCTATAAATACCCCCCCTCCATTCACTTCAAAGCACACCTCAAAACCACACTTCTCTCTTCTTTCTTTCTCTCATTTCTTAGTTTTTGAGTTTTTCTTAGTTTCTTTCTTAGTTTCTAAGCTTTTCTTAGTTTTTCTCTTAGTTTTTAGTTCAATTCTCTTAGGTTTAGAGTTCTTCTCTTTTTGAGAGGAACTTGTAATGTTTTTGTAATAATTTAGATTTTTGATTCAATAAATGGAAGTGCAAATTCCGTTTGGAGGTTTTCTAGCAACGGGAATAGCGTCGAAGTTACGTAAGGATTTTATTTTCTTCTGATTATTTTTATGCTTTATTCTTACATGTTATATTTAATTTGTGCGTGATTAAATTTAAGCTGTCTTCATTTATAATCATGATATAATAATAACGTTGTTATGCTTGCGAAATATTAAATAGGTGAAAATTTCTAAAATGAATTGATTTTATTTTTATTCAAGATTTTATATTAAGGATGTTAGAGAGAAATATATTATTTTTCATTACAAACTTAAATATGAAGATTAGACTTTAAGGTTTAGTTATCCGGTCTAATTTAGAGTAGTGCTCTTTTATTTGTTGATACAATCGCCCTAGTTAGAGTGAAGCTCTATTTCAAAAGTTTTTATAAAATTATTATGTGAAAATGTATTGACAACATGTTTTCAATAGTGGTTTTAAAACTTGAAAGTTAGTACTCGGATAACTAAATTCTTAGGTTTAATTTGACACCTTGAATAAAGTTTAAATCTGCCTAACTCACCAAAGGTGGCATTTAAATGGTTCATTTTCAATCTCTTAGAAAAAGGAATTAATTTAATTAACCAAATTAGTTATCAACCCCACCCATAGGTGTTAATTGATTTGTTTTGTTAACAAAGAATATCTAACCCCACCAAAGGTGGTATTCATACAAAAAAGAGAGAATCAATAAAAAATCAATTTATATCTTTAATAACCTAGATAATATGAGCAAGCATAATTAATTTAGTTATTATATCCATAAATACTCCACTAATATAAATGATAAAATTTGCATGAATATTTATTGAATCTGTATTTATATTTATTTATTGAATTTGTATCTATGTTTATTTTTTTATTATATTTAATTAATCTGTATATATTTTTATTTTATGTTATTAGATTAGGAACACAAAAACCAAAACTATCGTGACAGGATGTTTAGGATTTAATTTCGTTTTTAAAAGTTTGAATAATAAATTAAGATATACATTCCTTCCTTAGATCGACCTTGGGAGTATACTTATCATTTTCTACGAAATGATTCGTGCACTTGCGAGAGTTTTACAAATATTAAAACCAAAGTATTTGCGAGAATGGCGATCTTGATTTTATTCATCAAGTTTTAGTAGCGTTCTTGGAAGGAATAGCGTTTTTAATTTATTTATCAAAATTTTAAAAATATTTTTGTGTTGTAAATAATTGTGATTTTTTAAAAAAAAATAAATAAATAAAAAATTTAATCAAATTTCAAATTTCATAAGAAATAAAAATAAAAAAAAAAAATTTAACTATAGCATAAATAGTAAAATAATTTAGAAATTTGAAATTTGAAGTAAAAAATTACCGTTCATGAATAGTAAAAAAAAAAATTTAAAAATTTAAGTTAATAAGAAATAAGATATCGTGAATAGTAAAATAAAATTACCGTTCGTAAAAAAAAAATTTTAAAATTTAAGTTAATAAGAAATAAGATAGCGTGAATAGTAAAATAAAATTACCATTCGTAAAAAATAAGAAAAATTTTTTTTTAAAAAAATTTAAGTTAATAAGAAATAAGATAGCGTGAATAGTAAAATAAAATTACCGTTCGTAAAAAATAAATTTTTAAAATTTAAGTTAATAAGAAATAAGATAGCGTGAATAGTAAAATAAAATTACCATTCGTAAAAAATAAGAAAAAAAAAATTTTAAAAAAATTTAAGTTAATAAGAAATAAGATAGCGTGAATAATAAAATAAAATTACCGATCGTAAAAAAAAAAAAAAACTACAAGGCATGAAAAGTAAAAATCTAAGGGAGTTAAATACAGGAGACTAGTTCTTTGAAGCGCTTTGTGCCTTTAGTCTTTCCTGGGAACGTTGTTACGGCTGGAGAATGGTTTTTAAGGAGCATCAGACCACCATTCTTTCCTGGGAACACTCTTGGTTAATACTGATTATGTTATTTCAAAAAAAAAAAATTTTTGTCTAGTGTTTTGTATTAAATGCCATGGAAATTTTCTCTAATTTTTTTATTTTTGTTGACAGGAGTTTTAAATTTACGTTTAAAAATAGTCTATGCGTGGTAGGAGATCCTTAGGAAACCCCCTTACACCATATGTAAATAATATTCATAAATTTAAACAAGTGTCAACAACACTGGATCCTACCCATCAACCTGATTTTGAGCCAAACATAGAACCAAGTCTTAATCCTTTACTAGAACCAAAAGAAATGGAGGAAAACCAACATGTTAGGGAAACCACGATGAAGGAGTTTGCAAGACCGGTGATTGGCACGGCAACTGCCGCTATCCAGTTGGGAGAGGCTGCTCGGAATTATGACCTTAAAAATATTCATTTTTCTATGCTTCCTTCCTTTTATGGGCTACCTAATGAAGATTCTCTTTCCTTTATGAGAGATTTCTATGCTACGGTCCAAACATTCCCCCTCGGTATTCTAAACGAGGATCAACTTAGAATGAGATGTTTTCCCTACACCTTAAAGGATAAGGCCAAAGCTTGGTTGATGTCACTTCCCCCAGGTTCTCTGATGACATGGGGTAACATTTACAATAAATTCATGGGAAAATTCTATTCCCATCAAAAAACATCAGAGCTGAGAGGAAAGATTGCTACTTTCTCTCAGATGGAAGGAGAACCATTCCGTGAAGCTTGGGATAGGTTCAAAATGTTTCTCACTCAATGTCCCCATCATAGCGTTCCCTACGGTTGTAGAACCAATTCTTTTACGATGGACTTACACAACAATGTCGATTCATTGTCGACAACTGAAGGAGGAGCGATAGGAGAAAAAGGCGCATCGAAGCATTATAACCTCTTTGAGATGTTGGGTGCTAATTCCCAGCGAGAAAAGCTCCCAGTGAGAAAAGGCGGTGTTCGTGAAATCGACTCCGGTAATGAAGTTCAACAACAACTTGTTCAAGCGACTAAGCAAGTTGCCCTTCTCGCTACACAAACCAACACCAATAATGAACAATATGGTTTGTACAGCAACATGGGACATGGTACTGAAGCCTGTCCATATCAAGGAGATACAACTGGACCTGAACAGGTTAATGTGTTGGGAGCATATCAACAGAGACCAAGGTTTGATCCCAATTCAAATACCTATAATCCTGGGTGGAGAAGTCATCCAAATTTTCTTGGAGGCAAAACAACCCTCCTTTCCCTCAAAGCTCAAACCAGGCAGGCCAGCAATTCCACCCACCTATTCCAAGAAGCATTCCAAATAAACCAACCCTGGAGGACAACTTGAATTCTTTTATTCAAGTTTGTAGGGATAATCAATCTAAAACCAATCAACGGTTGGACTCTGTGGAAGCTTCTATCAAAAAGGTGGAAGTTCAAGTTGAACAGTTAGTTGAACATTTGCAAAAAGGCAAAGACTAATTTGAAACTTAAATGAATTCAATGAAGAGGAGACATTGAGTTTTTCATTCTGCAATCTCCAAGCAACGTCTTACTAGAAGACGATAAATTTTAGTCCTACATGGGAGGTCACCCATTATTGTATTTTCCTTTGTTTTAGTTTGCGTGTAATAAAAAAAAATATATATTTCAAATAAAATAAATTCGTTTGTTTCAAAAATTGTGTCCCTTCGTTTAAATTAAAATTAAAAAAAAAATTTAGGTTCCTTGCACTTTTTTTAGAGATATCTACTATTGTTTTTAAGAGCAAAATGTTGATTCTGATAGGAGGAGGATCATTTTCAACTACAAACAACCATGGGAGATGCTGAAGATAGGCGGAAAAAGATGAAAGACTATACAATGCCAATCATTGGCAATGTAACTTCCGGCATCCAATTACAAGAGGCTGCAAGGAATTATGAATTGAAAAAGATTCATTATTCTTTGTTACCTTCCTTTTACGGTATCCCTAATGAAGACCCTTTGCATTTCATTCGAGAATTCTATGCTATTGTCCAAACCTTTCCACTACATGCAATTAATGAAGATCAACTTAGGATGAGGTGTTTTCCTTACACTCTCAAAGATAAAGCTTGGTCATGGTTCATTACTCTACAGTCGGAGTTCTCTTAAAACTTGGGAGGCGATCTATGAAATTTTTATGGGTAGGTTCTATTCCCATCAAAAGGCGTTGATCTAAGAACAAAGATAGCAACATTTTCTCAAATGAATGAAGAGCCACTTTCATGAATCTTGGGAACGATTCAAACTCCTTTTCATTCAATGTCAAAATCATAGCTTTCCATTACAGCTACAAAACCAATTCTTTTACGATGGATTGACACTACTGAGTCAATACATGGTTGATAATCTTCTTTGGAGGTCTTTGTAGGAGAAAAGACCGCAGAGGAAACCTATAATCTCTATGAGCTATTGGGTTCTAATTCCCAACAAAGAGGTGGTAGAAGGAAAGCAAAGGTCAATGAAGTCGGCTTTGATAATGAGATAACCTTGCAACTTGCTGAATTGACTAAACAAGTGAAATTCCTCACGTCTCACCAAATTTCAAATCAAGAGGTATGTGGAGTGTGTTGTTCAATTGGGCATGGTACTCATAATTGTTCAAATACTTGTGATTCTAATGTCGATGCCATAGAGGAAGTCCAATATTTTCAAAAGTATCATCCAAACACCTATGATCACCCAACCTACAACCACCCTTACCCACCAAGCCAATCTTTTAAACCAACCTTAGAAGATAGCTTGAATGCTTTTATTCAAGTTAGTCGTGACAACCAACTGATGACTAATCAAAGGTTGAACACCATGGAGGCTTCGGTTAAAATAATTGAATCTAAAGTTGGGCAGCATTTGAACAAATGCAAAAGAAAGAACCAGGAAAGTTGCCCGGTCAACCAGAACAAGCAAAAGATGTTAGAACCCTTCGAGTGGTAAGGTAGTCAATACCAGTGTACCTGAAATCTCTAAACTACCTTGTAGTTCATGTAACAAAGAAGGCGATATTCTAATCTCGCAAAAGGAGAAACAAGTGTTAAACTTAACAAGCCTTCTGAAAAACTCATTGGGGGGTCATCTGACACTCCCAAAATTCAAAAGACAACAGAACCACACCAGATGCAAGTACCTTTTCCCCACCGGTTGAAAGAATCCAAACAAGATAAGCAATTCAATGATCTTTTTAATATGCTTTCTAAAGTAAATATCAATTTACCATTATTAGAAGTGATCATGAATGTGCCCTCATATGCCAAGTTTTTCAAAGAGTTGAACACTAAGAAAAGGAGGTATGAACTGAATGAACGAGTAGTAGTATCAGAAATTTCTAGCGCTGTACTTCAGCACAAACTACACCCTAAGTTGAAAGACCCTGGAAGTTTTATTACAAACATAACTATGTGGGATAGGAAGGTTGCTAAAGCAATGCTTGATTTAGGTGCTAGTATAAATTTGATGCCCTACTCTAAATTCTCACACTCGATCTAGGGATTTAAAACCCACAACTATGTCCCTGCAACTTGCAGATAGATCTCTTAAATATCCAGAGGGAATAGTTGAGGATGTTTTGGTACAGGTAGACAAACTGATAATACCTGTTGACTTTGTGGTTCTGGATATGTAGGAAAATCCGGCATTGGACAGAGAGCATACAATATTGCTTGGTAGACCATTTATGGCAACTACTAAAACTATTATTGATGTCCAAGATGGAAATTTGACAATGACAGTCTTAGGAGAGACTGTTCATTTCAAAGTTTTTGATTCTTCACCTTTCCCTTCTATTTCTGCCATCGATGAAATATTCGAAGTTGATCCTTTGGATAATCTTGTCCAAAACACCTTTTTCCAAACCAGAATAGAAGACAAGCTTGAAACCGTTCTTACACTTGAAAAGGTTGAAGAAGATTTAGATGAAGAAATTAAGGGGTACCTTGAACAACTAGACAATAATGAAGTGATGACAAAATCTAGTACACTTTTAAATCTACCCAGTTCTTCATCTGTTAAAGAGGCCAATCCACCTGAACTTGAACTCAAAGACTTACCTGAGCACTTAAAATATGTGTTTTTGGGAGAAGGAGAAACATATCCAGTGATAATTTCTTCAACCTTGACCAAACCACAAGAAAAAGAACTCATCAAAGTGCTTAAACAGTTTAAGAAATCTATAGGTTGGAGTATAGGGGATATAAGAGGCATTAGTCCAACAATGTGTATGCACAAGATCAACTTGGAGGATGGTGCTAAACACATGCGAGAGGCCCAAAGAAGACTAAACCCAAACATGCAAGAGGTAGTTAAAAGGAAATCCTTAAATTATTAGAAGAAGGGATTATCTATCCTATTGCGGATAGTAAGTGGGTTAGTCCGATTGCATGTGGTACCAAAGAAATGCAGGATAACAAGTTGTTAAAAATGATAAAAGTGAATTAGTGCCCACTAGAATAATCACTGGATGGAGAATGTGTATAGATTTTAGGAAACTAAATTTATATACGAAAAAGGATCACTTTCCTCTTCCATTCATTGATCAAATGTTGGAAAGATTAGTCAAGACACGAATTTTACTATTTTTTGGATGGGTATGCGGATATTATCAAGTACCCATGCACCGGAAGATCGAGAAAAGACCACATTTACATGTCCTTTTGGGACATTTGCTTTTCGCAGAATGCCATTTGGGTTATGCAATGCCCCGCCACTTTCGGAGATGCATGATATCTATTTTCTCGGACATGGTGGAGAAATTCATTGAAATTTTCATGGACGATTTCTCTGTCTTTGGGAACTCATTTGATGATTGCTTACATAAATTGACTTTGGTTTTAGAAAGATGCATTGAATGCAATCTAACCCTTAGTTGGGAGAAAAGTCATTTTATGGTTCAACAAGGGATAGTTTTAGGACATATAATTTCAAACAAGGGTATTGAAGTTGATAAGGCAAAAGTTGAATTGATATCCAAACTACCTCCCCCTACATCTGTGAAGGGGATAAGAAGCTTCTTGGGACATGCAGGATTTTACAGACGATTTATTAAAGATTTCTCTAAAATAAGTCGTCCTTTATGTAACTTACTATCCAAAGATGCTGAATTTGACTTCAACAATGACTGCCTTATTTCCTTTAATACCTTGAAAGAGAAACTAACATCTACCCCTGTTATAATGGCACCAAACTGGTCTTTACCTTTTGAGATAATGTGTGACGCTTCTGATTATGCAATAGGAGCAGTCCTGGGACAAAGAGTGGATAAGCGTTTACATGTCATCTACTATGCTAGCAAAACACTCAATGATGCCCAAATGAATTACACCACCACTGAAAAGGAATTCTTGGCTATAGTATTCTCTTTAGACAAATTTCGGTCTTATTTAGTAGGATCTAAAGTGATTGTACATTCTGATCATGCTGCTTTAAGATACCTATTAAGTAAACCAAATGCCAAGCCAAGGTTAATCAGGTGGGTCTTACTCTTACAAGAATTTGACCTAGAAATCAAGGATAAGAAAGGCAGTGAAAACTTAGTAGCTGACCATTTGTCTAGGTTGATTTCTGACTTCAATTCTCTTAAAGATGAGAGTAATGACGATATAGTTGAAACCTTTCCTGATGAACAGTTATTTTTCATAGGTTCGAACCCATGGTATGCTGATATTGTAAACTATCTTGCCACTGGTGTTTTGCGACCTAACACTTCATATCAGGACAAGAAAAGGTTTTTTAAAACTATTAAGGACTATTTCTAGGATGACCCTTATTTATACAAGATTGGTCAAGATCAAGTCATCCAGGAGATGTGTACGGAAGAAGAACATAAGAGCATTCGACTTTTTGTCATGAACTTCATTGTGGGGTCATTTTGGAGGTGAAAAGACAGCCCGTAAGATATTACAGTCTGGATTCTTTTGGCCCACTCTTTTTAAAGATGCTCATATGTTTTGTGCACAATGTGATAGATGTCAAAGAACAGGAAACATAAGCAAAAGAGATGAAATGCCTTTGACATCTAATTTAGTTGTTGAACTCTTTGATGTATGGGGGATTGACTTCATGGGTCCTTTTCCCCATCTAATGGTTTTCAATACATTTTGGTTGCTGTGGATTATGTGTCCAAGTGGGTAGAAGCTATCCCCACCAAAACCAATGATGCTAATGTTGTTGTGAAATTCTTGAAAGATTTCATATTCAGTAGGTTCGGAACGCCTAGAGCTATAATAAGTGATGGAGGTAGCCATTTTTGTAACAAACTCTTTGATGGAGTACTAAACAAGTACAACATCACACATAAAGTAGCTACTCCATATCATCCTCAAACTTCCGGTTTAGTGGAAGTGAGCAATAGGCAAATTAAGGGAATACTGGAACGCACTGTGCGTCCGTCAAGGAAGGATTGGGCATTTAAGCTAAATGATGCCTTATGGGCATACCGCACCGCTTACAAAACACCTATTGGGATGAGCCACTAGGTTAATCTTTGGGAAAGCGTGCCACCTTCCGATTGAACTTGAACACAAAGCTTATTGGGCAATTAAAGAGTTAAACATGGATTTAGATAAAGCGGTGAAAATCGATTGCTCGAGCTTCATGAGTTGGAAGAAATTAGGAATGAAGCCTATGAGAATGCCAAATTATACAAGGAGCGTACTAAGCGCTATCATGACAAGAGGCTAGTTCCTAAGACTCTTCACCCTGGAATGAAAGTTCTTTTATTTAACTCTCGTTTGAGATTGTTTCCAGGAAAGCTGAGATCAAGATGGGATGGACCATTCAAAATAGTTCAAGTATTTGAACATGGAGTAGTGGAACTATTGGACTCCAAGACACAAAAAACGTTCAAAGTCAATGGCCATCGTGTCAAGCCTTATTTAGAAGAACCAAACAACATTGCTGAAATGGATTGCATTTGGCTGAGTAACCCTTAGCACCAAAAAGATACATCTTGCTAAGACGTTAAAATAAGCGCTGGATGGGAGGCAACCCATCATTTTAGGTAAATAAAAAAACAAAAAAAAAAGTAAAAAAAAAACAAAAAAATAAAAAAAATAAAAAAAAATAAAAAAAAATAAAAAAAAATTTGTTTGTTATTTGTTTTATTTACTTAATTTTATTGTTTATTTCATTTTAATTACATGTGAATAATTTTTAAATTGTTAAAACTAAAAATATTTGTTGAGATGTTAGAAGTTTACAACGATAAATACGTATACACTTTAATGATGAATATGATGGATGCACCTGCATTTTCCATTACTACTTGCACATTCTCAGGAAATAGGTAATCTTTCTTCTCTTCTCTCTTTATCTTTAATTTACAGTTGTTACATTGAGGACAATGTAAGTTCTAGGTTGGGGGTGGTGAAAAGTTACCATACTTAATTAAAAAAATAAAAATAAAAAATAAAAAAAATAAAAAAATAAAAAAACTTTTCTCACAAAAATTTATCATTTCTTTAAATCAAATTTAAGTAAATAGTTAAGTCTTTTGTACTGTTAGATTAATTTTTGAAAACATATCATGAAATATTTTGTAATTATTTTTGATAATTAGTTAGTTTTTGTCATAATTAGTATTTCTTGATAAGATGAAGAAATTATATTAAACCCAAAATCGGTGTTTATGAGTTTTTTTTAGTGGAGACTACCTTTGTGAGATATAATTTGAGCCTAATTTCTTTTATTCAGAGTGAAATATATATTTTTTCTACTCCAAACACATTTCTTATTTCTTCAAATTTTTAGATGATCTCTATAGGTATTAGCATTGAATGTATGATTTTTTTTTTCATCTTAATAGAGTATCATATATTTTTGATTATTATTTTTGCTTAGATTAAATGATTTGAGTAGAAATTGATAGTATATGCTTATATCTCATTTATGCATGACTACTACAAAAACAAAAAGACATATCTGGGGTTACCTAAACCAAGATCAAACAAAAAAGCCACAAAATTAACCACTCACCAAAATCCAAAAAATGTACAATCTGTACATGGGTTGACTCTCTAAAAAATACACATATTGAAAAAATATCTACAGAAAAAAAAGAGAGATAAAAATAGTATCATCTACATACTATAACCCGCATTGCCTACAAAGTTGTGAGTAAAGGCTAATTACAAAAGAAAGATATAAGAAGTAATTCCCTAAAAAGTCATTGCAATTTCTTCATTTGTAAAAGGCATATATCTTGAAATTCTTTCTTAATGAGTTTGATTTATGCATGAAAATAATTTTTATATATGATATCTTTATAATTTATACATTTGATTCCTTTCATGAGATCAATGTTAAAATAACACTTTGAACCTTTATTCTTTATACATATGCGAACATATTAGTTCATTTCTATACATCAACTCTTTCGCATATAAATTAGTATGAGTGTTTGAACCCATAGGATTCAGTGTTTTGAGAGTATTGACTTGTGAGGAATAGAGTCGAAAGAATTCTGATTCATGACACTGAAATTGGGTGAAATTAAATTGATACATTTTTGATATGAAATATGAAAATGATTTTCGACTAATTATTATAATAAATCATGATTGTTTAAAGAGATTAAAATAACTTATGCTTGAGATTTTAATTATGATCTTAAAGGAGATTAAAAAGTATGAGACATTTTTGTGAGATGTTGTTAATTTGTGATTTTGTTGTAAATTTAATTTTTAATTTGTTTGTTTTTATTGTTTCTTTTGATTTTTACATTTAGTTCAATGTTTGTGGGTATCATTACTGAAAACCCTCACGAGACTCAAACTCGTCCACTAGGGTAACCTAGGGGTTTAAAGGCTTGTTGCATAGGCTAAATGCAACCGTGTCAATCCACGGAAGTGATTTAGGATAGTTTAATTTTTAGTTTTTATCGCTTCTCTTGCTAAGGGACTAGCAAGAAGCTGGTTGGGGGTTGTGATGAGTGCTCAAAAAGCACTAAAATAACCATGATTTTATGCACATTAATTGATTAAAAATATATATATTTATATGTTTTATCATATATTTATATAAATTTGTCTTTTTCGGAATCACGGGTATTTTTATTGTTTTTCATGTATTTTGGCTTAAAAACGCAATTTAAAGACTCAAAGAAGAATACTTGAAGCAATACATCACAAATAAATTAATAAATAAGTGGGAAAAGGTCAACAAACATGGAAAAAATTGGACAAAATGGGTCGAAAAGGTCAAAAATGTCAAAAAGACGGAAAATCGCGCGCCTTGTATTGCGCCTTGACCACTTGTGCCTTGCATGTAGCGCCCAACGCGTTTTCACCCCATTTTTCACGTGCAGCAGCCCCTGTGACGTCATTGATGACCTCAGCATGTCCACTACACGTTTTTTATTTTTTTAATATTTATTTTAACATTGTTTTACTCATTTTTTCTCTCCATCCTCACCTATAAATACCCCCCTTCCATTCACTTCAAAGCACACCTCAAAACCACACTTCTCTCTTCTTTCTTTCTCTCATTTCTTAGTTTTTGAGTTTTTCTTAGTTTCTTTCTTAGTTTCTAAGCTTTTCTTAGTTTTTCTCTTAGTTTTTAGTTCAATTCTCTTAGGTTTAGAGTTCTTCTCTTTTTGAGAGGAACTTGTAATGTTTTTGTAATAATTTAGATTTTTGATTCAATAAATGGAAGTGCAAATTCCGCTTGGAGGTTTTCTAGCAACGGGAATAGCGTCGAAGTTATGTAAGGATTTTATTTTCTTTCTGATTATTTTTATGCTTTATTCTTACATGTTATATTTAATTTATGTCTGTGATTAAATTTAACCGTGCTAGCTGTTTATAATCATGATATAATAATAACGTTGTTATGCTTGCGAAATATTAAATAGGTGAAAATTTCTAAAATGAATTGATTTTATTTTTATTCAAGATTTTATATTAAGGATGTTAGAGAGAAATATATTATTTTTCATTACAAACTTAAATCTGAAGATTAGACTTTAAGGTTTAGTTATCCGGTCTAATTTAGAGTAGTGCTCTTTTATTTGTTGGTACAATCGCCCGGTAGTTAGAGTGAAGCTCTATTTCAAAAGTTTTTATAAGAATTATTATGTGAAAATGTATTGACAACATGTTTTCAATAGTGGTTTTAAAACTTGAAAGTTAGTACTCGGATAACTAAATTCTTAGGTTTAATTTGGACACCTTGAATAAAGTTTAAACTGTCTAACCCCACCAAAGGTGGCATTTAAATGGTTCATTTTCAATCTCTTAGAAAAAAGGAATTAATTTAATTAACCAAATTAGTTATCAACCCCACCCATAGGTGTTAATTGATTTGTTTAGTTAATAAAGAATATCTAACCCCACCAAAGGTGGTATTCATACAAAAAAGAGAGAATCAATAAAAAATCAATTTATATCTTTAATAACCTAGATAATATGAGCAAGCATAATTAATTTAGTTATTATATCCATAAATACTCCACTAATATAAATGATAAAATTTGCATGAATATTTATTGAATCTGTATTTATATTTATTTATTGAATTTGTATCTATGTTTATTTTTTTATTATATTTAATTAATCTGTATATATGTTTATTTTATGTTATTAGATTAGGAACACAAAAACCAAAACTATCGTGACAGGATGTTTAGGATTTAATTTCGTTTTTAAAAGTTTGAATAATAAATTAAGAACCACATACATTCCTTCCTTAGATCGACCTTGGGAGTATACTTATCATTTTCTACGAAATGATTCGTGCACTTGCGAGAGTTTTACAAATATTAAAACCAAAGTATTTGCGAGAATCGGCGATGCCGGTTTTCGCTCATCAAACATCTGGGGTTTTATAGAAGATTTATAAAGGATATTTCTAAACTCTCTAAACCTTTATGTAATCTTATTGAAAAAAAATTATACATTTGACTTTTATGATGTTTATTTGCAGGAATTTAATGCAATCAAGGAGAAACTAATTTCAGCACCCGTAATGACTGTATCTGATTGAAGTCAACCTTTTGAAGTCGTATGTGATGCAAGTGACTTTGCAATTGGAGCAGTGTTATGTCAAAAGTGAGAACAACTATTTTGGGCCATATACTATGCAAGCCGAACATTAAATGAAGCCCAATTGAATTATACAACAACCAAGAAGGAGATGCTTGATGTAGTATTTGCTTATGACAAATTTCGGTCTTACCTTATTTGTACAAAAGTGATAGTGTTCACTGATTATGCAACACTTGGTTATTTGTTTTGCAAGAAAGATGATAAGCCTAGACTAATTTTTTGGACCCTTCTTCTTCAAGAGTTTGATTTGGAAGTTCGAGATAAGAATGGAAGTGAAAATTTAGTTACTGACCATCTCTCTCGGTTGGAGCAAGAGGAAGTAAAACTAGATTTATTGATCCAAGAAGCATTCCTTAATGAGTAGTTGTTTTCATATGAGATCAAGCTTCCTTAGTATGCTAATACTATAAACTACCTAGCTTGTAGGGTATTGCCACCAGATCTTACTTACCACCAATGTAAGAAGTTTTTACATGATGTGAAATATTATCTTTTGGATGAGCTTTTTCTTTTCAAAAGAAGCCATATCAAATCATCTTAAAGATGTGTGCCTGAAGAGGAGATGCAAGCCATTCTCCATCATTTCCATTCCTCATCATATGGAGGATAATTTGGAGTAACATGAACAACAAATAAGGTGGTTTCTTTTGGCCCTCTCTTTTCCATGATAGTTATACATTGGTGAAAACTTGTGATCGGTGCCAACGTATAGGAAATATTTCAAGATTTCAAGAGCTACCATCGAAAATATCTTAGATATTTAGTTATTTGATGTTTGGGAAATAAATTTTATGGGTCCTTTTCCTCTTTATTTTGGATTTGTTTATATCTTGTTAGTAGTTGATTATGTGTCAAAGTGGGTAGAGGAAATAGCTACAACAACAAATTATGCAAATTTAGTGCTCAAATTTCTACATAAGAACATATTCACAATATTTGGCACTCCATGAGCTATTATTAGTTATGAAAGGACCAACTTTTTTGCAACAAGTTGTTCGAAAACCTTCTCCATAAATATGGTGTGAAGCATAAGATATCCTTTACCTACCATCCTCGAACTAATGGCCAAGCTGAAATTTCAAATCAAGAAATTAAGAATATCTTTGAGAAGACGATCAATACCAATAGAAAGGATTCGAGAAAGAAGCTTGATGATGCTTTGTAGGCATACCATACAATTTTTAAAACCCATATCAGGATGTCTCCTTATTGATTAGTGTTTGGAAAAGCATGTCATATCCCTGCTGAGTTGGAGCATAAAGCTTATTAATTATTTTGTAAGGAATTTTAATTTTGATTTGAAGATATCATGGGAAAAGTGACTTCTTTAATTGAATGAGATGGATGAGTTCTAGAACGATGCTTATGAAAATGTAAAGATCTACAAAGAATATACAAAGAAGTGGCATGACAAACAAATTCTTACCCATGATTTTTCTCTAGGGTAGCAAGTTTTTCTCTTCAATTCACAACTAAAACTTTTCTTGGGTAAGTTAAGATCAAGATGGACATGTCCTTATATAATTGACAAATGTTTCCCTTTTGGAGAAATAGACTTAAAGGACAAGGCAAGGCATATATTTAGAGTTAACTATCAGAGATTGAAGCACTATTATAAAGAACAAGTGGAGACGAATTGTGCATTTATTCATCTTCAAAAACCTAATTGATAAAGATTGAAAATTTTGTTTGTAGACTATAAAACAAGCTCTTATGGGAGGCATCCAATAAAACTTTATTTTATTCTTTTATTTAATTTTATTTTTGATTATTTATTTGAATAATTTGGATTTTGAGACTGGTTTATTTTACAGGAATAAAAAATTTAAAATTACAAATTAATTAGGATCCACCTTATACCAGGGAATTTCCTTTCATTTTTTTAATCTATCTCACTTTTGAATTACAATGAGGACATTGTTTGGTTTAAGTTTTGGGGTGTCAACTCCTATAGTGTTGAGTTGTTGGATTCTCTTATCAAGCATGTATTTAAGTATGATTTAATTCTCTATGACTCTGAAATTTGTGATTGATGATGATTTTGAGAAATGTTTTTCAAAATCTACTATTATGTTAGGTAGAGTTTTATGGGTATTTTGATTTAAATTTTTGTCCTTGAAAATAATTGAGCACATAGTAAATTTGTATTCACATCATTTGGCCTATAAAGAGAAGGAGTTGAGTTAACTGGATCAAGAAAGTTCAATCTTGCTTTACTCTAGAATCCGTTGATAGATCCTTGAGGAAAAATCTTAATTGATACCAAACATTAGAGAAAGGATCTAGGCAATGTTTTTTTCACAACCAAAAAGCATTCCCAGTTGTCCTAATTATCGCACCATCATTTTATGTTGTATTCTCATAGTCAACACCCTTAAGCCTTTATTTTTTTCATTTAACTACATAAACCATTCCCATTCTAACCCTCAAAAACCATGAACTTACTTGAAATTTTGAGAAAATACTTTGATCAAAATTTGCATTTAAAGAGAAATTTAGTTCAAATTAAATAATCCACATTATGTTTGCTCTATTGGATCAAAGTGTGAAAAGAAATGAAAATGAAAGGCAAGAATAAAAAACGGTTAAAATGGTTGAAAATCAGAAAAGGTTATGAGTATCAAGATACTCTTCAAAAAAAAAAAAAACAAAGCACTCCATTTGTTAAGTATAGCAACAATATTGTCATAATTATAAGCTTATTGTCAAGAATGAGATATGATGTCAATCATGTGGATATTCTTTTTATTGTTTTTTCTACCAATTATTTTCCAAGTTTGCTTTGATTTTCCAAATCCATTTCTTTCTTATCCCTCATCATGTGGCCTATCATTACAACCTTGATTAAAAAAATTTTGATATCTGATTTTGGTATTTGATTACATTAGTATAGACAATTTTTGAAAATTGGACTTATGGGGTTAAGTTTTGAGAGAATTCTTCTAATTTCAGTTGTTCTACTTTAATTAGAATTTGTTGGTGGCTTTGAGTTAAATTGACTATTTCACACACACACACACACACTCAAAGACTTAGCTTTAGGTTGAAATAAATGCTTAACTCTTGTTGGAAAAATTGCTAAATATTTGATTGATTATTGTGTTATCTACGATGTTAAAAGGGTAAGTTATTAGTGATGAAATCTAAATTCAAATCATGGCTTTATGATTGATGGTAGTTCTTTATGGGGTCTATTTGATATTTTCTATAGTTGTCTTTTATTTTATTTTCTTTTTGTTTGAGGACAAACAAAGTTCTAAGTTTGGGGTGTTTGATGACTTGCATAATTTGGCATGATTTATCACTTCTTAACATTATACTTTAGTCTAATTTTATTTATTTTTTATTGATTTTAGACCTCATTATTATTAATTAAATTTTATTGTAGATTTGAAGAAAATGAATATCAAAAATTTTAGAAGCACATCATCTAAGAACTCTCAAATTTAAATTTGAAATCGAATTTAAATGAAGACAAGTTTTAAAAAAAGAAAAAAATGGTTATTAATTAGATGATTTTAACCATATGATCTACTATTCAAAGAGGAAATTATAGGATAGATTTGGAATATTTCAGTATAAGTAAATATAGAGATCGAAAGACTTATATGAACATGTATACTATTAAAATAATTGGTCTTAATGCTTTCTTGTTTTGTTAAAATGCATACTCTTGTGTAAATTGATGAACAAGAAATTTTCCAATTCATTGTTGAAAGAGGCATTTGGATGTTATTTGGAGATTGCTAACAAACATAGAAAATTAAATTCAATTAGCGATATGAGTAAAGCATAGTGAGGGATTAGATGAAATCAATTTTCTAAAAGTTTTCTTCCCATTGATTTGATTTTCGAACATCACTTTTATTTTGTGCATTTTCTTTAAATTGATTTTATTTTAAATTCCAATTAGAACAACCTTAGTGACTTCTCTAGAAAAAATTGAAATTAGCATAATTTTTGTATTTTTTACAAGTAAGTTATCAATCCTTGATATGCTCTTCTTATCACTTTACTATAAAACTACGATTTGTACATTTGAAGTTTTGCACCGATCAACCTCCATTTGTGTTTTGTGGTTGATTAGAAAAATATAAGAAAAACTCTACCAAATTTTTATTGCATTGTTTATTCCTTTACATAAATTACATTGAGTGGTTATTTGGTGTTTATGAGAGCAAACACGTGTTCTTGAGTGGTGAGTACTTAAGACAGTTTTTTCTAGTGAGTTATGGTTGAGGTAGGTACCTCATTAGTATTCAATGTAGATTGTTGATGATTCATCACACTATTATGTGTGGTGTTGGCCCTAAAGTAGAGCCAGATTCTTCTATTGAATCAAGTTATTACAAGGGACATCAAGTGAGGGTAACATAGGTAGTTGGGGCATGAGTCCCAACTGATAGAGGTATTTGTATTTATAATATCTATCAAGTTGTATCTATTAACTCTATTTTAGTGAATTTTTTGCTATGAAGTGGTTAAGATAAGTAACCCAGGTGTTTTTATCATATATACTTAAGATGATTTTTGCTAGTGAGTTATGATTGAGGTGGGTACCTCATTAGTAATCATTATTGATTGTTAGTGAATGATCACATTATTGTATTAGTAGAATATGAGTCTATATTGTATATGTTTCAACATATGTGATCTAGACTATGATTGGAAGGTCCATATGCTTTCTTTCTTTTTCTTTCTTTTCCTTTGTAGCATATTAATAGTATTTTGATTATTGTACTAAATTAATTTGTTAGCTTCTTGATTGATTTAATCTACTTTTGCTTCTTCTTTTTTTTCATTTTTTGCTACTTATGAGTTTGGTATGAGTCTCTAAGGAGTCAGTATCTCCTTACCCTAGTAGTTCACTGGGTGTTAGACTCATTTAGTCTCAGTTGCCTATTTTGGTTACAAGTTCAAGTTATCAATGTGCAATTAGTTTTGATAATTGGAATTTCTTGTTAAATGAGCTAATTTAACCTCATAACTTGGTAAGCAAGGATTTTCCAACTCATTAGATTAACATTAAATGAAGTGATTTAAATTGAGCTTCTCTTATGACACCACTAATATTATAACGGGTTGTGGCCTATAAATAATAACTTAGACTATATATATAGTAATGTTTTACTATTGTAAGGATTATAAATATTGGCTATTTTTGCGGACAAAATATTTGCATGTAAACGTTTTTTTAAGTCCGCTATCAAGTCTATCAAGCAAAGTTGAAGAAACATTAGAATTTTAGATTATCGTACTTTAGGTATATCGCTTATAACTATAACACATAGGATTGCACTCAAGCATTTAATAACACATATTCATAAATCTGAAATTATTTTTGCTGCTAAAATATAGAATAAGATATATGCTAAAATATTAAATAAGATATAGCCGAAAAGATAGCCTAAAATATATTTTAAAAGAACTCTTCTTTAAATAGGAATCTTCTTGATAAAAGAGTTTATTTAAAAAAAACTCTCCTTTAAATAGGAGTCTTCATGATTAATGAGTCTACTTTAAAAGAACTCTTTTTTAAATATGAGTCTTCTTTATAAATGAGTATTATTAATCCTATTTGTAATAGAAAAATATATTTATCAATTACATAGGATTAAGGGTTTTAATTTTTCCTATAAATAAAACCCATTGCTCATTGTATCAATCAACCATACAAGAGCATTATTCTCTTTTTCTTAATCCCTCTCTTGTTTTTCAAATATAAGATCATAATTCTTTAGGCTTCTTTATTTTGTTAAACCTATCAAACATTAGTAGTTGTCTTTGATTTATTAATAAGCCTAATTAGTTTATGATATTTTGATTATATGTTCTTATAGCTTCTTTTTTATTTTTTTCTTGAATTGTTAGATCAAATAATTGTGTGTATTATCATAATTATTTGGTTTGATTATTAATTTCAAAAGAGCTATTTTTATTGATCTTGTGCTTAATCTTTTTGCTTTGATTTATGTGACATATGTTTTGAATCATCTAATTAGGATTATTCATTATTAAACCCTTTCTAGAACACACACGGGCACTTGTGTTTTTGTGCTAACCCTTTTGTAGTTGATTCATAAGTGATTAGATTGATGGGAATCTTATTGGACTGTTGATCTAGATACCGCTTATGCTAATATTAGAAACTGTGAAAACAAAGTAGGGGCTCATAAGTAAGGTGCATTGGGACAGTATAATAGGAAAGGTAGCATAAGACCGAGATTGTACTTGAACATTTGCTTTTCATAGTGGAAATTTAGGTAGTCCAGTGGACCAATGGTTTTCTATTTAGGTCATAGTTGTGGCCTAAGTTGTTGCCACTAATGAGTGCTCAAAAAGCACTAAAATTACCATGATTTTATGCACATTAATTGATTAAAAATATATATATATATTTATATGTTGTATCATATATTTATATAAATTTATCTTTTTCGGAATCACGGGTATTTTTATTGTTTTTCAAGTATTTTCGCTTAAAAACGTCACTTAAAGACTCAAAAAGGAATACTGGAAGCAATACATCACAAATATATTAATAAATAAATGGGGAAAGGTCAACAAATATGGAAAAATTGGACAAAATGGGTCGAAAAGGTCAAAAAGGAGAAAATCGCGCCCGGAGCAGCCCATCCCGCGCGCGCCAGCGCCCAGCCGCGCCGAGCCGCGCGCGCAGCATGGCCCACGTCCGCGCGCAGATGCGCGCGCCTTCCTCCAGATCCGCGCGCGCCGCAGCGCGCTATCACTGTTCACGCGCGCGCAGCTTGTACCTTCCACGCGTGCCGACGCCATTTCGCCCCATTTTTCACGTGCAGCCGCCCCCATGACGTCATGTTGATGTCATTAATGACCTCAGCATTTCCATTACGCATTTTTACATTTTTTTACTCATTTTTTCTCTCCATCCTCACCTCCCTTCACTTCAAAACACACCTCAAAACACACTTCTCTCTTCTTTCTTTCTCTCCATTTCTTAGTTTTTAGTTTTTCTTATGTTTTAGTTAGTTTTGCTTAGTTTTAGAGTTCTTCCCTTTTTGGGAAGAACTAATTATGTTTTTGTAATTTATTATCTTTTTGATTCAATAAATGGGAGTACAAATTCCATTTGGAGGTTTTATAGCAACGGGAATGGCATTGAAGTACTGTAAGGATTTTATTTTCTTTGCAGTTATTTTTTATGCTTTATTCTTACATGTTATATTTAATTTGTCTGTGATTAAATTTAACTGTGCTAGCTATTTGTAAACATGATATAATAATAACGTTGTTATGCTTGCGAAAAATTAAATAGGTAAAAATCTCTCAAATGAAATGATTTTATTTTTATTCAAGATTTTATATTAAGAATGTTAGAGAGAAATATATTATTTTTCATTACAAACTTAAATCTAAAAATTAGATTTTAAGGTTTAGTTATCCGGTCTAATTTAGAGTAGTGCTCTTTTATTTGTTGGTACAATCGCCCGGTAGTTAGAGTGAAGCTCTATTTCAAAAGTTTTTATAAGAATTATTATCTGAAAATGTATTGACAACATGTTTTCAGTAGTGGTTTTAAAACTTGAAAGTTAGTACTCGGATAACTAAATTCTTAGGTTTAATTTGGACACCTTGAATAAAGTTTAAACTGTCTAACCCCACCAAAGGTGGCATTTAAATGGTTCATTTTCAATCTCTTAGAAAAAGGAATTAATTTAATTAACCAAATTAGTTATCGACCCCACCCATAGGTGTTAATTGATTTGTTTAGTTAACAAAGAATATCTAACCCCACCAAAGGTGGTATTCATACAAAAAAGGGAGAATCAATAAATATCAATTCATATCTTTAATAACCTAAATGATACGAGCAAGCATAATTAACTTAGTTATTATATCCATAAATACTCCACTATTTATAAAAGATAAAATTTTCATATATATTTATTGAATCTATGTTTATTTTTATGTTAGTAGATTAAAAACACAAAACCCAAAATATCGTGACAGGATGTTTAGGATTTAATTTCATTTTTAAAAGTTTGAATAATAAATTAAAAACCACATACATTCCTTCCTTAGATCGACCTTGGGAGTATACTTATCATTTTCTACGAAATGATTCGTGCACTTGCGCGAGTTTTATAAATATAAAACCAAAGTATTTGCGAGAATCGGCGATGCCGGTTTTCTACTCATTAAGTTTTTGGCGCCGTTGCCGGGGATGACTCCGTTGCGGGGATGGCATCAAAGTTTTTGGCAATCCCGATTCTCCTCATCAATTTTTTGGCGGCGTTGCCGGGGATGGCATCAAAGTTTTTGGCAAAAAGCTAAGTTAATTAAGTTAGTAAAACCCTAAATTAATTAAGTTAAATGAAAATTAAGAAATAAAGAAAAAATTAAATAGAGAAAAAAATTAAAATTAAAATAATAAAATAAAATAGAATAAAATGAAAATAAAATGAAAAAAAGTAAAATAAAATAAAATTGGAAAAGGTAAAAGAAAATAAAATAAAATTTTTTATAAAAAAATAAAATAAAATTAAGATTCTAATAAATAAAATAAAAAAAACTAAAAATTTAATAAAATTTAAAAATTAAGTTTTTATTTTTTTTATAATTTTTTTATTTTTTATTTTTTTTTTGTATATTTTGTATATTTTTTTATTTTTTTTTTCGAATTTCAAATTCCAAAATTATTTTACTATTAACACTATATTTATTAAACAATTTAAAATTAGAATTTTTTTATTTTTAAAACTTTTTTTTAACTATTTATGAATGGTAACGTTATTTTACTATTTATAATATAATTTTTTTGAATTTGTTTTTTGTTTTTTTTAACTTAAAATTATTGAATTTTTTTTTACTATCCATTAACGGTAAAAACTTTTTACTTCAAATTTCAAATTTCTAAATTATTTTACTATTTATGCTATAATTAATTAATTTATTTTTTATTATTTCTTATGAAATTTGAAAAAAAAATTATTTTTTTATTTTTTTACAAAAAAAAATAACAATTATTTACAACACAAAAATATTTTTAAAATTTTGATAAATAAATTAAAAACGCTATTCCTTCCCCGGCAACGGCGCCAAAAACTTGATGAGCAGAATCGGGATTGCCAAAAACTTTGATGCCATCCCCGGCAACGGCGCCAAAAACTTGATGAACGAAAACCGGCATCGCCGATTCTCGCAAATACTTTGGTTTTATATTTTTAAAACTCTCGCAAGTGCACGAATCATTTCGTAGAAAATGATAAGTATACTCCCAAGGTCGATCAAATTTTGTCACGATAATTTGGGGTTTTTGTGTTTTTAATCTACTTACAGAAAATTAAACATAGATTCAATAAACATTCATGCAAATTTTATCTTTTATAAATAGTGGAGCATTTATGGATATAATAACTAAGTTAATTATGCTTGCTCGTATTATTTAGGTTATTAAAGATATGAATTGATATTTATTGATTCTCCCTTTTTTGTATGAATACCACATTTGGTGGGGTTAGATATTCTTTGTTAACTAAACAAATCAATTGACACCTATGTGTGGGGTTGATAACTAATTTGGTTAATTAAATTAATTCCTTTTTCTAAGAGATTGAAAATGAACCATTTAAATGCCACCTTTGGTGGGGTTAGACAGTTTAAACTTTATTCAAGGTGTCCAAATTAAACCTAAGAATTTAGTTATCCGAGTACTAACTTTCAAGTTTTAAAACCACTACTGAAAACATGTTGTCAATAAATTTTCAGATAATAATTCTTATAAAAACTTTTGAAATAGAGCTTCACTCTAACTACCGGGCGATTGTACCAACAAATAAAAGAGCACTACTCTAAATCAGACCGGATAACTAAACCTTAAAATCTAATTTTCAGATTTAAGTTTGTAATGAAAAATAATATATTTCTCTCTAACATTCTTAATATAAAATCTTGAATAAAAATAAAATCATTTCATTTGAGAGATTTTTACCTATTTAATATTTCGCAAGCATAACAACGTTATTATTATATCATGTTTACAAATAGCTAGCACAGTTAAATTTAATCACAGACAAATTAAATATAACATGTAAGAATAAAGCATAAAAAATAACTGCAAAGAAAATAAAATCCTTACAGTACTTCAATGCCATTCCCGTTGCTAGAAAACCTCCAAACGGAATTTGCACTCCCATTTATTGAATCAAAAAGCTAATAAATTACAAAAACATAACTAGTTCTTCCCAAAAAGGGAAGAACTCTAAAACTAAGCAAAACTAACTAAAACATAAGAAAAACTAAAAAAAACTAAAAACTAAGAAATGGAGAGAAAGAAAGAAGAGAGAAGTGTGTTTTGAGGTGTGTTTTGAAGTGAAGGGAAGGGGGGTATTTATAGGTGAGGATGGAGAGAAAAAATGAGTAAAAAAATGTAAAAACGCGTAATGGAAATGATGAGGTCATTAATGACGTCAGCATGACGTCACTGGGACGGCTGCACGTGAAAAATGGGGCGAAATGGCATCGGCGCGCGCGGAGGGCAGCTGGGGCGCGCACAGGCGCACGCGGAAGGCAACAGCAGCGCGCGCGCGCGCGCATGAACAGTGACAGCGCGCTGCGGTGCGCGCGGATCTGGAGGAAGGTGCGCGGCTCGGCGCTGGCGCGTGGGATGGGCTGCTTCGGGCGCGATTTTCTCTTTTTTGACATTTCTGACCTTTTCGACCCATTTTGGCCAATTTTTCCATATTTCTTGACTTTTCCCCATTTATTTATTAATATATTTGTGATGTATTGCTTCCAGTATTCCTTTTTGAGTCTTTAAGTGACGTTTTTAAGCGAAAATACCTGAAAAACAATAAAAATACCCGTGATTCCGAAAAAGATAAATTTATATAAATATATGATAAAACATATAAATATATATATTTTTAATCAATTAATGTGCATAAAATCATGGTAATTTTAGTGCTTTTTGAGCACTCATCAGCCACCTAAAAATATCGTGTGTCATTCTTTTATTTCTGCGCTTTATTCTTACATGTGATTGCATGCCTAGTCGTTTTGTTTAGGTTATTAAATTATAAATTGATAAAAATTGAAAATAACCTATTCACCCCCTCTAGGTTAATTAGGTCCATAACTTATAAAATTTTAATTGGTATCAGAGCCAAGACTAGACATAATTAGTAAGTTTGATCCTTTGGGACACACTCCTACTTATGGATCAAATGATAGAAGGTGGGTCATTTGTTAAACCCCTCCACTCTTGGATGGGTATAATTACTCTTATTGGAAGGCTCATATGCATGCCTTTCTCACATAAGATGAAAAATTATAGAAAGCTATTCTTGATGGTTAGGAACCATCTTAGGTAATGAAATATGGCGTAATAACCTTAAAGCCATGAAAATATTGGACCACTCAAGAATGAACCCTTAGTAGGGCAAACCAAAAAGGTCTAAGCTCAGTTTTTGTTGCAGTGTTGATGGATGAATTTCATCGCATCTCTAACTGTGAGATTGCTAAAGATGCATGGAATGCACTTTCTCTTGCTCATGAGGGAACTTCCCAAGTGAAACAAACAAAATTGAGATTGCTAACATCTTCATTTGATTCCATTAAAAGGAACCACATTAAAACTTTTGGTCAATTCTATGCTCATTTTTGTGATATCACCAATGCTTCTTCTAACCTTGGTGAGAAAATTCCACAACCTATATAAGTACATAAAATCCTAAGCTCCTTAAGAGTAGACTACAAGATGAAAGTTATAGCGATAGAGAAAAGCAAGAATGTGGACACAATAAAAACTGATGAACTTATTAGGTCAATCCAAACCTATTAGCTTACTCTTGATCCACCCAACAAAGCAAGGATATGGTATTAAAAAACTCCAAAAGGACATCTCTGATAGTGATGAGGATATGAATGATGAGTCACTAGTATTGTTTGCCCAAAAATTTAAGAAGTTCATGAAGAAGAAGGGTCAATAGAATAATAAATCTAACAAGGGACAATCTAGTTGTTCAAGATACCGAAAGTTAAGGGATATCAAGCCGCCTAGTCTTGATGGTAAGAAAACTCAGCCTACTAGTCCTCAATGCTTTACTTATGGGGGGCTTTGTTCATAATTTTATAGAATGTACAAACAATAAAAATAAAGTTGGAAAAGCCTTTAATACTACACTTAGTGACATAAAAAGGAATATGATAATGCTAGTAACTCGTAGGATAATGACACTAATTAGTGTGCCTTCACTACAACTACCAAAGCACACCATAATGACTTCGACCCTAACTTGGATGAAGAAAATGAAGAAGTAAACTCTTCTCTATTACTATCTAAGTTCAATGTATCAAATTCGATGAACTATTTATGGGTTATCTAGGTGCCAGGAAAAAGATAGATAAACTACTTGTTAAAGTAACTAAACTTAATGATATCATCAATGTCCACAAAACAAATTCCTCTATCCTACAGAAAGATAAAGAGGAATTGTATAAACATATTAATACCCTTAATTTGAGACTTTTAGAAACCAACGAGGAAAACAAAAACTTAGGCAAGAAGTTTGTGTTGCTAAAGAGATGGTGAGGAATTTGACTATAAGTGCTAACAAATTGACCAAAGTCCTAGATTATGGAATGCCACATAGAGATAAATGAGGTCTTGGATACATAGATGAACATCAATATCTTCAACATCAAATACCACATTTATAAGGCCATTAAACTCTACTCCTAATGTTACTACTTATTCACAAAGAACTATTGCACCTGTGGTAGAAAACGTTTTTAAGCTTGTGCCTGTCTGTCATCATTAGGGTAGGAAAGGTTATATAAGACCAAAATATATATGTTTTATGAATGCTCCTGAAATTAATCATTCTTTCCACGTTTCACATAGTTGGACCCATAAACATCATCTATTTATGCATGCTATATCATATTTAAGGATGAATGGAAATTATAATAATGTGTTCAAAAATTCTACTAGGAAGCATGAAGTCTTAGGTTCAAAGAGGTAAGTAAAATTTAGTACTTTTAATGCTAGGACTCATTATCATCATCCTAGTATGCATACTGAATCTTTATTTGGAATGAATAAGAAAAGTAAAGCTAAATCAAAGAACATGCCTATGAAACCTTAGTTAGGTGAGTCCCAACCCAATAATATAGAGAAACCAAAATGCAAGAAATTTGGGTTAGGAATGATTGCTTTTCCGTGGTCACATGACCATCTTTTATTCTTTCATCTAGGTACTTTTATTAGAGTGCTTAAATGACCTCTCTATTGTCTTTATTTTATTTATTAATTAAACTTACAAAAGAAAATTAGAATCCTTATTTGGCCAACAAAGTATTGGACTTTTTAACACTTACATACATACCACCTTGTTTCTATTAACCTAACTTGTTTTTATGTTTATTGTATAAATTATTTTACAATTTTAAATTATGCACATAAATATTCATATACATCTGATGATCGATGTTGACATGAACTTATTCACACATTCACGAACACTTATATATGCTATGCTTGAAGTTTATGAATTCTCTTGAATGATTCTAGGACTTCGACTAATCTTGACTGTTAGGTTGGTAAATATATTTTATTTTGTGAGATCAAAGATTCAATTATAATTTTAAATGATAGGTGAAATTTTTTTCTTTTGAGTCTTTTTTGATTTATCATAAATAACCTAATTAGCATATTTGTGGAGTTTAAACATATATACTACTTTTAAGTAAATGTCAATATGTTATTATATGTGCTTGTGTGTCTCTTCTACTCTACTTTCTTATTTACAAAATAGATAATCAAAATTTGAGTTAAAATAAATAAATGATGAGTTCTAGATTAGTTGTGTACTCATTTGTGATTAAATAAGTTTAATACCTTACGTGATTATTTAAGAAATTTAAAAAAAAAATTCAAATTTTTATTCATTTACATCTTCTTATTTATTAACTCTTTAATTGGTTTTTAAGTTAGAGAGTCATAGAACTTAGGAGAGTTTGAACCACATTGCACTTCTACATTAATCTACTTTTATATTGCTTTATTTGTAGGGGAATTTAGCTCCATTACTTTGTCCAATACTTTTTCCTTCTCGTATGTCAAAAATGGGGCGATGTGTTTCACTTTCATGTTGTATTTTGTTATGCATATAAGGGGAGAACATATTTAGGATAAGAATGATTTCCATCATTTTGTCTTATGTTAGGCTTGATTGGTATGAATGCATGCATGCACTACATGATTATTCTTTACACTTCGCTTGTTTCTTTATAAACTAAACTAATTATGTACAATGAGGCTTTCAAGCCACGTTGTCGTATACTTTGTCTATGTTATTTTAGTTACTTACAAGCTTGTCAAGTTGATGCGAACATGAATTCACTAGACCATAGAATAGTTCCACTATGGAGTCTAGGATATCGTTGCATTTTTATTTTATTTCTATAAGTGTTATGTAATGAAAGAGAGGCTTTGTCACACGAAAATGCCAAAGGAGGAATTTGTAAGGATTATAAGTTTTGGCTATTTTTTCGGACAAAATATTTACATGTAAACTTGTTTTTAAGCTCGCTATTAAATCCATCAAGTAAAGTCAAATAAATTCTAAAATTTTAAATTGTCATACTTCAAGTATATCTGTTATAAATATAATGCATAAGATTGCACTCACGTATTTAATAGCACTTATTCATATCTGGAATTATTTCTGTTGCTAAAGTATTTATGCTAAAATATAGAATAATATATATGCTAAAGTATTAGAAAAAATATAGACCAAATTATAGGCTAAAATATATTTTAAAAGAACTCTTCGTTAAATAGGAGTCAATGAGTTTATTTTAAAAAAACAACCCTTCTTTATATAGGAGTCTTCTTGATTAATGAGTCTACTTTAAAATAACTCTTTTTTTAAATATGAATCTTCTTGATAAATGAGTATTATTAATCCTATTTATAATAGAAAATATATTTATCAATTACATATGATTAAGGGTTTTAATTTTTCCTATAAATAAAACTCATTGCTCATTGTATCAATCAACCACACTAAAGCATTATTATCTTCTTCTTAATCTCTCTTTTGTTTTACAAATATAAGATTATAATTCTTTAGGCTTATATATTTGGTTAAATCTATCAAACTTTAGTGATTGTGTTTGATTGATTAATAAGCCTATTTAGTTTATGATATTTTAATAATATGTTCTTATAGCTTATTTATTTTTGTTCTTGAATTATTAGATCAAATAATTGTTTGTATATTATCATAAATTTTTGGTTTGATTATTAATTTAAAATGAACTATTTTATTGAATTTTTGCTTAATCGTTTTACTCTAAAATTTTCTAGTTGATTTGAGTTAAGTGACATACGTTTTGAATCATCTAGTTAAGATTATTCATTATTAAATTTATTCTAAAACACACACGAGCACTTTTGTTTTTGTGCCAACCCTTTTTGCAGTTGATACGTGAATGGTTTGATTGGCGGGAAGCTTATTGGAATGTTGGTCTAGATAGTACTCATGCTAATATTAGAAATTGTGAAAACAGAGTAGGGGCTTATAATTAAGCTAGTTTTCCACTTAGGTCATGGTTGTGGTTTAGGTTGTTTCCACTTAAAAATATCGTATGTTATTCTTTTATTTTCACATTTTATTCTTACATGCAATTGCATGCCTAGCCGCTTTATTTAGGTTATTAAATTATAAATTGGTAAAAATTGAAAATAGTCTATTCACCTCCTTCTAGGTTAATTATGTTCATATCTTATAAACTCTCAACTATGATAATCTACTTTGATGAATGATATTGAATATTAGCTACCTTGTAAACTATAAGTCCTCTTTTATCTTTTTATCGCACCAAAAATGTGTATTTACGTTAATTTTTTAACTAACAATTATATTTTATGTCAGTTGTGAAAAAACCTACGCATATTTTTGGATCAAATTTTCACATAACTGATGCAAATTTGCATTTTTTTTAGAAGAACCAATGGAAAAGTTCCAAAACCTATTCTTAGAATTACCTAATTTGCATTAAATATCTTACTTGCATGCAAATTTCTCAACTTAACAACACACAATGTAGATCTTTATAATAGACAAGAATTTCAAAAGGTAGATTACATTTCATTAATAAGTTCAAAACAAGTTACAAAAGATTATAAAGTGTATATATATAGATAGACACACACAAACAAACAAAAGTAATTAACAATATATAGGAGCTAAATAACACAAGAAAAAATGCACACTTAATCTTCAATTTCAACATCAACATCAACCATGAAAGGTAACATGTATTTTATACATATCTCTCGTAGTTTATCCAAAGACGAACTCTTGCATAGAACATCTACTTTTGACTATTACAAATGACAAACAATCATTATTCAATAACTCATATAATTTGCAAAATATTGTTAAAATGAAATTAACTAAATTCAAGATAGAAAGGTTACATGTAATTAGGTTTTGATAAATTGTGTAAGATTTTATTTAAGAACTTCATGACATAAAATCCACACAATTTGACACTAACTTGCTTAGCACATTATTAAAATTAATTTATGTTAACTAAATATATCTTATTTAATACAAGTTGATAGAAAAAATAAATGTAAATCTATAAATTTAAATATTTAATGTTTTCAATTAACTTACTTTCAGATATACCCATACTAATGGTTATTTTTTGACATTTCTAATTTTATTACACTAATGTCTATGAATTCTATACAATTTCAATGTAATATTAGTAAATATGTATGATGATTTGAAATTATGGTTAATTATAATATATAATCGATTAAACTTACATGTTAAGAACATTGTGAACATCTTGTATATAAGATCATTTAAAAAATCTATATAATAACATGTAACAAGATATTACTCATACACAATTAAGACCCAATATTGAATATAATAGTTAAACAAGAAAATTTATTGTATATACATTAAAATTGTAGCTCTATCGCATTGATCATATAATTAGTTTAAATAAGTTTAAATATAAATTATATGGCAGGATATGGAATACGTAGGTTTTGGTTCAACTGTAACTCTAAAGCCCTATTGCTTACTCTAATAGATCAATTTGATACCGATTCATTTCCAATTTTATCAAACAAGAATAGGTCAAGAAACTTGAATATATTGTAATAAGACTTATGATTACTTATTAAAATAATATATATATATATATATATATATATATATATATATATATTGAATGTTACCTTATATGATAATATCTTAGTCAATACAATCCATTTCATAGAAAGGTATAAAGCAACCAACCCTTATATTTATGAATTTAAAGTCAAACCTCAAAATAACTATAATTTAGGCATACATAGCGTTGTACTTTCTCCAAGGTTTTTTCTTTCTTGACATGATTGTCCTTACTACCTTAAGAGCTCGATAGTTCTTTACCATGGGCAACCTTAGCATCTGCTTAATGGCTTAATTTTTCAGTAAGAGCCTAAATATGCAATGATAAAAATTTTAAAAAAATAATTTATTAATTAAATTTTATGAGAATTTCAATAAAAGAAAATCTTATTGGATTTGGTTCTATTTTCATTAGATAAACCGGTTAAGTCAAAAATGAACCTTCTAGTTCCCTTAAAGTTTTATAATAGCTATTTGAAACTGTCAAGATGCACTAATATTCATAAGCCCTCTTCGTTGTGATCCAATAGGCACTTGAGGTATGATATCTCCTTAATTTGGTGATATGGATTCAATAACATCATATCTCGTCTATTATATATCTCATCAAGCATCTCTTATCCTAACATCATTATTAATATTAGTTATTAATAAAACTAATCAAATATAATATATAGTTTGAATAAATACATTAACTTATTGAAATTTTGTTAATGTCACGAAGGATCATTAGACTGGAGACTAGTAATTGATGCCATGTTGTCATGAAGGGGACTAACATCCATAGGTTGATAGTTGATAATTTGAGTAGCATAATTACATTATTTATCTTCCAATCTATCATCAAATCTTTGTGTTAGAGTTATGATCTTTTCTACTAAGGATTTATACATACTCACCAAATTCATAAGTTCTTTTATTGACACATTCTCAGGGTTTTGCCAAGGAAGATGATGATATTGCATTAAACTCACATATTGTAAAGTCCCCTCACTCGTCCTAAGTGATTTGGTCCAAATATATAAAACAAAGCATCATTTCTATGTTAATTTAAAATATCACTTTTATCTATTTTATTTTGATTTGTTTTCAAAATAGAAATAAACAATTTAGCTAATATTTTTATTTAATAAAAATAAAAATTTAATTGATTATAATATTTAATTTATTACAAAATCAAGTAATGTTTGTTGCTTATACTGTGATCTTCCTATACAAGTGATTTATACTAAAAAAAATTAACAAGTCAACTTACAAATGAAATTAGCTCAATTGAACATTATATATGTCATTTTATTGTAATATTTTATTTTTCATGATTTTAGAAATCTTTATAAAATTTAAAATTTAAATTTAATCCTTATTTTTAAATAAAATAATCCAATAGTTAAGGTTCATATAATTTATTACACCATGATATATTAACATTTGAGATTTATAAGAAAAAAAAAATAGTTATTTTATTTTAATCTCAACAGTTGTCATATAAAGAATTAACAAATTGTGTAATAAATCATATATATATATATATATATATATATAATATTAATATTTATTTCATGATATTATTTGTTGTTTGGAATATCCAAATTCCAAAAATTTATATTGCTTTTCCTACTTGGAAAATTTAATTAAAATATTGTTTCGGCCTATAGAAATGGGCTAAGTTTGCAGTATATACTCCACTTTGTTTATCTTTATGAGAACACATGGATTACATATCGTTTCAAGTAGATTTAGATAAGCCCAACTTCCACTACCAATCATTTCCTTCCTCTACTTTACATTTCATGTACGGAAAAGGTGTGGACCAGTGCCTGACAGTTTAAAAATTTAGGTGAGTGATTTTATCTAAAATGCAGGAGAAACAATGGCACTTAATAATTGGAACAAACCACAATGGTAAGTCATGGTCATAAAAGATATAATAGTATAATACCCAAAGCACAATCATGAAAGATGGTGCACCAGTGCATCTCCTAGTGCTAGTAGTTGAACCAAATTTTGGTGCCACTATTTACACTCAGTGTTATTTATGTTAGATCCGATATAAAGTATAACGTATTGTGCGATTGTGTTTAATATTAAAATGTTATATTTCATATTGATGAAGTAGAATTAAATAATGGAATTGTAAAAGAAAACGAAAATTTATTATTTAATTCAAAAAGAAAACGTTAAAATATAGAAACATGGAAAATAATTGTATTATTGTAATAATATACCATTTAAATGTACTAATTTTTGTTTTCATACGATGTATTAGGATATTATAACTAAATTTTTACCTTTGCATCAACTTCTATGTCTAATCCGGAAAAAAATAAATATATAATTTTAATTTTTAATATAATTTATAATTAAATTTATTATTAATATCTAAATATACGATGATTATTATAATTAAGTTTGTACCTTTGCATCGAATTCTATGTCTAATTAAAAAAATAAATATATAATTTTAATTTTTGATATAATCTATAATTAAATTTATTATTAATATCTATATGAAGAAGATGATGACGATGATTTACATATATTTTTGATAATTTTAAATGAATTGTATAATTATAATTAATTCATCCAATATTTAATGTAATAAAAAAGATCATGTTATATATATTTATGTTGATGATTTTAAATGAATTGTATAATTATAATTAATTTATCCAATATTTAATATAATAAATAACAAGATAATGTTATATATATTTATGTATGAGCTGATAAATGTAATAGAAAATGAACCCAACATAAATCAGGATGAATTTAACAAATTATTAAAAGATGCAGAGAAACCACCTTATCTTGGATGCACAAATTTCAACAAGTTGTTTGAAATAGTGAAATTATATAACCTTAAAGCGAAACATGGATTCTCTGATGTCGAGTTTATTGCTATATTAAAATTAACTCGTAAAATGCTCCTAAAGATAAATGAGTTGCCTACTTCTACGTATGAAGTGAAAAAAAAACATTGACTTATTTTGGTATAGAGTATGTAAAAATTTACGCTTGTCCAAATGATTGTATCCTTTATAGGAAACAATATGAAAATGCTACTCAATGTCTGGAGTATGGTACTTCAAGGTGGAAGCTTACATCAAATGGTAATGAAGCAAAATAAGGAGTTTCGACTAAAGTGCTTTGGTATTTTTCACAAATACCTCGTTTTAAGAAAATATTTAAAAGTAAAGAGACATCGAAGATGTTGGCGTGGCATGCATATAACAAATCCATGGATGGTATTTTGCGTCATCCGGTAGATTCCCCGTGTTGGAAGGTAGTAGATGAAAAGTGATCAGATTTTGGGTCGAAGCCTAGGAATTTGCGTCTTGTTGTTGCCGTTAAGAATATCATTTTGATTACAAGTCTATGGCCTCGGTTATTAAAAAATCGAAAACATAGATATATCCTATGGCCACGGTTTTCATCAAAAACTGAAGCCATAGTTCGTTGTATTTGGTCTCTCTCACTTAGGTCTTGGTTTTTATAACCGTGGTTATAGAGTTACGATCACAGTTAAAAACTGAGACTATATGTATGTATTGTAGTTGTGAAGTGTTGTTTAAGTATTTTTATTAAACGTTAAATTAAAAAAAGAGTAAAATATTAAAACAATTATAAAAATATATATTAATAAGGATGACTATAGTGTTGTTATATTTGATTCAATGTAAGTATGATATTTTATTAAAATCATTTTCCAAATAATAGTGAACTAACTTGCAACTTTGGAATTCTTGTCGCATCTATATCTTTTTTTTTTATTTTCTTTTTTCATGTCAAGATCTAAATTTTAAGAGACAATCATTGGAGAAATAACCGTAGCTATGACTATAATGATTTGATCAGTACAGTGGTCTGATTTTATCATACACTTTAGCTAGGCTCGGTTGTATATGACTATTATTATTTTACGATACCAGTTTCAACAATAGCTATAACTATTATTAAATGTACAATAAAATATCTTGAATATAACAGTAATTAATTTATTATAGTTATTTTTTTATATATATTATTTTTTATTAGGGCAGTCAACTGCATCTATATATATATATAATCTAAACTATTTCTTCGAAGGTAATTGAAGCTCGGAATCATATTGGAATTGGAAACACTTATCCTTCTTTGCATGTTTTCTTCTTGAACTGAGTCCATGAACAATAGTAGTGATTTTGAAATATTTGTTATATAATATTAAAAAATTTAATCTATAACTTTTTGGTATATGTAATTATATGTTTGGTAATAAAATGAGATGATATTATACAATATAAAATAATATAATTATGTAAAATTTTATTATCATCAATAACTATAAGTCTAATCATAATTAACACTTTACTTAATTAACATATTTAAAAGTTTAATTTTAAAATTATAAGTTGAATTTTTCATTTATCTCAAATTTAAAATAATGTTTTATAAATTAGACTTACAAAAAATATAAAAATATGGATATAATTTATTTGACAGGAAAGAAAATTACACAAAATAATTTAAATATAATTTATAATCAATATTATATTATATTAATTGTACACTCAATAATATAATTAAATATAATTATACTTATATTATTAAATACGGTCCACCCAATCCTTCTTTGCCTTATTTTCTTCTGGATCTGAGTCCGTGAACAATAGTTGTGACTAAGGGTTCGTCTAGCCAACAAAAATAGAGGAATATGCTATGTATTAAGCTTAGAACTGGACTTTTGGTTACCAAGAAAAGGAGGGATGAATAAAAACCCAGAAAAAGGAAGCAAATAAGCATTATCTAAATAAATAATAATTAATACATATTTTTGTTGGAACATGTCCAAAAAGAAATTGTTATAACATTTGGATAAAAATTGTAATAGTTTTATTACGTGTCTTATAGTAAAAGATATGTTAAATAGTTGTAATTTTTGGAAGTTAAATGTTAAATATGGTTTATGTTGAAAGTTTATGATATCTATCAAAGGGACATTTTTTTAGATGGATTGTAATTGTTTATGAATAATTACATTGATTTCAAAGAGACATGAATTTTGAAAAAGTTACAACTTATTAAAGAGTTGTAACAGTTGAGTGTGTGTATAACATTCTATAAATATGCTATTCACTTAGACCATTTGGAGAGAACAACAATGCAAAGTTGAAGAAAGAACAATTAATGAATGTTAACACTTCCCACCACCATTTACATATAAATAAAGTTAGTGTTCTAAATACCGCAGATTTAGATCATTAATCATCTTGACTATTTTTCAGAGTTAAAAGTGTTCTTGGGTTGTCTTAGGAATGCATATTGCAAACACAATAGGCTTTATTGTATCTTGGATGCATATTTGTTGAACTCTAGTGCATTGTTGAATTGGTAGGGGTAAATAGTATATGAAGGACAATGACTTAAACTCGTGACTTGAAGCCAACTTCAAATGTCATATTATTTAATATGATTTTGCAATATAATATTTTAAGATTTTGGAGACTTGATTTAAAGATTATGAATATCAACAATTAACAACAAATTCAAGAATTTTTCCCCAACAATCTTAAGATGATGCTTTGCTAAGTGAACTTGTTGTAGGCTTCACTAGTAGTAACAATTTTCTAATTTATTAATAATTTATTTATCAAGCATAATTATGAAAGTAAGTCATGTTGTCCTTTATGTATATGTTAGCTTTCCATGTGCAAAACACCGAGTCTGTTTATTTTACTTAGTGTTTATATTTTCCTTTATGTAAGGTTGTTTACGGAAGATCAATAATGCACATACTTAGTTAGGTACATTGTGATTGAAAGCATGTTTTACACTCACCATAGGGTTGGTTTGTTAGTACACATGCAAGATTGTGAGTGACGGTTTTTGGTTTAGTTTGGGTGCTAGTATTTATAGAAAATTACTTGACATTTTTTTTGGATAAAAAATTTCGGATTTTTTACCTCTCGATACGGCTTTCCTTGGACCCTGGACGAGGTGGTCGATAAGGACCTTAACGACGTTTTGTCTATAAATACCCCCTCTTAATTGTAGCATTAATTTGAAACACCTGTTGATACTCTAACAAATTTTCTATCAATTTGAATTCCATCTCCACTAATTATCTTCAATGTGTTTTAGTAATTGTGATATGTCTATTTGAGTGTAAAATAGTTGTAGTTGGGATATATGTCTATTATACAAAGTTTGTAAGAACAATAATATGAGAGTGGGTTGGGATATATTGTTTTAGTTCTCATATCAGTGGTTATTCATGGTAAGTGGTTGAATGTGTTTCCTACTTTGGTTATGTGTAATACGTGGTTGAATATGTTTCCCATATTGGTAGTTAATGGTTCAAGGTTGATGGTGGTCCTCACGTTTGATAGTTCACACTATTTAAGTTACTAATGTTCAGTTGCTAATTGCACCACATCGTGTGGTACTCGTTTTGGAGGAAAGTCGGGTTCGTGTGTCGAACCAAGTCATTATGTAGGCAGCAAGCGAGAGTAGTAGTAGGTAGTTTGAATAGAGGTCCCAACTGATAGAGATATTAGTGGTTTTATTTCTGTCAGAGTTGTATCTATTTTATTGCTTAGAGGATATGTTTGCTACTAAGTGGTTGCCATAAGTAACCCGAGAATCTTACCACATAGATAGGAATTCAATATAGGTTTACCTTATTACATGATTGTGTTTAAATGATCTGATTTGTTATTAGTACAATTTGAGCCTTGATATTATACGTTACCACATATAGGATTAGGACTTTGATTGAAAAATTGCTTATTTCTATTTAGTGTGATTTACTTCCTTTTTGTGCACCCAATGAATATATTTTCTATCTGCGTATATAAACTACACGTTTGAGTTTATTACTATTGTTTATATATTATTTTATTCTAAGCTTGTAGAGATGAGTCTTTTAGGTATTAATATTTTCTTACCTTGGTTGTGTATGAAGTTTCAAACTCTTTCAATTGGTATTAGTACGGGTACACCCTTTTTGGGCTTAACCATTTCGGTGTTCATCCTTTCTCCTTTCTCTGTGTTTATTTCTATTAATCTCTTATGATTGATGATATGGGAGGCATGGTTGGTGGACCTCCTCATTTCAATTTCTTGTGTTAGTTTTACTAGATATCTCAAATGTGTTCCTATTTAAGATCTATAAAGAATGATGTTTGATCCTTAATTGAGAATGGTTAGATGTGCCCAATGCATATAACAAAGACTGGCGTTGTTGAACCCAATCCCATTATTGTATGGAATAAAGAGGAGCTTCGTCTTAATAATCTAAATTGTCAAGGGTTACATCTTCTTGTCAGCTTTGTTAGTACAAAAGACTCATCTCTAATCTCAAGTTTACTACTTCCAAGGAAGCTTAGGACTTCTTGGAAAAGACATATAATGGGTCGAAAAGGTCAAAAATGTCAAAAAGGAGAAAATCGCGCCCGGAGCATCCCATCCCGCGCGCGCCTTCCTCCAGTTCCGCGCACGCTGTCACTGTTCATCCTCGCGCGCCCCAGCTGCCCTCCGCGCGCGCCGACGCCATTTCGCCCCATTTTTCACGTGCAGCCGCCCCCATGACGTCATGTTGACGTCATCAATGACCTCACTATTTGCACTACGCGTTTTCACCATTTTTTAACATTTTTTCACCCACTTTTTCTCTCCATTCTCACCTATAAATACCCCCCCTTCTCTTCACTTCATACACACCTCAAAACACACTTCTCTCTTCTTTCTTTCTCTCCATTTCTTAGTTTTTAGTTTCTTTTTTAGTTTTTCTTATGTTTTAGTTAGTTTTGCTTAGTTTTAGAGTTCTTCCCTTTTTGGGAAGAACTAGTTATGCTTTTGTAATTTATTAGCTTTTTGATTCAATAAATGGTAGTGCAAATTCCGTTTGGAGGTTTTCTAGCAACGGGAATGGCATCGAAGTACTGTAAGGATTTTATTTTCTTTGCAGTTATTTTTTATGCTTTATTCTTACATGTTATATTTAATTTTCCTGTGATTAAATTTAACTGTGCTAGCTATTTGTAAACATGATATAATAATAACGTTGTTATGCTTGCGAAATATTAAATAGGTAAAAATCTCTAAAATGAATTGATTTTATTTTTATTCAAGATTTTATATTAAGAATGTTAGAGAGAAATATATTATTTTTCATTACAAACTTAAATCTGAAAGTTAGATTTTAAGGTCTAGCTATCCGGTCTGATTTAGAGTAGTGCTCTTTTATTTGTTGGTACAATCGCCCGGTAGTTATAGTGAAGCTCTATTTCAAAAGTTTTTATAAGAATTATTATCTGAAAATGTATTGACAACACGTTTTCAGTAGTGGTTTTAAAACTTGAAAGTTAGTACTCAGATAACTAAATTCTTAGGTTTAATTTGGACACCTTGAATAAAGTTTAAACTGTCTAACCCCACCAAAGGTGGCATTTAAATGGTTCATTTTCAATCTCTTAGAAAAAGGAATTAATTTAATTAACCAAATTAGTTATCAACCCCACACATAGGTGTTAATTGATTTGTTTAGTTAACAAAGAATATCTAACCCCACCAAAGGTGGTATTCATACAAGAAAGGGAGAATCAATAAATATCAATTCATATCTTTAATAACCTAAATAATACGAGCAAGCATAATTAACTTAGTTATTATATCCATAAATACTCCACTATTTATAAAAGATAAAATTTGCATGAATGTTTATTGAATCTATGTTTAATTTTCTGTAAGTAGATTAAAAACACAAAAACCCCAAAATATCGTGACAGGATGTTTAGGATTTAATTTCGTTTTTAAAAATTTGAATAATAAATTAAAAACCACATACATTCCTTCCTTAGATCGACCTTGGGAGTATACTTATCATTTTCTACGAAATGATTCGTGCACTTGTGAGAGTTTTATAAATATAAAACCAAAGTATTGGCAAGAATCGGTGATGCCAGTTTTCGTTCATCAGTTATCAAAGAGGAGGTTTATATAGACCAACCAAAAGGGTTTAAAGACCCTCATTATCCCAATCTTGTGATGAGACAGATAAAGCAATGAATGGTTTAAAGCAAGCTCCACATGCTTGATATGAGCATCTTATCAAAATTCTCTTTAATAATGGTTTTTGGAGAAGAGATGGTGACAAAACGTTATTTGTCTCAAGAAATTAGGGTGAATTTTTCGTCACTCAAGTATATGTTGATGACATTATTTTTAGGTTGCTACAGTTATGTAAAGTGAGTTTGAGAGAAGCCTTATAGGTGAATTGAGGTTATTCCTCATATTTCAAGTCAAATAGATGAAGGATGGGATCTTTTTCTCTCAAGAAAAGTATGCCAAGGAACTACTAGTCATCTAGATATCTCTTTCCATGTAGGAGTTTGTGCTAGATTTTAGGCTAGTCCTAAAGAATCACATCTTGTTGTTGTTAAATGGATCATCAAATATATTAGTGGCACATTAAAATTCAATATTTGGTATTCTTGAGACATTACTTAAATTTGGAGGGTTATGCTAAAGCTAACTAGGTAGGGTGCATAATGATAGAAAGAGTGCTTCTACTTGGATAATTCATTGATTTATTGGTGTAGTAAAAAGTAGAGTTTTGTGTCCGTATCCACTACTGAGGCTGAATATATTGCTATAGGGTTGTATTATTCTCAGTTGCTTTAGATAAAGCAGATGCTATCAGACTATGGTATCAAGGTAAGAAACCATCTTTTACTCTATGATAACACTTGTTCTATTTGCATTTCAAAAATTATAGTACAAAATTCAAGGACCAAACACATTGATAAATGACACCATTTCATAAGAGATCTTGTGTTACCAAATAGTTTATCATTGTAGCATATTGATGAGTGCTTAAAAAACACTAAAATTATCATGATTTAATGAACTTTAATTAATTAAATACAATCATATTTGTATGATTTTATCATATTTTTATATAAATTTATTTTTTGGAATCACATGTATTTTTATTATTTTTTAGGTATTTTATTTAAAAAATAACTTAAAGAATCGAAGAAAAAAATACTAGAGGCAATACATCACAAATATATTGAGAAATAAAATGAGGAAAAGTCAAAAAGATGAAAAATTTGGACAAAATGGGTCAAAAATGTCAAAAGAACCAAAATCTCGCACGTAGCCGCCCTTTTACATTGAGTCCAACGCACGTGTGAGCATGCCTAGCATATGCTGACACACGCTCGGCATATGCCTGTACTCCTACGCCGGCACATGCATGTACGCACGTAACCAGCATATGACCACCACACGCTGTTGTGTGTTTTTCAACACACGAACTCGTGCAAGTATACACGGTCGCAAGTAATAACATTTATAAGTAAAGATCGATCCCACGGAGATTTGTTACTATAGTTTGTTGAGTACTAAAATTATTTCTCTCTGATTTTATCCAAAATAATCGTTGATGTGGAAAAAAGGTAAAAAGAAAATAAAAGAACTCTAGGATTGCAATTTTTCACCAAACTAATCCACTACAATCATATTATTTTCTTTGGATTTATATTTTTTTGTACATTTAATTTGTCAACCGAAAACTTCTTTTTTTTATTCATACATCTCTTCCGAGCTCTGTACAAACACACCTCGTTAAATTAATTCACTATATCTCTATGAGAATTAAATTCACCAAGATTCATTAAGTTCTAAGTTTTCAAATGGCCACACATACAATTAGGGTATATTCCTATCCTTCATCATACATGTCATTCTATTTACGAACAATATACACAAAAATGCCTTTCTCAAGTTTATTTTTATGCCACAAATCGTTTTGATAAAATTTGTAAATAATCAAAAAGCATTAAGCACAAAATAGAACGAACAAATCGAACGTCTTATAAATCTATAAACAAAAATAATTAAAATTAAAGCTTCATAAATTTAGATCAAATGCAACCCTAGAAAAATTAAATTACTTCATAAAATTAAAATTAAAATTACAACAGATTCATAAAAATAAAATGAAGAATAAGGAAAATTAAAACATCAAGAAAAGAAAAATATTTGGCACACGCAGAACACAACAAAAGCCAAAAAATGGCTTCTGCGTGTTCTGCAGTCCAAAACCGAACACTACAAAATTTCTAAACTCCACAAAAACTCTTCTCCAACCAAAAAAACTTTTTTTTACAACTAAAAACTATCTCCTATTTATAGCTAAAAAATACATCTAAAATATTACATTTTTAATTTATTTTTTTATCGAAAACGCGTAATAATTTTTATCGAAAAACAAAAATCACGCGTATCGATTTTTGTATCGAAAAAATATAAATTAAAATCACGCGTAGACAGGCGCCGTTTTTGCTTTTTTTATTTTCTCCCACGCTGCCACGTGTCGCTTCGATTCGTTGAAAGATTCCCATGGCCACGCGTGGCGCCAAATCATCGGGTACACAAACCGGCCAGACGTAGGAATCCGCGCACGTGATTCGAGTCAGCGCCGAAACCGAGGCAACGGGAAACGGTCAGGATCCGGCCGCTGTCGCGCATTGTAAATAGCCACGTGTCGGACTTTGATTAGTTTAAATATTCGGGGGACACGTGGCGATTCTTATTCTCAGAATATCGAGGATGCACGCCGCTACCATAATCCGCGTCACACGGGATTTTTACACGAGCGGCTCGGTGCGCGATAGCTTGGATGGACGCGCTCAATCCTGACCGTCGATATGATCCAACGGTCGCCGATCGCCTCGGGAATCTACGCAGCCCGACACGCGTGGGACTCCACTCGACGCCGGCCGCGCGACACGCTACGTGGGGCCCACTGGCACGCCGAGCCGCGCGAAGACTGTACACGCGATTTTGCCTCGTCTGATTGCACGCGCCAAATCTGGACCGTTGAATCTTTGATCGAACGGTGGGTGATGATTTCCTTGATTTGTGCGAGTGCGATTCTTTTCCTGCGCAGAAAATTCAAACTTTTATTAATTATATTTTGATCCACAAATTTAATCCAAATTACATTTTTGTACTTTCTTAAATTACACTTTAGCCCTTTTCTAATTTTAAATTAAATTTTTAACTTTTAATAATTATAATTAAGCCCAAATTTAATTTAAATTATATTTTCGATTTATATAAATTATAATTAAGAAACTATATTATCATAAATTATATTTGTGGACAAAAATATGAAATTACGTACATTTTCGATACAAATTATTTAATTTTATTAAAAATGTATTTTTAACAAATAAAAGGAAAATATTAATTTATTTAACAAAAATTAATAAATATTAAACGAACATAGCAATTATCATTACTAAAATTGATGAAAATAACTGTATAAAATACAGTTATCACACACCCACGTCGTGTCCCACCTGCGCTCGCCAAACACCCGTGTGCCATAATTTTCGCTCCCCACATGCGTGCCAGCGTGTCCAATGCATGCAAATTCAAATTTTGAAATATTTTCCCACCTTTTTTGGCCTTTTCCTCACCTATAAAATGACCCTCTCCCTCCATTGTAAAACACACAATTTTTCAACTCTTTCTCTCTCTAGAAAGTTTTGATTTGTATTTTTAGCAAATAAAAGGAAAATATTAATTTATTTAACAAAAATTAATAAATATTAAACGAACATAGCAATTATCATTACTAAAATTGATGAAAATAACTGTATAAAATACAGTTATCACACGCCCACGTCGTGTCCCACCTGCACTCGCCAAACACCCGTGTGCCATAATTTTCGCTCCCCACATGCGTGCCAGCGTGTCCAATGCATGCAAATTCAAATTTTGAAATATTTTCCCACCTTTTTTGGCCTTTTCCTCACCTATAAAATGACCCTCTCCCTCCATTGTAAAACACACAATTTTTCAACTCTTTCTCTCTCTAGAAAGTTTTGATTTTTTGTACTTTTATTTTTTAAGTTCTTCTCTTTTTGAGAAGAAATAGCTATGTTTTTATAGATTTTTAGTTTTTGATTCAATAAGCAAAAATGAAAATCTTTTTTTAGGTTTTCCAGCAATAGAATTAGCATCAAATAGCAATAAGGATTCTTTTAAGTTATAATTTTAATAAATTATTTACAATTATTTTTTATGTTTTATTCTCATATGTTACACTTAATCTATGATTAAATTTAATATGACTGGTTGTTTGTAAATATTTTATAATTATAACGTTGTTATACTTGCGAAATATTAAATAGGTAAAACATTTCTATAAAATAAATTGATTTTTTTATTCAAGATTTTATATTAAGGATGTTAGAGAGAAATATATTATTTTTCATTACAAACTTAAATCTAAAAATTAGATTTTCAGGTTTAATTATTCGGTCTGATATAGAGTAATGCTCTTTTATTTGTTAGTACAATCACCCGGTAGTTAGAGTGAAGCTCTATTTCAAAAGTTTTATAAGAAGTATTATTTGAAAATATATTGACAATATATTTTCAGTCATGGTTTTAAAACTTGAAAAGTAGTACTCGGATAATTAAATTCTTAGGTTTAATTTGGACACCTTAAATAAATTTTGAAATGTCTAACCCCACAAAATGTGTCATTTAAATGGTTCATTTTTAATCTCTTAGAAAAAAGAATTAATTTAATTAACCAAATTAGTTATCGACCCCACCCATAGGTGTTAATTGATTTGTTTAATTAACAAAGAATTTAAACTCACCAAAGGTGGGATTCATATAAAAAAGAGAGAATTAATAAATATCAATTTATATCTTTAATAACCTAAATAATATGAGCAAATATAATTAACTTAATTATTATATCCTTAAATACTCCACTGTTATTAATGATAAAAAATTGCATGATTGTTTATTGAATCCATATCTATGTTTTTTTTAATATTTTTATATTAGGAAACAAACAAACCAAAATATCATGACATGATGTTTAGGATTTAATTTTGTTTTTAAGATTTTGAATAATAAATTAAAAATCACATATATTACTTGCTTAGATCGACCTTGGGAGTATACTTATCATTTTCTATAAAAGGATTCATGCACTTGTGAGAGTTTTACAAATAATAAAACCAAAATATCTGCAAAATCGGTATTTGCAATGTCAGTCTTGTGCTCATCGCATATCAACACTGACCTTCACCTCACTAATATTTTTACTAAACCTACTTTAGACTTTCAACGGTTTGAATCCCTAAGAAAGGCTATTGGTGTTTGCATATCTCCCTAATAGAATGTTGCTTGGGTTCTTTAGATTTATATGAGCCTAAAGAACTTTGTGTTTTGTTATTTGTCTTCCAAATTTCTATTCTTGCATGTGTTGTATGTTGTTAGGATCATTGCATATTAAGATGTCTTATCTCCCTCTTATATGGGTGTTCTTTTGACTTTCTGTGTCAAGAAAGGAGAGAAGTTTTTATGGACAATAATGTTTGTTGTCATGCTATTTGTTGCATGGGTGGTAAGTGTAAGATTTCACTGCATCTTATTGCCTAACTTAGATATACTTGGGGGGAATGTTGCATGAATTTAGGGGGAGTTTTGTACATTGTATATGTTTATGTTGCATGATTGTATGTGTTGTGCCTATCGTTGCGTACCTGAATAGGGTTAACACGATAGTATTTGGATAGACTACATAATGTTTCTCCATAATTTGTTTAGGGGTAAGTGTTTGTTTCATCTGTGCATGTTACAAGTGTTAATTGAAGTCATTGATGAGTGCTTAAAAAGCACAAAATATACCATGTTTTAATGCCATTTATTTAATAAAATGGATTTTTATTTGTTTTATTTTATTATATTTTAGACAAATCTATTTGTTCAGATTAATGGGTATATTGTAGTGTTTTAAAAATACTTTAATATATAAATATTAAAATAAATAAAAATATTTGAAGCATATTTATCACACCCTTTGGAGCTTAAATGAATATAATTTTTTTGATATTATCCAAAGTGAAGAAAAGAGAAAATGAAAAATAAAGAAAAAATAATTGTATGCGAAGGCACAAGGAGATTTGAACTGGTCAAAAACTGGTTGTGATCCGATCATGACGTTGTGAAAACACAAGTTTTTCTCATATTTTTTCCTATAAATAGGACCCTCTATATACCAAGAAAATAAGTTTCCAAGTTGTATTTTTAGCAACTTTCTTTCCCTTTTTTTCAATAGATTTTTATATTTTTACCTTTTAAAATTTATTTAGTTCTTCCCTCAATTTGAGGAGGAACATGTTTATATTTTAGTAGTTTCTAGTTTTCGATTCAACGAATTCTGGAGTGCAATTTACTATCAGATTTTTCCAATCTTAAAATCAATTCTCTTAAGTTCTGTAGGGATATTGTTAAGATATTAATTATATTCCTTTTGCAGTTCATATATCTGTGTTGCTTCTTCTATGCCATTCATTATTTATCTGTGATCAATTATAACATGTTTGGCTTATAGTGACTATGATATAATAATAACGTTGTTATGCTTGTAAAATATTGAATAGATAAAACATTTTCTTAAAATAAATTTATTTTATTTTTTTCAAGATTTTTTTAAAGAATGTTATTTGAAGGAGTACATTACTCTTAGTTACAAACTTAATATGAGAGTTAAAATTAAGATTTAATTACTTGGACTTAATTTGGAGTAATACTCTTTTTTTAGATTTAATTATTTAGATATTTAGAGCAAAGCTCTATTTAAAAAAAATTCCAAAGAATTATTATTTGAAAATATATTGACAACATATTTTCTTAAATAATTTTAAAACCATAAAGTTATTTTTCAGATAGTAAAATTATTAAGTTTAATTTAGATACCTTGAATAAAGTCTAATTAACTCACTCCGCCTAAAGCTGTGATTAGATGATTTGCTATTTTTACAAAAATAAAATTGATATTTAAGACTTAATTAATTAATAGGTCCCGTCTAAGGATATTAGTTAATTAATGTTAAATAAAAGAATTTGGAGCCACCTAATGACATTTTCATACCAAAAAGGAGAAAATCAATAAATATTAATTTATATATTTAAAACCTATATAATATGAGCAAGTATAATTACTGAATTATTATATTCATTATTCTTCATTGTTTATGAATGTATTAAATTGTATGAGTATTTGTTGAATCCATGTCTATCTTTATATTTATGCATTAGATTATTTTTTTCAAAAACCAAATCATTGTGATATAATGTTTAAGTTTAATTTTGTTTTTAAAATTTGAATAATATTTAAAAACCATATTGTAGTACTTTCTTGAATAGACCTTGAGAGTATACTTATCATTTCTATAAATGATTTGTACACTTGCGAGAATTAATAAAATTTAAATAGATAAGTATTTATGAAATTGGTATTATTTTCTATTTCGTTCATCTGTCATCAAGCTTCAAATGTGCTATGTGCAGTTGTATTGAAACCCTAACATTTCCGCTTAACAAAGTGTTGATGAGTTGATCGAAGAAGATGGATAGAGTGTACAAGATGGATGTACTTAGAGTTTGTGTGTTTCTGGGTGTTAGTTGTGTATCGATGTCTTATTTATGGAAATAAATATTTTTAGGTCATCTTTATGATCTTTTATGTTTAATGTGCCTCTATACCTAGTTACACAATTATTGAGTTGAAAAGCCAAAGAGGGAGATTGTAAGTTCTATTATCCTTTGTGTTTGTGTTGGCTTCCCATGTGCAAAACATGGAGACTTTTTATTTTACTCAATGTTTGTAGCTTTCTTTGTGTAAAGTTGGTTGCTATGGATAAGTAATGCACACATGCACTTGGTTAGGTACAATGTGATTGAAAGCATTTTTTACACACAATGGAAGGTTGGTTTCTTAGTATGCATGCTAGGTCATGGGTGATAGTTTTTGGTTTGATTCCAATGCGAGTATTCATAGACAATTACTTGACATTTTTTTGGATCAAAAAATTGGGATTTTTGTACACCTTGACAGGACCCTCATCAAAACTTAGTGAGGTAGTTGACTAGGACCATGATGAGGCCTCGACAAGGTTGGCTAGCCATTGGTAGTTGTCTATAAATACACCTCTTATTGTGGCATTAATTTGAAAAACCTACTAAAATACTGCCAATTTTTCTATTAATTCAAATTTCATCTTCACTAATTATCTTGAATGTATTTCAATAATTGTGGTTGATCTGGGAGTGCAAAATAGTATGGTTGAATATTTTATGAAGTTTATTAGAACAATACTGTGAGAGTGGGTTAGTTTCTATTATTTAAGCTCCTATATCAGTAGTTGTTCGTGGTAAGTGGATGAATGTGTTTCCCATGTTGGTACTTGATGGTTCAAGATTAAGGGTGGCCCTCACATTTGATAGTTCACATTGTTCACCTGACGGATAATCAGTTACTAATCGAGTAGGGTTGGCATTGTAGGAAAGCTACTTTCGTGTGACGAACCAAGTCAGTACGAAGGCAGTAAGTGAGAGCAGTAATAGGTAGTTTGGATAAAAGTCTTGACTAATAAAGGTATTGGTGGTTTTATTTATGTCAAATTTGTATTTATTTTATTACTTAGTGGACTTTTTTACTATTGAGTGGTTGCTATAAGCAACCCGATGACGCTACCATATAAATAGGAGTTCTATATGGGTTTATTTCGTTAAATGATTATGTTTGAATGATCTACTATGTATTGAGTATAATCTGAGTCTTGATATTACATGTTACCACATATAGGATTAAGATTTTAATTTGAATACTTCTTATTTTTGTTTAATGTGATTTACTTCTTTTTTGTGTAGCCATTGAATATTTGTCTAACTTGATAAATAAAGTACATGTCTGAGTTTATTATTGTTATTGTTATATTCTGTTATTTTTCTGTTTATGGGGACTAGTTATTTAAAAGTTAGTATCTCCTTACATTAGTTTCATACTGGGTCTCAAACTCTTTCAATGAGTTCATAAGCTTCCATGAATAAATGTTTGTGTATATTCTTATATTCTTGGTTTCTTATTTATGTGTAGTTTGGAATTGAAGATATGCATATACATTATTTGATGAGTAACTTGGTATTGAATATTTAAATATAAGAATATTATGCATAATTTTTGAATTTATGCACGGGATCATGCCACATAAAGGTTAAACAAAATTATAAAGTAATTATTATATATTACCATTGGTACATAGTGATACATGTGACATAAATGTGGTAAGTAGTCTTGACTCTTAGTTGTGTCATGATTCTTGTTGAATAACCGTGACTTGGAAAAATGTTTTTACTCTTAGTGAATGGTATTGACTCTTGAAGGGTCATGACTCATGGTGAAGGGTCATGACTCATGGTGAAATGCCATAACTATTGATGAAAGGTCGTGACTCTTAGTGAAAATTGTGGCACTTGGTGAAAATTCAGGTTTTCGGAAAAAGGTTGTGACTCTTAATGAAAAGTCATGAATCTGGGTGGAAGGTCATGACTCTTGGTGGACAATTGTGACTCTTGGTAAAAGGTCGCAATTCTAAGTAAAAGGTCATGACTCTTGATGAAAAGTAGTGACTTTTGATTAAAGATTGTGACTTTTGGTAAATGAATTTATATGAAACTGAATTACAATGTCTTGGAAATAATATAGAGGTTGAATATGAATTCCGTAATGTTAATGGATTACTAAAAATAATAATCAAGTTAACATTATGGGTGAGCTATGTTGTGAGATCCTAGTAAAGGCATGCTTGCATGTGTATTATGCTCTACCAATGAAATACATATTTTTTCCTAGCTTCATGTAACATAGAAGTAAGATGATTGGGAATCATATTTGTAAGCATTGCCCTATGATCCAAGTTAATATCTCTTGTATAGTTTTATGTATACACTAACAAGAAAAAGATGTTTTGATGTACGTAACCATATATATACAATGATGAATTGGTGCTTGGACTTAGGATATACTAATGTATGATTGATGCTCATTGTAAGAGCATTATTATGTCAAGTAGTAATAGAACTTGACATGCCTCTATGAAAGAGCCTTGCAAGTGACTTAAGTTTTGAAACCTGAAAGGGTATAGGATAGGCAGCAACCTAAAATAAATCACCAATGAAGGGAGCTTAACCCAAGACCCAATACACAAACATTAAGATCTTAGGTTCAATGAGCCAAAGCACATCATATGTTTGTGATTGTAAGCATAATAATATATAAATGGGTATCCCAAATGTGGATGCACTTGGTACACATAAAGGAACGATGAGGATAAGGTATATAGCTTTCAATGAACTTATAACAGAATAGTCTATAGGATACTTTAGTTATGTGGGTATATTGTGAAGTTCACCTACGTGAGTGTTAGAAATAATCGTCACCTAAGTAACTTGCCTAGCTACTAGAACACTTATGAAAAGCTAGTATATAAGACAAAATTTCAATTCACGTGTTAACAAACAAAAGAATGCTAGAAATGAAGAGGGTTCATTTGTGAGACAAATCTGGTTAACCAGATAATGTCGTTGGTGTAGAGGCTTTTCTACCATGTCACCTTGGTTAACTTTGATTTGTTTTCACTAAATAAAGATTCAAGTCTAAAAGAAATATTTATTTATGCATAATTCTTTGGAGTATACTCAAGAAAATGTTTTTTAAAACTATTTTTAAAATTTTATTTTATTTTGAAAATGGTGGGAATTTTTGAAACATTTTCAAAAAGGAATGGTTATTAAATTTTTTTGTGAAAAGTTACAATGGTTTAATATGTGTCTTTTAGTAAAAGACATGTTAAATAGTTGCAACACTTGGAAGTTAAATGCTATGGCTTATATTGAAAGATTGTGACTTTTAGTAAAGAGACATGAATTTTAGATACATAAACAATTACATTGATTCCAAAGAGATTTGACTCTTAAAAAAGTCACAACTTATAAGAAAGTTTTAACCTAAACTGAGTGGGTGTATATTATTCTATAAATAGGTTATTCATTTTGGCTATTTGTAGAGGACAACATTGCAAAGCTAAAGAAAGAACAATGAATGTTCTCTAATGATTCTCACCACCATTTATACAAAATAAAGTTAGTATTCTAAATACTACAGATTTAAAACATTAATTATTTTGAGTGCTCTTCAAATTCGAAAGTGTTTTTTGATTTTATCCGTGAATGCACATTACAGATAACAAGAGGCTTAATTGTATGTTGGAGATGTATCTGCTGAACACTACATCATCAAATTGAGGTAGGTAAATAGCATTTTAAGGATAATGATTTAAAAATGTGCCTTAAAGCCAACTTCAAATGTCATATTATTTAATATGATTTTGCAATATCATAATTGAAGATTTTGAAAAGTTATCTTGAAATTATGGAGATCAATAGTCAATAACAAATTCAAGAATTTTTCCCCAACATTCTTAGCATAATAGAAAACACCAAAGCTAAAGAAAATACGTTTTTTTTCATTCTGAGCTCGATTTTCTCAACAACCAAACTGAACTTTGGAAATAGTTATGGGATATTAAAGGGAAAGTGATATTTCATATTTGAAAAAAATTAAGATAACACTTTAACTCAAATTTCTGTCTTTAAAATCTGCATAAAATACTTATATGAGAAAATAAGATTTTAAGGATCTACATGCAAACCTTGACATAAGAGTTGCATCAATGAATAATTACTTTAGTAAATTCAACATTTAATGATTGCTTATATAGGCATCCCTGGTGTGGAAAGTATTAGTCATAACTTATTATAGAATTATAATTTATATGATGTATTGCATGCTATTATAACTATAATACATATCAAATGCATATCCAATACTTCCCCTTCAAACTACGATTTAGGCAAAACATAAGCTTGAATTTTACCAAGTAACACCCCAGGGCTTTGTAAATATGTCTGTATTTTGGTCTCAAAGGAGCAGTAACCAATTTCAAGTTTCTTGTGAAGAAGCTGATCATGGACAAAGTGGCAATCAATTTCAATATTCTTGGGTCTTACCTGCTGCATAGGATTTCTAGGCATATGTTGAGCACTAAGGTTATCACACATCATGTGTGGAATGGTTCCAATGTCTAAAATGAGTTTAGAGAGCAAAGAAGAGATCCAGGTAAGCTCAGTAGTTCCATTCGCCAAAGGCCTGTACTCACCTTAGTTGAGGATAGAGATACAATTAGTTGTTTAATAGTTCCCCATGAAGTTAAGTTGCCCCCATAAACACACATTGTTCTTCTACATTTTTCCTATCATCTTGACAACTTGTTCGAATTAGTGTAAGAAAGGAGACCTAACTGAGATGGTTTAGTGAGAAGTAAACCATGAGCATGAGTTTCGTTTAAGTATCTCATGGCACATTTCACAACCTGCCAATGTAAGTCTGTTGGTATAGCCATGAATTTATACAATTGTTTACAGTGAAAGAAATTTCTAGACTTGTAATAGAATAATATTGTAAAGCTCCTACCGCACTTTGATATATAGATGCATCTTGAATGGGTGACAATCAGATTTGAAAAAACACCTTACTTGATGCCATAGGACTATCAAGAGATTTACAGTCAAGTAATCCATTCTTTTTCTAACAATGTGGAAATTTATTTGGTTGGCTAGGATGAAAACTATCAGTGCCATGAATGGCCTTAATACCAAAGAAAGTAGTGCAATAACTCCATGTTTTATAGAGAAAAAGTGTAATGTAAATTAGTGATAATTTGTTAAACCTTTGTAGCATTGTTACCGGATATAATTATGCCATTGACAAAGATGAGAATGATCACAATATCCTCAAATTTGTGAGAACAAACAAAACGGTGTCATAATTGGTGTTAACACTTGTATAATTTGATATAATTTATCACTTCTAAAATTTAAAATTTATTCTAATTTTATTCTAATTTTTATTGATTTTAGACTTCATTATTATTATTTACATTTTATTGCAAATTTGAAGAAAATGAACTTCCAAAATTTTAGAAGCATATTGTCTAAGGACTCTTATAATTTAAACAAAGATTTATTTAAATCAAATTTAAATTAAGATCTCTCTCTATATATATATATTATTGATGATGCAATAACTAAAACCGAGTTCAATAAATATATACATATATATATCCCTTATGATACTCTCAAGTCTTAGTTATAATTATATATAACTAATATAATTAACAAGACTATAATACGAATTATTATATCCCTTATGTATCTTTCACATACCCTTTGTATTTTATACCATATTTACAAACACAATAGCTAATTAGAATTATATAGTTATTAAGAATTATTACTACTTCACATCTTCACATACCATATGTAACTTAGTAGAGTTAATAATAGCATAACTAGGTTATAAACAAATTATATAGTTATTAAGAATTATTACTACTTCACATCTTCACATACCATTTGTAACTTAGTAGAGTTAATAATAGCATAACTAGATTATAAACAATATATAGAAATGAGTATCTACAATTTGTAATAACTCATTCAACATCCCCCTTGGCTTTGATACCATAGGTGCACCAAGGATCTAAAGAGTTGATCAAAGAGGTAATACTAAATAATAAGATAATAAGATTAATAAACAAGCATATTATATTGATTAGGTTAGGCGGCTTAGCCGGTCATAAGTCCTACAAATATTAATATTAAAAAAAGAAAATAAAGAAGAAACAAGAAAACAAACTTAAATTATAAAATTATGGCTTAAACTTACATAAATCGGAGAATATACAAGAAGGTTGGTTGAAGGGAAATGAAGAGAGGCGGATATGAGGTTTTAAGAGAGAATTGCTTGTAATAGTTGAAAAAAGACTTGGTTTTGAATGAAAAAGAGCTCTCTTTTTATAGCCAAAATCTACACTGTTGAAGACGCTTGCACTATTTGGTGAACAATGTTTTGTTACCAACTTTATATTTTAAAAGATATCGTTATTGTTTGGTGAAAATTATTTTGTCTAACACCTTTTACTGTAGGAGATGCTTTGCACTATTACTTGAATAGTGCATTGTTGGCCACTCTTGTAGCCATTTTATCTTTGGTATCGACTAAATAGTACCGACTGTTGATGTATTAGAGATGTCCTACTGATGTCACCATGATGCTGATGTTTTGTTATTGTCACCATGATGGGTTTTGAACCCTTTTGAGACCCTATGCATTATGCTTTCAATAAATGGGATTTTAACCCTAATACAGCTTGATAGGCTTCTAACCCTGATACAAATGGATGGGCTTCTAACCTTGATACAAATTATAAGGCCCAAAGGCCATTTTACATAAAATTTTGAAGGGTATTCCAAATAGTCTTCTTTGTCTTTCCCAAAGGTGATGAATTGTTTTGTGCAAAGTAGTCAAACATTTTTTCTTAGAAGATCCTATTTTATCTTTTGATAATGGCTACATGATGTCTAGAGGTTCTTCTATTCTTGCTGCAGCAAGTAATGCATTTGTATTGGCCTATTGGATTTGGGCCAAGAACTGGTACTGGGTCAGCTGAAATTATTTATGCCATTCTTCCACAACTAGTTTTGAATTTGTTTTGGAGAAATTGGGTGTTGTCCACCATTTGATAATTTTTAGGTTATGTTCCTGTTTAGAGGACCATTGATATACCCAAGGAAGGCATGGTTTTGTAGGGAAGATACACAAGGTTGTGGACCTTTTTTCACTTTCACTCCTCATGGGTATAAAGAGTGTTTTGAACAAGTTATGACCCTCTTGGATTCCTTGTAGGGAAATAGAAGACTTCCACCATTGGGTATGCATCGAAGGCATTTTAATGGGTTTAATATTTTGAAAATAAAATATCCAAAATGAGGAATATTCTACCTTGGTTTATGATTCCAATAATGTATGTTTTGAGGATTGGATGAATCCAAAATACTCTGATAGTATTATGGGGTTTTGGTTAGGTTCCAAGTTCCATAAAACCAATTTTTGAAAATATTTTGTAAAGAATTCTTGTTTTGGAAATATTTTTGTTTCAGAAATATAAGAATATTTGTTATAAAATCCCCTTATAATTGTTATAATATTATGAGTAGTTTGTTTAGAAATATACTTAGTTGGTTTTGAAAATGATTTTAGAGATGAATCTCCTTTCTCTTTTATAGAGATTATGGATGAGGATGGCTCATCTTTTAGGATAATATTTTTGGAAGAGGTTTCTTCCTCTGTAATAACTTTATAAGTTATACCTGTGGAAGCTGGGGCCTCTATCTAATTTTGATCTTCAATATTCTAAATGGAATTCTAAAGGGTTTTAAGCAAGTTTGGAGATTTGTTTTCCTGTCTTTGTTTGGTTCTTGGTTTGACTAATTTAAACCAAGTGATAGTAATGGGTTTGAAAGAAGAAATTGTTATAGGAAGTGGTTCTTCTTTCCAAGGGTTACTAGATTTTAGAGAGTCAATGTGCCTTGAAGAAGAAAAGGGTTTTATTGGTGTTTTGTCCTTTTTTTTACTAGTATTGTTGGGTTTTGTGTGAATACCTTAGTTTGGAATTCTAGTAATGAATTTGTATCTTTAAGGATACTTAATATGTTTTTCCATTGAGGAGAAAACTGCTTATTTTGTAAAAAATTAATCCTTAATGAAAATAATAGATTAGATTGGATTTTGGTAATAAATAATATTGTTGGTGAACAATCTTTGTAATAAACATTCTTGTGGTCAGATTGTGCAAGGAAATCAACCCTTTCTTCCCCTGGGAAAAATGATTTCTTTTACTGGTGTAAAAGAAAGTTTTGAGATTTTTTATACTATCAATATAAATAATGCAGATTTTCAAGTATTGGTTAGAAATATGATTTATAGTTTTGTGAAACTTGAAGGTGCATATTTTAAATCGAAGAGCATAATATTCCATTGATACTGTTGATGAGCAAAATTGGCATCATCGATCCTGCAAATAATTTTGTTTATATTCGTAAAGCTCTCATAAGTACACAAATCATTTTATAGAAAATGACGAGTCTACTCACAAGGTCGATCTAAGAAAGGAATATATGTGATTATTAATTTATTATTCAAACTTTTAAAAACGAAATTAAATCTTAAACATCTTGTCACGATATTTTGGGTTTTATGTTTTTCTAATCTAAAAACATAAAAATAAACATAGATATGGATTCAATAAACATTTATGCAAATTTTATCATTCATAATAGTGGAGTATTTATGGATATAATAAGTAAGTTAATTATGCTTGCTCATATTATTTAGGTTATTAAAGATATAAATTGATATTTATTAATTATTTTTTATATGAATACCACCTTTGGTGGGGTTAGATATTCTTTGTTAATTAAAAAAATTCAATTACCACATATGGGTGCAGTCGATAATCAATTTGGTTAAGTAAATTAATTTCATTTTTCTAAAAGATTGAAAATGAGCCATTTAAATGCTACCTTTGGTGGGGTTAGACAGTTTAAACTTTATTCAAGATGTCCAAATTAAAACTAAGAATTTAATTATCTAAGTACTAACTTTCAAATTTTAAAACCATTAATGAAAATATGTTGTCAATACATTTTCAAATAATAGTTCTTATAAATATTTTTGAAATAGAGCTTCGCTCTAACAACCGGGCGATTGTACCAACAAATTAAAGAGCACTACTCTAAATGAGACCTAATAACTAAACCTTAAAATCTAATTTTCATATTTAAGTTTGTAATGAAATATAATATATTTCTCCCTAATATTCTTAATATAAAATCTTGAATAAAAACAAAATCAATTCATTTTATAGAGATTTTTACCTATTTATTATTTCGCAAGCATAACAATGTTATTATTGTATCATGTTTACAAACAACTAGACATGTTAAATTTAATCATAGACAAATTAAATATAACATATAAGAATAAAACATAAAAATAACTTTAAAGAATAAGAATCCTTACAGAACCTTGGTGCTAATTCCATTTTTGGAAAACCTCTAAACAGATTTGCATTTCCGTTTAATGAATCGAAAAGCTACAAATTTACAATAACATAGCTAGTTCTTCTAAAAAATAGAACTTTAAAACTAAAAACTAAAAAAAAACTAAAAAAATAGAGAGAAAGAAAGAGCTAAGAAGATGTTTTTGAGTTGTGATTTGTATAATGGGAGAGATGGGGTATTTATAGGTGAGGAAAAGGGTAAAAAAATGTGAAAAAATGATAAAAAAATGGGTTAAAATGTGTAATAGATGGTTGCTAATGTAACCGCTGATGCAAAATGGATAGGCACTAACACAGGTATTGGCGCTCATGCATTCGGCATGATGCGGTGTGGTTAAGCGCAGATACGCATAGATGTGCATTCGAGTTCAGCGTTTTGCAGAGGATGAGCGCAAACTTCAGCATTGTGTAGAAGGATGAGTGCTGATTTCGACGTTGTGTAGGCGGATGCTCGCAGACTTTGGTGTTGTGCAGGCAGATATGCACAAACTTTGTTGTTGTATGGGTAGATATGCACAGACTTCGGTGCGTTGGTTGGTGTGGTGTGGCATGGCTGCATGTGTTTCTCAATGTAGATGGGTGGCTTTTCCTCATTTATTTTCCCATTATATTTGTGAGGTATTGCCTCCAATATTTTTTTTTCAAGTCTTTAAGTTATTATTTTGAAGCGAAAATACTTGAAAAAGAATAAAAAAAACTCATGATTTTGAAAAGACAAATTTATATAAAAATATGATAAAATCACATAAATATAAATATTTTAATCAATTTAAGTACATTAAATCATGGTAATTTTTGTGCTTTTTAAGCACTCATCAACTGTCCAGATGAAACAGTGAATGTTATTTGATAATGGTGTTTTGGCTTAAAATGAATCTGCGAAAACTCATATTTTGAAAACATGCATGGAGAATGCATTTAGGATTTTATATCCTTTTCTTGGAAGTTTGGTTTACAAGCTTCATTTTGAAAAAAAAAATTGATATTTAGAAATTCTTTTTTTTTTTTACAAAGTTTCTTTGTTTTTGTTTATCAAAATTAGGATTAGTCATGATTAATTTACAAATTTTATAGTTTTGATTAATAGAAGAGTCTTTAGAACATGCTTCAGACTAAGATTTTCAAATGGGAAGAGTAGATACTTTTTGGATAGTATCTTTCTCAAGTTTTGATTTTTGGAGTTTCCTAGAAACTCCACAATATGTTGAAGTATGACCTTTCTTGCCACATTTGTAGCAAGTGATTATTTTTGAAGAAGCTCCTGGATATTTGAGAGATCTCTTATTTGGTTTTGAAGACGTTTTGCTAATGTAGAGTGTATTGTAGTATTTGATTTTAGTAAGAGAAATGTCAAACTATTTACAGTAAGAACTCAGTTCTTGCTGTGTTTCACGCATTTCCCTTTTAAGTTGGTTTTGTAACTTCAAATCTTTGTAGGTTTGAAGTCCTTGGTTTTGGGCGAAACTAAAAAAATTACTGTAAGTGAGTTGATCATAAGGGATTATGCATGTATTTCCCAAATTTTTCAGATTACCTTCATCTTGTTCTTTGTAAAGTGTCTATAAATTTGATCATTTTCCTTCTATTATTATTCCTTATATTTCTTCTTCTCCTCTTCATCAATAATCAGAGTTTGTTCTCTTGCATTAGGAGTTTTATTCTATCTCTCAATTCATATATGTTGTGATTAAGGACCATGTTGATAAAACCACCTGTTGACTTTTCATAGTAAAATCTTTATGTATATTAGTGAGCATATTCACACTACAAAGCTTCATCCTCCTACAAATGGTTCACCCAGGTCTTTCAATTCTTGTCCTTTCATCATAAACCCATCTAATGGTGTTTGCATCTCTTTACTAGTGCCTACTATAGTGCTCTATATCATGGTGTCCATCTTTCCTCATCCACTGCCTCTTTTTAGTATATCATTGACACCGATGCTCTTGACCCTCTTGACTTTCCTTTCTCCCTATTCAATAGCAATGTTGTAGTCTCCTCTCATAGAAATCCTTCTGATAATGAAGGTAAAGGAGGTGGAGAGCACTAACTTTATTGTTATTTTCTTATTCTTTTTTTGTATCAAAATTTCCAAAAAATGGTACTAAAGTTTTTAATGAAAATGTTATGCTGCTTAATTTTAAGGAAAAACCCATGGTATCCAATTCAACTCTAAAAAGAATAGTGATATTTTATAGGCAATCACAATGTTTCAAATTGTTTATGTTAGATGATTTAACTATTGCTAATTGATATTACATCAAACACACACTTTAAGCATGATTATTATATAGTACTATAGCAAAGGGACGACTAGAGACAATATCTAATATTTATTAGAATTTAAAATCATAATATTGTTAAGCCCTTGTGATAAAATGTCAAAAAACTAATTCTCTTAATTATGAGTGTCAATTTGCTCAAGGACTAGCATAGAGTAGGTCTGAAGAGAGTTTGATAAGTGATATTTTGTTCATATTTTTAGATATCAATTTATTTTCATTTATATAATTTTTATTATTATAATAAGATAAACTATTTATTTTATAATAATTGGAAAAATATAGATTTTTTGGATTTTTTTAATTTTTATTTGACAGGTGGATTAGCTTAGAAAAGAATGTGGATGCACTTGGAGTCCCACGCATGCACTTTATAAATCTCACAAGTTCACATGTGGTGACTCCTTTTTGTTCATCAACATGATTTTCTCAACTTTACATGTGAATTGCAATTCATCAGTCCTAATACAACTTAAAAATAAATCAATTTTTTCAATATAAATACAAAATAACAAGACATAAAATACAAACAGTATCAGAATTATACAAAATTTAAGAAAAAAAACATAAATTATAGAATTAGGTTGGATGCAATAATTAAGAAGATGAGGATTCAATAAGAAATTAAAGGAGTCAAAGTTCAAATTCAAGAACAAAAATCCTAAGATTTTTTCCCTTTTTTTTATTTTTTCCATCAATAATTTTTTGAATTTATTATTTTCCATAAACATTTAATTTTATAATTGATTATTGGTGATTTCAAAGCCCTAGATTTTGGTTACAATATTTAATAAAATCTATCATATTCTATTCAATTATTCATTTTGAGTATGTATTAATTCTTAGTTTTAATTATTGTATGAATTTATTTGATTATTTAAGTGTAAAATTAAATAAACAAATTCATTATTAATCAATTTAATTGATTGAGTACGTAATCACTTAATCAATTTAAATAATTAGTGACAAAATTGTTCACAATGAAAATTAATACTCAAGATAATTAAACTGAGCTTGTGTGTTTAACCTTGATTTAATTTGTTTCTTTAAAAATTAATATTTTTGCTACATTAAATTTAGAGACCTTATTCTAGGTTGCCTATTAAAAAGTGTTTGGATTAAGAGCTTATTTAGTTCAACAAATCTGTTAGAAAATAAAGAGATTTTTGCATTTATGAATTTCTATAAGTCGACATAATCAAAGAATAGGAGAATAGGGTAAGTCCATATAATCAAAGAATAGGAGAATAGGGTATCTTTGTGTTGATTTACAATATATGATAGTAGTAGAAAATAATCCTGCAATCGTTCTTTTATTTGAATCTTTATCATAATCTTTATATTTTATTTTTTTCTTTATTAATATTTAGTTATTAGATTTAATTTTCAATTTACAAAATCCCTTCTTTTTAATAAATAAGATTTAGTTTTTAAAATCCTCTGCGGGAAAAAACCATACTTGCTATGCATTAATTTATGACATCTTAAACAATTTAAAGAAATGTTTAAGTTGATTTTTCATCTGAACTACATCATCTTCTAGGTATTTTGTAAATCTCACTAACCTAGGAGCAATGATAAAATGTTTTGGACTTGTTGTATCTTTCCTAGCCAAGTGCTTTTTTAGGGGATTTGGATAGATTTCTGGAGTACATTCATAGAGTTATCTCACATAAAGTTATAGATTTATCTCTTGTATAGACATTCTGGACATATAAGCATATATATCCTTGGTCGTGATTTAGGTACCTATTTATTATCGCTATACTAAAATCTATTTCTAAGGTTATCGTTAAGATATCACTAGGTTGCAGACTAATCAGCAACTATAGATATCTCAAATATTTCTTTAACCCTTTGAATGCTTCATTTCAATGCCTTACGATTAATCAACAAATATTTCTTTTACCCTTTAACCTAAGGAGCATAACTTGAATTCTCTCATTCAAGTTAGTAAGGACAATCAATCCAAGAAAAATCAATAGTTAGACTCCTTGGGAGCATTAGTGAAGTGAGTGGAGATACAAATAGAGAAACTAGCTCTTGTAGAAGCAAAAGAAAGAATAGTTTCCTGATGAAAGCAACAATTGAACTCAATAAAGTAGGGACAATGAGTTTACTAAAAAATTAAGTCCCTAAAGCAATGTCTTGTTAAAGACGATAAATATATCTTGGATGGGAGGTAGTCTATTATTCTTTTCTATTTTGTTTTAATTTATTTTCACAGTTATAGTTGTTTTATGTTATTGTCTTTATTATAATTATTAACAATTTTTAAAATTTTAATTGTATTTATAATTATAATGTTTTTTGTTATTTTGTTACTCTAATTTAATAGTATTAGATTAAATAATAAAAATAGAAGGGGGGATCTCGGATTGAAAAATTAGAGGGTGTAAAGAATAATTTTGCACTACAGCATAAGTGGTTCTGAAACATATTGTCTAGAAATTTAAAATCTTGCATAGTAACATGCTTTTACCAGCATAGTGACCCGCATGTATTTTTTTACACTTAATACCCAAAAAAATGCATCCCAAACCCTATTTTCCCTCATTTTCACTCCATCAATCCCTAACATTCTTTACTCCAAAACACCCAAAAACCCTCAATAATCCCATATCTTTTCATTTTCTTGACAAACAATCCTATTCATATGCTTTTTCTTGACATTTCAATGAAAAAATTTGAAAAACCATCAATAAATTTTCAAAACTTCATCTTCTTGAAAGGGATGTTCTTCAAAGGTTATCTTCTTCAAAAACACAAGTAATAAAAAAAATTATGTCTTAAAATAATTTCCTGATTTTGTGGACTATTTCTTTAAATTTTTGGATTTAAAAGAGTTCCAAACCTTAATTTGAAAAAGTAATAGTGAAATTATTTTTGGATTAATTACTGTTTTGTTGTTTGAATCATTTGGATTGTCTATAAATCCCTCAGATTTTGAAATTTATGATTTAAAATGGCATCGAAAAGTTGTAGGGTTAAAAAAGAGAAAGATGCATAAAACCCCATAGAGTATAATAGGACCCAAAAATTTATTGCTAAGGCCAAACTCAAAATTTGATAATATCGTTGAGATAAACAAAAGTTTTATAGTGAAACATGTATAGATTTTGAAATGGGAAAATTTTTCCAATTTGAGAGCATTATTAATGTAATAGTAGCTCTAGGATAGATACGATTCATTAAGGAACCAAAAGCTATTGTAGAATCTATTGATCAAAAATTTATTGCCAATGTTCCCAATACTATCGATAAAAGGTTAAACTATAAGGTGTGCTAGTCTTGTTTGGACCGTTTGATATTAATGCTCATTATGATTTGAGGGATATAGGTCAGGATATGTATGATACTTGTTTAAGTAATGTGAACTATGTTGTAGTAATATAAAGCCTAATAGCAGAACGTACTAAGTGGGATTATGCTAGTGGAAAACCAAAAGGCTTTGAAGCTACATACTTGGGTAAAGTGCCCTACATCTAACAATACTTTGTTTAGTCAATAATTATACCTACTACTTATTACATCTATGAAGATAGGGAAAGGGCTATATTATTATATATTATAATGTCCACAATGACTTTAGATGTTGGGAGTTATAGTTCACAATATGATAAAATTATCTATTAACAACTAGCGATTGAATTACTTCTTCCCCAGCTCCTTACTGCTTTATGTGCAAAAGAAATATTGAAGTACCTAAAAAGTGAAGTGTTGCTTCAACAGGTGAATTATTGAATCAAGCATGACAAAGAAGGATGAAATTTATCATCCAAGTGAAAGAGTGACTTACTTGGAAATTATACCCAAGCTTATACTACACAACATGCTACATTTACAAACCAATAGTATTGTGATCAGGCTAACTATAATCATACCTTCTATTAAATGCATCGACTAACACTTAACCATCTTAGGATAGATTCAAGCCATTTAAGAAAACCCGAGAATAAAGGGTATGAGATCATCTTTACACCACATAAACAATCACAACTTGAAGAAAAAGGACCAGATGACATGAAGGATTGAGCTCCAGACTTTCTCTATGTTTTTTATGGTTTTTTATGATTTTTTATTGTTTTTTGTATTTTTTTATTTTGTTTAATTGTTTTTATTTTGGATTTTATTTTGTTTAATGTATTTTTATTTTATGTAATTTGATTTATTTTAATCTATTTTATTTCTTATTTAATTAACAATATTTATTTTATTTAAAATTGTTAAAATATTTGAAATGATAGATACACTTGAATTTCTACATCAATTATTGATCATATACAACAAATACGTACATTTTCTATTCTTTATCTTTAATTTGTATTTATTACATTAAGAGCAATGTAAATTTTAAGTGAGTGATAGAAACGTTAAATTACAAAAAATTGAGCAATTTTAATTTTTTTTATTAAAACATATGTTTACATTTCTACTTATTTTTATTTGTTTTCATTTCCATTTATTTTCATTTGATTTCTTTAAATGAATTTTATTTATTAATTTAGGGATATTTATGTTCATTGTTTATTTTTTAAAAGTTTTATTGCAAAAATTTAATGTTTTAGTTGATTTTAAGCAAATGATTGAGTCTTTGCATTGTTAGATTAATTCCTTGAACATATCATGGAGTAATGTTATAATTAGATTATATTTGTCATAATTTATGTCTGATAATGAAATATTGAAGTTGAGATAATCCCAAAATTAGTGTTTAAGAATCAAATAGTAGATAATACTTTTAGCCTTTATCTTTTCATTTTGATTGATAATACATTTTTTTACTCTTTTAAACACTCTTCTTATTATTTCAAATTGGTAGATAATCTCTATAGGTTTTACATTAAATGTTAAGATTTCTTTTACATTTGATAAAGTATCATATACATATTCTTATTGCTTAAATTGAATAACTTAAGTAAAAATTGAAAGTGTATGCCTTTTTCATTCAAGCATGACTTCCAAAAAGAGATATATGGGGTTCCTTAAAACTAATTCAAAAAGAGCCAAATTAGCAACTCACAAAATCATACAAAATATGTACAAAATGTACAAGGATATACTCTCTTAAAAAATTAAAAAAAATAAAAAGAGAGAAAAATGAATAGTATAAACTAAATACTATGACCTAGAAATTCTTCAAAGTTGTGAGAATGGTTATTACAAAAAAAAATAGAAAATACAATACCATAGAAGTCATTGCATTTTCATTCATATCTAAAGGCATATATTTGATTATTTTAATTGATACGTGAAAATAATATGTGATTTCTTTATAAATCCTTTCATTTGATTCATTTCATAAGAACAATGCTACTCACTATTTTGAATATTTTCTTCTTTGAGCATATACGAACCTATTAATTCATTTATTTACATAAACTCTATTCATATATAACTTTGATTGAGTGCTCAAGCCTATAGGATTAGTGTAATATTGAAAGTATGACTTGTGAGGATTAAAGTCAAAGAAAATTTGGATTCTTAAAACTGAAATTGGGTGAATCAATATTGATACATTTTTTATATGGATTATGAATTTTTTATTTTCAACTAATTTGTTTTACTATAAATTATGATTCTTTGGGATATTAGTTTAACTTATGCTTTGTATTTTAATTATGAACTTAAAAATAAACTATAAAATTAGAAGTTTTTCTATTTTAATTTTAATTTTGTTATTTTCATTTAAAAATTGTACTTGTAAAATTTTAGTTCTTATTTTATAATTTGTTATTTCTTTTAATATTTTTAGTTTGATGTTTATGAAGATCATCGTTGAAAGCCCCCACAAGACTTAAGGGTTTAAAGGCTTGTTGCATATGCTAAATGCAACTTGTCAATCAACGAAAATGATTTAGGATATTTAGGATAGTTTTAGGCCTTAGTTTTTTTATCATTTTCCTTACTCTGACTAGCAAGAAGCTAGTTGAGCTTAATCTCAGATATTACATCATTTATTTATACATTAATGTTAAAATAGATTTGTATTTACATAATTTTATCATTATTTTAATAAATCTATATTTTCAAAATTATGGGCATGTTTTATTATTTTTCAAATATTTTTGCCTTCAAAATAATTCAATTGATAAACACTTAAAAAATTATACCTAAAAGCACTTAATTACAATTATGAAGAATAAAAAATAACATATATAAGCCTCACATAGGTTCCAACAAAGCTTGCAAGAGGTGAGCAAAAAAAAAAAAGAAGTTAGAGAAATGCAATCTCACACGAGTTGCAACGATGTAAATTGTGTGCCATAGTGTGAGCTTATCTAATCGTAATTAAACACGTCTAGAATAAATGCATGCCACGATAGTGGAAAAGTGTGCCACAATGCACGACCACAATCTAGATTTCTCTTCCTTTCTCAACATTTGTTTTACTTATATAAAACCCTATCCCTTACTAATATGTGCACCAAAAATCAAAATTCCCTTTGATTTTCTAAATAGTTTTTGTAATTCCTATTTCTTAGTTATGTAGTAGCTTTTCTATTCAATAAGTAGGATAGGTAGATCTGTTTAGAGGTTTTTTTAAATATAGATCAACACTAAAGTTCATTACATTAGAAGATATAACTTAGATATTAATTTTAATTATATTCTTTTATTTTCACAATTAATTTTATGTACTATTTTGAATGATATTTTTAATTTACTAATCATTTATTAAATATGAGTATATTTGGCTAATATAGTATATTAGTTATGTTATTATACTTGTAAAATATTAATTCAGGTAAATATTTCTATAAAATAAAATAAATTTATTTATTTATTAATGATTTCTATAAATTTATTACAGAAAAATATATTAATGATATATTTTTCGTAATAGATTTAAAATATAAAAGTTAAATTTATGATATAGTTATCTAGATCTGATTTAAAATTGTATTCTATTTCAAAGATTTACTACAAGATTTATTATAAAAATATATATTAATGACATATTTTTCATAATAGATTTAAAATTTGAAAGTTAGATTTCAGATACATCAATCTTAAATTCAACTTTGACATGTTGAATAGAAGTTTAAATTGATAATCCCACGAATAAGCTTTGATTTAAATGGTTTATTAATTCTTTAAGAATAAAACATGATTTAATCGTTCCAAATTAAGTTATCACCATGAAAAGAATTTAATTAATATTGATTAATAATGAAATTGACCCTACCAAAAAGACTTTTTCATATAAAAATGAAAAAAATTAATAACCTTAATTTATATCTTTAGTAATCTAATTAATTTTGGGCAAGCATGAATAACTAATTAATCTATTCCATAAATTTTTCATTGAGTATTAAATATTTATTTGTCTACTATTTGTTGAACCAAATCTATCTTTAAATTTATGTTATTAGTTTAGATGTTTCAAACCCAAATCATTGTGATAGAATGTTTTTTTAAGAGCTTTGTTGAATTATTTAAAACCATGTAGTTCCTCTTTAGATCGACCTTAGAAGTATACTCCTTACTTTTTATAAAGTAATTCGTGCACATGTGAGATATTTTTAAATAAAAAATTCTTGTTTCCTATGCAGCACCATTCTGGCCAATCCCTACTAGTACTTTTCAAGCAAGCTTCACTTGTTGAAGGTGTCAAAAATTGGATCACTGTTTGGTGGAAATGATCGTGGTGCATGTATTTCCTACTCATTGATCGAGTGATTGCACTGGATGATATTTCCTATACTTCCTTAAGACCAAAGTCCAAGAAATTATGAATTTATACTTTTCTTTTTTTTTTGGAAGCGTAGAGAGTCCATTTTGTAGAAACTATGTATAATTCTAATTTGGATACTACAAGACATATCTACTCAACGGGTCCAAATATTAGAACATACCCTTGGTAGGGATCATGTTCCTAGTCAAGTATAATGGGATATGGCATGTCATGGAACAGAAGCAACTCGAGTTCACCTCACACAACTAGAGGGTCATCAATGGGTAAAGGTCATTCAGTAAGGGTAGAGCTAGCAAGAAATTCCAAATGGATCAAACTCTAGCTAACGACACCTATCTTGGGCGGTTCTCCTTAACTGGCCATGTTCTGGTCGACAGTGCTGGTCTTAGGTAACAAATCCTTGCCAGCCATATCCTGGACAATTGTGCTTAACTTGGAACTTGGGTCCGTCATGGATGATCATCTTATTGGCCCGACCTTGGATGGCCATGGGCTTGTAAGATGTAAGATAAAGGAGATCCTAGTCACATTCTAGTAATTTTAAGGAAAGAGAATGATTAATTGTGATTCTTTGTTACGAGAAGTATGATATTTGATATTAATTCTTAGATCTAATATTATGTTATGCATATGTGACTTCATATAGGGGAAAGAATAAACATGTTAGCTTATCCTTATTTGATTATGATTGAGATGTTATAGCATTATAAATAAGTATCTGTTGTAGACAGTTATCTATTGTAAACATCTATTTTAATTATCTACTAGGTTATCTTTTAAAATAGATAATACTATTTTTTGGATTTTTATCACTATAAGATAACTTAAGGATAATTATTGGGTCGATATCCCCTGAGTATGATTATACTACTTTTATACTTATATGATGATTAGATACTTATTAGGTTTGATCCATAAAACTATTTGGTGATTAAGATCACTCTTTAACTATTACATGAGATTATTACATGAGATGTACAAAATTATCCTAACACTTTTTTAATGTATTTTTGTTCTCCTTAACTTGGTGAAAAAAATGATAAAAGTTATATAAAAAAAAGTAAACAAAAATTGGGGAATAAAAAAACTAAAATAAAACTAATTTAAATGAGAAATAAAAAAGAAATAAAATGGGAGAGTGGGTTAGAAATGAAACGAAGAAAAAATGGGTTTTCTCAGCTATTAGTATACAAATATAAGTATTTAGTCTAAAGGAGTCTAATAACTACTTGAATGAAATATATATGATAAAGCTCAAAGTAAAGAAGGGGTTTTGAATTATTTTGTGTATCATTTATGCACACCTAAATTTCTTCCCATTTTTATCATTGAATTAAGAAAATGTTTTATTCATATCATTCCATCAAATTTTCATCCTTTCTAGGTTCACAATTCAAAAAAAATATATATATATATATCTAAAAATCTCTTAAAAGCATCGCCCATTATCTTCCTTACCAAATCTTAAGCAAATAATCCTCCATTTTTGATAATGAACAATCCTCTACAAGATCAAAACCCCTATAAATACATCTTCATCTTCTTCCTCAACTCCACCATTTAAAAAGCCCTCTAAATCGTTACAAACACCCTTTGGATCAAATAGGGTTTTGAGGTTTGATGAAGTTATATATCACTAAAAATTAAAATTTGAAGTTTTGAACTTAAACAAATATATGGGTAGTTTCAAGCTGAGACATAAATGGTTCTTATTAAATGCAAAATTGCATAGATTTTCACCAAAAGATGACAACTTTTTGAAAAAGTTTAATTCTATTTGGGAAATTAAATAAGAGAACAAGAAAAAGAAAAGTACTCAGATAGATAGGTGATTTAAGAGAACAAATAAAGGGTTTGATACAAAGAAGGCAATTAGAATGAAAATTTGAAGATGTGTGAAACCACTATGAATTTGTCAAAATCGATTTTAGATAAAAGAAATGAAGAAAAATAGAGAGTTAAACTTATTTTAATTTATAGGAATTTGAAGATGTCGAAACTTCAGTCTTAAAAGGCGTTGCACAGTAATGGTTTGTAATGATTTAGAGGGATTCTTAAATGATAGATTTGAGGAAGAGAGGTATTTAGAGTGGTTTTGTTTTTAGTGGTGGATGTTCATTATTAGAAATTGTCATTGAAGAGTTATTTGATTAATGTTTTGGTGAAGATGGTGAATATTGATTTTTAAATATTTTTTATTTTTATTTTTATTTAACCGTATTGTATGGATAAAATATTGATAGAATAATATAAATGAAATATTTTTTAACTCAAAGGTAGAAATGATATTAAATTAAATTTAATAATATAAATATAATAATTCTGTAATATATTATTAATTTTACCCAAATAAAGGCTATTAGTGAGACTCCACCTATATAGTGTTAGGAAGGCGAATATAAATCATAGATATTTTATAAATTGTAATATTTAAGTACAATTAGTTAATACAAGTAAGACCGGCTCCTAATTTTAAATGATTTTTAAATAAAAGTTTTACATTAAAAATATTATGTTATAATTAAAAAACATTGTTTTATTGATTGAAAATAAAATAAAATTAATAATATTTAAACTAAAAGGATTAAAGATACATAAATTATTATAAAAATTATAATAATACATCTTTAGTTTAAGAAGTAAAACATTTATGATATTTTGGCTTTTTTGTCACCATTTAAAATTTGATTTTTGATAGTTCTTAAACTTTTGATAATATAATAATATAAATTTATATTTAGATATGAAAAAACTTTACCGAACATAACAAAAGTTAGAGAAAGGGTAGAAAGAGAGAGAGAGGGAGAAGAAAGTGGAGAATATTTTTTTTACTAATAAAATATATAATTTTATTTTATTTTTAAAATTTTTTAATTTAATTAATTATATTTTTAAATTGTTTTCGACTTGTAGTATAGTCATATTAATTATACTTAAAATATGGAAATTTATAAAAGGTTATCTTCTTTTGTCTCTCAAAAAATTCTTGTAATTCTTTTTTTTTGTCGAAAAGATATTAGAACTTTTTCAGTAAATTAATTGTTATTTATTTTTTGAATAAATATTACAAGAATTACTTTATGACTTTTACATTTTATATAAATTTAGATATAATATAGTATTTTATTTCTCTCTGTCACTTTTTCTCCCTTTCTTTCTTCCCTCTTTTCCTCTTACTCATTTTCTCTCTCTTCTTTAATAATTTTTTCTCTAAATTTTATTTTTTATTTTTTATTAAAAAAGTAACAATGAAAAGAAGAGTAAAGAAAGAAAAGTTGAGAGAGAGAAAAAAATGGAAAAAAATGATATTGTTTTTTAATTTTTTTATTAATAAAATATATAATCTCTATTTTATCTTTAAAACACTTTAATTTTTAAAATTTTAACTTAATTGATCATATTTTTAAATAACATTACCAAAACCTCACCTCAAAAGCTACCCAACAAAAGCCTATAAATCATATATTACATTACTAAAATAACCAGCTACTCACAAATTGATAAAAGTAAGATCTGTTTAAAATTTTAAATTATTTTTAAATAAAATTTTTACATTAAAAATATTTTGTTATTTTAAAAAGTGAGAGCGATGTAAGATTAAATTTTTAAAATTTATAAGTGTCAAAATTTAAAATGAAATTATTCTATATATATATATATTTAATAATAATAATAATTAAAAAGAAAACCTCAAGAATGGAACTTACTGAGTCCTTCACCATCAAAAATGTTAAGAAAATGAATTTTTTTTTCATTTTTATGTTATAAATATAAAAATTAGTATAAAAATTCAATTATAAATGTTTTATATTAGAAGTCCAGTTAAAATTTTAAAAAATATCATAAATAGATTAGTGAATATACACCTACTTATTTTTTTGAGTTGATATATATTTTTAATTAATTATTGTATTTAAAACTATTCGAGTTCATAAATTTAAGATGCAATTGATTTAGAAAACACTTAATAAATCAAAATAATATATACATATGTGCTCACATGTTCTATTTTTAATAATATTTTTGAAGTTTTAGATTTGTAAACTACTTTCCAATGTTGGTGCGTTTGTCAATCACATCCAAAAATTTATAAAATTTTGCCATAATTGATAAACTATTGTTACAATTTTTCCGATGCAAATTTCAAGTTTTTAAAACTACTTTGGTCTGTTACATCAACTTCTAACTTATGTATGCTACATTGTTACATATATTAATACAAAAGAGTTCAAGATTTGATATACATAAGATAAAGAAATACAAATTTCTTAAAGATTCATCCCTTATTCATAAATAGTAAAAAAACAAACACTTAATAGATAACAATAATAATAAACAATAATCACATATAAAGTACTTTAAAAGTGAGAAATAATATTCAAACCAAAAAGTAAGGAATAAATATTAAAAGCTTTTAATCAAAATTTAAATTTCAATATATTGAAAAATAAACAATTTAAATTCAAATTTAACCAACCAAACAATAAAGCATACATAATATTAGATATAATGAAAAAAACCTATATTTATGTAATAAATTCTCTGGTTGGTTATGACAATCATTCAACAGTAAACAAATCTACAAACAATAAACAAATACAACTTAATAGAAATATAAATGCAAATACCTCTATTATTTGGAACTTCAGCACCAACTATTAATTGTCCCACACTTGTTGCCTCTGCAACAACTTAGTTGGACATACAAATTTGACTTTCCTCCAAAATCAACACCATACAAAGTAGTTAAGCATTGACCAAAGATCAGTAAAGTAAACTAGATAATGAACTACCAATTGTATGAAATACACTCAACCATAAACACTAACAACCAATTGTGAGAAATATACTTAACTACAAACCCCGAACAACTTTAAATTTGAGAACCCAACCGATACTACCCAACCAAATCTCACAGTGTTGTTCTCACAAAATATGTAAGGAAAAGCACTTTAAGTAATTTGTGATACATAAGAAATTTTAGATATAAATTTTGGCAACATTTTGGTATATATTCAACACAAGCAACCATCAGTCACCCTCATCGAGGATCCTCGCCAACCACCTCATTAGGGTTTTGGTGAGGGTTTAGATGAGGGCCTCGTTGAGGTGCCAAAACTTTGATTTTTTGTTTCTAAAACTGTTAAATAATTTTCATAAATACTTACATTCAAAACAAAACAAAACTGTCACTCACAACCTAACATACATACTAAGAAACCAATCATATGTGTATATAACATGTTTTTAAACACAGTATATCTAACTATGTACATTATTGATTAACAATAAATAACTTTATATAAAAAAAATACAAAAATACTAAGTTAAATAAAATAATGTTTTGTCCAAGTGATCCAACGAAAACATAAAGAACTAAAGTACGTACATAATATTTAATGCATAGCACATTATATATATATATTTTTTTTTGCTAATACATATCACCTTAGATTTGGATTCCAAATATTTGTTTTTATTTTTATTTATATTTTAATTTTGCCCTTTTATTTATATACTAAGAATACCCTCCTCAAAATCACGAATTCACCAAAAAGCAATCTACCCAAGTCAGGGGATTGTGAATGGTGGAAATCTTAAGCAGTTTCATGCGCTCCCTTTCTGAATCAAGTGTGAGCGCTCTTCTTCTTCCAGGTTCAGCTGCTTCTGCTTTTTCTTTTGGATCTTGCAAAGAAGGCTGGTACTACCTTTGCTTTGGTCTCGACCGATTGTTCTAATTTCGACCAATACCCTTTCCTTCTCTCTTCCTAGTCTTTGATTTTTGTTTCAATTCTGTGGTGTTTTGGCTAACCTGAAATCTTTTGAAGACTTGGTAATTTTGGGTTTTCATTCAGTTTTTGTCAAAGAATTATATTAAAAGAAAATAATTATTTAAAATCAATAATAAATCATTTGAAAATCAAATTTTATAAATAATTTGGATACTTTCTAAATTTTTTTTATTCAAAATGTAAATTTGGATATAATTTTATAAATTTAAATTTAAAACATTAATTAAATCAAATAAAATTTATTAAATGAGAGAAGTAAATTATAACAACTAATAAGTTAAAAAAAGTTTTAGATCAAACATTGTAACGTTTGAATCCTTCGTGAAGGATCTTTATGTCTTTTTTGCAATTTTCTCTATTCTAAGTGACGGAGGAAAGAGTAGAAAGTGAGCTTACAACTCATTATAAGCTTACTCTAATATATTATTATAACAAATAAATATTCACTGTGAATGTTATTTACTATAAATTTTATGAATAAAAATAATCATCGTTAATACATAGGGTAGGAAAATATAAAAAAATGATTTGCAATATAAATTTAATGCATGATGTGCAATTTCAAATATTAGTCACCCAAGCACATAGGCACGTGCACGGTCAACTCTGAAACTCACTTAGGTTTATCTCTGAACCATATATATGATCATAATATATATAATATATATAGTATATATATTGATCAAATCAATGTTATTGGTTCTATTATATAAGCTTTGAAACATAACGGGGGTTTAACTTTGAGGTACATGTATGGTAAAAAATGGGAAGCATCTTACATGGAAAAACTCCAAAAATAAATATTATGCTATGCTTAATTGTAGTTTGTAGAAAATAGTACGTTGTAATTAGTAATCCATATATATTATACTCCCTATGAATAAAATTATTTTCATGATGAAATATAAAAATCTTAAATGTCATGCAATATTTTTAATGTGCGTTTCATGTCAAAAATTAATACTTATTTTATATACTTATTTTATATACAAAATTCTCATTGTGTGTATATAAAATGTTTATAAGTAATATTTTATTTTATCAACATTTATAACATTTATTATATAAATATGTAATTTGATTTTGTATTTTATTCATAACATATGATATATGACAATTTTATTAAAAATAATGGATGAATTAAAAAATTAGAATAGAAACTCAATGGAGAAAGTTATTTTGCCACTAAACTTTGAACCCGTATACTTGATATTTTATCTCCGAAATGTGTTTTGAAATACATCAAAAAACTCACACCATCTGGAGAAAGAAAATTTTAGAGGAGGAGAGAGAAAATTGGGTGTAGAAAATGTGTGAGAATTATTGTTGCTTATCGATCACTCTCACCGATGGTCCATCGAGGGCTTGACGAGTCACATATAAATTTTTAATTTTTTCTTATTCGATCCGATTTTTGGTACCGAAATATTCATATATTTTAAAATATTATTTAATTTTTTTGAATATTTTAATTATTTATAATGAATTTTTATGGGTTTTACAGTTGATAGAGAAAAGATGTTGCTTTACAAGCAGAAGAAGAATCAGAACGTTAAGGACACAAGACTCTTGATTAGTATCAATGTCTTGGGTAGTGCTGGTCCGATCCGTTTCGTTGTTAACGAAGAAAAGCTTGTTACTGCTGTAATTGATACTACCTTGAAATCTTATGCTCGTGAAGGTCGTCTTCCAATTTTGAGCTCTGATCTCAACGATTTTCTCCTCTATTGCCCCCATTCTGGACCAGATGGTAATGAGCCAAAATTTTGAAAACCCATTTAAAGTTTCATTGTTTTATACAATTGTTTCAGTACCCATGTTGTTTTTTTTCTGTAAACTTTGAAACTTTTGGTGTTTTCTTTGAGTGCTTAAGCTTGTTCACTCAATACCATTTCGGAAATTTGATTTTGCAGCTCTGAGCCCATGGGACGCAATTGGATCACAAGGAGCTCGCAATTTCATGCTTTGCAAAAAGCCACAGCTTGTGAAATTGGAAGACAATGAAGCACAAGTGACTGCAATATCTCGAAGAGGAGGAGGGAGTGGGAGTTTGAGGTCATTGATCAATAAGTTCCTCAATCTTAAGATTTCTTCCCACTAAAATTAAAATTTCTATATTTATAGTTAGGAATGACGGTTTCTTTGTTTTTCAGGCTTTGTCTTCATGTGTTGATGAATAATTGAAAACTGTCGATTGTTGCTCCTTTTCTTTCTTAAATTGTTCTGTTCTGATTGAGAATGAGATTGCATGGAGAATAAATTTGTACTGTTTGAGTTTTCCCTTCAATAAAATTGCAAACTGCTGTTGGTTTCGATGTCTCTTTCTTATCTATCGTTTGAATACTTTCAACTTTTATGTTTGTATTAGTATCAGTTTATGATTTTGAATATCTTCAACCCAACGCTCTAATTTCTGCATTAAAATAGTAAAACTTTGACGCTAATACTTTTATTTTATACTTTTTATATAATCATATAATTAGCAATATAATTTTATAAAAATTATATCATATCATACAATATAATTTTATAAAATTTAATACGAAAACAACGTGTATAAAGCTAAACCATGCTTACACTTTTCCTAGTCTACGAATTTTTAATAATAAATTTTTTTTCTTTTATATTAAATTAAAATAATACTCTTTAATTTATTTTAAAATGTAATTAAAATATAAAAAAATTAAATATTAATTTAAATAAATTTTTTAATAAAAACTTATTTTATTAAAAAATATATAATTAATTTATCTTGTTATATATACAGTTTTTCACCGAATACTAATTACAATTTAATGCAATTCAATCTAATACAATTATATTTAACACATCCAATACCATACAACAAATATGTCTTCTTTAAAAATATATCTTTTTCAACAATAAAATATATTTTATTAATTAATTATAACAATTTTCGTATCAAAATAATTAATTAATTATATATTTTATTAGTTAATTAATAATAACATATTGTGAAATTATAGAAAAAATTTCAAATCTATTAACTAAAATATAATATTTATTATGTAAATTAAACGTTATATTGATACAAAATGTAATACTTATTGTCAAGACTACAGGGTTTATCTAGAGAGAGATTATAGATATTAATGTAAAACGCTGAATGTGTGGATCCTCATAAGTAGTCCACCTATTTATAGTACATAAATGGTACAAGTATCATATATACAATGTATAAATGTAAATACGTGTCAGGATGGAATAATTTAACCTAAGGTACAATGTGTCAGGAATCTAGGTCAAGTTTAAATCGTGTTTTCCATGAGGTCGTGCTGTGATTGAGTTCGAGATGACTTTGTGCTCGGTCTTTCTTGGGCTCAAGTTTCTATCGAGCTCGGTCTTTCTAGGCTCGAGTTGACATTGAGCTCGACGTTGATAGCGGTTGAGGCTATATGGGCTTGGTTTGTCTAGGGTGTTTTATCTTTCGTCTTGGATTGGACTTGGTCTGAATAGTTTTATAAGGTTCATTTTTTGGATTGATTCAGATGTTCAAACACTTATTTATAAAGATTAATTCTCTAAATTAATATATTCATCCTACTTGAAATCTATTATTTTCTTTGTCATTATTTCAAGTTTTAAAGTTAACACTTTCATATGCTATTCATTTATTGTTCTTCACATATTGCATAACAATTACATTCATTTTCGATTATCACGTTATACATAATAATGCATGTTATGTTACATATTTTTAATTTTAATATTGTGAAGTTTAAAATGTTTAAATATTAATATTTTCTAGTAAATATTTTATTAATTTTTATATAATATATTTAATTTTAATTTATTATATATAATATAAGATTAAATAATAATATTAAATAATAGAAAGGATACAATTTTAAAAATCTTTACGTAAAAATATATAATTAGTATACAATATAAATCAAAATAATATTTCATATCTTTTATTATAACTGCTAAAAAAAGAAGGAAAAAATAAATAATAAAGAGTGTTGCACCAAATTTAGCATTCATTGCATTACTAAAATATTGATAAGCTTTAATTAGTATCTTATTTGAGCAATTTTGGTGCAAAATTTATACTAAAATAGTGTTTTAGTTTCTATTCGAGATACCCTTGGTAAATCCTTTTATTCAATTAGTTACTTGTTTTACTTTTAACCTATTAAAAATATATTTTTTTTTTGTTAAAAAAAACATATATCTAAATACTTTTGATTATTTAAAAAATGACTAATGATATTATCTTAATTTCTGTATTATTAGCTGAATTATGAAAACTCACTTAAAAGAAAAGGTATCAAGCTTTTAAGAACTATACATTAGATGTAATATTTTAAATCACGTGTCATACTCTTCTTATTGAGATAGAAATTAAAATATGATTAAAAAAGAGGATCCGATATCTCTAAAAACATATATTTTTATGTTGTAATAAAAACAATTATACGTTGTATGAAAGTATAATAAAAATAAAACTCAATCAATTATTGGAAAATCAATCCTATTATAAGCTTAAGCTAGATGGAGAAGTGCCAAACATAAATATTGATTATGTATATAATGTATATTGAACATTTATAAATTCAATAATTAAAGTTATTATGATCGAATATCGGACCTCAAACTTTAATATTATTTTACAAGTTATTTAAAAATCTATTCTTTTAAAAACTTAAATTATTGGAAGAATATATAACGTTATTTTTATTTATTAATTAGTTATGGTATGTCATTCAACATATAATAAATTTTTGAAGAAAAATAAGTTACTTTCAGTTTATCATTGATCCAACTACGTTGTTAGGTTTCATCTTTTTTCTAACTCATATGGATTCAATTGTGTTTGTTTCTCTCAAATTGTATTACTGTTGTTGTAATGAAATTATTTCTTTTAGTTAGTATGCTGACATGTGTAACTATCATGATATAGTGGACTTTTAATGGAAATTTTGATCCATTATTTTTAAAATCTTACCATGATATACCAACGTATTTAGAGGAGAGGTGTCAAAGAAGCTCAGCTCATCAGTTTTGTTATTGTGCCTGATTTTGGATTGTATTAAACTGTTCGAACGGTCGGTGGCCAATTTTATCCGACCGTTTAGTATATTATTTTAAAACAAATCTTGTTAACATAGTCAAATTTCACCTCTTTTTTATATCAATATTAACTCTATATAATAAACTATGATAATATTTAATAAAATATTTATATATTTATTACTAATTTACTTAGAATTTAATTTTAAAAAATATTATGGGTACACGTAATAATTTGACTAGTAACAAACAATACATATTTAATAAGAAGTTTAAATTAAATCAGATGACATATTAAAGAAATATTATAAATATTTTATTTATTTAATATTATAAAAAGATATTATTAAATATGAAATATAATTTAATATTAAAAGTTTATAAATTATTTACCTAATCAATCTAAAGGATAAATAAGTTATTTTTAATTTTTATCAATTTATAATTTAATAACTTAAACAAAACGGCTAGACATGCAACCTATGTCATAACTATGATCTAAGAGGAAAACCACCGATCTACCAGACCACCTAACTTTTCACTATAAAAAACAAATATTTAAGTACAAACTCGATCTTATGTTACCCTCCTTAAGATACTGTCCCAATGTACCTTACTTACGAGCCTCTACTTTGTTTGCATAATTTCCACTATTAGCGTGAGCGATTTTCAAACCAACATTCCAATAAGTTTCTCCCTAATCAAATACGTTCCCGAATTAACTACAAAATGGTTAGTACAAAAATACAAGTTCTTGTGTATGTTCTAGAACGGATTTAATAATGAATAATCCTAACTAGATGATTCAAAACATATATCACTTAAATCAAATCAACTATCAAATACTAGATCAAAAAGATCAAGCACAAGTGCAATAAAAATAGTTTCTTCAAAGATTAATAATCAAATTAAATAATTATGAAATGATAATTAAGAACACATGCTTAACAATAATACATATTATATTGATAATTAGGCGGCTTTAGCCGGCCATATTGTATCTTACAAATAACATAAAACTTAAAACAATAAAATAAACAAACTGAAAAGTAAACTAAGAAACTTACTTATAAATAATTAAACTAAACAAAGGTTATGAATTAAAACAAAATCAGAGAGTAGAGAGTAGAGAGTATTCAAGGCTAGAGAGAAAACTCAAAATTTTGGAACCCCTTCTCTTCTGATCTCGTTCCTCTTAAATAACTGAGTGATGGCATTGTGGAGATGTTTTAACTATTCATTGAACAGTATTTGGTCTGCCACTTGATATTGTAGGAATCTTGATTACTGTTGTGAATAGTAGTTGCTTCATAATTCCAAACAGAAAATAGAAGAGTACATGGTCGGGTACCATTGCGGGCACCGTTTTAGGTTTTGTCGTTTTCTTGATTACAACAATTAGTTATCCTCAGAAAACATGAATGTGCCTTTTTATGGGCCTTAATCTATATATGGACACGTAGGCCCTAATTATAATAGTAATGGACGCGCAGACCCAATGATAAAAATGATAATGGACTCACAGGTCCGATAATATAAACAAAATGGACACGCAGGCCCATAGATATTAATGGAGCCATAGGCCCAGTAATGCTAGGTTGATTTGGGAGCCCAAAAATTTATATCTTGGGGTGAGGTCTCTAAATCAATTAAGTCCTCTTCTGTTCCCTATGATGGAGTAACTGTTTTATCGGGTGATTGTGTTTCATCCAAATCAACTACCTCTTCTTTTGGTGTTTGGGATGTTTGCCCAGATGATAATTGTTTCATGATGTCCAAGAGTTCTTCTTGGGTTTTGGCTTGAGCAATCAGAGAGTTCTATGTGCTTTATGTGCTAATAATAGTGAAGATGCTTGTATTTCCTACATTGGGTAATCAATGTAACCTTTTTGGGTTAGCCATTTCTCAACAGCCGGTAATAAGAATGTTTTTGGGATCATAAATGACGACCACTATTTCATTTGAAATGATCGTTTGATAGTCCTCACCCTTGTTGATTCTGGGTATAAGACCCATTGACATACCCAAGGGAGATAAAATTTTGTACAGAATATGCATAAAGGAGGGAATCTTGCTTCCTTTATTGATGGTTTATAATGTGATTGGAAAGATTCATAACTCTCTTTCACATGAGATATAAGAATTGATGAAAGGTTTCCGAATAGCTCCCACCATTGTAAAAACCAAGATGGAAACCAATTTGAATCAATATTTTTATTAACAAAGAAAAATAACCAAGAATGTTGGTTATCTTTATTCTGAATAAAGAATGCATTAAACCATGCCTGGTGATAATCCCAGTAGTTGTACGGAGTACAATGGGGAATGGAATGAGTTGTACTGACTGGGAAAGTCAGTTGTTTATAGAGATCATTACCCCAAACTGATGGAGATAAGATTTTATGGAGTTTTGCAGTTGAAACTGTACCTCAGTCGTTTTTGGGTAATGGAAATGCTTGAATTCCACACTACCTATAATTTCCAAAATACTCTGATAGTATTGAGAAGTTTTAGATGATAAAGATGGCCTGTAAAAAATTCCTTTTCCAAAATAGCTTTGGATGGCCAAGTAAGGATTTTGATCATTACCCCAAACTGATGGAGATAAGATTTTATGGAGTTTTGCAGTTGAAACTGTACCTCAGTCGTTTTTGGGTAATGGAAATGCTTGAATTCCACACTACCTATAATTTCCAAAAATACTCTGATAGTATTGAGAAGTTTTAGATGATAAAGATGGCCTGTAAAAAATTCCTTTTCCAAAATAGCTTTGGATGGCCAGGTAAGGATTTTGGTTGAAAAATTCTTTTTCTATGATAGTTACCACCTGAGTTGGTTGTTTCTTAAAATACTCAGATGATGATTTTGTTTTGGGAAACGAATCCCTTGTTCCTTTGGGAGGAAAATAAGTTGAGGACGAAATGCCTCTTTCTGGAATAGAAATTGTTCCAGATATTTTTTGTGAAAATATTTTTGGTTTGGAGGGTATGATTTCCAAACCTGATGAGGTAGTTGGTCCCCCAATTTCTGGGATGCAACGAAATGCTGTTCTGATTTTTTCAGAATCCATGTTTTGCAACCATTGATGGATGCGATTATTTAATTCGGAATCCTCAGGGGTTAATTGAGGTGATGATTGTTCCAATGTTTGGTTGGAGGATGATGATTGGTTATGAGTAACCTAAGACCAGGTCATGATGGGTTTAGCCGATGAAAGGCTAGTAATGGTGAGGTTTGGAGGTTCACTCTTCTCCTTCCCTTTCTTTTTCTTGCTCATCTTTATACCTGTTTTGGAGAAATTCTCTGGTTAGAAAATCTGGTAATGAATTATTCTCTCCTATGATAAATTCAATATCAAAATCAAAAATACTTAATAGTACCTGCCATCTGGCAAAAATTTGTTTTGATGCAATGTTTTTAACATCTTTTAATAATATTTCTTTTGCATATTTGCAATCAATTCTTAGTAAAAAAATTTGATTTAATAAATCTGATTGAAATTTGGAAATACAAAGCACTATAGATAGTACTTCCTTTTTGACAGTGAAATAATTCTTTTGACAATCATTCCAATGGCCAGAGGCAAATTGAACAATCTATTTGTTGTTATTCTGGACTTGTTTTAAAATCCCACCATAGCCAAGATCGCTGGCATCGGTTTCTACTATCTTAGTGAGTACAGGATCTGCAAGATGTAAACAGGGAATGTTTTGAACTTGTGCTTTTATCTTTTGCACAATTTTTGTGTGTTCTTCTGTCCAAGGCTCAGGGATCTTCTTAAGCCTGTTATGTAAAAATTTTGCTAACCTATTAATATTCGGGCAGAAACTTAATACGTAGTTTAGGCTACCTAGAAATCTTTGTAGCTGGGTTTTGTCAATAATCCTATCCGGAAACATGGTTGTAAACTGGAGGGATCTATTGATTGGTATTACTGTTCCATTGGATACATTGTGTCCAAGAAACCTAATATTTGTTTGAAATAGAGTCATTTTCTTGGCTGATAGAGCCAATCCACTTCTCTTGATAATATGGAAGAAGTTTTTAGATGTCTGATGTGTTGCTTGACATCTTTGGAAAATATGAGTACATCATCGATGTATACAATACAAAATTCTGACTAAGGATTGAAAATTTCATTCATGATCCTTTGAAACTCAGAAGGTGCATTTTTGAGCCCAAATGGCATAACATTCCATTCATATTGGACAAATGGCACAGTGAATGCAGTTTTGTACCTATGTTATGTGATGAGTGCTCAAAAAGCACTAAAATTACCATGATTTTATGCACATTAATTGATTAAAAATATATATATTTATATGTTTTATCATATATTTATATAAATTTGTCTTTTTCGGAATCACGGGTATTTTTATTGTTTTTCGGTATTTTCGCTTAAAACGTCACTTAAAGACTTCGAAAAGGAATCTTTGGAAGCAATACATCACAAATATATTAATAAATAAATGGGAAAGGTCGACAAATATGGAAAAATTGGACAAAATGGGTCGAAAAGGTCAAAAATGTCAAAAGGAGAAAATCACGCCGTGTGACCCATCACTGCCGCGCGCCGGCGCCATCGCCGCCGACGCGCGCGCGACACGGCGCCCCGTCGCGCGCGGTGCGCGCGCCTTCCCAGATCCGGTATTGGTGCCTTCCGCGCGCTTTGTGCGCGCGACGCCATTTCGCCACTATTTTTCACGTGCTGGTAGCCCCGGCGCGTCATCGACGTCATCAATGACTCTCGCCGTATGTGCCTTCTGGCGTTTTACCATTTTTAACATTTTTTCACCTTTTCTCTCCGTTCTCACTATAAATACCCCTTCTCTACACCTCAAAAACACACTTCTCTCTTCTTTCTCTCCATTTCTTAGCTTTTAGGTTTTTTTTTAGTTTTCTTATGTTTTAGCTAGTTTCTCTTAGTTTTAGAGTTCTTACTCTTTGGGAAGAAGCCCTAGTTATGTTTTTGTAATTTATTATCTTTTTGATTCAATAAATGGGAGTGCAAATTCCGCTTGGAGGTTTTCTAGCAGGGAATGGCATTGAAATCTTGTAAGGATTTTATTTTCTTTACTGTTATTTTTTATGCTTTATTCTTACGTATTATATTTAATTTATGCATGATTAAATTTAAGCGTGCTAACTATTGTAAACATGATATAATAATAACGTTGTTATGCTTGTGAAAAATTAAATAGGTAAAAATCTCTCAAATGAAATGATTTTATTTTTATTCGAGATTTTATATTAAGAATGTTAGAGAGAAATATATTATTTTTCATTACAAACTTAAATCTAAAAATTAGATTTTAAGGTTTAGTTATCGATCCGATTTAGAGTAGTCTTTCTTTTATTTGTTAGAGTACAATCGCCGGTAGTTAGAGTGAAGCTACATTTCAAAAGTTTTTATAAAATTATTATCTGAAAATGTATTAATGACATATTTTGATGTGGTTTAAAACTTGAAAGTTAGTACTCGGATAACTTAATTCTTAGGTTTAATTTAGACACCTTGAATAAAGTTTAGTATCTAGCACGCCCTTAAAGGTGGCATTTAAATGGTTCGTTTTAAATCTCTTAGAAAAAGGAATTAATTTAATTAACCAAATTATTTATCAATGCAATCCGTAGGTGTTAATTGATTTGTTTAGTTAACAAAGAATATCTATGCATGAAAGGTGGTATTAAATACAAAAGGAGAATCAATAAATATCGATTAAATATCTTTAATAGCACCTAAATGATCTGACAGCGTAATTAACTTAGTTATTATATCCTTAAATACTCATTTTATTTATAAAAGATAAAATTTTCATAAATATTTATTGAATCTATGTTTAGTTTTATATTAGTAGATTAAAAACACAAAACCCAAAATATCGTGACGAGGATGTTTAGGATTTAATTTAAGTTTTTAAAAGTTTGAATAATAAATTAAAAACCACGTCATTCCTTCGCCTTAGATCGACCTTGGGAGTATACTTATCATTTTACGAAATGATTAGATGCGTACTTGCGAGAGTTTTATAAATATAAAACCAAAAGTATTTAAAGGATCAGCGATGCGGTTTTCGTTAATCAAGTTTTAGGCGCCGTTCTTGTGGATGATTTCCGTTCGCGGGGATGGCATCAAAGTTTTTAGCGATCCCGATTTTGCTTTCGTCAAGTTTTTTGGCCTTGATTCTTTGAAGGAATAACGTTTTTAATTTATTTATCAAAATTTTAAAAATATTTTTGTGGTGTAAATAATTGTGATTTTTTTTGTTTTTGTAAAAAAATAAAAAAATAAAAAAATTTAATCAAATTTCAAATTTCATAAGAAATAATAAAAAAAATAAAAAAAAAATAAAAAAAATAAAAAAAATAAAAAAAATAAAAAAAAATAAAAAAAATAAAAAAATAAAAAAAAAATTAATTATAGCATAAATAGTAAAATAATTTAGAAATTTGAAATTTGAAGTAAAAAGTTTTTACCGTTCATGAATAGTAAAAAAAATTAACAAAAAAAAAAGAAAATTTTTAAATAAAAATTGTACCGTGAATAATAAAATAATTTAGAAATTTAAAATTTGAATTAAAAAAAAAGTTTTACCGTTCATGAATAGTAAAAAAAATTAAAAAAAAACATTTCAAAACTTTTAAGTTAAAAAATAAAACAAATAAATAAATAAAGACAAAATAAAGACAAAATAAAAAAAATAAAAAAAAACCAAAATTTTAATTTTTTTTCTTATTTATTTTAAATCATAATTTTATTTTATTTTTATTTTCTTTTACCTTTTTCAATTTTATTTTATTATATTATTTTTTATTTTTCTTTCTTTATCTATTTTTTTTCTTCTTGACTTTTATTTGACTTACTTAATTTAGTGTTTTTTTACTGACTTAATTAACTTAGATTATTTTTAACATTAACTTAGGTTTTTACTTAAATTTTCATTAACTTAATTAACTTTTTTTTAGTTCACTTAACTTAATTAACTTAGATTTTTTTACTTCACTTAGCTTAATTAACTTTTTTTTACTAACTTAATTAACTTAGATTTTTTTAACTTAACTTAATTAACTTAGATTTTTTTTAATTCACATAATTTTAATAGCATGAAAAATAAAGATCTAAGGGAGTTCTGTCAAGGAGATTAGTTCTTGGAAGCCTTTGTGCCACTAGTCTTTCCTGGGAACGTTGTTCTGTCTAGGAGGATGGTTTTTAAGGAAGCTGCCATATAATTCTTTCTGAACCTTCTTAGTTATCTGATTATGTTATTTTTTTTCTTTAAAAAAAAAACAAAAAAATTCTGAAACTACCTCCAAAATTTTAAAGTTTTAATTATAATCTAAGGAGTTAGTTGCTTTGTTTAATCTAGGTACAATTGTGTTTTTATGCCTTAATTATTTGATTTGTACCTAGATGTGGGTTATCTAAAACTCAAAGTATGCCTCTAGTTTTAAGTACAGAAAGAAATCTCTAAATCAATAGAGCATGACTGAAAAAGTATAGGTAGACAACCTTGTCTTACCTGAAGGTTTGATTGACTCAATGATGAGGGGACATTGAGTTTACTTAAAATGCAATGCCCAAGTTACGTCTTGCTAAGACGTTAAACTAAGCGCTGGATGGGAGGCAACTCATCATTTTAGGTAATTTTCTTTTATTTCTTTTATTTACATAATTATTTCATTTTAATTACATGTGAATAATTTTTAAATTGTTAAAACTAAAAATATTTGTTGAGATGTTAGAAGTTCACAGCGATTTGTCTGTATACAACTTTAATGATGAATATGATGGATGCTTTGCATTTTCCATTACTACTTGCACATTCTCAGGAAATAGGTAATCTTTCTTCTCTTTTCTCTTTATCTTTAATTTACAGTTGTTACATTGAGGACAATGTAAGTTCTAGGTTGGGGTGGTGAAAAGTTACCATGCTTAATTAAAACAAAAAGTTTTAACAATTTAAAAATAAAAAAAAATAAAAAATATACTTTTTCATTTTTTGTGTGTTTGGTTTTATTTCTATTTTGTGTGATTTAGTAATTTTTGAAAAAAAAATTTCTCACAAAAATTATCATTTCTTTAAATCAAATTTAAGTAAATAGTTAAGTCTCTTGTATTGTTAGATTAATTTTTGAAAACATATCATGAAATATTTTGTAATTATTTTTGATAATTAGTTAGTTTTTGTCATAACTAGTATTTCTTGATAAGAGGTAGAAATTATATTAAACCTAAAATCGGTGTTTATAATTTTTTTTTAGTGGAGACTACCTTTGTGAGATATAATTTGAGCCTAATTTCCTTTATTCAGAGTGAAATATATATTTTTTCTACTCCAAACACATTTCTTATTTCTTCAAATTTTTAGATGATCTCTATTAGGTATTAGCATTGAATGTATGAATTTTTTTCTCATCTTAATAGAGTATCGTATATTTATTATTATTATTTTTGCTTAGATTAAATGATTTGAGTAGAAATTGATAGTATATGCTTATATCTCGTTCATGCATGACTGCTACAAAAAAAAGACATATCTGGGGTTACACTAAACCAAGATCAAACAGAAAAAGCCACAAAATTAACCATACTTCTGAAATCCAAAAAAAATGTACAATGCATGTACATGGGTTGACTCTCTAAAATATATATATTGAGAAATATCTTGAGAAAAAAATAGAGATAAAAAATATATAGTATAATCTACATCTTATAACCCAGCATTGCCTACAAAGTTGTGAGTAAAGGTTAATTATAAGAAGGATATAGGAAATAATTCCACTAAAGAGTCATTGCACTCTCTTCATTTGTAAAAAGGCATATATCTTGAAATTCTTTCTTAATGATTTTGATTTATGCATGAAAATAATTTTTATATATGATATCCTTATAATTTATACATTTGATTCCTTTCATGAGATCAATGTTAAAATAACACTTTGAGCCTTTATTCTTTATACATATGCGAACATATTAATTCATTTCTATACATCAACTCTTTCGCATATAAAATAGTATGAGTGTTTGAACCCATAGGATTCAGTGTTTCGAGAGTATTGACTTGTGAGGAATAGAGTCGAAGCGAATTCTGATTCATGACACTGAAATTGGGTGAAATTAAATTGATACATTTTTGACATGAAATATGAAAATGATTTTCGACTAATTATTATAATAAATCATGATTGTTTAAAGAGATTAAAATAACTTATGCTTGCGATTTTAATTATGATCTTAAAGGAGATTAAAAAGTATGACACATTTTTGTGATATGTTGTTTACTCTTATTCTTAAAAATTAAATTTTGATTTTGTTGTAAATTTAATTTTTAATTTGTTTGTTTTTATTGTTTCTTTTGATTTTTACATTTAGTTCAATGTTTGTGGGTATCATTAATGAAAACCCTCATGAGACTCAAACTCGTCCACTAGGGCAACCTAGGGGTTTAAAGGCTTGTTGCATAGGCTAAATGCAACCGTGTCAATCCACGGAAGTGATTTAGGATAGTTTAATTTTTAGTTTTTATCGCTTCTCTTGCTAAGGGACTAGCAAGAAGGCGGATTGAGGGGTTGTGATGAGTGCTCGAAAAGCACTAAAATTACCATGATATTATGCCACGTTAATTGATTAAAAATATATATATTTATATGTTTTATCATATATTTATATAAATTTGCCTTTTTCGGAATCACGGGTATTTTTATTGTTTTCAAGTATTTTTTTTTGCTTAAAAACGTCACTTAAAGACTCAAAGGAATACGGAAGCAATACATCACAAATATATTAATAAATAAATGGGGAAAAGGTCAACAAATATGGAAAAATTGGACAAAATGGGTCGAAAAAGTCAAAAATGTCCAAAAAGGAGAAAATCGCGCCGGAGGCAGCCCAGGTCCGCCGCGCACGGCGCCGTCCCGTGGCGTAGAATCGCGCCTTCCTCAGATCTACGCGCGATGGTGCCTTCCGCGCGCGCACATGTGCGCCGACTACCTCGTAGCGCGCGACGCCATTTCGCCCCATTTTTCACGTGCGACCACCCAGTGACGTCATCTTTGCGCGTCATCGATGACTCTCGCCCGTATTCACTACGCTTTTCACCATTTTTAACATTTTTTTCACCACTTTTCTCTCCCATTCTCACCTATAAATACCCCGGCTTCTCTACACCTCAAAACACTGCCTCAAAACACACATATCTCTTCTTTCTTTCTCTCCGTTTCTTAGTTTTTAGGTTTTTTTTTTAGTTTTTCTTATGTTTTAGCTAGTTTATCTTAGTTTTAGAGTTCTTCTCTTTGGGAAGAACTAGTTATATTTTTGTAATTTATTAGCTTTTGATTCAATAAATGGGAGTGCAAATTCAGCTTGGAAGTTTTCTAGCAACGGGAATGGCATCGGAAATCTTGTAATGATTTTATTTTATTTGCGGTTATTTTTTATGCTTTATTCTTACATGTTATATTTAATTTATGCAGCGATTAAATTTAAGCGTACTTAATATTGTAAACATGATATAATAATAACGTTGTTATGCTTGCGAAATATTAAATAGGTAAAAATCTCTAAAATGAATTGATTTTATTTTTATTGAGATTTTATATTAAGAATGTTAGAGAGAAATATATTATTTTTCATTACAAACTTAAATTTGAAAATTAGATTTTAAGGTTTAGTTATCTGTCGATTTAGAGTAGTGCTCTTTTATTTGTTGGTACAATGTAGGTAGTTAGAGTGAAGCTACTATTTCAAAAGTTTTTATAAGAATTATTATCTGAAAATGTATTGACAACGTTTTTGTTAGTAGTTTAAAACTTGAAAGTTAGTACTCGGATAACTAAATTCTTAGGTTTAATTTGGACACCTTGACTAAAGTTTAAAAGCTCTAACCCTTGAGTGGTATTTAAATAGTTCATTTTCAATCTCTTAGAAAAAGGAATTAATTTAATTAACCAAATTAGTTATCAACCCAGCGTAGGTGTTAATTGATTTGTTTAGTTAACAAAGAATATCTAACCCATGAGTGGTATTCATCAAAAAAGGGAGAATCAATAAATATCAATTCATATCTTTAATAACCTAAATAATACGAGCAAGCATAATTAACTTAGTTATTATATCCATAAATACTCCATTATTTATAAAAGATAAAATTTGCATGAATGTTTATTGAATCTATGTTTAATTTTCTATAATTAGATTAAAAACACAAAAACCCCAAAATATCGTGATAGGATGTTTAGGATTTAATTTCGTTTTTAAAAGTTTGAATAATAAATTAAAAACCACATACATTCCTTGCTTAGATCGACCTTGGGAGTATACTTATCATTTTCTACGAAATGATTCGTGCACTTGCGAGAGTTTTATAAATATAAAACCAAAGTATTGGGAGGATCGGCGATGCCGGTTTTCGTTCATCATTATGGCTCGATTTGGATTTGCCAAAAGCCTGATTTCATATCAAACTTGGAAAATATGGATGATGAATATAGTTTTTGAAGCAAGTCTTTCTTGTTGGGGATAGGATACCTAATCCATTTTAAGGCTTGGTTCAAAGTTTTATAATTGATAACAAGCCGAGGAGTTCCTCTCTCAATCTCAGTAGATTTATTGACATAGAAAGCCGCACAGCTCCACGGCAATCTGGACTTTGCAATTAATTTCTTAGACAAGAGATCTTCGATCTCTTTTCTACAGAATTGCTCAAGATCACCATTCATTTGAATGGGCCTTACTTTTGTAGGAATATCCTTTTCATTAAAGGATGATTCATATGGTAGATCTACCATATGTTGTTTTCTTTCCCAGAAAGCACTGGATAATTCAGAACAGACTTCTTTTTCAAAAGAGGTATGTAATTTAGAGATTTTTTCTTTGATCTCTGGGTTTTGAAGTTCTTTCTCAACATTATGAGATTGAACCTTAGTTTTGAGATAGAGAAGGTCCTTTTCTCTATGATTTATCAGAAAAGAAATATCCTTTTGGGAGATTGAATGAATCTTAATGTGATTAAGATCCCTAGTTTTTTGTTCTTCTATGAAGGGAAAAATGAAAGCCTATGCTCCCATTTTGAAGGAAATTCTATCATGTTGGACATAATACGGGGTGATAATATCCATGAATGGAGTGCCTAATATGACTGAATATCCTATGTCAGATACTATGACAAACAGAGTTTTGATAAGGTATAGCCCTTTTAGGATTGATACCTCAGTTTTTCTAATAATACTCATTCGAGATTTATTGGCCAAATTAAGGCGTTCTTCAGTTGGTTTGTGAAACCTTCTGGGAACAATTGATGGAGAAATACAATTGAGATCAACTCTTGTGTCAAATAGAGCAACGGTTTCTAGTTTTGAATCATCGTGAAATACTAAGGTTATTTTAATTTTATATTTCCTGGTGGTAATTTTTCTCAAGTTTTGGATATCTTGATTATTTTGAGTAAGATCATCGTCAGAATCACTCACATAGGTTGATATTTTTTCTCCATGATTAAGTAGTTGAAACTTAATATCATATTCTTTTAATTTTTCTTTAAGCTGGTGGAGTTCCAGTTTAATAGTTTTGATTTCTAGTTTTAAGTCTTGAATTTGACTTTCAGGTGTTATACTTTTGTTCTTTCTTTTCAGAACAACAGTGAGGTTATAATAGCCTGTGCTAGTATTTGGAAGGTCAGAATTCCTTTTTGTATTTTTTCCCAAGTTACAGTCAGGTGATCTACGTACAATTTGGTTATGGATCATTTAATTTAAGGATTTTAGCCTGAATTTGTTTGTCTTCTTCCTTTGTTAATACATTAGTGTTTTTGGAAGAGGAATCTGAATTGCTGGTTGCAAATTCATCATCCTGGGGATTTGTTTCTTCATCTGTCCATTGTCCCGACTCAGATGATGAGGATGTGTCTATCATGAGGGCAGATATTTTGGCAAAGGTGTCTTCTTCAAGTTTTAGTTCGTGAAGTTTTTTAGACATTTTGCAGAAATTGGCAATGTGACCTTTCTTGCCACATTTATAACATTTAAACTCTTTAAAGTTTTTAAAGGGTTTTTTATGATTTTTTGAATCCTTATTAAAAAATTTATAAGGTTTTTATAAAAATTCATTCTCTTTTCAAAGAATGGTTTTCTTGGTTTTGAAAACTTATTATAAGTTTTACTTTGTTCTTTATAAGTTTTTGATTTTCTTTTACTACAAGTTCCCTCGCAGTTTTTGTCAATAGAGAAGTTTCCATCAAACTGTTTGCAGAATGATCCAATTTCTCTTTTTGAAACTTTAAGTTCCAATTTCATTTGTTTCTGGATTTTCAAATCTTGGCAAATCTAAAGACACTGGTTTTGAGCAAAACTAATCAGTTGACCGTAGGTCAGTTGATCGTATGGGATTATGTGGTTTCCATAAGTTTCGCAGATTTTGTTTCTGGTTCTTTCCCCTAAGAGGGGAGGAAGACCTGCTAGGAATTTTTCCTTCCAGAAAGGTTGAATAGAGTCATTTCTTATCATAACTCTAGACAAGAATGTAATTTTATAGTTCTGAAAATCATTCATCTTCCTACATTTTATGTTGGAAAGAAGATCAGCATTTTTATCATTTAAGTGGGATGGATCCCTCATGAAATGGTGTGATATGGTGAAGAGTAATGTGGAGACTGCATCCTGTATAAGAGCTCCTTGATGGGAGAGTATGGGTACACCACATTCATCAGTCAATATCGCATTGCAAATGTCAGACTGTTGTTGTTTTAAAAGATGATGATCCCACCATCCTTTTAGTTGGCCTGAGAAGCCAGCTATTAATAATTCAACAATTGTTTTATCAGTTGTACCTATTTGGGTTTTATAAGCATTTGACGCCATGGTCATCTACTGTAAGATATTTAATACCTCATGATCTGTCATTCCATCAATGTTCTAAACATAGATAGAAGACACGTTATATTTAGATTGGACCAGCTGATTAGGTTGGGTTCTTATGGTGTGAGGATACCTAACTGGGCTAGGGTCTTGCCAAGCTAATTTTTGAAGGTGAGGAGTTGGTTCTGGAATGGATTCCAGGAAACTATCCTCAGATGATATCTCAGATCCTAGTTTGCTAAGAATACTAAGATCCTGTAATGGTTTCTGGGTTTGTTTTGAAGTTACTAGTGACTCAGGAACAACCATTCCTATGTTTGAAAATTGTTATTCTAATTGGGACCTAAGGGTACTGTTCCAATTTTGAAGTTTTTCAAATTTTGATGTTATTTCTTCCTGGGCTGGTTTGGAGACCTGGAAAGGTTTGAAGATAGGGTTCTTAATTATTCTATCTGTTTTTGATAAGAGGTAGAGGGAATATCTACTTTTAAATTTTTCTCTATCCTAATTAATTGTTTACCTAAAGTACTTAGGCTGATGTTGGTATAGTTATTTTGGGTAACTATGTTTTTGAGGTTGACTGCCTGGTTCTCTTGAGGGTTCTTAAGAGGGAAGGCTTCTACCTGGCTATCCTGGTATGGGATGGTAATAGGTCTTAATAGAGGATGTTCAACCTCTACTGCCCCATCCAGAGTTTCCCATATAGGTAACTTCTTTTTTGTTTTGATCATGTTAACTTCGTCAACTAGATCCTCCGTTTCTTCTAAAAACTTATCGAAGTAATCTACTGTGATTTCAAGAGGTTTGATTTCTAAAAAGGTTTTAATTTATGGAGTCAAAACTATTGGATTTGTAGGTAATGGCTCTACTGGTTCATCCTCTAAGAGTATATCAAAGTCAGCTTCTGTGACATCCGAGATACTAATTAAAGGAAATGATTTATATCATGGAACTATAGCTATAGGTTCTACAGTAATGTTGACTGGTTTAGGGTCAATGTAACTATAGGTTCCAGTTTCAGGTCCTGAATAGTAACTAGTAGGTTACCTATTAAGACAGTTGATGGTCTGACTAAGTCTACAGTTTCCGCTGTTTGATCAACGTCAACTAGTGATAGCGATCTATCTATGCTATCCTGGGTTTGGGTAATAATGTGATCTTGTAATGTTTCTACAGACTTAGGGTTTTTCCTATCTGTATGTTTTGATTGATGAAGATCTATTGAATCCTATTTCAATATTTCCATTTTTATACCTTATTATCTCAGAAAGTTTTGTGTGTTGTTCAACTACTTCCTGGGGGTTGCTATCAGATATTGGTTCGGATATTCCTTTTAGTAACCACCTATCTGGGTATACCATACCATCCCATTTAATTGGTCTAGGTATTGTGATATGGGATCTAGACAGATCTGTCTGTAATAATAGGGTTTCTCCTCTGGTAGGGTTATGAATGTTTCCTATATCCTAAGCAGACGTCATAATCTTATAATGAACTTTAAACAATAATGCTACCTTAGTATTATGAGTTTGGATTTGAAGAGTTAATGTTTTTAATATTTGGGGATCTGTAATAGATGCTACTATGTTGGGGAAACAATTAAAGGATATAGGTCCTAAACCTAAACCTGTTTCTACTGTTCCTAATAAAGACTCTTTGAAGTCTGTTAGTCTAGCATATCTTAAGACTGCTAGTGTTGATGAACTTAACCATAGTCAGGTTAAAGGTCGTAATCCAATCTGGACTAGGCCTATATGTACATGTTTGAATTTTTTATCAAAATGTTTTTGTAATGATTCTTTTGAAAGAAGTTGGATTGATTCAAAAGGTAATGAAAGTTGAAGATCTCTTTCATCGATTTTAATAATATAATCTGTTTTGAAAAGATTCATTAGTTGTGTTTGATAAATGTGGTTTTTATTGATCTTTGGAACCTTCCAACGATCAATAGTTTTTTCAAAGTTTTCAATAGTAATCTCGTTACTATTGGTAATATAAGATTTATTTTTAGAAGATGATGAATTTTGGTTTAATAAAAGTGATGATGCAGAAAAACTTTTATGAGACATGTTTAAGTGAAAAATGAAATATAAGTTGTAAACAATATGGAAAATTAATTATCAATACACTATGTATTGCATGGTAAATATGAACAAATAAATAGCAGTCTATTAATAACAAGCAAGATACAGAGTATATGTTTTGAAATTTGAGTCATGGAATTATTTTAGATAAATTATACATGAAATATTTAACATTTAAGTTCTTGTTCTATCTCTTATAAGAATACTTATAGCTTATAACACTTACCTAATAGACTTGGTCGTTTTCTAAAACCACTAGTATTTATAAGGTATTATTGCCCTGGACGCCATTACCTCGGCTTAAGTGGGACTTACAACCCTTCACCCAGATCGAAGCATTTCTGCAGCAACCTTACCTTATCTACTAGAGTGACCAGTTAAGTTATATGTATTAGTACAAGCTAGTACTGAAAAGAGAGATGGATGTTTTGAAAACACAGAGAATAATATTTATGAATGTTAACTACCTTATGTATTTTCTATATAAATTAACCCTTTGGCTCTGATACCATAATGATGACAGATAGGCACAAAGTTAACAACTTTTTCTACCACAGGTGCAATAGTTCTTTGTGCATAAGTAGTAACAGTAGGAGTAGGGTTTAAGGACCTTACAAATATGGTCTTTGATGTTGAAGGTGTTGACTGTTCATCTATGTATCCAAGACCTCTCTTATCTCTATGTAGCTTTCCATAGTCTATGTCTTTGGCCAATTTTGTAGCACCTATGATCAAATTCCTCACCATCTCTTTAGCAATAATCAATTCTTGCCTAAGCCTTTTGTTTTCCTCATTGGTTTCTACAAGTTAGATTCAGGGCATTAATATGTTCAAATAATTCGTTTTTATCTTTCTTTAGGCTAGAGAAATTTGTTTTATGAACATTGATGATATCATTAAGTTTAGTTACTTCCACAAGTAGTTTATCTCTCTCTTTCTTGGCACCTAGACAATCCATGAATAGTTCCTCATAATTTGATACATTAAACTTAGACAATAAGAAAGAAGAGTTTACTTCCTCATTTTCTTCATCTGAGCTAGAGTCAGAGTCATTGTGGTGTGCTTTGGTAGTTACGATGAAGGCACGATAGTTAGTGTCATCATCTTTTGAGCTACTAGCACTATCCTGCTCACTTTCTATGCCACTGAGTGTAGCATTAAAGGCATTTCCAAAATTCTTTTTGTTGTTTGCATATTCTATATAAATATGATCAAATCCCCCAGGAGTACAGCATTGAGGAATAGTGAGCTTAGTTTTCTTACCATTAGAGTTAGAAGGCTTGATTTCCCTTGACTTTCGATCCCTCGAACAACTAGATTGTCCCTTGTTAGATTTATTATTCTATTGACCCTTCATTTTCAGGACCTTTTTCAATTTTCGTGCTAGTGAGACTAATGACTCATCATTGATATCCTCATAACTATCATAGATATCCATTTTGGAGCTTTTGAATGCCACATCCTTGATTTTCTTGGGTGGATCAAGTGTAAGCTTATAGGTTTGGATTGACCCAAAAATTTCATCAATGTTTAATGTGTCCACATTCTTGCTTTCCTCAATCGCTGTAACTTTCATCTTGTAGTCTGTTGTTATAGAACTTAAAAGTTTGTGTACTTATATTGGTTGTGGAATTTTCTCACCAAGGTTAGAATAAGCATTCATGATATCATAAAAGTGAGCATAGAATTGAACAAAAGTTTTAGTGTTGCTCATTTTAATGGAATCAAACTCAGATGTTAGTAATCTTAATTTTTTTTTGTTTTACTTCGAAAGCTCCCTCCCTCATGAGCAAGAGCAAATTCATTTCATGCATATTTAGTAGTCTCACAGTTGGAGATGTGACGAAACTCAACCATCGACATTGTAGCAAAGATTGAGCCTAGACCCTTTTGGTTTGCCCCACTAAAGGTGCTTCTTCAGTGGTCCAATATTTTCTTAACTTTACTGTTTTTTGTTACCGAAGGTGGTTCTCAACCATCAATAATAACATCATACACTTTTTCATCTTGTTTGAGAAAGGCTTTCATTTGAGCCTTCCAATAAGGGTAATTATACCCATTAAGGAGTAGGGGTTTAACAGATGACCTATCGTCTTTCATTTGGTCTATAAGTAAGAGTGTGTGTCCCTAAGGATCAAACTCACTAAGTGTCTACTGTTAGCTATAATACCAATTGAAAGTTTATAAATTATGAACCTAATTAACCTAGAGGGATTGGATAGGTTATTTTCGATTTTTATCAATTAATAATTTAATAACCAAAACAAAGTAGTCAGGTATGCAATCACGTGTAAGAATAAAGTGTGGAAATAAAAGAAAAACAAACAATTATTTAGGTGGAAACAACCTATACCACAACCATAACCTAAGAGGAAAACCACCGGTCCATCGGACCACCTAACTTTCCACTATGAAAAACAAATGTTCAAATACAAACTCTGTCTTATGCTACCCTCCCTAGGATACTGTCCCAATGTACCTTACTCACGAGCCCCTACTTTGTTTTCACAATATCTAATATTAGTATGAGTGATTTTTCAGACCAATGTTCTAATAAGTTTCCCGCCAATCAAATAAGTTCTCTAATTAATTACAAAATGGTTAGCACAAAAACACAAGTGTCCATTTGTATTCTAGAGCAAACTTAATAATAAATAATTATAACTAGATGATTCAAAACATATTTCACTTAAATCAAATCAACTAGCAAATCTTAGAGCAAAAAGATCAAAAGCACAAGTTCAATAAATTTTTTCTTTTAAGATTAATAATCAAATAAATAATTATGATACGACAAACATAATTATTTGATCTAAAAATTCAAGAACAAAAATAAATAAGAAGATGTAAGAACACATGATCAAAATATCATAAACTAATCAGGCTTATTAATCAATCAAACATAACCACCAATATTTGATAGATTAACTAAATAAAGAAGCCTAAATAATTATGATCTTATATTTACAAAACAAGAGAGAGAAATTAAATAGAAGAGAATAATGCTCTTGTGTGGTTGATTGAAACAATGAGCAATGAGTTTTATTTATAGGAAAAAGTAAAACCCTTAATCCTATATAATTGATAATATTTACTAGTTAAGAAGACTTGTAATTTAAGCTATAATTTACAGTATATCTTATCTAATATTTTAGCATATATCTTATTTTATATTTTAGTAACAAAAATAATACTAGATTTATGTACTATTAAATACGTTAGTGCAATTTTATATGTTATAGTTATAATCAATATACTTTAAGTACAACTATATGAAATTATGATATTTCTTCGACTTTGCTTAATAGACTTAATAGTGAGCTAAAAAATATTTAAATAAAAATATATTGTCCATAAAAATAACCAACACTTATAATTATTATAAATATATATATATATATATATATATTCCATATGCACAAATATCAACTTATAAATATGTATGATATCCCACAATTTAATGTATGTTCTCTATTATTCTACTAAGCTTCAATTTACTATGTCAATTACAAGAAAATTGGCTTAGGTGTCAAAGTGGATTTGAAACTATTAGGGTCTAAACTTCAGTGAAAGTCAAGAACACAACAAGGAGACATTGGGTTCAATATCTAGTGATTTATTGGAAAACATTTAGTGTCCTAGTTGATTTGAGCTAATGAACAACTCAAGAACATAACCTTCTACCTAGATAAACAAACTTCGCTAAATCTCTTGAGGATATCACCAGAAATTGCTAGTATCAATGGTATACTTCCAGCTTTTAATATTTTACTTTTGGCATCTAGATTTATGTAAGTGTTACGTGAACTCTATGGGGCATAATTGTTACCAACACATCTATCTTCAAAACTTCAAATAAATTAAAGAAGTATCAGAAAAATGTTGGCTATAGAATACTTGTTTTATTGGATTTATCATTTTGTCATCCTACCACAACACATCGAGAACCAGACTTATATAAAGAAAAATAATTGTCGATCGTCGGGATGCAATTCCATGCATCTATAATGGCTATAGGTGCACATCCCCTACGATACAGAGGTGACTAACCCTTCTACATCAAGTGGTGATGTATATCAATCCTACTAAGTCTATCAGAAACAATTTCACCATAAGTCTCCCACACATGAGTGTTGCCTTTGGTAGCTCACCTGGTTCATTCCCACTTGCCAAACCAAAGCAGGTAGTTACTATACAACATGGGATCAAGGATAGTATCATTATACTACTCTTTGATCTAACCCACGCTTGGATCATATATGCAAGGAAGTCTAGATTGGTAAGCTAAAAAAAAGTGGAATAAGAAGACAACGTATACTCAACACTCTAGATGATGTCAACCTAGGATTTAAAAGTGATTGTCACTAGGCTAGCACCTAAGAAACACTCTATGCTTGCAAAAGTCAACCAAGCAAAGGGCTGGGAGATTAAGAGGCTCCAAAGAGAAACACCTACAAAGTAAACAAGCCAACACTTAGAAAATATTTTAAATACATTTTCAGAATATATTAGAAGTTAGACTCAACAAGATCCATGCGTTACATTTTCCACTAAGTGCATGTAGAAATCCAAAATGAAAAGAAGTTAGACATTGAGCACATGGGAATGACACATTGACATATCGGTAAAATAGTGCTCACGACCCACTGGTTGTCCAAGTCATGGTCAAATTACCTCATCCGTCTAGACCTCAAACATGTAGAAGGCAAGCGACCCAACTACCATGATGGCTCTTCATTATCCAACCAATAGACTAGCCATCCAATCATTGGCCAACCAGTCGAGTAGCCACCATATACCTAGCCATCACTTGCATCAATGGTAAACTATTTTTTATCATATCGTGCAACATATGACAAATCCAATACCATTAATAGAAAGCTCGTCGTCTAATTTACTTTCCACCAAATTTTGGGCTTCATCAAACATCTATAGAGGTCGTATGTGCCCCAGGTGGCACCAAGGAGAGTGGCCATGAAAATAAATCTTTCTTCGGTAGAATAGATCTAGTGTAATATGAACCAACCATTAGATCTAGCGTAACATAAATTGATTTTGTTCACCATGATTTATACCAATTCTTAGAGATTTGCGAGCGGTTTCATGATCCTCAAGCTAAAATGATCATATCCATGTAAACCTTCTCACCAATTGATCGGCTGACCAACCATGGTCTGATCGGTTCAAATCTGACCAAAACTTTTTGGACTGGATCGGTCCCCCAATTCTAGTCTCTAGTTTGCAACAACATGTGACTTTTTTCATTACAATGTTCACGACTCAATCTCTCTATCCGATGATCAGATTTAAGAGTAGGATATACCATTAGAAATATCATATCTCTCTAACATCCTTAATATAAAATCTTGAATCAATGAAATCAATTCATTTTAGAAATTTTCACCTATTTAATATTTCGCAAGCATAACAACGTTATTATTATATCATGATTATAAATGACTAGCACAGCTTAAATTTAATCACAGACAAATTAAATATAACATGTAAGAATAAAGCATAAAAATAATCAGAAGAAAATAAAATCCTTACAGAACTTCGACGCTATTCCCGTTGCTAGAAAACCTCCAAGCGGAATTTGCACTTCCATTTATTGAATCAAAAATCTAAATTATTACAAAAACATTACAAGTTCCTCTCAAAAAGAGAAGAACTCTAAAACTAAGAGAATTGAACTAAAAACTAAGAGAACAACTAAGAAAAGCTTAGAAACTAAGAAAGAAACTAAGAAAAACTCAAAAACTAAGAAATGAGAGAAAGAAAGAAGAGAGAAGTGTGGTTTTGAGGTGTCTTTTGAAGTGAAGGGAAGGGGGGTATTTATAGGTGAGGATGGAGAGAAAAAATGAGTAAAACAATGTTAAAAAAATATTAAAAAATTAAAAAACGTGTAATGGAAATGCTGAGGTCATCAATGATGTCGGCGATGACGTCATTACCGCACGTGAAAAATGGGGTGAAAACGCGTTGGCGCGCGGAGAAGCGTATTAGCGCCGCGCGCACGCTAGGGGCTATCATTCCGCTGCGTGAACAGATAACCGCTGCAGCGATCGCTGCGTATGAACAGTACCCCGCTGCGTAGTCTTCGACGTAACGCATCTGCATTGATTTGTAAGGCCCAGGTCTTCGGGCGCGCGTTTTTCTTCTTTTTGACATTTTTGACCCATTTTGTTCAGTTTTTCTATATTTGTTGACCTTTCACTATTTATTTATTGATATTTTTGTGATATATTGCTTCAAGTATTCCTCTTTGAGTCTTTAAATTGCGTTTTTAAGCCAAAATACCTGAAAAACAATAAAAATACCCGTGATTCCGAAAAAGACAAATTATATAAATATATGATAAAACATATAAATATATATATTCTTAATTAATTAATGAGCATAAAATCATGATAATTTTAGTGCTTTTTGAGCACTCATCAAGAGACATCAACAATTACATATGAACTACATGCATACTCAGATTATACAATTAGAATTCCATGCCTACCAAAGAAGGCTAAAAAGTCTTAGAGATTGATGTTGATGAAATTTTTATCAGGTAGGCACGACAAAGTGTCAATAGTTCACCTCAAAATTTGACTAGTAATGATAAATATATAATTATAGTCGGCACGAGACTTAAACTAAATCATAAGGTATATTCATCTAAGATAAATATCTCATTTATTTATGATTACGAAGATATATTATTAGATATAGAATATCATTCAATATTTGAATAATATTTCATAAGGAGATAACATCTCGTACCATATAAACCTATTAATAAACCTGACATCCTAGCATTTTAAGTGTGATCTTTATGCTTTTATTAAGTTTTGGTTTTCTCTATCAATTACAAGAAAATTGATTTATGCATTAAAGTGAATTTGAACAATTTGAACAATTTCAAGTCTCTGTCTCCTTTGTTGGATCTAAACTTCAATGAAAATAAAGAGTACGATTAACCAAAATTGGCTTTAACACTAAGCAAATTAAATTTAGTTTATAGATTGACTTCATGGTATAACATCTCTAGTTTTACTTCTTGCTAAAATATCAAATGCACATGCTGGATAAGCATGAGAATTACACTCTCTTTTGACCCACAAAGTTATATGGGTTGTATGATCATGAAAAGCTTTGGTTAATTTAATATTGATATTATTTTAATTTAAAAATATTTTTTATAATCAATATATATAATAATTTATATGATAATTTTTAGAAAATTGATTTCACAGAATCCCTTACTCTTTTTTACTCATCTAGATAATTGAATTGAATTCTCTTTTGTATGTTAAAAATATAAAAAAATATCAAAAAATTTCTTTCAATAGTTAATTGAAAATAATTGTGTTTATTAATTTATAAGAGTATGCAATTTAATAAAGCAAAAAATCATTAAGATCAATAATTTTTAAAACTACACAGGTTCATACAAGTCTTTCAATCTCTATATTTACCTATGTTAAAATATTTCAGATATATCCTATAATTCTCTCTTTCAATAGTATATCATAAGATTAAAATTATATAATTAATGATCAATTAATTAGAAGCATTAAACTCAGAATAAATCAGACAAACATGAAGAGAAATAATTCAAATTAACATAAAAAATCAAGTATAATTTAGAATTAAATTACATATTTTTTTAAAATAAAATAAAGATAAATTAATTTATATTAAAAATTAAATCAAACATAAATTAATTCATGTTAATTTTCTCAAAGAAATTGAAAAAAAATTGAATTGCAAAAAGATCTTCTCACATGTTTTTTTTGGGTCGCCAACAGATTTTGTTATCTGGTTTCTTTCGTTCTCTCTCCTGTTTCTGTCTTCTAGATTTTTCTTTATTTGTATTCTCTGCCGCCCTTCACTCTCCTTCTCTTATATATATATATAACTTCCCTTTTATATATTTGCCACTTGAGGTTTATTTATATTATATATAAATATATTTTACTTATATTAATTTAAATTTGATATCAATAAATTTTCATTTAAATTTGAAAGTCCTTATATGATATGCCTTTAAAATTTTGGATCTTCATTTTCTTCAAATTTGTAACAAAATTTAAATAATAATAAAGTTTAAAATCAATAAAAATTAAATAAAATTAGACTAAAGTTAAAGTTGAGAAGTGATAAATTATGTCAAATTATGCAAGTTATTAAACACCCGTAAACTTAAAACTTTGTTTGTCCTCAAACAAAAAGAAAATAAAAGAAAAGACAATTATAGACAGTAACAACAAGATCTCATAGAGAATTACAATCACTCACCAATCCATGATCTGAATTTAGATTTCATCATTAATAACTAACTCTTTTTACATCGAAGATAGTAGAAAAATCAATCAAAAATTTAACAATTTGTTAAGTAAGAGTTAAGCATTTACTTCAACCTAAAACTAGGTTCTCGATTGTGTGTGTGAAATAGTCAATTTAACTCCAAAACATCAGTAAATTTGGATAAAAGTAGAACAACTAAAATCAATAAATTCTCTCAAAACTTAACTCCATAAGTCCAATTTTCAAAAATCATCTCCACTAATATAATCAAATGCCAAAAAGAGAGATCAAAAGGTCTTTAATTAGGCTTGTAATGACAGGCCACTAGGTGAAGGCTAAGAAATAAATAATAAAAAGAATATCCATAGGGTTCATACCATTGCTCTTTTTTGACAATATGGTCATATTAATGACAATATTTTTTTCATACTCAATACGTAGAGTGCTTATTGTTTTTTGGTGTTGTTGCCTTCATGCTCACAGTCTTTACTAATTTCAACCATTTTAACCCTTTTTTTGATTTTTTTCTATGAATTTCTTTATTTCTTTTTTTTTCACACTTTAGTCAAATAGAGAAAACATAATGTGAATTATTTAATTTGAACTAGCTTTCTCTTTAAAGCAAATTTCTACTAAAGTATTTTATCAAAATTTATGGTAAATTCATGGTTTTTTAGGTTTAGAATGGGAATGATTTATGTAGTTAAAAGAACAAATAAAAATTTATGTAAAATAAGGCACAAAGAGATTGACTATGGGAATACACCATGCAATGATGGCATGATAATTAGGACGGTTGGGAAAGCTTTTTGGTTGTGAAAAAAAATTTCCTAGATCATTTCTCTAATATTTGGTATTGATTAGGATTTCACCTCAAGGATCCATCAACAGATTCTAGAGTAAAGCGAGATTAAACTTTTCCTAACCTAGTTAATTCAACTTTTTCTCTTCGTAGACAAAATAAAGTATAGAAAAATTTACTATATGCTCAATTATTTTCAAGGACAAAGATTTAAATCAAAGTACCCACAAAACTGCCTAACATAATCATAGATTTTGAATTTTTTTTTCAAAACCATCATCATTCACAAATTTCAGAGTCATATGAATTCAATCATACTCAAATACATGCTTGATAAGAAAATTCAACAACTTAGGACTATAGGATTTGACACCCCCAAACTTAAAATAAACAATATTCTAATTGTCATTTAAAAGTGAGATAAAGAAATAAAAGGAACCTCCCTCATTTTATGGTGGATCCGTATTAGTTTGTAATTTTATCTTTTTATTTATGCAAAATAAATAAGCATCAAAATCCAAATTATTCAAATAAAAAATAAAATAAAAAGAAAGTTTTATGAGCTGCTTCCCATAAGCGCTTATTTTATAGTATACAACCAGACTTTTCAATCTTTATCAATTAAGATTTTGAAGAGGAATAAATGCACAATTTCTCTCTACTTATTCTCCATAATAGTGTTTCAATCTCTAACCGTTAACTTTGAATATATTCCCTACCTTGTCCTACAAGTCTATTGCTCCAAAAGTGGAAGCTTTGTCAATTGTATAAGGACCTATTCATCTTGATCTTAATTTAACTCGGAAGAGTTTTAGTTGTGAATTGAAAAGAAAAATCTATTTTCCTGGAGCAAACTCACACCTAAGACTCTGTTTTTCATGCCACTTCTTTGTCTGTTCTTTGTAGATCTTTGAATTTTCATAAGCATCATTCTGGAACTCATCCATCTCATTCAATTGAAGAAGTCATTTTTCCCCTGTTTCCTTCAAATCAAAATTAAACTTCTTTATAGCCCAATAAGCTTTATGCTCCAACTCGACAAGGAGATGACATGCTTTTCCAAACACTAATCGATAAGGAGACATCCCGATAGGTATTTTAAAAGCTGTACGGTATGCACACAAAGCATCATCAAGCTTCTTTGCCCAATCCTTTCTATTGGTGTTGACCATCTTCTCAAGGATATTCTTGATTTCTTGATTTGAAATTTCAGCTTGGCCATTAGTTTGAGGATGATAGGCAAGTGCTATCTTATGTTTCACACCATATTTAGAGAGAAGGTTATCGAACAACTTGTTGCAAAATTGGGTCCCTTCATCACTATTAATAGCAATTGCCTTCACCCACTTTGATATATAATCAACTACTAACAAGATATAAACAAAGCCAAAAGATGGAAAAAAAGGACCCAAAAAATCATTTCCCCAAACATCAAATAACCTAACCTCTAAGATATTTTTTGATGGTAACCCTTGACGGCTTGAAATATTTCCCATACGTTGGCACTGATCACATTTCTTCACCAAAGTATAACTATCACAAAAAATAGAAGGCCAAAAGAAACCAGTTTGAAGTACCTTAGCTGCTATTTGTGTTACTCCAAAATGTCTACCATATGATAAGGAAGGACAATGATGAAGAATGGCTTGCATCTCTTTCTTAGGCACACATCTTCAGATGATTTGATAAGGACATCTTTTGAAAAGCAAAGGCTCATCCCAAATATAATATTTCACATCATGCAAAAATTTCTTACATTGGTTGTAAGTAAAATCTGGTGGCAATACCTTACAAGCTAGGTAATTCACAATATTAGCATACCAAGGAAGATTGATCTCACATGCAAACAACTGCTCATCAAGGAATGCTTCTTGGATCACTAAATCTGGTTTTATTTCCTCTTGCTCCAATGGAGAGAGATGGTTGTCAACTAAATTTTCACTTCCTTTCTTATCTTGAACTTCCAAATAAAATTCTTGAAGAAGAAGAATCCAATAATCAGTCTAGGCTTAGCATCCTTCTTGCTAAACAAATAACAAAGTGCTTCATGATTAGTGAACACTATCACCTTTGTACCGATGGGGTAAGATCAAAATTTGTCACAAGAAAATACCACAGCAAGCATCTCTTTCTCAGTTGTTGTATAATTTAATTGGGCTTCATTCAATGTTCAACTTACATAGTATATGGCCCTAAACAGTTTGTCTTGCTTTTGTCTTAATGTTGCTCTAATTGCAAAGTCACTTGCATCACACATGATTTCAAAAGCTTGACTCCAATTAGGTACAATTATTACTGGTGCTGAAATTAGTTTCTTCTTTATTGCATTAAAGGCTTGCAAACAAACATCATCAAAGTCAAATGCATAATTTTTTTTCAAGAAGATTACATAATGGTTTAGAGAGTTTATAGAAATTCTTTATAAATCTTCTATAAAATCCCACATGTCCCAAAAAAATTATGATTCCCTTCACATTCTTTGGAGGTGGTAATTTTTCTATGGTTGAAACTTTAGCTCTATCAACCTCAATTCCTTTACATGACACTCTATGTCCAAGCACAATCCCTTGTGGAACCATGAAATTACACTTCTCCCAATTTAGGACAAGATTTTCATCTTCACATATCTACAAAATAAGAGCTAAATTATGCAAATAATGATCAAAAGATGTACCAAAAACCAAAAAGTCATCCATGAAGATTTCCATTATATCTTCCATCATATCGAAAAATATAGCCATCATGTAATGTTGGAATGTTGTTGGGGCATTGCACAATCCAAAAGGCAACCTTCGAAAAGCAAATGTTTCGTAAGGCATGTGAATGTAGTTTTTCCTGATCTTTGTGGGATATGGAAATCTGGTTATACCATGAATAACCATCTAAGAAGCAATAATAAGGATATCCATCCAATCAATCTAACATTTGATCAATGAATGGGAGTGGAAAATGATTCTCTCTTGTTGCTTTGTTCAATTTACGGTAATCTATACATACATGCCAACCCGTGACTATACATGTAGGAATAAACTCATTGTTGTCATTTTTCTCCACTACCATTCCGCCCTTTTTTGGTACAACATGCATTGGACTTACCTATGAGCTGTCTGAAATAGCATAAATAATTACAGCATTGAAGAGCTTTAAAATTTCAGCTCTCAAAACTTCCTTCATTGCTAGATTTAATCTTCTTTGGGGCTTAATTGATGGTTTGTAAGGTTCCTCTATTAGAATCTTGTGCATGAAAATGGATGGACTTATACCTTTTATGTCAAAGATAGTCCATCCCAAGGTTGTTCTAACTTTTCCTCTTCTTCGGGTGTAAGTGATGCCGCACCAATCACTGAAAAGGTGTAATTATCACCTAAAAATGAATAGCAAAAATGATCAAACAATTGCTTCGACTCTAAAGTTGTAGTTTGCTACACTTTTTTGTAGATATTACAGAAACCATCTTTGTTACCATTGGCTCCAGCCTCTCCATTTCTGTGCTACATGATGTAACTTGCTACAATGCTTCCAAGGAAAATACATAGTGGAGAAATTCTTCACTAACAAAATGTAAATTAGGTTCACAAACAATAGAGTTATTAAAATCATAAGTATGAGATGAAGTAGTGATATATCATTCTTGGTGATCAATCATCGTATCTTCTTGAAAGGATTTTAATACACATTGCTCAATGACATCTACCCAAAAGCAAGTGTTTGGATCTTCTGGAAATCTCATAGCTTAATAGATGTTGAATGTAACCTCTTCCTTGTTCACTCTCAATGTTAACTCACTCTTTGAACATCCATTAAAGCCCTTCCTTTAGCCAAGAATGGTTGGCCAAGAATTATTGGGGCATCTTGGTCTTCATCCATATCTAACACCACAAAATTAGTAGGAAAAATAAATTTATCCACCTTTACCAATACATCTTCTATGATTCCACGTGGATACTTGATGGATCGGTCTGCTAGTTGCAAAGAAATTATTTTTTGTTTCATCTCAACAAGTCCCAAGTTCCTATAGACATAAGGTGGCATAAGATTAATGCTAGCACTAAGATCACATAAAAATTTCTCAAAAAATTAATTTCCAATAGTTCAAGGCAAAGTGAAACTCCCTAGATCTTTTAATTTTGAGGTAATTTCTTTTGAAGAATGGCACTACATTCTTTAAAAAGCTTCACTATTTCGAACTCTTCCAATATTCTCTTCTTGGAAATGATGTCCTTTAAGAATTTGGTATAATTTGGCATCTATTCCAAGGCATCTACAAAAGGAATATTATTTGAATTTTCTTAAAAATATTAAAAACTTAGAAAATTGCTTATCTAATTTTTTATTTCGAAAGCGTTAAGGATAGGGAAGTGGTGTAGAGAGAATATGAGGCTTGTCAAGAAATTAAATTGATGGAGGCATGTCAATCTCTCTTAGTGTATCAACAATCTCCTCTTCTTCTGCTTTATGATTGCCTTAGCCATTCTTTGGAGCTATAAGGGTGGACTCGATTTCCTTTGATGGTGATCATCTCTCAATTTCTCTTCAACTCCTAAGTGTAATGGCCTTGCATTGTTCCTTTGGATTCACTTATGTATTTCTAGGAAATTTCCTCTTTGTTGTGCATTGATGGTTTTGGCTAGTTGCCCAATTTGCACTTCAAGATTTCTCATAGTGGCTCCCATATTGCTATAATGAGTCTCAATGTTATCCAGTTGTGAATCATTCTTTTTAACCTTGCTTTGGTATCCTCAACAAAGGAAACCATGGAATCCTTAAGTGAAATCTTCTTTTTTCTTGGTTGACTATCAAACCCTAGAGGAGGTTGCATCGCATTCTTTATGTTTCCATAAGAAAAATTCTCATGATTTCGATGTCCTGGATGGTAGTAATTGTGCATAGGATTACCACGATAGTTGTAGTTCCAATTGTTGATGCATTGAAAATTTTCTTGACTTGTTTCATTCATATGAAATATCATACTTTAAGTTGCAACATATTCTAAACTTTGTGGTATTCTTTGGGTTGTCAAGGGTGAAATATGATGAGATAAAGAAGCTACTTGAGTTGAAAGCCATAAACGACTCCAATTGATGAATCCCAACAACTTTCTTAGCCATAGATCTTTCAGGTGGCCATTTATAGTTACTTGAAGCCATTTCTTCCAAAAGAGAAGTAGCACTTTTAGGTGTCTTTAACATCAAAGTTCCACCAGAAGCAACATCAACTATGATTCTAGTTTGTCCATTTAACCCATTATAGAACATTTGAATTTGCAATCAATCTGGAAATCCATGTTAAGGGAAACAATGAATCATATCTTTATACCTTTCCCATGCTTCATAGATTGTCTCAAAATCATTTTGTTTGAATTGATGAATCTCACTCCTGAGTTGGGTTGTTTTTGTAGGTGGAAAGAATTTAGCAAGAAACTTTTCTACCATGTCCTGCCAACTAGTGATGCGTCCTAGTTATAGAGATTGTAGCCAACCTTTGGCCTTGTCACTCAATGAAAAAGGAAACAATCTTAGTCTTATCGTGTCTTCAGTAACACCATTCATCTTTATAGTGTCACAAATCTCCAAAAACATTTCCAAATGAATATTGGGATCATTATATGGCCATCCGCTAAATTGTGTTTGTTGCATCATGCTGATCAACGCAGGTTTGAGCTCAAAATTATTGGCATTAATGATTTGGAATCTTACACCTGAGTAATTGTCATTCACAATTGGCCTTACAAAATCCATCAAGATGCATGGCAGTGCATTCTGTTCTCCTTCACCCATGGCTAGTACTTTCTTCTTTCTTCGTGATCTAAAGGTTCTTTCAATCTTTAGATCAAAAGGAATAATTTTTCAAGTTTTAGCACGGTGCATCCAAAGTTAAAAACACACCTAAAAAATAAAATAAAAATAAAAATGAAATAAAATATAATTCTAAATTAAAATCAATATTACTTTTTATCGATATTGGCAAAAATAAGAAAAAATCAATCCCCGACAATGGCACCAAAAACTTGATCATTGCAAAACTGGAAGTGCATAGTATCATAGTTTTATAATAAAGTGATAAGAAGAGTATCATCATCATGAATTGATAACTTACTTTTAACAAATACCAAAATTATACTAATCTCAATTTTATCTAGAAAAATCACCGAGGTTGTTATAATTGAAATTTAAAATAAAATCAATTTAAAAAATATATAAAAAGAAAATAAAGATGTTCAAAGATCAAATTAATAGGAAGAAAACTTCTAAGAAATCGATTTTATCAAATCCCTCACTATGCTTTACTCATCTCGATAATTGAATTTAATTTTCTCTATTTGTTAGTAATCTCCAAAAATATTCAAAAGCCTCTTTCGATAGTCAATTATAAATAATCTTGTTCATTAATTTACACAAGAGTATGCAATTTAATAAAGCAAGAAAGCATGAAGACTAATGATTTTTAAAACTACACAAGTTCATACAAGTCTTTCGATCTCTATATTTACCTATGCCGAGATATTCTAGATCTATCCTACAATTCTCTCTTTTGATAGTAAATCACAAGACTAAAATCATCTAATTAATGGCCAGTTAATTAGAAGCATTAAACTCAGAATAAATTAGACAAAATGAAGAGAAATAATTCAAATTAACATAGAAAATCAAGCATAGCTTAGAATTAAATTATATCTTTTTCCTATAATAAACATAATTTAGTTTATGCTAAAAATTAAATTAAACATAAACGAGTTCATCATAATTTTTTGAGTGGATTTTAAAGAAAATTGAATAATAAAAAGAATCTACTTTCGTGTCTTCTCAAGCGTTGTTCTTTTTCCTTTTTTTTCATGACAGTGAGATTCTGTTATCTGGTTTCTATCATTGTCTCTCCTTTTTTGGTCTTCTAGCTTTTTCTTTATTTATATTCTCTATGGTCCTTCACTCTTCTTCTTCTCTTTTATAAATACATACATATATATATATACATATATATATTACTTATATTAATTTAAATTTGATATCAATAAATCTTCATTTAAATTTGGGAGTCCTTAAACGATATGCATTTAAAATTTTAGATCTTCCTTTTCTTCAAATCTATAACAAAATTTAAATAATAATAATAATGAAATGTAAAATCAATAAAAATTAAATAAAATTAGATTAAAGTTAAAGTTAAGATGTGATAAATTATACCAAATTATACAAATCATCAAATAGTGAGGAAATAACATGCTCCATTAAGTGTTGGAATGTGATAGCCACCCCAAATATCAACATGAATTAGTTCAAAAGGTGCTCTTGTATTGATAGAACTTAAAGGAAATGGATTACGAGTTTTCTTAGCTAGTGGACTGATGAGCAGAATCGGGATTGTCAATAACTTTGATGAGCGAAAACTGGCATCGCCGATCCTGTCAATACTTTGGTTTTATATTTATAAAACTCTCGCAAGTGCACGAATCATTTCGTAGAAAACAATAAGTATACTCCCAAGGTCGATATAAGGAAGGAATGTATGTGGTTTTTAATTTATTATTCAAACTTTTAAAAACGAAATTAAATCCTAAACATCCTGTCACGATATTTTGGGGTTTTGTGTTTTTAATCTAATAACATAAAAATAAACATAGATTCAATAAAAATTTGTGCAAATTTTATCTTTTATAATGGTGGAGTATTTATGGATATAATAACTAAGTTAATTATGCTTGCTCATATTATCTAGGTTATTAAAGATATGAATTGATATTTATTGATTCTCCATTTTTTGTATGAATATCACCTTTGGTGGGGTTAGATATTCTTTGTTAACTAAACAAATCAATTAACACCTATGGGTGGGGTTGATAATTAATTTGGTTAATTAAATTAATTCCTTTTTCTAAGAGATTGAAAATGAACCATTTAAATGCCACCTTTGGTGGGGTTAGACAGTTTAAACTTTATTCAAGGTGTCCAAATTAAACCTAAGAATTTAATTATCCGAGTACTAACTTTCAAGTTTTAAAACTACTACTGAAAACATGTTGTCAATACATTTTCAGATAATAATTCTTATAAAAACTTTTGAAATAGAGCTTCACTCTAACTACCGGGCGATTGTACCAACAAATAAAAGAGCACTACTCTAAATTAGACCAGATAACTAAACCTTAAAATCTAATTTTCAGATTTAAGTTTGTAATGAAAAATAATATATTTCTCTCCAACATTCTTAATATAAAATCTTGAATAAAAATAAAATCAATTCATTTTAGAGATATTTACCTATTTAATATTTCGCAAGCATAACAACGTTATTATTATATCATGTTTACAAACAGCCAGCACAGTTAAATTTAATCACAGACAAATTAAATATAACATGTAATAATAAAACATAAAAAATAACTGCAAAGAAAATAAAATCCTTACAGTACTTCGATGTTATTCCCGTTGCTGGAAAACCTCCAAACGGAATTTGCACTCCCATTTATTGAATCAAAAAGCTAATAAATTACGAAAACATAACTAGTTCTTCCCAAAGAGGGAAGAACTCTAAAACTAAGAGAAACTAGCTAAAACATAAGAAAAACAAAAAAAAACTAAAAACTAAGAAATGGATAGAAAGAAAAAAGAGAGAAGTGTGTTTTGAGGTGAAGAGGAGGGGGGTATTTATAGGTGAAGATGGAGAGAAAAAATGGGTGAAAAAATGGTGAAAACACGTAGTGTAATTATGGAGGTCATTGATGAGGTCAGCATGACATCATGTGGGTGGCTGTAAGTGAAAAATGGGGCGAAATGGCATCGGCGCATGCGCGCGTGAACAGTGACAGCGCGCTGCGTTGCGCGCGGAACTGGAGGAAGGTGCGCGCGGATGCACACGGACGTGCGCCGTGCTGCGCGCACGGCTCGGCGTGGCTGGGCGCTGGCGCGCGTGGGATGGGCTGCTCCTGGCGCGATTTTCTCCTTTTTGACATTTTTGACCTTTTCGACCTATTTTGTCCAATTTTTCCATATTTGTTGACATTTCCCCATTTATTTATTAATATATTTGTGATGTATTGCTTCTAGTATTCCTTTTTGAGTCTTTAAGTGACGTTTTTAAGCGAAAATACCTGAAAAATAATAAAAATACCCGTGATTCCGAAAAAGACAAATTTATGTAAATATATGATAAAACATATATATATATATTTTTAATCAATTAATGTGCATAAAATTATGGTAATTTTAGTGCTTTTTGAGCACTCATCATGGACAAATAGAAAAATCACTAATAGAACAAAAAGCTATATTGATGGAAAAAGAAAGTGCACGCAAACTGTTATTAGATAAATGACTAAGTCGTTGATGCCATAGATGAGGATTGGTTAGAGTAGTATTTGAAATGGAGAAACATCCAACCTTTTCCAAAATAGTCAGGTAGTAGAGTCCTACTTTCTCAGTTCCCATCCCAATTGTCTTACCCGAGCATTTGTCCTGAATAAAACACACATTATTGTGAAGGTGACATGAAAAAAATGAAGTTTGAGTGATTTTGGCTACTTAAATCAATTTTAATTTGAAAGAGGGAATGCATAAGACATTATGGAGTATGAAATTATTGGAGAAAAGTATGGTGTCAATATGTGTGACACGGGCAAGTAAATTATCAGGTAAATGCACATGTCGATTAATGATTGGAATGGTAAAGTTCATAAGGCTTTAGGAAAAAACTATGTGATCAGTTGCCCCTGTATCAAAAATCCAACAATTTTCTGAATGGAAAACACTCACACATGATGTGTTATCTGAAGGAGTAGTCACTTGACTTGCCATGCTACCTGATTTGGCTTTATTGAGAAGTGTAAGGAGCTCATGATATTGGGTGGATGTAAGGTTGTAGGATAGTGTCCTTGTGTCGGAGCTTCTTGCTTGAAAGTCAGTATGGTGAGCTTTGGAGGGGAAGCCATAACTTTCATTTCTCTTGTCTTGAATCGCCTTTTTATTTCGACACATATCGATGGTATGTCTATTGAGACCCTAGAAATCTCATTTAAGGCAATTTCGACAACGTTCATAATTGTGGCCGATATTGTTGCATCGATGGCACATGAGATGTGAGTTCCTTGGTTTGTAATTCTTGTAAGGATATTATGGACAACTCTCCTTGGCGACAAGTGTGGCAACTTTTGGCATCCTTCCTATGGTTTGTGTGGAAACAGCTCTCTGCTTTTCATCTTGAACAATGAGTGAGTATACCTTATTTACGATAGGTAAAGGTTCCATGAACAAGATTTTTCCTCATGCTGCTATGTAAATTGTGTTAAGCCCCATGAGGAACTTTATGGTTCGCTACTTTTTTTGGTAATTCCTGTTGTTCTTTCTAGCATTTCCTCCACAATATGGAAAGGGACATAGCGCATCTCAAGTATCCCAGAGGCTTTTCAACTTGGTATAGTATTCTCCAAAGCTTATGCCTTCTTGTATGCAATCATGGATCTCTTGCTCGATTTGAAATAGGTGCACAATGTTGATGTGTGAAAAAAATTCCTTCAATTCTTCCTATAGCTCATATGCGGTATCATTATACAAGACACTTTCTGCAATTTTAGGTGATATGGTATTGAGAATCCATCCTTTGAAAGAATGTTGCAGGGAGTCCATTGTTTGGCTTCTACCTCAGAGTTTACTGGTGGCCTCTTGATTATACCGTCAATAAATCCATCTTTGTTTTTGGTGGTGAGAGCCATGAGCATCACATGACTCCAAATATGATGGTTTTCCTGATTTAAGGATTGAGCCACTAGAACCATGCTCAGTTGGTATGCGTGGTGCAGGTATAATGAATGGATAGGATCATCATAGCATTTTGGTGCATTGGGGTTGATATTGGTAGTTTTAGACATGATTGTTGAGTCAAAAAATAAAAAATGGGATAAGGTTTAATGTGTTTTAGACGATCATGACTATTTATGGAAAAATAATGGACTGAAATGGGCTATATTTTATAGGAAATGGATCAAGGATACCATAACCAAAAATTTTAGTTCGGGAACTGGTCGGAAAGTAGATGAACTGGTGTTTGGAATGACTGATTTGGTGGCTAAGTAGACTAAACTAGTTGGAAGATAGAACTGGCTGACGATGCATTATTTTCTTCATAGAACTGTTTAAATGACGTTTCATTTGTGTCGTCTTCTTCAGAGAGTGCGGGTGTAGGCGTGTGTGACTTCATCAAGGCGCGTGTGGGCACGTGGTTGGTTTTCTTGGCTTGAAAAAAATTGTAGATTGCTCAAAATTTTCTAGAGATTATAATGGGTTGAATTTGAAATTTTATATGTGATTTGAAATTGATTTTGAAAAGAAATATTTTTTATGTGTAAGTTGGATTTTGAGAGAGCTTCTTCCTAAGCTCTGATACCATGTAAGAAATGATTTTAATTCTATTAATGAATGAATGTTTACAATCTAATTTATACAAAACAAAAGTGAAATTGTAATGATTAAAAATAGTCATAATTATGGTGGTAATGTTCTTGGATCCTTGTTACTCCCTAACTTTAGTTGTTGATTGTTTCAAACTGGTATGTTGGTTGACTCCAACTGGTTCTCGAATTCTTCAACAGTATAAAATCCAGATCATTCATCGTATCTTTATATATATCCTAATTTTTCATACAATTTTTATACCCTTATATTACATTGGTTGAAATTTAAAGCGATTAGAAAGAAAAATACTCATTTGAATCTTAATTTTTGAAATTTAAAAGAATAAGAGTTTTGTTATATTCTAATGCTATTAATCCTATCCTCTATAAATATCGTGTGAGGTATTGATTAAAAGTTTACTATTTGAGATAAATATCTCGTAGAATATTTGCAGGGCTACAAGGTTTGTAACGCTCATTAACGCATTCAAATCAAACATCACAACCTTGTAGTCCATAAATATCGTGTTAGATATCTGTCTCAAATAGTTACAAATTTCTTATCATATCCCTATTTGCAAGCGGAAACAAGTAACTTTTTAACCTGTATTGATGTGAGGAGACAAACAATGAATTAAAAATGCGAGGCTGTATCGTTAAATCAAAGATACAAAGTGTCTTGCAAATCAATGGAACAGGCTTAAATTAAAGAGAAATTACAGTTTTTGCTCAATGCAGCATGAGCTACGTCGCTTACTTGAAATATATATTTATAAAAGTTTAAACAATGCCTTCTAAAAATTTAATTTTACATATATTTTATAGTAATAACTATTATTATCTTATTTATTTATTTATTTTATTTTATTACCAAATAAATAATAAATTATTAGTTTTTAAAATTACAATTATTTTAAATACTATTTAAAATATTAGTTGTATCTCAATTTTTATAATAAAATAAATTTAATAATTTATTACTTTAGTTAAAATTAAATTTAGTAATAATTATTTTTCATTTTAATAAATTAAGTAAAATGCACTTGTTTATGATATATATTAACAAATCATCTTAAGATAATCTAAATCAATTATGTAGATGTTACTATATTTTAAAATTTGAATTTAACGAATAACTACTAAAATAAAATAAAAAGACATATTCACTGTTAAATTGACTACAGATGAAAGTACTAGAGCAGTTAACTAAGTACTTGTAGAAACAAGACAATAAATAGTTACTAGGTCAAAAAGAAAATAGAACTCAATAGTGTGCGGATATTGAGTTTGTAAAATGATGAAATCACCCAAGCAACGTCTCACTAAAGATGATAAATATAGTCCTGGATAGGAGGAAACCCATTATTTTATTTTATTTTAAATTAAATCTCATTTCATAGATAAAAAAATTATATTTGTTATTTTATTGTTTTAATTTAAGTATATATTTTTGTGTGATTATTTTGTTGTCATAATAATTTAATAATAGGATAATATAATATACAGAAGGGGGGGAGGGAGTAACATAAAACTTATTGTGAAAAAATTCTAGTTTTGCGCCACGATATGCTTTTATTCCATGCTATGGCAAGGAGGTTTTTGTTTCAAGTTGGATTGAAGTTCAAACACTAGCATCATGACATGTTTTTTTAATGCAGTGTTGTATGCTTTATAATGCATTACAGAACGCGTACAATTTCTAGACTAAAAACCCTCCCCTATGCAGAAACACTCATTTTTTTCTCAAAAACTTCACAAATCCAAAACGTCTCTTCCACAAACACCTCAATACCCTCAAAAACCCCACCATTCTTCAATAATGTTTCAAAATGTTTCACATAAAAACACTTTCTCAACCATCTTCTACCCATTCCATAAAGAAATTTTCAAAAATCATCAACAATATCAAGGAATCTTAATTTTCAAATAGGGATGTTCTTCATTTTCTTTAATTAACAACAATACAAGAAAGTATTCATAAACTTTTAGAATTTAAGCCTTTAAATTAAATTCTCCAAAATTTATGGATAATTGTTTGAATTTTATTAAGAGTTCCAAACCCTAATTAGGACAAAGAGGGGTAAGGAAAATATTGGTATAAAATTTGTGTTGTTATTTGGATTGCATGCGAACCTTTGAATTTTTAGATATTGTTAATTTTTTTAAAAATGGCACCAAAAAGTAGCATTACTAAAGGAAAGAAGGCTTCAACTTCAGAAGAGTATGATAGGACCAAAATTTTGAATTATGAAGCTAAAATATGCTTTGGAAAAGGTGCAGAAGTAAATAAAGATTTTACACCTGAGATGAGGATGGAATTTGATGCAGGATCTAAGGGAATTATGGATGTCATAGAAGTTCTAAGATGGAAAAAAGTTAGTAAAAGAACTTGATGTTTCTATTAAACCACCATTTGGGAATTCTATGCCAATGTTCCTGATGCTATTGACTATGTTTGTAATAGTACGGGATATGTTAGTCCCATTTGGGCCAGAGGTTGTAAATGCTCATTTTTATTTGGTGAATATTGGGCAAGGTGAATATGAAAATTATTTATGTAATATGGATTATACTACAATAATTGAGACCTTAATTGTACAAGGGGTTGAATAGATATATATTGGTGATAAACATAAAGGATCTGAAGCAAAGTATTTGGATAAAGTTTCTCATGTTTGGGAATATTTTGTGTATTCAAGATTAATGCTCACCAGGCACTATAGTTTCATTAATATAAATGGGGAAATTTTCTATAAGCAATTGCATCCAAGATGCCTATGGATGTATGTAATATAATTCATCATTGGATAAAGTTATTTACAAACAGTTACCATTTAAGCTCCTTTTCTTCCAATTAGTCACTACTTTATGTAATAAAGAGGGGGTAACTCACTCAAAGGTGAAGTTATTTTTGAACCTAAAGAATTATTGAACCTAACATACTGATGAACCCACTTCTCATATAAACAATCTTCCAAGAGAAATAAGGGTCATTCCTTCATTAAAATTGTCTATTAAAGAGGAATTTCATAATTTTGGTGAAAGATTGAGCTATATAGAAGAATACTAGAAAGCCTATAGTACCCAACAAGCTGTATTCCTAAATCAACAACATCGTAATTAGATGGATCACAACCGATTGATGTATGAAATGAACCGGTTGCAACTAAGTCATCTTGGAATAGATACAAGCCATTTAGTAACACTCAAATATCATCATTATGATTTCACCTTTACACCTCCAGATAGATCAAGACAATAACTTGAAGAACGAATGACAAGGAGGAGAAGCTCTAAATTTGGTCTGGAATTTTTATGAGTTTTTATGTATTTTCTTTGTTTTATTATTTTTGGATGTTATATTTGTTTTTACTTAATGTTAATTATTTTGTTTTATTTTATTTTCTTGTCATGTGAATATTTTTTAAAACTATTAATTTTATAATTATTCGTTGAAATTTGTAAGAAGTACATAGTTAATTTGTATAGGTTTAAATATTTAGACTGATGGATACACGTGTAATTCCATACTAATACTTGAGCATGTTCAGCAAATGGGAAAAATAGTTTTTTTACTCTTTATCTTTAATTTACATTTGTTATATATAGGGCTGTGTAAGTTCTAATTAGTTGGGATGGAAAAAGGTACATTATAAGATTGAGCTAATTTGAAATTTTATTTAAACATATGTTCACATTTTTATATTGTTTACATTTTTACTTATTTTTGCATGGTTTTATTTATTTTTATTGCTTTAGGAATTTTAATTAGGTTAATTTTAAAAAATTTCTTTTAAAATTATCATGTCTTTTAGTTAATTTTAGGTAAATGATTAAGTCTATACACCGTTAGATTAATTTATTGAACATTTTGTAGAGTAATATGATAATTAGTTAGTATTGTCATAATTTGTATTTTATAATAAAATGTTGAAATTACGATAAATCCAAAATTGGTGTTTAGGAATCAAATAATGGAGATTATATTGTGAGAATATTTTGAGCCATTATCCTCCTATTTTGAGTGATAATATTTTTTCTCTACTCTTTTAAACATTATTCTTATCAATTCTAAATTGTTATCAATTTACCTAAGTGGACATGATCTTTAATGATATAACATTTACTTACAAATACATGTAAATTCTTAATATTAGGTTTCTTACCTTTCCATATTTGATAGGGAGTTTGGTTTGTAACTGGGCTTAAATATACACAATTCACTATATAGAAAGAGGTACTTACAACTTTAGCCCAAAAATTCTTTAAGATGATCTTAGCATGAAGTATTATTCATGCCATCTCTTATAACACTTGATTTTTTCTTTCAACTATATAATTTTGTTAAGGGTTATTTGCGCAAAAAACTCATGAGTTATTCCATGCTTTTTGTAAAATTCAACATATCTTAAGTTTTTAAACTCCTTACCATGATCAGTCTTTAGTCTTATAATGTTGACTATTTTATTGCCTACTTCAATTTGCATTTTAATACAAAAGGACTAAAGAAATCAAATACATTAGATTTCTCCTTTATAAAATTTATCCATATAAAACGAGAAAAATCATTAACAGTAACGATACATAATTCTTTCCACCCAAACATTTTGCTTTTTCTGAACCCATAAGCTCAATTTGAATTAACTCAAGTATTCAAATTGTGTTAACTCCTTTGATCTTCTTATGAGGAGAGCATTTTTTTTCAAGTTGGTAGGTCCATAAAATATTTTGACCAGTTTTAGAAGGTGTAGATAGATTGATGAGTGCTCAAAAAGCACTAAAATTACCATGATTTTATGCTCATTAATTGATTAAGAATATATATATTTATATGTTTTATCATATATTTATATAATTTGTCTTTTTCGGAATCACGGGTATTTTTATTGTTTTTCAGGTATTTTGGCTTAAAAACGCAATTTAAAGACTCAAAGAGGAATACTTGAAGCAATACATCACAAAAATATCAATAAATAAATGGGGAAAGGTCAACAAATATGGAAAAACTGGACAAAATGGGTCAAAAAGGTCAAAAATGTCAAAAAGGAGAAAAACGCGCCGCCGCGCCGCCCAGCACCCAGCTCCGCCCCAAACTGCGCGCGGGTACTGTTCATGCGCGCAGCACTGCGCGCGGGTTACTGTTCACGCGCGCAGCGACAGCCCCAGCGCGCGCGCGCAGCGCCCAGCAGCCGCCCCTCCGCGCGCCCAACGCGTTTTCACCCCATTTTTCACGTGCAGCAGCCCCTGTGACGTCATGCTGACGTCATTGATGACCTCAGCATTTCCATTACACGTTTTTTTAATTTTTTAATATTTTTTTAACATTTTTTTACTCATTTTTTCTCTCCATCCTCACCTATAAATACCCCCCTTCCTTTCACTTTAAAACACATCTTCAAACACCTTCAAAACTCCCTTCTCTCTTCTTTCTTTCTCTCCATTTCTTAGTTTTTAGTTTTTCTTATGTTTTAGCTAGTTTTTCTTATGTTTTAGTTAATTTCTCTTAGATTTAGAGTTCTTCCCTTTTTTGGGAAGAACTAGTTATGTTTTTGTAATAATTTAGCTCTTTGATTCAATAAATGGGAGTGCAAATTCCGCTTGGAGTTTTTCTAGCAACGGGAATAGCGTCGAAGTACTGTAAGGATTTTATTTTCTTTGTAGTTATTTTTTATGCTTTATTCTTACATGTTATATTTAATTTGTCTGTGATTAAATTTAACTCTGCTAGCTGTTTGTAAACATGATATAATAATAACGTTGTTATGCTTGCGAAATATTAAATAGGTAAAAATCTCTAAAATGAATTGATTTTATTTTTATTCAAGATTTTATATTAAGAATGTTAGAGAGAAATATATTATTTTTCATTACAAACTTAAATCTGAAAATTAGATTTTAAGGTTTAGTTATCCGGTCTGATTTAGAGTAGTGCTCTTTTATTTGTTGGTACAATCGCCCGGTAGTTAGAGTGAAGCTCTATTTCAAAAGTTTTTATAAGAATTATTATGTGAAAATGTATTGATAACATGTTTTCAGTAGTGGTTTTAAAACTTGAAAGTTAGTACTCGGATAACTAAATTCTTAAGTTTAATTTGGACACCTTGAATAAAGTTTAAACTGTCTAACCCCACCAAAGGTGGAATTTAAATGGTTCATTTTCAATCTCTTAGAAAAAGTAATTAATTTAATTAACCAAATTAGTTATCAACCCCACCCATAGGTGTTAATTGATTTGTTTAGTTAACAAAGAATATCTAACCCCACCAAAGGTGGTATTCATACAAAAAGGGGAGAATCAATAAATATCAATTCATATATTTAATAACCTAAATAATACGAGCAAGCATAATTAACTTAGTTATTATATCCATAAATACTCCACTATTTATAAAAGATAAAATTTGCATGAATGTTTATTGAATCTATGTTTAATTTTCTGTAAGTAGATTAAAAACACAAAAACCCCCAAAATATCGTGACAGGATGTTTAGGATTTAATTTCGTTTTTAAAAGTTTGAATAATAAATTAAAAACCACATACATTCCTTCCTTAGATCGACCTTGGGAGTATACTTATCATTTTCTACGAAATGATTCGTGCACTTGCGAGAGTTTTATAAATATTAAAACCAAAGTATTTGCGAGAATCGGCAATGCCGGTTTTTGCTCATCAAGTTTTTTGATCAAGATTCTGCTCATCAAGTTTTTGGCGCCGTTGCCGGGGAAGAAATAGCGTTTTTAATTTATTTATCAAAATTTTAAAAATATTTTTGTGTTGTAAATAATTGTGATTTTTTAAAAAAAAAATAAAAAAAATTTAATCAAATTTCAAATTTCATAAGAAATAAAAAAAAATAAAAAAAAATAAAAAAAAATAAAAAAAAAATAAAAAAAAAATTAATTATAGCATAAATAATAAAATAATTTAGAAATTTAAAATTTGAATAAAAAAAATTACCGTTCATGAATAGTAAAAAAAATTAAAAAAAAAACATTTCAAAAATTTTAAGTTAAAAAAATAAAACAAATAAATAAATAAATAAATAAATAAATAAAATTAAAAAAATTAAAAAAATTAAAAAAAAATAAAAAAAACCAAAATTTTAATTTTTTGAGTTTAATTTTTACTATTTTTTTATTTATTTTAAATCATAATTTTATTTTTTTTATTTTCTTTCACTTTTTTCAATTTTTTTTATTATATTATTTTTTATTTTTCTTTCTTTAGCTATTTTGTTTTCTTCTCGATTTTTAGTTAACTTATTTAACTTAGTTTTTTATTTTACTAACTTAATTAACTTAGATTTTTTTTAACATGAACTTAGGTTTTTACTTAAATTTTCATTAACTTAATTAACTTAGTTTTTTTTATTTTACTTTACTTAACTTAATTAACTTAGATTTTTTTTACTTCACTTAGCTTAATTAACTTTTTTTTACTAACTTAATTAACTTAGATTTTTTTAACTTAACTTAATTAACTTAGATTTTTTTAATTCACTTAACTTAATTAACCTTTTCTTTAAACTTAATTAACTTAGATTTTCATTAACTTAAATTTTTATTTAATTTAACTTAATAACATGAAAAGTAAAGATCTAAGGGAGTTCTGTCTAGGAGACTAGTTCTTGGAAGCCTTTGTGCCACTAGTCTTTCCTGGGAACGTTGTTCTGTCTAGGAGGATGGTTTTTAAGGAGCCTTTGCACCACCATTCTTTCCTGGGAGCACTCTTGGTTAATACTGATTATGTTATTTTTTTTCTTAAAAACAAAAAAAAAACATAAATTCTGAAACTACCTCCAAAATTTTAAAGTTTTAATTATAATCTAAGGAGTTAGTTGCTTTGTTTAATCTAGGTACAATTGTGTTTTTATGCCTTAATTATTTGATTTGTACCTAGATGTGGGTTATCTAAAACTCAAAGTATGCCCCTAGTTTGAAGTACATAAAGAAATATGAAAATCAATAGGGCATGACTGAAAAAGTATAGGTAGACAACCTTGTCTTACCTATAGGTTTGATTGACTCAATGATGAGGGGACATTGAGTTTACTTAAAATGCAATCCCCAAGTTACGTCTTGCTAAGACGTTAAACTAAGCGCTGGATGGGAGGCAACCCATCATTTTAGGTAATTTTCTTTTATTTGTTTCATTTATTTAATTTTTTTAATTACATATGAATAATTTTTAAATTGTTAAAACTAAAAATATTTGTTGAGATGTTAGAAGTTAACAGCGATTTGTCTGTATACACTTTAATGATGAATATGATGGATGCACCTGCATTTTCCATTACTACTTGCACATTCTCAGGAAATAGGTAATCTTTCTTCTCTTTTCTCTTTATCTTTAATTTACAGTTGTTACATTGAGGACAATGTAAGTTCTAGGTTGGAGGTGGTGAAAAGTTACCATGCTTAATTAAAAAAAAGTTTTAACAATTTAAAAATAAAAAAAAATTTAAAAATAAAAAATATACTTTTTCATTTTGTGTGTGTTTGGTTTTATTTCTATTTTGTCTGATTTAGTAATTTTTTAAAAAAAAATTTACAAAAATTTATCATTTTTTTAAATCAAATTTAAGTAAATAGTTAAGTCTTTTGTACTGTTAGATTAATTTTTGAAAACATATCATGAAATATTTTGTAATTATTTTTGATAATTAGTTAGTTTTTGTCATAACTAGTATTTCTTGATAAGATGTAGAAATTATATTAAACCTAAAATCGGTGTTTATGAATTTTTTTAGTGGAGACTACCTTTGTGAGATATAATTTGAGCCTAATTTCCTTTATTCAGAGTGAAATATATATTTTTTCTACTCCAAACACATTTCTTATTTATTCAAAATTTTAGATGATCTCTATAGGTATTAGCATTGAATGTATGAATTTTTTTTCTCATCTTAATAGAGTATCATATATTTTTGATTATTATTTTTGCTTAGATTAAATGATTTGAGTAGAAATTGATAGTATATGCTTATATCTCATTTATGCATGACTACTACAAAAACAAAAAGACATATATGGGGTTACCTAAACCAACATCAAACAGAAAAGCCACAAAATTAACCACTCACCAAAATCCAAAAAATGTACAATCTGTACATGGGTTGACTCTCTAAAAAATACACATATTGAAAAATATCTACAGAAAAAAAAATAGAGAGATAAAAAATAGTATCATCTATATACTATGACCCACGTTGCCTACAAAGTTGTGAGTACAGGCTATTTACAAAAGAAAGATATAGGAAGTAATTCCCTAAAAAGTCATTGCAATTTCTTCATTTGTAAAAAGCATATATCTTGAAATTCTTTCTTAATGATTTTGATTTATGCATGAAAATAATTTTTATATATGATATCTTTATAATTTATACATTTGATTCCTTTCATGAGATCAATGTTAAAATAACACTTTGAGCCTTTATTCTTTATACATATGCGAACATATTAGTTCATTTCTATACATCAACTCTTTCGCATATAAATTAGTATGAGTGTTTGAACCCATAGGATTCAGTGTTTCGAGAGTATTGATTTTGAGGAATAGAATCGAAGCGAATTCTAATTCATGACGCTAAAATTGGGTGAAATTAAATTGATACATTTTTGACATGAAATATGAAAATGATTTTTGACTAATTATTATAATAAATCATGATTGTTTAAAGAGATTAAAATAACTTATGCTTGAGATTTTAATTATGATCTTAAAGGAGATTAAAAAGTATGAGACATTTTTGTGAGATGTTGTTAATTTGTGATTTTGTTGTAAATTTAATTTTTAATTTGTTTGTTTTTATTGTTTCTTTTGATTTTTACATTTAGTTCAATGTTTGTGGGTATCATTACTAAAAACCCTCACGAGACTCAAACTCGTCCACTAGGGCAACCTAGGGGTTTAACGGTTTGTTGCATAGGCTAAATGCAACCGTGTCAATCCACAGAAGTGATTTAGGATAGTTTAATTTTTAGTTTTTATCGCTTCTCTTGCTATGGGACTAGCAAGAAACTGGTTGGGGGTTGTGATGAGTGCTCAAAAAGCACTAAAATTACCATGATTTTATGCTCATTAATTGATTAAGAATATATATATTTATATGTTTTATCATATATTTATATAATTTGTCTTTTTCGGAATCACGGGTATTTTTATTATTTTTCAGGTATTTTGGCTTAAAAACGCAATTTAAAGACTCAAAGAGGAATACTTGAAGCAATACATCACAAAAATATCAATAAATAAATGGGGAAAGGTCAACAAATATGGAAAAACTGGACAAAATGGGTCGAAAAGGTCAAAAATGTCAAAAAGGAGAAAAACGCGCCGCCGCGCCCAGCACCCAGCTCCGCCCCAAACTGCGCGCGGGTACTGTTCATGCGCGCAGCACTGCGCGCGGGTTACTGTTCATGCGCGCAGCACTGCGCGCGCGAGGTTACTGTTCATGCGCGCAGCACTGCGCGCGGGTTACTGTTCACGCGCGCAGCGACAGCCCCAGCGCGCGCGCGCAGCGCCCAACGCGTTTTCACCCCATTTTTCACGTGCAGCAGCCCCTGTGACGTCATGCTGACGTCATTGATGACCTCAGCATTTCCATTACACGTTTTTTAATTTTTTAATATTTTTTTTAACATTTTTTTACTCATTTTTTCTCTCCATCCTCACCTATAAATACCCCCCTTCCCTTCACTTCAAAACACACCTTCAAACACCTTCAAAACTCCCTTCTCTCTTCTTTCTTTCTCTCCATTTCTTAGTTTTTAGTTTTTCTTATGTTTTAGCTAGTTTTTCTTATGTTTTAGTTAATTTCTCTTAGATTTAGAGTTCTTCCCTTTTTTGGGAAGAACTAGTTATGTTTTCGTACTATTTTAGCTCTTTGATTCAATAAATGGGAGTGCAAATTCCACTTGGAGTTTTTCTAGCAACGGGAATAGCGTCGAAGTACTGTAAGGATTTTATTTTCTTTGCAGTTATTTTTTATGCTTTATTGTTACATGTTATATTTAATTTGTCTGTGATTAAATTTAACTGTGCTAGCTGTTTGTAAACATGATATAATAATAACGTTGTTATGCTTGCGAAATATTAAATAGGTAAAAATCTCTAAAATGAATTGATTTTATTTTTATTCAAGATTTTATATTAAGAATGTTAGAGAGAAATATATTATTTTTCATTACAAACTTAAATCAAAATTAGATTTTAAGGTTTAGTTATCCTGGTCGATTTAGAGTAGTGCTCTTTTATTTGTTGGTACAATCGCTCGGTAGTTAGAGTGAAGCTCTATTTCAAAAGTTTTTATAAGAATTATTATGTGAAAATGTATTGATAACATGTTTTCAGTAGTGGTTTTAAAACTTGAAAGTTAGTACTCGGATAACTAAATTCTTAGGTTTAATTTGGACACCTTGAATAAAGTTTAAATCGTCTAACCCACCAAAGGTGGCATTTAAATGGTTCATTTTCAATCTCTTAGAAAAAGTAATTAATTTAATTAACCAAATTAGTTATCAACCCCACCCATAGGTGTTAATTGATTTGTTTAGTTAACAAAGAATATCTAACCCCACCAAAGGTGGTATTCATACAAAAAGGGGAGAATCAATAAATATCAATTCATATATTTAATAACCTAAATAATACGAGCAAGCATAATTAACTTAGTTATTATATCCATAAATACTCCACTATTTATAAAAGATAAAATTTGCATGAATGTTTATTGAATCGATGTTTAATTTTCTATAAGTAGATTAAAAACACAAAAAACCCCAAAATATCGTGACAGGATGTTTAGGATTTAATTTCGTTTTTAAAAGTTTAAATAATAAATTAAAAACCACATACATTCCTTCCTTAGATCGACCTTGGGAGTATACTTATCATTTTCTACGAAATGATTCGTGCACTTGCGAGAGTTTTATAAATATTAAAACCAAAGTATTGGCAGGATCGGCGATGCCGGTTTATGTTCATCAAGTTTTCGTTCATCAAAGTATTTGGTGATCACGATTCTGCTCATCATAGATCATGCACAATTTCTTTTTTGCTTAAGTTAACAAGATTTTTGAAATTGATGTGTCCCATCTTTTGATGCCACAAGGAAGCAGAATCATTATTGGCTAAATTGGAAGTAATACTAGGAACAACAACAATGTAGTGATAATTATCATAGGATTTGGTTTCTCTAACCAAGCACTTACCTTTAGGATTAGTTATAATGCAGTGATTATTGGTAAATTGTATGCTATAGTTTTTGTCACAAATTTGACTAATGTTTTTTAGATTGGCCATAAGTCCATCAATATATAAATCATCATCTAACCTGGGTATACCTTGCAACTTTTTGCAGTGACATGCGCACGTCAATGATAGTGTTGTTTTGGCTTAGCTAGTCCATTTCCTATAATCCTATATTCGTTTTGATCATTAGAAGTAACCATTCATTCATTATAGTTTGGAGAAGTTTTAAAAAGAGAATGATTACCAATCATATGTCTAGAACATCCATTATCAACATACCAAGCAGTAGAAGATTTACTTTAAATGTAATATGGGTTATAAAATAATGGATATCAAACTTTTTGACCCAACCTTTCCTAAATTTAGTCTGACCTACAAAAAGTGATCTGGATGTCTCAATATCATATTTCCTAGGAGATTTTTTCTTTGATTTCATACTCATGTATTTATTTGTAGAAACATAAGACTTGTACACAAAATCATGATTTTTGATTCTTGAATATAGTGCATTGATGAGTGTTTAAAAAGCATTAAAATAATCATGATTTTATGTACTTTAATTACCATTATTTTATGTACTTTAATTGATTAAAAAGATTTATATTTATATGATTTTATTATATTTTTATATAAATTTGTCTTTTCGGAATCATAGGTATTTTTATTATTTTTCAGGTATTTTCTCTTGAAAAAAATAACTTAAAGACTCGAACAAAAATACTGGAAACAATACATCACAAATATATTGAGAAAATAAATGAGAAAAAGTCAAAAAGATGGAAAAATTGGATAAAATGGGTCAAAAATGTCAAAAAAGCCAAAATCGTGCGCATAGTAGCTAAGCTACACCGAACAACATGCATAGTGCACCGAGTCGCCCTGAGAAATGCACAAAGTATGCCACATCACACCGATCATTCGCCTGCACATTTGCGCTCATATGAGCGCATCGCTCGAACAATGCCGAAGTCTACGCGCGCATCTGTGCCTATATGCATGCATTGCCCAAACAATGCCAAAATGGTGTGTGCCACTATGTCCATCTGCGTTCATCCACCCAAACCCATGCTAGCGTTTGCACCTATCTATGCCTATCTTTGCCCCATAGCGTCGAATTTGTGTGTGTCACTACCTACGTTAGTGCTTACATCAGCACTTGTCCTTTTTGCGTCAGCGATGGTGTCAGCGTCCGCCTATTATGTATTTTTTCTATTTTTTATCATTTTGTTTTTCACTTTTTTACCCTTTTTCTCACCTATAAATACCTTATCTCTCCTATTACACAAATCACACCTCAAAAACATCTTCTTATCTCTTTCTTTCTCTATATTTCTTAATTTTGTTAGTTTTTAGTTTTAATGTTCTTTTATTAGAACTAGTTATATTTTTGTAAATTTCTAGCTTTTTTATTCAATAAACGGAAATGAAAATCCGTATGGAGGTTTTCTAGAAACAAAATTAGCATAAAGGTTCTCTAAAGATTTTTATTCTTTACTGTTATTTTTATGTTTTATTCTTATATGTTATATTTAATTTATCTATGATTAAATTTAACATAACTGATTGTTTATAAAAATGATATAATAATAACGTTGTTATGCTTACGAAATATTAAATAGGTAAAAATCTCTATAAAATGAATTGATTTTGATTTTATTCAAGATTTTATATTAAGAATGTTAGAGAAAAATATATTATTTTTCATTACAAACTTATATCTGAAAATTTGATTTTAAGGTTTAGTTATCTAGTGTGATTTGGAGGAGTGATCTTTTATTTGTTGGTGCAATCGTCCAGTAGTTAGAGTGAAGCTCTATTTCAAAATTTTTTATAAGAATTATTATGTGAAAATGTATTAACAACATATTTTCAGTAATAGTTTTAAAACTTGAAAGTTAGTACTCAGATAATTAGATTCTTGGGTTTAATTTGGACACCTTAAATAAAGTTTAAATTGTCTAAACCCACGAAAGGTGGTATTTAAATGCTTCATTTTCGATCTCTTATAAAAAAAAGAATTTATTTAATTAACCGAATTGATTATCAACCCCACCATAGATGTTAATTGATTTATTTAATTAACAAAAAATATCTAACCCCACCAAAGGTGGTATTCATATAAAAAATATAAAATTAATAAATATCAATTTATATCTTTAATAACCTAAATAATATGAGCAAGCATAATTAACTTAGTTATTATATCCATAAATACTTCACTATTTTAAATGATAAAATTTGCATAAATGTTTATTTTTATGTTATTATATTAGAAAACACACAAAACCCAAACTATCGTGACAAAATGTTTAGGATTTAATTTCGTTTATAAAAGTTTGAATAATAAATTAAAAACCACATATATTCCTTCCTTAGATCGACATTGAGAGTATACTTATCATTTTCTATGAAATGATTTGTGCACTTACAAGAGTTTTATAAATATAAATCAAAGTATTGGTAGGATCGACGATACCAATTCTGCTCATCATACATGTATACTATGGCATATATATAAAAATGGGTACATGTGATGTAATTGGAGCATGCAAAGGCTTTCTATAGTTAAAAAATGGGTTAGAGTTTTTTACAAACTCAATTATTTTTAAAGATGATGGCATAAAGTGCTCATCTATATAACCTAGACCTCTCTTATCTCTAAAAGGCTTTCTATAGTTAAGAAATTTGTTTAGCTTTTTAGCTCCAATGGTCAACCTTTTCATGGCTTCCTTTAATTGTCCAAGTTCCTACATAAGATTCTTGTTTTCTTGTTTAAGATCTAAAAGACTTGAATTCAAAACATTAACAAGTTCAAAAGCTCAATTTTTCTTTTCTATAATGAAGGAATTAATTTCATAGGATTTGAATTTATTATTTAATTTGGTAACTTCTTCTAGTAACCTATCCTTTTCTCTCTTACAATGCATTAAATCTATAAACAATTTGTTGAGACTATTAGCATTAAATTTAGTAAGCAAAAATTCAGAATTACTTTCCTTACTATTTGAGGGAATGTCACACTTACTAGATTATCCATCAATAGTTGCAGTAAACACCAGGTAGTTAGTACCATAGTTTTTTGAGTCATTTGGATTGTCGTTGTTACTTTTTGAGTCACTAAGTATAGCATTCAAATCCCTTCCAATTCTTTTCTTTTTTTAGCATCTTTGGCTATAAAATGATCAATCATATTGCATTCAAAACATTGTGGTCTAGTGGGTTTAGTTTTCTTACCTTCTAAACTTATAGGTTTCAATTTTCTTGATTTTTAATCCTTTGAAAGGCTTGGTTTCCAATTATACTATGAGTTTTTCTAGTTGAAGATTTTCTTGAGCCTTTTGGGTATGAGTATCAATTCTTCATCACTCTTATCATTATCATTATCACCATCATCTATCATGGTGTTTTTGAAAGTTACACATTTGTACTTTGTAGGTGTTTGAAAGCTCATCTCAAACGTTTGAAGTGAGCCAACGAGTTCCTCAATTTTGATGGTGTCTACATCCTTGATTTCATCAATGGTAGTGACCTTTACACGAAAGCACTCTAGTAATGAGAAAATAATCTTTCAAACTAACCTAAATTCATCAATTTTCTCTCCAAGATTTGAGAGGTATTAGCAATATCACATAGTTTAATACAAAATTTAGAAAATGTCTCATTTTCTTCCATCATAATGTTTTTAAACTTAGTACCTAGCATGTGAAGTATAGTTTCTCTAAATTGGCTGGTGCCCTCATTAGAAATATTTAAAGTACCCCAAGCATGCTTAGTAGTATCAATATTAGAAATATCATAGAACTCATCAACAGACACAACACTAAAGATTGCATAAATTCCCTTTTCATTCCAGTTACTATTTGTTCTATCCTCAATGGTCCATTTATTCTTAGGCTTAAGTGTGTCTATGTTATCTTTGGTAACCGTAGGTGGTTCCTAACAATAAATGATAGAATTCCACACCTTTTTATCTTGGGAACATAAAAAGGCTCTCATACGAACCTTCTAGTGTGGGTAGTTATGCCCATAAAAAAAGGAGCACGGGTTGTAGAAGAAACCCTTCTTAAATGATCCATAACAAAGCTTTAAGCATTAAGTATATCTAGTGACTCACTCTAATACCAATTGAAAGTTTAAAATTATGGATCTAATCAATCTAGAGGGGTTGAATAGGTAAATTTTTGAATTAAATCTAATTAACAATTACCAAGTGGCTAGATATGCAATGTTGTGTGAGTAATGTAAAGAAAATATAAATATAAACTTAACACACGATATTTTAGTTAGAAAAAACCTAGGTCATAATAATGACCTAAGAGAAAAATCACTGATCTACTAGTCAACCCAATTATTTCACTGTGAAAATCAATATTCAATTACAAAGCTAGGTCTTTGACTATTCTTTACAAGTAAAGCTCCCAATGTAATCTACTTACAAGTCATTGCTTCTTTCATTACCTCCACAAGATAGGTGTACTGATCTGTATCAACTTTTGGATCTCTCAAGTCACACAATCAATCGAATCCATTAAACTAGCACTTGAAAATTTAGAACAAAAAGTATGTGTTATAGTGCAGATTCAATAATGAAAAACCTTAGCTAAAAGATTCAAGATGTATATTAGATAAATAAAATCAATCTAGTAAACCCTAGAACAAAAGTTAAAAGCACATTATCATAAAAACAAATAGGATTATTAAATAATCAAACATAACTACACAATATTTAATAGATTAAATCAAGAATGAGCCTAAAGAAGTATGATATAGTTTTTAGAAAACATTTTGAGAGAGAAAACAAAAAATAATGAGATGAATATAATAGGTGTTATTCATTAAAACATAAAGCATTAGGTTATTTTAATAGGAAAATTGAAACCTTAATCCTAAGTTATTGGGCAATGACCATTCTAACCATAAAACATTTCATAGAGAAAAAATAAATATGGGTAATAATGTAATCTACCAGTATGGCTCGAGTAAACAAAAAGGTTTTAAGTTGAAAATTTACATGCTCAATCGACCTAGACTAGACTCGATCAATCAAACCAATAAGATTGATTGATCGAAACCTTTTTTTTTCAATACAGTAATGATTAATAAAAACCCAAGAGTAGGTAAATTGATCAAATCGATCCTCAATTGTCCTAAACTCTCAATTGAAAAAACCTAACTTTGATTGATCCACTTCAATTAGAGTTTCTACCTCTAAGAAACTAGATCGTACATAAGCAATCCTCGATCGATCTAACCCTTAAATCGATTGATCAACCAACATATATATTCAGTATTATCCTCTATATGCAAACTTAATTCTATTATAGTAAGTAAATAGTGTATAATTGAAACATATTAACTTGAAGCTCGAAAGTTTCTTTAGCTTGAATAGCTGACATGAAAATGCACTTATAAACTAGATTAGACTTAAATATTTTATTCATAAATACTACCAATACTCATAAATCTTATGCATTGGTTAAAAGATGTCATATTAAAGGTAACAGAATCAAACACATTTGACAACTAAATTTCTATACTCATGAGCTTCCTAAGAAAGGAAAAATAAATGTCACACAAATCTAATCAAGTGAAAATCTAGTTGACTCATTCACCGAATTTATTACCATTGCAACTTTTAAGAAGCTAATACAATAAATTGGAACATGTAGGGTAAAAAACATTTCATGACTACTAGTTATTTGTCATTATGGGGAGAAACTCACTCACACATTACCCTTTTCCTTTGATGTTTTCTCTCATTGGATTTTCTTCGAAAGGTTTTAATGAAACAAGTCTTGTGTGCACAAGAAGATTAATGTACTATTTTTTCTTAACTAATTTTCGTTGCATTAGTTTTTTCTAGTAAGATTTTTAATAATGGGTGGTTTTTTCGTATGATGAACATATAAACATGATTACTGTTGCGATATTTATATCAAATTTACTTAAATATTATATCCTATTCTTTGGACTTCCATATGGAAACTTTTCTTTACCATATCAATCATTATAAAGCTTAGAGTAACGTTAATTAAAAAGATTTTAATTAGCTTTGATGCACAGTACTACGATAGTATTATTATTTTTTGCTATAAATGCCTAATAATATCTTCTATTAATGAAAGGTTATAGCCTACAAAACTTAGTAGATATATTGAGACATCCCAATTAGGTTGATAGCACTTTAACACCCTCCTCAACAAGCCCTGTATGTATTATTAAATATGTAGAAAAAGATATACAAAGAAATTATCAGTAAAAACTATAATTAGTTTTCTATTAGCATCTGAATGAATAAAAGACATATCGAATGATGGGCCTTCTATAACCAAGTCGTTATATAAATACTAGGGACCCAAGAAGTTTATCTATCAGCTCAAACAATAACCTCTCTATAAATATGAGAGCAATGAAACTCCATACGAGTAACTTTCTCCAATCTGTCAACCCAAGCAGAGTACCACCTTTATAAGATGACTCTATCTGAAATAGATTAACTATATAAATTAGGTCCGACTCTAGTCAGAGTTTCCTCCACCAAAGTTGGCAACATACATTAATGTGTGAATACCGCTGCAAATTCTTCCTCAACTACATATTAGTCCCCAAGCAGGATGCATAAATATCCCTTAATAAATGATCTTAAGGTTTGAAAAACAATAACACAACAAAACAGGCCTAACGATCGAAATGCAGAGACAACTGTATTGATATCTATCCATCATGAAGGTGGCACCATATAAATAGTGTCTTCAAGACATGTAGAATGATTTTTATTTTAAATTAATACATACATCAATCTATATGTCACAAGAATATTTTATAATAAATGATCTCACAAGTACTTCTACTTCACATTACGACTTTCAATCTCTCTAAAATATATATAAGAATGATACTTTGGGTGACGTCACCTATTATATGTTAGGCAACAACTACCATTATTCTAATTTAGTACTTATATTTTAGGGTTTAGGGTTTGAATTTTAGGATTTATATCTTAGGGTTTAAGGTTTAGATTTAAGGTCTAAGTTTATAGAAGAATATGTAATTGTTGCCCAACATGTATTGGGTGAGTCACTCAATATATCAATCCTTGATATACATACATATATATATTTGTGTGTATGTGACTATTTCCTATGCAAATAGTTTTAACATATCATTTCCAAAGAATTTATGTATTTAGATGAACATTTATTTTAAACCTTACTTTAACATACTTAAGATGTCATTATTTAATATAGAAAACAAGAATCTTTCTCATAAAAGATTTTGAATACTAACTCATATTTATGAAAATAGGGGTTTTGATTTTATAAAGTCAAAATTAAATCTAATAATTAAATATTGATAAGATAAAAATTAAATATAAAAATTATGATAAAGATGCAAAGAAAAAGATGATTGTAGAATCATTCTCTACCAATAGAATGTATTATAAATCAACAAAAGTATATCATAAACTCCTATTCCTTTATTATACCAATTTAGAGGAACTTTATAAGCACAAAATTCTCCACCTTTTCTTACGTATTTATTGAACTAAACAAGTTCTTAATTGAAACTCTTTCTAAAAGACAACCTAAAATATGCTATCTAATTTTAATGAATCAAAATCATTTAATTTTAAGAAGTATATTAGAACAAGGTTAAATACATAGGTTTAGTTTGATTATTGTGAATATTAATTCTTGTTATAAGTAATTTATTATTAATTATTTAAATTGATCGAGTGATTACATACTTTAACAAATAAATTGATTAACGATGAATTAAATTGATTATTTGATTGTACATTTAAATAATAATAAAAAATTCATATAAATATTAAAATTGAAAATTAATACATAATCAAGAAAAATAATTGTATAGAATATTACAGATCTTATTAAATATTGTAATACATGTTTAGAGCTTTCAAATCACACATAATCAATTATAAAATTAACTATTCATAGAAAAAATGAATTAAGAATATTATGCCGAAAACAACAACAAAAAATAAAAAAAATCTTAAGAATTTTATCTTTAATTATGTTCTTCAATTCATTTGATTCTCTTGAATCTTTTTCTCAATAATTACCTTTAATTTTATTCTATAATTTTTGTATTTTTTTAACTTATTTTTCTTACTTTTTCGACAATTTTTACACTAATTTTATTTTATAAGATATTATTTTATATTCATATAGAGAAAAATTAATCAATTTTAAAACTATATTGGGATCGGGAGGGAAAATCACTCAATCACGCGTGATTACGACTACGTGAAAAAGGTTGGAAGCGTGAAGGATTGAAAATAAAGGTAAGAATGTGACACTTGGCAGTGTTTGAGATAAGAAAGGATAGTATCACACTTGTCCACCTTGTGACGTGAAGGGAGCATACATTTTCTTCTATCTAAATCGTCTAAATACGTTCACTTATTAAATAAAAATCATAAAAATACATAAAAATATCAAAAAATCTTAAAATAATTTAAAAATCAATATTTTTTAATAAATATGAAATAAATAATTTTAACTTATTATAATATATATATATAAGAAATGATTTCTAAATATATGTATAAAATATAATTTATTACACTTCCTGTACATACACTTTGCTAGTCTTTGAGTAAAATTATCTTTCATAATTAAGAGAATAAGTTTTCTAATATTTTATCTCAAGGGATTAATAATATTATAGTTTTAAATTTTAATAAATGTTAAATATTGTCTCTATTCATCCTCTTGCTTAGTTAGTATACAATAATTATGCTCAAAATATCTATGAGATATAGTATCAATTATCAATAGTCAAATCATCTAACTGAAACAAATTAAAACATTATTATTTTCTATAAAATATGAGTATTCTTTTTTTGAGTTGAGTTGAATTGAATACCATAGACTTTTCATTAAAATTGTATCTCTATTTATCAAAAATAATCCTTATAATCAAAAGGACTTTCATTTTGTTATAATGTGGCTACGTTAGTTGGTTCAATCAAATAAATGGGAAAAATGAAAAATATTTCAATAATAAGAATTGGAGTTTGTGGTATTTGATTGCTATGGTCCAAGTTACTTGTTAGTTGACAACGATCACATGTGTAAGGTTTTGTGAGTGTTGGCGATATTCATGAACAAAATATTTGTATGTAATATTAGTTTCTAAATATATATTTTAAGAATATTTTCAAGTCTAAGAAACTATCAATCCTCAATGATCACATCTTATGTATATATCTATTCTCGTGCACATTGATGACTCTATAAAAGTAAAGTCATCAATGCACTTTTTAACTTAAATTTGCTTGTTTTATTTAATAAATAGTACTTTATGATTAAAAATATTAAAATATAATTTTTTTAGTGAAACAGGATGAAAATATAATATTTGAAAGTTTTTTGAATTTTTATAGATTTTTTATGAATTTTTAATGCAAGACCAATTAGAAGCTACTATGTGGATGCCACGTAAGTAGAGAAGCTGACTGGGCAAGCCACGTGAATGTCACATTAGTAGAAACACCCATTCATAGATCACCACGTGTGTGGTGTCACACAATACTACGCCATGTGCAGCACGATGTTCAATCCTAGTTCGACGCTCGGTCAACGAGCTTGCCACGCATCACTACCTAAATTGTCTGTTCTTTCCACAAATGCACCACACTATTCGTTACCACAAATCATGTTACATTATATGGTTCTGATTTAGCATGCATGACCAAACTAGTCCTCCTTTGCCATGTTTCGTGCTCTTATTAACCCAATGAATTTTATGTGCTACATGTCACACTATTATTGGTTGGCTCTGTTAATTTTGCTTGTTTTGATATCAACCCTTGATCTTAATGTCCAAATTCCATCTGGGGAATATTTAACCCCCTAATCACCCCATAAATCTTAAGAAGCCATAATTAACATAATTTTTATCAGTTTTTGGAGCCATGAAGAGAGAAAAACACAGAAAAATTCAAAAGGAGATACTATTTTGGTGGAGATTCAAGAAGAGATTGGTCCAGATTCCATTGTTGTCCTCTAATTGCATTACGATTAAAGAGAGATTGATACAATTTTTATGTCTTTCATTATGAAAAATATGAGATTTATGAATACTATTATGTCTACTTTATTTATTAATCTAGGGATTTTATGAACCCAATTTTCACCATGTGATAATATAATATTTTACCCCAAATATGATTTTAATTTAATTATATTATTTAATCTATTTTTTTTTGCTATTAATTGCTATGCCAACAATTGATCTATATATGCAATTAAAGATATTTGAGAGAATTATTTATTTGTTTGTCTTGTTTAAATAACATGCATAATTTCTAGGAAGAGATTGTATGATTCTTATGTATGTGATTCATAATTGATGAACTTAATAAGCAGTATGCAATTTAATTGATATGAGAGTGTCATTAAGTTAATTACTATATTGTGTGTAGTTTACTTGAGAGAGAAATACATGTTAGGTTAAATTCAATTGATCCTATTATTAATTGATAATTATATTGGAGGGATTTTAATGATTCAAATGTTTATAAAACTAGGGGATTAAGTATTTTCTGATATTTTCTCATATATCTTCTTAGTTACCAAATTTGATTTAATTAATTATTGTTACTTAGTTCTTTTAATTTTGCTTTCTTAAAATATAAAAACACAAAAAAAATTGATTTGTATTTTTTTGTTATAAAAATTAATTTCTAATAATATAATATCTATGGAATTGATCTTTTCTTAGCATTATATTCCTTGTTGCCATACATATACTTGTGTATTTATTGCACACAATTCATGTGTCCAATCTAGTTTTTGATGCCATTGATGAGATACCCAATGTTAGGAGGGTTAATAGGCAAGCTCATGTTGGGAATGATATAGAGGAAGAAGATTAGGAAGAAGAATTGGAGGAAGAAGAAGGAAGAATGCTTAGAGGAGGAAGAAATGGTAATAGAGGAGGAAGAAATGGTAGAGGAGGTATGTGGAGACCCCCACCTAGATCCCAAGATGGAGTTGTTAGAGATCTAAGTAGTATAAAAATGAAGATACCACAATTCCAAGGAAATAATGACCCGGAGTTGTATTTGGAGTGGGAGAAGAAGATGGATCACATTTTTGAATGCCACAACTACTCCACGGAGAAAAAAGTAAAACTTGATGTAATTGAGTTTTATGACTATGCATTGAATTGGTGGGATCAATTGGTCATTAATATGAGGAGAAACCGTGAAAGGCCCATAGATAATTGGGAGGACATGAAGGACATCATGAGAAAGAGGTTTATGCGTAGCTACTACTATAGAGAGTTACACCAATGCCTACAAATATTGACTCAAGGATATAAATGCATTGATGAGTACTACAAGGAAATGGAAGTGGCGATGGTAAGAGCTAATGTCGAGGAAGATAGAGAGGCCACCATGGCTAGGTTTCTTAGTGGGTTGAATCCAGACATTGCCAACATTGTGGAACTTCATCATTATGTGCAGATGGAGGACATGGTCCACATGGAAATCAAGGTGGAAAGGTAATTAAACAAAACGAATTTTTGGATCCCAACCATCAAGGTCTAGTCCCATTACTCCAAAACCAAACCCTACTAGTTATTGGAATTCCAATGAGAAAAAAGATGAAATAGCTACATCCAAACAAAGATTTGAGCCTTACAAAGCCAAAGATAAGGGGGCTAACAAGGAGAAAGGTAAAATGGACACCCCAATTCATAATCGTGACTTAAGTGTTTTCAGTGTCTTGGCAATGGTCATAAGGCCTCTCAATGTCCAAACAAGAATTCAATGATCACCTTAGCTAGTGGTGAGGTGGAAACCGATAATGAAAGTGAAGAAGATGAGATGCCATCTATAGAGGAAGCTATGAAGAGGAGATAGGACCCGTGGATGGGGAAGTGATAAGAGCTAAATTATTGCATTTTTGTTATGATTTAAATGTTGATATTTGTGTGAAAATTGTGTTTATTTGGAAAAGTTAGGGACAAAGTACAATGATCGGGATTGAATGAAAATAAAAAGAGAACAAAATTTCAAAATTTGGAATTTCACCGCCGGAGAAAACCTTACGGAAAAAATGTTGAAAATCATGCAGGGAGCACGGATTTTGGCCAAGTGAATCTCACCGCGGGCCAAAGTGTCTCGCCGCCGTCCATATTCATCTCGCCGCAGGCGAAAATCTTCCCAAGAGCACAAATTTTGGTAAACTCATCTCGCCGCCGGCCACATTAATTTGGTCACCGGCCAAAATCAGAAAAAACCAAAATTTAATTTTCCAGAAATCTCGCCGCGGCGAGAATAATGTCGCCGCCCGCGAGTTTCGTCCGAAAATACATTTTTTATTCCAAAATTGCCCCCCAAACCCTAGATCTACAAATACATTATGATGGAAAAAGAGGGGGATGGCAGAGAGAGCAGAATTGAGTTATTTTTGGAGGAGAAAAGGCAATTTTGGAGAGAAAGGTTGGAGAAGCTTGAAGGATCATCACCATTGTTGCTACCAAGTCTTCATCTTCAAGAGTTTTTCATCTCTTCTCCTTAGCTTTTATTTTCTGCATTTTATTCAGATTGTTTGTTCATGGATTCAATTGAGAATATGCTTGTTCTTATTTTCGTTATGAACTAATTCATTTTTGCTAAGGCTATGATGTAGTTGAATCAAGAAAATCTGATTTCTTGTGTTATCGTTATATGAATTCATTGTTTTCAAGTTGAGTATTTATTTCCATGCTTAATGCTTTTAAATTTCTGATCAAGATTTAAATGATTTGTTGCATTATATTGAGACCGAGAGGAGATGTGTAATGAACTCTTCTTGTGATAAATACCGTATGTTGAATGCGAGTGTGAGAACTAATGCATGATGTATGTGGTTATTCTAGAAATTCCATAAATCGTAATGTGCTTGTTTGTGATTAAATCTTCATAGAAATATAGTCGGTTTTCGTAGATAAGTAATTCTAATATAACTCGAGAGAGAGTATTAGGTAAATTTGGGTTTTTCAACATCACTTTTAACTTTGATTCTCATATAACATGACTTGAAATCGGATTGAATTGATTTAGCGAAATCAAATGCCTTATCGTTTTTAATCATTTGTGAACAACATTAAATTTTGTTATTTGCGTTTAGTTTTATGTTAATCTTCTTTTAAAACAATTTCAAAAATTCGATTTTCAAATAAAATTAGGATTAGTCAATATCGGTACTTAGTAACACCATTCCTTGTGGATTCGATATCCGTACTTTTGTACACTTTATTACTTGAACGATTCATACACTTGCAAAAATACGCATCAGGAAGCACTTGTAGTAAGGTGATCTTTAAGCACTCAAGTTAAGGAGGATGACTTTGAACAATAAAGAGATAACATCTTTCACATAAGGTGTCATGTGAGTAACAAAGTGTGTAGTGTTATTATATATGGGGAAAGTTGCACCAATGTGGCTAGTACTACCTTAGTTGAGAAATTAGGGTTGCCTACAGTTGAACACCCTAAGCCTTACACGTTGCAATGGTTAAATGATAGTGGAGAAGTGATGGTTAATAAGCAAGTATTAGTGAGCTTTTCCATTGAAAAGTACAAGGATGAGGTGATGTGTAATGTGGTACACATGCAAGCCGGACACATTTTGCTAGGTAGGCCTTGGCAATATGATAGGAGGGCTACACATGATAGATATAGAAACAAGTATTCGTTTCTAAAGAATGGTTGAAACATCACACTTGTACCCCTCACACCCAAGGAAGTCTTTGAAGATCAATTGAGGATGGTTAGGGAAAAAGAACAAAAAGAGAAGAATAAAAAAGAGAAAAGGAGTGACAAAAAAAAGAGTGAAGAAAAAGGAAAGGAGAGTGGAAAAATAAGAGAGAAAAAAATGTGAATTTTTATGCTAAGGCAAGTGAGGTCAAGCGGGCTTTTTATTCAAAACAGCCCATACTTGTACTTTTTTACAAGGAGGCTAATTTTTCTATTAACGATCTTAACCAGTCTTTGCCTAGTGCCACTGTTTCTCTTTTGCAGGAATTTGAGGACGTGTTCCCAAAAGAGATTTCGGATGGGGTGCCACCAATTAGGAGGTTTGAGCATCAAATTGACTTCATATCGGGAGCTTCTTTTCCAAACCGACCTGCCTATAGGACCAACCCCGAAGACACTAAGGAGATTCAAAGGCAGGTTGAAGAGTACTTGATCAAAGGTCAAGTTAGGGAGAGCCTAAGTCCATGTGCTTTTCTAGTGATACTTGTTCCTAAGAAGGAATGATCAAGCAGGATGTGTGTTGATTGCTGAGCCATCAACAACATTATGGTAAAATATTGACATCCTATCCCTAGACTAGATGACATGTTAGATGAGTTGCATGGTTCTTGCATTTTTTTCAAAAATTGATTTAAGAAGTGGATAACATCAAATTAGGATGAGAGAGGGTGATGAATGGAAAACTGCTTTTAAAACTAAACATGGATTGTATAAGTGGTTAGTCATGCCCTTTGGTCTAACAAATGCACCTAGCACTTTATGAGGCTTTTGAATCATGTTCTGCGTGCATTTATTGGAAAAATTTTTGTTGTCTATTTTGATGATATTCTCATTTACAATAAAAATCTTGAAGAGCATGTCTTACATCTTAGGTATGTGCTTGAAATTTTGAGAAAAGAACAACTATATGCGAACTTGAAAAAGTTTGTTTTTTCATGGACAAGTTAGTTTTTCTTGGTTTTATTGTTAGTTCTAAGGGGATAGAAGCGGATGAGGAAAAGTTTAAGGTTATTCGAGAATGACCCACACCTAAATCTGTAATTGAGGTTAGAAGCTTTCATGGCTTGGCTAGTTTTTATCGAAGGTTTGTCAAAGATTTTAGTACACTAGCTGCACCTCTAACCGAGGTCATTAAAAAGTTTGTTGGTTTTAAATGGGGCAAGAATCAGGAGAGAGCCTTTAAAGCATTAAAGGATAGTTTGTGTTCTGCACTTATTTTATCTTTACTTGATTTTACTAAAACCTTTGAAGTTGAGTGTGATGCACCAAGAATAGGTATAGGAGCTATTTTGATGCAAGAACAACAACCTATCACTTATTTCAGTGAAAACTTCACGAAGCAGCCCTTAATTACCCAACGTATGACAAAGAGCTATATGCCTTGGTTAGGACCCTAGAGACATGGCAACATTACCTTTGGCCAAGAGAATTTGTCATCCATACTAATCATGAATCTCTAAACCATCTGAAACACTAAGGTAAATTAAATAGGAGGCATGCTAGATGGATCGAATTCATTGAGATGTTTCCTTATATTGTTCAATATAAGAGAGGTAAGGAGAATGTTGTAGCCAATGCTTTATCATGGAGGTATGCCTTACTCTCAACTTTAAATGCTAGATTGCTAGGATTTGAATATGTTAAGGAAATGTATGCTAATGATGATGACTTCTCTGCTGTTTACCATGCATGTGAAAAAACTTCTTTTGAAATTTTTTATAAATTAGATGGGTTTTTATTTAAAGAAAATCAATTGTGTATACCCAAATGTTCCATGCGTGAGTTGTTATTTAAGGAGGCTCATGGGGGAGGGTTAATGGGGAATTTCAGAATTATGAAGATTCTAGATTTTTGCGTGAGAATTTTTATTAGCCAACAATAAGGAGGGATGTAAGGATAATATGTTCTAGATGCATCATTTGTAAGCAAGCCAAATCCAAAGTCCTACCACAAGGACTATGTACTCCCTTGCCCGTACCAAGCACACCTTGGGTAGATATTTCCATGGATTTTGTTTTAAGGTTACCTAGGTCTAAGAAATGTAGAGACTCTATTTTTATGGTTGTAGATAGGTTTTCTGAAATGGCACACTTCATAACATGTCATAAAACCAATGATGCCACTAATGTAGCAGAGTTGTTCTTTAGGGAGGTTGTTAAGCTTCATGGAGCTCCTAAGAGCATTGTGTATGATAGGGATGTTAAATTCCTTAGTTATTTTTGGAAAACTCTTTGGGCTAAAATGGGCACTAAACTCTTGTTTTCGACTACTTTTCACCCCCAAACAGATGGGCAAACTGAGGTAGTCCATAGGACTCTGTCCACGTTGCTTAGGACGGTAATAAAAAGGAATTTGAAAAATTGGGAGGATTGTTTACCTTTTGTTGAATTTACTTATAACCGGAGTGTGCATTCAACTACTAATCATTCTCTATTTGAAATTATTTATGGTTTCAATCTACTAACTCCTTTGGACTTATTACCTATACCTATTTCAGACAAAACTAACTTAGATGGTGCTAGGAAGGCTGAAATAGTGAAGAAGCTCCATAAACGCATTCATGAAAAATTTGAGAAGAGAAATAAGGATTATACTTGCAGGGCCAACAAAGGGCGGCAAAGAGTCATTTTTGAGCCTGGTGATTGGGTTTGGGTGTGTATGAGAAAGGAATGATTTCCTGAAAAAGACATTCCAAGTTGCAACCTCGGGGAGATGGACCCTTTCAAGTGATTGAGCGAATTAATGACAATGCCTACAAAATTGATCTTCCTGGTGAGTATAATGTTAGTACCTCTTTTAATGTTTCTGATCTTTCTCCTTTTGATTATGCAGGTGACGATTTAAGGATGAATCCTCTTGAAAAGAGGGTGAATGATGAGAATCATCGAGCTCTAGAAATTCCAAGTGGACCAATCACAAGGTCTAGGATGGCACAACTCGAAAAAGCTTTGAATGGGCTCATTCAAGAGGTCATGCATAACCAAGGGGACCTAAATTGGGAGTTCAAGGATTGGGACAATCCTAGGATGGAAATTAGGGCAAAATTGGCAAAAGAAAACTAGGCACATTGCTGTGCCATTTGGACATTTTTGGGCAGCTTCATTTTCAACCCTTAGATGGAAACAAAGGTTAAGATGTAATATTTTATAGGGATTCCTTTATTCTCAGCTGCTCCACATTTTGTTCCATTTTTACTGTGCCATTTGGACTGATTTTGGGCAGCTTTCTTTTCAGCCCTTGGATGAAATCAAGGTTAAGATGTAATATTTTCATAGGATTCCTTTATAGTCAACTGTCTCATTTTTCTCCATGTTTTGGTCCATATTTTCTGCTACCTTTTTTCCTTTTTGGTTGTTTTTATTTTCAACCCTTGGATGAGATCAATGGCTATGATGTAGTAGAGCTTAGGGTTTGTTTATATCCTATTAAGAGCAGCTCAGCTGTTGGAAAATACAATTTTGATTGAAATTTTATTTTTAGATCATTTGAGAGCTCATTCATACTCTTTGTTCCTCTTTAAGCAACTTATCAAGGGATTGGAAACCTTTGTGGTGTTGTTTAGCATCCAAACATTTGTGGTGAGTAATATCCACACTTGTTAGGGTGTCATTTATGCTAGACTTATCAAGGAAATAGCACCTCCTTGTGGCGTATTTTCCCGTCAAAACAATGGTGAGTAATATCCATTGATTTGTGGAGAAACCTTTTGCTATATAATCTGAAATTAGATAGGTCCTAACCCCTTGGTTCATATCAAAATCCATTTTGATTATACCACAACTTATGACATAATTAACGACAAGTGGTCGAATACATAGTCCATAAAGTGGTATAGTTTGATTAATTATTATAATAATTATGGATTTTTTAAGATAGAATTTATAAATTTTAAATTTGTCATATAGAATCAATTATTTGGTTTGACCAATGGAATCAAAGAATGAATTGGAATGGGAATGAGAATGGAATGGAATGGAAAGGAAATAATGTTGTTTGGTTTGATCACTGGAATCAAAGAAGAAATCAATATTACAGTGTTTGGTTTGCCAGTAGAATGGAATGAAAAAAAACTATAAATTACCTTAATACCCCTATATTCAGTAAAATTTAAATAATATCATTTTATTATTATTTTTTCGTTAGAAAAAATACATAATTGAAATCATTATTTTTCTAAGTAATTATTACTTAAAAAAATATATTATTAAAATTATTATTTTTCTAATTAGGGTTTAGGGTTTTGAGATATAAGAATTTAGGATTTAGGGATTTGGGATTTTTAGTTTAGGGTTATATTTGTGGGTTAAGGTTTAGGGTTAAAATTATTATTTTTCTAAATGGGGTTTAGGGTTTTAGGATTTGGGATTTGGGATTTGGGATTTAGGGTTTAGGATTTTAGGATTAGGGATTTAGGATTTAGGGTTTAGGGTTTTAGGATTTACGATTTGAAGTTTAGGGTTTATGGATTTGGGGTTTAGGGTTTAGGGATTTGGGGTTTAGGGTTAAAATTATTATTTTTCTAAATAGAGTTTAGGGTTTTAGGATTTGGGATTTGGGGTTTTGGGTTTAGGATTAGGGATTTGGGATTTAAGGTTTAGGGTTTTAGGATTTGTGATTTGAAGTTTAGGGTTTCGGGTTTAGGGATTTGGGGTTTAGGGTTTTGGGATTTAGGTTTAGGGTTTTGGAATTTAGGTTTAGGATTTAAGGTTTTGGGATTTAGAGATTTAGGGTTTTGGGTTTTGGATTTTAGGGTTTAGGGTTTAGTGTTTTAGGATTTTACTTTAGGGTTATATTTAGGGTGGGGGTAAAATTGAAAAAAACAATTTGTGATGAGAATAGAATCAATTTCATTCTTGACTCATTTTTTAGCCCAATCAAACACACAAATGAATGGAATTAATTCTAATTCTTTTCCATGCCCTCCAACCAAATACAACATAAGTATAATTTAGAAAATAATTTAACTAAATTAAATTATAATTGGATTATGTTATATGAGGAAATATATTGATACTTAGATTTTTTTAACATACTAATTTAGCACATATTTAGTAGAAATTTGAGTTTTTCTTTTAATAATATTTATAATGTCAATAAATCTTTTTATTTTTCTTTTAATTGCTCATTTCATAACTATTTCGCATAAAATCATATATTTCAATAAAAAAATCAAATTTTAGGATTTTTTTATTTTTTATTTTTATTTTTTCGATAAAATATAATTATAAATACATATAATTAATTATTTTTACTCTAAATGTAATTTAAAAAATAAATTAAAATTTAACACATAGTAACAATATTTTTTATTTTTTATTTTAATTTTCAATAATAAACACTTATTATAATGATCATAAATTTTTTTATTATCTTTTTAAATTTCACGAATACAGAATTTATAAAATTTAAATTTATTCATATGAAATTAATTAATTTAAGAATTTTTTAGTTTTTTTTTCTAACGAAGATAACTAATGAATATAATCACTAATTATCACTAATTTTTAAATTAAATATAATTTAAAAAATTAAGTTACTAAAATTTAATTATAATTTTATTATATTATAAGAGAAAATACATTAATATTATGTTATAATGGACCTTCTCAATTAAAATATGATATGTCATTCACAAAAATATGATACCATTTTCATGTAAAATTATGTCATTAGTTAATAAATATGATACCATTTTCATATAAAATTATGTGATTAATAACACTGAATCAGCTATGACACTTATTAAAGATAAGAATCTAACGAGAGAGCCATCCAATAAATCAAAATCTTTATGTCGCCTACTTGTCGCAATTGTATGTTGCCAATAGATCTGGTCTATATATCACGATTGTGCCATTAAATGTTGTATAATTACATATTTTTCTACAAATCTAAACAATAAACTCTAAATCTTAAAATCTTTATCCTAAACACTAAGATCCAAATCCTTCTTAAAATCTAAACTCTAAACTCTAAAACATAAAATCTAAATTACCCTACTATAAAACATACATATGGTTTCGATTTTTAACCATGATCGTAGGTCTATGGCCACGGTTATAAGAACCGAGGCCTAAGTGAGAGAGACCATAGGTAATGACCTATGGCCTCGGTTTTTCTAATAACCGAGACCATAGGGTATACATAAATTAAAAAAATATATACAATTATATATTAATTACAATATTAAAAATCAATATAAATTATAATAAATTTATTAAAAACAATATTAAAAATTATATTATATTAAAATTAAAAGTATAATTACATTATTGAGTTTATTATACACTAAAAATTAATAAACAGTGTACAATAGAAATAACTTCAGTATAATATTTATTTTTATCTATTTTGAGACTCAAAACACAGTTTGCCTACTGCCTGGTGCGTCTGGTGCATGGTGGTTGGTGCGCCTAGTGCCTGGTGCATGGTGTACCTATAAGGTATGCAAGCAAGTAATAAGAATGAACCATAAACACAGTGTACAATAGAAATAACTTGAGCATAGTATTTATTTTTATCTATTTTGAGTCTCAAAACACAGTGCACATAGGTACTTACATAGGTATTTATTTTTATCTATTGGTTAGGGTGCATATAAGGCTTTGGAAATAGGCATATGGGTATTTCCATTGTTTCAGTTAACAAAAATGAAACAATAGAAACAATTGACTCTTCTTACCAGGAAAATATGGGAAACACCACATATACAATGGAAGTATTAAACAGTAGGACTCAAGGCAGTTTTCTAGTTTCGACTAAATTCAAACCTACATAGCATTCAGGCACAGACGTGTAGTGAATGCATGAGTTTTTGGGGATCGCCTAAGTGTGTCATCTTCCTCCTGTAAGACAATATTAAAAATGTTAGGAAATCAAGAATAAAGCAAGGTACAACTAAAAACACCTAAATCAACAATACATATGTATTTTCCTAGTAGAAAACATTCATTGGAAGGAGCTCAACACAATGCTATTGTATGGTGGCAAAGGTTTGATAAATATGATTACCTCAAAAACCTAGCTAACACTGAAATTTGCAATCTTCACATTGTCATTTCAAGTTACCAAAAGATTTTCAGGTTTGATACCTCCACGCACTACATTCTGATCCAGGAAAAAGAAATCAGCAACAAAATAGATAAAAATAAATACTATATGCTAAAAACACAATGCATATAGGTACTTACCAGAAAATAATATAGCAACAACAATCTGTAGTGTAACTATATAAATAATCTGACAAGGGACTTCAAGCAAAAATTATCATAAATGAATTGTTATCATCAACAGCTTGTGAGGTTCTCTCAATAATGAAGCTAATTGAGCACAACTATGGTGAGATAACATAGTAGCCAGCTAAAACTTCTCTGGTGAAACTGCAGATTGCAACAAAAACAGGAAAATATAAAATTACTCATTACAAGTTAATTGGTAAATAATATATCAATAAAATTTTCTAAAAATACTATTTTTGGTCCTCTCTGTTTATTGTTTCAGAAATGCTAGCTAGGGTGAAACAGGCATAGCACAAGCACCACCCACCAGTACACCACCCCAACTAACCAACTATAGCGCACCAGAACTAGTGCACCACCCCAACTAACCAGCTATAGCGCACCAGAACTAGTGCACCACCCCCAATGAACCAGTACCAACACTAAGCCAAGCACCAGGCGACCAACATGTTCCACAAACCATACCAAACGACCTTTCTAACAAATTTTCATAACCCATCTAAGAAATATCCAGCATCCAAATTTCACAATGTAAGCAAGCCTTTAGGTAGCTAGAAATAACCTCTACGTACCGATTGATATTTGGTACCAAGATTCATTTATAAAGGAAAAGATGAGTTGATGTTACCAAAAAGATTCAAGTAGTGGTGAAGGAACTACTATGGCGAGAGTGGAACAGAGGCTGGAACGCGGTGCTCGAGTGGAATAGATGCTAGAATGGGGTGCGAGAATGGAACAGATGCTGGAACGTAGTGCGAGAGTGGAATAGAAGCTGGAACGCGGTGGCACGAGGCTGAAACATGGTGCGAGGGTTTCGAGAAGAGAATATACATCTATGCTAGGGTTTCGCACGAGGGGAAATTATATGAGTAATATATATATATATATACACGGCAAAAAAAAGAAAAAAATTGGAAAAAAAGATGGAAAATGGAAAAGAAATTAAAAGAAAATTTTGGTGTTTGGTGTAAATTAAAGAGAGAAAATTGATAAAGTATATCTATGGCCTCGGTTTTATAAAAACTGAGGTCATAGGTTATGTCAATGGTCTAAGTTTTGTAAAAATCGAGGTCATAGGGTATGTCTATAGGCTTGATTTTTCAAAAACCGAGGCCAAAACCCTATAGCCTCGGTTTTTCTAATAACCGTGGCTAAATGCCCTAGACTATATGTATATATTTTAGTAGTGTTATAAATCCAAAAATCTAAACCCTAAATTAAAAGAATACGTAGTTATTATCCAATACACAAGATCCGATATTACTCTAAGCTAAAAGTGTCTAATTTAATTTTACTAATTTGGGTTAATTATATGGTTTAAATATCTCCCTTAAATTTAAAAGTTAACCAACTTTAAGCCTGATCTAAAAATTTATTGGTTAATTAAAAACTATAGGAGCTCACTATGATAATTTGAGAGTTCACTTATTTAAAATGGAAAAAAATCAATAAATCTAACTTTCTATGATTTAGATCTAAGAGTTTATGGTATAGATTTTAGATCTCAACATTTTTGGAAAAGAAACATATCTTTCATAGCACCTCCCCGCCAAGCTTGCCACTACTAATGCCACCACCTTTGGCAAGGTAGATGCCAAGGTGACTGGCTAGGTGGCTGGTGAGGTGGTCATCCGAGATTCTATAAATACTCTATATTTTTTCTAATTTTGTATTTAGAAAAGTGTAGCGAAGCTCTATCAAATTGACATCTCATTTTTCTGCTTTCGAATCACTAATACATTGAGTGTTGTTCCATATTAGTGATTCATGACTGTGTCAACACAACCGTGCTTATGAGTGGTGAGTACTCGAGATGGTATTTGCAAGTGAATCGTATGTAAGTTGTGTGTCAACTATGATTTTCTTAGATGTAACTATTTATTTATGAGAACCTCATTATGAGAGTGAGCTAAGTTAAATTCGTTGAGTTATCATATCTCTTGTTGTAAGCAATAAGAGATCAATTGTTTAAGTTTGATGGTGGTCATCAACATTGAAAATTGTTACACTTTTGGTCATTGATCTATACTTACTAATCAATCCACATTGGGTGGTATGGGCTTTGGGTGAGAGCCAAGTTTTTATGTCAAACCAAGTTATTACAGAAGTAGCAAGTAAGAGTAGCAATAGGTAGTTTAGACAGATGCCCCAATTGATAGACGTATTGGTGGCTCTATTTTCTATCAAAGTGTAACTAGTTTTTTTGGTTAGTGGATTGTTTGTTGCTAAGTGGTTTCATTAAGCAATCCTAGGATATTACCATATAAATAGGATTTCTATGTGGGGTTACCTTGTTATATGTTTTGTTATGTATGCACAAATGTATGGCTAGCAATCAGAGTTTAAATGTTATATGTTTTTGCATACTGAACTTTATACTTTGATTAGAAGAATTTTATTGTTTATTGCATACTTTTTGTTTACTGATTATTTGTACTACTACTATGATTATTAGCTATATATTTATCTATTGGATATTATGCATGATCAGATTACATATCTTGTATGAACCAATATATTAGATGTAGACTGATGAGAAAGCATTTTCGTTATATGTTGTCGCATGCTTTTTTTTCTTTATATGTAACATGCCTATAGCTTTCTAATCATTTCTTATTCTATTATAAATTAATATATCTTCTCCCTAATTAATTTATAGTACTTATGTATGTTGTGTGCATGGGAGTTTGATGTGAATCTCTAAGGAGTCTATATTTCCTTACCCTGGTTATATCCCAAGTGTTGGACTCTTTAATTAGTTTGCTATATTTAGATTGATCTCATGCTGTAAGACTGTAATTATTAATTACTAAATATGCTCCCACATGTGAAGTCTTAAAGTGATTGGAAATCCTTCGTTTTTTAGTATGCATTCTTATCTCACTTCTTGTTAGTTGCTTCCATGCATATGTTTATTCTTAGTCTTCAAAGAAGCCTATGAGGCACTTCATTACTAATATGTTTACCGTAGTTAGTTCTTTATTACTGTTGGTAGTTTTTATTATATGTTGAATTGAGCATGTTTTTTTGTGCTTCTATTGTGTAAATTGCTTAATTCACTTTGCCTACTTAGCCAAATTGATCTAGAGTTTGCGAAAGGATTATGTGTGGCCTTTCCACCCCTCATATGGGTCTTGGTTATTTATTTGAGTTGAAAGAACCATTTACCTTTGTGTAATTGTTCCTATGTATATGGATTTTGAGAAATATCATTTGTGCTTAGTTGTGCATAATGACTAAGAGTTTAATTTAATTTAATTGATTTGTTTTAAATTAGATGGCTAAAAACTATCTTCAATTATAAAATAATGATGAACCAAATATTGATATATAATTAACAAATATATATATACCAAATTTTGATTTATAGTTAAAGTAAATTATACTTTATAGTTAGGTTTTTCCAACCAATAATTATTAGAGTGGTTAGGAATTTGTTTCTTAACTATATTAAAAAATAATTTAAGTTTTAAAATTATCGTAATTTCTTGAGAGACCAACCTTAGGAGTATGCTTGTCACTAATAGTAATTGATTCATGTACTTGCAAACTTTATAAATATAAAATTTATGTATCAAGTTTTTGGTCTCATTCTATATAGTTGGGAAAGGTAGCTAAGAACTATGAATTGAAAAATATTCATTTTTTTATGTTGCCACCCTTCTATGAAATTCCTAAAGAAGATTTATTTGACCTTCATTAGAGATTACTACTCAACTATATAGACATTCCCCTTGTATGGGCTTATCAAGGACAAATTAAAAATGAGATGTATCCTATTCAACCTCAAAGATAGGGCTAAAGCTTGGCTATTGACTTTCCCACTAGGTTTCTTGATAACATAGGAGGGAGTCTACAATAAATTCATAGGAAGATATTATTAATATCAAAATACTTTCAATTTGAGAATAAAAATTTCTACATCCTCTCAAATGGAAGGAGATACATTCCATGAAGCTTGGGATATGTTCAAATTACTTCTCACTCAATGCCTACACCATAGTTTCCCACTATACCTGCAAAATCAAATTTTGAACGATGGATTACCATAACAGTGTCAAATCATAATTAACAATGTTGCAGGTGGAGTTATGGGGAAAATAACAGCCTTAGAGACTTATGATCTCTATGAGATATTGGGTGATAATTCCCAATGAAAGAGTACTAAAGTGAAAAGGGCTGAAGTCAATAAGATAGACTCTTAGAACAATTTAGCAATGCAACTTGTGGAATTGACAAAGCAAGTTCAACCATTAACTATCAAGAACATACCAAACCAAGAGGTATGTAGATTTTATGCTATTTATGGGCATCGTGCCAATGTTTTCCCTTTTGTAGGTAATTCCTATGTATGTATATGTCAAGAAGTTTATCTTATGTAAGACTATCAGCCTAGACCCAAAAGTGATCCTTATACTAACACCTATAATCTTGGATGAAGAAATCACCTTAATTTCTTATGGAAAGCAAAGACACTAACTCACCATATGTCCAAAACCAAATTAAGGCCCAAATTTAAACCAAAGCATGACATCCTATCCACCTAATAAGTTATCCTTGAAAGATAACTTGGATGCTTTCATTCAAGTAAATCAAGATAATGACATGAAAAATAATCAAAATTTGGACTTTATAGAAGCATCTATAAAGAGGGTGGAAAGAAAAGTAGGGTAGATAGCTAAGAAATGTAAAGATAAGAGAACGGGAAGCTTTCTAGTCAATTTCAACAAGCTCGGGTTATAACAATTATTTGGAGTGGAATTGTTTTAAATAAAGAATTTTTTGAAATTTCTAATGATTTATGTAATAATGCAAGCATGAAATTTGGAGTGAAAGTAGTACCTAAGGAAGGTGTGGACATAAATAATACAATTGCAAAGCCTTTGGGGGGATTAAAAGAGTGTTATTTGACCCACTTATATTGCATAAAGCACCAAAACCATATCGATCACCCGTATCATTCCCACATCGTCTAATGAACATTGAACAAGATAAGCAATTTTTTGATTTATTTAATATGCTTTGTAAGGTTAACATTAATTTACCTCTCATAGATGTCATCTGTCTAGGTTAATTTTTGACTTTAACACTATAGAGAGTGATAAGGAAATGAATATTATGGAAACTTTTCTTGATAAACAATTGTTTACATGAGGCCCAAATCCATGGTATGCTGACACAGCCACCAATTATCTTACTAGTGGTATTTTGAGGCCTAATAACCATATTTAAGAAACAAAAAGACTTTTCCATGATTATAGGCACTATTTATGGGATGACCTCTATTTGTTCAAGCATTGTTAAGATCAAGTCATTCGAAGATGTGTGCCTAAGGATGAGTATGATAACATTTTGTCCTTTTTCCATGAGTTCATTATGGGGGCCATTTTGGCAATAGGAAAATGGTCTAAAGGTATTGCAATATGGTTTTTACTAGCCAACTTTATTTAAAGATGGTTATAATTATAGCATGCATTGTGATAGATGTCAAAGGCATATGTTATGATAGTCAAATGATGGTAATATTAGAAAACATGATGAGATGTGTTTGACATCTAATTTGGTTATTGAAGTTTATGATATTTAGAGGATTGACTTTATAGGTCCTTTTCTCCCTTCTTTTGGGTATGAATATATATTGGTTACAAATGACTATATGTCCAAGTGTGTTGAAGCTATACTAACTAAAACTAATGATTCTAATTGTGTTGTAAAATTTTTGAAAGATGTAATATTTTGCAAGCTTAAGACACCTAGGGCCATAATCCGTGATGGATACTCCATGTCATCCACAAACTTGATCCGATCAAGTATAGGTAAGCAATAGACAAATTAATGGTATCTTTGAATGGACAATGTGGTCTTCAAGGAATGATTGGTAAACCAAGTTAAATGATGCATTATTGGCATACTACATTGCTTTCAAGACACCCATTAGTATAAGTCCTTATTGGTTGATTTTTTAAAAGGCATGCCATTTTCCCATTGAGCTTGAGCATAGGGCATATTAAGCAACCAAGTAGTTGAACATGTACCCTGAACAAGTAGAAGAGAAATGTTTGTTTCAACTTGATGAGCTAGAAGAGATTTGGGATGAAGCCTATGAAAATGAAAAAATCTATAAAGAATAAGCTAAGCATTAATAAAGTCTTAATCTAAGAATGAAAGTACCTTTATCTAATCTTGTTTAAATTTTTTCAAGGAAAGTTGAAATCAAGATGGAGTGGACCATTTCAAGTTGTTCAAGTCTTCCCCTCATGGAGCTATAGAATTGATAAATCCAAAGACTCAAAAATATTCATTCAAAGTTAATGGGAATTGTGTGAAGCCTTACTTGGAATGAGTTGATACAAATGAGGACATTTAATGCATTGAATCGTACGAGCCTTTACCTCCAGTAGCACCTAGCTAAGATGTTAAACTAGCGCTGGGTGACAGGTAACTCACTGTTTTAGGTAATATTATTTTCTTTTATTTTATTTGAGTTGTTTTCATTTATTTATTAATTGTTAATTTTTTATTTTCCCTTCTTGAATGCTTTTTTTGAACATATACATAGTTGAAAACATTGAGGAAAATGTTTAATTTAAGTTTGGGAGGTGTAAATAGAACCCAATAATATTTTCCTGATACAAAGTTATCATGCTTTTAGTTCTGATTAATTGAGTTTATGTATTGCTTATTTTATTTCTTAAACATGTTCATCGATCATTGTAAGAGTTAGTTCTATTTATAATTTATGCTTCATGCTTGGATGTTGAGATTGAGATAATCCTGAATTTGGTGTATAAAAAGCAAATAGTTGAGACTAACTTGTGAGAATATTGAGCCTATATCATTTTATTTTGAGTGATAATATTTATTCTACTCTTTTAAATAATTTTTTCTATTATTTCAAATTATTAGATGATTTTTGTAGATTTTGCATTGATGTTAGGATTTTAAACATCTAATGAAGTATCATGTATTTATTTTCATTACTTAGATTAAATGAGTTGAGTATAAATTAAAATGTATGCCCATCTTTATTCATGCTTGATTTCTAGTTAAAAAAGGATATATCCTTTAGAAAGAAAAAAAAGAGCCAAAATAGCCACTCATTAAAACACATGGGTCTGTCTTCAAAGAAAAAGGAATAAAAAGAGGGGAAAAATAGCATAACTAAAACTATAACCCTAAATTCTTGAAAGTAATGAGATTTTTATTATTTAAAAAAAAAGAATAACCCCTTTAGTTAAATGCATTTTCATTCATCTTGAGGCACATACTTGATATTTTTGCTTAATGATTTTGATTGAAGTATGAAATTAGTAATATGATATATTTATAAATCCTAGCACTTGATTCTTTTCGTGATATTCTTGTTATGCACATTTGAGCCTTTCTTGTTCATAAATATATGCGAACCTTTTTGTTTTATTCTCTATATAACTTTTAATTGCATATACTTTACTAAGTGCTTGAACCCATAGGATCAATGTGATACTGAGAGTATATCTTGTGAGGAATAGAGTTGAAGTGAATTTGGATTCTTAAGACTAGGTTGAGTTGAGTCCTTGTTAACATGTATAACAGATTTAAATAATGAACTTTGATCCTATGATATGTTGGATGAACCTGTGCTTAAGTCTTAAATTGTGAACTGAAAAAAAAAACTAATGGATGAGAAATTTTGTTGATTTTAATTTGTATTTTGTTTTTATTTTATTATTAATCTTTTTTTTTAGCTTTTTCATGCTAGGATGTTTATGGGTATCATAATGAGAAGCCATCACGAGACTTTGACTCATCAACTGTAGTAATCTACGAAAATGATTTAGGAAAGTATAGTTTTGTTTAGTTTATTTTTGTTTTAGGTTTTCAGATCGCATTATTTGCTAGAGGCTCGCAAGAAGTTAGTCGAAGGTTGTGATAAATGCTTAAAAAGCACTCATATTTCATGTTTTTATTGTGCTTAATTGAAAAAAATAGGTTTGATTATAACATGTTATTTGATCGTTTATACAAATCTATCTGCTCAGAATCACAAATATGTTTTATTATAATTCAAGTGTTTTTAGCCTCAAAAGATATAAGCATTTTAACATATGAAGACATAACATCTAGAGCACTCAAATAACACCCTAAGAGCTAAAAAGACTAAGGCATGTAAGCCTTACATCAAAAACCAACCAATATGCAAGGAGTACATGGCAAAATTCAAGATAAGTAATGCGCATCACAGTGAGAAATATGTGCATTGTGATAGATACTGCTCGGGTAGATTTAATGGGCATGTTGAACTTTTTATGCCGCAGTGCAAAAAATGTGTGCCACAACATAGTCCTCTCGTGTTTAATTATATGAACGTGTTTTAGCTTCATGATGCAACATGATAAAAGGCATGTCAAGGTACGAATTATTAAATTTTGGCTTCGATCTTATTCAATGAATTTTCTTACCTATAATGAGTTACATTTTCTAGGTTTGGCAACTTTTCATTAAATAATTTTGGTCCGTCATATTTTTGTTTTAGCTTTTCCAATTCCAAAAGTTGTTTCATCACCATATACAGATACAGAAAGAGAATCTCTTCATTGTGAATAAGATCCAAAAATTTGAAGAAGCCAACGACAACTTATTCAAATATTTGAAATTTTCTACAACAAGAAGGGATATTTTTAATTGTTATATCATTTATATCTTTTTGTAGTCTAATTTATTTTGTAGTTAAAATTGACTTCTGTTAATTTAAATATGATTGGCTGATTGACTTTTGTAAGAATTTTTAGGTTTAAATATATAAAAAAATAGATTTATTTCTTTTACATAATCGTCAAATCTTTAATTATAAATTCATAATGGGTAAGTCTTGATTTATAATTAAAGCAAACATTTTAGAAATAAGCATTAGACTTGTCTTCTGTGCTTAGTTAGGCATAATGAATAAGTGTCTAATTTAATTTCATTGATTTGTAATAAATTATATGGTTGAAAAATATCTTTAATTATAAATTAATGATATGCCAAATAATTATTTATAATGAAAAAAATATAACTATCATAGGTTTACCAACCATTAATTTAAATGTGACTAAAGAAGTTATTAAAAAGTTATTAATTAATTAAGGATTTTGGTTTATATATTTTTCATAGTTTACCAATTAATCAATTTTAACCTTGGTTAAGGAATTTATTGATTAATTAAATATCATTATGGACTCACCATGATTAGAAAGTTTCATTTATTTAAAAAGAAAAAACAAATAAATCTTTCTTATATTTAAATCACTTAATTCATTATTTTCATGGAGCGTTATAGTAACTAAAATTTTATATTCATCAATTTTCCTAGGTTCAACTATAGTTTAGTTTACTTGTATTACTTTATCGCTTTCTTTTACTTTCTTTCTATAAATATAAAGTAATTTAGAATTTACAATTATATTCTATCAATCAATAACTGTTAGAATGCTTAAGAATTGTTTTTATTAATTATATTGAAAAATAATTTAACTTTTTAAAACAATCGCAATTCTTTGAGAGACCAATCATGGGAGTATTCTTGCCACTTATTATAAGTGATTCGTGCACTTAAGTGCTTTATAAATATAAAATTTGTGTATCATATATCAACAAATCAAGGAGGAGCATAAGAAGTCTGTAGGGCTACTTTAACTACTCCCGATACGAGAATGTAAATGGGACAATACATCCATGGATTTTATACAAGTGTAACCTCATACTAATCAAGGTTATGATTTCATCTGAGTAATTTTTAATCGTCTCACAAAGTCTACTCATTTCATTCCTACAAGACTCAATAGTAGATGAATGCTTTAAGTAATTTGTGTCAGATCGAGATCAAACATTTATCTCTCATATGTGGAATTGTGTGGTTATCATCTTAAAACATATGGAAAATCCAAAAGGGTTATTCAAATGTTATAAGACATGTGAGAGCATGTCTTATGAGTTTAGAGGAAATTGGATGAAATATTTTCCATTAGTTGAGTTCAATTTAAAATACGATTTAAGATATTGTTAAAAGTTTAAAAATATGAAACATCTCAAATTTATTAAAGATTTTAAAATTTCCTCTTTAAAAAATTTTCTTATAAATATAATTTAACTCATCTATTTCTTCTACCTCATGTAACTATTTTTACATAAACAAACCAAGATTGTTATAGTATTTATTTATTTATTTATCAAAAATCAATTGGCAAATTGAATTAGACATGTTTCACAATTGTAACATTAATAAATAAAATTGTTGAAATATTATAAGTGGATATAATTTCAAATAAAATAAATAAATTTTTAAAAATCAAAATAGATTAAAACCTATATTATTTCGCCTCATAGATATCAATGAATTAAAAAAATAGCAAGGGCAACCATGAAAAATAAAAATAGAGTAAAACCTATATTATTGTGACTCATAAATATCAATGGATTAAAAAAATAAATAAATTAGGCATTGCAATGCATGTGTGGTATTAGTGTTTATATAAATTTGCATAAACTAGTTATAGTGTCACGGACAACTTTTTTTTTTTTAAATTGAATTTTTAATTTTTAAAATTACATTATAACACACCATATAACTAGTGTGTGCAAATATATATATATATATATACACGTGAAAACTTTAGTAGAACCACAAACAAAGAATATATTTTGATCTAACCTTTAGAATGGTCTTTAGGAGGAATTGGTAGTGTAGGAGCGTGTTCAAGGCTAGATAATTACTACTAAATTTTATTTTAATTACAAGTATAATTGATTTTTTATTAATAAAAAAATTTGAGCATACATTATGCTAATATATTAAATACTTTTAATTATACAATTATTAGTATTTTAATAATTTATTATTTAATTGATAAAAAGTAAAAAATTTAAATAAATTAAACAATAATTAAGAGACTATATATAGTTATTGCAAACATGTATATAGATATAGATATATGAAAACTTTGGTTGAGCTACACGTAACAAACAATATATTTTGATCTAACCTTTTAACATAATCTTGAAGAGGAGTTGACAGTGTAGGAGCGTGTTGGAAGTTGGATAGTTGATCAATAAATTTATTTTCTTTAAGATTATTCTCTTCAAGTGAAAGAATTCTTGTTCCTGTAAATTAATATCAAGCAAATCAACAAAATGTAAGAAAAGGTAAATCCAACGTACACATATAAAGTGTATGTAGCAAAATTTTGTTCAAAAATTTATAAGGCCTAATTTAATTTTTATATATAATAATATAGATATATTAAAGTAATGGGTGGAGTGTATATACGGTAAATTGTAGAAGAATGAACAAGAGTTGATGAATTGAAGAGCAAGAAAGTGTAGAGAAATGTAACGAATGTTACATAATTGATCAAAGACTTGACCATTGTAAGTGTTTTTATTTTGTTTTGTACGTAAGGTGAATATTATCTATGATGGATCCTTTATATAGTGTATGGGTGTGTTCAATTGTATTAATTAATTGATAACTTGAAACCAAATTAATCGGCCATTTTGATGCATGAGTGCACATGGTTAAATATATTATGCCAAGCGTATGGTTGTCCATACATTTAATCAAATCAATGAAACAATGTCCTCTCTCGTACCTACAAATTATTACTTAATTAGCATCCCTAGGATTTTTCGTTGGAGCAATTAAGCTTACTCGTTTGGACATATATTGTTTCCGGATTTGCCTCATCTTTAATTATTTTTAATCATATTACTCACTTTAGAATACACTTTCAATCACTGTCCATATGTACGTAGTATATCAATTTGCATTTAAATTTTTGATTAGTACTAAATTTCACATGATATGTAAATTTCTGAGCACAACAGCTTAATTCACTATTATAAAATATGACATTTAAGTCCAGATGTAAAGTCAGTTTTTGAAGAAAATCGACTTATAATAAATTTAAAGTCAGTTCGGTGAAAAACTGACGCTACGTATAAAGTCGGTTGATGTGTTGAACTGATGCTACGTCCACGTGTAGCGTCAGTTCAACATGTCAACCGACACTATACACGTGGATTTTTCTTTTTCTCTTCTTTCTTCCCCCATCAGACACAATTTTTAATTTACAACGCTGTAAACAAAACTCAAAAACCCAAAAATCCAAAACCGAGCTTCACCTCCTCTACTCTTTCTCATTTTTTGCTCACCTACAACGACCAATTTCATCATCGTTTAGTGAGTTTTCTTCCTCTCCAAATTATCTTCTAGATCCAGCGAAATACTCAAAAAAATTATACTCATTTTTTAACTGACAAAACACTTTTTTTTTCATTTCTTTCATTTTGTCATTTCCTTTACTCTTATAAATATTTATATTAATCCTACGCACTTATTATTCACTTTGCATTATTTTTTGTATATTATGTGTATAAATATTTGTATATGTATGTTATTATTTTTATTATGTAGGTTTTGTATAAGTATTATGAAATGGAAATGATTCAACAATATGATGCTCATTAAAATATATGTGATTTGAAGTAGTGTAGTTATTTAAAAAAAATCTTAATAATCACAAAATTGTTATATAAATTTATGTCATTGAATATAGGTTCTTAAGTAGAGTAGAAAATGATTAAAATATGTAAAAAAAACTTGAAAGTAATGTAAAGTCGGTTCAATGCGTGAACCAACTTTACAGGTAAAGTTGGTTCAACTCGTGAACTGACTTTAAATTTTAAGTCTTTCCATTTAAAGTCAATTTTTAACCGACTTAAAAGCCTTTTTATGTTGTAGTGATTAATTTACTATGTATAGTATGACATTGAATAATTGGTCTATAGCTCAATCAATCCCTATGGAGCTTGATGACTCTCTATTCCAAGTTAGACCAGGAATAAAAACTGACCATTGATCTCGGTTTTAATGTTAAGACCCATACCAAGAAATTTGTATCCTTACCTTTTATACTCTTTCTGACATAAGTCCTACATAAATCCTACATGTAAATGACATATGTAATTGTAATAATCCATATATAAGCAATTAAGGGTATTATACCACATATTATCTCTCATATTTATTACAATTCTCAATTTTTGTATCATCCCAACATTTTGACACCCATAATAGGGCTCGAAATTTCAAGAAAGTGAAAGAAGATTTTGATGGCTCTCATTTGAAAGGATATCACCGAACTTAGAATGTTAGAACAGATATAAGACAAAACACGTCATACCAAATAATCATTCAAAAAGCATCCTGTATAGTTGAAGATGGTGGGAACTAGAGCTTTGGAAAGAATTAGGCAAGATGAGGGGTAGTTTGAGGAGACACCAATCATGGAAGACAATGAAGATGAGGCCCAGACAAACAAAGTGTACTCCGAGATTATGCAATAACTTTTGGAAATGAGACGATTGATCGATGGAGGAAATAGGAAGTGAAAATTGAGAGTTGAGGAACAAGCTTAACAATGAAAGGCCCAAAGCAACTGCTTCATGAACTACTCAAGTGGAACATGTGGAGGAGGATGAAGGAGGTGATGAAGTTGACCATTCATTGTATAGCATCAAAGAGTAATGGGAGCAAGAGAAAGGGAATGAGCTATACCCCATAATGTCCTCATTGGAATGTTGTTAGCTCAAGTAGAATAGGATAGGCTTCCCAATCAACTTGATCGTGTGTTTGGAGAAAGGATGTTATGGTAGAACCGAGTGTATGTCTTGGAAAATCATGTTAGAAAACAAAGTATAGGTAATACTTATTAGAAAATTTAAAAGGTATGCGTACAACTCTTCGGGCCTTGATAACTGTATTTTATACAGTGATTTACGTCTATTTTATTAATTATAATTGCTAGTTATTTACATTTTTAGTTAATTTTTAATTAATTAAATTAATATTTAGTATTAGTTTTTAATAAATATATTTTAAAGTAAATTAATAAATTTTAATAAAAAAGGGGCTTAATTGCAATTATAAAAAGATCACAATTTAATTTGAAATTAAAAATGGGTTAAATTGAAAATATCAAAAGATTAGAAATTAATTTAAATTAAATTTGTGGGTCAAAATGAAATTAATAAAAAGTTGAATTTCCGTGCAGGAGAAGAGCCACTCGCGACATTCACAACGCTCAACACACACCGCTCGATCAATCCATCAACGGTCACGATTAGGCGCGTGACTTCCAGACACAACAGGAGCAATTACACCGGAATTACAGAAAATGCACAGCTCGACACACGTGGGGCCCACTTGCTACGCAGACTGGCGTGCAAGATGGGACCCACATGTAGGCTGCGTAGATTTTCTCCCGAGGCAATCTCTGACCGTTGGATCTGTTGGACGGTCCAGATTGAAGCGCGTGGAACCAAGCTGTCGCGCACCGAGCCGCTCGTCTACAAATCTTGTGCGATGCGGTCCATCTATTCTCCATGCGTTCGATCTTCCCACCTAATGAAAATATGCCACATGTATCCCTATTTCTCACAGCCAATCACATGGAGACACGTGTCATGCGTGAAAAGAAAAAAATCAGAAACGCGTAGAATGGTTTTCACGCATGTTGTTATTTTAATTCCCCATACATTTTTTTCCCCCACTTAAAATAAAAATAAAAAAATAATAATTAAAAGGGGGGATATATTTTGTACGCGAGGAATTGGTTTGGTAGTTTTTTGGTTTTCTTTCATTTTGGTTGCTCGCAGTTCTTCTTATTTTTTCTCTCTTTACCATTTTCATTTTTTCCTATCTGCGTGTTTATTTGACATTTTGTGTTGTATTTTCTTAGGAAAATTACAGATAAAGAAGACAACTAAGAAGAAAGAAAGGGAAGAATTTATTTTCATTGAGGAATCGTGAAAGAGTTTCTCCTAATCTATTTTCTTTTAATTTTTGTTTCTCTACAATGTTTTATTTTTGTGGTGTTGTAATTTTAATTTCTGCTATGAATTAATTTATGTGTTCTAGGATTGCAGTGTAGCATTAATTATGAAACTTGAATTAAGTATTTTTGAATGATTTATGGAACTGTTTTAAGTTGTTTATTTTATCTGTGTTTAATGCTTTTAATTATCGGAAGATTAATTAACTGATATGTGACACTTAAATAAACTTGAAAAAGGCATTTTTGTGTGCTGCTCGTGATGAAATAACGTATATACATAAGGGATAGAAATATACTTTTATTGTATGTGTAACTGTTTGAGAACTCAGAACTTAATAAATCTGGTTGAATTTAATTCGCATAGGAATATAGTGAATCATTTTAACTAGATGTGTCTGTATGGAGCTCGGAAGAGATATATGGATAAATTAGGAGTTCTTGGTTAACAACTTAAAATACGATAACATAAATCAAGATAAAATATAATGATTTAAGTGGATTAATTTGGTGAAACTGTAATCCGAGAATTTTCTTGCAATATGTTATAAAAGTTAGTTAGTCAAATTGCATCAAATTATCTGTTTAGATAAAATTAGGTTGAAATAATTTTAATAATTAACGAACATTAGTAACAAATCTACGTGGAAATGATATTTTACTTATCATATTATTACTTGTGACCATGTATACTTGCACGATTTCATGTTCTCCAAAAGAGACAACAGGCCTCTATTTTCATATAAGATCAAGCAGAATGAGACCTTGTGAAGTTTAATGTGCCCTGGCTATGAGGGAACAAAAGACCCAATAGTTCATGCACTTTATTTTAAAATACCTATGACTACCTCGGGACAAAAAAGGTGACATGATGAGTACAAATTATAAATACTTGTAAATACATGAATCGCTAATAACCTAGCGATTAGTTGAACTTGAGATAGATCTCTTTCTAAATTATACTGGTTTTAAATTTTTAACTTATTTTATTAAAAATAATAAATTAATAAATAAATTTAATCCCAAACATTCTAAACAAATAATACAGAAAGTTAAAAATAAAATAAAATAACCAATAAAAAAACTAAGTTAATATAAAATAAATAAATTTATTAAAGCATCAACTTTACAGTTCAAATGAAAATAAATTAAAGATTAAAATTTTCTTGATGAAACAAATACTCAAACCCTTGAAATAGATTTTTCTGCCTAGGATTTGGTGTCTCTCTTAAAAAATTATCTAGTGTAAAATCAATGATTATGATAATGGTGTTCTTTTGTTGAATTTATGGGTTAAATTTCATGCAAATACACTAAATGTGAAAAGTTAGATAAAAAATAGATGTGGTGGCTAAAATTTTTATAAAAATTGAAATCATATGTCTTTAGGCAAAATGGATGCTAAAATAGATATAAAATGATGTCATTTTGGAGCATTATTGGCTTTAAAAAGGGACGAAAAATGATGTCGTTTAGGGGTATGTGGCATCGACATTATACGCACATCCTAGTCTAGTTTGTATACATCCACACGGCTTGTCTATACGATGTGCATCCATCTGTCTGTATAAATCCACAATGTTTCTAATCACATCCACTAGCCTAATTTTCACGCTATTGGGCTACGCCTACTAAGTTGTTTAACACACCTATATAAATTCACTTGGCTTTTTTCCTTCTATATCTAACCTATTTTTCTAAATGCAGTCCAAATGAATTGATAAGTGATAATTTAAATATATTTTTAGTCATTATTTTCTTCATATTTATACTTATTTTATTATTCTTATATGTTATAATTATTTATTTTATATTTTATGAGAAAATATAAGTTTTTATAACTTTTGGGATTCTTTTGAAATTTTTATGAATTTTATTCTCACAAATGGCTATACTTAGAATGAAAAGTGGATGAATATAACATCGTGGATGTACTTAGAAGAGACGAGGATGCACTTAGGAAACTAGCAATCGAAATGGAGCAATTTTGAATCAACGCCAACTGCATGACACCTTTGGTTAATGTCGTTTCCTTCAATTGTTCTCCAAATGATGGGTCGTTTGGACCAATCCTAAGTCACACCAAACGACATGTCATCAGGCCATCAAGTATCTCACCAGCTTAGCATCTCCTTATTCACACCTAATCCCTTCTTTTAACAATCTGGTGCATCTATTTAACTCCATCTGATGGCCTATGTTACTTCATCTGACAGTCGAGACTTAATTTGACCATAAACCCCAAAATAAAATTCTTATAAATACACATAAAATGTCATTTTGAAGAAATTGATGAGAGGAATTCAAAAATATTAGAGAGAAAAAAATTGCCAATGACAGATTGAAAAATATATGAAGGAATAATCCAGACTAAGTTTAGAGATTGGTATATTGGCCTCACTTTCGCATCAATAAATTCTTTTATTTTATTTCTCTTTATATTATAAAATTTTTAGTTATCTTATTATATATATTAAATTTTATGTCCAACTAAATAATTCATTGTGAATATAGGTAATTTTCAGCTCTAAATTATGATGAAATATATATGAATTATGTTATGACATGAATAAAGTTTCAATATCAATGTTTAAATATTTAGTTATGTTTAAATATAAAAGCATACTAATTCTTAAATTAGGTGCACAACAAATTTGATATTTAGTTATGTTTACTAGTAGATTATGAAGTTAGTATAAAATTTATAATTTTTATTACAATTGAAATTAAATGATTAAGTTAGAAATGGTTAACGTTGTCAATTTCATCTAATTTAGTTATTACCTTTTCGATTAAAATGCAATAAATAAATTAAATCAAGTAATCATAATTCTAGGTTGTTCATGAGTTGGTTTCATTAATAAACGAGTTGTTAATCAATTACAAAGTAAGAAGAAGTAAGAAATTTTAAGCAAACTCAAATTCTTAAAATTAAATTTAAGAAAAATAAAAAGGGATCTTAAATTTATATAATAAATTTAGAATTTAAAAACTGAATAGATCATAATATAATTAATTTAATTATAATCAAGTGACAAGAAATATACTATAATCACATACTTCTATTAGTAATTTAAAATTTTGTACTTTTTATTATGTTCTTATTCTTGTATTTTATTTTATTTGTTTGCAAAAAAATTTATAAAAAAAAATCTCATTTATTTTATTTGTGACATTTAGAATTTGGTTTTTAAACTAGTAATTAATAATTAAATTTTCTCAATCATTTACTTGCAATTATATTTATAAAGACATAATTTTTAAAAATAATAAAATAAGTTAAATATTTGTTAGTCTAATTTAGGCATCACCATGACTTGATGTAGCACCAACTCTCATAAATTGATAAAAAAAAATGAAAAAGACTCCACAAATTGTAGAAAATTCTCCAAATATTTATTCACATGTAAAATAATAAAAATACCCTTAAAGCAACAAAATTCTTAACTACAATGCATAATAATACCTAAAAATAAAAAATGAAAAACATTGGTTTATCATATGTGTAAAGCCTTTATAGCCACTTAACACAACGCAACACAAAAATGGTTTAGTGACTTGTTACTTGTATGACCACCTCGTTTGATGAGTTTATCATAATGTTTAACATAAACTATGCAAGCAAAAAGCCTATGAGAAAAGAATCATGTCATTTGTTTTCCATATCCCATGGAGTCGAGGAGATAGAAAAACATATATGAGGAGGTTTTGCAAGGGAAAAATTGAGATTTCAGATTGCCTTAATTCTATTTCCATTGAAGTCTTTCAAAGATGATTCTAAGAAGTTCCAAATTTTTTTGTGGATCTCAAAAATAAATTTCGAACCTTAGAAGAATCTTACGAGTACACCAAAAGTTTGTTAACTTAGAAAGAGAATTAAAATCAATGAAGAAGCTTAAAGTAATCAAACTCATCAATGAAATAAAGGTTTTCCAAAATTCTTTTACATGAGAAAGCGCAAGGAAAGGGAATTATTAACCTTGGAGAAGATTTATGTCATCATTTAGAGGTCATTCCTTTAATGTGAATCTAGTTGAAGTAGTAATAAAATTAGAGGAAGAGTTAAATGTTAAATGGCCACCACATAGAGATGCAACAAAGTAGTGCACATTCCATAAGGACGCAAGGTACAAAATGTTGGATGGCATACATTTAAAGAAGGAGAATGATGACATATTTTCTTGATAGTATCTATGTGGTATTGTGGATGGAAATAGAAGTCCTAATCAAAGAAAACAAATAGGTGTACCAAGGTTGCAAGCCTCACCAGTAGATTGAACTGGTGACCAGGCGGAAGATAATAATAGATTATTCACTTTATACATCCGGTCCTAACATAAATGGTGAGATAAATAATGTTAGGAAAAGGTACACTAGAGATGCTCAAGATGGATCAAGCATGAGTAGCTTTAACCTCTAAATAAAAACCTTGTCGCTCCATATTGTGTTCAAATATGAGGATGAAACGACATCTTTTCATGAAGACCTTTTGGTTGTAACTTTAAGGATGGGATCATATGATGTCTATTGTGTCTAGGCCGACATTGAAAGCTTGCTCAATTTTTATTCATGTCAATAATGCATGGGTATCAAGAATGAAGAGGAGAGAGAAAAAAATATGCCCCTAACTAGTTTCAATTGTTACACAACCTATGCTATTGATACCACTAGACTTCCTATCATGGTGACTATGGTGACTAGGTCAGTTGTAATGACTAACTTTGTAATTGTTGATGCCCTATTTCACAATAATGTTATATTGGGCAAGCCATGGATTCAGAAGATGAGTGTGATTCCTTCAACCAACCATGAAGTGATGAACTATCCAATCGAGGAGGAAGTTACAGAAATAAAGGGTGATGAGAATAAGGAAAGGGAATGTTACAATGTGATCATGAAATAGGTCTCATCCAAAATAGAAATCATAGATTAGGTTTCCTCTACCCGATCTTAGTCAAGGTTACCTAATAAATTTTGTTTGTTCAAAGGAGGTAGAGTTGGTTCGAGTCAAAGAAAAAGAAGACTACTTTTTAAAGATTAGTTAAAATATTAAGGTGGAAATGAAAGAGTAACTGAACAATTTTTTTTAAAAGGTTACTTTAAAGTTTTTGCTTAGAGACCTAAGGACATGTCTGCCATAGATATTGCAGTCATTACTCATAAATTGAATATAGACCCAAAACAAATCCCATATAACAAATAAAAAAAATTCCGAAGAAAAGAATGACATCATACAGACACAAGTCTATACTTTAAATGAGATTGAAATAGTGCAGGAGTTAGAATACTTAATCTAGTTATCAAATATAGTACATACACAAGTCTATAGAGCATCTCGAATGCATATTACTTTGACCAATGTCAATGATGCTTGCCCCAAAAATTGTTATCGTTTGTCAAGCATAGATCAATTGGTAGATGCCACTATGGGTTTTAGATTAATGAGTTTCCTTTATGATTATTCAAATTACACCAAATCAAGCTACATTACGAAGACAATGACAAGAATACTACGATTACTAGGGAGGGGAAATTTTGTAATACTAGGATTCCTTTTGGGCATAAGAATGCTTGTGCAACATATCATAGGGTAGTGAGTATAATGTTTGAAACACATATCGAGAGGAATATGGAGGCTTATATGGATGACATAATGATAAAAACCAAGGAGCTAATTGACCATGTAAATGATCTCAAGGAAGTATCTTAAGTGATTCATAGCTATGAGATGAGATTGAATCCCAAGAATTGTGTGTTTGGGGTCATATCGGATAAGTGTTGGTTTTGGATTGTAAAATACATAAACACAGAAGTAATAGTTTCAAAAATTTAAAACAAAAGGTAGAAGAAAACAACAATTCAATTCTTATGTTGATACATATAGAACATTGAATGAAGAAGAGGAGACACCTTGGTATGTAGAACACACAATGAACTTATTCAAACTTTTTCTCTAATGGCCTTCCAAGGTATGTCAAAGCTTTAGCACTTGATGTATGGGTACGAAGAAGAACTAGGATAACAACCTATAATAAACTAGTTAGATTAAATGGTCTTTGTGTGTGGGAGATTATTTAACTAAAAAAAGGGTTCATTTTCTCTCAATTACTTAACACAGGCGCTACACACAATAGGGAGGAAATTTTTTTATGTTCTATATGAGTATTTATAGCCTTAAACATCCTAAGGGTTGTGTTCAATAACTCCCATATGAAATAAGATTAATCCTAAGTAATACTTGCTAGAAGAATTTGGCATGTTGCTTGGACCATATAGGGATGCTAAAATGCATAAAAGAAGCCTAGCATGTCGCAAAAATAGGTAGCCACTCAGGAGCCCTAAGAACTACATTAGCACCATATATGTTTCCTAATTGACCATTTTACCCTTCACCACGTAACCTGGCCCCGATATGCTATTATCTAATCAAATAATGATGCTTTCGATAATAAGTGTTCAAATAATCTTAGCTATCTCGGGGTACCAATATGATTATATTATGAGGATCATAATATTCCTTCCCTTTAGGACTCCCTTTCTTTCAATCCAAGGATCCAAATATTAATCTCGATCATATTCCACTAAAAGCATAGGACTATAAATGATTTCTTATGCCACACTAAAACATTTTTTTAATTCTTCATGTACATACCCTATTCATATGATACTTGAACATATAGGCTAAGTCTACCAACAACCTGTAAGCTTATTGTGCCAGTGAGTATCCAATTTCTCTAGTAATTACCCACAATATTCTTTATTATAATTGGACATCTCCAATGTGACACAAACAATGTTAAATACTAAAGGCTTACTATGGCCATAGATTTAACTAATCATGTACCAAAATATCTCACAAGAGAGTATCTTGGCATTTATACAAATACATGAATGCCATTTTGTCTACAATGGATTCCACTTGCCTTTAGAACTAGCGTACGAAAACTATAGGCATGTCAATCCTAAGAAATGCTAGGACCTCACTTCTATGAATCTAATGAACACTGAATCCCTTAAATTAAAATAGTAATAGACTTAGGATTATGAGTACACAAAGAATCGTGCCTTGTGGTATTTTATCAGAGATAGTAATTTAACTTGATTAAATTCTTAAAATCCAATTCGTTTCTTGTGTTATAAGCTTCCAACCAAGACAAGTCAATCTTACCATAACACCTCGATGTAATAACTAAACAAACTATTCAAATTTGTTTATGAATCATGAACTAGTTTATTGAATCTCCTATTATATAGTGTGTTAGTCTTCTATGAGTGTCACTCACTAGAAACAAACCCGACATATAATAAATATAATATATTTAGAATCAAGGATATGTATATAAGATAATATGTTTCATTTATTTAACTAATGTAGTGTTATGACATTCACTAATCTCTCTTCAACTAATATACAACTTTAAATAAGATAATATGTTCCAATAGTACGTTGTTGGGTTGATTAGCTTCAGCCCAACCATTGAGGCTAATCCAAAAAATATTAGGCGTTGAAAAGCATGAAATTATCCATTGATCTAAGGCCTTTCAACAATTAAATGAAAGAATCACTCCTAAGTGTAAGGAAAGTGTCTTCTATTTTTAACCTTCTAAGAAAGAATACCTTGGTCTTTTGGAATGAGGAATTCAAGAAAGCCTATAAAAAGATCTAGCACTACGTAGTGCACCAAATCTGATAAGCCTGATTTATAAGGATATCCTACATTTATATTTGGTAGTAACAAAATGGACGTCCAATGCCTTGTTACTTATTAAATGAAATACTATTAAACATTATACATATTATGTGAATCAAGTTCTGACCAACACATATGGGCGATGCCCTATATTAAACAAGTTGTTGCTCATCCTCAAAATGGAAGCTCAAAAATTGAGACATTATTTTGGGTCTTATACAATTATGGTGTTAAACTTACATCCCTTCAAAACTATATTAAGCCAATCTAAAGTTCTTAGTAGGCTTGCAAAAATACAATTAAGCTAGGAGAATATAATGTCAAGTATAGACCATGTTTGGCTATCAAGGCTCAGGTTGTAGCAGATTTTGTTGTTGAATTCACCAATGTTATGGAAGAGGAAAATGAAGGTAAAGCCCTAAACATGTATGCGTGATGAATTCATCAATAGAAAAAGGTGAAAGGTGTACATGGATGGTTCTAACAACTTCAAATAAGCTAGAATTGAAGTTATCATAGTTAATGACACAAAAACTACAAGTGCACGAGTTGTGTACAAGTGATAAGTACTTAAAGAACGAATGTCAAATCTATAAGAATTAGTTATTTGGTTGTTAAGTAGTAAAATTGGGTTCACCTATACGATTTAGACTATAAAAATGGATGAGTAGGTAACCAAATTAAAATAATAGAAGTAAATTATTAACAATATATTGATCCAACCAAATAACCGCAAATAGAAAAACCAAATTGATAAGAGATTTTCTGGATCCATTTTATCCTCAAATTAATTCATAAAAAATTTAATTTTACTAATTACATACAAGCTTATATAATCAACTACATTCACCTCAAATATGCATGTGTCTTTCCAAGTACTCATGAAATTATCCTATGTAATTAGTCCCATATTTATGCTATTTCAATTACATAGATTGCATTAAAGTCATATATAATCTATATTTCACATGATTGGACACACTTATGCTATTCCAATCAATCATTTATGAAAGACTAATCTCTAATTCTACTTTGTCAAGCTGGCTTATAGACCGCAAATCATCCAATTAGTGACCGATTAATTGAAAATATTAAAAATGGTATTAAATGAATTATTCAAACATGTAATAATAATTTGGAATCATGAAAATAGTAAAATAAATTACGTTGGTTTCAACAAAGACCATAGAAATGGGTTTAGTCCCTAAAATAAATCATGTCCAACAAACATACAATCTAAGAGAAGTTCATGAAAGAAAATACAAGTGGTGGACGCAGACGTAGTTGGAAATGTGCATTGTTTCCATGTTTTTATTTTAACCAACATGTGCCACATGTCACCGGCTAATTTGCGATAGGAATATTTGAGACACGTGGCAATGTATGATTCATTGGAATGGCAAGGCACACGATGTTTATCTTAGACCGCGTCGCACGGGACCACTTCTTTTGGTAGACTCGTGGGTCCCACCCTGCACGCCGACCTACGCGATAAGTAAGCCCCACTTAGTGCTGAGCAACGTGCCACCTGAAAACCCATGTCCACTCGAGATTTTTGCGTCTGGATCCACATGTCTGATCATAGCCGCTAATTTTTTGATCAAACGGTGAGTGTTACGCGTTGGTGATGGCGCAATTGGCCTCCTTTTCCTACGCAGAAAATAAATTTCCTTAATTGTAGGTTAGCCCTCCAATTTAATTTAAATTAACTTTTAAACTTTTATTAATTGCAAATAAGTCATTTTTCTAATTTAAATTACCTTTTATACTTTTGTTAATTACAATTAAACTCTTTTCATTTAAATTATATTTTTAGACATTTATTATCTGCAATTAAGTACTTTTTCAATTCAAATTCTTTAATTTTTTTAAAAATATATTCCTTAAGAAATTAACAAAAAATATTAATTAATTCTATTAAAATTAACTAAAAATGTCAAGAACATAGCAATTATAATTGATAAAATAGACAAAAATAACTATATAAAATATAGTTATCACTAACACACTCCAAAACTTTATATTTTGTCGTCCTCAACCAAAACAAAACAAAAATACACCTAAGAAAACAAGAATAAAATATAATGGATAAAATGACTAATGCATATACAAGTTGATCAAAAATGTTCCTCAAATGTTGCACAATGTACATGACTCAAGGATACACATAAACATTGGCTAAGCACTAGAATGCTCCATTTTCAATTGGACACTTTGTGTGGGTGCAATATACCTTCTATAATTTTCAAAACATATTATCTAGATAAGTTTACGAAAGCATACCATGCAAGTCGATTCTCAAACATAAAATATGCACAATTCTTATAAGTTTTCTTTTCATGTCTCCATCCACTAACGTAGACATACACATAGCCTAGGATTAATATGACTTTATTAAGTTTGTAATATAATATTAGTAAATGAATAAAAAATATGATACATTTTAGGCTAACTCACACCTAAACACAAAAACTTTTTACTAAGACGGCATAAGCCCTTCAAAACATCATTCATACCACCAAACTATTTTTTTCCTTATTCCCATACACCACTTATTCTCTTTTTATTGAGTTAGTTCACCCCAAACTTATTACTTTTTATCATATGTTTTTATTTTATTTTTTATTTTTTTATGTTTTGGGTGTAGTACTCTTTTCCTTATCATTTCATTTTTGCTTGTGCCAACTTTTACTCTCAATGTCATATTACTTTTCAAAATATGAACAAATAACTCAAGTGCTAATGGTATAAGGGAAAAAGTGGGACATTATTTTAGGATGCCTTGTATATGGGTACCAAAGAAGAGGTGAACATTAGGCTCAAAATGGATGACAAAAGGGCAACAAGAAAGACTCAATCGATTCAAAAAAAATGTCTAAATTATTGCCCTAGCAACGTGTAGTTTAGGATTTTGCCACTAGAGACACTCGAACAAATTTTAGGACTTGTGATACCTACAGCATGCATAATTTATACAAATCTTCTCTAAACATCATACTAGTAAATAATTAAAACATTGTATTCAAGTATGAAATGTCAAAATAAAAGAGTGGAGCCAATAGCAAGAATAAATTTATACTATACAATATCCATGATTTTCCAAACAATTATGTTCAAAACAATCATATCTCCTATTATAGAAACCTTAAATCAATCCACATAGCAAGCACATAAACCACATATTTCATCATTCTCCGGACATATTTTCACAAAAATATAATAAAACTAAACTAACTACCAAAATAATCAAGAGATTCCCAAGCCCAAAAGTAATTGCACATTGTCCCTAATATGCAAAAACACTAAAAATAATAGCAAATAAAAGATGACAACCCCCCCCCCCCCCCCCCTAATTGATGCTTTAGTCCTTGATGTCTTCATAAGCATGATGTAGCACCAACTTTATTCTTTACTAGCACCTACAAAATTTGAAATATAATTAAATAGTAAAAGATGCAATAAAAGCTTAGGAAAAATAGAAAAGAAACTAAAATTTAAATGACATGGGTTACCTCCCTCGAAGTGTCACATTTAACTTAACAAAACTTTCCTTGAGCTCCTCTCAAGGTGGATAATAATTGAAATATTCCATAAAACACTGAAGGTTTTCATGGATGTTGGGACAAGGCCATCATTATTGCATATGGTCTAAAGCCTTCTTTCTCTTCCTTGAGGCACCAAGACCCTTCTTCAAGAAATGAAAGTCTCCAACACCAATGGCTTGCTCAAAAGCCACATCATAAGGGCAAGTTGGAGATTCCTTCAAGAACATTGCACCCCTCATGTTCCAGTTCAAACTCATATGTTATATTAGCATCAATTGGGAGGTCCATGGTTCTAAAGACCTTGAAGGTCACAAATTCACCTAAACTCCTCATCATGATCTCCTTTTCTTCTATATTTAATTCAAGTCTGTCTAATTTAAAATGACAGTTTTTGAATAATGAGAATAGAGTTTGAATTTATTAGCTATTTCAACACAAATACAAAAATCCAAAAGATTTTCTTAATTATGAGATCCCCCCTTTCTAATTCATGGATTTAGAAAAGGTACATGTTCAATCTTAGTTATTGATCTTATAAATACTCAAGGCAACGAATGGGACTTCCAATTGATTAATCAGTTTTGGAGTTTTATTATGTTCTTTTCTCACAAGACTTCCTCTTGCTACTAAAGGTAAGTTGGATTCTTAGCCCTGGACCCACAATTCAAAAGGTGATTTTGATACTAAATCAACTTACAGAAAAATACTGGCATTCTTGTTAACCATCCGTCCAATTGGAGGAAATTGTGACAATTGAAAATGCATGATAAGATTAAAGTTTTCTATTGGAGATTGTTGTCTGATAATAATCCTACTATAACCAATATTTCTTTGAAAGTCAATTTAAGTTATAACTCTTATCCTTTGTCCTTTATGCTTGTAGCAATTCACCATCTCTCTGTGGGCTATATATAGTCTTACACTACCAAGTTAAACAAAACGAATCTCTCCTCTATTGAAATGCTTATGCAAGAGACTTTTAAAGACAAACTCCATTCGCCATTCATACTTATCACACATCGAATTTATCCTAAGTGTCTGTATTTTCCTTGGAACATATTTGAAAAATTCGAAATGATCTCCTATAACTCTAACTCCAAAATCACAGTGTAGTTATTCCTAAGTTAAACTCGGGGTTTTCAGAGCTAAGAAATGTTCTCAAGCCCAGTTTGAGAAGATTTTTATTAGTTCAACTTCTGATTCCCCTCAACCACCCATGTGTTAGAAAAAAAACCACGTAAAAGAGCTGTTAAAATCAATTTTAATAAGACTGATCTCTATTCAAAACTTACAACTTTTACAATCATCAGAGATTTTACAAGGTTCAAGATCATTGCAGCAAAATTCACATGAGTAACTCCACAGAAGAAAGTGAAGCTTGTGACTAATTATTTTCTTTACAAGTGGCTCTAGAAAACAATTTTAAAGCAGTTTACTTAGATGGGGACAATAAGAATGTTATTTAGGCTTTGATGCATGATGATTTTGTCATTTCATGGGAGGTTCAAAATCATATTATTCAAGCTCGTCTTTTGCTTTGTAAGTTTAACATTATTTCTAGTTCCAGCATTCCAAGAGATATAAACAAAGTAGCTCATATTTTAGTTAAATGGACATCATCTCATAACAATATTGAGGGTTTCACTCCTATGTATGTTTTACCTCAACATTTCTTTGCTACAGTTTGTAATGAATCATAAATAATAAAAAAATTTACATACTGTCCATGGTATTAAAATTTGGGCATAGTATAACTTCTCCAAGTAGGAGAGCTATATCCAAATTTCAAAAGTTATACACAACCCCTGATATAACAAACCCAAGGAGCATAATATACACACTACTTGTCTAAAAACAAAATATAAGTGCATACAGGTAAGATGATAGACAAAGCAATATTCTAGCTTTAGATAACGAAGGGACTAAAGGCATATCTTTTCCTACTAGGTACTCTCCTAGAATCACTCATCTAGCTTAACATTTTCAATAAATTCAAAATTACAAACGAACCATCAATTTTCCATTTCGGATAAAGAAAATAATGAAAAACGTTGATCGTTGCCAAATGAAAGATACAATTAGAATCCATAGCAAATAATTGACTTCTTTGTTTTGTATTAATCAATCATTGGATGGGCAACGATATAATATCTTCCCAATTTGTTTTTCATATGAATCAAACTCAGAAGGTCCCATCATATCAAGAATTACACAAAATCATTACTATGATCATTGCGGTAACGATGGAAAAGCAAAAGAAGGAAAATTAATGTGAAAAAAAGCTACGGAGGAAAAAAACGTGGGGGAGGAGGTAAAAGTTGATGAACATTGTTTTGAACCTGATTCTGATTTCCACTATTTTGGGCAATGAAAGGATGCTTTAACAGTCTCGTAGCTGTCCATCTTTTCGAAGGCTCTATCTGCAAACAACAAGCAATGAAATCCCTGAACTCTCTCGAAGCGGTAGATGGTGCTTCGGGTGGCTGAGACATACAAATTGCACACATCAAGCTAGCCCAATCACCTTGTCGACCCACAGGAAATGGAAACCTTCCTAAGTAAAACTCCAATATGGAAACCCCAAGACTCCAAATGTCCCCAGCGTACCCATCGTACAGACCCTGATTGAGATCGGTATTAATTCTCTCTGGGCTCATATATGCAATGGTCCCAACCGATGAGTTACATGGGTCCATAGTTTGGGCCAAGATCCGACTCACTCCAAAGTCAGCAATCTTGACCTGATTCCGAACGTTGATCAAAAGATTCGAAGGTTTGATATCTCGATGAACGATCTTTCTTCCATGGAGATAAACCAAGCCTTTAAGGATCTGACGAGCAAGGTCGGAAAGTTCTTGCTCGTGTATGATGCGAGTGGCTTCTAAAGATCCTTTATCCATAAATTCTAAAAGGACTTGGATTTCACCGTTGTAGTCGAACATATCGTGGCACTTAACGATGTTAGGGTTATCAACATCGCGAAGGATCTCGATCTCCCTACAGATCTGACGACGAACAGAATCCTCAAGATTTCCATAAATCACCTTCAAAGCATAAATTCTTCTAGAGGGTTTGTGAACGACTTTGTAAACAGTTCCTCCACTTCCGCTTCCAATTCGATTGAGTCGCTCAAGTTCCGAAAAGTGGATGAGTTGGTTGCCGTTGTGCTCGCTATTGTTGAGGCTAAGATGATTTGATGACGAAGACGGAGCAGAGCTCGGCGGCAAAGGCAAAGGCACAGCAAGAGCAGTGTCACGCTGTGGCAGAGGTAGTGTTAGGTCGGGACGACGTCGTTGCCGATCCTTACGTCCGATCGTCGAACTTGAAGGCGGTGATGGTTGAATCGGTCTCATAACTCAGTAAATTTCCTTTTATTTCCTTTTCTCCTCTGATTGATCGGATCGGATCGGATCGGATCGAATAGAATAGAATCGGAAAATGAAAATTTCAGTCTCGTTGAATCTACAACCCCGTTGCGCCAATCTAACAACCTATTTCTTTTCTTTCCTTTTCTTTCTTTTCTTTTTTTTTATTTTTCTAGAAAAACAATAACAAAAAAGGGAAAAAAGAAAATATAGGGATTTATAATTTTTTAAGAGGTGTTAATGAAAAAACTCATCATTTGATCTTGGGTAATGATCGAGGGTTTGATAGTCTTGTCTTGTGGTTGTGTTGATGGTTATATATAAACAAATATTTTATTCTCTGTATAGCGTGGGAACTGTATGTGACTAAAAGTGTTTTGGTTTGTTGCAATCGAAAATCAAAGCCATGAGAGATTTTCTTTGGTACCGAGTAGGAAAAAAATAATAATAATAAAATTCAAAGGAAAGAGTGGAGAATATGTGGTAGGTGAAAGCAAAATTTATTAGAATAATTTAACTTATTTTAAATTTTATTGGTTTTAAATATTCTTACATTTATAAAATAATTTATATTAAATTGGTGCGATTCATGTAACTTGAAATATTATAAAAATCCAACCAATTTATATATAAATATTTATTTATTTGATATAATATTTTTTTAAATTTTCATTTAGGATTTTATGTTCCTCTCTGTCATCTTATTTTCTTTCTATTTTTGATAAAATACACTCCTCACTCCTTATCTACTAGCTTCTTCCATCCAATTTAACATTTTTTCAATCAATTTCACTTTCACTCCTTATCTACTAGCTTCAAATTTTAGTATTGAAATATAAAATCTTTAAATTTAAAGATGATATAACATTGAAAACATTATAAAAAATATTACAAGAGTTTTAAAAAGATTAATAAACAAAATTTATAAGCAAAAAAATGGATTTTTTTTAATTTTTCATAAAATTACTTGACTCAACTCAAACAAAACTCAAAACATTAATTTGATTAGATTGGTTTTTTAAATTTATTAGTTTACATTGGTTATTATATTTTATGAGCTGATCATATTGTTTAGGTTCTAGTTTTCGTCTAAAATCAAACCAACTATTATTTGGAGAAGGAAAATTGAAGGAAGGTGATATGGAAAAGTTTATCCAGAAAAGAAAAAAAATTGGTTTAGGTTGATTCTTATTGTGAGAAAATGAGAAACTAGCTGAGAAAGAGAGATTAAAGAATGAGTAAAATAAGATAAAGTCAAAAGGATGAGATGAAAGATGAATTGGGATTTAAAGGAACATCGAAACATCAAGTGAAAAGAGAGGAGAGAAAATATATGCCTTAAGTAATGGTCACGATTTATTTGATTGTTCAACGCTAAGACTCCTTAAGGTTATTATAATTTGAGTCTAACAAGACCCTCATTCAAAAGGATTTGGTGCTTCTTGAGAAGACACCAATGTGAACTACTCTTAAAATTCAAGTGTACATGCATATAACGATTGGTTCTTGTCATCAGGGTTATTCAATCAAGACGTTTTCCTCAACATAAGGTTCCATGCCACAAAGGCTTCATGTTGTACAATTGGTTACCCTTAATGTGCAAGTCTATCACAATGATAGCAAGTAGTACAAAAATGTATTAAAACTTAATCAGTTTCCCATACCTCTTGTCTGGTTACTTCATACATTCTTTCGAATAGGCAACACAAGAAGATTAAAGTAAAAAAAATAAGAAACAACACATATTAGAATATAAACAAAATAAACTTATTATCCTTAATTAAATAGAATATTACATTTTTATTTCAGCAAATGAAAAGAAAATACACTAAAACAACATGAAAACAAGTTAAGAACTCTTTTTTGCCCTCTGTAGCATCATCATCATCAAGGACACCACTGCATGAGGACTATCTATGGTCAGTAGGTAGTGTAGTAGACTAATGATGGAGAACTAAGGTAACAAATCAATCAAGAGAAGAGTCAAGTTCATGTTCACCAAAATTTCTAAATTTGGAGGCAAAAGAACCAAGGGAATCTACACTAGAGTGAGAAAAAAAGCCTCTAAAGCCAATAGATCATGGTCTAACTGGGTTGAAGAGATAGGTGAACCATGAACAAGTGGTGATGGAGCATGGTGGTAAGAATGGCTTGAGCTTGAGCCCTAAAAAGTGCATGAACCTTCTATATATCCATGTAATTATAGTTGAAAGTATGCAACTTCTCAAAGAGATTATTGATGGCAACAACAACATCATCTATAAGGGATTGAGCATCGTTTTGAGAAAAAGAAAAGTAAGGGATAGTTGAAAATTGTTATGAGCCTTTACTAGAAAGAAAATAGAGGAACCTTGCTATGAGAAGAAAATGAAATATCATGAAAAGGGTGAAACCCCACCTAGAAATCAATGAGGGAAAGTGGAGTGAAGAAAGAGAAGGAGCAATCGAATAAAAAACAATGGTCTTATAAATCATGCCTACAAGACCTATAGTCTTATCGTTAAGGATATTGCAAAGGAAATGCCCTCTACACTGGGTGACTATATAATTATGATGATAAGGATGAAGATAGCACTAATGACATTATAAAGATGAGGATGAGGGGTATCATTATTAGTAGTAAGGGTACTTCCATTATAAGTGTGGCCAAGCTCTACCAATTGGTTCCCCATCTCAATGAAGTTGTGTTCATTCACCTAAGAATACTCATTAGGAAGGTAAGTAGTAGCGAGATTCTCAAACTCAAAGAAGATGATGGGAAAGAAGGTTCCTCAATATCAGGACGAGATAATAAATAAACAATATCATCATCTCTAAAGAAGTGAATCTTTGCCTTCTGAGGACCAGTTTGGTAGAAAATTTAGAAGTGACTAACAGAGGTAGGACAACATAAAAATCCCTAAAAATAATTTCATCATACGAGAAATAGTCTACAAATAGAAAGCCGAGAAAAAAAGCAAACCTTTCTTTGATTGTTGGAAAGTTATGGATACTGATAAGAGGCTCACAAAGGATGGGTTCCAGACAAGAGGGGCCAGTAGGCTCGGACTACTTCATCTTCTTCTTTTAACTTCGGAAAGTTTTGGGGCCATTTTTAGTAAGAAGGTAAGGATAATAAGTATAGGTATAGAAAAAAGAGAAGGCTACAAGTCTATGGTGTGAAAAAATGCATAGTGGGTCAAATTTAAGGTCTGTACACCACTTGTCAACAACCAGAGTGTTAGGCGAGCCCCTCAGTGAGTGTGTAAAAAAAACCTTGGCGAGTACTAAAAATAACACAAATAAATAATAGACAAACAAAACAAAGCATAAAATCACATACCAAAAGACTACAAGTCATAAAGAAGAAAGGAAATAAACCATTCAACCCTACACAAATCACCAAAAATAATGATCAAACTACATCCATCTATTTAAAAAATTTATAATGCACAACATAGTCAAAGTGTGGTCTCTGTGTCATATGAGCATACGGTGTATGTAGAACTCAAGGTATATTTTGTTTAGATATTATTGAAAAATCGATCGAGTGATCCCTATATATGAAATCAGGCAAACTCTTGGAAGAAGATTTGTTTCTTTCCGCATTATGCATCATATGCATAATGCATCTAGCTTAAAGATGCCAAGATGAACCACAGTAATCACATCATGATGAAATAGATAAGAGAGAACGAGGTCTAGAACTCCATGAGTTACTCTACAAAGATCTGGGACATTGCCTAGCAAGATGGCTAGCAATGCCACATAGATGGCACAAACATGCAAAGGAGTGAGAGAATCTAGATCTCTGACTCTGAGAAGTAGCATGTGGGGGACAAGAAGAGAAATAAGTGCTCACATTAACTCTCACATAAGGATGAGAAGTAAATTTCCTATAGTTAAGTCTAAGATACATGTGCCCATCACATTGGTGAATAGTAGAAGGAATAGTAGGTAACGAAAACAAATCGCTACCTGAGCATTAAGAAGAACTAGCCTTCAGTGAAGTATTCACCTTGCTCAAGGAAGAAGGTTAGGATGCAACAAATGACTTACCTTCGGAGGTGGAAGCAACATATTTCAACTTTAGCTCTTATGTAATACACTTTACAAACTTTGGCACAACCCCTGTTGAAGTAGATACCTCTTTTTCAAACCTAATTCCTTGTTTATCATCAAAATACATATTGCAACTAATGATCTCATTTAGCTTTTGAGAATCGATCATCAATTTGTTAACTATTGAGGATGATTAATTGAGCTCATTCTCACTCACACTAAGCTTTTCCTTTAAAGCTCTAATCAAATCTTCCTTTTCTTTAAGGAAAGATTCCAAATAAGTAGCAGAATTGTTGAGGATGCTGACTCTCTTATGTAATTGTTCAACTTTAGCTCCCTTCTCAATCAAAGTATATGCTAGATACTCCCTATCATTTTCAAGTATGATGCGTATTTTTGCAAGTGTACGAATCGTTCAAGTAATAAAGTGTACAAAAGTACGGATATCGAACCCACAAGGAATGGTGTTATTAAGTACCAAAATTGACTAATCCTAATTTTATTTGAAAACCGAATTTTTGAATTTGTTTAAAAAGTAAATTAACTTAAAACTAAACGCAAATAACAAAATTTAATGTTTTTCATAAAATTATTAAAAATGCTAAGGCATTTGATTTTGCTAAATCAATTCAATCTGATTTCAAGTCATGTTATATGAGAATCAAAGTTAAAAGTGATGGTTGAAAAACCAAAATTTACTTAATACTCTCTCTCGAGTTATATTAGAATTACTTATCTATGAAAACCGACTATATTTCTATGAAGATTTAATCACAAACAAGCACATTACGATTTATGAAATTTCTAGAATAACCATATACATCATGCATTAGTTCTCACACTCGCATTCAACATATGGTATTTATCACAAGAAGCGTTCATTACACATCTCCTCTCGATCTCAATATAATGCAACAAATCATTTAAATATTGATCAGAAATTTAAAAGCATTAAGCATGGAAATAAATACTCAACTTGAAAACAATGAATTCATATAACGATGACACAAGAAATCAGATTTTCTTGATTCAACTACATCATAGCCTTTGCAAAAACGAATTAGTTCATAACGAAAATAAGAACAAACATATTCTCAATTGAATCCATGAACAAAATATCTGAATAAAATGCAGAAAATAAAAGCTAAGGAGAAGAGATGAAAAACTCTTGAAGATGAAGACTTGGTAGCAACAATGGTGATGATCCTTCAAGCTTTTCCAACCTTTCTCTCCAAAATTTCCTTTTCTCCTCCAAAAATAACTTAGATATGCTCTCTCCGCCGTGGCCTCTTTCTCCATCATATTGTATATATAGATCTATAGTTTTGGGGGTAATTTTGGAACAAAATAACCAAAAAATGTGTTTTCGGACGAAACTCGTCGGTGGCAACATTATTCTCGCCGCAGCGAGATTTCTGGAAAATAAAATTTTTGTTTTTCTGATTTTGGTCGGTGGCCAGATGCTTTGGTCGGCGGCGAGAATTATTTGGCCGGAGGCGAGATAAGTTTACCAAAATTTGTGCTATCGGGAAGATTTTCGCCGTGCTTTCTGTAGGATTTTCGCCAACGGTGAGATGAATATGGCCGGCGGAGAGATTCACTTGGCCAAAATCCGTGCTCTCGGGAAGAATTTCGCCGTGCTTCGAATAAGATTTTCGCCGGCGGCGAGAATATTCTCGCCGGCGGCGGGATTTCTAAATTTTGAAACTTTCTTTTCTTTTTAATTTCATTCATTCCTGATCATTGTACTTTGTCCCTAACTTCTCCAAAATCATGATTTTACCTGAAATTGCACTTTAAACACGAAATACCCGTGAAATGACATTTGTGGATTAAATAATCAAATAAACACAATTTTCACACAAATATCAACATTTAAATCATAACAAAAATTCAATAATTTAGCTCTTATCAAATTACAATAATTTGCTTCTTAAATTGTGCAATTTTAGAATTCTAACCAGATGAGAGATCAAGATTGACAAACAGATGAGAAGCTTTACTAGTCTTAGAACACTTTGGTTGCTTCTCAAGGCTTTTCATCTTCTCATGATTTGAATTGAATCTTTCTTTCAAATCAAAGTATCTCTTCTGAATGATCTCACACATGTTAGTGAGATCATTTCATTCACCATCAATTAAGAACTTCCTCATCTTCATCATCTTTTGTAATTATCTCTTGAATATCTGAGACAAGGTTTGAAGGATCTATGATAGTACTTGAAACTATAAAGGTGAATAAGTTGATGTCATCCTCATCATAACTACTAGTATTATTCAAAGCAATAAATTATTCATGAATTTCTATGTAGAAAAATAATTAGCAGCAATATGACCAAGCTTTCCACACTTGAAGCACTTGATTTTGTTGGCATAGCTCCTACTATGTTTCTCAGTCTTAATCTTAGATTCTTCATCAATCTTCACATATTTTGAGCCTTTAGTACTCGAACTGTCTCTTGCAACTCCACTAGAAGAAGTCTTATTTTTATGAAAGAATCTACTAAACTTCTTGGCAAGAAGTGCCATTTTTCTTTATCTAGATTAGAATCTTTGTTACTTATAGCAATGGTGCTTACTTCCTTACTGGTTCCACTTCCCTTGGTAGTCTTGAGTGTAATGCTCTTTGAAAATTCCATATGTAGGAATAATTGCATAGAGGCCAATTATTATTTTGACTCAAATAGGCAACTGGGACCTAGATGAGGAGTAAAACTTTTAACCTATGAAATCTTTTCATGAGCTTTATTCCAACTCCACCAAGTAGGGCTCACAGTGTGAATTAAGAAAATACCATAATGGAAGTGTAAAGCAACATACTTAATTCAACCCATAATTAAAACAACCAGTAGATAAGAAATACCAATTTGCAGTAAACACACTAATGTGGTGTGCCTCACAAGCTCCTATCTAGGCTAGAAATAAGTATAAACTTGAGAAACATCACTTAGCATGTGAAATGGGTATACATACTAGAAAAGCTATAAAGTAATTCGAATCACTTCAAGACTCTATATGTGGGAACATATTCGGTAAGTGATGATGATACTCTCACAGCATGCAATCATACATAACACAGCATACCAAAAAAAACATTGACACTCATTACACAAAAAGGATAAGGAGATGCTTACTCCTTAGAAACTCATACCAAAACATACAAGTAGGTATATTGATTTAAAACAGAAGAAGAATCCTAAAGGACTCACCCTTAGAAGCAGCGAAATACCTAAAAAATACTATAGTAGTACAATAATCTTAGATAGGCATTTTATTTTAATAGTCAAATAAAATAATCGCAGGCTACCTAGACAGGGAGTAGCTTTCTAATTAGAATCCTAAGTCTATATATGGTAACATACATTATCAGAACTCAGATTGAACTCACAGTATAGAAAATCATCCAAACATAATCATATAATTTGGTAAACCCATATAGATCGAATTCGTACCTATATGATAATATTCTTGGGTTGCTTATGGAAACTATTTGACAGTAAAAAAATCCATTAAAAGTAATAAACAAATACAACTCAATTGAAATATAAACGAAAATAGTTCTATCAATCAAGACCTCTACCCTAACTACCTATTACTACCCTCATTTGTTGCCTCCGCAATGACTTGGTCTAACATATGAACCCAATTTTCCTTCAAAGCCAATATCACTCAATGTAGTGTGATTAGTGATTGACTATTAGTAATGTGAACCAGAAAGTGAACTACCAAACACGAACCACCAACAACCGATCGTGGAAAATACATTCAACCACAAATATGTAACACTTAACTAAACATATGGCTCACCATCACACTAGAAAAATAGTCTTAAGTGCTCACAAATTATGAATGTTATTTTATCCTCATAAGAACTTAACACAAACACTAAAATACACTCATGGCGATTTATGAAATAGAAACAGATATTCACCTCACCCAAAATCCATACATAAACACCATCTCAAATGCTCACCACTTAAGACTACAATTTTACTAACTCAATCACAAATCACAAATACTAAACTATACTTAAAGTAATAGTGATTCAAAAACAAAAAAAAAATGGATGTCAATTTGATAGAGTTTCATTAAAAAAATTTAGATACCAAACACAAATAGAGGGGTTCTTTATAGAAATCATCCATGCTCACCAAGGGTCTCACCAACCACCCTCATCGATCCACCGACTAGGGGTCCAACGAAGGGTTTGACAAGGCACATAAAAAAATTATTTTTTGTTTCCAAAATTATAGAGTAATTTTCATAAATATCCACATATGTGACTCAACAAAGACAATGTTAGGTCACTCTCAGGCATGCTCGTTGAACGAAACAAAAACCATATCACACCACCTAGCATGCATACTACAAATACAACCTTATGGTTTGTGTAAGTATTCTCACTTACAAAGTGTATCTAACTATATGCGTATATGCATTATTGATTGCCAATAACCAACCTTACACATAGGAAAATAGATACACTAAATAAAATAAACAGACTCTAAATTTTGCACACAAGAAGCCAACAAATATATAAAGGACTATAGGGCTTACACTTTTTCCTTTTCCAATAGTGGTTTGGTTCTATATGGAAACAAGGTAATGAAGTTCAAATACTTGCAAATCACCTACCAACTTGTTCACGTTGAATTCACCCAACTTATATATAGATTCAATCACCATAACTTTAGCATGAAAACAGTTGGGGAGACTAGAAATGAACTTTCAATTTACTTCTCTTCTCTAATTAATCTTCCCAAGTTATAAAAACTATTCATAATGTTCAAAAAACGAGTATAAAACTTTTCAAAAGTCTCATCTTCTTCCATAATGCAGAGTTCAAGGTCTTTGTTTAACTTCAATATCCTAGATCTCTTAACAACAAACATACTGTCATGTGTAGTCTTCAGGATGTCCCAAGCTTATTTGGAGGTGGTGCAACTTTGAATTCTTCTGTATTCATTCGGTGTAATAGCCCTAATGATAACATATAACCACTTGCTCTTCTGTTCTTTTTGTTTTCTTATTTCATCCATTCAATCATTGGTTTGAGAATTATAGTGTTATCAATAAGGGTCTTCACTGGATATATCCAGACATTCTCACTGAGGAACCAAAAATGATCCCTAATTGACCATAAGAAGACTCGCATCTGGGAATTCCAATAGGCTTAGTTAATCTCCTTGAAAAGTGAAGGTCTACCCACATTACCTCCCTCTCCTAAATCCATCAGAAATAATGTATGTATGGGTGAAGAGAGTTTCACATATCAACAGTAGAGCGGTCAAGACCTAATAGGGTGAACTAACTTTGATATCAATTGAACGAGCCTATCACCCGATATACGATCAAGGTAAAGAAATACTAATTTCTTAAGGACTTGTCCTAAACTCACTAGCAACAGAATAAAAACACGAAGCAAATAAACAATAATGTAAATTAATCATAAAACAAGTAGATTAATTTAAACAACATATATGATAATCATAAAGCATTAATCATGAAAAAAATAATAAACACTTTCTAATCAGAGTTTATATTGCAGTATATTGATACATACACAATTCAAACTCAGATTATACTAATACCACAGTTGAGCATACACAATAATAGATGTAAAGAGATAAACTCATATAGAACCCATCTCTATGTGGTAAAGCCCTTAGGTTGCTTATCAGTAAACAAATCCACTGAATAATAAATAGATACAACTTGAAAAAAAATGCAAATACCTCTATCTGTCAGGACCACACTACCATAACTGCATTTTGCTATCCTCGCTACCTTCACAACTACTCAAACTGACATATGAATCCAATTCTCCCCTAGAGCTAACACCACACTTAATAGTATGATTGGAAACCAATGATCAATAACATGAACAATAATAGGTATAAGCAACATGGAAAACCACTCAACCACAAAACAAACAAACATTTTATTGAGAAATCTAATTCGCTATGTACTCACACAAATGTAACACAAATAATGAAATATACTCATAATAATTTGTGAAATGAAAGCATTATTCAGAGAAAACTTTGACAGAGTTTTGCAATGATTTCTTCTTTAATAAAAGAGATAAAATGTGGGTATTTATAGAAAAACTCAACCATATTCGACCACCCTTGTCGAGGCTTAGTCGACCACCTCATCATGGTTCCGATGAGGGGTCTGTAGAAGGCCCCGATGTGGTGCCAAAATTTTTGATTTTTTTCCAAAATTGCCAAGTAATATTCTATAAATACCCACACATGCAATGAAACAAAAATCGTAACATACAAACTAGTAGGTACATTAAGAAAACCAACCATGTTGTACATGTATAACCTGTTATCATACAAAGTGTGGCTAATTATCTGTGTGTGTATGTGCGTCATTGATCAAGAGTAACAAACCTTACACAAATAAAGATAGAAACACTAAATAAAATAAACAGACTACATATATTGCACACAAAAATGCCAACAAAGACACAAAGGAGTACATGACTTACACCCTTAAAGAGCTTCTAAAACATTTTACATCTTTCAGGATTAAACATCACTTTACATAATGATACATAAGCCCAATAAAATTGGTGTGTCATTTATTTTACTTTGATTTATGGACTTCTCCTCATGTTTCATGTGATGCTAAGAATATTGCATATCTTTAGTGGATGATAAATCTCGTTTTTGTTGGATTTTTCTCTTAAAAACCAAGGATAAAGTTTTTTTTCTGTTGTTCAATCTTTTCTCAAGTTTGTTTATGTTCAATTTGGCAAAATTGTGAAGAGTTTACAAACTAGTGGAGGCGGTGATTTCTTACTCTCACTAATTTATATGTTACTAATGGTCTGTCTCACATGGGACCACATGTTCATACACCTTTGAGAAAAATGGTGTTGAAGAATATAGGCATTGGAAAATTGTTGAAAGGGGACTTGCCTTGTTACATGACTCTAATATGCCTTTGAAGTTTTGGGTTTTGGCACGTCGATTGTAGTTATTTAATAGCTAGGCTACCTTCTAAGTCCTTTAATGGTTTAACTCCATTTTTAGTCTCTTTTCAAAAGTCTTCTTATTAGAGCACATTGTGTATCTTTAGTACACAATGTTATCCTTGTCTTTGAGCTTATTGTGAAAATAAGCTTTAGCCAAGGTCTCTTGAGTATGTGTTTATTATATATGCAACTCATTATAGATGTTATTTTTGTTTTCATCCTCAAACTTATCGTGTGTGTATATATATATATCAATAGACATGCTGTGTTTGATGAAAAAAATTCACATATATTTGTTTTTCTTCTATCTAATCCTCTCCTATCCTTTCATTTGTTCCTGTCCTATTTGCTCCTATTGCTATTCCCTTTTCTTCTTTTGTTTCCTCTAATATTTCTTCTCCATCTTTTGTTATTTATGTTCCTACTCTTGTTGTTTATTTTTGTGGTCATTTATATTTTTCTTCTTCTTCTTCTTCTTTATCTCCATCTCTTTCTACATCCTTCATTCATGTGCTTCCCTTTTCTTCTCAATGCACTGTTGATTCTACACTTGTTACTTCTATACCAGAGTCTTTGTGCTTCCTAGTAATCCCCATCCTTTGGTGACTAAGGCTTTGCTTGGTATTAAAATACCTAAGGTTCTTATTACTCATGTTACTATTATGTTTAATCCTTAGTCTTGGAAGGTTGCTATTCATATTTCAAAATGGATGGCATCCATATAGACGTAATATAATGATCTTCTTAAAAATAAAACCTGAGATTCGATTCATTTACCCTTAAGTCATAAGAATATCACTTGCAAGTGGATGTTTAAAGTTAAACTACTTTCATCTGGGAATCGCATAAAGTTTATTTAAATGATGCATTTTTAGATGATGAATTGACAGAAACTATTTAAATGCAACAACCTGTTTGAGCAAGGCTTTAGTTTTGCATGCAAATTGAAAAGGACCATATAGGACTTAAAAGCAAACGCTTTGGATATGGTTCCATAACTTACAATGTTTCACTTATTACAAAAATACTCTTAATATTTAACTTGTTATAAAAATGCTACAAATGTTTAACTTCTTGCAAAAATATCCCTAATATTTAATTATGTTAACATTCATCCTATTGGTTATTTCCATTAGAAAAAATAATGATTGAACGTATCATTAATGGAAATGACAAAAAAAAAACATAAATATTGAACAAGGTAAAAGTTAGGAAATTTTTGAAATAAATTAACCATGGAAAACATCTTACTACTTGTTCAAAACGCTAGAGATGTTAAATATACTAGCCAATATAAAAATCTGTACAGATCAGTGGACTGTAGTTGACCGACGCACGGTGACAAATTCAAACCATTGAATTGGCACCTAATTGCCAAAAGAGACTTGAAAAAAGATGGAAACTTTCTGTTTTCTACCTGAGATTTTTATAGCCAAAGTAATCATACGCTCTTTAATTTGTTGATCGGTTAAATTATTTCTAGTCTCTCTCTTAAATTACTTTAGGTGGGTGTGGTTGCGTTGACAAAAATTACTAATTTCTAAATTTGTTATTTTAATGTGTTCGTGTCAGAGCACATAAGTTTACCAAAATTAAATTTAAATTCCTTCTATTTTTATAAAACCACATATTTAAATACACATTAAATATTTATCTTTATGTTATAAAACATAAATATAAATCAAATTATTAAAAAAATAAAATTCTCTCTATAAAAAGAGAATTATCCTATGCACTTAAACCAATTTAAATTCCACTCCTTGCTTATAATTTAATATACTGTCACTCAAAATTTAGTTTAACGGGAATGGGAGAAGATTTTTAAAACCACTAAAGAACACCATTTTTAATGGATTATCTATGAATAATTAACACCACCTCTCACATGCCATTAATAATCGGCATAGACTTGACCAAAAACAGGTCAAAAAATAATTAACGCGTTACAATGTTGTTTGGGACACGATTAATGATATTTGCATGACCACTAAGGTCTCTACCCCAGTTTTCAGAATTATTGAATTAAGCCCTCACAATTAATCACTATAATTTCTCAATTTTTATAATTTTTATAAACTGAAAATGCTAATTTTAATAAACTTTAAAACCTTTTTTATAAACTGAAAACTGAAAGTGTTATTGAAAAATGACTTGGAACCCATATATCCTTCCAGATTCGAACTGTCTTCCCATCCCCTATACTCCAAATAGAGTTGTCGCGCATCCCACAATGAACAATTATGATAATATAACCCTTTAAGGACCTGGGACCAAAATGCATTTGATGATTGAACGAGTCACCATGCTAACTTTGCCAAATAAGCAGAATTTAAGATGTCAATTATGATAATATAACCCAGAATTTTTATAAACTGAAAATGTTATTGAAAAATCAACTTTTTTTATAAGTTTAAATTATTGGGAGAAAAATCAATAATTTTTTTTATATATTTATCACTCCTCTAATAAGTGTAGAGTTTTATACACCGTGGAGACAAAACACTTACAATTCAATAATTGTGATTACTTGGATTTGAATACATGAACTTTAGTTTTGATATCATGTTAAAAATTGTTAAAAAATTTACTTTTTTTTTAAATTAAACTATTGAGAAAATAACATGCAAATAAATTTTTCATGCACCTATCAACTCAACACATTTAGAAATGTGTTAAATTATTCAATTTATTTAACATTTTGATAACGTGTTCAATGCAATGTACATTCTCAACATCTATTTTATAGTACAAATATTTTTTTTCTTATATTTATAAAAATATATTTATATTAAAAAAAAATTTAAAAATATGTGTTGAATATATAGTTCTGTTTCAAAATGTATAAAAAAAATTAAAGATATGTTCAATTAATAGTGAGGATTAGAAATAAACAATTCACAAAACTTAGTTATATATATGAAACAAAATGGTAAATAAAATATAATAAAAATTTTCCTCATTGTTTGAATCGTGTCAATAAATTATTGAATCTAATATACAATCATTAAGAACACTTATTTGAATTAATGGAAATAACTAGTTTAGTCATTAATTTTTTTTCCCTCCACATTCAAGTATACTCTAGCTTAATTTTAAAGAAATTTGGGAGGAAATTTAAAACCTGTATACTTTTTTGTCACACCACAAATTATTACAACTTTGCCATGATATTCTTAGCAAAGCTATATTTTGCTTCGATGTTCTTGGTTAGTCTAAGGAGAAAATTTTAGATACAATATATCTTCTATTAATATTAATCATTAATCTAAACTTATTATAATTTTTTATTAAATAAAAATAAAAATAAAGATAACTCTCGCTACTTTACGAGTACATGCTCTTATTATACTCACGATTGTTTCATTATAAGCAAAGTATTAATATGTTCATTTGGTAACGACCACAAAACCTCTAGGACCTCTTTCTCTATATTTCTTGTATCCAACTTCATTTTGCTGTAATTTGCGACTACACAATGTCAAAATTCAAAAGCAATGGCTACTTAGTTTTTCAATTCTACCAAAAAAACAACACTTATTTCGATAAACAGAAACGAAATTCAAAAGGAAACAAGAAAAAAAATTATTGTGACAATCAATGCATGATGATCAACTGCTTCGGATAGATAAGGCCTCGGGTACATGGTAATTACAGGGCAAAGAAAAAGCAACCATCTTTACTTTAACCAGGAGATATAAGCTTAAAAACATTAATACAAAAGATAGTAGCATGGAAAACGAAAATAATTCATGATAGTTCTAACTTTTCACTCCTGTCAAGTCCCCCTCATCAAACTCATCATATCACATTCTTCCAAAAAGTATGATATGTACATACAGAAATTATCAAACATAAAAGGTTCCTTTTAGAAGTGTGTCAGTATTACTGTGTCAAGAAGCATCACATGAATTGGAAAGTACACCTCACGAACAGGGGATTATATTTTCACAGCAAAAATCAAAGGGAAAAAACACCCACCACAGAGATTTGACCGTATTCTTACCTAATGAAGTAAATACCTGAAAGGAATAAGCTGCTGCAATACCTCTCAACATGAATAGAAGCTCTCTCTGTGTGAGATCCTGTTTGTAAATCACATATCATATAATTCCAATCTTTTTTGATTAGTCATTCTTGTGGCATTACTATCAATTCCCTGTTTAAATTGATGGCTTAATGATTATTAAATATATGCTATGTTGTGGTGAATGGCAATGACAATGGTGATGAAGAGTACAACATGAATAATCATGAGTTATCCTACCCCTTTCCATATCTTAATCCATGCCATGAAATGAAAAATCGGGTATGGAAGACTAGTTAATGGAACTGATTCACTAAACAGAATTACTCAAAAAATAGATGTCCATAAGCCAATCCTAGTAATGACATACATCAAGCAAATATGAAGACACAACAAAAAATTCAACAAATCTGCAGACCCATGCACCACTTTATCACAATCTATAACAATACCCTAATAAATATATATGATAACACATTGCTCATCAATGCATGTCTTCAAAAAGGTTAGTATAACATGGCCGAATGGTCCGTTTATGATGCCATTATGTGCATAATCATTCACATGAGGATAGATGCTAATGCTGATGACTTTGACATGAAATGGATGCATGCAACAGCTGCAAGATGCATCCTACATCATGTGGCAGCTGAATTTGTTGGAGCAAAAGGAACAGAATACATCCCCTTCATGCTACTGATACATCAAAGCAGGCTGAGCTCCATTGGCTATAGGTGCGGCATTTGGATGAATGCCATCCTTCCTTTTCCCAAATGGATTTTTTGAATATGTATTCAAAGATTAAGGAAAACAACATAAATTCTAAAATGAAAACAAAAGAAATGTACGCTGATGACCACTCCAGTGCATCACACAGCCTGCAGGAATATTAACATTCAAAGTAGTAATGTCTTGTATAAACATACCAAGACAAAAATCTCCATTTCCCCTTGGTAAAAGTAGAAATAATATTCTTAGCATATACAACATCGTGTCATTTCTCTGGTTTCAACAGACGATTAGTGCCCAACAAAATTTGATAGATCAAGAATGGTTTAATTTCCTTGTTGAAGTTTTAAAAAAAATATTGGAATAATTATCATTTTTTTGCAAAACCTAGAAACGAAAAATATAATGAGCATACCCTTCCCAGTTCCTGACAAGCATACTACACAAGCACAAGAGACAAGTACCTGCAAACCTAGGATTCACACCCCCAAATGACATGGTTTAAGTAGAGACAGAGACAGAGAGAGCATAGACCAATTAAGCCATACCATAAGAATAGAAAGCCCAGATTACATAAAACCTGGTTAAAAAGATAACCCAACAATAGAAGTCAATTTCCATGATAGGAAAGGGTTGATCCGATTCCCGTGAATCGAGTGACTAGAAAGGTTTGGTTTAACCACATGTACCGGATCAATAGAATGACATAAATAGGAGGAAGTCAGTCACGAATATAGAATTGTTAGAGGTTCAGAATTCTGAACTATTAAGATGTGCTGGAAAACAATGTGGTCCACATATGTATGTATTCAAGAACCACTGCAGGGAAAATAATTAATGCAATCTAAAATTATGCTTGAAGTAGCATGGATAGAGAAACACTGAACAATAAGCATGATAACAGATGCCATGAGAAGTTGAATAAAGGATATTGTATTCTCATGCCTACAGAGCCAGAACTGGGGATAACTGCACCCTGCAAATTATTATGCACCTTGATAGCACTGTTCACATCCTGCATGATTGAAGCGAAACATCTGTCTTTTAGAGATATAACAGAAGAAACAAAAAATCTAATCACAAATATGAACTTAATAAGCACCAAATAGGAAGTAAAAATTACTTCAAACTCAATGAAGCAAACAGTATGCCTCTCCTGCCTCAAGATTTTCATTTGCTTAAAACCAGGTTGTCTGCAAATCAGAACAAAGTATAAAAGGAAATCATTCTTGTAAAGGAAGGACATTTGGGAACGACACTTGGATGAAATGAAAAGAGATGAGAGATCCATACGCGCTGAATAAGCCATTGAGTTCTTCCTCGTTAATATTCTCCCCAAGATTGCCAATAAACAGGGTATTGCACGGTGGATTATCTTTTGTATTCTGCAAGATAAGAAAATAAGAAAATAAAAAAGAATGACAAACTTCCAGCGTCTTAATAATTCAGCCACCAACACAAACACAAAGTATTACGCAAAGTAATATATATATATATATATATACACGTTTGATCCTTAACCTATTTAATATTACATTCGGTCTCTGACATTTTAATTCACATAATTTAGTCCCCTAATATTTTCAGATTTCATACATTATATTCAATTTACCAATTTCTGTTAGATGACTTAATAATGTTAATTGATTAGCATCAAGACCTCACATGGCCATCATTCCCACCACAAATAAAAAAGCAGCACGCGTTATTTTTATTTTTATTTTTGTAATTAACTATGGTTTAGAACACTTTGGTTCACTTAAAATGATGGTCACATGACCCTGACCAATTAACATTGTTATGTCAATCTAACATAAATTGGATGTAATCTGTAAAATTTAAAAGTGAAGGAATAAGTTGTGAATTTAAATGTTAGGGACTTTGTAATATCTTAAATAGATTAGGAAATAATTGTATAGATAAAGCCTAAATAAAATACAATAATTTTCCACAATAAAAACTGTTAAATAAATATGTAAGGGAATTGCAAACTACGAATCAGATGTAGCTAGTGCGAAAACATTGAGGATTTAAAAAAAAAAAAACCCCATTTGAATGTTTTGGCAGAAGCACAAGAACTTGGGAAGCATCTTCTATTTTACTTCATTAAAATTTTCCATTTGCAGCTTGCAACATAAAAGACTATCGCCTATAACCTCTTGCATTTTAGAATGTGAAAAACGCTCCACTATTTGCTCAAATGAATTGACAAAGGTATACAAGTAAAAAATGTCACGAGCATATGAAACTTTCTATCCAGAAAGAACAGGCAGAACCCAACTTTAACAACATTCAACCTTCACTGTTTGTATCTATGTGACAAACTCTAGTGTACATCAAAAGCATGAATGCCAATGAGCAACCACTTTGACATATGCTCTAAAGACAGGAAACCCCTTCCAAGAAGCAGTTAACAGAAAATGTTACCTGAACTGGTACGTAACTGCTAGGTGTTGGTACGGGAGCAGGAGATGGCATCTGCACAGGAGGAACAGGATAACCTCCATACGGATCATATGGAGGAGGAGGCGGTGTCATATACCTGGGCCACAAAGATCAACAATTGACATTGAAATTAAGACGCTACATGGAGAAATAACTAAAAATTATCAGAGAACAGTAAACACTTCTCCATAAACCTATCAGTCACATAACGCCCCTGATGCAGTCATTAAAGTCCATCCCAGAAACCCAAGTGTCTAAATTTATGACCCTGCATTTTCATTTTCATTTAATTATGTGATGACTAATTTGCAATATATATTTGAACATGAATAAATGAAGGTTAAGAATTTCAGAAAATGTTATTTTTTGGGTTTCATGGGATGCAAACTTCTAAGTTAATGACCCTGCATTTTCATTTAATTGTGTGATAATGCGATTACTAGTTTTAATTACCTTTGGAAAGGAAAAAATTCATATTGTTTCAATAAACTTAATAGGTATTTATAAAAAATATACTAATCTTAATTAAAGAAGGATAATAAATACAAATATTTACAAACAATAATTCAAAAAATAAATATACATTTCTAATTTGAGAAAGTTAGCGCATAAATATCACATACCCAACATGGATAATGATGTATGGAAGGAACTTCATGTAACAACATGAGTCATAATGTCAACTAATTGATCAACACTTTTGATGTATGAAACTTTAATGACGCCAGTATCTAAATTATCTTTGATAAAATTTCTATCAAATTCAACGTGCTTAGCTTGGTCATGTTACATGGGCAAAATCATCAACACTCTTGATGTATGAAACTTTAATGATATCAACATCCAAATCGTCTTTGATTAAGTTTTTATAAAGTTCAATGTACTTAATTTGGTCATTCTGCACCAAATTATTTGCAATCTTAATTGCTCATAGAATAAAGTTATAGGCTTCTTATGACCAAAATCAAACTCACTTAATAAAATCTTTAACTAAGAAATCTCCGTAATACCAAGGTTAAGAGCGTGGTACTCGATCTCTACACTAGACAACGATACCACGTTATATTTATTACTCCTCCAAGTAAACAAATTTCCTCCCATAAATGTAATGTACCTTGAAGTAGACTTTCTATCCATCTTGAAACCTGCAAAGTCAGAAGCAATGTAATCCGTAATGTCTAGATGTCCATATTTAAAAAACAAAATACCCTTGCCCAAGGAGCACTGCAAATAGGCCAAAATCCGATTCACAACTTCCATGTGCCAATCACTTGGATTATGTATGAACTGACTTACCATACTAACAGTATAAGATAAAACAGATAGAGTATGAGTCAAGTAAATCAATTTTCTTACCAATACTTGATATCTCTCCTTATTAATTGGAATAAGATTAGGATAGATAGTTAAGCCATAATTCACTTCAATAGGTGTATCTACAGTAGTACAAGTATAACTACCAGTTTCAGTTAAAAGATCTAGTATATATTTTTGTAGAGAGAAAAAATCCTTACTTAAATATAGAAACTATAATATCTAAGAAATATTTCAGATTTCTTAGATCCTTTTCAAATTCTTTTGCCAAGTAATTGTGTAATCTTTTTATCTCTGCAATTTTAAGAATCATATCATTAACATAAACCAAAAGTAAAGTGATATCATCACCATTTCTTTTATAGAAAAGAGTGTAATCTACCTGAACTTATTTAAAACCATATTCCTTCATTGACTGGTTCAACTTACCCAACCATGCATTGGGTGACTGTTTCAACCCGTATAAAACTTTCTTCAACCTGCACACCTTCTCATCTTCAGCTGGAAACTCAAGAGGAGGATCCAGATACACTACCTTACAAATCTCCATGAAAAAATGCATTTTTTACATAAAATTGAAGTAATAGCTAATCTAGATTCACAGCAATAGAAAGTATAACTCGAACAATACTCATCTTAACCACCAGAACAAATGTCTCCTGATAATCAGTTTTTTAAGTTTGAACATATCCCTTAGCTACTACTCCGATCTTATTCTTCTCTCATTTTTCATTGGAATGAAACCTGGCAGTGAATACCCACTTACAACCCACAGTTTTCTTCCCCTTTGGTAATTCGACCAACTCCTAAATACAATTCTTATGGAAGACATACATTTCTTCTAACATAATAGCTTTCCACTTGGATCTTCAAGAACCTCTTGAAAATGACTAGAGATAAATACAGAAGAAATCTTGAGTGTAAAAACTAAGTGAGTTTTAGACAACAGTGATAAGAACAAAGTCGGTTATGTGATAAAAAATATTAGATGAAGGCTTAGAGAAGCACAACTTATCAAGCTATTTACAAATTCTAAGAGGATACCTCTTACCTTGATCATTAAACAATGGATCTAAGATAGTAGGTGTTGACACTATAGGATCAAAAGGTATGCTAGAAGCAAAGATATCATCGGTAGAAAATAAATGAACATGTACCTCATCATCAATCGCAAAAGATTCATTTGAAAGCACAATTGTATCATCAAAAAGAGCATTTGATTTAAAAGATCACCATACTAGTAACGTCCTTATTCCTCCTACAAATTACAGGTGGAACATATGAGGTGGCCTCAACTCATTAGCTGGTTTCTCATTTCCACATTCGGGTTCTCCCAAAGAAGAAGAGTTCTCTCCCTTGCCAAAAATCCACAACTTATTTTCTTTTAACCATAATTTCTACTATTCCTTACTCTTAATCTCTCCCTGAAAAGGAGTCAAAGAGATATCGTTGGAGAAATAAGACTCATGTTCACAGAACTGAGCATCCATGGACACAAAATATTTATGGGTAGGTGGGTGAAAACACTTATATCCCTTTTGTGTGTTAGAGTACCCAAAAAAACACTTAAGAGCACAGGGATGAAATTTTTCCCAATCAAGTACATAGACATGAACACAATAGATACAACCAAACACTTTAGGATAGATATTAAATACAGAGGATAAATTATGGAAAAGAGATAATTTCCTCAATAGAATCTGATAGTCAAGAATACGAGGTAAGAAAAGCAATAGTCATGATAGCATCAGTCTAGTATGCCATTCTATTGAGGTGTACAAATGAGGGATGTCGTGATTTTTTTTTAAAAAAGAGTAAAAGATTGATTCACGAACTCACAACCATTATCAGAATGAAAAACCTTAAATGGAACATGAAATTGTGTCACAATCATTTTATAAAATTGAGCAATAACATGAGCAACATCACCCTTGGATTCAACAAATAAATCCAAGTGACTCGAGTACCATCATCAATAAAGGAAACAAAATATTTATGAACAGAAGTAGTAGGAATAGAGAAAGGACCCCCACATATAAGTATAAGTATAGACACAAGCAAATGAAATCGAACTTGTATTATAACTAATTTTAAAAGTAGCTTGATTATTCATGGCAAAGATGCATTGTTCACAAATTAAACTAGAAACATAAATATTAGAAAATAGTTTAGGAAACAAACATTACAAATAAGCAAACAATGGATATCCTAGACAATAATACCATAACATAATTCTAGCTCTATCACTTCCGCTATTCACATGAAAGCCACAACTAGAACTATCAGTCCCCTTCTCCAAGTAATAAATATCTCCCTTCTCTTTTAATGTCAATCATCTTCTTTGTTTGATTGTTCTGAAAAGCACAATAGGTAAAACAAAAGGCTATAAAACAAAGATTCTTAATGAGTTGACTAATTGACAAAAGGTTATTCCTAAAAGTAGGTGCAAATAAAAAAGACATGGAAAGTATGGGTGATAATAAGACACTACAAGCTCCCAAAATTGACATTAAAGTCCCATTAGCAACCTGAACAGACTTAACATTAGAGAATGTTAAAGAATTAAAAACATAAGGGTTACTAGTCATATGGCTCCTGAATCAATAAACCAAGTGTTAGAAACAAAAGAAATAAATGCAGAACCAAAATTACCTCTTTGGGTAATTACTCGAGAAACTTGAGAAACAGAAGCAACAATCTAAGAAGATTTCTTTTTCTGCTCAGCCTACTTAAGTTTATACCACTCTAAATAATCGTGTTTCTTCCAACAAACATCAACAGTATGATTGAATTATTGTAGTAGGTGTAAAATCAAGAACCAAAGTTCGTAGATGGAGGATCTAAACCCAATCCTCAGCCTTACGTTTTCTCAACTTCTCAATATCAATAGTACATGTCATATCATTAGGTCTGCGATAATCTAACTCCATAAAGATAGAGTTCATCTCATTATAATATTAAGCAAGAGATCGACCACCTTGACGAAGTTGAAAGGACCTTTTCATTAACTCATACACCTGTGGAGAGTCAGAAACGTCTAGATAGCTCTTTCTCGCTGCATCTCACACCTTCTTTATAGTTCCACATTGAACAAAGTGAGACATCAACTTGTCCGTCATAGAGTTGATGAGCCATGATTTTACTAAGGCATCTTCTCATAAGTTCGATCATCATTGTTTGGGATAACTTTTCTACCTATGATATAACCTTTTTTTCTCCCTACTAGCAACATACATTTCCAAAATCTTGGACCAAATACAATAGTTCCATCCAATTTAATATTAACTGAGAATGAACTATCGTGTATGGTAGTAGAAATAATTCTATTATTGGATAGAGACCCCAATCAACAGCACAGGAACAAAGGCGGCTATACTTGGTAGGTTTTTTTCCTTTCTAAGGCAACAGTAGCTTTTTTTCTTTTCTTTTTCTTTTTCTTCTTCTTTCTTTGATACAAAATTAACTCTGGAAGGGAAAAAATTCATATTGTTTCATTAACCCTAATAAAGTATTTATACAAATATAATAATCCTAATTAAGAAAGAAAAATAAATACATATTTACATAATAATAATAATAATAATAAATGAATATTCCTAGAATAATTCTAAGAATAAATGTACATTTCAATTGTTTTCAATCAATTTTGTGAAGCCATGTACCAAGGATATGTCAAGATTTTATTATGTATTTTGCTTTATATGCCCTTTGTTTTATGTACCTCATGGGTGGTCATGAATTAGATATACCAATATATATTTGAACATGAATGAAATGAAGGTTAAGAGTTTTACAAAATGTTATTTCTTGGGCATTTCTTGGGTTTTATGGGATGCAAAACAAACCTTTATGTGATGCCTAAAACCTACTTGTGTGACACAAGGAGTATTTTTATTCCTTTCTTAATTTTGTAATTTCTTTTGATTCCTAATTACCCAACAAATCCTTTTCTATCCAACATCATATTTGGTATCAAAGCAAAAAAAGAGAAAGGGAATTTGCTTTGAATCTTATGATACTAAAGATTTGGAGGATGAAGAACAAATGGATATCGATTTGTTTCACCCATTGCTGTCCAAAGACTATTCTTATAGCTACTAAGATCAAAGAAGAAGATTGAAGGTCAACTTCCATTTTCAAATCTTAGTACAATGAGAAAATCAAGCTCGAAGTTAATTAAAAATGGGGGAAGTTTTATGAATGCAATTCACCATCTATATGGTGAATCATTCAAACTTTCCAAAGAACCTCATTCTCACTCATACAAGGCATGTGCATTGAAAGCACTTCTATTCCGGTAACATATAGATGTCTTATAGCATTTCTTATAGAGCTTATAATCGTACATACATTATGGTGTAGTGTCATTCCAATAATAGTAGCACATATTTTTCTTGGTCACCTTGACTTTATGATAGAGACATTCACCCTTTTGGATGGATAAACACCTACACTTTCAAATGTGGCTAAAAATATAAAGTATATGGTGCTTCGTCTAAGGAGTGCCTGAAAATTCTAATAACTTGATGCACAACCAAACAAACAATATTACGGCATAATTATCTCTATCCAAAGTCGATCCAGCAAAAGTTGATAAAAGGAGAAGGTTCTCAAGCTAATCAAGGCCAAAATCAAAAGAAACACAACAAACTAATCCGAAAATTCAATATTCAATAAACAAATAATTAGTTGAAAAAAGGAGAAGGTTCTCAAGCTAATTAGAGATATGTTCTAATCACAACTGTCATCTTCCAGAAGACCAAAAGATGTCAGAAAGAAGGTAAAGAATGAAGTACATGACTTGAAGAAAAGGATAATTGGATCTATTTGCCTCCTAGAGAGAGCATATTTTAAGAAACCTATTTAAAAAAAAATTGATGGATCTAATTAAGGGAATGCCAAAGTTCCAAAAATCGCAATAAGGCAGCGCCTTGAGGCAAGGTGGTTGATAGGAACCTTGAGGCCAACATTTCATCTACTTAATTTAAAGCTTACGTCTTTTACAGAGAAGCATACTCATTGAGATAGCATGAGGCTTACGACTCTTTTATGAAACTATAATGTGCTAAATTATATTGTTTTTAAGCTAGGTCCTTTTTTTAATTAAAATGCCAATAACCCATTAAATGAAAAAAAACGAAAAAACACAAAAGGACTCCTAGACGATGGAAACAAACATAGCAATGAAGAAAAGGAAGAATAGGTCGATGATGATGATGAAAATTAACAAGATATTAGAATTACATATGATGATAACTCAATGAATAATAAAACCAGTAATGACGTGGGTGCTGATGAGTAATGAGTGATGAGTGAAGATTTGAATTAGTAGACTCGAGAAATGAAGAGGAAGAAACTAACAATAACTAATATAAGAGTGTTAATGAGTGATGAGTGAGGATTTTAATTAATAGAATCAAAAGATGAGAGAAATAAGCTAACAATCAACATATTAACACATGCTTTGTGACTTATTTGTGGTTCATTTTGAAACTTATTTTGTAACTTTATTTGAATCTTAATTTGTGATTTAAACATTTATTTTTATTGTCCCTGATTTATATCTGAACTACTTGTGCTAATCTTACATTTTATGATTTATCTTAACTTTAAGTATATTTTTACTCTATCTTAAATGAGGCTTATGCCTCCCACCACCTTGTCTTATTTGGGCCAACAATTTTTAGTATCCATTTCCACCATTTGGATCCTTGGAGAATGCAATTATGGTTCATGAAGAAGTACTAAATCTAGTTTTACAAAAAAATTAGCTTGAAGAATATATGTTTTCCATCCACTTTGAAACTGCAAGTGATTCAAGATGTTGCACCTGGGCCATCAAAAGTATCTAGTTAGGTAGAAAAGGAAAACCACCATTAGCATGTACAAGGACTTAAAATCATGAATTTTCAACATGTATGGGTTTATGCACCCAACATTTTGATTTTCATTTGTTTAAGCAATTATACATTACTAGTATACTTTCAAGGTTCCAAAAGGTAAAAGCAAGTACCAAGGCGATTACCCCAAATGAGGCAAGGCGTTGTGAGGCATAAGCCTCACTTAAAATCGAAAAATACAAAATTATTAATAACCTATTATATAGAATACAAATACAGACATAATTATAATATGTAAGAATAGCATAACTAGTTGGGTATAAAGCGAAACAAACATCTAAATCATAAGTTAAGACTCAAATAAAGTCACAAAATAAGTTTCAATGAACTACAAATAAGACAAAACATGTTTTCATAAATCAACTATTGTTAGTTTCTTCATTTTCATCTCTTGAGTCTATTAATTCAAACCCTCACTCATCACTCATCGGCACCCTTGTCACTATTGGTTTTATCATTCATTGAATCATCATCCTATCTAATTCTAATGTCTTGTTAATCTTCATCTATCCATTCTTCCTCTCCATCCACTATAAGAAATTGTTTTTCTTTGCCTATGAATAAACAACAATAGTAAGAAACTATTAGTTAAGGTAAGGAACTAACATAAAATTAATCATAATCTATTATGCATAAGCTTTTTAGATTACCTCTATCCTTGGTACTTATTGGTGGAATTTTCTTTTAGTTCTAAAAGTTCCTTCACTTTCTTGGTCTGATGTTCCTTCTTTCTCTCCCACCAAAGGCTCAACATCAAGTTTATTTGTATTGTATCCCTTAGTTGTAGGTTTTCTAGGTCTCTATCACGAGCACATCATTCACCATCCGATGCACATCATCAAATACTAAAAGTTCCTCATCTTTTTTTTTTAATTTCATTTTTTTCATTTAACGAGCTACATGGCTTTTTTTTCAAAAAATATATAAGTCCAAGTTAAAAACAGCACAATTTGACCTTTTATAGTTTCATAAAAGAAGCGTAATCCTCATATTACCTTAACGCGAACAGCCTCATATTACCTTAACGCGAATAACCTCAATACTTAAGCCTCACTATAAAAGGCATAAGCTTCAAATTAAGTAAAGGAGACGCTAACCATAAGGCCCCATCAACCACCTCTTGAGACGCACCTTAAGGTGCTGCCTCGGTGCGTTTTTTGAAGCTTGACTAGTTTTAATCGATTTTGTAAGTTGACAAATCTGTCTAGATTCATGAACATTGAAAGATAGTTTTCAATTATACATTAATGGTTTTCAATCAGTTTTGTAAATTCACAACTCTATCTAGATTCATGAGCCCATGCATATTAAGTTTTGCTAGAGAAATTCTTGCATTATCCATATTAAGATAAGAAGTATTTTTTTGGTTTACGTACGATTTGTATACCTCTTGGGCTCATGAATTAAATATTCCTATATTTTGAACATAAATTAAATACAGTTATAGCATTTTAGAACATGTAATTCATATTTTATGTCATACAAAACAACCTATGGTCTCTACATGTGATTCCAAGAACATACTCGCGTGATGCAACTACTTTTTCTATTCCTTCAATAATTTTCTAATATCTTTCTGCCATAATACCAAATTAGCCACCACATCCTTCCTGACCTACACTCCATAGTTATCTGTCTCATTAGATAATTGTGCTTAGAAAATTAAAATATAAAATACAAAAAGTAGACAAGCTTCTCACCCATGCGGTCCCCAAACAGGAGCTGGAGGAGGGTGAAAGAGAGATGGACTTGAATAGCTAGCATGTGTGTAGTCCCCACCAGTTCGTAAGCGTTTACTTTGATCATACACATTTGAATCCGCAACTATTCCTAAACATTAACTTAGAATCAGCAAACCTTAACACACAATAGCATATCAAGTATTTGGCATACACTGGTCAACTAATTTGTAACCACCGACAAAACAATATATGGAAAAGTACAGCATGCTTAAAGAAGCTATGTCTATGAGTTTTTCTCATTTACTGACAGAGAGAACACAATCTCATGCTTTCAAGGACTACTTATACCATCCTATTAAACTCCCAACTTTAAATCCTAAAGAGAATAACTCAACTAACACTAATCCTAGTTCGAAAACATAAATATACTCTTCTAGATGACTTGGGGTAAGGCATCCGTGATTGATAAAACCAAAATAGAAATATAATATTTATTTCTTATTCCTATAATATATCATCTACTTGGATCTAGTGAACAGTATAATGTATATATGCCCCTTTGAAGGGTTGAAATCTATCTAATGGATAAACTCCGCTTGTCTCTATCCTACTTCCTTTTTTCAGTATAATTTGAAGTACTGAGAAAACAAACGCTCAGATAAGACAGAGTAAAACACTATATACTAGTCTCTCACCTCTTTTCACAAAAAGATTCTTCTTGGCCATTTCGGTATGTAGCACTGATTTTGTCTCTGCATCGAAAACCATATTCTGCACAAATGAAATTACACACGAAACAGAAAAATCATTAGTTAGACAAGGGAAACAAAGAAAAAAAATCAAACCAAGGAAAGAAAAATATCACTAACAAAACCTGAAGAGTATCTTTGGCAGCAATAGCCTGCTGAGAGGTAGAGAAGAGAACAAAACCCATAGGCTTTTCGCCCTTACAATTCACTTGTGAAGCTTCGTAACCCGGTAACCATCTCAACAAGTTCTGAAGCTCCCTCTCTTTCACATCATCTGGAAGACCCGTAATGAAGATCGTCCTAACCTAAAGAACCCACATTAAGAAAAACATATTTACGCTTACCTGAGTTTCGATTGACGAGAAATCAGAATTAAAAGCCAAACATTCAATTATAAAAATAAAAAAGAATGAAAGATGAAACTCTAAAGCATACCTCATCGGAAGCAGGACGGTTGGGGCTATCGACTAGAAATGGAGGATGATGGTGCGGTTGAGGAAGAACGGTGGCAACTGGATGCGCCATCGGCGGAGGAGGGGGAGCGCCGGCGGATGGCGGCCATTGCTGATGATATGGAGGCATTCCAGCACCCGCCATGAAATCAATTTTTTCAATGACAAGCGAAGAGGTTCTGGATGGATTGGGGATTCTAGAAGCGGCAAGTGGATCTTCTAGAGTACAATTGTACTGAACCATTTTTATTTAAAGCGAATTAACATATAATAAAATAAAAATAAAAGTTATTATGAAAAATGTCATGTATACCTAGAGGCATACAGCCCACAATTAAAGTTAAGAAAAATACGATATTATTATTTAGTTAATAATGATTTATTATATTAATTATTATGCTTTAGAAATTTAATGTATTGATTAAAATTCTCTTTTTGAGGCCACCTTTGTAAACAGTTTTTTTATCCAAAATATATATATATTGTCTTAGTGTAAATAACATAATTTTTTCACTTTAAATATATTAATAAATGCATTTAAAATAAATTGTATTTTTTTTAAATTTAATATAAAATTAAATAATTTATATATTATTTATTCAATATTATAAATAATTTAAATATTAACTCATAAATATAAATTATTAAATATCTCAATTTATTTTAAAAATATGCATATAAACAAATACTCAAATTTTAAAATAGTATCATTTTTCTAACGTGTTTGCTAATAATTTATAAGATCGATGTGCCAATAACATAACTCATCAGATATGAATTGTGTTCAATAGATATGTAAGTATAGTATCGCAACAAATAATATAATAAAAAAAATATTGTCCTTAGTAAGATTATTTTATTATAAACTAATTTTTAAAATAAAAAATCAAAATCAAAATCAATTTATTTTGTGTTTTTAAGTTTTAAAAAGCAAAAATTAAAATAACTAAAAATAAATAACAATAATTAATTAAATCAAATTTGACAATTAATAAGATATATGAGAAAATATCTAAAAATATTTAATCCTTAATTTTCTAAACATGTGAATCACTAAAATCCTCCTAATATAATTATCAATTAATTGTATGATAAATCGAATCTAATATATCATGTATTTCTCTCTCAAGTAAACTACACATCATATAATACTTAACATAATCGCACTCTCGTGTCAATTAAATTACATACTATTCATTAAGTTCATCAATTATGGATCACATACATAAAAATCATATATTTTTGCCTATAAACTATACATGTTATTTAATCAAGACAGATAATTAAATAATTCTCTCAAATCTATTTAATTGCTTTTATAGATTAATTGTTGGCCAAATAATTAATATCATAAAAAATCACATTAAATAATATAATTAAATTGAAATTATAATTAGCGTAAAATGTTAGATCATCACTTGGTGAAAATTAGTTTCATAAAACCCCTAGATTAATAAATTAACTAGATATAATTTTGTTAAATATATATGTAAGTATAAATATCATAATAAGTAATATATTGATAAGAAAATATCATTCTAACGAAAATTATGTTATTAGAAACTAATTTTTAAAACAAAAAAATAAAATAAAAATCAATTTCTTTTGTGTTTTTATATTTTAAGAAAGCAAAAATTAAAAGAAATAAAAATAAGTAATAATAATTAATTAAATTAAATTTGACAACTAATAAGATATAGGAGAAAATATCTAAAAATATTTAATCCTTAATTTTCTAAACATGTGAATCACTAAAATCCTCCTAATATAATTATCAATTAATTGTATGATAAATCGAATCTAATATATCATGTATTTCTCTCTCAAGTAAACTACACATCATATAATACTTAACATAATCGCACTCTCGTGTCAATTAAATTACATACTATTCATTAAGTTCATCAATTATGGATCACATACATAAAAATCATATATTTTTGCCTATAAACTATACATGTTATTTAATTAAGACAGATAATTAAATAATTCTCTCAAATCTATTTAATTGCCTTTATAGATTAATTGTTGGCCAAATAATTAATATCATAAAAAATCACATTAAATAATATAATTAAATTGAAATTATAATTAGGGTAAAATGTTAGATCATCACTTGGTGAAAATTAGTTTCATAAAACCCCTAGATTAATAAATTAACTAGATATAATTTTGTTAAATATATATGTAAGTATAAATATCACAACAAGTAATATATTGATAAGAAAAGATCATTCTAACGAAAATTATGTTATTAGAAACTAATTTTTAAAACAAAAAAATAAAATAAAAATCAATTTCTTTTGTGTTTTTATATTTTAAGAAAGCAAAAATTAAAAGAAATAAAAATAAGTAATAATAATTAATTAAATTAAATTTGACAACTAATAAGATATAGGAGAAAATATCTAAAAATATTTAATCCTTAATTTTCTAAACATGTGAATCACTAAAATCCTCCTAATATAATTATCAATTAATTGTATGATAAATCGAATCTAATATATCATGTATTTCTCTCTCAAGTAAACTACACATCATATAATACTTAACATAATCGCACTCTCGTGTCAATTAAATTACATACTATTCATTAAGTTCATCAATTATGGATCACCTATTTAAGAATAATACATCTCTACCTAGAAATTATACATGTTATTTAATCAAAATAAATAATTAAATAATTATCTCAAATATATTTAAATGTCTTTATAGATCAATTATTATCCAAACAATTAATAGAATAAAAAATCACATTAAATAATATACTTAAATTGAAATTGAAATTGAAATTGAAATTGGGATAAAATGTTATATCATCACTTGATGAAAAATGGGTTCATAAGATCCATAGATTAATAAATTAACTAGATATAATTTTGTTCATAAAACTCATATTTTTAACAAAGAAAGACATAAAAATTGATATAAAAAGGAAAAGAAGAAGAAATACAATCAATCTATTGAATTGTGATACCAATCTTCTCTTAAATCTCCATCAAAATTGTATCTCCTTTTCAATTTTTTAAAATTTTTCTCTCTTCTTAGCTCTAAAAACTAATAAAAATTATATAATTACGACTCATTAGGGTTTATAAGGCAATTAAGGGGTTAAATATAGCTTAGGTGGAAACTGGACCGTTATATCAACTTCAAATCAAGGGTTGAGATCAAAACCAGCAAAATTAATAGCAATAACCAATGGGAGCTCGATACGTAGCATGTTGACTCAACGACACGTAGCATAACTTGATTCTCAATTATAGATGGTGAGTCGTGTAAGTGGAAAGAATGAAAGAATAAGTCGATGATGTGTGATGTGGACGTTGACCAAGCCTCGAACTTGGATTAAACGTCGTGTTGACACGTAACGAAGCATTGCGTCACACTCTACATGCGGCGATCTACGATTGGGCATGTCTACTGGTATGGCGTCTATGTGGCTTACCCAATCAGCTTTTATGTTTACAGGTGTCCACGTAGCAACTTCTGATTAATCATATGTTAAAAATCCATAAAAATTTTAAAACAATTCTAAAAAATTTCAAAAATTATATTTTCACCGATTTTTTGTAGAAAGTTTATATTTTAATATTTTTAACTCCAAAAATACATCTTATTAAATAAAATAAGTAAATATTAAGTAAAAAATGGAGTAATGATTTTACTTTTGTGAAATAATCATTGACAAACCCAAAAATGATCTTCTACATCCTATAGTTACTTTTTAATTAATTTGAATAAATTATGTTATTTATAAGGTAGTATGAGTAATTCTCTCAAAAGAAATTATTAAAGTGACTTATTTTCGCAATAAAGTAACTTTTAAAACACTTTATTCGTACGGTATGCATCTATATAACTTTTTTTTTCTTTTGTTTTATTAGCTTATAAAGCCTATGTTTTAAAGTCAAGTATAATTAAAAAAAAATTCTTGCAACCGTATCAATTTTTAAGTTTGGGACAATCTCAAGTCATTTTGAATGATTTATATTCATATTATTTTAAAAATAGATGAATTTCAATGGGATATTTTTAATTAACAGTAATTAATTTTTTTTAGAATATAACATAGGTTGGGTTATAAACAAAGTAGTATGAGATTACTACTCCTTCATGCTCCCAATCCTACATAGGATTTTTTCATCCTCCTTAAAATCTTTACATAACATATCAAGATCCTAGTGAAAAATGGGATCTTAAATAGAGAATGGGATTCAAATGATATTTTAGAGACTAATTTTTAATTTTTTTAATAATTTTATTAATATAAACGGAATGCTTTTTTCTTTAATACTGTTGATCCTGAACCTTTTATCCAAACTAAAATTTGAATCTTTAACCTTTACAATCATACAATTTTATCCCTAATTTTTCAACATTTAATGAATCAAGTCTAGATTAATAGTTTGTATCATTTTATTAAAAAATTATTATAATGAGTGTTCACGAGGAAGATGTAAATTTATCTCATAGGAGAAAGAATTTGTGAATTATTTTTATTTATAGAATCAATAAGGAATACCTTTTTGAGATACGAGGTGTAAATTTATGTATAGTTTAAACGAATATGAGTCTTCCAATTCTAAAATATTAACCTAAAAGTAAGTTAAGTCTCATATTACTAATAAATACTATATTAGTATATTTCTTAATCAATGTAAGACATTTCTTCTTATACCAACATCTCACCTTAAAGTATATGTTATTTAACTCAATATTTTATATTTTTAATATATTTGAATTATATTTGAATCACTTTTTTTTTTCTTTTTATATTGACCATGTATTTTCTTTCATGGGAGGCCAATTATTTTTTCTTTGTCTGTTTATAAATTGAAACTCTAATATCATGTAATTATTTTATAGTTTATAAGCAACATGAGCTTTACAATCTTAAAAGATTAATCTCAAAGGAAGATAAGTCTTATACTATTTATAAATATTATGCTAATATCTTTATTAATCAATAGGATACCCTTTTTTATATACTAACACAAGATAGGGTTGGAAATCATTATTTTCATCCTGCTATTTGCCCAATTCCTACTTTCTTGTAATTTTCTTTAAAAAAATTAATATTTGTATAAATTTCTAATTAAATTCAATAAATTTTGATTAAAAAAATTCTAATACTAATGGTTGACTATAAACGTTATTGTTATTGTAATTAAGAAAGTTGTATTTAATAAACATTTAGAAAGATTCAAAGTGATTATGATTGTAATTGTAATTGTACATACTTGTAAAGAACTCAAGCGTCATAATGGTTTTATTCAAAATAATTCTAACAATTAATGAGATCATATAAGTCTTACAATAGGAATTCATTCTTGTAAAGTTGCAAAAAATAATCTAAAAGATCCCATATTTTTCATTATGACCTTTTTCTTGCAAATCAAGAATTGTTTTTATAAAAACTAGAATGGGTCAATTTATTCAACAAAATAAAAATAGAATATATTCATGATTTGTTTCCTAAATTTTAAATTTATTTTATAAAACAAATCTTAATGAAATATACTTGAGACTTTTCTATTGATTTAAGATATCTAAAATTTTTATTAATGAGAATCATCAATCCTTTTATAATCTTTGAGACACTTGGAATATTAGAATTTGCAACTTAGTATACCAATAAAAGTAAGTGTTGTGCATCGAGTTGTAAGCCAAGCTGCAAACCAAACTACAAACTCTCTAAAAATTCCAACTCCGTCGATGTATGACCTATAACTCGCCCGAGACACTAAGGTGACATTTAGTTCACAGAATGAAATCTGAATCGAAATGAAAATAATAATGGAAAGGAAATAACTTTGTTTGGTTTAACCACTTGAATCAAAGAAGGAATCAGGATTACAGTGTTTAGTTTACAACTAGAATGAAATGGAGAACATTATATATTACCTATTTTCTAAATAATTATTACTTAAAAATAAAATATATTATTAATTTTTTTTAAATAGGGTTTAGGGTTTTGAGCTTTGGGATTTGAGATTTTGGGATTTAGGGTTTGGGATGTGAGGTTTAGGGTTATATTTATGGGTTAAAATTCTTATTTTTCTAAATAGGGTTTAGGGTTATATTTATGGATTAATGTTTAGGATTTAGGGTTATATATGTGAGTTAAGATTTGGGTTAAAATTATTATTTTGCTAAATAAAAGTTTTGGGATTTAGGATTTGGGATTTAGGGTTATATTTGTGGATTTAGGTTTAGGGTTAAAATTATTATTTTTTTAAATAGGGTTTAGAATTTTAAGATTTGGGATTTAAGATTTAGGGTTTAGGGCTTATGACTTATGGCTTATGGTTTAGGGTCATATTTAGGGTTGGGGTAAAATTGAAAAAAAAAATTGATATGGGAATAGAACCATGATTCTTTAAGGGGGAGAAAAAATTCTGATTTCTTCTCTCTTAAGAATCAATTACATTTTATTCCCACTTTTACACTTTTTATTCCAATTAAACATAAAATTAGAATGAATTAATTCTGTTTTAATTCCATTCCAGTCAATTAAATATGGGATAAATACACTTCTATTATGATAAAGAATAAATCTAATATACAATTAAGTGCAACGTGTGTGGTAAAAATAAAAATATGTTCTAAGTGTGTGTGCGCCCAACTAGCTAACACACATAATAAACAACATATATAATGAGAAAACGTAAAAGTAAGCTACATTCGCCAAATTGTTCCCATGGAAGGACAAACATACAAAAGTAAATTTTACACAAAGTAAGGCCTATTTTGATCTAGTGTGGATTATTAGAGAACGCTTCCTTGTAGCTCCATAGGAGGACTAAGGAAATAGAAGGTTCTCTCTTTCCAAATAGAATCAAATGTGAAGCTCTTTTCGGAGCTTTTTTCTGAGACTAAGATACTGCAAGTCTTATATGTTTGCTAGTTGCAGTGGTCCATCATGTGGCACCACGATTTATGCTTGTGTATGGGAGGCTATTTTAGGAGTTCTTTGACATGACTTGAGGAAATTTATGGCCTATTTTCGTCTTATTGTGAATGTTGCAGAGCCCTTGAAGGGACGTAGGGAACCAAGTCTCAACTGAAAATACATGTGCCATCTGTGATGAAGCATTGAGAAACTCAATGAAGCGCTAAATGATGTTATAATGTCCAATGCAATCAACTACAATTTGGTTAATAGTTAGTTACTTTGTTGATGATGTGGCAATTATTAGTGACACAATTGTTGCATACAAATGTGTACTGGAGCAAAAGCTATAGTCAGTGGTAGCTATAAGAGTAGATTGTTATATTTGTTAGAGAAAAATATAGTGGGATTCTTTTGTTTTTGTGAAAAGTTGTGTTTAGTCTTCTAGATTATAAAGTATGTTATTTACTCATTTTTCTTATAAAAATGTGTTATCTAGTTCTTTTCTTATGAAAAAACTACTTAAAGACTTTTGACAAAAAAACAAATTAATAATAAAATAATATTTAAAAAAGATTAAATGTCTTTTAACACATTTGTAACTTAGGGAACTAAGTAATACTTTTTTATCTAAGTAAAGCGAACAATTTGACTCTGCAACCTATTTGTTATAACTAACTAGTAGAAGAGTGTCTATTTGTTATAACTAACTAGTAGAAGAGTGTGTAAGGTTTGATATATATAATAGTATAAATAGAAAGCAATGCTATTGTAATTGTTGAGCTTTTGTAGAATTAATAAAATAAAGATTAAATTCATTTCTCTCTTCTTATTCTCTTATTTTTGTATTCTCGTTCTTCATCTTCTTTGTTCGCTTAAAGTGTTATTGATTAATCTTCAACCTTCTCATGGTATTAATGCCCGTAGCTTTATGAGCTTCATGTTTGCCACTCATGTAAGAAGTTCCTTGACCTATGATTTATCGACTCCACCTCAAGTAAAAAATCAAACAAACTTAAATCATATTGATTGAGATATCTTTACATTTTATAATATATTAGTTGCAACTAAGTTTGATAATAGTAATTTTATGATCGGAAAGTATCAGATCTTAAATATTCGAAAGAGTTTAGTGCTAGAGACTTATGTAATTGAATAACATTGTTCTCAATTTCTTGTTGATAGATATATCAATCTAGATTTTAAACACCGGAAGAAACAAGATGGATGTTGACTCGTGACATGTATGACAAAATGAAGTCTTAAAGCAGATTTTTGGCTTTGAAACTACTTTTGAAGCTTGGATTTAACTAGAAAAGTAACGTGCATCTAAGTTTAGAGCTAAAGCAATTCAGATCAAAGAATAATTGAAAGGATTAAAGAAAGCTAATCTCTCAATAAATGACTATATACTAAATATTAAACTATTAATTTATGAGCTACAGGAAGCCGAATGTGGAGTTAGTGAAGAAGAGAAGCTTATGAGTGTGTTAGGAGTTCTTGATGAAAATTATGACAATGTTTTTTCCACTCTAACTGGGAGGATGATGAATGAAACTATCATTACTTATGATGCCAAAGCTTTCTTACAAATTCATGGGTGTAAAATTGAATGTAGAAAAATAATCCAGATCTCATCTTTGCCTTCAGTCAATTTAAGTGTTAAAAATAGTGGTGTTACTGTGAACAATGATTAGAAGGTGTTTGAAGGAAGTTTTGATCATGATTTTGTGAATTAACCTCAAAGAGGAAACAATAATAAAAAACAATATTATGATTAGCACAGTATAATCCTAATCAAGGCAATTACACTCAAGATGGTAGAGTTAGCGGAAGACTTTGGAGGAGGAAGATGCAATGGAAGAACTTAATGCTAGTTGTGTGGTAAAATTATTACTAAGAGTATTTTTTATTATAATTACAATTTTACCTTAACAGTATTATTTAATTATTTAACTATTTTTATTTATTTATTTAAATATTATTATTATTATTATCTTATTTATTTAGCATGAACTTCCACCTTCCTTATTCATAAGAGGACACATGTCCTTAGATTAAGAAAAAAAAGTTCTAAGAAATGTGTAAGATTTATGTGAATGTCAATATTTATGAACAAAATATACAAATATAATGTTAGTTTCTAAGTATGTCTTTTAAGAATATTTTCAAGCCGAAAAAACTATCGAGTTTCAACGATCACAATTCAATTATATCTTTGTTTTTATGCAAGTTAGAATTCATATAAGACATATAAGAATATTTTGAGATGAGTCTACTCAATCGATCTAGCTATGTGGGTTAATCGAGAATTGATCTACTCAATTTAAAAAGTCTCGAATTAATTTTTTTATTGACTCGATGGATCAAGAATTGACTAGATCGATCGAATTAAGTACTTGATCGATCAAGCATATGTTAGATCGATCCAGTGGTGAGGACTTCAATTTTAAAACCTAATTCTAACTTAAGTTGAATTGGAATTTTATTATATTGTAATTTTTTCTTTAAAACTCTTTTAACTGATTTTATGGGCAACACAATAATTTTACTTTGACCTAATGCTTTAAAATATACTATATATATAAACCAAAGTATAAAACTTTATTCAACCACACAAGAGTATTATTGAGCATTATTCTCTTCATCTTATTCTCTCTTGTTTTGTAAAAGCTATTTAAATAAACTTTTTTTATTAAATTTATTTATCAAATATTTATATTATTAAATTATCTAGTTAGGGTTATTTATTATTGAATCTACTCCAGGATACCTATTTTTACTTATGTTATTGTGTTAATTTTTTAGGTACCGGTAGAATTAGTTCAATTTCTTGCGTGACTCAAGGTGTTAGAACATTGGTCCGGATCTGATCACCTTTCTTGTAGAGACTATGATAAAAGTAATGGAGTGTAAATAGATTACTTAGAGGCATACCTTGGTAGGTAGGTTAAGTCATAACCTTGTAATTAGACCTTATTTTTCATAGTGATAGTTAGGTGGTCCGGTAGACAAGTGGCTTTCCTCTTAAGTCATTGGTATGGTCTAGGTTGTTTCCATCTAAAACTCCCGTGTGTCATCTTTATATTTCTATATTATTTTATTTACATGTGATTGCATGCCTGATCATCTACGAAAATTTTAATTTATTGTAATTCTATTAATTATCTATTCACTATCTCTAGTTAATTATATTTGTACCCAAAAAAAAGGCAACTTTCATTTGGTATCAAAATTATCACTAGATATACTTAGTGTGCCCAAGACCTTATTATGGATAATTTGAGAGAGGATTCGTCTACAACCTGCACTTATTACTTTGATGGGTATAATTACCTATATTACAAGGTTCGTATGACAACCTTTCTAAGGTCTATATGAAAATATCTAGAACTCTGTGCTTTATGATTGAAACCACCTACGGTTATCAAAGATAATGTTGTTACTCCAAAATCTAGGAAATATTGGACCACTGAATATATAATTGGTTATAACTAGAATCAAAAGGTATCAATTATATTTTTAGTGTTGTGTTTGTTGTTGAGTTTTGTCGTATTTCTCGTGTTAAAACTGCTAAGCATACTTGAGATATTTTGGAGGTTGCCCATGAGGGTACCTCACAAGTTAAAGAAACAAAATTTTGCATGCTTAGTACTCAATTTGAGAATATTAGAATGAAATAAGATGATATTTTTTCTGAATTTTATGCAAAATTATATGATATTACTAACACCTCTGCCAATATTGGAGAGAACATTGATGATTTCAAGATAGTTAGAAAGATTATTTTTATGCTACTGATTGTTTCCATGCAAAGGTCACTATTATTGATAAAAGTAAGTATATGAGTTTTCGTCCTCCCACAAAGAACAAAGGTGTTGCCTTCAAAATTACTATAATTGAGGATGGTGACAATGAAAAAGAAAAATGGGACTCTTGACTAGAAAACTGAACAAAATCTTCAATAAAAAGAATCCTAAAAAAAGAATAATTAAGTAGTTAAAATGATCAGAATATGAGATAACTCAAATCTGTAATTTCTAAAGGTAAGAAACCTAAACCCATTGGACCTCAATGCTTTGAATTTATGGATTTGGTCACTTTACAACTGACTATGCAAATAAAAAAAACATTGGAAGTACTTTCAACACTACACTTACTAACTTTGAAAGTGATAATGACAACCCAATTGAATCAAAAAATAGTGACACCAATTTTCTAGCATTTGCTGTAAAAATTGGTGAACATTCTAATAAACCTAATATTGGTTCAAACAATAAGGAAAGTGACATCAAATTCTTACTCAAATATTTTAATGTCACTATCATTAATGAGAGAGTTTGTAATATGCAAAAGAGATAAATATAAGTTGCTTGTAGAAGTAACTAAACTCAATGAAAAACTGAAATACTATGAAATAAATTCATCAATACTGAAAAAAGATAATCTTAATCTGTCTGAATGTTCTAATGTTTTGAATTCAACTCTTGCAAGTTTATAATAAAATAAGCAAAATTTGATACTAGAAATTGAATAATACAAGGAAAAGGCTAGCAATTAGAGCTGAAAGATTAAACAAAGTTCTTGATTATGGAAAGCCAACTGAAGACAAAGAGAAGGCTATATATAAATGAGCATACTATGTCATCTTTTTCAAAATCAACTGAATTTGTAAAGACTTTAGATATATCTTCTTCCCATGCTATACCTTCAACATCAAGAACTGAATTGGTACGACCTTCTAATCCTACCTATACTATTACCTATTATACTCAAAGAACAGTTGTACCTGTGATTAAAAAACATGTTAAATTTGTGTCTGTTTGTCATAATTATGGTATGAAAGATCATATTAGACCATATTATAGATTTCTTACAAAGTATCCTTACTTTAACAATGCATTTCATGTTAGATATTCTCGAATTAATTTTCGTCATCTATATATATATGCTAAATCTCCACCAATAATGAAAAAGAAAAATAATAAAGGCAAAAGTAAGGATAAACCAAGACCAATACAAACATCAATTGAATCCAAATCCAAAGATATTATGAAACCAAAATTTATGAAAGTTTAGGTTAGGAAATATTGCATTTTTGGGTCAATTGACCGTATCTCTTCTTCACATAGGAATTTTTATTGTAAGCTTGTTTGATCCTAGGTAGGTGATGAGTGCTTAAAAAGCACTAAAATTATCATGATTTTATGCACATTAATTGATTAAAAATATATATTTATATGATTTTATCATATATTTGTCTTTTCGGAATCATGGGTATTTTTATTATTTTTCAGGTAGTTTTGCTTAAAAACATAACTTAAAGACTCAAAGAGGAATACTGGAGGCAATACATCACAAATATATTCAAAAATAAATGAGAAAAAGTCAACAAATATGGAAAAATTGGACAAAATGGGTCAAAAAGGAGGAAATTGCGCCGCCGCACCACCCAGCTGCCACGCCGTGCCGCACAGCACGCCCATCCCACGCGCGCCTTACTCCTGTCGCGTGCACGCTGTACTTACTTTTCGCACGCACCCTGGTGCTATCTGCGCACGCCACTGCCCATTTGCGCCCCATTCTGTGCGCGCCACCTACCCGTTGACATCAACTAACATCATTTTCACCTACTATGCGTTTCCTCCATTTTTTTTATCATTTTTTCACCCATTTTTTATTCCTTTCCTCACCTATATATACCCAAATTCTCTTCACTTCATACCACACCTCAAAACACATTCTCTTCTCTCTTTTCTTAGTTTTTTTAGTTTTTAGTTTTTCCTTAGTTAGTTTTTCTTAGTTTTAGAGTTCTCTTTTTGAGAAGAACTAGTTATGTTTTTGATTCAATTAATGGGAGTGCAAATTCCGTTTAGAGGTTTTCCAGCAACAAGAATAGCATCAAAGTACTGTAAGGATTTTATTTTCTTTGCAATTATTTTTTATGCTTTATTCTTACATGTTATATTTAATTTGTCTGTGATTAAATTTAACTATGCTGGTTGTTTGTAAACATGATATAATAATAACGTTGTTATGCTTGCGAAATATTAAATAGGTGAAAATCTCTAAAATGAATTGATTTTATTTTTATTCAAGATTTTATATTAAGAATGTTAGAGAGAAATATATTATTTTTCATTACAAACTTAAATCTGAAAATTAGATTTTAAAGTTTAGTTATCCGGTCTGATTTAGAGTAGTACTCTCTTATTTGTTGGTACAATCGCCTGGTAGTTAGAATGAAGCTCTATTTCAAAAGTTTTTATAAGAATTATTATCTGAAAATGTATTGACAACATGTTTTCAGTAGTGGTTTTAAAACTTGAAAGTTAGTACTCGGATAACTAAATTCTTAGGTTTAATTTGGACACCTTGAATAAAGTTTAAATTGTATAACCCCACCAAAGGTGGCATTTAAATGGTTCATTTTCAATCTCTTAGAAAAATGAATTAATTTAATTAACTAAATTAGTTATCAACCCCACCCATAGGTGTTAATTTATTTGTTTAGTTAACAAAGAATATCTAACCACACCAAAGGTGGTATTCATACAAAAAGGGAGAATCAATAAATATCAATTCATATCTTTAATAACCTAAATAATATGAGCAAGCATAATTAACTTAGTTATTATATACATAAATACTCTACAATTTTAAATGATAAAATTTGCATAATTATTTATTGAATCTATGTTTATTTTTATATTAGTAGATTAAAAACACAAAACCCAAAATATCGTGACAGGATGTTTAGGATTTAATTTCATTTTTAAAAGTTTGAAAAATAAATTAAAAACCACATACATTCCTTCCTTAGATCGACCTTGGGAGTATACTTATCATTTTCTACGAAATGATTCGTGCACTTGCGAGAGTTTTATAAATATAAAACCAAAGTATTAGCAAGATCGATGATGCCGGTTTTGTTCATCAGTAGGCATGTTAGTTTGATTAGTTTAATTATTTTTAATTTTTAATTTATTTGTTTGATTCTTTATATTGTTTTAGTTTATTTAAATTAGTTTGAAAAACAAAAGAAAAATTCAACAATAATAAGGGGAGTAGAATTGTACTAACATTGAAATAAACTCAAATATCATTTTGGATCAAGAAAATAAATTTTTTACATAATTTGATTTACTTTGATTAATTATTCATTACATAATTGAGTATCTTGTTTTATGCATATATATTCTTTTATACATTTGGGGATCAATGTTTAAGAACTCACTCTTACACTCACTGGACACATAAGTATGTCATGCTTTAAGTTTATAATCAATCATGTGAGATTTTAGGGCTTGAGATAACCTTGATTGTAAACATTTTATTTGAACTCTGTCTTTCAATGTATAAAATGTTGTTATAGAGAGACATCTTGTTTTGAGAGGGCTAACTAATGTAATGTGTGAAAGCTATTGCAGTCAGTGGAGAGGGTTATTTCACAATTAAGGTGAAAATCATCATACTAGGGATATTACCTCGTGCATATTTCCTTCACAAAAAAACAATGATAAAGGAAATAACTATATACAAAAAAAAAATTGAATACAAAAAAATAAAGAGCCAAAAATGGTTATGCAAAAAGAAAAATAAATAACGAATCCCTTGTATAAATAATGATAATAAATTATGGGAGGGAATTAAAAAAAATGATTAATAAAGCTCTTTCTTAGTAAGAAAATTTTATTACGTGCAAGTATAAATTCAATTGAAATGTTTACATGATTGAGGATTCTTTTTACTTTAAAACTTTTCATAAGTAACCATAAATGGATAAATTGACATAATACTATTGTTCAATATTTATTTCACCTTGAGTAATTGTCAATATGTCATCATATGTGTTGAGAAATATATGTGTGCTTTATTAGAATCTTATGCATGCTATGAATAATCCAATTTTGTTTAAGAATGATTTTTATTTCAAAATTGATTATTTGAGTGATATTCATATTTGAATAAATATACTACCTTTATTAAAAAGAATTGTAATAAAAATAGTTTTTTTTTTAATTTTTTGTTTGTTTATCTTTATTTGAGTGGTTATTTGAAAATTTTGGGTAAATATAGGACTTAGAGAGAGTTTTTGTAATTTTCAAAAATTAAGAATATCGATTGATCAAGTATAAACTTGATCGATTGTGGTATGAGTGTCGATCGATTGACATTAATCTTCATCGATCGAGTGGGTTCAGTTTATATACACTTTTTTTTCCTCCCCTCCCTACGAATCCTAAACCTCATATGCCATCTCTTACCTTTCTCACTCAAAAATACACCAAATTCATTGATTTTTATCCCTAAATCACTTAGAATTGATTGCTTATCTCTTCTATAGCATCAATCCTTATTCAAAGTTGAGCAGAAATTAATAAAACCAAAAATTCCCTACTTTTCCTCACTTTCTTATCAAACACCCACCTTTCTAAGGTTATTTTTGAAATTTCTTCCCAACATTGTTCCACCAATCTTGAGTTTTATGCACAATTTTTGCAATGGCTGTAAGACGTCATGAACTTCCTCCTAGTGCTCCAGCCCTATGTTCCTCTCAATGGTGGGATTATGAATTAGAATCGAGGTATCACACTTCTTTTTCTAAATGTCCTATTTTCCTTGAACATGGGATAACTTGGATGAAATTTCATGAAATCAAAATTACCCGAGCCATTAGGGCTATAGGTTGGAAATCCTTTTTTACACCAGTCAAATTATGTTGCACATTCCTTGTTCATGAATTGTATGCAAATATTGACCCCAAAATCTATCACCCAAGATCTTAGTTTTAAGTTAGAACAGTATAACATTGCTAATGAAGAGTTATTAACTGGAATTTTTAGTTCACTTGATGTTGGTCTCAGTGCTAAACATTTTGTGTATCCCGAGTATCTTATATTAAGTGTTGAACAAAATGTTATATGTAAACATGTTACCCTCCAAGCACTCCTCTGAGAATTGACACCTACATGCAAAGATATTATATTATATTGGAAAAGAAATTACATTCAATGTAGGTTCACTTATTTAGGATGAGAGTATAGACCAATCTCATATTGTTAACCCAAGGATAGGGTTTCCCTATGGTTGCCTAATCACCCAAATGATTCTAGCTATAGGTTTACAACAAACAAGGTATTCTAATATCATTCGCTTGATGGGTGACATTAGAAATTTGACCATATCAAGATCATCTACTCAGACATCAAAGAGACAAAGCTTCACCGATGTTGGAACAAGTGATGGAGGAGCTGTAGTTTGAAGATGATGAAATGGAAAATCTATGTGTTTCTAAACCATCTCATAAGGATTTATTTGAAAATGAGATGTGAATGAGAATGGGAATGTTGGAATAACAAATGAATACTATGAATGAACATTAAGACACAATGTTTTTGATGATTAAAGACTTTCGTTCACATTAGGGATTTCCTCCTTGATGACAATGATTCATTTTTGTTTTATTTTACTATTTTGTCATATTTTTATTATTGTATTTGGAAATCAATATATTTTTTTGTTTTCATATTTAAAGTGTAATTGATATTTACTTGGGTTATATTCGAATCATATTAATCAATGCATTTCCTTTTTTGCATCTGATAGTTTGTGTTCTATTTGTGTGTTGCTTATATTCTTGAGTTTGTTGTGAGATTTCACATTCATTTTAATTGAAAATGCAACATTTATTTTTTTAGTTTAATCGTATGACAAACAAATGGGAGAAAAATTAGAATATTAAAGTTAGGGGGAGAATTAATATTGAAAATTCTTTTTGAAGTATTACACATAGGGGGAGTTATGTTTTTAAATTCTATATGATGATTACTTGCACTCACAAATATACTTCATTTTTATATTATTATATATACTAAACTAATGAACAATGAGTCTTTCAGGATAAGTTGTTTGGGTATTTATTCTTCTACCTTTCAGTGTAAATGTGAGCATTCAAGATTCAAGCAAAGATGGTTTCACCAGATGATATGATAATATCACTATGTAAAAATTTATTTTTCTATTAGCATTATACAGTGAGAGAGAGGTTTTGTCACACGAATATACCAAAGGGGGAAATTGTAAGGATTATTGATGAGTGCTCAAAAAGCACTAAAATTACCATGATTTTATGCACATTAATTGATTAAAAATTATATATTTATATGTTTTATCATATATTTATATAAATTTGTCTTTTTCGGAATCACAGGTATTTTTATTGTTTTTCAGGTATTTTCGCTTAAAAATCGTCACTTAAAGACTCAAAGAGGAACACTCGAAGCAATACATCACAAATATATTAATAAATAAATGGGGAAAGGTAAAAAAATATGGAAAAATTGGACAAAATGGGTCGAAAAGGTAAAAAATGTCAAAAAGGAGAAAATCGTGCCCGGAGCATCCCAACCCGTGTGCGCCAGCGCCCAGCCGCGCGCGCAGCACGGCCATGTCCGCGCGCCGATGCCATTTCGCCCCATTTTTGCGCACATCCGCCCCCATGACGTCATGCTGATGTCATCAATGACCTCCATAATTCTACTCTGCGTTTTCACCATTTTTTCACCCACTTTTTCTCTCCATCCTCACCTATTAATACCCCCCATTCTCTTCACTTCATACCACACCTCAAAACACATTCTCTTCTCTCTTTCTTTCTCTCATTTCTTAGTTTTTTTTTTAGTTTTTTCTTAGTTTTCTTAGTTTTTAGCTTTTCTTAGTTAGTTTTGCTTAGTTTTAGAGTTCTTTCCTTTTTGGGAAGAACTAGTTATGTTTTTGTAATTTATTTACTTTTCGATTCAATAAATGGGAGTGCAAATTCCCCTTGGAGGTTTTCTAGCAACGAGAATAGCATCGAAGTTCTATAAGGATTTTATTTTCTTTACAATTATTTTTTATGCTTTATTCTTACATGTTATATTTAATTTGTCTGTGATTAAATTTAACTGTGCTGGCTATTTGTAAACATGATATAATAATAACGTTGTTATGCTTGCGAAATATTAAATAGGTGAAAATCTCTAAAATGAATTGATTTTATTATTATTCAAGATTTTATATTAAGAATGTTAGAGAGAAATATATTATTTTTCATTACAAACTTAAATCTGAAAATTAGATTTTAAAGTTTAGTTATCCGGTCTGATTTAGAGTAGTACTCTTTTATTTGTTGGTACAATCGCCTGGTAGTTAGAATGAAGCTCTATTTCAAAAGTTTTTATAAGAATTATTATCTGAAAATGTATTGACAACATGTTTTCAGTAGTGGTTTTAAAACTTGAAAGTTAGTACTCGGATAACTAAATTCTTAGGTTTAATTTGGACACCTTGAATAAAGTTTAAATTGTCTAACCCCACAAAAGGTGGCATTTAAATGGTTCATTTTCAATCTCTTAGAAAAAGGAATTAATTTAATTAACTAAATTAGTTATCAACCCCACCCATAGGTGTTAATTTATTTGTTTAGTTAACAAAGAATATCTAACCACACCAAAGGTGGTATTCATACAAAAAAGGGTGAATCAATAAATATCAATTCATATCTTTAATAACCTAAATAATATGAGCAAGCATAATTAACTTAGTTATTATATACATAAATACTCTACAATTTTAAATGATAAAATTTGCATAATTATTTATTGAATCTATGTTTATTTTTATATTAGTAGATTAAAAACACAAAACCCAAAATATCGTGACAGGATGTTTAGGATTTAATTTCATTTTTAAAAGTTTGAAAAATAAATTAAAAACCACATACATTCCTTCCTTAGATCGACCTTGGGAGTATACTTATCATTTTCTACGAAATGATTCGTGCACTTGCGAGAGTTTTATAAATATAAAACCAAAGTATTGGCAGGATCGGCGATGCCGGTTTTCGCTCATCAAGTTTTTGGCGCCGTTGCTGGGGCTGGCATCAAAGTTTTTGGCAATCCCGATTCTGCTCATCAATTATGTGAGTGTTGGCGATGTTTATAAACAAAACATGTAAATATAATTTTAGTTTTTGGGTATGTCCTTCAAGAATATTTTCAAGTAGAAGAAATTATCGAACTCTAACAATCATAATTTAGGTATATCTTTGTTTTTATGCATGTTATAATTCATATTAGAAATGTAGAAACATTTTGAGATTAGGCTACTTGATTGATTGATATATGTCTAGATTGATCGAGCTATGTAAATTGATTGAGAATTTATCTATTCAATTTTAAAAGTCCCAAATTAATTTTTTCATTTACTTGATCGATCAAGAATTGACTGGATCAATCGAACTAAGTAATCGATCGATCAAGCATATGTTAGATCAATCGAATGGTTAAGGCTTTGATTTTAAAATCTATTTCTAAGTCACATTGAATTATTTTTTTATTATATTGTTCTTTTTAAAAAAATCTTTTAACTGATTTTATGGATAACATAGTAATTTTACTTTGACATAGTGTTTTAAAATATACTATATATACAAACTTAAGTGCACAACTTTATTTAAACATACATGAGCATTATTAAGCATTATTCTCTTCATCTTACTCTCTCTTTCTTCCTTTGTAAAAATTAGTCAATAGTATTTTTTTATTGAGTTAATTTGTCAGACATTTATGGTTGTGTTTGATGAATTAACAAGTCTACAATATTTGAAATATTATCCTTTAACTTATTGTTCTAGGGTTACTAGTTGATTTTGAATTATTTGATATATTATTAAATCATCTAATTAGGGTTATTCATTATTGAATCTTCTCTAGAATACATATATGTACTTATGTTATTGTGCTAATTTTTTAGATACTGGTAGAATAGGTTTGATTGCTTCTGTGACTCAAGGTGTCGGAACGTTGTTCTTGATATGAAAACCTTTCTTGTAGAGAGTATGATGAAAGTAGTGACTTGTAAGTAGATTACTTAGGGGCATTACCTTGATGGGTAGTTAATGTCCTAGCCTTGTAATAGGACCTAATTTTTCATAGTGGATAATTAGGTGACATGGTGGACCGTTGGTTTTACTCTTAAGTCATTCGTGCGACCTAGGTTGTTTCCACCTAAAAATCTCCCTTGTCATCATTATATTTATGTATATTTTATTTACACGTGATTGTATGTCTGATCATTTATGAAAATTTTAATATGTCATAATTTCACTGATTATCTATTCATTCTCCCTAGCTAATTAGGTTCGTAACTACAAAAAATAAACTTTCAAAATGAATTACCATTAGGCCACATGTTTTTCTTTTTCTCTTTATATCATTTAGCTATTTAGTATAAGCTTCCTCTATAAGCATGCCACAAAATAAATAGAAAATAAAGAAAAGACTAAAAACAAGAAAAAAGATAAAGAGGAAGTGGAAGAATATAGAGATTCTAAGTTAAAGCATAGCTATGTAAATATTTTTTTCCCAGAACATTTAAATGGAAACCGAGAAACATTCATAATGATTAAGATTTTTGAAAATATCTCTTTGGAAATGTATGGATGTCTATTTGAAGATAAATTTTATGGTTGTTCATTTTGTTTTTTTAGACAAAGTTATACTTGTTGAAAAGAGGATATATACAATGAAAAATTGTACTAAAAATCATGTTTTGAACCAATCAGTATTTTGTTGATTTGAAATGATTCTATAGATTTTAATTTGTTTTATTATACATTTTTTTAAATCTTGAAATATATAGTTTTTCGTATCCTTTTGTATAATTATGTTTGGACATTCCTATGAAAAGTTATACCTAATTTTATGATGGTAGGTTATTGATGAGTGCTCAAAAAGCACTAAAATAACCATGATTTTATGTACATTAATTGATTAAAAATATATATATTTATATGTTTTATCATATATTTATATAAATTTGTCTTTTTCGGAATCATGGGTATTTTTATTGTTTTTCAGGTATTTTGGCTTAAAAACGCAATTTAAAGACTCAAAGAGGAATACTTGAAGCAATACATCACAAATATATTAATAAATAAGTGGGAAAAGGTCAACAAACATGGAAAAATTGGACAAAATGGGTAGAAAAGGTCAAAAATGTCAAAAAGATGGAAATCGTGCCCCGCCGGCCCAGCCTTGCCAACCCGCGCCCCCAGCCGCCGCTGTTGCACGCCGTTTAACGCGCGCCGCCTTGAGCCCTCCGCGCGCCCAACGTGTTTTCGCCCCATTTTTCACGTGCAGTTGCCCCCATGACGTCATGCTGACGTCATTGATGACCTCAGCATTTCCATTACTCGTTTTTTCATTTTTTAACATTTTTTTACTCATTTTTTCTCTCCATCCTCACCTATAAATACCCCCTTCCCTTCACTTCAAAACACACTTCAAAAAACACATACATTCCTTCCTTAGATCGACCTTGGGAGTATACTTATCATTTTCTACGAAATGATTCGTGCACTTGCGAGAGTTTTACAAATATTAAAACCAAAGTATTTGCGAGAATCGGCGATGCCGGTTTTCGTTCATCAAGTTTTTGGCGCCGTTGCCGGGGATGACTCCGTTGCGGGGATGGTGTCAAAGTTTTTGGCAATCCCGATTCTGCTCATCAGTTATAAATGTTTTAAAACTATTTATAATGGGATGACACAAACTGAAATTTCACTTTATAAAATAGTTTTGGTTATATAAAATGAGCATATGTTAGCTCTATCGAAAGCTTAGAATATCTAATTTTTATTTTTTTATATATTTTAATTTAGACATTTTCACTTAAAGTTGCGTGTGTTTGAATGAATAAACTCTTTTTTGTGATTTCAAAAGATGTTTCACCCAAGTTCATGACTAAAGGGCTGAGTTCTAACCATATATTTCAATGAAGTTTTTCAATAGTTTTGAACCTATTTACTTGTATGTTTAACGAATGTAATAGTATACCTTTTAAATTGGGAATGAGAGCGTGAGAATATCGAGGCAATAAGTAATACTTCTAATTAGTTTTATTATATTAGTTTTTATACAAGATTGCAAGTTAAGTAAATATTTTAGAATTATCAAAGTACTTTCTCTTTAGTATTTAGTGATAGTTGGCTCTACTTAGCTTTTTTAATATTGAATTTGAATTGGTATGACATCATGACCATTAGATTTATTCCAATTCAATTGAGTGCAATCTTTACCAACTTAATAATGATATCTATTAGTTTAGTATGATATCTTCATTGAAATTAGTGCACATGACATATACATTAGTACAACCAATCGAGTCATTATAATGGATACATCATGTAATTTTCTCACACATGTAATTAAGAGCTTGCGCTAGTGCAAAACATAACTTCCTTGTGCAACTAGATCCACATGTGTTCTTGGAATAACAAATTCAAAGTATTTTCTCATTTTTATAATTTTTATTTGCAAACTTATAGTAGCACATTATTATATTACAAAGATTATACATAAAATTATTTTCATCGTGATGTTATTTCTGGATAATACATAAGATAGTACATTATTATATTTTAAATATCATAAACAAATCCTTTTTATCAGCATGTTATTTCATGGTAAGTCATAAACATTTCATTCTTAGTTTTCAAACTTGCAACTATAAATATTTATAAAACTCATTCACTCAATGAGTTTTCAAGTTCACCATTTATATTGTCCTCCCTCAGGTTGCCCTTTTGAGACAATATAGCATGACAAAAAGTTTTTGGGGGCATATAATCAATATTTTGTTGTACAATTTCGATGATTTGATTTTTTTATCCTTTTGTATAGTAAATTTTAGTTGGTGTGCATGTGGACTAGTAGCTAAGGCAAGAAAACATTATGATTTGTATACCATGTATATCACAATGTATGCCTTCTTGACAGACATAACTTACTTTATGATTTAGTTAAAGAATACGATGTTTGTTAGATTGTGAAAAAATATTATATGAGAATTGTTGTTATTTTTACTACATGGTGGTTAGTCCCAAATTGGAAAAAACTCTGTTAAATGTTTTTGTAGAACTTTTTCTAGTTATGGCTTTAACACAACCAAGAATAAGTAAAAGAAATGAGTTAGTAAGTTCTTACGGTTTCTTAGCACCCATCTTGTGTTCCAAGGTAGATTCACGATGAGTTATAATAGATAGAAATAGCTCCTACTCAAGGCATAGTGGGACCTAGACAAATTGGTGTACCCCCGTAACAATAAACAACTCTAATTCCTCCATGTTTATTTTCTCCTAATCATGATCACGAATTGTTAATTACTCCTAGAAACTGTTAGTCTTATGTTTCTGGTCAGCAACCAAATCAGCCTCCTTTTACTTGATTTCAACCTTTATTATATGCTTCACCTTATGCTCCAGCTACTAATCCTTATCAACAATAAGTTTCAATCTATACTATATCTACTTATCCTTCAACTGCATATCCAACTCCATCAGTTTAGTTATTACATGTTGTTCTAGAGCCTCACTAGTATCTAAATTCTAGTACCAATCATCACATGACAACTGATCCTAATAATTTGGCACTCTCTCAATCTTATTGTGGTATTGGGAAACTGTTGATAGGCAGTGGTAAGGGACTAGACATTGTTAAAGTTGGCTTTAATCAGTTTACAATAAAGGACATAACATTGGTGTTGAACAATATTCTACATGCTCCTTTAATTACTACGAATTTATTACATGTACACAATTTGCATAAGATAGTTGTGTATATTTTGAGTTTCATCCTTACTCTTGTTATGTTAAGGATTAGGTGACAAGAACTATGCTTTTCAAGGGAATGCATCATAATGGCTTATATAGAAGAGATGTTGATATGTCCAAAACTACTCTGAATCCTTATATTTCCTCACTACCTTTTCAAAATACATTTCATACCAATATATAACCATAAGCTTTTGTTTTTTATTTTTTGAAATTGTCTTTATGGCATCAGAGGTTAGCTCATGTCTCCTTACCTTTAGTAAAAAAGTCTTTACTTCACAATGAAAATAAAAGTATTGTTGATATACTATCATCCATGCCAAGTTAGAAAGAGTCATGAACTACCTTTTCAATCTAAATCATCTAATGCAATAGTTCCATTGCAAGTAATGCATACTGTTGGGCATGGAAGAAGCGCAAAAAATACCAAAACAAAAAAGCGAATAAGACACAAGAAATTTAACATGGTTTGATAAATTAACCTAGTATACACCCAAAGTCATAAATAAACCTATTATCACTTCTTGATACAAAATATTGAACCCAATACTTAATATACCTTATATTTAAAAACAATATTAGAAACCACATAGCACTTATGATAGGACCATTTTCATGTTGGGCTTTCATAAGTTGATATTAAAGCAAGATTGAAGGATTATCGACACATGCATATGGCCCCAGATGGGGGTCTATGTCTGAAGATGGGCTTTGTTTGGTAATTCTAAAGGAGGCATGTAACATACCTTTATATGCTGGTGAAAAGCCTAATCAAATAGAGTGAGCCCAAGAGAACTATCAAATAGAATGAGCCCAAGAGAACTTTGTAAGAAGTCTACAGTCGGGACACCCAAGTTGACTAGGTAAAGTTTGCATGTGAACTCTAAATAACTCTCAGAATGTTAGAGATATGACCGCCATCATCCATGTAGTGATCTTGGAGTTTGCGCCTCAAGGTTGTGTCAAGAAATATAGTATCACTCATTTGCCACATTGGTAATAGCAAGGTGGATAACATGTTAAGTTCAAGGGAGGGCTTTATGGTTCAAATAAATAGTCATATGTGACTCATTTGAAGGATATATTGTTAGAATAAAGGAAAACAAAAGTCATTGAAAAGATGAGACAATCAAAAGGAGGTATATAATGCTAAGGTCATTCCTCCCAATAAGGTTAAACTTTTGGGTTAGAATCCCATAACACTTATAGGATGCCTATTAGCTTGTGGTGCTTCCACACATATTAATGTGTGGGTTTCACCTATTCTCTCTACAAATGGTTATGCATATTATCATTTTATAAATGTATTTTCTCAATACACATGGATATATTATCTGAAGTCTAAGGAAATTGTTTGTGAAACTTTTATACAATTTAAAGCTCAACCTAAGCTTTAAACTAAACATAAAACTAAAACTCTCTAGAGTGATTAAGGTGGAGAGTTTCAAGGCCTAAGATAATTTTTACTCAAATATGGTATCGTTTATAAAACTTCATATCCTTACCCCTATGAACAAAATGGGTTGGCTAAGCGTAATCATAGTTATATAGTTGAACTTGGTATGGTAATACTAGCACATGCCTTACTAGCCATGCAATTTTAGGATGAAGCTTTCTATTTAGAAGTTTATCTTATAAATAGGCTACCAACTAGTACTCTTCATGATAAAATACCTATAGAAGTACCCTTTCATTAAAAGCCTAATTTTACATTGATTAAAGTGTTTGAATGCTTATGCTATCCTTGCATAACGCCATATAATAATAACAAGCTTGAATCAAGAGGTGTGGCTTGCAATTTCTTGGGTTGTAGCCCACGTCAAAAAGAATATAATTCAGTGTTTCTCTAGAGATGGAAGAATTACATATGCATAAATGTGGTATTCAATGAGTTTTTGTTTCCATATGCTAAGAGTCAATCTAAGGGCTCTACTAAGGACATGTTACAACCATTTATGATTTTTTTCCTCAAGCATAATAGCATAAACCCAATTCTACTTCAGCACCTCATTCAGCTCCTTCTTAGCCTAATTCTTTCTTACACCCTTTGTCATTTATATCTAAGTATGACTCCAGTCCTTCCTCCCAATCTTCTTCCTTAGAACCTTTACCTACAAACTATCCTAATTTCATTGTCTAATCCATCTAGCTCTACGTATAGTGATGAGAGTTCAAAATTTGTTCTTAAGAATTCCATATGTAAGAATGATAAGTGCTTAAAAAGTAATAAAATTATCATGATTTAATGTACTTTAATTGATTAAATAGATTTATATTTTTATGATTTTATCATATTTTTGTATAAATTTGCCTTTTCAAAAATCACAAGTATTTTTATTATTTTTTTCAAGTATTTTCATTCAAAAAATAATTTAAAGATTCAAAGAAAAATAATGGAGTTAAATACATTACAAATATGTTGAGAAAAAGTAAGGAAAAGTAAAAAAAATGAAAAAATTAGACAAAATGAGTCAAAACGATAAAAAATGTCGAGCCTCGCGTGCAGACATCACACGCCTACACACGCTTACACAACAAGCACATGCCCACGAAGTGTCCTGCGTAAGCTAGTACACGTGTGCAGCAAATCTCACCCCCTACATGCGTGCCAACCTGTTTAAACACATACATAATCAATTTTTGAGATATTTTTCATTTTTTTGGCCTTTTTCTCATCTATAAAAAGACCATCTCCCCCATTTTAAAAATCTCTACTCTTTCTCTCTCTACCTTTCTCTTTCTAGAAAACTTTCTTAGTTTTTTTAGTTTTAAAGTTACTCTTTTTGAGAAGAACTAGATATGTTTTGTAGATTTCTAATTTTTTTGATTCAATAAACAGAAATGCAAATCCGTTTGGAGGTTTTCTAGAAACAGAATTAACATTAAAGTTCTATAAGATTATTTTGAGGTATAATTTTAAAATAAATTCTGTAAATTTATTTTTATGTTTTATTCTTATATGTTATATTTAATTTGTTTGTGATTAAATTTAACATGATTGGTTGTTTATAAATATGATATAATAATAACGTTGTTATTCTTGCAAAATATTAAATAGGTAAAACATTTCTATAAAATAAATTGATTTTGTTTATATTCATGATTTTATATTAAGGATGTTAGAGAGAAATATATTATTTCTCATTACAAACTTAAATCTGAAAATTAGATTTTATGATTTAATTATCTGGTCTAGTTTTGAGTAGTGTCCTTTTATTTGTTGGTACAATTGCCCGGTAGTTAGAGTGAAACTCTATTTCAAAAGTTTGTATAATTACTATTATTTGAAAATGTATTGTCAACATATTTTCAGTAATGGTTTTAAAACTTAAAAGTTAATACTGGGGTAATTAAATTCTTAGGTTTAATTTGGACACCTTGAATAAAGTCTAATTAACTGATTCTTCCTAAACCTATGATTAGATGTTTGCAATTTTCTTAGAAATAAAGAGAAATTTAATACTTATTTAATTAATAGGTCCTGCCTAAGAATATTAGTTAATTAATATTAAATAAAAGAATTTGGGTTCTACGTAATGACACTTTCATACAAAAAAGAAAAAAATCAATAAATATCAATATATATCTTTAATAACCTAAATAATATGAGCAAGTATAATTAACTTAATTATTATATCCATAAATACTCCACTATTATGAATGATAAAAATTTGTATAATTGTTTTGAATCCATATTTATGTTTATTTTTTATATTATTAGATTAGGAAACACAAAAATCAAAATATTATGATAGGATGTTTATGATTTAATTTTGTTTTTAAAAATTTGAGCAATAAATTAAAAACCACATATATTCCTTCATTAGATCTACCTTAGGAGTATACTTTTCATTTTCTATAAAATGATTCATACACTTACAATAGTTTTACAAATATAAAACCAAAGTATCTATAAGATCAATATTGCTAACTCTATGTCGGTCTTGTCTCATGAAGGAACAATTACATAAATGTTAATTGTTCTTCTAATTCAAATAGGTATCTGGGACCAAGATGAGGCATGGAAACTCCAACCCATAGAATCTTTTTATGAGCTATATACCAAATCAACCAAGTAAGAATCACAAACATGAATTAAGCAAATAACACAACAAAAGTACAAAACAACATGCTCAATTCAACACATAACAAAAACAACCAACTCTAAGGAAGAACGAACTGTGGTAAATACACTAGTGATAGTGTGCCTTATAAGCTTTTTTCCAGGTTAGTAACATTATAAACATAGCAAACATCACATTGCATGCAAAACACCAACTAAAAAAGATATAAATGATTTCTAATCACTTTAAGACCTAATATGTAGGAACATATGAGGTAAATGATGATTTTACTTTCATAGTATGCAATCATATATAACATAGAAAACCATAATAAATAGTCTGACATCTAGTACGTTACTAGGATAAGGAGATACTGACTTCTTAGAGACTTACATGAAGCTTGCAAGCAGATACAACAGAAAAGCAAAATAAATTAATCAGAAAGCAAATAGATTAATTTAATACAACAAAATTAGTGTACACAAAGTTATGAGCATGCTACACATGAAGGAAAGAAAGCATACAACAACATATAACAAATAAGCTTTTACGATCGAGTCTACATCTCGTATGTTGTTACATACACGATACAAACTCAAATTATCCTAACACATAATCTAATCATGCATAACAATATTTAAGGAGTCTAAACCCAACATGTAATCCGGTTGAAGAGATATTGACTCCTAGGAGACTCGTCCTAAACACATAATAGCAGCAAGTAAAACACTTAACAAAAAGCAATGAACAAAGTAAACTTTAGTCATAGGTAGTTAGAAATAAGCAATAGATATATTTAGTATTAAGAAAGTAATCAGTAAATAATAAAAGCTTTCTAATCAGAGTTTAAACTTCAATATATATAAACATACACAATTTAAACTTTGATTATACTAGCCAAATATTAGAGCATGCATAAGACTAGATATAATGAGGTAAACCCACATAGAAGCCCTATCTATATGGTAATATCAATGGGTTGCTTATGAAAATTACATGACAGTAAATAGATACATTGAGTAATAAAATAATTACAACCTTGACATAAATAAAACCATCATTGTCTCTATCAGGAAGGTCTTTTGTCTGAACTGCCTATTGTTTCCCTTACTTGCTACCTCCATAACAACTTGGTTTGACACATAAACATGATTGTCCTCGAAAGCCAACACTACCCGATATGGTATGATCAATAACCTTAGATTAATAATGTGAAGGATCAAAGGTGATGACTAACTTATAACATGAACACCCAGAAACCACTATAGGAACCACTTTCAACCTCAAATCACAAATCGTCCACTTAGAACACATAGTTAACAACGTACTACACACAACCAATTATTTGAGAACACTAATACAAATACTCAATCAATTTAGCCCAATTTACTCTCAAAGTGTAGTTCTCACATGAGAAAAAGTTGTATCCTAGTAACTATCAGCTGAGACATAGCTCATAGCCACACAGTCTCCTCACATAAGAAAAAGTTACATGAAGATAACTACCAATCGACCAATAGTTCACAGCCACCCAAGCTCCTCTCATAAGAAAAAGTTGCATGAAGTCAACTACTAGCCAACACATAGCTCACAACCACACACGCTTCTCAGATAATTTTTTTTTCAAACACCGCCTAAAGTAATCACCATTCAAGAGCATGGTTTTGTTTACAAAGTTACAAATCATTAATACCTCACAACACTCAAGGTAAGAGTCATCCAAAAAAAGAAAATGAAATGTCAATTAGACAAGTTTGTTACATTTTTTGGATACCAAACACAAAGAGGGGTATTTGTAGAAATCATCCAAGCACACAACAAACCTCGCCATGGGTTCTCGTTGGCCACCTTGTTGGAGGTCCATAAGAGGTCCATGATGAACAGAATCGTGATCGCCAAATACTTTGATGAACAGAATCGTGATCGCCAAATACTTTGATGAACGAAAACTTGATGAACGAAAACCGGCATCGCCGATCCTGCCAATACTTTGGTTTTAATATTTGTAAAACTCTCGCAAGTGCACGAATCATTTCGTAGAAAATGATAAGTATACTCCCAAGGTCGATCTAAGGAAGGAATGTATGTGGTTTTTAATTTATTATTCAAACTTTTAAAAACGAAATTAAATCCTAAACATCCTGTCACGATATTTTGGGGTTTTGTGTTTTTAATCTAATAACAGAAAATTAAACATAGATTCAATAAACATTCATGCAAATTTTATCTTTTATAAATAGTGGAGTATTTATGGATATAATAACTAAGTTAATTATGCTTGCTCGTATTATCTAGGTTATTAAAGATATGAATTGATATTTATTGATTCTCCCTTTTTTGTATGAATACCACCTTTGGTGGGGTTAGATATTCTTTGTTAACTAAACAAATCAATTAACACCTATGGGTGGGGTTGATAACTAATTTGGTTAATTAAATTAATTCCTTTTTCTAAGAGATTGAAAATGAACCATTTAAATGCCACCTTTGGTGAGGTTAGACAGTTTAAACTTTATTCAAGGTGTCCAAATTAAACCTAAGAATTTAGTTATCCGAGTACTAACTTTCAAGTTTTAAAACCACTACCGAAAACATGTCGTCAATACATTTTGAGATAATAATTCTTATAAAAACTTTTGAAATAGAGCTTCACTCTAACTACCTGCGATTGTACCATCAAATAAAAGAGCACTACTCTAAATCGAATAGGATAACTAAACCTTAAAATCTAATTTTCAGATTTAAGTTTGTAATGAAAAATAATATATTTCTCTCTAACATTCTTAATATAAAATCTTGAATAAAAATAAAATCAATTCATTTTAGAGATTTTTACCTATTTAATATTTCGCAAGCATAACAACGTTATTATTATATCATGTTTACAAACAGCTAGCACAGTTAAATTTAATCACAGACAAATTAAATATAACATGTAAGAATAAAGCATAAAAATAACTGTAAAGAAAATAAAATCCTTACAGAACTTCGACGCTATTCCCGTTGCTAGAAAACCTCCAAGCGGAATTTGCACTTCCATTTATTGAATCAAAAATCTAAAATATTACAAAAACATAACTAGTTCTTCCCAAAAAGGGAAGAACTCTAAATCTAAGAGAAACTAGCTAAAACATAAGAAAAACTAGCTAAAACATAAGAAAAACTAAAAAAAACTAAAAACTAAGAAATGAGAGAAAGAAAGAAGAGAGAAGTGTGGTTTTTGAGGTGTTTTTAGGTGTGTTTTGAAGTGAATGGAAGAGGGGTATTTATAGGTGAGGATGGAGAGAAAAAATGAGTAAAAAAATGTTAAAAAAAATATAAAAAAAATAAAAAACGTGTAGTGGACATGCTGAGGTCATCAATGACGTCGATGACGTCATAAAGGCTGTTGCACGTGAAAAATGGGTCAAAAACGCGTTGGGCGTATGGTGGCGGCTGACTGCGCGCGGTGAACACCCGCGCGATCTTCGCGCATGTGAAACGATAACCTCGCGCGCGGATCTTCTTGTAGCATGAAAGTAACCGCGTAAACGATTACCAGCAGCGATTTTGCGGAGCGAGTCTTGTAGCAATGATTGCGCGCAATGGCGCGTTTCTGATTTTTGCCTTTTTTGCCCTTTCTGTCCCATTTTGTCCAATTTTTCCATGTTTGTTGACCTTTTTCCACTTATTTATTAATTTATTTGTGATGTATTGCTTCAAGTATTCTTCTTTGAGTCTTTAAATTGCGTTTTTAAGCCAAAATACCTGAAAAACAATAAAAATACCCGTGATTCCGAAAAAGACAAATTTATATAAATATATGATAAAACATATAAATATATATATTTTTAATCAATTAATGTGCATAAAATCATGGTTATTTTAGTGCTTTTTGAGCACTCATCAGTCCATCAAAGGCCTTGTAGAGGTGCCAAAATTCCCATTTTTTATTTGCAAAATTGTCAAGTAATTTTCATAAATAGTCGCATATGAAATGAAACAAAAACACAAGCAACAACGTCAGCTCACTAATAGGCTCATTTTTCAAAAACCACAATGCTTAACATAGCATGCATACTATGAAAACCAATCTCGTGGTATGTGTAAACATATTCATAGTCATAATGTACCTCACTATGTGCATATGTGCATTATTGATCCCCAATAACCATCATTACATAGAGGAAGATAGAACATTAAGTAAAATAGACAAAGTCCGTGTTACACACGGGAAGCCAATACATAGACAAAGTATAGTAGGACTTATAACAACTACCTACAGATGCACATCAAACTTAAGATGATAATGAAGATGACTTAGAGTTGTTTGTTCCTATGAACAAAACAATGATGCATACCAAGCCCCAAAAAACACACCTATTCTAAGTGAATCCATCCATATTCATAGATCAACTCATCCATACTCTATCAGTACAAAACACAAGGGTCTCAACATGTCTACACACTGTAATTCTGAAGCTTGATGACTTCAATTTACTTTTGTAACCTGCACACACAAAACAAACACATATCTCGTGAACATATCATGCAGAAATAACATTAGGCTATACAAATACTATCGTGTTACCCCTATATAGGTACACATCGATAAGCTAAGCACAGTCAATATGTAGCACAAATAAACACAATCTACGTGCAATATAATTATGCAAATTCCCTTTTAACATATGCACTACTCCCCCTAAGATTAGACATATCAGGTAACCAGATGTAATAAAAACTACACTTACCATCCCATGCAGCAAATAACACGTTAACAAACAATGCACAAACAAACACAATTTGTGCATACTTCTCCTCCTTTTTGACATGGAATGTCAAACCAAGTACACTCAGAGTATGCAACATACCACACCTTTATATAAAGAAGATAAGTCAAATAAAAATGCATGCAACCCTAACAATCATGCAACATAATAAAGAAAGTTAGAACAAACATAATAATAAGAAGCAAAACCTATAGTAATACGAAATAGACAAAGAACAACACTGAGGCAATACCAAGTTAAAAACATGTATCAAACAACAAATTGAATGCACAGAAAAATCTCCCTAATGTCATATATATCATGAAGTCCCACATATCTACATGTTATGGGAGAACATAGTGGGCTTTGTAATGTGCTTACAACACATTGGCCAGACGGGAGGTCAAACACTAATGCCACATAAATATGCCAGTGAATCTGTAAGAAGAAGTTGATTAGAAGTCCAAATATCTTCCAAGTTGGCACATTCCCAGTGACTCAACTATCTTTCCCCAAAAATCAATATCACATATGTGTTAACAAATCCCTAAGAAGAAGTTTACTAGGAATCTAACTATTTTGCAATTGACACACACCTCTCATCTTAAATGTATCATGTTAGATATAAAGATGTTTTTGCATCCTACACTCTCAAAACTCTCCCAAAAACAAAATCATCTACACAAAATAGAAAAAAAAACAATTTAGAATTAGGGAAGCATATTAAACATGTTAAGAAAAATTCACAAAAGAGAAACATGTTAGCAGGGAGTAAAACCATCAATCTCACTAAACACAAAAAAAAACAAGTGAGATGGCAAGAATGGCCTCAAAAGAGATCATAGGCCAAAAAGATAAAAATGTGACTCAAGAGTGATCATTAGTAAAAAAACATATAGTGTTACATCTAAAGAGATCATTGACAACAAACTACACATTGTTTCCTCACAAGAGATCATAGGCAACACTCACATCATTGTTAATCAACATAAGAATAGAAAATGACTAACTAGTGGGCAACACAAGCAACACCCCTGAGAGAATGAAGAAATAAGAGATGCTACTGAAACATCTAAGCATATGAGAAAGACTCAAGTTTAAACATAGAAAAAAGACACATGCTTAGACAAGATCAACACCCCAAATACTAGGAATGCCAACTAAACACACTAGTCTAGTCACAACAATGCATTTAAGTCAAGAGTCCTAAAGACAGGTAAAAGGTCTATATGATATATAAATAGAAAATAAACTCGAAAAAGCACAATATAGAGAAACACTCATGAATAAAAACTTGTTACAATACCTCAATTTTCTTCAAAAAGACATCTAAAGCACCAGAAAAGAAAGAGAAGAGAAAAGATGAATAATGACAATAGGAGACAAATAGAGAACCAATGCTCAACATACTAGGTACAAGAAAGAATAACATATTAAAACAGAGGAGATGCATTTTATATGGCATGACATATGAATGATAAGATTGCAAGAATAAAAATCCTAATACTTCGACATTTTAGGTTGAGAACATGTGATGTGATGCCCATCCTAATACTTTAACATTAGATGCTTTTATAATTTATAATGAATTCAATATTTTGAGGATTTAATACTTTTTTCATTTTCTTCTTGTACTTTCAAATGTAATAGCGGGAGTTATTAATATATATATATATATATATAGTAAACAAAAAAATATATCAAAATAATTTCCTTTTTTATATTTTAGTTTGAAATTTATTATGTAGTCATACATCTAAATATATAGTTGTTTTAATAAATATAAAATTCAAATATTTTGAGCAGTAAATGAAGCTTTATTTAATTAATAAATTTTAAAGTTGTAAAAATTATTGAATACCATTTTTATTATTTGTGATTTTATATGTCATATTATGAAATTAATCATTATACAAATTTTTGTTTTATCTTAATTTTCACTCATCACTTTGATTTTAAGTATGAATATTTTGCTTTATGTATTTTTTATCTTTTGAATCGACGATGTTAGAAAATTAAGAGAAGTAAAATCATATAAATTTAAGACACCAAAAAAGTAATGACTATCTATTAAATTATATATATTTTTAAATTAAATTTTTATATATCATTCAAATTAATTATATTATATAATCATTAATTCACTTATTTAAATTAAATTTCTTCGACTGCAAACAATGCATATTTTATAGGATCATAATTAATAATGAGATCTACTCAATTATGTAGATTTGTTCTGGTGCATTATTAGATGATAATTAACTACAGTTGTCAAAATGTTAATAAAATTCTAGATATAAAAAATTGATGTTGCATATTTTTAATAAATTTTCGAATTATTAATATAAATTTTACAAAATCAATATAGATGTCATCTTTTATACTTATTAGATTTTTTTTTGGGTCAAATTGAAAAATAATTTCATTAATTTTAAATTTTTAAATATTATAAATATTACATTAATGATGAAACTGTCAAACTTACACCAACAAAAAATATTATATATTTGGAAACTTCGGTCCACTAATCAAATTTTATTTTATTTTTTAATGTGTACCACTAATATAATATAATACTCATTCTACAGTAACTTTGTTTGACTATTGGGCCTTTATGCTTATGAGAAAATCTTGAAAAAAAAAAATAAAACACACTTTTGGGTAAAAAGTTAAAAACAATTGTTATCATAAGACGATAAAACAGGGTCTTTATTTACCAATTGAAAAATGATATCCACCGTACCTAACGAGGATAAGTCATTCATAGAACGTGAAAATATAATATTGTATGTCAATAAAATAGAGAATAAGATTAGTGTATGTTATTTAAACTTATATTGTTTTTATTGGTTGATTAGTAGATATTTGTAATTTAATTAATCATAATTTTAAAGTTATTTTACATGTTATGATTTTATCATATCTATTTAAATTATGAAATAAAAAAAATAAAAATTAAAAAACATAAACTATTTCAATAATCACTTTTCTTATATCGATAAAACATTTTAATCATGTTACTTTTACAATGGACACTATGAGTACTTGTCCTTCTCCTTTCACGACCATTTGTATTCTATATTTGTTATGTGTGTAATATATGCATTACCTTTAAATTAGTTTAATTATTCTACCTTAGGTGATAATTTTTTTATGTAATAGTAATTGTAATGTTTTATATAGATTGTATTATTCTGATTTAATTTTACGTTTATTACATATAAATGATATGTTTTGGAAGAATAAAATCTTGATATTCTTCATTTTTGTATTATACATGTGATTGTTATATTCGAGTTCGTATTATATATAATGTGTATATAAGCCTCCATCACCTTTCACTTGGGATAAAGTTCACTTGGGATAAAGTTACCTATGGGAACATATGGTTAACTTCTTATTCTATTGTGTTGTTTTTGTTAGAGTGTTGAGATTGTGTGTTTAGTAGTTAAATTATAGTTTCTTTAAGCATTTACATATTTTGAATCATTTCTATCAGCACATTGATTTCCGAGTTTAGTGCTTTAAAATATCAATACCCTTTCATATTTGGAGCAAAGAAGTATCATTTACATTCATTTTATCATTTATTATATATATTCATGCTATAACACTTATAATTTAATATTTTTTTTATTTAATCTAGAATGAATATAAGAGAATTCTTGCTCGTGTTGAAGGCATTTTCGGTGATACAATCAACTTTATATAATCAGATTATTTGGTTTTGTTTCTCGTGGTCCATTTAATGGAAACAATTATTTAGCTAAAGATTGAGAACATCTTAAGGTGATTTATTTTCTTGTTAATGTTGATAATAATCATTATATTTGTTGTGTTATCAATTTGGTGGACCAATAAATTAGAGTATTTGATTCGTTAAATATAAGTGATATTAGAGTGAAATACAATCATTTAGTTGGGTCCTCATGTGTTGCATTTGTTATGTTATCATTTAGTTAAGTGGATAGCAATTCTGATTAAAAAATTATCCCTTGATTTATTTATAGTGTTGATTGTCTTTCAAAACAAACAAATAAGTGTGGATTACTTCTTATTATTTGTGTTTAGTTGTTTTGTGTATTATATTTATTATTATCAATTAATTAATATTTGTGATTTTTTTTGTAGTTGTGATTGTGGTATATGGTACATAAAGTATATTGAGTTTTTAATTCATGGATTGAAATTATAAATGATAGACTGATTTTTTTTTTGGAAGAAAAGGTAAAGATTGTGTGTACAATTTTATTGTAACAATGGAATAGTTAACCCGTTAGTAATTTTGCTTTCAGTTTGATGACTCTTCTAAGTATTTGAGTTCAAATTGTTTAACTTTATGGTTAATGTAATGGTTACAACTTTTCGAACTATTGAACTTTATGGTTCTTATAAGGGTTACATTCCTTTTTAAACGTATGTAAAAGCTTACATTTTGTAAGTATTTTGATGTGAGAGTAGTGAACTCTGTTGAATAGAAATTATAGAAAATTTATTAGTTTTAAGTAGGGACTGAACTATGATGTAACAGAGCCAAACATTGAGAATTTCTTTGTAGCTTTTAGCAGAGTTACTTTTTTCAATGGATCTTTGTTTTCTTCTTCTACAGTTATTCATTTGATAGGCTTGGTTCAGTAGTTTCTTCATTAGATCTTTATAAGTTAGGTTGTTTTATTTTCCAAGTTGCCAAGGAATATCTTGAAAATTATTTTATTGCGTTAGTATTTTCTATAATTGGTTTCAACACCAGTAATCATTGCAGGAAAAAGTGGTCAGAAACTAGTCAGTCCAGCGTAACATCAAGTATAATAATAAACAATTAAGAGTGGCTTAATTAGCCGTCAGGCTCATCAAAAAAGGAAAAAGAAGCTAACATGAATATTTCAATTCTACTATTATAAACTTCGATTCAAATGTTCTAATGACGATATTAGACATCTACAGAGAAAAAGTTGAGTAAAAGATAAGTCATACATCATGGAAAATTCTTCTTAAAGTTAAATAGGCTAATGAGATTTGAGGTAGTGACTTTAGATCTGACTAAACTTTCCATCTGAATTCCAACATTAGCAATTTAGCATGATATGAATGCTTGAGTAGGTTAGCAATTTAGCATGATATGAATGTTTGAGTAGGTTTACACTTACTTGATAAGTGATTAAAAAATCATTAATATTGTATGATTTTATCGTTCCAATAGGTTTAATTATAATATTTTATTTTATTATTTATACAAATTTATTTATTTAAAATCACAGTTATATTTTATTGTATTTTAGGTGTTTTTAGCTTCAAATGAGATAAACATATTAACATATAAAGACACAACATTTGGAACACTCAAATAACAATTTAAGAGCTAAAAAGACTAAGTCATATAAACCTTACATCAAGAACCAACTAACATGTAATAGACACAAATAAAATTCAACACATACAATGCATGCCGCGGTAAAGGATTATGTTGTACCATGGCGAAGGATTAAGTGTACCGCAACGTTTAGCTTTAGAGAAAACGTACTAGGCACGTTAAACTTGTCGTGGTGCGGTTCTCTCAAGTTGTCTTGTACGAGTGATGTTCAATCTTGTGCTACGGTAGGGAAAAATGCATGATGTGGCACACGAAGTTAGATTCTGACTTAGACCCCTTATTTAGTGATTTTCTTATGAATAGAACAATATGTATTCATTAGGTTTTAGCTTTTATCATAGAATTTAGATCACTCGTCCATAGTATTGTTTAGTGTAGAATTTAGATCAAGCTCCCATGGCCATTATATCATCATATACAGATAAAGAAAGAGAACTCCTTATTGTAAATAAGATCTAAGGATTTGGAGAAACTAGTGATAACTTATTCATATATCTAGATTCGTCTTCAACAAGAAAATGTATTTTTAATTGTTATATCTTTTATCTCTTTTTATATTTTGATGCTTTTGTAGTTAAATTAACAAAGTTAATTTAACTATGTTTTTTTATTTTGTAATATAGAAATTCAATTTTTGCTTCCAATGATTGGAAAAATAATTTTGTGATTTAAATAAATAATTTTTTTATATTTATTTCATGTTAATAATCTTCATATCTTTAGTTATGAATTCATGATGGTTAAGGTCTTGATTTATGATCAACGAAAATATTTTAGAATTAAGCATTAGTCACGTCATCTATGCTTAGTTGTGCATAATGAATGCAAGCCTAATTTAATTTCATTGATTTGGATTAAATTATATGGTTAAAAAATATCTTTAATTACAAATTAATTATAAATTAAATCTTGATTTATTATTAAAGAATATATTCACAGTAGGTTTACCAATTAACTGATTTCAACCCCTTAAGGAAGTTATTAATTAATTAAGAATTTTGATTTATATATTTTTCTTAGTTTACAAATTAATCAATTCTAAGCCATGTTAAAGAAGTTATTAATTAATTGAATATAATTGGAGACTCACCATAATTATAGAGATTTTGCTTATTTAAAAAGAAACAATAAGTAAATCGAACTTGTATTTAAATTACTTAATTTGTTTTTTCTACGAAAGTTTATGCTAGCTAAAATCTCATATTTATCCATCATCTTAAATTTGATTATAGTTTAATTTACTTGCTTTCATTTACAAACTTTCTTCTACTTACTTTCTTTTACTTGGTTTCTTTAGATATTGATTTAATTTAGTATTTATAATTTTTTCCTACCAACCGACAATTGTTACAGTGTTTAAGAAATATTTTTCTTAACAATATTAGAAAATAAGTTAACTTTTTTAAACCATCGTAGTTTCTTGAGAGACCGACCTTGAGAGTATACTTGTCCTTATTGTAAATGATTAGTACATTTGCAAGCTTTTTAAAATAAAATTTGTGCATCATTACTCATTTCATTGGTTTAATAGTTTTTTCATAATTTTGGATGTTTAAGTTATTTATGGTCATTTTTTGTGTCTTCTTTGAATTTTATCTTATAGTATCTCATGACAGTTTTGGAAGTATAGAATGTTAATTATACTAATTGAAGTGATAGGTGTCAATATTAATTTTTGTCAACACCATATACGACTGTTCTTCATAAAATTTATGAGATGAACAAATTGTTAGGACCTTGTATCACCTTGTGGGGTGGTATTTGGCCCTCCGATATTTAAGTCAGCTACTATAAGATAAATGGTAGAAGAGATTTATAGTCTCTCTCTAGTAATTATATGAAAGGAGAGTGTTTAACTATGATTATCTATTATGAGGTCAAGTGATATTTCAAGATGATAATAGTTGTGTGTAAATGTGAATATATATAATATATAAGAGAAGAATTAACATGATAGCTATTCTCTATCTCAATAGGATTGAGCTATTGTAGCTTTATAGAAACTTATCATTTGTAGATATTTATTCTTTGTAGGCATCTATTATTTGTGGACATATATCCTTAACTATTTCCTCAATTATCCATTAAGATAATTAAAGGATAATATTTGGATCTTTATCTCTTTAAGACAATTAAAAAATAATCATTGGGCTTTTATTCCTTTAGGATAACTATCTTGAATTCATTCTTACACGATGACTATGCATTTATTAGGCTTGGTCCATAAGGCTTTTTGTTTACTGAGATCACTCTTTCACTACAATGTAGAATGCACGAAATTACTCCCAATATTAGCCCCTATACTTTTTCGACCTTGGGCTAAAAATCCGTATGGTAATTTATGTCAATACTTGTCGAAAAAATCTATATGACATACATATGCATAAGGCAAAGCAAAACAAGCATAGTACAGAGAAAAGATAAGATAAAACTCATGTACTCAAGCTTGTAACACACTACAGTTTTCTCTAAAAAGACATCTAATGCACAAGAAAAGGAAAAACATGCAAAAGATGAACAATAAACAATAGGAAACAAATAGAGAACCTATACTCCAAATACTAGGTGCAAGAAAGAATAATATGGTAAGATAGGAGATGTACTCCATATGACATGACATATGAATGATAAGATTGCAAGAAGAAGAATCCTAATACTTTGATACTACATGATGAAATCATGGACATGATGCTTATGCAAAAGGCCATAGAAAAAGAAGCAAGCAATTAGCAATGCAGACACATATAAAGAGTGTGTCAAAGCAACTATTAGAAAATAATGTTAGCAAATGATCAAACAATCAAGCATAGGAATAAATAAGACAATTAACATACTATGCAAGACAAAGAAGCAATGAAAAAGAGACATACATGAACAAGAAAATAGGGAGCATGTAAACAAAAAAAGTTCATGGAGATAAACAACCTCACAGAACAACAACCCACACAATTAGACACAAAGGGCACAAACATATAAGGTGTGTGTATGTAGATAATGTTCTAGGATCAAGCACTTAAATGGTTAAGCCTAAATGTAGGTGACCCTCTTTGATACCAATTGAGATTTTCATATGTAGGAACAATTGCAAAAAAAGTTACTTGTCCTTTCAACCTAAATAGGTATCTAGGACCTGGATGAGGGGTAGAAACACCAACCCATGAAATATTTTTACGAGCTATATTTCAACTTGGCCAAGTAGGCTTCACACATGAATTAATAAGGTAGCACAACGAAAGTACAAAATAACATACTCAATTCAACAAACAACTAAAAATAATCAATATATAAGAGACAACAATCTATGGTAAACATACTAGTGACAATGTGTCTGATAGGATCGTGTCTAGACTAGCAACATATATAAAGATGAAAAACATCACAAAGCATACCAAAAGAAAGAATTCAACACTTACATAACCAGAATAAGGAGATATTAACTTATTAGATACTCATACCATACTCACAAGCAACAAAAACAAACAAAAAATAGATAATAGGTAGAAGTAATATAAATTAATTAGAGAGTAAGTAGAATAACTTAAAATAGAATAAGTAATAATCAGAAAGTTACAAGCATGCTATAATGAAAGAAATAAAGCATGCAATATTATAAATCAAATAAGCTTTCTAATCAAAATCTAAATCTAGCATGTTGGTACATACATGATAGAAAATTTGATTATACTAAAACTACAGTTGAGCATGCATAACATAAGATATAACAAGCTAAACCCACACAAAACCCATGTCTATATTGCAACATCCTTAGGTTGCATATGGAAACCACTTGACATGAAATAATTCATTAAAAATAATAAACAGATACTACTCAATAAAAGTATAAACACAAATAACTCTATCAATTGAGATCACTTTATTCGACATATGGATTCTACTTTCCTCCAAAGCCAATATTGTACACAAAAATGTGATTGGTAATAAATGATCAGTAATGTGTACAACAATGTGAGAGCCACCTCAACTATAACCACTAGCAATCACTGTCTTAGGAGCTCACAGATATAACTTAGCCCAATCCTAAGAACACAATGTTGCTTACAACCTACTAGTAAAGTAGTCCTAAGTACTCACAACTTAAGAATGCTATTTTACTCTCACTAAAAAACACCGTCTCGAGTACTCACTACTCAAAAACATGGTCTTTCTTATATAGTCATGAATAATTAAAATCGAACATACACTTAAAATAATAGTGATCCTGAATACGAAAAATGAGATATCAATTTGACAGAGTTGTGCTACAATTTTTCTAATTAAGAAACAAGTAAAGGGGGATATTAATAGGAAATTTGGGCTGTCTATGGGTACCTTGTTGATTCCTCGATGACCCCTCATGGAGGCCTCTTTGAAGGGGTTACCTATGTCTATGATTTTTTGTTTTAAAAATTACAAAGTAATTTTTCACAAAAACCTATAAACACAACAAAACAAAAACCAAAACCCTCAACATAGCATGAATACCACAAAAACCAACCTCGTAGTGTACGTAAACATACTCATACATAAAGTATACATAACTATATACACGTATGCATTACTGATCGTTAGTAACCAATATTTCATAAAAGAAGATAAATGTACTAAGTAAGATAAATATACTCTATGTTTTGCACATGAAAACACAAACAAAGGTGCAAATGAATACATGAATTATAGGGACAAAAGTCTTAAGGAAATTATTTGGATGACTTGAATTAGGGTGACAATGACAAAGAACCCAATGCAGATGCATAAAATGAAGGTGAACCTGAAACAAATAAAGAAAGCAACATCGAGGAAAGTGAAATTGATGGCTCATATAAAGAAAACTCATCTATCCTAGGTGAATATTTTTCACTTGAATCTCATGAATAAAGGACGAGAAAGTGACTAAGTTGGATTATGGATTGTGAAGGTGGAGAATTTTTATTTGAGGAAGAAGATATGGAAAATTTAGTCATGTTTACATAAAATGATCCCGTTCTATTTCAGAAAGCACTAAAAGATTCAAAATGGAGAACTGTGACAGAGGTAGAGATTGAAGCTATGGAAAAAATGATACTTGGGAATTGATGAATTTACCTACTACAACAAAGAAGGTTGTTGTGAAATGGGTGTACAAGACAAAACTCAATGAAAATGGTGAGGTGGAGAAGTACAAAACCCTTTTGATTGTGAAAGGTTATACACAAAAAACATGGTGTGGACTACACTAAGGTTTTTGCACCTATAGCACATTTACGGACAATTCAATTGGTAATTTCTCTAACACCTCAAAAAGATGGATGATTTTTTAACTAGATGTTATGCTGGCTTTTCTCCATGGAAAACTTAGTGAAGATGTTTTTGTCGAGCAACCTTCTAGGTATGAGAAAAAGAGTACTGATGAGTATATGGGCTAAAAAAAGTACCATGTGCTTGGTATAGTCGGATAGAGTCATATTTTACCAATGAAGATTTCAAGAAGTGCCCTTATAAGCATATTTTGTTCATCAAAGGAGGAGAAAGAGGAAAAATTCTAATTGTTTGTCTCTATATTGATGACTTAATTTTTACAGGTAATGATGAAATATGTTTTTTGAATTTAAAAATTCTATGATGTATAAGGTTAACATGATAGACCTTGGAAAAATGAGATATTTTCTTGGTATAGTATTACACAATCAAGAGGGTATTTTTATTTGTCAAATAATGCATGCACCGAGGTGTTGGAAAGGTTTGTGATGGATAAATGAAATTCAGTTAATAATCCAATTGTTCTAGGTTGAAAACTTATATTTTTAATGTATTTGATTGCTACTTGATCTAATATTATGTTTGTGATGGGTGGTTTGACCAAGTTTATGGATCATCCCACAGAGCTTCACATTCAGGTAGTGAAAAGAGTGTTGAGATATCTAAAATTGACTTTTGATTTTGGGATATTTTATAGAAAGGAAGGAGATGAGAAGGTGGTTACTTATACAAATAGTGGTTATGCTAGAGATTTAAATGAAAAAATAAGTACTTTAGGTTATGTTTTTATGTTAAGTTCAAGAGCTATTTCTTGGTCATTAAAAAAACAAGCAATAGTCATCTTATCTACTACTAAAGCTAAGTTTATTGCAACAACTTCATGGGTTTTTCAAGCATTTTAGGTAAGTTGGATGTTGAAGGGTTTTAATCATGTTCAAAGTGGTGGTAAAATGATCTTTTGTGATAGTAGTTCAACTATTGAGCTTTCAAAGAATCCTATACTATATGGTTGAAGCACACATACAGATGTTAGGTTTCATTTTCTTTATGAGCTTAATAATGATGGAGTTGTAAAGCTGGTCCACTATCATACTCAAGAATAGATTACAGATATAATGACCAAACCATTAAAGCTTAATTTATTAATGAAGCTTAGAGTCTATTGAGGGTTTGTACATATGTAAATTTAAATTAAATGAAATTGATATTCAGTTTAAGGGATGATGTTCAAATTTTTCATTGTTAGTATTATTTGAGTGTTTAGGATTAATTCCAATATGTTTTTTAGTAGTTGGAATAATCCATATTCTTTAGGAATAAGTTATTAGCTTTCTAGTTAGTCATCTATCATGTTAATAGGCATGTGATGAGTGCTTAAAAAGTACTAAAATTATTTTGATTTAATGTATTTTAAATGATTAAATAGATTCATATTTGTATGATTTAATCATATTTTTATATAAATCTATCTTTTCGGAATCACATGTATTTTTATTATTTTTCAGGTATTTTTGTTCAAATATAACTTAAAAACTCGAAGAAAAATACTAAAGGAAATACATCACAAATATGTTGATAAAATAAATGAGGAAAAGTCAAAAGGATGACAAAATTAGACAAAATTGATCAAAAAGGCTAAAATCCTCCGCACAATTGGCCATTAGCGCTGATTCCTGCATGTAGTCGCCTATTCACCTCGAGTTCCATGCATACGAGCACACGCATGTGCACAACCAGCACAAGCTCATACACAACTGGTACACGTAGCCAGTACACAACTAGTATACACCACGCCGATTTCCATACGCGCCAACACACACCCATCTACCACAATTTTTGCTCCCCACACGCATGCCAACTTGTTTAAATGCACCCAAAATCAATTTTTTAAATATTTTCTCACATTTTTTGGACTTTTCCTCCACTATAAAAAGACCCTCTCCTCCCATTGTAAAACACCCAATTCTCTCAACTCTTTTTTTTCTAGAAATTTTTCTTAGTTTTTAGTTTTAAACTTCTTCTCTTTTTTAGAAGAACTAGCTATGTTTTTATGGATTTTTAGTTTTTGATTCAATAAACATAAATGCAAATCTATTTAGAGGTTTTCCAATAACAAAATTAGCATTAAAATTCTATAAGGATTCTTTTGAGGTATAATTTTAAAATGAATTCTTTATAGTTATTTTTTATGTTTTATTCTTATATGTTATATTTAATTTGTCTATGATTAAATTTAACATAATTGACTGTTTGTAAATATGATATAATAATAACATTGTTATGCTTGCAAAATATTAAATAGGTAAAACATATATATAAAATAAATTAATTTTGTTTTTATTCGAGATTTTATATTAAGAATATTAGAGAGAAATATATTATTTTTCATTACAAACTTAAATCTGAAAATTTGATTTTTAAGGTTTAATTATTCGGTCTGATTTAGAGTAGTGCTCTTTTATTTATTGGTACAATCGTCCGGTAGTTAGAATGAAGCTCTATTTCAAAAGTTTTTATAAGAACTATTATTCAAAATGTATTGACAACATATTTTCAGTCATGGTTTTAAAACTTGAAAGTTAGTACTTAAATAATTTAATTCTTAAGTTTAATTTGGACACCTTGAATAAAATTTAAAATGTCTAATCACACCAAATGTGACATTTAAATGGTTCATTTTCAATCTCTTAGAAAAAAGAATTAATTTAATTAACCAAATTAATTATTGACCTCACCCAGAGGTGTTAATTGATTTTTTTTAATTAATAAATAATATCTAATCTCACCAAATGTGGTATTCATATAAAAAAGAGAGAGAATCAATAAATATCAATTTATATTTAATAACCTAAATAGTATGAGTAAGCATAATTAACTTAATTATTATATCCATAAATACTACACTATTATAAATGATAAAATTTTGTATTATTGTTTATTGAATCCATATCCATATCTATGTTTATGTTTATTTTTATGTTATTAGATTAGGAAACAAAAACCAAAATATTGTGACTGGATGTTTATGATTTAATTTTGTTTTTAAAAGTTTGAATAATAAGTTAAAAGCCACATATATTTCTTCTTTAGATCAACCTTGGGAGTATACTTATCATTTCCTATAAAATTATTTGTGCACTTGTAAGAGTTTTACAAATATAAAGCCAAAGTATCCATAAGATTGACATTTTTTTGATCTTGTCTTATCAACATGTAAAACATGGAATGCATTTTATTTTCTTACTTTTAATATGTAGCTAGTATTTTAGTGCAATAAAGTAACAAAATGTATTTTTAGCTAATAAAGAGGTATTTCATGGGTTTGTCTTAGTATCATATGTATACTATTTTATTAAATCATCCTAGTTGTTTGTTTGCTGTACATATAATGCATACAACTTTGATTGCTCGTTGGGCCAGATCAATGGTTCTATATGAATTAGCATTTTTTGATTTCTCTGACCCTATTCTTGATCCAATGAGGAGATAGTTATGTTTGTTATATCCTTTTGAATGAGATTACCCAATATCAAGATCATACTAAGGATAGTTAGGATTTTTAGAAAATGATGTCATTCATTTGAAAAGAAATAAAAAGTAATATAAAAAATTGGAGTGGTTGAAATTGAAACAGTTAATTTCAAAGTAGCATAAAGAAAAACAACAATTGGAGTGGAAGAGTTAGAGTCAAAAAGAGCATTCCTCGTTTCTTTTAGTCATTCACAACCCTAATGAAGAATTCCTCACTTCTTTTAGTCAAATTGAATGGATTTTATTTTTATACGTACCGAGGAAGGTAATAAAAGAAGAAGAGGACGAGTTATTCTTTCTTTTATCACTTGGGAGTTTTATTGTGATCAATCCTAATCACGATGTAATTTTCTTGTTCTCGAAGTGTTTTTTTTTCTTTCATTTTTTTAGGTTTATGCTTTACTTGGAGTAAAGATCCTTCGATTTTGTATTTACACATATAGGACAAATGCCTCAGTATTACATCTTTTTTATTCGACTCTCCCCTCTACAATTTATTTTGTCTGTCACAAAAAAAAATATCCAAGGCATTCATCATACATAGATGCATAACAATGTATTCCCTTTGACCGTAATAAAAGATCGCATTGAAACAACTAATCCATACATAAATATATAACAATATTATCATGTGTATTAATTATCTCAACCTTTAAATATTTTGAATTTCCTTTTATTAATTGAAAATATTTTAAACTTCAAATCTAACTAAAGTCTTGTCTTTATTTTGTTTGTGAAATGATAAGACTTTTTTTTGGCTAAATTAAAGTTGTCCAGCCATTAAAATCACAATTATTAAATATTCTTAAGGTTATTCTCATTTAAGTTTCATATTGTTTGGTTAAGTGTTTTATTGTGACCTCTTCAGTAGGGGTAAATTTGTATTGTTAGTTATCCTAAATTAAATACTTAAATTTAGTGTGCACTTGAAGGAAGACTTCTCCGAGTGATCAATAAGACGTACACATTTTTTCTTATCTATATATCAATATTGATAAAACGTTGTTAATCATAGTTATCTTTCATATTATAATTTTGTTTTAGTATCTTAAAAATATTTGTGAGTTTTTTTTTCGTTTTAATGGAATTTCATTTTTTTTGACTTAAATGTACTCTAAAGAAGTATAAAAGTAAAAAAAACCATTTTATTTTCATTCGTTGGAAAAATATTTGATTTCTAGAATGTGCTTGAAATCATAACTACCTCAAAAAAGTTATTTTATGATTATAGCTAAAGAAATTGATATAAGTAATATTAGTGAGGTAGAAGAAGAGAGAAAACTAAGGGAGAGAGAGATGAAATCTGCATAATATTTTGATATCTCTTTCTTGAATTCATAAAGGCTTTATATAGCCTTCCACAAACAAAGAAATAGTAGAGAAATTGGCTAACTAACTCTGACACTCCTAACCGTCTAGTGGTCCTTCATGTCGTGCACATCGCCTGCTCAGCCCTCCCAGCCAAACACTGCATAGAAGCTACTCAGGCTGCTCGTATCATTTCTCTCCCCTTTGAGAATCATTGTCCGTATGGATGAACTTATGGTAGGATCGAGTAAAACAACATTCATTTCCCATGTGGCTTCCTCTTGTACTCTTGAGCAAAGTGGTTCACCATTCTATTGTCAAAAACCATTCTATTGTCAAAATCTTCACCTTCAAGATCAAAATTCAAAACATTCTTTTCTCCAACATGGGTAGCTTTCTTGTATAAACTACAAGCAATGGAAATAACAGCTGCCTCATTAATGATATGTATGGTGTTAAGACCAGTAATTACCCCAGCATCCTTGGTGGTTTGATGTTGAGAGTCATTGAAATATGCATGAACACTGACAACAACATTTTTTTTTGGTAACACCAAGGTAAGCCTATGCAATCTCATACATCTTAATGAGAACCGTGGAAGAGATATCTTCTGCATAAAATTAGTTCTCTTCACCCTTGTAGTTAACTACAATCATAGGCTTGTCAACCTCAGGTATGTTGTAATTCCTAGCCCTTATGTTGGCAAGACCAATAGTCATATCCAGATGTAGTTAGTATCATCATCCTTCTCAAACTGAATTGGTTTCATCATGAAATCAAGTGGAAACTCTTACCGGAAAAGCTCTAACTTTATTATTAGCTCCTCAATTATATTTACATCATCAGCATACGCAGTCGTTAGATTAGTACCCTTTTCATCTGTCATAATTTTGACATCTTTCTTGGCCTGGAATTCTGAGATCATCACTCTGTCCATAACTTCAACTGATTTATTTGGGTTTATAACCCAATCAGGAATTGGAATACCAAATTCCTCTACTCAAAGATTGTTGTAGCCATTACAAAGTGGAGGTGATTGGGATTAGCAACTGAGAACTGTAGAGGTTGGGAGTATCTTTTAGGAGCAGACCAGAATGGTACCCTAGTACTAGCTACAACATCTTCAAGAAGAGTATAGATGAATTGATTCACATAGTTAATAAAATAATCTTCAAACCTTAGGCGGGCCTAGGTAATGCAATCCTGAAATGTTCCACATTTTTCTTTGTCAAGGCACTCGAGCACAAGCTCCAAATTATCTTTTGCTTGTGCATCACCAACATTTCTCATTTCACTGGAATTTTCAACTGGATTAGAAGGGTATACCTTCACTTCAGTAAGAGTCTTCTCAAGGAAACCTTCAAACTTGGACCAAACCCATGTCAAACAATGGTCAATATTGTGTGGAAAAGAATGCACAGTGCACATAAGTGCTTGTTTTGCAGTTGGGTCTCTAGAGGCTCCATAGTTTTCTATAAAGTGGGGAATGACCATCTGAGTGCTACAATTGGCACCAAGAGTTACCGACTCCAGAAGTGGTTTATGGAAATATAGACATCTCTGATCAACATATTGCCTAGCATTTACACTATTGTGTGCATTAACAACGACACTAAAATTCTTCTAGAAAGCATCGTCAAAGACATGCTCAGTCTCTTGGCCAACTCAATTTTGTAGGGCTCCAATATTGAAATGAGGATTAATTGATGCAAAAGTTGAAGAAACAACTATTGATTTGGTCTACCCAATGTCCCAATCACAAAATAAGAGTTGTCTGATGAGGTTACTCTTCTTTATCATATCATCATCTAGCCTTCCATCTCCTATACTTTCATTGATGTTACCAATAATAGATATAAGTTTATGAGCATCATATTTATCAATATCAACAACTATAAACTCGAGTCCAAAATCACATAACACGGATCCAAAAAGGCCTCTAACTTCAATTTTAATGAAGGTTGTTAGGATATACTTGTGGACCCATAGCTTTTATACAGTGGAGGGGTCCTTAGAATCCTTCTCCAAACTGAGCTACGCCGAGTTCCTTTCGCCTTCCCCAAGCCTCGAACATGGGACCTAGCCCTTAAGTACCTCAGGTTCTTAGAGGTTGGTACCAACTGAGATAAAAGCTACGGGTCCACGAGTATATCCTAACCAAGGCAATAAGAGGTTGATGGTATTAAAAATAGTCATTGTATTCAATGGCTTTTTCAAAACTGATATCAGTGAATACAACAACCTTGAAATTAGAAAGTTATTCCTTAGTCAATTTTGTCGTAATGGTGTGTACCACAACAACATTGTTGAGTTCTTTCATATTTTGAACAGAAGTTAGAGCTATGTTCTTACCAACATCATTCTTAGTAAAAAAAAGTTATTTGACAATTCCCAAAGCTCTACCATGCCTTCATCATGCAGCGTCACAGACGTAACGCCAACAAGAATTAGGTTCTTTGCAATCTCAGCACCAAGCCCCTACATTTTTTTGGTAAGAAGCATAGACTTAAGAGAAACATATATTCCAAAGTAAAAACTATGGTACACAATGATTCCAACATAAGACATCAACTAAACCATTGAATTGTCTTTTTCCTACTTTCCTTGTAGCCTTTGAATCATTAGCCAATCGGTTCTATCATAGTCCAAGGAATAGACAAAGAAAAGGGAAGAAGCACCACCAGAACCCAAGTTTCCAACAATCCATTTCCAGTAACCATCTCTGTCTTTCTTAAAATTAACTAGCCTCTTGTAGTAATTCGTGATTGTTCTCTTGAAGCAATCATCGATGCCTTTGTAAGGTTTAGAAAGCCTACCATATTTTATCATCTCATCCTGATTTTGAATCAAAAGTTTAGTACGTTTGATTAGGGCAGCATCTGTCTTGGACATAGCAGTAGAAACTCCACCCATAAGGAAATTAACAAGAAAGTTTTCTTTTTCTAAAGGCACAAGAACAAAAATAGGGGACGATGTTGATTGAACCCTAGATGGGTTAGTGAAAGCTCTAAATGTTGGGAAAAATTGATTCTAGAATGACATATTTGAGTATTTTCCATAAGCATCCTACCTCATAACAGGTCCCCGAAAACCCCCATAGCGGTTTTGAACAGGTGAAATGTCAGAAGTCAAGTGGAGCTACCCAAAAAAAATTTGAACAATAATTGGTTGCTAATGTTTATCAGCCATTCATTTATGAGCACATAAAAACCCTTTTGAACTTAGTTTTCGTAATGTGAAAGAAGCAGAGAAGAACAACTGTGGAGCTATAGTCGATACTTGGGCGTATCGCTTCTGGTTAACATTAGTCTTACGGTGCCACCAATGCCAGATCTTAGTTGGATCAAATATATGACTACCACGACATATGTTTCTGAAAGCACCTTAACCAACCCTATGAGTACCACCACCGAGAACATGAGGGATATGAGAAACAAAGCGTCAAGTACCCCATGACTCAACGGAGGTTTAGTGACCAGCTTTCTTGCTGAGGCATATGGTTGCCATTTGTTCTTGGAGTGAACGAAGTTGACAATGTCAAGTCGAATCAATGCCTTGATGACGTGAGGCAAAGCAATAGTTTATACGTTATTGGTAACCATGTCACCTTCAAGAGATTGAATAGTGATGAGAAATGGCACAGTGGAAACCATTATTGATGTTGGTGGCACTAAGGATTATCTAATTGGGTACACGGGTTTAGGTGATCGGTGTGAGGTACGACGAGCTCGCAGCTTGGTCAATATCGCTTGTAAGGTAGCGCCCACTCGCTTGAATCTGGACTCATGTCGTGCTAAGGTGTCAGATACCTCATTGAGGAACTTGGCATCGGATTTGTTACGGTTGTTGGCTTTGATACCATTGATATGGGTAATATCAAGGAGGTAAAATAAGGGAGGTAGAAGAAGAGAGAAAATAGAGGGAGAGAAAGAGATGAAGTTTGTATAATATTCTGATATTACTTTATTGAATTCATAGAGGCTTTATATAGCCTTACACAAAAAAAAGAAATAGCAAGGAAATTGGCTAGCTAACTTTGACACTCCTAACCGTTTAGTGGTCCCTCACGTCGCGCTCATCGTCTCCTAAGCCCTCTCAGCCCAACACTGCGTAGAAGCTACTCGGGCTGCTCGTATCATTTCTCTCTTTTTGAGAATCCTTGTCCGCAAGGATAAACTCATGGTAGGATCGAGTATAATGACATTCATTTCCCATGTGGCTTCCTCTTGCACTTCTGAGCAAAGTGGTTCACCATTCTATTGTCAAAATATTCACCTTCAAGATCAAAATTTAAAACATTCTTTTCTCCGACACTAGTAGCTTTCTCATCCAAACTACAAGCAATGGAAATAACAATTAGCTTATTAATGATACGTATTACATTAAGACCAGTAATTACTCGGGCTGCTCGTATCAAAAATACTTTAACTAGAGGACTAAAAATAATATTTTATAGTAAAATAATTTCAATTCAAAATACAATTGTGAAAGGTTAAATCATTATAAAATATTTAATTTTATTATAATTATTATTTAAGATTTGTTATAGGTTTCAAAGTTTAATAGTTTTGTTATTGAATTTTTGTTTAAATATTTATCATTGAGGATTTTATAATAGTTTACATATTTAAAATTTTTATATTTTAATAAGTGTTAATGTAACTAGTAATATATGCGAGGTGCATTAGAATCATATAAAATCCTAGTATTTCGAACTTAGTTAAGTTTAACTCCCTATATTATAAAATATTTTTTTATTACCCACCTGAGAAAATAGTCAAAATAAAGGATATTTTTTATACTAAACGATTAAAATATAATAACACATGAGCTATTAATATAAGTAACATAATTTATTATACTAAAATTTAATATGAAACTATTCATAAAAAAAATTAATAATAACAATATTTTAAAATTAAATTATTTAAATAGATTATATTTTAAAAAAATTTAATAAAATATTAAAATAAAATTGTGACGATTAGCAAATATCAAACAAATATTTTTACAATTTGTTTTATATTAACTGTTACTTTATAATTCTAAAATAACCAAATTTTAATCTCATTTTAATAACTGTATATAAAAATAATAATTTTTTAATAATTTCTTTTTAAAAATAATATTACTTATTAAAGCTAGGAATTATAAACATAGGAAAAAGGTAGAAATCTTATAATATAGGTCATATGTAACAATTAGTTTTTTAAAATTTTAAAATAGAAAATTTGTTTTTTTGTCACGTTGTTTAGAAAAAAAAGTGTCATAGAATGATAAAAAAGTGAAAATCATATCTTTATGCAATAAAATAATATTATTTGAAACTGCTACTTAAAATAATATCATCTATTGATGGATAAAACAATAATATTGTTTTTTTTATACAAAATAAGAGAGATGTAGGGATATTATAAAGAAGTCTGGACAAAAAAAAATCCCTAAACCCCATCAAATCCATCACCCCTCAACGAGAGAAAGTTGAACAAAGAACTGCTATATATGATGGACATAACAAAAAAGAGAGAATAAAGAGGGTTAGTACCATCAATGGTGCACAAGAGAACAAGAAGGAGAAGGAATTGCTTTATATAGTATTTGTTGAAAGAACATATAAAGGTGTAAAATCGAATGGAGGGATTCTTCATTGAAAAGAAGTATATGTAAAATGAATGCGGCTCTTCCCTAAAATAATATTGAAAAATTATAAAAAAAAAATAACATTTTTAAAACTTATAACAACAAAAATAACATTTTTAAAATATTGAATATGATCTAATTGGACAACATTCAATATTTAATAATTTAAATGATTGTAATTTAATTTAAACAGTATTTAATTATATCACGTTTAATGTAATATAATGTATTAGATTATTTTAATAATAAAAATATATAATGTGAAAATAATGTGCGGTAGACTTAATCTAATGTAATTAACTGAGCCTTTAAGTTTTCTATAGCCATATAGACATTATGCATTAAAAGAGCTTGAGAGAGATTAGACTTACCTTGATAACCTGAAGCAATGCATCATTCTTGATACATGAAAAACCCTTTTGAAACTCAATATTGTCCGGAGGGAGGTGTTGAATACCATGCAAAGCCTTGTTAAATATCCAATCCCTTACTAAAACCCCATATTCGTTGTCGTGTCGACCTCAAACATTTTTATGATCCCATTAGTTTTTATTTTTAAATTACTTAGTTCCCTGTACTAATGGTTGTAACAAACCATATCAACAAATCATTCCCAACCATTAATTTGAGTAAATTTAAGAGTAAATATGTCTTTTTATTTGATTTAATTTTTCTTTTATTTTAATAATTATTCACTAAATTTAAATTTTAAAACATGATAGTATATGTATTATTGAGTTATATTATCTTATGATTAATATCAGTTGTTAATATCACTAATTTGTTATATCTATTTATACTTGACATGGATCCGTGTGTATATATATATATTCAATTTTAATCTCTTTTATTATTGCATTTCTACGTACTTTTATTTAATATATGTAACAAATTAATTACACATAAAATTGTATCTTAATCAAGAAAAAACTAATTTTCAAATAAAGAATTACCTTGGTAGTAAGTGTTGGTCTCAAATAGTATCAAGCACAAATCATGTTTTATGTACCTAGCCTATTGAATAAGTTTTATATTTGTCTCTAATTTTTTATTTGTAAAAACAAAAGTATCTAATCTAGTAGATGTGTTACATTTAATGAATTCTATCAATTTTCTTAATAAATCTAGCAAAAAAATGACAAGTGGAGTACAATTTCATGTGACATGCATCATTTTCTGTTAGATTGGAGATTTTTTTAACTAATGATTTAAGTGTTTAAATGCAACAATAATTATTAGATTGAAGATTTTTTTTCAAACAAATCAAAGGTCAGTTGAGGTGTGTTCATAACTAATACAAATAAATTGAGGATATAAATATAATTTCTTAATATATATATATATATATATATATATATCACGTTCTTTAACAAAAGTTTAGCTTAGATAATATTTTTTTCACTAATTTATGGCTTTAAAATCGTAGGATCAAGTCACATCGAAAGCATTTGTGTATATCTTTTTCAAATAAAAAAAATTAAAGTTTGTTCATGCATTATTTTAATTTAAAATTTTTAAAAAAAATAATAACAAGTGTGTTGAGTTGTGTGATTGGTGTTAGTAGAGCTAGTGTATCAATGATGATATTATTGAGCTATGTAATTACTATTAGTGTAGCTAGTGTGTACATGCAGTTATAATTGTTCCTAAACATTAATTCTATTATAGGAGGTTAAGGTAGCTATGTGCTTATTTTCCTCTACACTTGTAGTGCACCTTGCACTTGTGTGCATCAACTTGATCTATAAATAAGACACTTTGTGTAATAATTTTTCATCATCTTTTTCATAACAATTTACAATAATACAAGAGGTACTCTTCAAGATTTGTTTTCTCTCTTTTCTTGTGTTTAACAATCGAGAGTGAATTCTTGATTGTTGTGAATAGCATCAGAGGCAAAAGCACTCAAGCTCGATAATGGTAATTATGAATCAGACTTACAGAGATGTTACGGATGGATCTTTTAGTGTCAATGCTTCCACATAACATTTTGTTACTCAAAATCCAATTGATGTGTTAGCTAAGGGTATTTCATCCTCTCCACCTCTCAATATATACCTTCTATTGAAATTGTATAAGCTTAGTTACACAATTTGGAGGGATCAATTGACCTATGTCACTACTTATGGTCTTAAAGATATCATTGATGGGTCACTTGTTGTGATTACAAGGTATAATTTTTCTACATTAAATCCTACTTTCTTGAATTGGGATAGGTTGAATTCCATTTTAAAAGGATAGATTTATGGTTATGTTTCCATCTCTTTGTTGGCTTATCTTGGTAATGGAATGACAACTAGATAACAGTGAACAACTTATAGTGGCATGGTACATGTTGAAAGCCAAGATTATTGCTAGCAATCATGCTTCAATTGGTGTTCTTATGAGTGAAGAAGATTTATTATTGCAGGTGTTGTAAGGCCTTGGCCCAAAGTATAATAATTTTGTGTCAAATATAAGAATGAGAGAAGTGTTACCTACCATCAATGTTGTACACAATTATCTTGAAGGTTTTGACAAAATGCTGCATAAATAATCTCCCACTGAGTATAAGCCTTTCTATGCGAATGTTGCAAAATTTCTATTCAAGAATGAAAGCTTTCAGTTCTTGGATAAAAAAAGAGGTGAAAATAAATATCATTGGACTTTTAAATAGTTCATTCAAGATTCATCTTAGTCTCAAGATAACAAGAGTGAATCTACTCATTTTTTCAAGAATGGCCCAAAGAAAAGTAATCTTCATAAGCTTGTTTTCCAATTGTGTGAAAAAGCTAGTTATAGTACTTAATCATTCTTTATTCTTTGAGACATTCTTGTTGGGAAATATGTGTCACCATCTACAATGGTTGCTTAGTATGGAAATGATTCATCGACTTCCTCTAATGGTTTCTCCTAGGTGCTAGATATTGGTGCTATCCACCATGTTGCTGCTGATTCAACAACTTTAACAAACTCTCTTCCATATTATGGCCTTGAAGGAACTACATTTGGTAATGGCGAAACCTTTCCCATTTACCAATTCAATTCCTTAATGATCGTGATCTCAATTTAGAACAAGTTTTACATACTCCTAAAGCTACTATTAATTTAATTTATGTTCATAAACTATGTAAGGATAATTAAAATTTTATGGAATTTGATCATTCTATTTTCTATGCTAAGGACCTACATTTTAATGAGGTCATGGCTTAAGGCCCAAGCCAGTATGGTCTATACAAAATGTAGAGTGGCTCTTCCATATTTGGTCTTGATGATGAATCTTTTGAGATGTTTCTTGCCTCTTTAAAGAAATGACATACAAGGCTTGGTTATCCTTCATTTCAAACAGTTAAGACTACTTTACATTAGCAAGGAATTGCTAGTAAAAATAGTGATATAACTAATGATGAAAATTTATTTTGTAAATATTGTTAATTGACAAAAGGTTATCGATTACCTTTTCCTTCTTCTTATACTAGAGTAGATACTCCCTTTTCTTTGTTATAGATGGATATGCGGAGAGCTCCTAAGAGCTGTAACAACTCAAAAATATTTTGTCTATCATTGATGAGTACACTAGATCCACTTGGACTTTTCTTTTGAAATCCAAAGATCAAACTATGGCTGATGTCCTTCTCTTCAAGAGTATGATTGAAAGGTAACTTAATGATTAAAATAAAGGCTATTCAAACTGATGATGGGGTAAGTTTAAACCTCTTGTGGCTCAACTTCAGTAGGAAGGCCTTTTGCATGGAGTTAAGTGTCCACATACATCTCACAAAAATGGTGTTATGGAATGTCATCATACTAAAATTGTAGAAAGAAGTAAGATTTACTTCTCAATACTCATATGTCAATTACTTTGTGGCCTTATGCTATTCAAAATGCAACTTTCTTGATCAATATATTGCCTATAAGAATTCTATCTAGATTGCCTCCTTTTGTAGTGTTATATGAAAAAACTCTTGCATATGATACTTTAAAAGTTTTTGGTTGCCAGTATTTCTCATGTATGAGGGATTATAATCATAATAAGTTTGACATTCGATATTTTGAGTGTGTTTTTCTTGTTATGCCTTGAATCAAAAAGGTTATTTGTGCCTAAACAAGTCCACTAGTAAAGTAGTTTTAAGTAGGCATATGGTGTTTCATGAAAGTAATTTTTCTTTTGTTGAAAAAGTGTCTAAATCCCCTATGCAATCTCTGCCTGAGGAAGTCATCACAATACCATGTACTATGCTAGTTGCTTGTCTTTTGCCTACAAATTTGTCATCTTCTACATCTCTTTCTTCTACTATTCTTGGAAAGTCTAGCTTACCTGTCTCTAATGCCAATCCTAATTTTAGCTATACACCTAGTGTGTTAAGTATAACTAGTGTTTCAATAATTTTCCTAAGACATATTATGAACCTAGCATATCTCTTGGAAACAACTTAACTATCTTATATGAACCAATTTCACCCATCATTGACATTGTTTCCTTTCCCTATAAGGACATACAACTTATTGTTGATTTTCCCATTGAGTCTCTTGGTCCTATCATGGTTCCCAATACTCATCTAATAGTTACAAGGTCAAAGGTGGGCACCTTCAAGACTAATGCTTTTTTAGAAGTTTCATCTTCTTTTGTAGTCAGTGAACCTGGGAATTACAAGCAAACTTTAATAATCACTGAGTGAAAGAAGGTTATGGAAAATGAGATTGATGCTCTCAATCCTAGCAACACTTGGATTTTTATTTCTCTACTAGTTGGAATGTCTCCCATTATTTACAAGTGGGTATTTAGAGTCACTTTTTTTGCAGATGGGGCTTCAAACAAATATAAAGTAAGAATTGTTGCTTATGAATTTTTACAAGAATTTGGAGTGGATTATTTTGAATCCTTTAGCTCAATTGTGAAGACTACAACTATAAGAATTGTGCTTACTCTTGCTTTGAGCAGTGGATGAATAGTGAAGTAGGTAAATGTAAACAATGCGTTCCTTTATGGTGATTTACTTGAAAGTGTGTTTATGCATTAACCTCTTGACTTTGACGAAGGCGATTCCACTATAGTTTGCAAGCTTTAAAAGGCTCTATATGGTTTGAAACAAGCCCTAAGGGCTTGGTATCAAAAACTTTGTCATTGTGTGCTCGGTATGTGGTTTCATAATTCTATGGTTGATATATAACTTTTTCTTCTCAATAAAGCAAGGGAATTGGTTGTTCCTCTAGTCTATGTTGATAATATCCTTATCATAGGATCAAGCTCAATCCTTGTAGATACAATCATTACAAATTTGCATCTTCATTTTGCTCTAAGGATTTAGGAATTATTCATTATTTTCTAGGTGGTGATGTCACTTATAGTGTTACTAGTATACACTTGTCTTGACACAAGTTTATTAAAGAACTTCTTGACATGGCTTGTCTTCTTAATGCCAAGCCTATGGCCACTCCAATGCCTTTTGGAAAATTACTCAACAAGGTTGATGGTCATGCTTTGGCTAATCCATTTGAGTATCAAAAACTAATAAGATCACTTCAATATCTTACCCTTATACAACTTAATATTGGCATGGGGTGAATAAGCACTTTCTGTTTATGGTATTGACTACTGATTTACACATTCTTGTATCCAAAAGGTTGCTAAGATATGTTAGTGACACATTGCAATTTGGTCTTACTTTGCAAAATTATAAGGTGTTGGATTTAATAGGATTTTATGATGCTAACTATGCAAGTTTACTTGATGATCGTCGCAACACATCTGCATATTATGTCTATCTTAATGAAAGCTTAATTTCATGGCATATCTCTAATTAGAAGTTGGTGTCTTAAAGTAGTATAGAAAGTAAGTATAGAGCCATGGTTGTGGCATCTGCTAAAATTATTTGATTGAGGTCCCTTTTAGCTAAGTTGTGTGCTGTAATTTCTAGTGCACCTATCTTGTTTGCTAATACCATTAGTGCTTAAACCTTCTATCATAATCCTATGTTCCATGCTAAAACAAAACATAGAGGTGGATTAAAAAAATTTTCTTGACTAGGTAGTTTAGGGAACCTTGCTAGCTGAGCATATTTCTTCAAGTGATCCGATTGTTGACTGTTTAATAAAGTCTATGCCAGTTTCATTGTTTCTATTTTTTAGACCCAAACTCATGGGTTGGCCAAGCCATGAGTTTGCATGGGGGTGTTGAGTTATGTGTTTGGTGCTAGTGCAGCTAGTGTATCAATGTTGATCATATTTAGTTGTGTAATTATTATTAGTGCAATTGGTGTGTACATGCCATTAGAGTTGTTTTCCTAAGCATCAATTATGTTATAAGAAATTAAGATAGTTGTGTGCTTATTTTCCTCTACACAAGAAATGCACCTTGCACTTGTGTATATCAACTTGATCTCTAAATAAGACAAGCTATATAATAGTTTCATCATGTTTTTCAAGAAAAAGATCAAAAATACCCCTAAGATTTAAAGAATCTTCAGAAATACCCTCCAGGTTTTAAAAAATTCAAAAATACCCTTGAAAACATAACGGAAGTTAAAACTAACACTCATCAGAAATACCCCTAAGGTTATAATAATAATAAAAAAAAGTATGGAAGAAGAAAAAATAAACCAAGAAATATTAGATATAGAAACAGAAGACATTTCAGGATGTTTTTCACAGGAAATGGTAATAAGTAAAAAGAAATTTGAAGAAATTCAAAAAGTAAAATTAAATCTTAAAGAAGGAGATGGATTTAAAGACCCATCATTTTTATTAAGAAAGATATTTCCTAGAAAAAATATAATCTATTATGGTATTAGTAATAAGGAAATGAGCATTAAAATTACAGATGCAAAAGGAAGATATAATATACCATTAATTAATAAAGAGACTATATTAAACAAATTATCAAAAATTCCTCGAAAGGATAAAGAAAAAATTGGATACATTCATTTAGGAGGAATCCAAATATTAATAAAAGCTCATTTTAGAGAAGGAATAGATACACCAATAAAAATAGCTCTATTAGACAATAGAATAATAAACAGGCAAGATGCTTTATTAGGAATGATCCATGGAAACTTAGGATACCAAAAATTAAAATTTACTGCATATCCTAGATTTGCTATAAATATACAAGATAAAAATTTAAACCAAGTATTAAGTCTAGCTTATGAATTTGAAAGAGGAGATTTAATGAAAGAAGGAAATCATCCATTTTCAATACATTATCTAGTAGCATATTCTTTAACAAATAGTCATAATAGTTCAATATATGGACAAAATGAATTTATAGAAATAAATGGAAGCCTAGTAGGTGTGGCAAAAAATCAAGCAACACTATTTGAAACTATACAATTATTAACAGAGGAAATGGATCTAGTCCAAGAATCAAACACAAAATATCTACAAGAAATAATAGATATACAAAGAGAACTATTAAAGGAAATAAAGGAATATGGTTTTAATAAACTACAACAAAATATGCATAAAGAATTTTCAGAATTAAGGAAAGATGTATACAATCTAAATATAGATCATAAATACGATCCCTTAGAAGGATTAAAAGAAGAACCACCAAGGAAATCAGATTCTCTGATTCCCAGAAATGAGAAAAGAAAAAATGAGGAACAATCTAAGAGTAAAGAGATAATTCCAAATTGATGGAATATAGGAAAAAATTAGAAAAAGAATTTATGAACCCTGAGAACAGAAATATAGAAACATTGGTCAAATTATTAACATTAACCAATGAAGAAATAGAAGAACATTATATTGGAAAACTTTGTACTAACAAAGAAGAAGATGATATGACAATAATCAGTGAAACTGATTCAGAATCAGAAAACATGACCCTAAAAGGTCATATGAAACCAATTTCATTACCAGTCCCTTACCAAGAAGAAACATCTGACCCACATAGGGAGGAAAGAAGTAGACAAAGATCAGAAGAACCTGATACTACATATAGAAGAAGACAACCACCTAAAATGGAGGAAGGGTTGCATTGGGGAACTAGAGGAAATATTCCACCAGAGTTCAAACTCCAAGATAACTATAAATCTGAACTTCTAAATTTAGATTGTATAAGAGATAGGAAAAAAGCTTTAGATGAATGGTCTAGTGGGATGAGCGTCCTTATACAAACTTCTCCAACTACCCAAACAAATCCTTCAATTTGTAGAGTTCTTATAGCACACAAAATGACAGGAAATGTGAAAGTTTGGTTTTCAAACTTAACAGATCAACAACATTTATTAATGCAAGGAAATGCTTCCACAGGAAGAGAATACTTAGATACAGTAATAAATGAAATATACAAAGAATTTATTGGTGAAGATAAAGGAAGGACTATCACTGAATCCAGTGAAAATGAAATCAATGAAGCTAAATGGCATCTAACAAAAATGGAAATTTGTAACATGTGTTACATAGATTCTTTTATTTGTGAATATGAAATGTATTACCATAAATTACCACCCTCTATACAAACAACCTATAAAGAAATGTTTTTTCAAAAATTACCAAGAACATTATATAAACTTTAACGGAAAATTGGGAACAAAGGAATAGAGAAACTATACCAGATACTCTAGGAGGAAGAATAAGAAGTCTTAGAGATTGGATCATTATAAAATGCCAAGAAAGAAAAGAATACAAACAAATAAGAGGAAATGATAAAATTTGTTGTGATACAAGAGATTTTAGAATGCTAGGAAAATATGGATGCAATACAAAACCTTATAAACAAAAATTTAAAAAATTTAAAAAATTTAAAAAATATAAATTTAGAAAACAAAATTTCCAAAAATATAAAAAGAGATTCAATAAAGAAAATTATAAGAAAAGATATTTTAGAAGAAAGGTTTATAAACCATCTGAAAAAAGGAATTATTGCCCTTCAGGAAAGAAAAAATGCAGATGTTGGATCTGTAATGAGGAAGGACATTATGCAAATGAATGTCCAAGCAGACTTCAACATAAAAAGGAATTTAAAAAGGAATTTCCACAGAAAGCAAAAATCTTAGAAGAAGCCTTCAAAATGGAATTAGAACCAATTGAGGAATCTGATATAGATGATACTTATAGTATTTATCTATTAGAAGAAACCGAAGAAGAAATAACTGATTCAGAATATGAATATTCAGATCATGAATATTCTTCAGAAAATGAATGATTTGTATAGTATTACAAATCCAAATAGTACTTACATTAAAGTAGGACTAAAATTTAAAGGTTATAACACTTATCATTTACATGCATATATAGATACAGGAGCTAGTATGTGTGTAGCTAGTAAATATGTATTTCCAGAAGACAACTGGAAACAAGCACCTAAAGATTTAATTGTAAGAATTGCTAATAATACTACAATAAAACTCAATCAAGTATTAAAAGATACTGATATAATAATAGGAGGAGAAAACTTTCATATTCCTACTATATATCAACAGGAAACAGGTGTAGACTTGTTAATAGGAAATAACTTCTTAAATTTATATCAACCATTCACACAACATTCTGACAAAATAAGCCTTACAACCTTAGAAGGAGATACAATATATGTCTCTAAAGTAAGAAAAGCTCTAACTGTCTCAAACCCAACTTTTATGCAACAACATAAAAAGCGAAAACGTGGTGAGATAAAAGACCAGCAAAAACAAAAACCTTGTTTAGAAAATATTTCATTAGATATAGAAGAAAAGCAAAACTCTTTTCTCAATGAAATACAGGAAGATAAAGCCTTAACAGGCATTAGAAGATTATTAAAAACAGTAAGTTCAGAAAATCCTTTGGATCCAAAAATAAATAAATCTAAAACTATAGTCAACATAAAATTAAGAGATCCTAACAAAATCATAAGAGTAAAATGAATGATTTATACTCCAGAAGACATGATTGAATTTGGAAAACAAATTGAAGAACTTTTGGAATTAAAAGTCATAATACCAAGTAATTCACCTCACTCTAGTCCAGCATTTTTGGTTGAAAAAGAAGCTGAAAAAAGAAGAGGCAAAAAGAGAATGGTAATAAAATTCAAAGCACTTAATAAAGAAACCATTGATGATGGATACTTAATCCCAAAAAAGGAAGAATTACTATCATTAATAAAAGGAAAGAAATACTTCTCAAGTTTCGATTGCAAAAGTGGATTTTGGCAAATAAGACTAGATGAAGAATCTCAAAAATTAACAGCATTCAGTTGCCCCCAAGGACAATTCCAATGGACAGTAATACCATTTGGATTAAAACAAGCTCCAGGTATTTTTCAAAGATATATGGATAATATTTTTAAGAAATTACAAGATATTTGTTGTGTTTACATAGATGATATTTTGGTTTTCAGTAATGAATTAAATAAACATTATTTGGATATTATCAATATATTACAAGAATGTAGAAAGGAAGGCATTGTACTCTCTGAAAAGAAAGCAGTACTTGCTCAACAAAAAATCAAATACTTAGGATTGGAGATTGAAGATGGAAAACATAATCTACAACCCCATATACTAAATAATATTCAAGGTTTTCCTAGTGAATTAAAAGATAAAAACCAATTACAAAGATTTTTAGGATGTCTAACATATGCAGAAGCCTATATCAAGAAACTTGCAGAAATGAGAAAACCATTACAAGCAAAATTGAAAAAAGATTATGTCTGGAAATGGACAGAAGAAGATACTCTATATATGGATAGAGTAAAAGCAAAAGTAAAAAATTTACCAACTTTATACCATCCAGGACCAGATGATAAAATGATAATTGAAACAGATGCTTCACAAGAATATTGGGGAGCAGTCCTTAAAGCAAGAGTAGATGACAAAGATGAATATCTTTGCAGATACACATCAGGGTCTTTTCAAGGACCAGAATTAAATTATCATAGTAATGAAAAGGAATACTTAGCTGTTAAAAAAGCTATTAAGAAATTTGCAATATATGTCATAAGTTCTAGATTCATTATTAGAACAGATAACAAGAATTTTGGTTATTTTTTAAGAACTAATATTGCAGGAGATTATAAACAAGGAAGACTAATTAGATGGCAACAATGGTTCAACCATTACAATTTTGACGTTGAACATCTTCCAGGACATAAAAATAGCTTGGCTGATGCTCTTACCAGAGAATTAGCACCTCTAACTATTTTTATGATTGCAGGAATGGAACAGCTTGATATTAAGATCAAGATAAAAGAAAAGGAGATAAAAATCCTACAGGAACAACTCGAGTTGCTATACCTCGAGAAATCTCTTACAGAGACAGGAATAAAACAGGAAGAACTTAAATGTTCAAAACAAATTTCAGATGAGAAATCTCTGTTAAAAAAGGAAGAACCTAACAGTTCACAAAAAACTTCTAAACCCAATTGGGCAGACGAAGCAGAAAAAGAAGAACAGAAAAAAGTTTATGTGGTCTATAATGGCCCAAAACCAGGAATTTATAACAACTGGGCAGAAGCTAGCAAATCTATTCTAGGATTTAGTGGAGTAACTCATAGAGCCTTCACCAACAGAATAGAAGCTGAAGGAAGTTATGCCAACTACAAAACACCAAAACTAATAACTCCAGAGGAGATAGTAAGAAATTATTCTGTAGTACTACAACAACAACCAACAGCTCCAAGCAGACTGACAAACCTTGGAAAAATAGCAAGACCTCTAATGCTATCCAAAGAAACATCTCTACCAGAGACATCAAAAATAACAAAACATTCAGTACTATTCAGGGAAACATCTTCCAGAACCACTCCAGTCAATGAAGATGAAAAAGACCAATACAGAAATCTTAATAAACAACAATGGTTAAGTCTCTATAATTTAGCCAGAAAATCTACCCAGGAACATATTGAAGATATGGAATTCTATACTACAGAAAAGGAATTTCGTGCAGGTAGTAAATTCAATATATTGGAAGGAGCTGATCCAATTTTTGTGTATAAAGCATTTCATGCAGGATTAATAGAAAATATATATCCAGGAATTAATTTAAGTGAATTAAATTATTTTCTAGAAAATTTTAAAAGAGAAATTAAGAATTTTAGAAGAAAAATTAAAGCAGGTGATAAACATGTTTATCTCAGATTTTTTAGTTCATTAATGGACTGGAATGAGGAAGGAAGTATTAGTCCCTACCACTTCATCAAAATAGGGATTTCCAACACGAACAGAGAAGTTCCTAAACCAAGGGCACTTCCAGAAAAGGAATTCAACGCAGAAGAACTCTGTGTATTAAGAGGACAAATGCTAAGCCAGATTTACTATGAACTCAGAAGGATTGACAATTCTACTGAGATTAAGGTAAATTATTCAACCAGTAAGGTTATCATCATCTCACACAGTAGCATGGCTCTGTCAGAAGAAGATGGTGAAAAAATCACCAAATATGAAACCAATTTTAATTGCAACAACTTAGAAATTGGTCAAGAAACCAGGAAAGTATTTTGCTTCTATGCCAAAAAGGCCACCAAAGACCATAAGTGCATTCTCTGCATCAAAGATCGAGAAGATGAAGATGCGTCATCATCAACATCATCAAAGGAACAATTAGCAGAAAATGACAAAGAAAATTAAGAAAAGCAACTGTCGGCAGAAGACTACAAAAGAAATAAAGATGTAGACCCCACATCTTAGTCGGCAGCATATGCCAAGGAAAAAAGTAACGGTTATCAGAAAAAGCAGATGAATTATTAAAAGAAGAATTATTAAAGCAAGATGTATTATTAAAGCAAGGGTAAAATAATAAATTTGGTCTTGTAAATAGGGATTCCTTATTCTATAAAAGGAACCCTTATTATCATTTCTAGGAACATAGAAAAACACACAGAAAAACACACAGAAACCAAGAGAAACCCAGAGCTCTCTACTCTGAAACTCTCAAATAGAAAAAACCTTTTAGGAAACCCATAACCAACAATGTTGTACCCAGTAATTATGAGCGGCTAAGTAACCCTTTCAAGGTTCTTAGTTAGCCTTAAGTTGTAATAATTATTATATTCTGAATAAATGGAGTTCTATTACTCTTCCTTAGTAAGTCAACTTTTGGACACCATTCATGTACGGATGCAGAAAGCTTACCATTACCAGGAAGGTGTTGAGGTGTAAGCGGGCGAGGCATAACAGTGTAACAAAAGAAGACGAATGTATGAAGGAAGACTGCATGACCCATTAAATTCAGGTATGATGATTATAAATTTAAGCTGACTAAGAATCTTGAATGTTGAAATATTCGCTTACTACAAGGTATAATAAATTTAAACAGGAAAAAAGAATTTATTATTAGAAAGAAAATAATATGAATATCGAATCATTAGTACATAAATTAGAACTATTAGACTTAACAAATGAAAGAATAATTTTTAACTTTAAAAGACAATTAATAGAATCAGGACTAGAATTAAGTAACCAACATAATGAAGAACATAACATACTATGTAATTGTAAGGAATACAGAAGAAAATTAGATTTATATAGTAAAATAATAAGTTTTTTAGATAAATTATTACCATCAATAAATACACAAAGACCTTCATCTATGTCAATTTTAACTCCAGATTAAGATTTTATCGATCCTCGAAAAATGGTATCAGAGCCAAGGAATAGTAATTTAAATAGTAATGGATGGAGAATTAACACCATTAAAACACAAGGGCATTTGTGACATTTTATAAACCCCAGGGGCATAACTGAAGATATAACAAACTTCAAGGGCAATTTAGAAAATGATCATGTTTTTCATAACAGTTTACAATAATACAAGAGCTATTTTTTCAAGATTTGTTTTTTCTCTTTTCTTGTATTTAACGATCAAAAATAAGTTCTTGATTGTTGTGAAAATTGAACTAAAGAATCCAATAGATTAAAAAAAGTGTTTTATATATGCAAAACATTTTTAACTTAAAAATGAGTGGAAAAAAAATCAAGAATCAATAAATATTTTGATTCTTGCTAGGTAAATTTAAAAGAGTATTTTATGTCAATTTTGACAAAGTCTATCACAATTATGGCTATCAATACTTTATGCATGCCTAAAGTACTTATGTCAAAAGATCCATTACAAAAAATACAACAAATTATGAATAAAAAGTAAAAATATGTAACTAATAATTGATTGATAATAATATAAATTGTAGTATAGATAATTTTTGTATTTTATTTGAATAGCATTAACTTGAAATTAAATGAAACACATTCTACCACTAATATAAAATTTCGTTACTCCTAATCATGAGAGAATTTATTAAAATGCTTTATTTATTTATTATTATTTTGAATATATGTTTTAGCTGACAAACCTTAAAGGTATACTAGGACATTCTATTTAGATTGTCACCCCGTAGCACATTTTTCCGTCTAGTCTGTTAACTATAAATATTATAGAATTGATTAAAAGATAATACAAATGAAACCTTAATAAAACCTATAATTAGACCTGATGTTAGTATATAAAAAAAATAAAAAAAGTTCCCGAATAATGAGACATCCAACCAGCATATCGCTTTATAGATACTAAGTGTTCTAAAAGTTATATTTTTTGAAGACAAAAATAAGTTTTATTTTCTAAATTTACCTCACTTAAAATATTATAAATTTTACTTTTATTTTGATTTCATTGTCAAAAAAAATATTATTATTCACCGTAATAATAATATATTTCCGTTGAATATTTAATTCTTAATACTATTAATTATAATTTAATTTCTTTAAAGTTTTTAGTTATTACGTTTACATTCGGTCATAGTTAATGGGATGTCCTAGTGCACTTAATAATATATGCATGGCACCTACTATCTTTATTCAGGAATAATTAATGATTTAATGTATCCCAAACTCTCCGAGCACATTTATCTATCTATAATTATTTATATCTATATATTTATTTATTTATCTATAACTACTTATATCTCTATATCTATATTATTATATATAAAATTTAAATTACTATTTATAAATTTTTAATCAAAATTATGTATATATTTTAAAATAATGAATATTATTTTTTTATCCTATCAGTTATTATATTTATTAATTACTCTTATTTTTTATCACTTAAATAATATATTATTAATATTTAAATACTAACAATTAACTTAAAAGTTATTTAAAATATTAATTGAATGCTAATTTTTAAGATAATAATTACAATATTATATTTTAATTAAAATAATTTAGTAATAATTATTTTTACCATTTTAATAAATTACATGCAATATACTTATTTATGACTTGTTTTTCTTAAATTCCTAAATCTTTCGACGGAATTTCTACTCCTTTATCACTTAACCAACCTTTTCTTCACTGATATTCTATTCACCTTGTAATAATATAGTTTTTAATTGATTTATTGTATAATAATATATGGTTTTTATTGACAGAATATGAGTTTTAACATTGTCATTGTACATGTATGATTGCTTGGGTAAGTGTGTAGCTGTTATTTAAAGAAGTGTATTAAATTTTGTTACCCGTCTTCTTAGGTAAAGCTATTTAGTAATTCCCATATTTTTAAGAAAAACATTATTTAATATTAAGAGTACAACTGTCTTGCATGTTGTCCAAACATTTGTCTATAATTAGTTAATCCACCGGACCAACTTAATGGCATCTACCTACTACTTTAAATATAAATGCACTAAATCTAGCTAATTAAAGTTACTCTCTTATTTAGCAAAAAAATAAAAATAAATAAGCCTCTCCTTTTATTTTAATTCATGATCATAAATTCTAAGTTATTTATGTTAATATTTATAAGTATTATGAGTGTTAGGTTATTTTTTGGACAAAATATTTATTTGTAAATTTATTTTTAGACCTCCTATCAATTTTATCAAGAAAAGTCGAACAAATGTTCAAGTTCCAGATATTCGTACTTGAAGTATGTTTTTTTATAACTACGACATATATGATTACATTCATGCATTTAATAACACATTTTCATAAATATGACATTATATTAAAATATTTATTTAAATTTTAATTAATTTATGAAATTATTAATTAAATATTTTTATAATATATCTTAACATAATATCGAGTTTTTGTTTTTAATGAAGTTTGAAAAGTTAAAACTAAAACACATTTAACCTGACACTAATATCATTAAGTATTATTATTAGATATATATATAGATACATTAGGGTTAGAGTGGTTTAGGGAAAAATAGAAAGTGAATAAGGTGTGGCCGAATAGAAAGAAAAAAAAAACCTGCTGCAAATTGTTATATATATATGCTAGCCGTTCACTGCCGAATAAGAAAAAAAGAAGAAAATGTTAACATTCAATAGCGGCACTTGAAGACAATACTGGAGAATCAACATATATATGCAGTGAATGAAAAGATTCAAAAGTGGGCGGCAGTTACAAATTAAGTTTATATATATATATATATACCTTACAGCAAGCCGTTCACTGCCGAATAAGAAAAAAAGAAGAAGAAAAGGTTAACATTCAAGAGCTGCACTTAAGGTAATATAGGAATTAATATAGATAATGAAAAGGTAGAGTTGCAGTTCACTTTCATCAACATCAGTTCTTATATATTTCGGGACAAAGGTAATTAATATATATATATATATATATATATATATTGATTTATAAGATTATATACTAAATATATTTATTTGGTAATTTTATATTTATATAGTTTTTCCTTTATTATTTGATTATTTAGATTAAATAATTCTATAAATGATCATGATTATTTGATTTAATTATTAAATTTTAAAGAAGATATATTTTATTGATTTTTGTTTAATCTTTTTGCTCTAGAATATTCTAGTTTATTTTATTTAAGTGATATATATTTTGAATCATCTAGTTATGATTATTCATTGTTAAATCCGTTCTAGAACACACACGAGTACTTGTGTTTCTTTTTGTGCTAACATTTTTGCAGTTCACTTGTGAACGATCTGATTGGCGAGGAGCTTATTGGAACATTGGTCTGAAAACTGCTCACGCTAATATTGAAAACTGTGAAAATAGAGCAGGGGCTCGTAAGTAAAGTACATTGGGGCAATATCCTAGGGAGGGTAGCATAAGATCGAGTTTGTACTTGAACATTTGATTTTCATAGTGAAAAGTTAGGTAGTCCGGTGGACCGGTGGTTTTCCTCTTAGGTCATGTTTGTGGCCTAGATTGTTTCCACCTAAAAATATCGTGTTATTATTTTATTTTTGCACTTATTTTTATACACGATTACATATCTGGCCGTTTTGTTTAGGTTATTAAATTATAAACTTGATAAAAATTAAAAATAACCTAGATTAATCAGGTCCATATTTTATAAACTTTCAATATTAATTATATAAATTTGTACTTACTTTAACATCTATACATAAATTTTATTGCAAAAAATTTCAATACATGATTACTTAAAGTAAGGCCATTATTGCTTTCTTCCCATATCCTCTTTCAATATTTTTTCTTTTTATGAAATTTTTTGAAAGATAGTTTTTGGGTCTCTTAAATTTGGCTTCATGAAGCCATGGCTGAGGGAGATCGATGAGGATGATGGCAAGGATGAGAGTGACGATGATGACCTACAAGCTTTATTAAATGGTGAAGGGAATCGACCTATAGAGCTAATAAGATTCTTCACTTGAAGTTCATATGTTCTTTGATAAATTGGAGTTCATGCATTTATTAAACAGTTATGGATGGCGGTTGAGATTTTTAAAGACGATCAACAACAAAAAGTTCTCAACAGAACCTTCTTTCTTAGGTCTGCTTTGTGTTTTCTTAGTCATCAATTATTATATCGATAAATTTTTTTTAGGGGAAATTATGCAATTGGTGTAAGTTTCAAATGTGAAGTTTAATGAAAAGAAGTTTCTATAAAAAATATTAAGGCTATTATTAATGGACACTATATTGAAGCTGAATGTTATGATTATATATAGTATATATAATAAGCCTATCAAACTTTTTACTATACCGGAAAGTTGCATGCAAAGCTTTGAGCCTAACAATTTACATGGTGACCAAAAGATAGTAGTATTTTTTAATTTCAAGAGTACTGGTAGATTACCTACTTCATTAACATATATATTGTTACATTTTATTTATACTTAAAAATATTATAATTTATTTATTTAAAAATCGTGATTATTTGATAAAAATATTTATCTAAATTATTTGTATTAGAAACGATTAAAACACCTATACGTGTATATATATATATATATGTTTTTTGTAAAATACATTTAAATATATATAAATTAAAATAATTAATTAAAAATTACATGATGAATTAATGTAGCTTTTATAAAGGAGTAGATGATTAATTTGCGTTTTATATATAAGTAATTCAAGGTCGAACAGACAACGAAGTTAAGGTTAATATGCAAAAAAGGACTGCTTACTTTACAAGAATAGCATGGAATTCAATCACCCGTTTCTATTTCGACCGGTTAGATACGTACAGAACTTTTAATCAGACCTGCAGAAAAGAGAAAATATATATATAATTAAGTTGAGAAATTTAGGAAAATAACAAATTTAAATGATCTATGAGATACATTTATAAAGTTATATATATTATAAGGAACTAAATAAAGGAATCGATGGAGTTCAAGAAGATCAAGAGCATGCATGCAAAGTACCTGATTACTTCCTCTCTTTGTATTATTAGTTTCATGATTATATTGAACCCTGTTATGTCCAAAGCTCAAAGCTCACTTTTATAAGCACAAGAGAGGTTTAGAAAAAAGAGAACGACAGTATTATAAAATTAAAAATTAATTAGTATATTTATATTGATGTTGAATGATTTAAACTCTATCTGCCATTGGTTTAACATGCATGTGAAGAGGAAGTTTGACTCACGGGTGACACACTTATATGAGAGGAAATGGTGAATGTGCCTTTCCATACTTAACAACCTCCCATTGTTATTTTTTAAAACTTTCTCTTTCTTTCTTTTCATTTCTTTTTACTACATTAATTAATAAGCTATAAATACCTGCATAGGAACATGTTATATTCACGTCATTAAAACTTGTAATTATTGTAACGTTTTTTTTTCAATAACTAGAGATAAAAATTACACCCAAAACTTTAATTCAATTAATATCTTAACATAAAATGTATTTGTTATATTAACAATATAAAAAATGCATACTAAACACATGTATATAAAGTCTAAATCAAATTTCATAAAATTTTGGACAAAATTGTTTACTTATTTTAAAATAATGATTGAACTTATTCCTTTATTTACTCTCTCTATGTATATAATTTAGAGCTCTTATGATTTTTTTCAATTAAATAATACATTATTAGTATTTAAAATACTAAAAATTATCTTAAAAACTATTTAAAATATTAGTTGTAAACTTAATTTTTTAAATAATGAGTAACAATACTATGGTTTTAAATCAAATAAAATTTAATAGTAATTATTTTTATCATTTTAATAAATTAAATGGTATCTAAATTTATTAAGGACTCTTGTTTTTATTAAAATATTGGTATTTAAAATACTAGCAATTTATTATTTAAAATTTTAAATGTAACTTAGTTTTTTATAAAATAATAATATAAAATAATAACAATATATTATAATTTTAATAAATAAAACTTAATAGCTATTGATTTTAACATTTTAATAAATTATGTGTTATGCACGTATTTACGACTAATGTGTTTATATATATATATATATATGGAATTTTACTTGATGCATGATATTAATAACTTAATTAATAGTTTAATGTCAACGAATTATTTCTTAAATTTGTGTTGTGCATCTTTAATTAACGAGTAAATAGTATCTTAAAAGGATAAATGGTAAAAACAATATTAATTTAGCAAGTTAGCTCTCATTAACATAGCATATCTTATTAAACATGTACGTTTACAAAAATCAGTTATGTAAGTTGTGCCATATAGTTCGAGTTACACTATGCATATTGTGGTTTAATACATTGTTTTAATGGTAAGATTTATTTTTTCTATTATAAACCACCGTTCAAATCACACAAAAAATATCATTTTATCTAAAAAATACATCATGCATATTCATATTGTGTTTGTGCTTTTTTATTCAAACAAAATAAACCTCACATATAGGACAGAACCAATATTTTTTTCCGATATGGTTGATGTTAAAAATTGTTAGAAAACTAACTCCACAAAGTTTAAGTTATTACGAGAATGATCAAAATTGATTTTACACATCTATTGCTCTCTCACAATGTTGATTATATAAACCATGTAGGCCAAATACTTATAATTCAATAATAAGGGTTATCGGAACTTGAACATAAAACCTCTAACTTTAATATCACTTTACAAGTTATTGGAAAACCAATTCTTCTAAAAACTTAAGATGTTGGAAAAATGATCAATAACTCTACACATTTATTAGTTGAAGTACTTCATAACTATTATACTTTAATTAAAGTAAATAATAAATTTGGCACGTTATTTTAGAAACATTAGTAAATTTATTCCCTTACGTTTCAAATTCGTTAAAGTGATCCAAAATTTTAAAAATACTAATAAATTTGGTCCAAATCACCAAATTTATAACATCATTTCCATAACTTAAACCTAAAATTGTCCATCATATTTATAATTTTAAAAGTTTTTGATCAAATACGAATTGTGTTCAATAAATACACAAGTATACATATCGTAACAAGTAATATAATGATAAGAAAATATTATTTCTATGAAAATTATGTTATTATAAACTAATTTTTAAAACAAAAAATAATTTTTTTTAGTGATTTTATACTTTAAGAAAACAAATTTAAAATAAATAAAAATAATTAATTAAATCAGATTTAGTAACTAAGAAGATATAAGAGAATATATCTAGAAATACTTAATCTCCCAATTTTCTAAACATGTGAATCACTAAAATCCTCCCAATATAATTATAAATAAATTACATGATTAATTGAATCTAACCTAACATGTACTTCTCTCTAAAGTAAACTACATACTATATAGTAATTAACTTGATCACACTCTCATGTTAATTAAATTCCATACTATTCATTAAGTTCATCAATTATGGATCATATATATAAGAATAATACATCTATACTTAGAAAGTATGCATTTTATTTAATTAAGACAAATAATTAAATAATTCTCTCAAATCTATTTAATTACCTGTATAGATTAATTGTTGGCCAAATAATTTATAGCATAAAAATAAGATTAAATAACACAATTAAATTAAAATCATAATTGGGGTAAAATATTATATCATTACATATTGAACATTGAGTTCATAAGATCCCTAGATTAATAAGTAACTAAACAAAATTTTGTTTATAAAACTCATATTTTTCATAAAGAAACATATAAAAATTGATAAAGAAAGGAGTAGAAGAATAAATATAATCAATCTCTTGAATTGTAATACCAATCTCCTCTTGAATCTCTACCAAAATTGTAACTCCTTTTAATTTTTTTTTTGTATTTTTCTCTATTTTTAGCTCCAAAACTTGATAATTAAAAATAATCTTAATTACGATTCACTAGGGTTTATTGGATGATTAAGAGGTTAAATATAGCTTAAGTGGAATCTGGATCGTCAGATCAGCTTCAGATCAAAGGTTGAGATCAAAACAAGTAAAATTAACAACGTTAGCCAATAATAGTGTGACATATGGCACATGTAATTTACTAGGTTAATTATAGCACGATGCGTTACAAGGGAAGACTGGTCTGGTCAACACATACTGAGTCAGCACCATGCAGTGCAACATGATTTGCAATAATGGATGGCGTGGTGCACATGAGGAATGACTAGACGAATTAGGTGAAGAAATGTGGCAAGCGCGTTGATTAAGCAGGATGATGTTGGGATGAACATCGTGTTGACACGTGGCATAGCGCTGCCTCACACTACATAAGCGATGATATGTGATTGGTCATCTTTGCTGGCATGAAATCCATATAGCTTGGCTAGTCAGATCATATGCTTACGTGGCATACATGTGGTAGGTTCTGATTAGTCCTACATTAAAAATTCATAAAAAGTCCAAAAAAATTCAAAAAAATTTAAAAATTATATTTTCACCCCTTTTTACTATGAAGTTTATATTTTAATATTTTTAACCCTAAAAATACTAATTATTAAATAAAACAAACATATATTAATTGAAAAAGTACATTGATAAGTCTACCTTTTTAGAGTCATCACACCTCCAAACTTAATCTTTATTTGTCCTCAAGTAAAGCCATATCTAACTAAATAAAATGATATGAGTAGTATATTCATAAATATATATCTATTAGTACATGCATATTTAGCGAAAACTATCACTCTTAAAATTTGTACAATTTTATGACAAAGAGGTTCACATATTCAACAATCAACATTCCATCAATACAAGGATATGCAAGATTTTTGATGAATTGAGTCGTGTGTGTATAGGGCACATAATATCATCCAATGCATTGATGAAATCAACCTATATGAGCATGCTTATCAATTCAATCTTAGAACAAGTCTCATAAGTCTATTTTTCACATCCATCTCCACTAATAGAAATATATACTTAGATAAAAATCAATAAGGACTTTACATGCTTGTAATGTAAGGCTTAGGTAGGGGTCGATAAATGAAGACATTTAGGCTCTTTTCACACCTGAGCTTTCTTTTTATTCATTATGCACTTTTTAATTACAATTGAGCTTTTACTTGATATTTTAGTGTACCCTCTCTTATCAATCTTTTCATATTCTATTATTCCACATCTCTTTTTTGTAACTTCACAACATCCCAAACTTATTTTCAATTTTATTTTATTTTTCTTTAGAGGGATAATTATATTGTGAGTTTTTCTTCTTCTTTTTTCATAGGGTGCATTACATTTCACCTCACTCTATAGCATAACACAAGATTGCATTTTTTTTCTTTTTACACAAACTAATGGTGCAAGGGTAACGGTAATGGTTATTGGTTAGGAATATAATCTGGCTTAAGATATGAAAGGTTCTTTATTAGACTCAAATGTGTGGCTAAATATATAATAATGGTTAGCTTGAAAGGCTCAGTCGATCCAAATAAGGCCTAAACCATTTCTCTTTCTAAATAGTATTCAAGATTTTTCCTCAAGGGATGATCAAATAGATTCTAGAACATGATAGATCTCATCAAATTTCATAACTCATTACAAATTTTCTCTCAATAAGAACACAAAAATTAACCATGAACATGTGCATAAAAATTTGAATCAATTAAATCAAAACTAACAATCATATCATATGATTAATGTAAGTATCTTAACAAGCATGTTACATTCCTTATCCTAGTCATGATAACCAATTTTTATCATTGAGTTCATATGTTTCACATCAAGCATGCATGCATTTAGTTTCCATATATTTATCAATTTCTACCCAAATCATGATTGAAAACATCCTAAAAATAAAAAATTCTCTAAAAATTTAAAATGCATACTAAATACTAAAGTAGAGAATGAAATTTCCTCTCCTAAACTTAAATTGCATATTGTACCCAATGTGCACATATAAATATGAAAATGTAAAAGGAAAGAAAACTACCTTAGTCTTGGCACATTACATCTATCATTGGAACTTCTTAATCTTGTTACGCTATTTCTCTCCATATTTATTCACCTATAAAATAAAAACAATGAAAATATAAGTAAAATAGGGTTGGGTTACCTCCCAACCAGCGTTACGTTTAACGTCCTTGACTAGACAATCATATTAAGTCCTAAGGTACATCCATCTTTGTCCATTTACTTTTGAGTTTGATCAGAAATAGTTTGAATCTTGATTTATTCAATAATACTTTGTTTCAGTTTGGAAACACGGTGCTCAATTCTTTTATCATGCCATTTTTTTCTTTTTGAAATTTTTGGCATTCTTATAAGCACTCCACTGTAACTCATCTAATTTATGTATTTCCAACATCTTTTTTACCTCTCTATAAGACTCTTTCACTTGACCACTTGACTAGAGATGAGAGGGTAAAAATGTGAGGTGTAAACTTGGTGGCCCTTCAATTGATGGTTTGAGCTTAGATCCTATATCAAAATTTTCCATAAATGCATTTGATATACACATGAGAGGCGTTTCCTCCAAAAAGTTCACACAATTCACACCATCAACCTTTGATTCCATACTTTCAAAGTTAAAACAAGTTGAGTTATTTTCTGGTGAGTTTATGTCCTTATTCATAGTATCATGTGTAATAGTCTTAAGTGTGGTCAAATCAATAGAGTCTTTTAAGTTTTCCCCACTATTAGTAACATTTATCCTTAAGCATTCATTAGCATTATCAATAAAAGTGGGTTTAGGTATTTTAAAAAATTTAAAAATTACTTGTTCATCTTGCACTCTCATTATAAGCTCATGCTTTTGTATATCAATAAGCGCTTTTCTAGTTGCTAAGAATGGATGACCAAGTATGATAGAAATGTTACAGTCCTCTTCCATGTCTAATATAATGAAATCTATTGGAAATGTGAACTTGTCTACTTTTACTAGCACATCTTGTAACACACCCTGAGGTCTCTTAATTGATTATATGCCATTTGCAATGTTACTGAAGTGGATTTGGCTTTACCAACCCCCAATATCTGGAAGATCGATAATGACATAAGATTAATGCTTGAACCTAAGTCATATAATGCTTTCTCAAAGTAGATGTTCCCAATTGTACAAGGAATGTCAAAACTACTTGAATCTTTCAATTTTTGGGGTAGTTTTCTGGCAAGGATGGCATTATAACCTTCAATCAAGGTTATTATTTCATTATCTCTAAACTCATTTTCTTAGACAGTATGTCCTTCATAATTTTTGCATAAGAAGGCATATGTTCAAGTGCATCTATAAATGATATGCTTATGTGTAGTTTCTTGAAGACTACTAGGAATTTTGAAAACTACGTTTCTGACTGTTGTTTTTGCAGTCTTTAAGGAAAAGGAATAGTGGGTTTGTAGAGGTTGTTCTTTTTTGGTTGAATTATTTCCTTTACATTACTATCTTTCTCCACTAATTCCTTCTCATTGATGAGTGTTCAAAAAGTACTAAAATTACCATGATTTTATGCACGTTAATTGATTAAAAAGATATATATTTATATGATTTTATCATATATTTATATAAATCTATCTTTTCGAAATCATAGGTATTTTTATTTTTTTTTCAGATATTTTCGCTTAAAAACGTAACTTAAAGACTCAAAGAAAAATATCAGAGACAATACATCACAAATATATTCATAAAGTAAATGAGGAAAAGTCAAGAAAAGATGGAAAAATTGGATAAAATGGGTCAAAAATGTCAAATAGGAGGAAATCACGCACGTAGCCGCCCAATCGCGTCGAGCAATGCGCGCACATCGCTCAGTCCATACACACATGCGCCCATCAGCGCCTGGTCCATGTACGCTGCATCGCCCAGTCCGTGCGTGCCTACTCTCCATTATGCGTGCCCATCTGTGCCCAACCACGTGCGCCTCTGCTCCATCCTGCGCACACCGCCTCCCATCTGCGCTCCATTTCGCGCGCGCTGCCACGCCTCATCTACCATGATGTCATCATTCACTACTCAGCGTTTTCTCCATTTTTAATCATTTTCTACCCACTTTCTCTTCCTCTCCTCACCTATAAATACCCTCATTCTCTACACCTCAAAACATCTCAAATCATCTTCTTCTCTCTTTCTTTCTCTCCATTTCTTAATTTTTAGTTTGTTCTTAGTTAGTTTTTCTCAGTTTTACAGGAGTTCTCTTTTCGAGAAGAACTAATTATGTTTTTGTAATTTATTTGCTTTTTGATTCAATAAATGGAAATGCTAATTCCGTTTGAAGGTTTTCTAGCAATATGAATAACATCAAAGTACTATAAGGATTTTATTTTCTTTACACTTATTTTTTATGCTTTATTCTTATATGTTATATTTAATTTGTCTACGATTAAATTTAACTTTGCTGGCTGTTTGTAAATATGATATAATAATAACGTTGTTATGCTTGCGAAATATTAAATAGGTAAAAATCTCTAAAATGAATTGATTTAGTTATTATATGAGTAAGCATAATTAACTTAGTTATTATATCTATAAATACTCCACTATTATAAATGATAAAATTTGCATAAATGTTTATTGAATCCATATCTAGGTTTATTTTTTTATTATTAGATTAGAAACACAAAAACCCAAAATATTGTGATAGGATGTTTAAAATTTAATTTGGTTTTTAAAAGTTTGTATAATAAATTAAAAACCATATATATTCCTTCCTTAGATCGACCTTGGGAGTATACTTATCATTTTTTATAAAATGATTCGTGCACTTGCGAGAGTTTTATAAATATAAAACCAAAGTATTGGTAGGATCAGCGATGCCAGTTTTGCTCGTCACCCATCCTTTTTAATTTCCCATTCCTTATCTTTTTGAGTCCCATTTTCCTCCTCATCCTTTTGAGTCTTATTTTCCTTTTAATCCTTTTAAGTCACATGCTTATCCTCTATATTTTTACCACTCCTCAAGTATATGGAATTGAAATGCTCCTCACCATCTCTTATTAGGTTTACAATTATGTCACTTTGAAGGTTACCTTGAGGCCTTTGACTTATGGCCTGAGAAATTTTTCCCATTTGGTTATCTAAATTCCAAATTAAAGCCTCTTGAGCGAACACTTTTGTATTTATTGATTGGATGAAGTCCTTCATCTTCCCCATTAAAAGCATTTATATTGTCCTTAGTAGGTGACTTGTTTTCTTGGGCTTGTGATTATTGTGGTTATTGGAAACCAGGTGGTGGAAATGATTCACCGTTGAATAGATTACTACCCTGATTGCTGGTATTTCAAGAGAAATTTAGATGTTTTCTCCACCATAGGTTATATGTGTTTGAGTATGGATTATTTTTTGGTTTACATTACCCACATAGAATGTTGATTTAGTATTATTTGGACAATTATCAAACAAATAAGCTCCTCCACAAAACATACAAGACACCTCTGAATCTTGGATCTGGTTTATACTCACTGGCGAGTTTCAAGCCTTCAAAATATTTACCAAAGATGACACTGGAGTTGTAAGTGTCATGATATCATTTACCTTATAGACTCCGGCTACTCTTCTTATAGCTGTCATTTTGTCTATTGACCATTAATAATGATTGCTAGCCATTTTTTCAAGTAAATCATAAGCTTGATTGTAATATTTGGCTAGTAGAGCTCTATTAGTGGATGTATCAATAATAGTTCTTGTTTAAACATTGAGACTATTGTAGAAAGTTTCATTTGGATCCAATAAGAGATACCATGGTGAGGACACTTCCTTAACAATTCTTCAAATATTTCCATGCTTCATATAAAGATTCTCCTTCATATTGTTGGTAGGAGATAATGTTATTCCTATGCTTGACATTCTTTGTTGGTGGGAAATATTTCATCAAGAATTTCTCCGCCAAATCAATCATCCAAGTTGTAATGTAATCAATTGGCAAAGAGTTTATCCAAACTCGAACATGGTCTAATAAAGAGTAAGGGAATAATCTAAGCTTAAATGACTCCTCGATGACACCACTTAATTTAAATGAATCTATAGCTTCAATAAACAATCTGAGATGAAGATGAGGATCCTCTATTGGTAATTTGCTAAATTTTCCAACTATTTATAGTATTTGAAACATCACTGGTTTTAGTTCAAACTAATTAGCTTGAATGTTTGGCCTTGTAATACTTAGATTCATCCCTTCGAAAGTAGGTATTGCATATTCATTTATACCTTTATCCTTATCATCTATAAAAAAAATATATGATTGTTCAAATATAGCTCATTATTATTTATTTATAATGGATTAGCCATTTTTTCACTAGGGTGGCAATTTGTTGCTTTTTATTGATCTCAAAGTATGCTTAATTTCGAGATCTAAAGGGAAAATTTCTCCCTTACAAACTTTGCTCATGCAATAGACTCAAATTTGTTTCTACTAAAGAAGATGTTTAAATTAAAAATAAATAAATAAATTAAAATTAAGAAAAAAAACTAAAATAAAATAAAAAAGATAATTTCTAATATTTATAATCCTTGACAACGGTACCAAAAACTTGATCGAATATGAATTGTATTCAATGAATACACAAGTATACGTATCGCAACAAATAATATAATGATAAGAAAATATCGTTATCATAGAGATTATGTTATTAGAAACTAATTGTTTTAAAAAAATATCAATTTTTTAGTGTTTTTATGTTTTAAGAAAGCAAAATTAAAATAACTTAAAATAAATAATAATAATTAATTAAATCAGATTTGTTAACTAAGAAGATATATGAGAAAATATCTAAGAATACTTAAACCCCTAATTTTTTAAATATGTGAATTACTAACATCCCCCCTAATATAATTATCAATCAATTATATGATCCTTTGAATCTAAGTTAGCTTGTATTCCTCTCTCAAGTAAACTATACATCGTATAGTAATTAACTTAATCACACTCGCATGTCAATTAAATTGCATATTACTCATTATGTTCATCGATTATGGATCACATACATAATAATCATATATCTATATCTAGAAACTATGTATGCTATTTAATCAAGACAAACAATTAAATAATTATCTTAAATCTATTTAATTGTCAAGATAATTATTTAATTGTCTCCATAGATTAATTGTTGGCCAAATAATTTATAGCATAAAAATCAAATTAAAAAATGTAATTAAATTAAAATCATAATTGGGGTAAAATATTAGATCATCACATGTTGAACATTGGGTTCATAAGATTTTTAGATTAATAAATTAACCAAACATAATTTTTTTTATAAAACTCATATTTTTCATAAAGAAACACATAAAAATTGATAAAGAAAAGAGTAGAAGAAGAAATACAATCAATCTCTTAAATTGTAATACCAATCTCCTCTTGAATGTCCACCAAAATTGTATCTTCTTTTAATTGTTTTCTATTTTTTTCTCTTCTTAGCTCCAAAACTTGATAAAAATAATCTTAATTATGACTCATTAGAGTTTATGGGGTGATTAGGGGGTTAAATATAGCTCAAGTAAAATCTAGACCGTTAGATTAGCTTCAGATCAAAGACTGAGTTCACAACAAGAAAAATTAATAACGCCAGCCAATTATACCGTGACACATGGTACACATAATTTACTATGCAAATCAAAGCACGACACGTGGTAAGGGAAAATGGTCTGGTCAATGAATGTTGAGTCAGCTCCACATAGTGCAACGTGATTCGCTTTAACGGATGACATGGTGCATGGGTTGAACGATTGGACCAATCTGGTGAAGATGCGTGACTAGCGTATTGACCAAGCGTGTTGAATTCGGGATGAACACTGTGCTAACACGTGATGTAACGTTGCATCACATTGCACACGTTGCGATCTACGATTGGTCATTTTTCCTGATGTGGTGATTGCATGGCTTGCTTAGTAAGCTCATATGCTTACTTGGCATACACGTGGCAGTTTCTGATTGGTCGTACCTTTAAAATTCATAAGAATTCTTTAATAATTTTGAAAAGTTTCAAATATTTTATTCACCTGTTTTTACTATAAATTTCATATTTTAATATTTTAAACATAAAAAATACTAATTATTGCATAAAACATGTAAATATTAAGTAAAAAAGTATACTAATGACTCTAACTTCATAGAATAATCAGTATTCTAATTGATTTTATTATAATTAGCAATTTGATGTTAAATTTTGTAAATAAAACTACTATATTTTTACCAAAATAAACAAGTTGGTCTTATAATTACACTATTTATTTAATATTTATATGTAGCTATTATATTTATGGATTATATATACTTGATCATTATTCTCTTTTGAACTTAAAAATATAAATTTTTATGAATCTTTTACTAACTTAAAGAATGTTTAATTCTAATTTGACCAATCATTGTCTTGTGTAGCCCCGTAAATATTTTAAGAGAAATTGACTACATGTAATATGTATTTGCAACAAATAATAAATGATATGTGATACATACCATTTGATGCTTACTTATGTATTGTAGCTTGAATTTAATTCTTTTTATAAAAGATTCAAATACAATTTTATCAATTATATATGTCTTATAGTCAAAGTTAATTAGTACATTAAAAACTAATTTAGCAATAAAAGCATTACTACTAAAATTAAAATGATAATTAAATGTATTATTAGTCTTAATACTGTTGAACTTTATTAGTCTTAATACTATTAAACTCTATCCAATGTTATCCTTATATAAAAAGTATTTATTCAATTATGCTTGTGTTGTTGTTTTATGTGCAAAACATAAAGTATGTACTATTTTACTATCATTTTGTCTTCCTCTATGTAAAGTTAATTACTGACGATTCAGTATTATACACCTGACAAAGTTAAAATGTTTTTTATGTTTACATGTTATGTACACCACTAGGAGTTAAGAGCATGTAGTTAACATGTGAGTTGTGTTTATACATTAGGTTGTTTTTGTTGTTCATGGGTATCTGTGAAAAACTATTTCGTAAATTTTTCAAACAAAATTGCTAGTTTTTGAAACTCACCAAGTGCTCACCAAGGTGGTAGGTGAGGTAGTCAATAAAAGGCTAGTTAAGTATTGTGGCTATTATCCTCACCATAGTTACTATTACCCTAGTTGAGATGGTTGTCAAAGCCTTTTTTTTAAATAATTTCCCGTTTAGAATTTATAAATTAATTAAAAAAATGAAAAAACTCTTGCAATTTAAAAATTTAGAATTTTCAATAAAAAATTGCTTTCAACATTCTGTATCATAAATAATTGGAGTGATTTTTAGTATCGGTGATTTCTTGAGTGGTTTTGAAAATTGTTTTTTGCCCTTACCTTAGTTTATCATAAATACTAACCTGTTGGTCATTGTGTCACATCATATGATGGTGGGGTTTCAAAAGAGAGTCGAATTGGGTCATCAAATCGTAATTGTTATGCAGATAATAGTTGATGCAACTTAGGCTTATTTGAATATGATTATCAACTGATAAATGTATTAGTGATTACTATCTTTAGGTTATGAAGTGATGATTTACTTTATATAGTAAATTTTTTACTATCAAGTGGTTACCTTATGCGACCGTGGATGTTATCACATAGGTTTAAATCTATGTGGTTTTATCACGTTATATTATTATTTTTGGTTATGCCACGTAACGTGGGTACAATTAAGATTACATCAATATATTACTACATAAGAGGATGTAATTGTAATAAAAAAGTCTTTTCTTCTTTATTGCTTTCTGTTGTATTGCATACTATTTTTCCCTATCTATCATTCTATTACTATTAATAGGATACCATATGCCTTTGCCATGATGTATTCTAACTACTAAAATGTTTGCTTGTGTTTTTTAATTTATCTAGCTATTTTTTTTCTTTGTCTAGCTGTGTTATGTTATTATTTACCTATTTCCATTATTCGTAAGATTGAGTTGAGTCATAATGAGTCGGTATCTCCTTGTACATTTTTCATTTCGGGCGATATTGTTTAATTTTTTTACTTTAATTACACGTACTATTATTATTCTAAATAATAAATATAAAAGAAAAAATAGATAAGGTATTTTACGTTATTTAAGATTTATTCTATAAATAAGACTAAAATAACAATTATCTTTATTTCGCTCTTATAATCTTATCTTATGGCTTTCAAAACTTTTTTCTTCTCTTTATTTACCGGTTCTTTATTGTTTTCATATTTTAAATACATAATTATCATAAAAGGAAGAAAAATCAATATTCATCTTTTTTTTAAAAGTTTCTACTCATAATAATTCATGGATAATTTACATTACTTTAAATATTTAAATATTTGAGTAAATAATTATTTTTTAGTAAATAAATTTAATCTCTTTTATTTATCTCCAAATTTTCTTAAATATTTATGATAATTCTATTGACTTTTAAACATTTTCCTATGTTTATGTATAGTACTTTTTGTTTTATTATTCTTATTTTACTAGTCTTGAATAAGACTTTTACAAACACTATAATTCTTATTATTTTTAGTATTATATGTGATATGTTTAATTTATTTTAATAATTTTGTCACTATTTTCCCAACTTACTAAACATTTACGCCTAAATTTGTGATCCTAATTTATAGAAATAAAATAATGTGAACATTAATCAATAACATTATTAGCAAATGTTTTGTTTTTTCTTATATTTCAAATATATCTCCTTTGCATTTTATTGTTGTGTATAAAGTAAATATGGAAAAAAATATAGATTTTGTTAGATTGTTGTAAATAAGTTAATTATGCATAAATTACTAATGAATAACTATGTGATTGTATTTAATTTTAATTTCTTTGATTATAAATTTATGTAAGAATTATAATCTCTAATTCATTTCATTAGAAATGTTTATTTTTAAAAGTTACGGATTATATAGGTATATAATAGTTAAAAGTATGTTATGTCATTTTTTAAAAAAAATATGTTTCATTGTTAAATTTTTTATTAAATTAACATCTTTAATTATTAGTCAACTAATAAAGAAATAATAAAAACAAATGATAATAATACATTAAGCAAATAAAATAATATTTTCTATAATTCAAGAATAACTTAAAACGGATGTTTTTATTTTATTTTCATTTAGAGCCTAAAAACCTAAAGATGCATCATCAAAGAGAGTCAAAAATATATATACTTTCTCTTCACATGAATTTTTTAAAATTATTTTTATGAAAATAAAGTTAAGAAAATTTTATTAGATTGGCATGTTTAATGTTCTTTTAATTTTGTTAAATTTTTTTTATAATAATAATGCATCCTTATGTATTCTAGTGTGAATAGATTTTTATTATGATATATTTTTTTTTATCTCAATATGCTTCGAATATTTGTTTTACTAGTATTAATATTTATTAATATTAAATATATCATATGTTATGGTTCTACCTAACATCTTCTTGTCATTTTCCAGTTATATAGTTGATTGGGATTCTTAATTGTGCTGATGGTTCCCACGTGGCTTGCATTGAATCGCACGAGCATCTAGGATGCCCGGCGTCTGATCCCTCTAACAGAGAGTACAAGAGGTTGTTATCTCACTTTTTCGTATGTTTGAGTAAAGAAGTTTAGAGGTTGAAGTATTAGGGAGGAAAGGCTGATGGCTAGATAATCCAATGATTAAGAGACGAGGTCTTCATTGTTAGAGTCTCAATTCAATTCAGAAACGTTCATAAAATTATATGAACTTATAATTTAAATGTTACGGAAACAAAATTGGATTGAAAACATACCTCCTGCCATTGATCAAATTTCAGCACTTATACGGGAATTCCAATAGATTTTTTCGACGCTTTCACCGCTTTCTCATCATTCTCCGTATTGATGGTGTTCATACAGAATTGTTATGGATTTAATAGTGAGAGGACCTCTTTATTAAGGTTCTTCCATCAAGAACCTCGTTCGGCTGAATCGAATGACGTGCAGTTTTACGAAACCGAACCGTCACCACGGTCACTAACGTTGCACCTTTGATTTACATTCTCCCACTTGGTGCAAACGTTAATCGAAATTCTCTTGAGTAACAAAACACATGAATCATAGCGATAAGTCCCCAGAGTCGAAAGTATTATCTTCCATGTATTACAATGTATTTAGTTTCTCAAGTACTATACTTTATGTGGTAACTAAACTTAATGAATAAATCCTATATTTATTCTTGGTTCAATAAAATATATATTTTCTCAAATAAATTAAGGTGCACATGAATATGAGAAAATATCACAATGTATAAGAGTTTCATTAATTAATTGTATATATACATTTACAAAGTGGAACCAATTCCCATTTTCTCTACATGATCCTTGAATTTCATTGGTGGCATGCCTTTAGTCAAAGGATCAGCAATCATCAACTCAGTGCTTACGTGCTCAATGACCACTTTCTTTTCCTTAACACGTTCTCTTACGGCCAAGTACTTACCGTCGATGTGCTTACTACGACTACCACTTTTGTTTGTTCTTAGCCATAAATACAAGAATTGTAGTTATCACAAGATAATCTTAATGGCTCAGAAATAGAGTCAACTACTCTAAGCCCTAAATGAAACTTCTTTAACCATACACCATGCGATGTGACCTCAAAACATGATACGAACTCGGCCATAGCTGAAGTAGCGTAATGACTGCTTTCGCACTCCTTCAAGACAACACCTAGCATGAAAAATGTAACAGATGTTGATTTTCGTGAATCAAAATCACAAGAAAGTCCTGTATCGGAAGAGCCAATTACTTCAAGTTCATCGGATTCGTCTATACGAGCATATAATCCTTGGTTCCTTGTAGGTACCTCATCACTTTCTTTGCGACTTTCCAATGGTCAACACCTAGATTACTCGATATCTCCCTAGCATCCAACAACAACAATGCAATGTTAGGTGCAGACTGTTAGCATACATTAGGCTTCAACAACAAGCATATGGAATGGTTTTCATCTCCTGTTCTCTTTCAAAATCATTCTTTGGTCATTTGTCCAAATTGAACTTATCACCCTTCACAATGGGAGCAACACTTGGTGAACAATCTTTCATTTGAAATCTCTCCAAAACTTTATTGATATAGGTTTTCTGAGACAAACCCAAGATGCCTCGAAGTCTATCTCTATGGATATTAATGCTAATTACATAAGACACCTTACCCATATCTTTCATATCAAAATTTTTAGAGGAATTATTTTACCTCGTGTAGCAAACCCTTATCATTGGTTACAAGTAAAATATCATCCACGTATAAAATCAAAAAACATATCTTACTTCCACTAACCTTCTGGTATATACATTGATCCATGACATTCTCTTCAAAACCAAATGAAGTGATGACGTTATGGAATTTCAAATACCATTGACGGAGGCTTGCTTTAATCCATATATGGATTTATTAAGCTTACAAACCAAATGCTCACCATCACTAGAGAAGAATCCTTCGTGTTGTTTCATATAAACCTCTTCCTCTAGGTTACCATTAAGGAAAGCCGTTTTCACATCCATTTGTTGCAAATCCAAATCAAAACGGGCAACCAATGCCATGACCACACGGCTTAATCTTCTTAGATACAGGAGAAAATGTCTCCGTCGTAGTCGATTCCTTCCTTTTGAGTGAATCCTTTGGCAACGAGTCTTGCTCTTATATCTCTCAATGTTGCCTTCGTGAGTCTTTCTTTGTTTTGAAGACCCATTTACATCCAATGGCTTTCACACCATCAGCAACTTGACGAGATCCCAGACTCTAGATGCCATAGAATCCATCTCTTCTTTCATGGCATTGTACCATAAGTTCGAAACCTCGTAACTCATGGCGTGTGAAAACGTCTCAGATCATTTTCGGCTCCAACATTATAGTCACATTCTTCAGAGATACACAACATAATCATTATGAATCGTCGATTTCCTTACTACTCTAGTAGATCTTCTTATCGTTGCATCAACATTCTCCCGAGGAGCAGATCATGTTGTTCAACTAGTTGTTCAATGGCTTGTAGGCATCCTGACTGAACTTCAACATCTACTGGATCAGGATAAACAACTTGTGGTACTTCTAAGAATAGTTCTTCAACACGCATTTGTACTCGAGGCGTGTTGTTAACAATAATGATCAGTCCATTACTTGAAGCGGTACATTGAGCATCTGAATGATCTTTCTCAGAACCAATGCCCTGGGATTGATCGCTCCCACTAATCAAGTAATTCTCAAGAAATTTTGCATTTCTTGATTCCACAAATCTAGTGTTGTGAGATGGACAATAAAATCTATAACCTTTAGACCGTTCGGCATATCCAAAGAAATACCCACTAATGGTCCTTTGGTCCAGTGTTTTCTCTTGTGGATTATAAATCCTCACTTCAGATGGGCATCCCCAAACGCGCATATGTTGCAAACTCGGTTTCCAACCTTTCCACAATACAAATGGTGTCTTTGAGATAGCCTTGGTTGGAACTCGGTTTAATATATACACAACTGTCTTTAAAGCTTCAATCCATAAGGATTTAGGAAGATTGGAGTTGCTAAGCATACTCCGCACCATGTCCAATAGTGTTCGGTTTCTTCTTTCTACTACACCATTTCGTCCGTGAACGCATAGTGTATTGGGCAACTATCCCATTGTTCTTGAAGAAACTTAGCAAACTGACCAGCGCTTGTCCATTCTCGTTGTATCTACCATAATATTCACCACCTCTATCTCATCTCACGATCTTTATTTGCTTTTTTCCACATTGTTTCTCTTACTTCAACCTTAAAGCTTTTGAAGGCATCCAATGCTGCCTTTATTACGAAGCATATGAGATACATATATCGAGAAAATCATCAATAAAGGTGATAAAATATTTCGACTCAATGTCCACGTATCGGACAACATATATCGATATGTATGATTTCTAATATGTTTGAACTCCTATTGGCACCTTTCTTTGACTTGTTGAGTCCGCTTTCCAATGCACCACATGTCTCAAAAATCAAGAAAATCTAGAGAATTCAAGTACCCCATCTTTCACTAATCTTTTAATTCTTTCTATGGAGATATGTCCTAATCTCCTATGCCATAACGTAGAAGAGTCATCACAATAATACACCTTTTAGTGCCACTTGAACATGCATAGCGTTATGAGTGGCATTATTTCGTAAATTAATGCAGAAAGACCATCGACAAAAATACCATTCCCAACACGATTAGATTTATTAAATAAATTGAAAGATGTTTCTAAAAGTGAAAGGAATAACCATAAGGTACAAGTCTTGAAATTGAAATCAAGTTTCTAGAGAAACTTGGAACATAAAAGGTCTTTTCTAATTTTAAATAAAACCACTACTTAAAATCAAACTACGCCCCTACAGCCTCCACACGTGAACCCATCTTGTTACTCTGATAAGATGTATTGCTCACTTCCCACTGCTTCCTTAGATTTTTGCATACCCCGTAAGTGAGGTTTGCAACATGGATTGTAGATCCGTAATCAATCCACCAGGTGTTAATATTAATATTAACCATATTAGATTCATAACAAACAAACGAGGTTGGATTACCTTTATTCTCAAGCCATTTCTCGAATCGACAATCCTTCTTCGTTGTCCCTTCTTTTACAAAAGAAACACTTGGATTCTTTCAATATCAAACCGAGGTGGAATTATTCCCTTTCCTTTACGCTTGTATTGAGATTTTCCTTTCCTGCGTTGTAGCCAACATTGCACTTTCACCAAATTCCATAACAAGCCTCCGTTCTCTTCAACACCGTCATTAGTTCATTGATTGACCATTTATCTTTATGTGTATTGTACGAGATTTTGAATGGCCGTCAGATCGCTGAGAGTGTTAAGGATATAGTGCACCAAGAAGGATTCCGACATCTCAACCTCGAGATGCTTAAGTTGAGCCGAACGTCCCTCATTTGTATAATGCGTCGCACAAGACACCTTTCACACTAGTGAGTCTTAAAGTTAAGAGAACTTCATAATAAGTGGTGCTTGCATAAAGCCTTATCTCGGTTACTTAATTGATCATCAATGGCCTTTATCAAGTCTTGAACATTGGTATCGATAAACGGAACCACGAATACCAAATAGAGATTTTAGTCTTAATGAACATCATACTAAGGCGATTAGATCGTTCTATTGTTCATAAAGCATGATATTCTCGAGTCTGGTTTCGAGTAATTTTAGATGGTTCGCTTTTCCTAATAGCATAATCAATATCCATCCACCCTAATTGAAGGAGAATTCTTTCCTTCCATATTTTATAGTTATCCCCTTTTCAGATCGGGAATATCACAAATGGGATATCGAAAAATTTACAGTTCGGGTGCAATTAAAGATTATATGCTTATTAAAATTTGAGGCCTAAACTATAGTCATTATTTACCAATGTAAATCATGAATAATATGAATCTAGTGACATAAAACTTGCCTGTGGGCTAAAGTTTTAATTCAATTAAATTCATCCTAACTTTACGATAAAACTATCAAATTATGTTCCTTTTCCTAATACTTTGGGTAAATTAGAAAATATAATTTGATATTATATCCCAATTAATCACACAAAAATATAATAAAAATTCCTGTGGGATAAGATTTATTATATCATATATGATTAATTACAATTAATATTTATTTTCTAAATGTGATCCTAAATAAACTTTATTATAGTTTTAATTAATTAAAGATGTCAGATACTCCCTAATTAATCAAACTATATGAATCACTTAAATTCTTATGCTCAATTATTGCATAAAACCATAAACAATATTAATTTAATATCAAATGTACAAATATTATTTATCTTAAATTGCATATATGACAATAAATTATACAAGCAAAATTAAATAATATAAGCACTAATTAAATCAATAAGAGTCATTTAAAAAATTAATTTAATTATGCATAAATTATTTAACTAAATTTTATATGTATAATCAATTGCAAAATTTATACATATAAATACACAAAACAAATAATTTAAGTATAATGTATTTAAATAAAATTTTAATGTATCCAAAAATTATTTAAATAAATATAACATGTATAATAAATATTATACATATGATAAACATAAATTAAAATTATATTCGAAATTTATTTGTATTTTTTTTAAATCAAAATACAAATACATGTTTAAAATTAAGTCAGATACTATTTTTAATGAAAAAATAATTACAGCCTAGTGGAAAGTTTCATTTATTACCACCATTGAATTCTGGGTTCAATTCCCAGTTAAAGCATTGTTTTTGTTTAAAAATCAAACTCTGAATATATATAAATATAAGTTTGATACAAAATAACTCAAATATATGTTGCAGCTCACTGGATGAGATTATTAGAAATTTCCCACCAGATCCGTGTTCGAGTCCCCCAAGCAGCGTGTGTTTTAAATTTTTTTTTTTATAAACTTCATCTTCAACCTCTAGCCGGGTCAACTTGACCCGGTTTGACCTTAATGGATATCCGGCCGTATATTTCTATTCCGGCGATGAAATCCGGCGTTCTTTTTATCAAAATTTTCCGAATTCGATTTCCGAGTGATTCATGATATTAATTTGAAGTAAAAACATCATTTTAAATAAAAAGTTAATTAATGAAGAAAATAAATATCCACGGAAAATTGAATTTATTTTCTTCGTTGTTTTTCAAGTTTAATTTTACAGAATCATTCAAAAATCAATATTGAAACACTTTATAATTTCCATATGCATCAAAAACAATCAATATAAAAAACCCAAAATTTCAGTTCTCGTGAAACAAGAGAGCAAAACAGAGTTGTTTTCAAACGGCTCTGATACCAAATGTTAGAGTCTCAATTCAATCCAGAAACGTTCATAAAATCATATGAACTCATAATTTAAATGCTACGGAAACAAAATTGGATTGAAAACATACCTCCTGCCATTGATCAAATTTCAGCACTTACACGGGAATTCCAATGGATTTTCTGTTCGATGCTTTCACTGGTTTCTCATACTTATTCTCTGTGTATTGATGGTGTATCTGAATTGTTATGCAGTTAATAGTGAGAGGACCCGATACTTTATTAAGGTTCTTCCATCAAGAACCTCGTTCGATTTCGGAACCGACGTACGGTTCCGATGAAACCGAACCGTCACCACGGTTCACTAACGTTGCACCACTTTGATTTACATTCATGACTATCGAGGAAGCCATTCTGGGGTCCTCATCATAGGCACATGCGAGGGAAGCACAAACAATGAGTCCCCCTACTTTGTGAGTTTTTTTGGTCATTCATAGACTCTCGAAGTACGTAGTTTCACAAGTCTTCATTGGTTACTTTTTATCTCATGCTTTCAACTGCTTAATATTGATGGGACGTGACAATTTTCTTCTCAATGAAATCATGAAAAGTGTAAGCTCGGTTGGGGGCTTCGTAGCATGGGATATGGTTATTATTTCTTAAAGATCGTTGGGGAGGATTTAAGTATGTTGATTAACTGCCAGTGTTCACCCGTTGGATGGGAGAGATATGGGAGATCTGGTGCACTCACTTGGGTTGAGGTAAGTATAAAAATCCATTTTTCTCACTCATTTTTCTTATTTTCTATGAGTTTTAAAATTTAAACTTATCATTGTCATGAATGTTTTAAGTTTTCATTGCCTTTCTTTTCTGGTAAGTTTTTTGGTTGCTTGGGTCGTTGTCTTCTCTTTGATTTTTTAGGATTCTTACCTGGACGTTTATCTTCATATTTGTGTTTTTGGTTTCCTGATCTTCTTTCATTGTTCTTTGGTCACAATTGTGTCTATTTTTTTTTATCTCTTTTGGCATTCTCCATTTTTGCGGTGTTCATCCCTTTGTTATTTACATACATTTGAAGGTATTTACTCACCTTTGATTCTCTCTATTTTAATTTGATTTCTTTAGTTCTATTTTTTGTTGTTATAAATTAGCACTTGTATAAGCAAAATTTGGATCTAATTTTGGTTATATAAATATATAATTGTGGGTACAAGCAAAATAATAAACTATGAGAAAAAATAAATGATACACAATGATTTAAGTAGAGTAGACTTTTTACATAATGATTCAACGTTTTAATGTAAAAAGTCTACTCCACTCACAACGATATATCGAGGAATATTACCATATAAATGAGAGAAAAACTTCACCAATGATAGCAGAAATGGACAACTTGTCCTTGATTTCATCAATTTGGCATTTTTAGCAAATGAACATGCAAACAACGGTGAAATTTCATTAGATGAACATGCAGATAGCAGTGAAGTTTAGCAAAACTGTAATTCTATGCTTTTCTTCTCGTCGGTAGCTCCTAATTTTTCTACTTTATTTAAGCTTTGGTAGCTGTTGGTAGTTTTTTTTCTTTTCAGTTGTTGCGTTCCTTATTCTCTTATGTTATTCTCCAGTGGCTGCTTCACTCTATATTAAGTAGAGAAGGAAAAATGATATATATAATAAAATGGGTTAAGGATTTAATGAGATAAATGGGTTTTAGGCATAAAGGTTTTTGGGCCATAATTTAACAAATCTCCACCTTGGCTAAAAAACGTAAACAAGTATTTCAAATATGAAATTTCTCAGATTATCAAATAACTATCGTATAAAACCCCGAAGGGTGATTATCTACTGCAAACACCAATCAAGTCCAAGTAATGTTTGAACTTGTTAAATGTAACTGGTTTGGTTAATATATCAGCTAGATTCTCTATAGTGACTATCTTATTGACAACAATAGCATCCTGAGATACAATGTCAAAAATGAAATGATATTTGACATCAATATCTTTGGTTCTTTCATGATGCATAGTATTCTTGGTCAAGTGTATCGCACTTTGACTAACACAAAATACAACAGAAGTATCTTGCTTCAAACCCAAATCAAAATCCAAACCTCTAAGTTAAATAACTTCTTTCACTGCTTTTGCTGCTGCCATATATTCTACCTCTATCATAGACAAAGCAACTGTAGACTATAAAGTAACCTTCCAACTAATGGCACAATGAGAAAGAGTGAAGACATAACCTATCAGAGATCTTCTATCCAAATCACCAGCATAATCAGAGTCTACAAAACCAATAACACTACAACTGGTATTAGATCTTCCATCATATACCAAACCAAAATTAGATGTGCCTCTCAAATATCGAAGTATCCATTTCACTACTTTCTAATGACCCTTTCTATGATTACCCATATATCTACTGACAACACTAATTGCATGTGAAATGTTTGGATGAGTACAAATTATAGCGTACATCAAACTACCAACGATAGTAGCATATGGAATCTGAGACATGTACTACTCTTCTTCTTCTGACTATGGTGAAAAATCCAAAGAAAGCCTAAAATGCATAGCTAACAGTGTACTCACAGGTTTAGACTCTTTTATACCAAAGCATTCAAGAACCTTTTCAATATAACTTTTCTGAGTCAAATAAAGCTTGCCCGCTTGTCTATCCCTATAAATTTCCATGCCCAAAATTTTCTTTGATACACCCAAATCTTTCATCTCAAACTCACCAGTAAGTTGAGACTTTAATTTTTGAATCTCAAACTTATTCTTAGAAACAATAAGCATGTCATCAATATAAAACAACAAATAGATAGATAAACCATCACGAAATCTTTTATGATAAACAAAACTATCATAATCACTTCGAGAGTAACCATGATTAATCATAAAAGAATCAAACTGCTTATACCACTGCCTAGGGTATTGCTTCAACCCATATAAAGACTTTTTTCAATAAACAAACATGATCTTCCCTACCTAGAACAACAAAGCCCTCTGGTTGATGCTTATATATTTGTTCCTCAAGCTCACCATGTAAGAATGTTGTCTTGACATCAAGTTGTTCTAATTCCATGTCAAACAATGCAACCATAGCAAGCAACACAAGAATAGAGCTATGTTTCACAACAGGTGAAAATACTTCATTGAAGTCAATACCTTTCTTCTAACAATAACCCTTTGCAACAATGCGTGCATTGAACCTAGTTGCTTCAACCTCAGGTATACCTTCCTTTTTCTTGAAGACCTATTTGTTTCTAATAATCTTTTGGCCCTTAGGATATTTTACCAATTTCCAAGTATGATTATTATGAAGTGATTCAATCTCTTCATTCATAGCAACCAACCATTGAACAGACTCATCACAAGTGGCAGCTTTATGATAACTAGAAGGTTCATGTACCTTAATAGACTCTACCACAAACAATGAAAAAGAAACTAAGTATGCATCTATGTACCTCTAAAGGAGTCGAATCTATCTTATTCCTTTACCTTAGCGATACTATATGGCTACTCATATTACTCTTCTACTACATCATGAGTAGAATTATATATCTTATCCACAAATGGATGATCTGAAGTGCCCTCTCGCACTTGACTAGGGGCTCCACTCTCAAGCTCCACCTACTCACTGACACCATGGTCTTTATCTACAATAATAGACTCCTTTTTCTTTTCCAACATGGAAAACTCATCAAACTTAATATCTCTACTAATACAAAATTTAGGTGACTTGGGTTCAACACATCATAATATATAACCCTTCACCCTAGAAGGATACCCCAAAAATATACATTTCAATGCCCTAGGCTTAAGTTTACCATCATTAACATGAGCATAAACAGGACAACCAAAAACTTTCAAATTAGAATAATTAGTAGGAGTACCAAAGAATGCCTTAAAAGAAGTCTTCAACTCAATTGCATTTGATGGAGACAGATTCACCAAATTGCAGGCATGGTTACAAGCTTCAGCCCAAAAAGATTTATCCAAGTAAGCTTGAAAGAGCATACAACAAACTCTTTCTAAGATAGTCCTATTCATACATTTTGCTACTTTATTTTGCTGTGGTGTATGACGCACAGTACGGTATCTCACTATGCCATTTCTTTCACATAACTTATTAAATTGACTTTCACAAAATTCCAAACCATTATCAATTCTTAAATGCTTGATTTTCTTGCCTGTTTGATTTTATATACAAGCCTTGAATTTTACAAAATTTGAGAACACATCATTCTTATTCTTCAAAAAATACACCCAATTATGACGGGGGAAATCATTAATAAAAGTCAACATATATCGGGCACCACCCTTAGACACAACACGAGAAGGACCCCAAAGATCTAAATGAATATAATCAACAGTAACTTTCGTTTTATAGATGATTGTACTAAACTTGACTCTGCAATACTTTCCATAGACATAGTGCTCACATAAATCAAGCTTCTTAGGTTTTTGACCACAAAGAAAATCTCGTTTGCTTGAAATATACATCCCTGCCTCACTTATATGTCTTAGTCGTATATGCCATAATTGAGTAGAATCTGATTCTTGATCTGATGAGGAAGAAACTGAAACACTACCAATAACAGTGCTACCTTGAAGCATATAGAGGCCATGCGACAATTACCTTTTAATAACAACGAGAGCACCCTCACTAACTCTTAAAAATCTGTCTTCAGCTACATACTTATAGCCTTGTGAATCAAGAGTACCCAAAGATATCAAGTTCTTTTTCAAATCTGGAACATGGTAAACATCTTTCAAAGTTCTAACAATACCATCGTGCATCTTAGTTCAGATAATAACAATATCAAAAACCTTCTAGGATATATTTTTTCCCATCAAGATAACACTGATGAGTGCTCAAAAAGCACTAAAATTACCATGATTTTATGCACATTAATTGATTAAAAATATATATATTTATTTGTTTTATCATATATTTATATAAATTTGTCTTTTTCGGAATCACAGGTATTTTTATTGTTTTTCAGGTATTTTAGCTTAAAAACGCAATTTAAAGACTCAAAGAGGAATACTTGAAGCAATACATCACAAATATATTAATAAATAAGTGGGAAAAGGTCAACAAACATGAAAAAATTGGACAAATGGTCGAAGGTCAAAAGATCTTAAATCATACTGTTGCTCCACCACATAAGAAGATTAAATTTCTACCAATATACGTAACGCTACTGTAATCGTTTCACGCTACTAAGTCATACAGAATGGGGACAGTTTCACAAGACATCACAGAATACCTTCAAAGAATTCTCCATACTAACGCTATTGCCATTTTTTCACGTACCGCTTCATACGATGTCATTGCCGATGTCATTGGACCTCAAAGATTTCCATTACGCTGCTTTTTTTATTTTTTTTAACATTTTTTTTACTCATTTTTTCTCCATCCTCACCTATAAATACCCCCTTCCCTTCACTTCAAAACACACCTCATAAATCTCACACTTCTCTCTCTCTTCTTTTCTTTCTCTCATTTCTTAGTTTTTGAGTTTTTCTTAGTTTCTTTTCTTAGTTTCTAAGCTTTTCTTAGTTTTTTCTTAGTTTTTAGTTCAATTCTCTTAGTTTTTAGAGTTCTTCTTTGAGAGGAACTTGTAATGTTTTGTAATATTTTAGTTTTTGATTCAATAAATGGAAAGTGCAAATTCCGCTGAGGTTTTCTAGCAACGGAATAGCTCAAGTTCTCAGAAGGATTTTATTTTTTACGCTATTTTTATGCTTTATTCTTACATGTTATATTTAATTTGTCTGCGTGATTAAATTTAACCTATGCTAGTCGCTTATAATTATGATGTAATAATAACGCTATGTTACGCTAAATATTAAATAGGTGAAAATTTCTAAAATGAATTGATTTTATTTTTTATTCAAGATTTTATATTAAGGATGTTGTAGAAATATATTATTTTTCATTACAAACTTAAATCAAAATTAGATTTTACGCTTAGTTATCCTGGCCTAATTTAGAGTAGTGCTCTTTATTTGTTGGTACAATCGCTTGATATTTAGAGCGAAACTCTATTTCAAAAAGTTTTTATAAGAATTATTATGTGAAAATGTATTGACAACATGTTTTCAATAGTAGTTTTAAAACTTGAAAGTTAGTACTTGATAATTAAATTCTTATGTTTAATTTGGACACCTTGAATAAAGTTTAAATCGGTTTTAACTCACCAAAGGTGGCATTTAAATGGTTCATTTTCAATCTCTTAGAAAAAGGAATTAATTTAATTAACCAAATTAGTTATCAACCCCACCCATAAAAGTGTTAATTGATTTGTTTAGTTAACAAAGAATATCTAACCCCACCAACGGGTATTTATATAAAAAGAGAATCAATAAAATATCAATTTATATCTTTAATAACCTAGATAATACGAAAGCAAGCATAATTAATTTAGTTATTATATCCATAAATACTCCACTAATATAATTGATAAAATTTGCATGAATATTTATTGAATCTCGTATTTATATTTATTTTTTAGATAAATATTTATTGAATTTGTCTCTATGTTTATTTTTATGTTATTAGATTATATTTAATTAATCAGATATATGTTTATTTTATGTTATTAGATTAGGAACACAAAAACCAAACTATCGCGGATGCGATGTTTAGATTTAATTTCGCTTTTAAAAAGTTTGAATAATAAATTAAAACCACATACATTCCTTCCTTAGATCGACTCAGAATATACTTATCATTTTCTACTTAAATGATTCGCACTTCAGAGTTTTAAAAATATTAAAACCAAAGTATTTGCGAGAATCGGCGATGCCGGTTTTCGTTCATCAAACACCCCCATCAATAAATTGATAAGAAGCAAACCAATCTCTATTGGGGCACATATGGTAATTGCAACCCGAATCAAGAATCCAAACATCTCAAGGAGAACCAATAGATACTGATATAACATTTTCACCATCAGAACTAAAACTATCTACTACACCAACAACATCATTAGTAATAGAAGATGTTATGGCAGATTTTCCTTTACTATTGAGTTTCATACATTTTACTTCCCAGTGCCCTTCTTGACGGCAATAGTTGCATTTATCCTTTCTTTTTTATAGCTTTGGATCTAGAATTGCCTCTATTATTTCCTGTGCTTTTTTCTTGATTTCTACCTCTGACAAATAAACCACTATTATTATTATCGTTACTTGTAGACACCTTTTTCTTCAACTTTCTAGAATTCAAAGCTGCTTTGACATCCTCCAAAGAAATAGTGTCTCGCCCATATAGCATAGTATCAACAAAATGTTCAAATAAATGAGGTAAATAACATAATAGAACTAAGGCCTAATCCTCATCATCAATCTTAACACCACTATTTTTTAGATCATGAATAATTTTAGTAAATTTATCAATGCGATCCTATAAAGGTGTACCTTCTGACATTCTGAATGTATACAAACACTACTTCAAATATGACCGATTTGTCAAATACTTGGTCATATATATATTCTCCAATTTAAGCCATAACCCAACAGGAGATTTCTCATCACCAACCTCATGTAGTACCTCATTAGACAAGGATAACTGAATTAGATTGAGAGCATTTTCCATCAATCCATCTTTTTCTTCATCAGTCAATTTGTTTGGCAATTTATTATTGCCTTCAAGTGTCTTAACGAGCCATACTTTAACTAATACGACCCTTATCTTCATACGCCATAAACTGAAATCATTCTTACCTCTGAATTTCTCAATTTCGTATTTTGTCGCCATGGCAGAAAACCCAATATTAAATAAACCGAAGCACAAATTAGTAAATATGAAACCAATCAGATAATCAAAAGCTCAAAATAAATCCAAAAGAGAAAACTTAATCAATTTCAATAAATAATAGAATAACCCAATGCTCTGTTACGAAGTTGTTATAAATTAGTACTTGCGAAAGTGAAGTTTGGGTCCAATTTTGGTTGCACAAATATATAATTATGGGTAACAACAAAATAATAAGTGATGAGAAAAAATAAATGGCACATAATGATTTAAGTGATTCAAATTTTCAATGTGAAAGGTCCACTCCACTGACGATGAGACACCAAGAAAAATCCATTAATAATCAAATGGAGATACAAACACCAATATTTAGAGAGCTTCACAAAATATACCAAAAAACCAAAATATATTTAGAAAATATCTCTTTATAATTTACTGGTAATATATAGTAAGATAAATTAGACAAACTTGTTATTTAATCAAATATTATCATACAAATGAGGGAAAAACTTCACCGATGATAACAGAAATAGACAACTTGTCCTTGATTCCATCAATTTGGCATTTTCAACATATGAACATGACGACAATAGTGAAGTTTCAGCAAATGAACATGCAGATGTACAACAGTGAAGATTAGCAAAACTATAATTCTCTACTTTTCCTCTTTTCGACAACTCCTAATATTTCTACTTTGTTTCAACTTTAGCAGCTGCTAGTAGTTTTTTTTCTTTTCAGCTACTCAATTCCCTATTCTCTTCTATTATTCTCCAGCGACTGCTTCACTCTATATTCAGTGGAGAAGGAAAAATGATATATATAATAAAAAGGACTAAGAGTTTTGATAAGAGCTAAATTATTGCATTGTTGTTATGATTTAAATGTTGATATTTGTGTAAAAAATGTGTTTATTTGATTATTTAATCCACAAATGTCATTTCACGGGTATTTCGTGTTTAAAGTGCAATTTCAGGTAAAATCATGATTTTGGAGAAGTTAGGGACAAAGTACAATGATCGGGATTGAATCAAAGAAAAAGAAAACAAAATTTCAAAATTTGGAATTTTGCCACCGGCGAGAATATTCTCGCCGCCGGCGAAAACCTTACGGAGAAAATGTTGAAAATCTTCCCGAGAGCACGGATTTTGGCAAAGCAATCTCACCGCCGGCCAAAGAAATCTCGCCGCCGGCCAAGTACATCTCGCCGCCGGCCAAATACATCTCGCCGCCGGCCAAATACATCTCGCCGCCGGCCAAGTGCATCTCGCCGCCGGCGAGATTTAGCGGAACCAAAATCGTAAGTTTTCTAGAAATCTCGCCGTGGCAAGAATAACTTCACCGCCGGCGAGTTTCATTCGAAAACATTTTTTTTTGCTGTTTTGTTCCAAAATTGCCCTCCAAAACCCTAGACCTATATATACATTATGATGGAGAAGGAGGCCACGGTAGAAAGCAGAGTTCAAAGGCATTTGTGGAGAAGAGAAGGAAATTTTGGAGTGACTTGAAAGATCTTCACCATTGTTGCTATCAAGCCTTCATCTTCTAGAGTTTTTCATCTCTTCTCCTTAGTTTTTATATTCTGCAGTTTATTGATATTTGTTATTCATGGATTCAATTGAAATAATGTTTGTTCTTATTTTCGTTATGAACTAATTCGTTTTTGCTAAGGCTATGATGTAGTTGAATCATGAAAATCTGATTTCTTTTGTTATGGTTATATGAATTCATTGTTTTCAAGTCGAGTATTTATTTCCATGCTTAATGCTTTTAAATTTCTGATCAAGATTTAGATGATTTGTTGCATTATATTGAGACCGAGAGGAGATGTGTAATGAATGCTTCTTGTGATAAATACCATATGTTGAATGCGAGTTTGACACCTAATGCATGATGTATGTGGTTATTCCAGAAATTCCATAAATCGTAATGTGCTTATTTTTGATTAAATCTTCATAGAAATATAGTCAGTTTTCATAGATAAGTAATTCTAATATAACTTGAGAAAGAGTATTAGATAAGTTTGGGTTTTTCAACCATTACTTTTAACTTTGATTCTCATATAACATAACTTGAAATCGGATTGAATTGATTTAGCGAAATCAAATGCCTTAGCGTTTTTAATCATTTGTGAACAACATTAAATTTTGTTATTTGCGTTTATTTTTATGTTAATTTGCTTTTAAAACAATTTCAACAATTCGGTTTTCAAATAAAATTAGGGTTAGTCAATTTCGGTACTTAGTAACGCCATTCCTTGTGGGTTCGATATCCATACTTTTGTACACTTTATTACTTGAACGATTCGTACACTTGCGAAGATACGGCTCAAGTTTTTGGCACCGTTGCCGGGGAATGGTTTGATTTTATTAATATCGATACTACCTGATCTTAGTTTTAATTTGAAGTTAATTTGCTTTATCTTTCTTTCATTTGTTTTAATTTTGTTTATTTTGCTATTTTATTTTATTTATCATAAAATAAAGTAACCTTGTGTTGTTTTTGTGCTAGTTAATTTTCTGGTTGTAGGATTGTTGTATGAGACGTACAAGAAGCCTTAACCAATTTCCATTTGACCCTGAGATTGATAGAACATTTAGGCGTCTAAACCGAGAGAGAAGGCGTTCAACGTCACCTCCTAATAGACAATCAAATATGGATCCACCATTTGTTGAGGGAGGTGGAAATCATAGAGCTTTGAGGGATTATGCTGTGCCTAATGTTGCTGGAACTACTTCGGGTATAAGGAGGCCAATCGTTCAAGCAAATAACTTTAAGATAAAACCATCCTTTATCCAAATGGTTCAATCAAATCAGTTTGGGGGAATGTTAAAGGATGATCCAAATGCACATATTGCTTACTTTTTGGAGGTGAGTGATCTTTACAAGATAAATGGTGTGTCTGAAGATGCTATAAGATTGAAGGTTTTTCCTTTTTCATTTCGGGATAAAGCCAAGGAGTGGCTAAATTCATTACCACCGGGATCAATTACAACATGTAATGAGTTGGTTCATAAATTCTTGTCTAAGTTCTTTCCTCCTGCTAAGATGGCAAAATTGAGGAGTGAAATCACATCTTTTACACAGTATGACCAAGAATCATTGTATGAAGCTTGGGAAAGATTCAAAGAAATGTTGAGGAAGTGCCCACATCATGGTATACCAATTTGGCTGCAAGTCTCTACATTTCAAACTATCGTGCAATGATTGATGCTGCAGGTGGAGGGTCTTTAATGGGAAAAACACCGAAGGATGCTTATGAATTATTAGAGATTATGGCAGAAAACAACAATCAGTGGCATTCAGAGCGGGTAATTGCAAAAAGATCAGCAGCAGTGCATGAAATTGATTTAGTGAATGCTTTGTCGGCTCAAGTTGCTGCTCTTTCAAGAAAGATGGATTCTTTGTCATCCAAATTCGAATCCAAACCAACTGTACAATGTGATTTATGTGATGGAAATCATGCTAGTATTGAGTGCCAAGCTGGAAATCCATTTGCTTCACCAAATGCTGAGCAAGCAAATTATGTTTCAAATTTCCAAAAACCTCAAAATAACCCATATTCGAACACCTACAATCCAGGTTGGAGAAATCATCCAAATTTGTCACGGGGAAATAACCAAGGGGGATTCAAACCGTCATCATCTTCCTACCAACCCCAAGAGAAGAAACAAATAGATTTGGAAGGAATTTTGGGAAAGTTCATTGAGGAGTCAAGAAAAAATTTCAGAAATCAAGAGGCAATCAATAGGGACATCCAAAACCAACTAGGGCAGCTTTCAAAGCAGATTGCAAAAAGGTCTAAAGGATCGTTGCCCAGTGACACAATTAATCCCAAAGAGCATGTAAAGGCTATCACATTGAGAAGTGGTAAAGAACTTGAAATCCAGGGGAAATCAGAGAAAAAGATGGAAGAATCTAAAGATAAGCCATCAACATCCCAAGATGTTCAACCTTCCCCAAATGAGAAATATGAGCCTCCTATCCCATATCCTCAAAGATTGAATAAGAAAAAGCTTGATAATCAATTTGATAAATTTTTGGATATTTTTAAGAAATTGCATATTAACATTCCTTTTGCAGAGATGTTGGAACAAATGCCAAGGTATGCAAAATTCATGAAAGAAATTCTATCAAAGAAGAGGAGGCTGGGAGATTATGAAACCCATGCTAAATGAGGAATGCAATGCAGCTTCTTCAAAGAAAACTACCACGTAAATTGAAAGCACCCAGGAGTTTTACTATACCTTGTACTATAGGAAGTTGCAATTTTGATAAAGTCCTATGTGATTTAGGAGCAAGCATTAATTTGATGCCACTTTCTATTTTCAAGAAACTAGGCCTGGGAGAAGTAAAGCCCACTTCAATCTCTCTACAATTAGCGGATCGATCGGTGAAATATCCTCGAGGGGTAATTGAGGATGTTTTAATTAAAGTTGACAAATTTATTTTCCCTGTAGATTTCGTGGTGCTTGACATGGAGGAAGATAGAGAGGTACCCTTGATATTGGGGAGACCGTTCCTTGCAACTGGAAGAACATTGATTGATGTTCAGCAAGGAAAGCTCATTCTACGGGTGCAAGATGAACAAATGACTTTTGATGTTTTTGAAGCAATGAAATTTCCAAGTGAGGTTCATTCTTGTTTTCAAATTAACATTCTTGATAGGATAATCTCGGAAACTTTTGAAGAGAGAACTCCATTGCTACTACTAGAAACTTGCCTTGTAAAATCATAACAATCGAGGAGGAAGACGAGGAGTGAGACAATGTTCCAAATTACTAGCAAAGACTTGATGAATATTTGTTCAATGATGAAACATTCAAGGAATTAGGAACAAATGAAACTCCAACCTCGGTGGTAAAGAAGGAAGCCAATAAGATTGAGCTAAAGCCACCGTCCCCATCTAAGTACGCCTATCTTCGAGACTCGAGAATCCTTTCCTGTCATTATTAACAATTCTTTGAATGGTGAAGAGGAAAACAAGCTATTAAGAGTTCTTCGGACTCACAAAATGGAAATTGGATGGATAATGGCGGACATCAAAGGGATTAGCAATTTGTGCATGCATAAAAATCTTAATGAATGAGGATTACAAGCCCACAATTCACCTACAAGGCGCTTTAAACCCAACAATGCAAAAGTGGTCAAGGAGCATGATTAAGCTTTTGGATGCTTCGGGTAATTTATCCGATTTCGATAGTGCTTGGGTAAGCCCAATTCATTGTGTACCAAAGAAAGCGAGGAATCACATGTGTAGAATGAAACAATGAGCTTATTCCAACAAGCTGATCAACAGATGGTAGGTGGAGTATGTATTGATTATCGAAGTTGAACGATGCCAACTAAAAGATCATTTTCCTTTGCCATTTATTGATCGATGTTGGAAAGATTGGCCGACATGCTTATTATTGTTTCCTTGATGGATATTCGGTACAACCAAATTGCAATTGCACCAGAGGATCAAGATAAGACAACATTTACATGCCACAGGTACTTTTGCATACGAAGGATGCCTTTCGCTTATGTAATGCACCTCTAACTTTCCAAAGATGCATGACATCAATTTTCTCGATATGGTCGAAAAGTTTATTGAAGTTTTATGGATGATTTTTCTGTTTTTGGCCATTCTTTTGATAATTGCTTGCATAATCTCTCTTTAGTCTTGCGAGCGTTGTAAAGACACAAATTTAGTGCTAAATCGGGAGAAATGTCACTTCATGGTTCAAGAAGGAATTGTTCTTGGCCATCGGATTTCATCAAAAGGGATGGAAGTGGGATCAGTGCAAAGGTGGAGGCGATCGAAAAATTACCACCTCCAACAACTGTAAGGGAATTAGAAGTTTCTTGGGACATTCTGGGTTTTATAGAAGATTTATTAAGGATTTTTCAAAAATAACAAAACCTCTTTGCGAGTTTGTTAGTGAAAAATACACATTTTGATTTTTCTCCGACTGCTTGAAGGCTTTTAACCTTTTGAAGGAAAAGCTCACTTCGGCCCTTATAATTTGTGCACGATTGGAGTCTTCCATTTAAGGTAATGTGTGATGCTAGTGACTATGCTATAGGTGCAAGTTTTGGGCCAAAGGAAGAATAAGTTGCTACACGTGATTTATTATGCAAGACATTGACAAGATGCACAACTTAATTATGCAACAACCGAGAAAGAGCTTTTGGCGTAGTGTTTGCATTTGATAAGTTTAGATCTTATTTAATCGGGTCTAAAATCATTGTTTATATTGATCATTCTCGCTTCTTAAGTATTTACTAGCCAAGAAAGATGCCAAACCGCGATTACTAAGATGGATTCTTCTCTTGCAAGAATTTGACTTAGAAAACCAGGACAAAAAGGGACCGAAAAATTTGGTTGTCACCATTTGTCTAGGTTGGAAAGAAGATTACTTTGAGGTTGAAGACCAAATTAATGAAACATTTCACGAGCAATTGCTTGCTATCCGAATGGCTCCACGGTTTGTCGATTATGCAAATTATTTGGTCAAGAAAATTTTACCTCAGGACATGTCTTATCAACAAAAAAGAAATTCTTTTCTCGATCAAACATTATTTTTGGGATGAACCTTACTTGTATATAAACATTGTGCAGATCAAATTATTAGAAGATGTGTCTTGGGAGGAAGAAATGGAAAGCATTCTTCATCATTGCCATTCAAGGAAGTTGGGGGACATTTTGGTGGAACAAAAACTGCACAGAAAAATTTTGCAATCCGGATTCTATTGGCCTTCATTGTTTAAAGATGCTTTCAATTTTGTTTCAATGTGTGATGATTGCCAAAGGAGCGGAAATATTTCACTTCGAGACATGAAATGCCCTTAAATAATATTTTGATAATTGATTTATTTGATGTTTGGGGTATTGATTTTATGGGGCCTTTTCCTTCTTCTCATTCTAATAAATACATTCTTTGGCTGTGTAGATTATGTCTCTAAACGGGTGGAAAAGGTTGCCTTGCCTACCAACGATGCTAGGGTTGTGATAAACTTTTTCAAGAAGAACATATTTTCCAGATTTGGCACACCTAGAGCAATTATAAGTGATGGAGGTAAGCATTTTTTGCAATAACCAATTTGAGGCTTTGTTGTAGAAATATGGAGTAACACACCTTTGGATAGCAACACCTTACCATCCTCAAACAAGTGGACAAGTCAAGTGTCGAAACCGAGAGTCAAGAGGATCCTTGAAAAGACCGTAAATAACTCACACAAGGATTGGTCAAGGAAACTAGATGATGCACTTTGGGCCTATAGGACAGCTTTCAAGACAACTATCGGCATGTCTCCATACCGATTGGTGTATGGAAAAGCTTGTCACCTTCCAGTTGAATTGGAACATCGGGCATATTGGGCAATTAAAATTTTGAATTTTGATCTTAAGGTAGCAGGTGAAAATAGGGTGTTGCAATTGAATGAGATGGATGAAATGAGGAATGATGCTTATGAGAATGCCCGAATATACAAAGACAAGACGAATGTTTGGCATGATAAGCACATTTTGAGGCGAAACTTTGAAGTGGGACAGAAAGTTTTGCTTTATAATTCCCGTCTCAGACTTTTTCTGGGAAAATTTAAATCTCGTTGGTGAGGACCTTTTCTAGTAACCAAGGTGTTTCCTTATGGAGCAGTTGAGATCAGTCATGAAACAAAGGGAACTTTCAAGGTGAATGGACAACGGTTGAAGCCATATTTTGACGGAGAATTCAACAAGCAGAAAGACTCTCTTGAGTTACAAAAACCGTAGTAAAGAATGACAAAGTCTAGCTAATGACTATAACTTAAAGCGCTTAATGGGAGGTAACCCATCAGGTCAAAACACAAAAAAAAAAAAATTAATGAAGTTCGCCGCCGGCTTGATTATTTTCGCCGCCAGCGAAAATCGTTTTAAATAGATTTTGGCCGCAGTTAGGTTAGTTTTCACGCGATTTTTTTCCATTTTCTCTCGTCTCTCCATTTTCTCTCATCCCAACTGCAAATCTTCATCACTATTCATCATCAAAACACCAAATCCATCACCATATACTTGTTCCCATCAAGATTTGACGCAAGTTCATCATTTTTAGCCGCGGTTTTGGAGCGTTTTTGAGTAGATTTTGAAGCTTTTTTGGAGCAGATTTTGAAGCTGTTTTCGGACAAGATTTTGAAGATGTTTTCGGAGTAGATTTTGAAGCTGATTTGGAGCAGTTTGGAAGCTGTTTTGGAGTAGATTTTGAAGCTGTTTTGGAGCAGTTTGGAAGCTGTTTTTGGAGCAGATTTTGGAGCATTGTTGGAGCAGATTTTTGTTGTGCGTTTTGGATCTTGATTTTCCCTCTAAAAAGTGAGCAATTTTGGTACAAAGATTTTTTTATTTGCATTTCTGTTAGATTGCAAAGGATTTTTGGAGAATAAATTAAATTGGGGATGAGGAATTGCAAGCTAGGGTTTTGAATTTGAATATGATTTGGAAATTTGGGGTTTTTTTTGAAATTGAGGATATTTTGATTAAATTTCTATATTTCTTGCATTAATTTCTGATATATAGAGGCATTGTGATATTGAGAATTGTCTGGATTGTCTAGATTGTCTAGATTGAAGTATATTGTGAAAATGCCTAAAAAAACCAAAGCCCAGAAGACTCGTTCTTCTTCCTTTGATAGGAGTTTGTTTATATCTGAGGACGCTGCCAAGCATTTTGAGGAAAAAGTTGTTAAGAGGGCAATCATACCTCAGAGATGGTTTTTGATTGATCGTACTCCTTGTTGGAGTAATTATGTCCCACATCTTCAAAGCTAGGAAGTGGAGATTTTTGTCGTCTCATTAACGGCCCGCTTATCTTTGGTAAGGGAATTCTGCAATGCTCAAGAAGCGGGTGGATTATAAAGTATTTGTGCATAGACAGTGGGTACTTTTCACCAAAGAAGTGATTAACAGTTACTACGATTTTCCAACAATGGGGGATGGGGAGGATTTTCTCCGATTCCTTTCAGATATAGACATGACGACAGTTAGTGCTGCGGTTTGCAAGCCAAGCACAATATGGAAGATGTCGGGTGATGTGTATAAACATTTCCCCCGATTGGACGTGGTACGGCCCTGGTATGCTTTCATTTGTGCTAATTTATTGCCTACTACACACCTTAGTGATGTCACTAGAGAGCGGGCCATCCTACTTTATGCCATTGTGTCTGGGGCCTCTATTGATGTTGGTAGGGTTATATCATGCAGAGTGGGAGGGCCGCATCTGGAGGCATTGGATTCCCATCTTTAATTTCTCGCTACATTCCGAAGCCAAGGAGTAACTTGGGATAAAAATGAGGAAATTGGTGGTGCGTGATTTAAGCCTATCGATGGACCAAAGCTTGTCGAAGTTTTTGGGTATAGCATCACCTCCCAAGAAACGCACTCATTCTACTATTCGGGGCCGGGCATGAGTTCTTCCCGTATAGGGTCGAGACTCCGTTGATCACCGTTTGGACAATATTATGCATATTTTAAAGTACCAAGGAGAGCATATTGCTTATCGTAGCGGCTACTCATACATCGGCGGAATTTCCGACCGAAGTACACAATTCCTTCCATGACTACCTTCAACGGATGTCTATACAAATTGGGCATGATAATGAAAGTGGTTATCCCACGATGCCGATTTTCCCCCTATGCCCGATGCACCCGTTTACATTGTTACCGATGATGATGAGGAGGAGGAAGGAGTGATGTTTTATTTGCTTTTAGTTGTTTTCAGTACTTTTTGTTATTTATTTTCGTATTTTCTATTTAGTTTTTGATATTCAGCTTGTGGACTTGTATTGAGAGTTTTATTTTGTCATTTTTATTTATTTATTTATTTTTCTTCTCGTTTTATCTCTTGATGATTTAACAAATTATTGTCATTGTGATGGTGCACCTAGCTCTTTTTCTCTTTATGATATCGATGGCCATTTGAAGTTTCTCTTTCTTACATTGAGGACCATGTAAGGTTTTGGTTGGGGGTGCGGTAAACGGTAAATCTTTTCTTCCCTTCATTTTTATTAGTTTTGTTTGTGCGTTTATTTGTGTTTAATTTTGATTTTCCATTTATTTTTCTGCATTTTGATTTAATTTAATTTATTTTTATTTTGTATTTTATTTGCATTTTACTTATTTTAATTTGCACGTTGATGATAATAATGTGATTGTGATAACAAGTAGCTTTTAGAAGACATTAGATTTTGCTTCGGTTTAAAGATAATTTCAAATGTTGATTTTACCTAGTTGGCGACTCTTTTGGTATGTGGTATGATTTGGTTGATTAGTCTAAATGCTTAGAAAAGTCTTATGTGTGAATTTTTCATGGACATTTTTGTGATCTCAACAAACTCTAGAACTCATTTGAAAACCTCTTGAGGCGAAATAATTTCGAATTGCACTGTTTAGGATATGATATAGGCCATTGTTGGATCGATTGTGCCATTTTAAGCCTACCTTGTTATCTTTATATCACTAGTTACCTCCTTGAGCCTATTTAAATATATTGTTAGCCTTATTTTTCTTTCTTTTTGCCTTCTATAACCTACCTTTTATTTAGCCAATATATATATATATATATATATATATATATATAATTCATACCTTATTTGTTAAGAGCACTTAATTTTGAACACAAACTTTTCAAGAGCAATTGGAGTAAGGATGGAATAATAATAAAAAAAAGACATCTTCCACATATATTGGAAGAAATTGGTTGGGGGTTATGTTAAAAAAACAGAAGAAAAGAAAAAATAAATAAAAAAAGAAAAGAAAAAAAAAGAGAAAAAAAGGGCCTTCACACTCTAGTAAATAAAAGAGTGTTAGTAATGGATGTACTGAGGTGAAATATTGAGGAAGAATTATTGTTTATCTTTGAAAAAATGGTGTTACTCTTTTACTTAATTGGTTGTGTTTAATCTAATAAGTGCTATTATTTGTATTTTGACACTTTTCGTTCTTTCTTAACCAAATACCTAAGCCTAACATTACAAGCCTAATAAGTCCTATTGATCCAAAGTGGTGTATTTTTCTTCATTAGTGGAGAGAGTTTTGAAGAGTGAGCCTTTACAGAGCTTTGAGATTTCACCTTGTTTGTGGATGTTCTCGCATAATATTATCCGCATTATGGCTATTGGTTTGTGGTTTGATGGATGTTTAAGAGTCAATAATAAAAGTGAAATTGGCATTTGAGATTTCTTAAAACTTAGGTGACATTTAATTATTCTATACGTCATGTTATTTACAATTTTTGAGACATTTGTGCAAATTATTTTTTATGTTATGTTATTGTTTTAAGTTAGGATAGTTATAGGTAAGATGTTTTCAGGTGTCATCACCGGAAGCACTCACGAGACTACAAACTCATCCTACTAGGGCCGCCAGGGTTTAAAGGCTTATTGCATACGCTTAATGTAATTTTGTAAATAGAATAAATTTCCTTTGAAGTTTCTCTTAATGTCTCCTTTGAATTTATTAAATAGATCGCTTTTCTTGCTAGAGATTAGCAAGAAGCTGGTTGGGGGTTGTTGATAAGAGCTAAATTATTGCATTGTTGTTATGATTTAAATGTTGATATTTGTGTAAAAATTGTGTTTATTTGATTATTTAATCCACAAATGTCATTTCACGGGTATTTCGTGTTTAAAGTGCAATTTCAGGTAAAATCATGATTTTGGAGAAGTTAGGGACAAAGTACAATGATCGGGATTGAATCAAAGAAATATAAAACAAAATTTCAAAATTTGGAATTTCACCGCCGATGAGAATATTCTCGCCGCCGGCGAAAACCTTACGGAGAAAATGTTGAAAATCTTCCCGAGAGCACGGATTTTGGCAAAGTAATCTCGCCGCCGGCCAAAGAAATCTCGCTGCCGGCCAAGTACATCTAGCCGCCAGCCAAATACATCTCGCCGCCGGCCAAATACATCTCGCCGCCGGCCAAGTGCATCTCGCCGCCGGCCACAATAATCCTGCCGCCAGCGAGATTTAGCGGAACCAAAATCGTATGTTTTCCAGAAATCTCGCCGCGGCTAGAATAACTTCACCGCCGGCGAGTTTCATTCGAAAACATTTTTTTTTGCTGTTTTGTTCCAAAATTGCCCTCCAAAACCCTAGACCTATATATACATTATGATGGAGAAGGAGGCCACGGCAGAAAGCAGAGTTCAAAGGCATTTTTGGAGAAGAGAAGGAAATTTTAGAGTGACTTGAAGGATCTTCACCATTGTTGCTACCGAGCCTTCATCTTCTAGAGTTTTTCATCTCTTCTCCTTAGTTTTTATATTCTGCAGTTTATTGATATTTGTTATTCATGGATTCAATTGAAATAATGTTTGTTCTTATTTTCGTTTTGAACTAATTCGTTTTTGTTAAGGCTATGATGTAGTTGAATCATGAAAATCTGATTTCTTTTGTTATGGTTATATGAATTCATTGTTTTCAAGTCGAGTATTTATTTCCATGCTTAATGCTTTTAAATTTCTGATCAAGATTTAGATGATTTGTTGCATTATATTGAGACCGAGAGGAGATGTGTAATGAATGCTTCTTGTGATAAATACCGTATGTTGAATGCGAGTTTGACACCTAATGCATGATGTATGTGGTTATTCCGGAAATTCCATAAATCGTAATGTGCTTATTTGTGATTAAATCTTCATAGAAATATAGTCGGTTTTCATAGATAAGTAATTCTAATATAACTTGAGAAAGAGTATTAGATAAGTTTGGGTTTTTCAACCATCACTTTTAACTTTGATTCTCATATAACATAACTTGAAATCGGATTGAATTGATTTAGTGAAATCAAATGCCTTAGCATTTTTAATCATTTGTGAACAAAATTAAATTTTTCTATTTGCGTTTAGTTTTAAGTTAATTTACTTTTTAAACAAATTCAAAAATTTGGTTTTCAAATAAAATTAGGGTTAGTCAATTTCGGTACTTAGTAACGCCATTCCTTGTGGGTTCGATATCCGTACTTTTGTACACTTTATTACTTGAACGATTCGTACACTTGCGAAAATACGCCACCAAAGGTGGCATTTAAATGGGTCATTTTCAATCTCTTAGAAAAAGGAATTAATTTAATTAACCAAATTAGTTATCAACCCCACCCATAGGTGTTAATTGATTTGTTTAGTTAACAAAGAATATCTAACCCCACCAAAGGTGGTATTCATACAAAAAAGGGAGAATCAATAAATATCAATTCATATATTTAATAACCTAAATAATACGAGCAAGCATAATTTACTTAGTTATTATATCCATAAATACTCCACTATTTATAAAAGATAAAATTTGCATGAATGTTTATTGAATCTATGTTTAATTTTCTGTAATTAGATTAAAAACACAAACCCCAAAATATCGTGACTGGATGTTTAGGATTTAATTTCGTTTTTAAAAGTTTGAATAATAAATTAAAAACCACATACATTCCTTCCTTAGATCGACCTTGGGAGTATACTTATCATTTTCTACGAAATGATTCGTGCACTTGCGAGAGTTCTATAAATATATAACCAAAGTATTGGTAGAATTGGTGATGCCGGTTTTCGCTCATCAATGAGACGTACAAGAAGCCTTAACCATTTTCCATTTGATCCAGAGATTGATAGAACCTATAGGCGTCTAAATCAAGAGAGAAGGCGTTCAACCTCACCTCATAATATACAATCAGCTATGGATCCACCATTTCTTGAGGGAGGTGGAAATCATAAAGCTTTGAGGGATTATGCTGTGGCTAATGTTGCTGGAACTACTTCGGGTATAAGGAGGCCAACTGTTCAAGAAAATAACTTTGAGATAAAACCATCCTTTATCCAAATGGTTCAATCAAATTAGTTTGGGGGAATGTCAAAGGATGATCCAAATGCACATATTACTTACTTTCTGGAGGTGTGTGATCTTTACAAGATAAATGGTGTGTTTGAAGATGCTATAAGATTGAGGGTTTTTCCTTTTTCACTTTGGGATAAAGCCAAGGAGTGGCTAAACTCATTACCACTGGGATCAATTACAACATGGAATGAGTTGGTTCAGAAATTCTTGTCCAAGTTCTTTCCTCCTGCTAAGACGGAAAAATTGAGGAATGAAATCACATCTTTTACATAGTATGACCAAGAATCATTGTATGAAGCTTGGGAAAGATTCAAAGAAATGTTGAGGAAGTGCCCACATCATGGTATACTGATTTGTCTACAAGTCTCTACATTTTATAACGGGTTGGTTTCAAACTATCGGGCAATGATTGATGCTACAGCTGGAGGGTCTTTAATGGGAAAAACACCGGAGGATGCTCATGGGTTGTTAGAGATTATGGAAGAAAACAAAAATCAGTGGCATTCAGAGCGGGTAATTGCAAAAAGACTAGCACCAGTGCATAAAATTGATTCAGTGAATGCTTTGTCGGCTCAAGTTGCTGCTCTTTCAAGAAAGATGGATTCTTTGTCATCCACGTTCGAATCCAAACCAACTACACAATGTGATTTATATGGTGGAAATCATGCTAGTATCGAGCGCCAAGCTAGAAATCCATTTGCTTCACCAAATGCTGAGCAAGCAAATTATGTTTCAAATTTCAAAAAACCTCAAGATAACCCATATTCAAACACCTACAATCCAGGTTGGAGAAGAAAAAAATAGATTTGGAAGGAATTTTGGAAAAGTTCATTGAGGAGACAAGAACAAATTTCAGAAATCAAGAGGCAATAAACAGGGACATCCAAAACCAACTGGGGCAGCTTTCAAAGCAGATTGCATAAACGTCTCAAGGATGATTGCCTAGTGACACAATAAATCCCAAAGAGCATGTAAAGGCTATCACAGTGAGAAGCGGTAAAGAACTTGAATGGAAGGGGAAATCGGAGAAAAAGATGGAAGAATCTAAAGAAAAGCCATCAAAATCCCAAGATGTTCAACCTTCTCCAAATGCGAAATATGAGCCTCTTATCCCATATCCTCAAATATTGAATAAGAAAAAGATTGATAATCAATTTGATAAATTTCTGGATATTTTTAAGAAATTGCATATTAACATTCCTTTTGTAGAGATGTTGGAACAAATGCCCAAGTATGCAAAATTCATGAAAGAAATTCTATCAAAGAAGTAGAGGTTGGGAGATTATGAAACTGTCATGCTAAATGACGAATGCAGTGCAGTTCTTCAAAGAAAACTACCACAGAAATTGAAAGACCCAGGGAGTTTTACTATACCTTGTACTATAGGAAGTTGCAATTTTGATAAAGCCCTATGTGATTTAGGAGCAAGCATTAATTTGAAGCCACTTTCTGTTTTTAGGAAACTAGGCCTGGGAGAAGTGCAGCCCACTTCAATCTCTCTACAATTAGCAGATTGATCGATGAAATATCCTCGAGGGGTAATTGAGGATGGTTTAATTAAAGTTGACAAATTTATTTTCCCTGTAGATTTCGTGGTGCTTTACATGGAGGAAGATAGAGAGGTACCATTGATATTGGGGAGACCGTTCCTTGCAACTGGAAGAACATTGAGCAAAGAAAGCTCATTCTACGGGTGCAAGATAAACAAGTGAATTTTGATGTTTTTGAAGCAATGAAATTTCCAAGTGAGGTACTTTCTTGTTTTCAAATTAACACTCTTGATAAGTTAATCTCGCAAAATTTTGAGGAGAGAACTCCATTGTTACCACTAGAAGTTTTCCTTGTGAAATCTGTAACAAATGAGATTAATGAAATGAGGAATGATGCTTATGATAATGCCCGAATATACAAGGACAAGATGAAGATTTGGCATGATAAGCACATTTTGAGACAGAAAGTGCTACTTTATAATTCTCGTCTCTGACTTTTTCCGGGAAAGCTAAAACCTCGTTGGTCAGGACCTATTCTAGTAACCAAGGTGTTTCCTTGTGGAGCAGTTGAGATCAGTCATGAAACAAAGCGAACTTTCAAGGTAAATGGACAACAGTTGAAGCCATATTTTGACGGAGAATCTAGCAAGCAGAAAGAATGACAGAAAGTCTAGCTAATGACTATAACTTAAAGCGCTTAATAGGAGGCAACCCATCAGATTTGTTTTCTCATCTTTTATCTCATTTTATTTTAGCAATTTTAAATTTTAAATTTTAGCTTAAATTTTAATTTTTGGTAAATTATTAGTTAGATTTTAAATTCTGCACTTAATTTTATGATAATTTTATTTTTAATTAAATTTGCTTATTTTATTTGTCTTGCAGGTAAAAAAAAATGCGACAATGATTGATTTTCTTTTATTGTTAACCCCTTGATTTAACAAATTACTGTGACTGTGATGGTGCACCTAACTCTTTTTCTCTTCATGATGACGATAGCCATTTGTAGTTTTTCTTTCTTACATTGAGGACAATGTAAGGTTTTGTCAAAAGCGATGTAAACAAGAAATCTTTTATTCGCTTCATTTTTAGTAGTTTATTTGTGTTTAATTTTGATATTACATTTATTTTTTTACATTTTGATTAAATTTCTTTTATTTCTTTTATTTCTTTATTGTCTTATTTTTATTTTTTATTTTTTTCTCATATGCATTTTACTTGTTTTAATTTGCACGTTGATGATAATAATGTGATTGTGATAAAAAGTAGCTTTTAGAAGACATTAAATTTTGCTTCGGTTTAAAGATAATTTCAAATGTTGATTGTACCAAGTTGGCAACTCTTTTGGTATGTGGTATGATTTGGTTGATTAGTCTAAATGCTTAGAGAAGTCTTATGTGCGAATTTTTCATGGACATTTTTGTGATCTCAACAAACTCTAGAACTCATTTGAAAACCTCTTGAGGCGAAATAATTTGGAATTTCACTGTTTAGGATATGATGTAGGCCATTTTTGGATCGATTGTGCCATTTTAAGCCTACCTTGTTATCTTTATATCACTAGTTACCTCTTTGAGCCTATTTAAATATATTGTTAGCCTTATTTTTATTTCTTTTTTCCTTCTATAACCTACCTTTTATTTAGCTAATATATATATATATATATATATATATATATATATATATATATATATATATATATATATATATATATATATATATATAATTCCTACCTTATATTTTAAGAGCACTTAATTTTGAACACAAACTTTTTAAGAGCAATTGGAGTAAAGATGAAAAAAAATAAAAAATAAATAAAAAATTCTTCCATATATATTGGAAGAAATTGGTTGGGGGTTGTGTTTGTGTTTAAAAAAAAGGAAAAGAAAAGAAAAGAAAAGAAAAAAAAGAAAAAAGAAAAAAAGAAAAAAAGAAAACAAAAAAATAATAAAAAAAGGGCCTTCACACTCTAGTAAATAAAAGAGTGTTAGTGATGGATGTACTGAGGTGAAAGATTGAGGAAGAATTTTGTTTATCTTTGGAAAAATGGGTTATGATCGGAAGAAACAATTTGGGTTAAATGGTGTTACTCTTTTACTTAATTGGTTGTTTTTAATCTAATAAGTGCTATTATTTGTATTTTGACACTTCCCGTTCTTTCTTAACCAAATACCTAAGCCTAACATTACAAGCCTCATAAAGTCCTATTGATATGAAGTGGTATTTTCCTTCATTAGTGGAGAGAGTTTTGAAAAGTGAGCCAATGGAGTTTGAGATTTCACCTTTTTGTTTGTGGATGTTATGCATAATATTATCCTGGAATTATGGCTATTGGTTTGTGGTTTGATGGATGTTTAAGATTCAATAACAAAAGTGAAATTGGCATTTGAGATTTCTTAAAGCTTAGGTGACATTTAATTATTCTATGTATTGTGTGTTATTTACAATTTTTGAGACATTTGTGCAAATTAATTGTTGTGTGATTTTATTGTTTTGAATTAGGATAGTTATAGGTAAGATGTTTGTGGGTATCATCACTGGACGCCCTCACGAGACTACAACTTGTCCTACTAGGGCCTCCTAGGGGTTTAAAGGCTTATTGCATACGCTTAATGTAATTTTGTAAATAAAATAAATTTTCTTTGAATTTTTCTCTTAATGTCTCCTTTGAATTTATAAAATAGATCGCTTTTCTTGCTAGAGATTAGCAAGAAGCTGGTTGGGGGTTGTTGATAAGAGTCAAATTATTGCATTTTTGTTACGATTTAAATGTTGATATTTGTGTGAAAATTGTGTTTATTTGATTATTTAATCCACAAATGTTATTTCACGGGTATTTCGTGTTTAAAGTGAAATTTCAGGTAAAATCATAATTTTGGAGAAGTTTGGGACAAAGTTCAATGATCAGGATTGAGCGAAAATAAAAAGAAAACAAAGTTTCAAAATTTGGAAATCCCGCCACTGGCAAAATTCTTACGGAGAGCACGACGAAAAACCTTCCCGAGAGCACGAATTTTGGCAGATGCAAATCTCACCGCCGGCCAAATACATCTAGCCGCCGGCCACAATAATCTAGCCACCGGCCAAAATCAGAGAACCAAAAATTTTATTTTCCAGAAATGTAGCCGCGGTGAGAATAATGTCACCGTCGGCGAGTTTTGTCCGAAAACACAATTTGTTTGTTGTTTTGTTCCAAAATTTCCCCCATAACCCTAGATATATATATATATACTATAAGATGGAGAAAGAGGCCACGACAGAGAGAGCAGATCGGAGTCATTTTTGGAGTAGAAAATGCAAATTTTGGAGAGAAAGGTTGGAGGAGCTTGAAGGTGCTTGAAGTATCATCACCATTGTTGCTACCAAGTCTTCATCTTCAAGATTTTTTTTCATCTCTTCTCCTTAGCTTTTATTTTCTGCATTTTATTTAGATTTGTTATTCATGGATTCAATTGAAATAATGTTTATTCTTATTTCCGTTATGAACTAATTCAATTTTGCTAGGCTATGATGTAGTTAGATCAAGAAAATCTAATTTCTTGTGTTATCATTATATGAATTCATTGTTTTCAAGTTGAGTATTTATTTCCATGCTTAATGCTTTTAAATTTCTGGTCAAGATTTAGATGATTTGTTGCATTATATTGCGACCGAGAGGAGATGTGTAATGAATGCTTCTAGTGATAAATACCGTATGTTGATTGCGAGTGTGAGACCTAATGCATGATGTATGTGGTTATTCTAGAAATTCCATAAATCTTAATGTGCTTGTTTGTGATTAAATCTTCATAGAAATATAGTTGGTTTATATAAATAAGTAATTCTAATATAACTTGAGAGAGAGTATTAGATAAATTTGGGTTTTTCAACCATCACTTTTAACTTTGATTCTCATATAACATGACTTGAAATCGGATTCAATTGATTTAGCGAAATCAAATGCCTTAGAATTTTTAATCATTTGTGAACAACATTTAATTTTGTTATTTGCGTTTATTTTTAAGTTAATTTACTTCTTAAACAATTTCAACAATTCTTTTTTCAAATAAAATTAGGATTAGTCAATTTCGGCACTTAGTAATGCCATTCCTTGTGGGTTCGATATCCATACTTTTTTACACTTTATTAATTGAACCATTCGTACACTTGTGAAAATACGCATCACTAGACGAAGCGTCTAATCTCATGGATAAAAACACCTTTGAGAAAAAATTTAGGTCTGAAGGCCACTTTTTTTTCAGTGAGAGTGCTAAGACATCAAGGAGATATGAGTTTACCCAGTATGGGAGAGGGGTGGAGGCTATAAGGGAAAAGAGGTCCCCATGATTCGTACAAAGTGTGATAGTCTGCACAGAGTATAATAATTCCTAAGATGTCTTTACATGCCTTCCCAATCCTGAAGTGAAATAGGATGATCTGTCATCCCTAGATATACTTGCTTTTAAGTACTTTCTCTTATGGATGGGGGGACCATTTCGAGTCCCAAGGTTCATGAGAGAATTGATTTTTGCAAGTGGCACCTTGCCAGCTTCTCCAAAATGCATGGAGGGTACTATATGGCTTAGGGTCATTACTCTTGAGTTTGGGGTTTTCAACATTATGGGTGCAGCTATAGGCATATATTATATAACCTCGAACATGAACCGAAGGGAAATCTTGCGGAGAATGATGAAAGGATTGAGGGACCACGATAAGGGGTGAAAAGAAATTTTTTACTTCCGACGTTACATGGGGATATAGGTAGATCGTTGTTTTAATGTGTTTGTTTTGTTTCTAGGTTTTTAGGAGGTTGGTTTTGGTACTTAACCATTGCTTTTCCTTTTTAGATCCTTATTTTTGGTTGAGGTGGTTTCTTCTCGATTTGACTCTTGGTCAACCCTTCCAGTTGAAGTGCACGGCTTGGTATAACATTTCTAACCATTCATTTGGTGTACTTTTCAATCCTAAGTTTGTAGAAAGTTAGTCTTCAATGCCCTTTATATTCATTATGTGTTCCTATAACTAATTTAAGATAATTTTGAATTTTTAGGCTTCAGAAAGTTATTAGCGTACATTTTTATTTAATATTTATTTATTTTGTTTAATATATTTATTTATTTAAAAAATAAACTGTTTAGTGAAAAATGTGCAAAATATAATTTCTAATTTTTTTTTGAAATTTTTATGGTTTTTTTATGAATTTTTAACACAAGACCAATAAGTAGTTACCGCGTGGCATGCCACTCAAGTACAGGAGCTAACTGGGCAAACCACACGGATGCCACTTAAGCACGGATAGTAAATCACGTCATGCCGTGTGTGAGGAGGACAAACACGTGTGTCACGTTGTGAATTAAGCCCCTAATTACTCCATAAACCCTAATTAGCCTCCATTAGCATAATTTTGGTCATTTTTTAGAGCTAAAAAGAGAAATGCAGAAAAATTCAAGGGAAAACACAATTTTGGTCATTATTTAATTGTTTGTTTTGATTAAATAACATGTATGGTTTTTAGGCAGGGATGTATGATTCTTATGTATGTGATCCATAATTGATGAACTTAATGAATAATATGCAATTTAATTGGAATAAGAGTATGATTAAATAAATTACTATATGTTGTGTAGTTTACTTGAGAGTGGAATATATGCTAGGTTAGATTCAATTAATCATGTAATTAATTGATATTATATTGGGGAGATTTTAGCGATTCTCATGTTTAGAAAATTGGGGGATTAAGTATTGCTAGATGTTTTCTCTTATATCTTTTTAGTCACAAAATTTGATTTAATTAATTATTGCTATTTACTTTTAGTTATTTAATTTTGCTTCCTTAAAATATAAAAACACAAAAAAATTGATTTTTATTAATTTTAGTTTTTAAAATTAGTTTCTAATAAAATAATTTCCGTGGGAACGATCTTTACTTGTCATTATATTACTTGTTACGATATGTATTCTTGCGTATTCATCGCACACACAATTTATGTGATGATCAAGTTTTTGGCGCTGTTGTGGGGATTATAAATATTAGAAATTAATAAATTTTTTTATTATTTTTTCTTTACTTTAATTTAATCTTAATTTATTTATTTTCTTTAAGTGACTTATTTATTTACTTATTTAGTTGTTAATTGTTTTAGTTTTTATTTAGACATCTCATTTAGTATTGTAGAAACATAGTTGAGTTTATTGCATGAGCAGAGTTTGTGAGGGAAAAATTCTACCTTTAGATCCTAAAATTGAGCGTACTTTGAGATCAATTTGAAAACAACAAGTCACCCAAGAGGAAGAAATGGATAATGCATTAGAAATAAACAATAATGAGCTAAACTTGAACAATCAAATGCTTTTAATGGATGATAGAAATAGAGCAATGAAGGAATGTGCAATACCTATGTTTGAAGGGCTTAATCCAAGTATTACAAGGACAAACATTCAACCTAATTAGTTTGAACTACAACCAGTGATGTTTCAAATGCTACAAACAGTTGGACAATTCAGTGGATTATCAAAAAAGGATCCTCATCTTCATCTCAGTTTTTTTATTGAAGTTGTAGATTCATTTAAGTTCAATGGTGTGATAAAGGAGTCATTTAGGCTTAGATTATTCCCTTACTCTTTGCGAGACCGTGCTTGAGCTTGGCTAAACTCTTTTCCACCTGATTCCATTACCATTTGGAATGGTTTGGTGGAGAAATTCTTGATGAAATACTTTCCACCAACAAAGAATGCCAAGCTAATTAGGAATGACATTACTTCCTACCAACAACAAGAAGGAGAATCTCTATATGAAGCATGGGAAAGATTCAAGAAATTTCTAAGGAAGTGTTTTCATCATGGTATTCCTTCTTGGATTCAAATGCAGATTTTTTATAATGGTCTCAATGCTCACACAAGAACTATTGTTGATGCATCTACTAATGGAGCTTTGCTAGCCAAATCTTACAATCAAGCTTATGATTTACTTGAGAAAATGGCTAGCAATAATTATCAATGGCCAATGGACAGAATGACAACAACGAGAAAAGTAGCTGGAATGCATGAGATAAATGATATCACAGCACTTACAGCTCAAGTTTCAACTTTGGTTAATCTTTTGAAGGTACAAAACTTGCCAGCGAGTATAAACCATTTTTTATGTGGTTAATGTGAATCGAAACAATAATCCATACTCAAACACATATAACCCAGGAAGAAGACAACATCCAAATTTCTCTTGGATCAATAACAACAGTCAAGGTGGTAATGAATTCAACCATCAATCATTTTCACCACCTGGTTTTCAACAACCACAACAATCACAAGCCCAAGAGAAGAAGCCATCTATTATGGATAATACAAATTCTTTAATGGGGATGATGAAAGACTTCATCCAATCAATAAATACAAAAGTGTCCACTCAATAGGCTTCAATTCAAAATTTGGAAAACCAAATGGGGCAACTTGCCCAGGCTATAAGCCAAAGGCCTCAAGGTAGCCTTCCAAGTGACACAATTGTAAACCCAAGAAGAGAAGGTAAGGACCAATGCAATGCCATAGCCTTGAGGAGTGGTAAAACTTTAGAACACGAACATAAGATAGAAAAGGATGAGGAGAAACATGAAATTAAAAAGGATAAAGAGGACTATCAAACTAAGAAGGATAAGAAGGAACCAGAAACTAAAAAAGAGGAGGAGGAATTAGTGGATAAAGAGAGTAATGGAAAGGAAATAATTCAGCCAAAAAAGAGTAACCTCTACAAACCCACTATTCCTTTCCCTCAAAGACTGCAAAAGCAAAAGTCAAATACACAATTTTCAAAATTTCTAGAAGTCTTCAAGAAGCTACACATAAACATACCATTTGTAGAGGCACTTGAAAAAATGCCATCTTATGCCAAATTCATGAAGGATATACTATTAAAGAAAATGAGGCTTGAAGATCCACTACTACAAAAAGGGTATTTAAGTCGATATGTAAAGTTGGTTTTTGGAAAAAACTGACTTATAATGAATTTAAAGTCGGTTTGGTGTAGAACTGAAGCTATCCACATAGTTCATAGCATCGGTTGACGTGTCAAACCGACAATACACGTGGACGTAGTGTCGGTTCTACGTGTAGTGTCGGTTTGACACATCAAACAACGCTGGGTGACACGTAGAACCGACGCTACACATGTGGATATTTCCTTTTCTCTTCTTTCTTCCCCAGATAGAAACTATTCCAAGCGTTGAATAACTCTCAAAAACCCAAAACCTCCTCCACTCTTTCTCATTTTTTGGCCACCTACGACCACCAATTCTAACATTGGTTAGTGGGTTTTCTTCCTCTCTAACTTATCTTTTAGATCCCCTATTATTTTGAGCAAAATACTCAATTTTTTATACCCATTTCTCACTTACAAAACACCATTTTTTCTTCATTTCCTTCATTTTTTCACTTCATTTACTCTTGTAAGTATTTCTATTAATCCTACACACTTATTATTTTTCATATTTTTTTTGTTATTATGTGTTATTATTTATGTGTATAAATTTTGTATTATATATGTAGGTTTTGTATTATAACATTAGGAGAAGAATATTGTGATCTTGAATAACATAGGACAACACCATGATAATTTTTGTACTATTAATTAATATTTTATTTTTCAATTATTTGTATTATTTAAACTATTTGTTAAACAGATTTTGGTTTTTTTCTGCTATTATGTAGTTATCAAATACAGGTTTTTATTTGAGTATAATAGAAAATGAGTAAATTTTGTAAAAAAAAAAATTAAAAATTTAAAATCGGTTCACGCATTGTACCGACTTTAAATTTTAAGTCATTTCATTTAATAGTCCGTCTTGTAGCAGTGATCATGAAACAATAACCTTGACTGAAGATCTAGGTAGTTTTGACATCCCTAGCACTATTGGGAACATCAGTTTTGGCAAGGCACTATGTGGCTTGGGTTCTAGTATTAACCTCATGCCATTATAAGTTTTCAAGAGATTGGGGGTTGGTAAAGCAAAGACCACATTGGTAACATTACAAATGGCAGATAGATTGATTAAGAGACCTCAGGGGGTAGAAGATTTGTTAGTAAAACTAGAAAATTTCATCTTTTTGATGAACTTCATTGTGCAAGACATAGAAGGGGACCATGACATTCCTATCATACTTGGTCGTCCATTCTTAGCAACTGGAAGGGCACTCATTGATGTACAAAAATGTGAACTTACAATGAGAGTGCAAGATAAACAAGTAATATTTAAAGTTTTTAAAGAATCTGAATCCCCTGATATTGATGATGCTAATGAATGTTTAAGAATAAATGTTAATGATTGTGGGAATGGCGTAAAAGAATCTGTTGAGTCATCCAAACTTAAGACTTTAACACATGCTGTTGTAAACAATGACATAAACTCACCAGAAAACAACTCAACCTATTATAACTTTGAAAGTATGGCATCAAAGGTTGATATTGTAGACTGTGTGAACTTTTTGGAGGACACATCTCTCATGTATGTATCAAAGGCAATAATGAAAAAAAATGAGATAGGATCTAAACTCAAACCATCAATTGAAGAGCCACCAAGTTTAGACCCCGCACTTCTACCCTTTTATCCTTAATCAAGTATGAAAGTGAAAGAGTCCAATGGAGAGGTGAAAAAGCTATTAAAAATACATAAATTGGATGAGTTACGGTGGAGTGCTTATAAAAATGCCAAGAAGTTCAAAAGGAAAACAAAAATATGGCATGAGAAGAGAATTGAGAACCATGTTTGTGAGCCAAAATGTAAAGTATTATTGAACAAATCAAGACTCAACCTATTTCCAGGCAAACTCAAAAGTAAATGGATACAAAGGGATGTCCCTTAGGAATTGATAGGACCATCTAGTCAAGGACGTTAAACATGACATTCGTTGGGAGGAAACCCAACGTTATTTTACTTATATTTTCATTGTTTTTGTTTTGTAGGTGAATAAATGTGGAGAGCAATGACACAACAAGAATGAGCATTTCAGTGACAGATGTGGTGTGTTATGACTAAGGGAGTTTTCTTTCCTTTTACTTTTTCATATTTATATATGCAAATTTCAGACAATGTGTAATTTAAGTTTGGGGGAGAGAACTTAATTCTATACATTAGTATTTAGTATGCATTTTAAATTTTTAGGGAATTTTTTTATTTTTAGTTTTTTATTAATCATGATGTGGGTAGAAATTGATAAATATATGGAAACTAAATGCATGCATGTTTGATATGAAACATATGAACTCCATGATAAAAATTGGTTGTCATGACTAGGTTAAAGAATGTAACATATTTGTTGAGATATTTACATTAATCATGTGATATGCTTGCTAGTTTTGATTGGATTGATTCAAAGTTTTATACACATGTTCATGATTGATTTTGGTGTTCTTATTGAGAGAAAACTTGTAGTGAGTCATGTGAGTTGATGAGATCTACCAGGTTTTAGAATCTATTTAATTTGATCTTCCCTTGTGGCAAAATCCTAAATACTTGAGGCAAAATCCTAAATAGTATTTAGCAAGAGAAATGATTTAGGCCTTATTTGGATCGATTGAGCCTTTCAAGCTAACCATTGTTAATATCTTTAGTCACCCATTTGAGCCTAACAAAGAACCTTTCATATCTGTAAGCCACATTTAATGCCTAACTAATAAGTATTACATTTACCCTTGCACCTTTAGCTTGTATGAAAAGAAAAAAATGCAATCATGTGTTATGCTTTAGATTAAAGTGAAATGTAATACACCCTATAAAAAAAGAAGAAGCAAAACTCACAACACAATTATGCCTCTAAAGAAGAAGAAAATAGAATTGAAAATAAGTTTGGGAGTATTGTGAAGTTACAAAAAAAGAGAGAGAGAAAAGAAATATGGAATAAAAAAATACGAAAAGAATGTCAAAAGAGGGTGCACTAAAATATAAAGTAAAAGCTCAATTGTAGTTAAAAAGTGCATAATGAAAAAAAACCTAAGGTGTGGAAAGACCCTAAAATATCTTCATCTATCGACCCCCCCCCCCCCCCCCCCACCTAAGCCTTACATTACAACCATGTAAAGTCCTTATTGATCTTAAGCTAAGTGCATATTTATATTAGTGGAAAGGGATGTGAAAAATTGACTTATAAGAATTGTTCTAAGATTGAATTGATTTAGCATGCTTATATAAGTTGATTTCATGAGTGCATTGGATGATATCATGTGCAGCACACACACACGAATCAATTTTTCAAAAATCTTGCATATCCTTGTATTGATAGAACGTTGATTGATGAATATGTGAACCTCTTTATCATAGACTTTTACGACTTTTGAGGACAATAGAAATATATTTATAAATATACTACCCAAGTTATTTTATTTATTTATACTTAGCTTTACTTGAGGACAAACAAAGATTTAAGTTTGAGGGTGTGATGACTCTATGAAAATAGAGTTATTAGCGCACTTTTTTACATAATATTTACTTGTTTTATTTAATAAATAGTATTAAAAAAATAAACTTTTTAGTGAAAAGGGGTGAAAATATAATTTTTGGAATTGTTTGAGATTTTTTTGGAATTGTTTTGGAATTTTTATGAATTTTTAACGCATGACCAATCAGAATCTATCATGTGGCATGCCACGCAATTAGAGGAGCTGAATTTGCAAGCCATGCAGGCACGGATAGCGAATCACATTGCGCTACGTGTAAGGAGGACAAACACGTGCCACGTGTCAACATGACGTTTAATCTGAGTTCGAAAATCGATCAACTCGCCATGCCACATGTCACCAGGCCATGGCTCTGAGTTGTTGACTCGGCGAGAGTTGACTCTGACCGGTATCCCCTACCACGCGTTGCTCCTTGATTCACCTAATGAATTTTTGATGCCACTTGTCGCGTTGTGATTGGGTGAAACTATCACTTTTATTTGTTTTGATCGTCGCCCTTGATTTGAAGCTGATCGAACGGTCTAGATCACACCTAAGCTTTATTTAACCCCTTAATCACTCCATAAACTCTAATTAGCCTCTATTAGCATAATTTTGGTTAGTTTTTAGAGCTAAAAAGAGAGAAAAATACAGAAAATTTAAAGAGAAGACACAATTTTGGTGGCGATTCAAGAGAAAATTAATTATATTATTCAAGATATTGATTGTATTTCTTTTTCTACTTTTTATTTATCAATTTTATGTCTTTCTTCATGAAAAATATGAGTTTTACGAACACAATTATGTGTTATTAATTTATTAATATAGGGATCTTATGAACCCAATTTTCACCATGTGATGATATAATATTTTTCCCAATTATAATATTAATTTAATTATATTATTTAATCTGATTTTTATGCTATTAATTGTTTGGCCAACAATTTATATATAGAATCAATTAAATAGATTTGAGAGAACTATTTAATTGTTTGTCTGATTAAATAACATGCATAGTTTCTAGGTAGAGATGTATGATTCTTATATATGTGATCCATAATTGATGAACTTAATGAATAGTATGCAATTTAATTGGCATAAAAGTGTGATGAAATAAATTACTATATGGTGTGTAGTTTATTTGAGAGAGGAATACATGCTAGGTTAACGATTCGCATGTTTATAAAATTGGGGGATAAAGTATTGTTAGATATTTTCTCTTATATCTTTTTAGTCACAAAATCTGATTTAATTAATTATTGTTATTTACTTTTAGTTATTTTAATTTTGCTTCCTTAAAATATAAAAAGACCAAAACAAAATTGATTTTTATTATTTTTAGTTTTAAAAATTAGTTTCTAATAAAATAATCTCTATGGGAACGATCTTTACTTATCATTATACTACTTGTTGCGATATGTATACTTATGTATTAATTGCACACACAATTTGTGTGGCAATTAGTTATGCAGCTTGTTTTTGATGGATCCTTTACTATTATAGAAGACGATATGGATAACTTCTCACTTCGATGGTTGTGTACAGAACCCAATGTTCTTGTAATGGCTAGTGGATCTTATATTGAAAACATGGCTAAAAGGTATATCGAGAAATAGTCAAAGAAACTCACTTCTTACAAGAATGTTAATAGGGATAATCAAAACATCAAGTGGGTTTCCCAAATAAACAAGACTGACGTGACACAAAAGTACCCACGTGATGTACATATCCATGTTGAGACACAAACCATACCTCGATGAATATAAAAATCAAAAGGAGCCTATATAGAGGCCACAACTCTGTGAGAAGAGGGAAGCCAATTTTAAATAGGGATGATAGGGAGCCTAAATGATGTCGAGGTTGTCGAGGCATAGCCTCTAACATTCTATTATTGAATGATAGATTGATTATCCATTTCACCCTTTAAGAACTTTTTCTATCATACTCATTTCTAGGTAATATTCTAACTTTATCTTATTTAGTGTATGTATTGTTCACATTTACCCCTATTTCATTTTTCACAAAATCTCCAATGTCAATTTTTTATGATTGAGACTTGGGAGAACTTTCAGCCAAGGCCTTGAGGTATGACATCGATACGATGATAAGTCCCAAATACTACTTGTGTTTCTCTTCGGGTGAGAAAGGTACCCAATCTAAATTCACTAAGTTTTTGCTTCCTTTCATTGATATTATTGGCTGCCTTAAATAGGTAAAAGCCTTACACAAAAACTGAATACAATTCTACTCACATACCACTCTCATATAACAACCCCAATCAAGCATGATTTCTAAAGACATGTATATATGAACTACTAGAAATAACTCACACCTAATTACTTAAAACATGAAAGAAGAATACATAACTAACTATTGAACATAAGTGCCACTCCACTAGCCCTCACTCCTTACCATTCATCCCACCAAGGACCCATTTATTTGGGGTTTGGCTTATGCATTCTTTGTGAATTCCATGACCTATGAATACCTCCCCATTAATTGGATCCTTATCCTCAAGGTCCATTTATGGAATTGGTCCTGTAGCCTTTGTATTAGTTCCCAATTTGCTTCCTCGGTTTGGAGGTGCTTCCATTTCATCAAGCTTTCTTCAACAAGTTGTGTTCCATGTTTGATCCAGCAGTTGTCTAGAATAGTTTGAGGTTCCAATATAATTACCCCTTTATCGGTGAATGGTGGTAACTCAATTTGTTTCATTCTTAGAGTTTTGTTGTTGGCCTGGTATCATTTAAGTAGTGATACATGGAACACTGGATGAATTCATGCCCCTTCTAGTAACTATAATTTGTATGCCACTGCACTGAGCTTCTCTAAAATTTGGTAGGGTCCAGAAAAACGGGGAGCTAATTTCTGATGCATCCATTTGAAGATAGTTTGTTGGCGGTATGGGTACAGTTTCAAGAGTACCATGTCATTTGACTCGAAGGAAATGTCTCTTCTCTTCTTATCATCCATCTGCTTCATTCTATTAATTGAGCCTTTTAAGTTGGCTTTAAGTTGCCATAGTAGCTCATCACGAGTTGAGCTGTTGATCAACCTCATATACTGGTGATAGTCCATCCTTGTATGTTAGAATGGTTGGTGGAAACTTACCATATAGTGCTTCAAAATGGGTCATCCCTATGGACATATGGTAGGTCATATTATACCAGTATTCTGCCCATGGTAAATAGTTGCACCATCGCCTTGGACATTGGTGAACAAAATATTGAAGTTATTGTTCAACGTAGCGATTGATGACTTATGTCTGATAATCCGTTTATGGGTGGTATGTGAAACTAAGTTGTAATTTGGTGCCTGACAGCTTGAAGAATTCCTTCCAGAAATTATTAATGAAGATCAGGTCCCGATCATTGAAAATTGATTTAGGCATGCTATGCAGCTTGATGAAACCTTCCACAAATATTTCTGCTACTGTTCGTTCAGTAAAAAGATGACTTAAAGTAAGGAAATAACTAGAATTACTCAGTCTGTCAACCACTACCATGATGGTGTTTTTCCTTGAGAAACCGGTAAGCCTTCAATAAAGTCTAATGTGATGTCGTCCCATACTTGGCATGGAATTTTCAAGGGTTGAAGAAGCCCAACTGGAGATAATTTCTTATTTTTCACTTTTTGGTAGACCTCACATCTTTTTATGTAGTCTTGTACTGATTTATGCATCCTAGGCCAATAAAAATTTTCACCTGAGTGACCCCTATTTTGGTGTCATGCATTTCGTGTAACAGTTGGCTCCTTAAAGTGACATTGTTTGGGACAAAAACTCTTCCTTCGTATAGTAAGAGCCCTTGATGCCATGTATATGATCCTCTAGGTTGGGTTGGGATTTCACGTGCTTTAGACTGGATGTATTAGTCTTCTTTGGTAGCTATTTTGATATCTTTCCATAAGCTAACATCTGGAAAGAAAACGTGGTTAAGAAGGGGACTACCTTGCTTTCTAGAAAGAGCATTACATTTAGAGTTTTCATGGTCTAGTTTGTAATGGATTTCGTACTCATAGCCCAATAGTTTAGCCACCCATTTTTGTTGTTTTAGTGTAGCTATGCACTTCTCTAAGAAATACTTGAGGCTACGTTGATTGGTTTGAATGTAAAACTTTTTTCCTAGAAGGTAAAGTCGCCAGGTACGTATGACTTCAATGATAGCTAACATTTCTTTTGCATACGTTGACCAGGATTGCTTAATTATGCCGAAAGCGCGACTCATGTAAACCATTGGTTTGCATTGTTGAGACAAGACTGCCCCAATTCCTTCCCCGGATGCGTTTATTTCAATAATGAAGGTTTCATTGAAATTTGGCATGGCTAATATAGGAGTAGTTGTCATAGCCTATTTAAGAGCAAGAAAGGCAGCTTTTGCTTCTTTGTGCCACCCGAATTGGTCTTTTTTGATAAGATTGGTGAGAGGCTGAGTGATTATGTCGTAATTCTTGAAAAACTTCCTGTAATAGCTAGTCAAACCTAAAACCTCAAACAATTCTGAAATTGAAGTAGGGCGAGGTTAGGTTGTCATAGCAACAATTTTATTTTGGTCAACTTTCACTACCTGTATAGTGATGATGTGCCCCCAGTACTCTAATTATTACTGCCCAAATGCAAATTTTCTAGCCATAACAAAGAAGCTATGATGTCTCAATATTACTAAGGTATGTGTTACATGCACTACATGTTGATCCCAATCTTGACTATAGATTAAGATGTCATAAAAGAAGACCAATATGGATTTGTGAAGGTGCTGTCGAAAGATGGAGTTCATGATAGCTTGGAATGTGGATGGTGCATTACATAAGCCGAATAACATAACTAAGTATTTGTAATGTCCATTATGTGTGCAAAAAGTAGTTTTATGAATATCATTTGGTTTGACTCGTACCTTGTGGTAGCCTACCCTAAGATGAAGTTTGATAAAATAAGATGAACCGTAGAGCTCATCCAGTATATCATCTATGGTGGGCATTGGAAACTGATTTTTAATGGTTACAACGTTGAACGCACACTAATATGTGCAAAAACACCAATTCCCATCTTTCTTCTTTACCAATAGTATAGGTGAAGAAAAAGGACTAGTGTTGGGTCGCACAAGTCCATATTGTAGCATATCTTGCACTTGCTTCTCAATTTCATTTTTTTATAATGTGCATACCTATAAAGCTGGACATTAATTGGTTCAGTACCTTCCTTAAGGGTAATGGCGTGGTCAACCTACCTTAATGGTGGTAAACTGGTCGTTTCTATGAACAAATCTGCAAACTCCTGTAATATCTTTCTCATGCTTGGGTGAATACACTGTTGTGGTTCCATATGGTCAGCCTATAAACATAAAGAAAATAGAGCATGGCTAGGACAAGTCTTTTTAGTTATTTCTTCCATTAATGCTAGTTGGATGTATTGCCCGCCAATGCCTACCAACCTTTTGGTTTAATTTTCCCATATGAATTCCATGGTTAAATATTTCCAATCACAAATAATTGAACCCAATTTCTTCAATCGTTGAATTCCCAACACTATATCCAAACTGGTCAATGGCAAAGCATAAAGAGTGAGAGAAAAAGGAATTCCCTAGAGAAGTATGTGCACATGCTTGTATCTCCCTTGACATATTAGACGATTTCCATTAGCAACTCGTACAGTGAATGGATCAATGGGAATCACAGGTAATTGAAGAAAATTAGCCATTTTTGCATTGATAAAATTATGGGTAGACCCACTATCAATAAGCACAATAACTTCGAGAGACCCAATCTTAGCTGTAACACGCATGGTTTTGGAGGAGGAAGATCCAGTTAAGGTATGCAATGATATTTTTGGTTAAGTTTGAGGGTTGGATATAGGCACTGTTCTTGCTTCATCAGTAACCTCTTCACATATTAAATCGCAGTCCTTCCTTCAAGCAGTAAGAGTTGTGGACCTCAACATTTATGTCCCATAGTGAACTTTTCATTGCAATTGAAACATAGACCCTGAGCACTTCGTTTCAGCATTTCATCCCATGTTAAGAGCCTCAATGGAGATGCTAGTGTGGTACGCGCAGGAGCATAAAGGGTCAACTGTGTTTGGTTGGCTTGCGGAAGTCTTGTGAATTTTCTCTGGCGAAGGAGCTGATCATCTCTCATGTGTGCAAGGGTGATGGCTTCCTTCATCATTTTTGGCTTGAACATTCGAATAGCTTTAGTGATGTCAAGCTTGAGACCACCCATAAAGGTGCCAACCAATGCCTTTTGTGTCCACTCGTGCACTCGGTTGCATAACCTCTCAAATTCCTTATAGTAGTCCCTTAAGGAACTCACTTGTCAAACCCTTGATAAAGTTTCATCAAAGTCCTCGCATTAAGGAGGTTCGAATCGAGCCTATAACTCCTCCTCAAAAACTACCCACGTCATCATTCATCCTTATTCCCTATGAGCTTGGCGCAACCATTTCCACCACTGGTTCGCTTCACCCTCAAGATGAAATGATGCCAAGGAAAATTTTTTAGCCTTCGTGCTGCCTTGATACTCTAAGAACTGATCAACCCTGTTGAACCATTCTGTCGGATCATTATCGAAGTACTTGGGAAACTACACCTTGGCCATTTTGGATGAAAAAACATGTCGACTTTAGTCCGTTTCTTCTCTGTTCTCCTCCCTATTGAAACGAGAGCGGCCAATTTGATCATTGTTGTTGATGTTGGACCTTTCCTTGGTAGACAGCAAAGCCTCAGATAATTTGGTGATGTTTCTTCTCATTGGTGTAGCTTGTTAGTAACGCCAAGTTCCATTCTGCTCATGCCATTTTGAAGTCCACCAAGCTCTGCTTCCAAATTCTCGATTCTCTCCTTGGTTGTGGTCATTGTAGCCTGACTCTGATTCCAATGATAAGTCCCAAATGCAGTTTCTTCTCATTGATATTAGTGGTTGCCTTAAGTAGGCAAAAACCTTACACATAAACTGAATACAATTTTACTCACACATCACTCTGATATAACTACCTCACTCAAGCATGATTGCTAAAGACATACATACATGAACTGGATACATAACTAATTGTTGAACATAACTGCCACTCCACTAGCCCTCACTCCCTACCATTCACCCCACTAAGGACCCATGTATTTGGGGTTTGGCTTAAGCATTCTCTGTGAACGTCGTGGCCTATCATACGAAGGTTTTGTCTCAAGAGCTGTATAAAGTTAGAGGATTATTGAGTAAATCTGATATTAGACACAATAAAGTTAGGCAAGGATTAGTTAAAGGAAGAGGTTGAGGAGAAAAGGAGAGCTGTGATCCTCGAGTTTAGAAAAAAGTCTTATGATAAACTATTCAAAGATTTAAGGAGGCAACTAGAAGAAAGAGATAAGATTATTGTCGACCAATCCCTTAGGATCAAAGAGTTTGATGATCAAGCTATTGACGTCGAGATGTGGGTGGGATGGGGTTTCAAGTGTGATGCCATTTCTAAAGGATACCCAACATTTGGCCAGATATACTCAATCCTATAAGTGAAGGGTCTCCAATTGAGGTGGCTCCCTTTCTGACCGTGGATCCTGTGATTTCTTCGAGCTTAGTGGCTTCTCTTGTTGCAAACTTGGTGGTATCTTCTAATGCTTCCGGTGCTGAAAGTGATGATTCTAAAACATTTCTTCCTCCCAAAGTTTCCCTTAATGTGGAAATGGAGTTTCATCATCAGAAGTTCCTGTCACTGATCCTCATCATCTTGAGGCACACCTGTTAAGGCATCAAGAGTTTAATGTTTGTTTTTTTTATGGGTGTAGATCTGTTACACATTTAATTTCATGGTTCACAAGACTTGTTATTTTATTTTGTTTTTCCTTTTCATGATTCGGAATACATGTCAAACTCAGATTTTCTACTTTAAATGAAGACTTATTTTCCTTGGCTCCAATTTCTAGAAGGTTGGTTAAATGCCAGAGTTTGTAACATTTATGATATTTTGTATTTCGAGTTAGGTTGTAATTCCCCGTTATTCTACGTGAACAACGATAAATGCCTTTGGAAATTATTAAATGACTCAATCACTCTATATTTCCTTATTCATGTGTTTTAAATAACTTTCAGGAGGAGATTTTTTTTTTCTCAAAGGCTTTAATTCTCGTGGATTCTTTTTCTTTCCTCTCTTTCTTTCACCACAATGGTTTTTTTCCTGAACATAACATCGTCAACCAATCTAAACAACTTCACTGTTTGAACGACCTTTCCTTTGATAAGTGGGTTTTTTGTTAGTTTTTCTTGCTTAAGATAAATCAAGGATAGGGGTCATCCAAGATTCTGAATTGGCGTTTTCTAAAATTTGTTTTACTAGGATATATCTCTGATAGTCCTTTGATGAGATGGTTCCTAAGTAAGCCAGGGCTTCTACATGTTGATTATTGCACTTGCTACTATGTTTTAACTCAAATTGTTTCGAACCAACTACTTCCTATTTAGGCGTTTTCCAGTACTCTATCATTCTTTCATCTTTAGCTGTGAATTCTCCTCAGAGCTGGTCGACCACCAATCTAGAATTACATGTTTCATAAACTTCAGTTGCACCAGACTACATTTCTCATTGGATGCCTTTGATGAGCGCCTTGCACTTTACTTTGTTGTTAGTAGCAGGGAAACCCAGTCGAAAACTTGCTCAGTTACTTCTCCTTCTAAGGAATAAATGACTATCCCAATTCTAGATCCCTTGGAACTCGAAAATCCAACTACTTTGAGGTGCCAAGCCTAGTTTTTTATTTAAACTTCAGTTGTACGTAAACATTTATGTTTTGGTTCATGTTCATTATGTGTTGAAGTCAGCCAGTATCTATGTCTTTATTGTAGTCCTCGGTTTGTTGGGCACAATAATTGAGGGTATGGTGATGGTATGGCAGTTCCTTGGTTGCAAGTGTTAGGATTTTCTTGGTTATGGCTATATTTTCCTCTTATACAATTGATTTCAAAATGGAGAGGCTTCCTAATTGTATTGATGGTTTCCATATAGCTAGTATGGGTGTCCAAAAACCGGCACAGATCGGGTTAAACCGAAAAACCGGACCGAACAATTTAATAAAGAAAACGGTCCGATTCGATTTATATTAAATAAAACCGATTTTCAAATGGTTCGGTCCAGTTATACAAAATTTTAAACCAATCGGATCGGACCATACCGGTTTTAATAAATAATTAATTTTTTTTAATTAAGTGTATATATTTAGACACCCCTATAATTCAGACTTTTAGTTTCTAAATATCCTCGGGTCGTGACTGATGAGTAGAACCGTCAACGTCAATCCTACCAATACTTTAATTTTATATTTATAAAACTCTCGAAAGTGCACGAATCATTTCATAAAAAATGATAAGTATACTCCCAATGTCGATCTAAGGAAGGAATGTACGTGATTTTTAATTTATTATTCAAACTTTTAAAAACGAAATTAAATCCTAAACATCCTCTCATGATATTTTGGGTTTTTTGTGTTTTTAATCTAATAACATAAAAATAAACATAGATACAGATTCAATAAACATTTATGCAAATTTTATCTTTTATAATAGTGGAGTATTTATGAATATAATAATTAAGTTAATTATGCTTACTCATATTATTTAGGTTACTAAAGATATAAATTGATATTTATTAATTTTCTCTTTTTTATATGAATAGATATTCTTTGGTAATTAAACAAATCAATTAACACCTATAGGTGGGGTCGATAACTAATTTGGTTAATTAAATTAATTCCTTTTTCTAAGAGATTAAAAATGAACCATTTAAATGCTACCTATGGTAGGGTTAGACAGTTTAAACTTTATTCATTGTGTCCAAATTAAACCTAAGAATTTAATTATCCGAGTACTAACTTTCAAGTTTTAAAACCACTATTGAAAACATGTTGTCAATACATTTTCAGATAATAATTCTTATAAAAACTTTTGAAATAGAGCTTCACTCTAACTACGGGGCGATTGTACCAACAAATAAAAGAACATTACTCTAAATTAGACCATATAACTAAACCTTAAAATCTAATTTTCATATTTAAGTTTTTAATGAAAAATAATATATTTCTCTCTAACATTCTGAATATAAAATCTTGAATAAAAACAAAATCAATTCATTTTAGAGATTTTTACATATTTAATATTTTGCAAGCATAACAAAGTTATTATTATATCATGTTTACAAACATACAACAAAGTTAAATTTAATCATAGATAAATTAAATATAACATATAAAAATAAAGCATAAAAAATAACCGTAAAGAAAATAAAATCCTTACAGTATTTTTATGTTATTCTTGTTTGGTGGAAAACCTCCAAACATAATTTGCATTTCCATTTATTAAATCAAAAAACTAAAAAAAATTACAAAAACATAATTAATTCTTCTCAAAAAGAGAAGAACTCTAAAACTAAGAAAAACTAAAAACTAAGAAATGGAGAGAAAAGATGTTTTTGAAGTGTGTTTTGATATGAAGAAAATGAGGGTATTTATAGGTGAGGAGAGGAAGAAAACGTGGGTGGAAAGATGATTAAAAATGGAGAAAACGCATAGTAGGTGATGATGATGTCAGCTGGTAGGTGGGGCGGGGCGGCGCACGAGGAATGGAGTAGAGGCGCGCAGGAACTGGGTACAGATGGACGCAGGCACACGCGGACTGTGGCAGGGGCGCGCGGACGGGGCGCTACATAGAGTCTGTTGACGTGTCGAACCGATGCTACACATGGATGTAGCGTTGATTGACGTGATGAACCGACGCTATCCACGTAGCGTAGCGTTGGTTCACTATGTCAACCGACGCTACGTTCACGTGTAGTGTCGGTTCGATACGTCAACCGATGCTACGTCCTACGTAGATAGCGTCGGTTTTACATCGAATCGACTTTAAATTCATTATAAGTTGATTCTTTTTCAAAAATCAACTTTACATAAACTTAAAATACTCATTTTTGTAGTAGTGTATGTTCTCAATTAGAGACATTACAATAGTAGGACATTTGGGTTTTACAATCATAGTGGATGTATGAGCGTTATAATTATTTAAAAAATGAAAAAAAAACCTTATAGTGATAGTTATCCAAAAATAAAAACATTGAAATTTAATAAAAACATTGAAATTTATTTTATATATATAATGCTCAAAATTATATACATACCTCGTGGAGATGTAAAAGTTGGTTCTTTTCTCAAGTGGAGTATAGATATTTAACTCTAGTTCGATAAATTATAATTTAATTTATCTATTTTTCAAAATACAGTGTTTTATGGTGTTCATACAATAATATATATATATATATATATATTGTTTTATTATTTCAGCTGATTAAGACATTTTTTTTATTAGTAAACTACTAACATACTTATAAACAAATATGAAATTCATAGTTAAAATTATTAAAATTAAGCCTCATATACATGTATACATGTGTGATTTAACTACTTATTGAATGTTCTTGATTTATTTAGTGATATATATAACATATGATTTTTCTATAATTATGTTTGAAATTATTAAATGATATAATTTTGCTTAAATAAATACATTTTATTTTTAATTTTTAAAAAAATGATATAATGTAGTACAAAGGGCAACTATTACGCGTAAGTAAATCAATTTTTGTTAAATTGAAGTTTCATATCAGATCAGCTGTGCCTGTGTCACAAATTTATTATTTGTTTATGAACTTTATTAGTTTGTTTAACAAAAAATTTATAAGCTAATTTGTGTACTTTGAAACACTTACCTTTTATTGTCTGAATTTTGAACGTGAATATGACGACCGAGAAATGCAGGTTCACAGATCGAATTTTGAAAGTTTGTTGTCAATGAATTTTGATGTCATGTAATTTATTGCTGCTGAAACTCAAAACGAATAAGAATAAAAATACATCCTCTTCCAATTAGGAAAAAACAACATGCATCCCCTTTCTCAAGTTTGTTTTTAATTTTAATCCTTCTTCAGAGCTTAATAGATGTAAAGTGTGTCGATATATATATATATATATATATATAAGCTATAGTTGCTTTCAAATATTTATTAAATGCGTATTATATATTAAGTACATAAAATTTTTCGTTTGATTTTTAGATAAATTTCAGCATTCTACTATCATACAATTATTATTTATCTCAATATACTACTCAAATCTCACTCTTTTTTTATTAAATTAAATTAGGAAAATAACAAAATTAATTATTAACTTCTTAAATTTTGAACGATTTTGTCTAACTTCTAGCTTCAATTACAAAGGTGGCTATTATAATGTTTTTTTTATCCAATGTATTATTGTAAATTTGTTATTCTTACGGTTTTAATTTTAATAAAAAACCAATATTAATTAAAAAAAACTAATATTTTGTAAATATATTAAAACATCCACTAAAATTTTTTTTTCTTCTTATGTTAAATTTAATTAGTATAATAATATAATAGATTTTTGTACTTTATTGGTATCTAACATTTAGCTCAAAATAGCATATGATTCATAATATTTTAAAATACATAATTTAGTCCATATTATTGTTTCCAACCCTATCTATTAATCCTAACCACCCTTAAGAATGCAATAATTAATCCTTAAAAACTTAAAAAAAATAAAAAATATGCTACCTAAATCATACTAATCCTAAAATATGTTAAATAATAAAGAAAAGGAAAATAAACATAGAGGCATGTCAACACTCCCTCACACTTAATTCTTACATTGTACTAAATGAAAGCACAATCATATATGTATTGTAAAAATAAGTAAAAGAGACTAGAAAACAAATATGATGTGCTGTCTCCTATAAAGTACTAAGTTTAATGTCTTCAACTCGATACTGCCACTTCTTTTCATCCAACATCATCAAAGATCTTTGAATGTGTGATGTTAAACTGTCGAGCTAGTAGTCCATTAAATACTTTCTTGCACCTTCATGATAGTCTCCTTTAAAGTACACTAGACACCCTCTCTTTCTCACTCATCTCTTTGTTATCCTTAAGCTTGTACTTGGTGATAAAAAGTTCCTTAAGGTATTTTTCATACCAAGGAATCTATTTAATATATTTTATAAGTGGTATATGGATGTGCGCCTTGAAGAATGCCTCAAAAATTTCCCTTTGATAATTCTCCTTCGTTGAATTATCGAACATGTTGGAAATGAAAAAGGAGACTCATTAATAGAAAAGAAAGGTTTAGGTACTACCTTTGGTGCCATATCAAACTCTTCAAAGGTGATGTTCTTTTCCTCCTTAGTAATCTCTTGTTCAGATATATCATTCTTAACGACTCTACGAGGCTCTTCTAGTTCCTTAACACTCCCCAAAATAATAGCATTAGCAATCTCCCTTGGATTGGTAGCTATTTTGAGATGGGATCTCACCAACTGCATGTGCTTCTAGTCTTTCAACAGTTGTGATTGCTTGGCTAACTTGTATCTCAAGATTCCTCATCAAAATATGAAATTCTTGATGAAATTTTGAAGTGTCAACAACTAAGGAATTTACTTAGTCTTCAAGATACTTACCTTGAGATATTGCAATGGGTTGTTGATGAGTGCTTAAATGTTAAAATAGGTTTGTATTTGCCTTAGATTTATTATATTTTTAGCAAATCTATATTTTTGAAATCACGTTATGTTTCTAAAGATTGGTAACAATTTGGCATTGTTCATCATGTCACTTATCCACTTACTAGTGAACAAAATGGATGGTGGAAATTTGCCTTTGAAGAGTGGTTGGGGGTGCTTTGGCCTTATTGTTAAAAGGTGGCGTTCCAATTAAGTATTGGTCCTATTCTTGTAAGGCTATAGTTTATCTACAAAATAGACTTCCTATATAGGTTTTAGATGATTTCTAGCCCTATGAAGTGTTGTACTCCAAGAGTCCAAATTATGCTTTTCAATGAAATTTTGGATGTCTAATTTTTCCCTCGGTAAGATCTTATATCAAGCACAAGCTTAAATCTCGTTCCATTGTATGTGTGGTCTTTGGGTATGCTTCTTAACATAGAAGTTACCTTTGCTTATAATTGGCTATAGGCAAGGATTTTACATGTTGACATGTGCAATTTCATGAACCATATTTTTCCTTTTTGGATAAAAATTCTTCTCAACAAGTTGATATTTGTATATAAGAACTTATCATTCATATTTTACCTCCATGCCTCACCACTATACAACCTCTAAGTTTTAAACCTGTCATCCTTACTTGACCTGATACAATTACTCATGAGTCTTCTACCTTTCCTTTTTCATCTGCTCCTCTCATTAGTCCTCATTCGAAATTGTTTTGCTCAAGATCTTAATGATCCATTACCATTACCAGTATCTATTATTCTACCTAAACCTATTAGTCAACTTGCACCTTTAACTACTAATTGTCATCCCGTGGTAACTTATGGTAAGGTTGGAATATAGGTACCAAAGGTTCTCTATGTTGCCATCCTTTCTGAACCTAGCTCCTTTACATAAGCTAAGGTAGTTTCTGAATGGACTACCTTAATGAAGGTAGAATATGATGCATGAATTAAAAAAATGGAACATTTGAATTGGTGGAACTCAATCCTCAACTCACTACAAGGTCATTGGTAACAAATGAGTTTATCATGTTAAATTCTTGGTCTGTAGAGGTTTGAAATTACAAATCACGTTTAATGGCCAAAGGTTTTCATCAAAAGACTACTATAGACTTTGTTTTTGAAACTTTTAGTCCTATTGTAAGATATACAATAGTTTATATGGTACTCACGCTAGCCTTAAGCCAAATTGGGTTATAAGACTACTAGATGTAAATAATTCCTTTAATGATTGGGTTACATACCAAATGCCTTTGGTATGCAAGTTAGAAAAGTCCCCTTATGGACTCAAATAAGCTCCATGGGCTTGGCTTCCCAGACTTTGTGTTTGTTTACTTAACAAAGGTTTCCTTGGTTCTAAAAGTGATGTTTCTATGATCTACTTTCTATAATTGTGATTATTCTTATAGATGATATAATCATCACAAGAAATGGCACTAATATCATACAATAAATCATTAACTATCTAAATGCTCCTTTTTCCTTAAAATATCTCGGCAATCTTTCACTTTTACCAAGGATTGAGGTTCATAGAACATTAGATCAATTAGATCTATCACAGACCAAGAACATCAATGATTTACTTGGCAAAGCTAGACTGAATTTAGCTAAGTCATTGTCTTCTCCAATTTCTTGTACCTTGACACTGTCTAAATATAAAACCACTTCTTTAACAAATCCTACAATGTTTCAAAGTATTTTAGGTACTCTTCATCATTATACCATTACTAGGCATCAACTAGCTTTTATGGTTGAAAAGCATTGTCAAATCTTTGCCGTTTCTAGTGATATACATTGATTAGCTTTGAAGAGAGTTCTCATGTATCTAAAAGGTACTCTAGAGCATTGAGTGTTTTTATAGAAATCACCTCATTTGGATTTGTTAGCATTAAAGGATGGTGATTGGGCTAGAAGCCCTGATGACAAAAAAGTACTATTTAGATAGCTTGATCTTGTAGGATTTGATGAGTATTTAAAAAACACTAAAATTATCATGATTTAATGTATTTTAATTGATTAAATAGATTTATATTTGTATAATTTTATCATATTTTTATATAAATTTATCTTTTTCGAATCACATGTATTTTTATTGTTTTTCAAGTTTTTTGGTTAAAAAATAATTTAAAGATTAGAAAAAAATACTAAAGGAAATACATAACGATTATGTTAAGAAGCAAACGAGAAAAAATAAAAAAAATAGAAAAATTGGACAAAATGGGTCAAAAATGCCCTAATCCTCCGATGTCCAAACATGTAATTTTATTGTTTTTGAGGTATTTTGGTTCAAAAATAATTTAAAGATTAAAAAAATACTAAAAGAAATACATAACAAATATGTTATGAAGTAAACGAGAAAAAATAAAAAAATGGAAAAATTGGACAAAATGGGTCAAAAATGTCCCAATCCTTCGATGTCCAAGCGTGCCAAGCTGAGTCCAACATACCAGTTGTGCCAATTCATGCGTATCCACTTAATCCCACGCATAGTCATGTGTACCCCCATCTTACACACAGTCATGTGTATCCCCCATCTACCAGTGCCCATCCTACGCGTAGTCACGCGCATGCCCATTTGCCAGCCCTTATCCTGTGTGCAGTCACACATATGTCCATTTGTGCATAGTCATGCCTAACACCTATTTTATGCCCATCTGCTAGGGCCGCGCCCAACTGCATGCACCTTTGCCCACATAGATTCCAGCCTTTCCGAAACGCATCCAGCACCCATTTTCAAGATTTTTTTTCTTCACTTTTTTTGCAATTTTCTCACTTATAAAAAGGACCCTCTCCTTCTTTGTAAAAATCATCTCTCAAAATCCCTAAAAATATATCTCTATCCTTTTCTCTCTAGAATACACATATTGCAAACCATTTAAGCATGAAAAAATGCACTTATATACAAGTTGCATAAAGAATACAAATAATGACAAGTCCAACGTAATATTAGTTTATCCAACCAAACAATATATTGCACCATAGCACCACCATTTTGACTCAAGAAATGCTTAACCCTTCCATCTTGGTTGGGTTCATTTAGAGCAATTAGTCATACAAAAATAAATATATATAAGTAAAAAGATTTTATCACATATAGTTACTTATCCTTAGCAAAATCGAACAAAGAATTCTATATGCACTTCTAATTAAGTGTGGGAAGATTGCTAAATTACCTTTAAAGATTTTACAAGGGCTATAGGTGATTGTTGTAATAGTACTATGGAATGTATTGTAAGACTAAGAGAGGTTAGAACAAATGTATTATGTTATAAATTTTTGAATAAATATGTATACAACTCTACTATCAATTTATAATACAAGTAAATGACCAAAATAGGAAAAAAATAATTTAATTAAAATATATTTTAAATAATTCTAATGATAACGTAGTCATATTATACTCACTAGAATCATTACATTAAATTCTTTACTCAATTTACATTTAAATTCAAATATTTCATCACTTATTTTGAGTACGGTTAGGGATACAAGATGATCCCACACATCACTATAAATTAGAGTAAAAGGTTTAGAGGGTTTATATGGGAATTTTGGAAAATTGTTTATGTTTTGTAAAGTTAGAAATTTCATAATAAAATTTAACAGTTTTATTATTTGAAAACATGGAAGGAAATAATTGTTTCATATAATGGAAATTTGGATGCCCTATTCAATTATGCCATAATAATTTTTCACTGTTACTAGGAACATAAACATAATTACAAATAGAAATTTGACTAATTTCACTCATTTTAACCTAATCAAAGTAGTACAAATCTTCTTACTCTCTAGCAAGACAGGTTTAAGATATAGAGTATAAAATAGAGAGTTATAGAATTTGAGATTTGAACACTTTCATTTTCCAACATCAGATGACAGAGATCCATCTAAAATTCTAAATTTAAGATTTCCAGTACAAGGTGCATGAGTGGTAATTAAATTATCATATGATCTGATATTCTATAATCAACAATATAAGTTGAAATTTATAAATTTAATAACCAAAACAAAGTGACTAGAAATGCAATCACGTGTAACAACAAAGTATAGAAATAAAAGAATAACACACGATATTTTTAGGTGGAAACAACTTAGGCCACAACCATGAACTAAGACAAAAACCACCGATCCACCGGACCATCGTCCACCTAACTTTCCACTATGAAAAACAAATTTTCAAGTACAAACTCGGTTTTATGCTACCTTCCCTAGGATACCACCTCAATGTACCTTACTTACAAGCCCTTGCTCTATTTTCATAGTGTCCAATATTAACGTGAGCGATTTTCAGACCAATGTTCTAATAAGCTTCCCGCCAATAAGACACGTTCCTGAATTAACTGCAAAATGGTTAGTACAAAGTCACAAGTTCTTGTGTATGTTTTAGAACATATTTAATAATGAATAATGCTAATTAGATGATTCAAAACATATGTCACTTAAATAAAATCAACTAGAAAATATTAGAGCTAAAGGATCAAACATAAGTTCAATAAAAATAGCTTCTTTAAAGATTATTAATCAAATCAAATAATTATAATATGAGAAACACAATTATTTGATCTAACAATTCAAGAACAAAAATAAATATTAAGCTATAAGAACATATGATCAAAACATCATAAACTAATTAGGCTTATAATCAATCAAACATAACCACCTATATTTCATAGATTAAATAAATAAAGAAGCCTAAAGAATTATGATATTATATTTGCAAAATAAGAGAGAGAAACTAAGAGAATAATGCTCTTGTGTGGTTGATTGAAACAATGAGCAATGAGTTTTATTTATAGGAAAAATTAAAACCCTTAATCTTATGTAATTGATAAATATCTTTTCTATTACAAATAAAATTAGTAATACTCACTAATTAAGAAGACTCTTATTTAAAGAAGACTTCTTTTAAAGTAGACTCATTAATCATGAAAACTCCTATTTAAAAAAGAGTTCTTTCAAAGTAGACCCATTAATAAATAAGACTCATATTTAAAAAAGAGTTCTTTTAAAGTATATTTTATGCTATCTTTTTCGGTAAATTTTAGCCTATAATTTAGGGTATATCTTATATAATATTTTAGCATATATATTATTCTATATTTTAGCATAAATATTCTAGTAGTAAAAATAATTTCAGATTTATGTGTCAATCCTATGTGTTATAGTTATAACAGATATACCTAAAATACGACTATCTGAAATTCCAACTATTCTTCGACTTTGCTTGGTTGACTTCACAGCGAGCTTAAAACAAGTTTACATGTAAATATTTTTTCCACAAAAATAGGCAACACTTATAATTCTTACATAAAGGATTTTGGTTTGAGAGGTGATAGCAAGAGCACTTAGGTGGTTACCTTTATAAAGCTAATGAACCATATGATTAACCATCATTTTGAAAATTGGAAAAAAATTTATACAATTGATCTAGTTGATTTGGAATGAAAGCTTCTCCTATTTAAGGTTCAATTGAGACTTGGTAGTTGCAAGATTTGTTTTATCTGAGTTTCCATTCCATGGATTTTTTGTGAATTTCCAAACAAGTGTCTTTAGTGTACTCAGGTTTTTGACAATGATTACAAAATACAGTTTTTTACTATAGATCAAGCCTGGCCCAATTTGGTTTCCATATGAGTGTGAAAGTCCATGATTAAGTTTTTCTAAGCTTATTTTGAACTAGCCTAAGTGGCTCATATAAATCAAAATTTAGGGTGATTTTGAACAATTAGTCTCGAGTAGCCTGAGAGAAAGGACTTGCGAAGGTGATAGCTACAAAGGTGAGGATGATTCTCTAAGCATCATGTGGCATCAATGATCCTCTCGTCGCACCTGAGAGAAAACTTCCTGAATTAATGGTAATGGTCATCAATTGAGCATTCTCTCGTGTACTTCATCTAATTCTCTATTAAGCCCAACGAGAAATTGAGATATACACATAGTTTCTAATTTCTTGGTAGCATTTACGATCCTCTTGACATTCCCAATCTTATTCAGAACATATATCAATTTCTTGCCATAATAATGACATTTCCATGTAATATTCAACTCTCATTTTCTCCCCCTGATTTAGCTTATAAAGTTGAGTTTTTAACTCGAATAGATTGGCATAGTGGAATTTTTAAGTCGCTCATACGACTTTCCAAAAATTTCTAGTTATGGGTAAAAATAGATACATTTTACTGATTGGAGGAATCTTAGAATTGATGAGCCAGGTTTTAACCCTTGAGTTTCTAAGCTCCAATGATGGACAACATTGGGATTTGGGGCTACTAGCCTTTTTGTTTCTCCAGTGAGGTAATCCAATTTTCCCTTTCCATTGAGAGCTAAACCAATTGAGCCCATTCCTTGAAATTTCTTCCATTTAATTTTTTTTATAGAGAGTTGTAGAAATTGAATCTCATTTGAACTCATGATAAGAATAAATTTTTAATTTTGGTTAGGAATTTAAGGGTTGGTTTTTGATTTATTGGAAGTTAAAGGATATTCCATTGCTCTTATACAATATGAAATAGTTCGTAGGACTAAGAGAGGTTAGAACAAATATGTTATGTTTTCTGAATAAATATGTACACATAAATGACCAAAAAAGGAAGAAAAAGGTAATCAAGACAAATTATTCTCCAAATAATTCTAACGATATCCTAGTCATATCCTACTCACTAGAATCATTACATTAAATACAAAATCAATTTACTCAATTTACATTTGAATTCAAATATTTCAATAACTACTTTCTCAGAGTTGAGTTTCATGTATAAAGCACAACAACATGATGTAGGCTCAGCCCTCATATGTGAGATTTGTTTATAAAGAATAACAATAGGATGTAGGTTCAACCCCTATATGAGGTTACCCTTATTTTCACTTGCTTCATTTGTACCATTTCCAATTTTATTGGTTTATTTAAATTTTAGCCTACCAGATGCAAGCAAGCTAACATCTAACCTTACCTACTATATTCTCAGACTACATCACTAGGAGGTAGGATGGTTAACCACTAGCTCAGATCATATTATAAGGGAGGATAAATCCCAACCTGAGGCCTACCTCAAGTCACAAGCGCTTAACCTCCCAACATGTGCGAGTTTGCACCTTGTCAAGGAAGCATGTCATGACAATGTCTTCCTCTTCTCCAAGAAACCATTCTCTAATGTAATAACACCATGTGTACTCCACCCCTATATATACGTGAATGGTAAATGCACACTTCCACAAGTTGATGCCTCAAAATCACTACAAACTTGTGTATTTGAAAATGTTCTAGCATTTTGGCATCCACTTTGAGCCCCCAAGCTTTTTAGACTAGCAAAAAACATTGGTACCCTTAGCATTTTTATGTTTAGAGCAAATATCAAAATAATCTCACACCAAACTAGTAATTCACGTAATAATGGTATGCCAATGTATAAATAGTTGGAAACTTGGAGAATTTCACGAAGATCAATACCCTCGTTTGGGGCATAAACATCCAGATGGCAACCCTTAACCTCAAGAATTAGTGGTCATCCTAGAATTAGTCTAGACACTAATGAGTGCTTATAAAACACTAAAATTATCATGATTTAATGTACTTTAATTGATTAAATAAATTTATATTTATATGATTTTATCATATTTTAAAATTAATTTTTCTTTTCGGAATCATGGGTATTTTTATTATTTTTCAGGTATTTTTGTTCAAAAATATCTTAAAGACTTGAAGAAAAATACTAGAGGCACTACATGACAAATATGTTGAGAAAAAATGATGAAAAGTCAAAAGAATGAAAATATTAGATAAAATGGGTCAAAATGATCAAAAATGTAAAAAATATCGAGTCCTGCGCATGCTAATGAGTGCTTAAAAAACACTAAAATTATCATGATTTAATGTACTTTAATTGATTAAATAGATTTATATTTGTATCATTTTATCATATATTTTATATAAATTTATCTTTTAAGAATCATGGGTATTTTTAATATTTTTAAGGTATTCTTGTTCAAAAATAATTTAAATACTTGAAAACAAATATTGGATACAATACATCACAAATATGTTAAAAAAATGTGGAAAATTCAAAAAAATGGAGAAAAGGAAAAAACTTCCCAAATCTCACATTAGAGCACGCCTATGCTATGTCAGCACCTACGCGCGCCATACCTTGTCAGCACCTGCGCATGCCCATGCCATGTCAACACCTGTCCCTACGCGCGCCAAACCTCACCCATGTCACGCCAATGCCTCCACACTAGTGCCATTTTTGTCCAAATGCGTCCAAGACCAATTTTTGATATATTTTTCCATTTTTTGCCTTTTCTTCACCTATAAAAGGACCATCTCTCCCATTGTAGAAAACACACCTAAAAATAAGCTTTTCTCTCTCTCTAGCTTTCTCTCTCTAGAAAGTTTTCTTAGTTTTCTTAGTTTTAAAGTTCTTCTGTTTTTGTAAATTTCTAGTTTTTAATTCAATAAATGGAAATGCAAATCCATTTAGAGGTTTTCTAGAATTGGAATTAGCATCAAAATTCTATAAGGATTCTTTTGAGATATAATTTTAAAATGAATTTTTATGTTTTATTCTTATATGTTATATTTAATTTGTTTGTGATTAAATTTAATATGACTGGTTGTTTGTAAATATGATATAATAATAATGTTGTTATGCTTACAAAATATTAAATAGGTAAAACATTTTTATAAAATAAATTGATTTTATTTTTATTCAAGATTTTATATTAAGGATATTAGAGAGAAATATTTGTTTTCATTACAAACTTAAATTTGAAAATTAGATTTTAAGAATTAATTATCGATCTAATTTAGAGTAGTGCTCTTTTATTTGTTGGTACAATCGCACAGTAGTTATAGTGAAACTATATTTCAAAAGTTTTTATAAGAATTATTATTCAAAAATGTATTGACAACATATTTTCAGTAATGGTTTTAAAACTTGAAAGTTACTACTTTGATAAATAAATTCTTAGGTTTAATTTGGATATATTGAATAAAGTCTAATTAACTAACTCAAGCTATGATTAGATGGTTTGCTATTTTCTTAGAAATAAACTAAAATTTAATATTTAATTAATATTAAACAAAAGAATTTGGGCCTTTCCTAAAGACACTTTAATACCAAAAGGAGAAAATCAATAAATATCAATTTATATCTTTAATAATCTAAATAATATGAGCAAATATAATTAACTTAATTATTATTGAATCAATATCTATGTTTATTTTTTATGTATTAGATTAAGAAACACAAATCAAAATATTGTGACAGGATGTTGAGAATTTAATTTAATTTTTAAAAGTTTGAATAATAAATTAAGAACTACATATATTCCTTTCTTAGATCAACCTTAGGAGTATAATTATCATTTTTTATAAAATGATTTATACACTTGTGAGAGTTTATAAATATAAAACCAAAGTATTTATAGAATCGGTGTTGCTAACCCAATGTCACTCCTACTCATCAAGTATTTCGTGTCGTTGCCGGGGAAGGAAAAGAGGTTTTAAATTATTGTGATTTTTTTTATTTTGAATTTAAAAAAATTAAAAAAATAATAAAATTTTAAAAAAAATTAAAAAATTCTTATTTATTTAAATAATGAGCTCTAAAAATAAATAATAAAATGCTATACAAAATTTAAAAAAAATATCAACTTAATTCTGAACTTATATTTTAATTATTAACTTAAATATTTTTTTATTACTTTTTTTATTGACTTCCTTTTTAGATTATATTAATTTAAAAAAACCTCAATGTGTAATAGCATAAAAGTAAATATCTAAGAGAGTGTTGTATATGATACTAGTTCTTGAAAGCCTTTGTGCCACTTGTCTTTTATGAGAACGTTGCTCTGTCTAAGAGGATGGTTTTTAATGAGATTTTTCCCCACCATTATTTCCTTAGAGCACTCTTGGTTAATACAGATTATGTTATTTAACTTAGAGATTATAATAAAATAAAGTAAAATTTCTGAAGCTATTTCCAAAATTTCAAAGTTTTTAATCACAAAAATTCTTAGAGCACTCTAGGTATAAATGTGTTTTGATACCTTAGATATTTTACTTGCACCTAGAAGTTGGTTATCTAAAACTAACAATCATGTCCCCTATTTTAAGTAAATAAAATTTTCAAAATCCATAGGGCATGACATAAAAAATATAGGTAGAAAAACTTGTCTACCTATAAGTTTGATTGACCCAATGATGCGAGGACATTGAGTTTATTTAAAATAAAATCTCATAATTTACGTCATGCTAAGACGTTAAACTAAGCACCAGATGGGAGGCAATCCATCATTTTAGTTAATTTTCTTTTATTTTTTATTTATTTAATTTCTTTTATTTATTTTAGTTTAATTGCATGCGAATAATTTTAGAATTGTTAAAACTAAAAATATATTTTGAGATATTAGATATTCACAACGATCTGTTTGTGTGAATTTTAATGATGAACATGATGAATGCACCTGCATTTCTCCATTACTACTTGCATAATCTCAAGAAATATATAAATTTTTTTCTCTTTCCTCTTTATCTTTAATTTACAATTGTTACATTGATGACAATGTAAATTCTAAGTTAGGGGTGGTGAAAAGTTATCAAGCTTAATTTCAAAAAAATTAACAATTTTAACAATTTTTTATGTTCATATTTCCATTTTTTATTGTGTTTGATTTTATTTTCTTTATGTGGTTTAGTAATTTTTACAATGTTAGGATTAGTTTTAAAAAATTTCTCATAAAATTTTAACATTTGATTAAATCAAATTTAAGTAAATAATTAAATATTTTGCACTATTAAATTATTTTTTGAAAACATATCATGGAGTATATAGTTTAGTTAGTTTTTGTCATGACTAGTATTTCTTGATAAGGTGTGAAAATTATAATGAATCCAAGATCAATATTTAGGAATCAAATAATGGAGACTACCTTTGTGAGATATAATTTGAGCCTAATTTCTTTTATTCTGAGTAAAATATATTTTTTCTACTCCAAATATATTTCTTATTTTTTCAAATTTTTAGATGATCTCTATAGGTATTAGTATTGAATGACTTATGTAGAAATTGATAGTAAATTCCCTTTCATCCTTCATACACGACTTATACCAAAAAGAGACATATTTAGGGTTAACTAAACTAAATTCAAACAAAAAAGTCACAAAATTAATCACTTACCAGAATCCTACAAAAATGTACAATTTGTACATGAGTCTACTCTCTAAAACAATATGTTGAAAAATATCTTAGAGAGAGAGAGAAAATAAATAGTGTAATCTACATACTATAACCTATATAGCCTACAAAGTTATGAGAAAATGCTAATTACGAAAGAAAATTATAGGAAGTAAATCCCTAAAAAGTCATCGCACTTTCTTCAATTATATAAGGCATATATCTTGAAATTTTTATTTAATTATTTTGATTAAGACATGAAAATAATTTTGTGATTTATTTACGAAATCCTAAAACATTCGATTTCTTTCATGAGATCAAAGTTATACACTATTTTTGAGCTTTTCTTATTTTATAAGTATGAGAACTTATTAGTTCATTCCTAAACATAAACTTTATTCACATTCACCTTAGTATAAGTGCTTGAATCCATAAAACACTTAAATTGGGTAAATTTAAATTGAAACATTTTTGAAGTGAAGTATGAAAATGATTTTCAACTAATTATTATTATAAACTATGATTTTTTTAAGAAGTTGGCAATTACATATGCTTTATATTTTAATTATGATCTTAAAGGAGATTAAAAAGCATGAGACATTTTTTTGTTTTGTTTTATTTTATTTTATATTTAAGTTTTTATTTGTTATAATTTTAGTTTTTGAGTTGTCATATCTTTTTTATTTGTTTATTTTTGTTATATCTTTTTAATTTGTACATTTAGTTCAATGTTTGTAGGTATCATTATTGAAAACCCTCACGAGCTTAAAGTCATTCACTAGAACAACCTAGAGGTTTAAAGGCTTGTTGAATATGCTAAATGCAACTGTGTCAATTCATGAAAATGATTTAGGATATTTTAATTTTTAGTTTTAATTTTAGTTTTTACTGCTTCTCTTGCTAAAGGACTAGCAAGAAGTTGGTTGGGGTTGTGGTGAGTGCTTAAAAAGCAATAAAATTACCACGATTTAATGTACTTTAATTGATTGAATAGATTTATATTTGTAAGATTTTATCATATTTTTATATAAATTTATTTTTTGGAATCACAGGAATTTTCATTTTTTAGGTATTTTCGTTCAAAAATAACTTAAAGACTCGAAGAAAAATACTGGAGGCAATACATCACAAATAAGTTGAGAAAAAATTAAGAAATGTCAAAAAATGGAAAAATTGGACAAAATGGGTCAAAACATTCAAAAATGCCGAGTCCAGCTTAGGCACGCACGCTTGCCCAACACACGTGTGTAGCCAACACACGTCCATGATGAGTCATGTGGTCTCTTTAAGAGAAAATGAATGTGCAAGTATACATGATCACAAGTAATAAATGATAAGTAAGATATCGTTTCCACTGAGATTTGTTACTATTATTCGTTAAGTACTAAAATTGTTTCACTCTAATTTTATCCGAACAATCGAAAGTTTGATAGAGTTTCACTAAACTAATTTTTGATAACAATATATAAGAAAATTCTAGGATTGCAATTTCACCAAATTAATCCACTTGAATCATATTATTTTCTCTTGATAGTTCTCACATTTAATTTGTCAACCAAGAACTCCTAATTTATCCATATGTCGCTTCTAATAACAAATAGACACATCTCGCTAAAATAATTCACTATATTCCTATGAGAATTAAATTTACCAAGATTCATTAAGTTCAAAGTTCTCAAATAGCTACACGTACAATAAAGGTATAATCCTATCCCTTATATATATATGTTATTCTATCTATGAGCAAAACACAAAAATATCTTTTCCAAGTTTATTTAAGTGCCACAGATCAATTGATTAATTTTCCAACAATCAAAATCATTAAGCACGAATAGAATAAACAAATTAAACATCTCATAAATCATTCAAAAATAATTAATCCAAGCTTCATAATGTAAGTTACATGGAAACCCTAGAACAATTAAATTAGTTCATACCAAATATAGAAATTACAATACAAAAATATTTAGACATTTAAGGAACATTAAATGAAGAACAAAGAAAAGGATTAGAAGTATTTGCTCACTGCGTTCTCTATTTTTCCTAACCAGAACCACAACAAAAGCCAAAAATGGCTTCTGCGTGTTCTCCCCCTTTTCCACACTTTTTTAGAGTCAGAATAATCCACTATTTATGGCTTCTACTATCCCTAAAAATACAATAAAAAATTCTTTCACATGCAAAAAGTGTAAAAACATAACGTGCAAAAGAGCTGGACAGCGTGCGTAATTTGCTGAATTCTTTATACAATATGCATGACACGTGGCGAGCTCTAATTCACTGGAAGAATAACAAGACACGTTGTAGGCAACTTAAGTGGACTGTGTCATAAGAGAATACCAGAATATGCGTTGTGTGGAACAACTGGACTCCACTCACGTGGAGCGTGGGATGCATGCACGATCTGGGCCATTCATGGTTTGATCTGATGGTGGGTGAAGGAGATGCATCTAAGGAAAATAATCTACGTAGACAGGTGGGCCCTATTATGCACGCCAAACAGTGCAAAAAGTTGTGGGAATCGTATCCATTCTCCCACCCCACGTTTGTATCTCACGCTCCTGATCATTACCGTTGATTTTCTGATATGACGGTGCGTGAGGCACGTTGACAATGTTGCGCATGGTACTCCTTCTCTACGCAGAAAACAAAAGTTTGGTTAATTGCATTTAATCCCTCTATATTAATTTAAATTAAATTTTAAACTTTTATTATTTGCAATTAAGCCCGCTTTTAATTCAAATTAAATTTTCAACTTTTATTATTTACAATTAAGTCTTTTTTCAATTCAAATTCTTTAATTTTCTCTAAAAATATATTCCTTAAAAAACAAATAGTAAATATTAATTTAAGAAATTAAAATTAACTAAAAACATTAAGAACATAGCAATTATAATTAATAAATTAGACAAAATAACTCTAAAACATAGAGTTATCACACCCCCAAACTTAAGATTTTGCTAGTCCTCGAACAAAAAGAAAGAAATAAAACTAGAATACATGCACTTAAAAAAGTGATTTTCAAAACCTTTCTCATTGGTCATATAAATAACATAACTCAAAGAAATACAAGAATTTTATCTAAGCATTGAAAGCAATTCAAAAGTATGTTACATTTTCAAATTGAATTTTCTTGTGTGTGTAAAGTCTTTTCATATTTCATCTCATGAAATCCAGATGAGTTTATGCAAATATGAAAGCAATTAATCTTAATGAAATCACAAATCTCATAAGTTCATTTTTCACTTCTCTCTCCACTAATGTAGACAAACACAAAACCAAAAATCAATAATGTAGACAAACACAAAACCAAAAATCAATAGGATTTTATGAAGCTTGTAATGTATGGCTTAGGTAAAGGTAGGATAAAAGAAAATATTTGGCTTAAATATTTCCTAAACATATCACTTTATGATCAAAACAAGACACTTTCTAACATCTCAATGAATACTTCCCAAGTTGGGATTTAACTTCACATGCCACAAATCGTTATTTTTCTCTTTTTTTTTCTTTTTTTGGTATCTTTTTTTCTGTATCTCTTTTTCCTGTTCGGTACATCTTTAAAAGGTTATTAACAATGGTCATATGTTAATGAGATAAGACATATCGATATATATATATATATATATATATATATATATATATATATATATATTACTAGGCTTATATGTAGGAGACAAAAAAAATACATAAATAACATAACATCTCAAAAAGGGTATACTATGGATAAAACATGTAAAGTTGGATAGAAAGGCTCAAACAATCCAAATATGGCCTACATCATTTCCTTAGTTAAGTGTTGTCTAGGATTTCTCCTCGAGAGAAAATCAAACAAATTCTAAAACATGTGACACCAAAGAAAATCAATAGAATTGCATATTCATATAAACCTTCTCTGAATTAGCATAATCAACTCAAAAATCAAGACTAGTGCTCATAAATAGACATTCCTGTAAAAATGAAACTTAATCAAAAATTACACACAAACTTAGACAATATTCAAATTTTTCAAAGAGTTACGCATTAGTTTAACCGAAGAAATAAAAAATAAATCACCATGAAAAGCAAAATATATTATCATGTTTCAATCAACCAAACAAACAAAGCTACAATACTAAGACAATAATTCAACTAAGTTCAATCTCTCCACCACCCCCAAACTTAATATGCACATTGTCCTTGATGTGTGCAAATTAAAGAATGACAATAGGTTAAAAAAAACTTCCCTGGTTTTGGTTTGTCAGATTGAAATCCAAAAATAGCTTTACTTCCTTCGATTTACACCTACCAAAACAAAATAAAAAAATAAGGAAATATTCAAACTAATACATGTTCAACTAAGTAAAATAAATAGGAAATTAAAACATATGGGTTACCTCCCAAGAAGCGCTTGATTTAGAGTCATCAGCTTAACTTCCCACTTCTCTACTTTTAGGGATGTTCACATCTTGTGAGTCAAATACAAAGTTTCAATTGACCCAAAAATCTAAAAAATAATTATGATAAAGTAACAATAAGCATAAAAAAATTGAACTAAAATCAGATTGATTGGTATTAATATCAACAAAAATAGTAAACAAATCCTCGACAACGACGCCAAAAACTTATTGTCTCTTTAAGAGAACATGAACGTGCAAGTATACACGGTCACAAGTAATAAATGATAAGTAAGATGTCGTTCCCACAGAGATTTGTTACTATTATTCGTTAAGTACTAAAATTGTTTGAATCTAATTTTATCGAAACAATCGAAAGTTTGATAGAGTTTCACTAAACTAATTATTGATAACAATATATAAGAAAATTCTAGGATTATAGTTTCACCAAATTAATCCACTTGAATCATATTATTTTCCCTTGATTTATGTTCTCACATTTAATTTTTCAACCAAGAACTCCTAATTTATCCATATGTCTCTTCCGATAACAAATACACACATCTCACTAAAATAATTCACTATATTCCTATGAGAATTAAATTTACCAAGATTCATTAAGTTCAAAGTTCTCAAATAGCTACACGTACAATAAAGGTATATTCCTATCCCTTATATATATATATATTATTCTATCCACGATCAAAACACAAAAATGTCTTTTCCAAGTTTATTTAAGTGCCACATATCAATTGATTAATCTTCCAACTATCAAAAGCATTAAGCACAATTAGAAAAAAATAAATTAAACATCTCATAAATCATTCAAAAATAATTAATCCAATCTCCATAATGTAAGTTACATGGCAACCCTAAAACAATTAAATTAGTTCATAGCAAATATAGAAATTACAATACGAAAATATGTAGACATTTAAGGAACATTAAATGAAGAACAAAGAAAAGGTTTAGAAGTATTTGCTCTTTGCGTTCTCTATTTTTCCTAACCAGAACCATAACAAAAGCCAAAAATGGCTTCTGCGTGTTCTCCCCCTTCTCCACGTTTTTTTAGAGTCAAAATAATCCATTACTTATGGCTTCTACTCTCCCCAACAATACAATAAAGTGTAAAAACATAATGTGTAAAAGAGCTGGATAGCGTGCTTAATTTTCTGAATTCTTTATACAATACGCATGACACGTGGTGAGCTCTAATTCGTTGGAAGAATAACAAGACACATGGAAGTTTTGTATTAGGTGGGATGCGAGGGCATATGCAACTTAAGTGGACCGCTTCATAGAAGAATACCAGAATATGCCCTGTGTGGAATAGCTGGACTCCACTCACGTGGAGCGTGGGACACATGCATGATCTGGGTTGTTCATGGTTTGATCTGACGATGGGTGAAGGAGACGTATCTCAAGAAAATTATCTGTGCAGACAGGTGGGCCCCACTCTACGTGCCAAATTGTGCAAAAAGTTGCTGGAATCGCATCCACTCTCCCACCCCACGTTTGAATCTCACGCTCCTGATCATTACCATTGGTTAATTGCATTTAAGCCCTCTATATTAATTTAAATTAAATTTTAAACTTTTATTATTTCCAATTAAGCCCTCTTTTAATTTAAATTAAATTTTCAACTTTTATTATTTGCAATTAATTCTTTTTTTCAATTCAAATTCTTTAATTTTCTCAAAAAATATATTCCTTAAAAAACAAACAGTAAATATTAATTTAAGAACTTAAAATTAACTAAAAAATTACGAACATAGCAATTATAATTAATAAATTAGACAAAATAACTCTAAAACATAGAGTTATCAAGTCTCATTCGTGCCAGCACACACACGTGTCAAGTCCCGCATGCTAAATCCCATTTCCCACAAATCTCGCCCCCCACATACATGCCAACTTGCTCAAATGCTTTCAAAATCAATTTTTGAGATGTTTTCCTACATTTGTTTGGCATTTTCCTCATGTATAAAAGGACCATATCCCCTATTGTAAAAATCACCCTTCAAATCCCTCAAAATCTCTTCTCTCTCTCTCTCTCTCTAATTCATAGTTTTTTTTAGTTTTAAAGTTCTTATCATGTATAAAAGGACCATCGCCCCCACATATTAGAGTTCTACACTTATCTACCATATACTACTTCATATAGGGCCATCTTAATGCTTGAATGGTAGATGTTGTTGTAGAAAAAAATTATTAATGGTAAGTAATCATCCTAATTATCCTGAAATTGTAAAACACAAGTAAACAATATTTGCTCAAGGGTTTGAATTGTTCATTTTGACTGTTCATCAGTTTAAACATGAAAGGCAATACTGAAGCATAACTTAGTTCCGATAGTATTTTCCACTTTTTATAAAAAATGAGAAGTAAATCTTGCATCCCTATAAAAAACAATAGATACGGGTGCTCCTAATGTTATTATAATTTTATCCTCAATATTACCAAAATATCGTAACTCTTAAATTTTCAAGTTAAACTAGAGTTATCTTAGGATGCTAGTTATCATGTTCCCTTAAGTCATGTCACTTGCTCTAGTGTTGAACTAGCGCGGGTCTTGACAAATAAAAAAGAGCTATATGCACTTGATCTCGTTCAAGTTTCATCTATATTATCTGGATGAGTTAATTAATGTATTCTAATTTTATATCTAATAATAGTTACGTAATTTTACTCACTTTAATACATTAGTCATGCAACTATTAAAGTAAGTTTATTTAGTCTATCATTTTATGTTTGGATCAAATTAATCCAATTCATTTAAAAATGATATTTTTATAGGAATAAATTTGATTTTTTTAATTAAAAAACTTCTACCTCCCTCTATCTCTCTCTACTATATTTTATCAAATAAATGTCTTCTCCTATCTCTCTTTACTAACCTTTCTCATCGTACTCCCAATAAAGTCATCCGAGTTAAGTTATTATCACATTGGATAAGGTCATTAAGGAAATATTACTCAATCAGATGTTTGCTTTGAGACACAATAAAGCTATCAAATCTTTTGGGGGAATTTTCTGCATCTCAAGGGTCTAATGTTTTCCTACAAAGAAGTCAGCATTGGGGAAGAAGACGAAGATATGGAGCTCACTTTTCATTGACTGCATGTAAGCCTTTGAGAAGTCTTTTTTTAATTAAAAAAGAAAACCAATTTTATCCCTACAAAAATATCATTTTTAAAAAATTCGACTAATTTAACCCAATTATGAAATTACATTACTAAATGGACTACTTTAATATTTATAATACTAATTTGTTAATTGAATAAAGTTATAAGAACAAATGGACCAGTCCTATCAATTCAATACTTCATAATGCTTCAAAAATAAGTGAAATATAAAAACTATTCTTTTTATGCTAATGAAGATAGCTTTCAATCCTGTCATAATTATGCAACAATTGATTTTGCTATTTGGTTTATAGTCTTGTATAAGCTAAATATGGGATTGAACAACTTATACATTGAATTTATACTTTAATAAAATAACTATTATAAATATATCCATCATGCATTTTACTAGAGCATTCATTTGACTATTAGATAAATTTTTATAGTACACGCAGCCTCTAATTTACAAAAAAATATTAGAAGTTTGAAAACTTTTATAAATTTTTTTTGTTTAAAATAATTTAATTAGACTTAAGAATAAACTATATATTGATGATGTATTATCATAATATAATATAATATAATTAAATTAAATCCAATATTATTAAATTATACTGTTGTGATATATAAGCATTTAAACTACACTACTACAAAAATGGACTTTAAAGTTAGTTTTTAACCAACTTTAAATGGAGTGACTTAAAATGTAAAGTCAGTTCATCGTGTAAACCGACTTTACATTTTATGATTTTTTTTATTCTCATTTTTCATTCCACCCTGTATTCAATATTCAATATATATAGCATAAAAAATCAAAATATAAATAATAATAGAAATAATTAAAAATTTAAATATAATTAATTATTTGATAATTAAATTTATTACAAAAACAAATAATGTATATACAATACATATAGTTAACTTAAATTACAAATAAAATAATGTTGTCAAAGTGTAATTAGATTATGCGAGCAAGCTTGGTTCGCTTAGAATCACCAGCATTGTGACAAGAAAACTGGACAAAAAACAGCTGATCTATATAACACTTCACTCCACTACATACATGATTACGTAAACATTCATCAAACAAGGGACTTCAGACATAGGAATAGAGAAATTAAATCATTAAAAATTTACCGTTATGTTGTCATATGCTATTCAAGATCATTAGAATCTTCTCTTGATTCTTCTTGTGATGATATAATTTGAACCATGTGTTCTGCCCATTCTTATCGTAAATCATCAAAAATTTATTGATCGTAGCCCATCTTGTTCCAACCAAAGAACTACATGTATTTAAAATCAAAATAAGAATGTAATTTCATGTATATACAAAAAATAACTCAAATATGTTAAAAACTTTTTTGTATATGGGTAAAAGATATTACCACATCACCAATTGGAATTTTGATATTTGTGATGATTTCGCTCATAAACTTCATGACATAATAACCACACATGACTTCATTATTTTGTTGTAAAATTAATAAAATTATTAATATTTGCTTGTACATACCATAACTTTTGTCCATATAAGCTTATGAGATTTTTTAAGGGCAATTCCCCTAACTTGTTCCACAACTTCTATGCCCTATCAAGGTTTAAAATAGTTAGTTTTTATTAAATATTACAAAAAATAATAGAAGAAACTAATAACTAACTATAACTCTTACATTTCAACAACTGTTTTTGTATATTTACTCTGTTCTATGGAAGCTGAGTTACAGTACCAAGCATGATTATTAAACAGATCAATGATTACTAACATCCAATGATCTTGGCCTTGTTCAATCCTTAATGGCCAAGGTATTATCAAATTTTGATTTCTGTTAAGCGTTAATTCCTTATCACATAATTGTTTAGCTCTGATGCTAACATCCTTCTCTTGATATCGATTAACATATAAAGAATCATAGAACATTGCTAAATGTGATGAGTGATTATGTTGATGTTGATAATAGCACACCCTATATAAAAGATATATATATATATATATATAATTAGATAATATAAATATAATTATATATGTTCTACATAGATGGACGAAAAATAAATAGATGGAGGACTCACCTTGTCCACACTTGTATTATACTTAAATCGATCATTTGATATTCAAATAGTTGCAATATGCACTCGATTGATATATAAGTTTGGCTGAGGTCTACACCAGAAATTTCTATAGAAAGTGGCGCAGTCTATCCATCATTTATGCTAGATGCCCTCCCAACAATAGTCATCAAAGTGCTAAGATTTCTACTAAAGTTTAAAGCATAATCATAACTATACTTTTTCCAAGGCTTCTTCTTGAATGACTTCGTGCATGATAATTGGCCACTAGACATATATTTAGCATAAGATACTTGCTTTGTATCTCTTAAATGTGTTGCATTTTAGAGTTCTGGTATAATAGACTAAAAAACACATTATGTATGTTAGTAACAATAAAAGATATAATAAAATAATAGTAGTAAACAAGTGTTATCTTTTAAGTTAAAAAATAGCACCACGTCAAAATTTAGAACAATTTGAATCGACGGCCAAGCCACATACTATCCAACCGTCTCTTGGACTGTGGTAGCATCAGAAGTCACAGGTAGTAGACAATTATGAAGCAATGATTGATCAATTACTATTCGCCAATTATTAGGCAAATATTGATTATGAATCATTCAATCATCGCTCAATTGTGGTACCATTCCAATAGCAACAAATTCTGTTGACGAAGGATGTTTCAACAAACATTTCATATTTTGTAAAACAATTAAGTGTTATATACAAAAAATAAAACATATAATAAGAAATAAAAATAATAGATTATATACACTAGAAATTAAAATCTTACCATATATGATTCATCAAATAGAGGAGGACTCCTATGTGGGGTAGCTATTGGATGTACATTCTCACCAAAACGTTCATCGTGGTTTGATTGATGGTAAGAATGCGCAGATTGCATTGGAGAAAATGAATGACTACTTGATTGCATATGCATTCTTGGCATATAGGGAGGACCAATAGGATGATTGTATCCCATACTAGATGTAGTTTGAGCGCAATGAGATTGCGTGGGTGGCATGGGTGGCATGGCTAGTTGCCTACTTGTCATGGATGGTGGCATGCCTGGCATGGATGGTTGCATGCCTGACCAATATGGCATGCCCTGGCTATAGAATGATGTCATGCCTGACATGTGTTGTGATTGATATTCTTTTAGAGTGGCAATCTCACTTAACACTAAGGCCTTAAAGGACTTGAGTTCTTCAATTTTAGTGTACTTCTCCTTACTGACCGTCTGAGGCTTTTGTTTTGGAATGTTAAAATACTCCATATAACCATCATATTGGCTATTGATGAGTGCTCAAAAAGCACTAAAATAACCATGATTTTATGCACATTAATTGATTAAAAATATATATATTTATATGTTTTATCATATATTTATATAAATTTGTCTTTTTCGGAATCACGGGTATTTTTATTGTTTTTCAGGTATTTTGGCTTAAAAACGCAATTTAAAGACTCAAAGAAGAATACTTGAAGCAATACATCACAAATAAATTAATAAATAAGTGGAAAAAGGTCAACAAACATGGAAAAATTGGACAAAATGGGTCGAAAAGGTCAAAAATGTCAAAAAGCGAGAAAAAGCCGCCTGCTACCGCCCGCCGCGCCCGGCCACTCGCCCAAAGCTGCGCGGGTATCGTTTCATGCGCGCAGCACTACGCGCGGGTTATTGTTCATGCGCGAAGATCGCGCGCGGTTCTGCGTTCATGCGCGCAACGCGAGGTTACATGCGCGCGACAAGACCGCGGGTTCTGTTCAGCCACGCCCGGCCAGCCGCGCCCAACGCGTTTTGACCCATTTTTCACGTGCAGCCCCCCATGACGTCATCGACATCATTGCGACCTCGTATGTCCATTACACGTTTTTATTTTTTTTATATTTTTTTAACATTTTTTACTCATTTTTTCTCTCCATCCTCACCTACAAATACCCCTCTTCCATTCACTTCAAAGCACACCTTCAAACACCTCAAAACCACACTTCTCTCTTCTTTCTTTCTCTCTCATTTCTTAGTTTTTGAATTTTTCTTAGTTTCTTTCTTAGTTTCTAAGCTTTTCTTAGTTTTTCTCTTAGTTTTTAGTTCAATTCTCTTAGGTTTAGAGTTCTTCTCTTTTTGAGAGGAACTTGTAATGTTTTTGTAATAATTTAGCTTTTTGATTCAATAAATGGGAGTGCAAATTCCGCTTGGAGTTTTTCTAGCAACGGGAATAGCGTCGAAGTACTGTAAGGATTTTATTTTCTTTGCAGTTATTTTTTATTCTTACATGTTATATTTAATTTGTCTGTGATTAAATTTAACTGTGCTAGCTGTTTGTAAAAATGATATAATAATAACGTTGTTATGCTTGCGAAATATTAAATAGGTAAAAATCTCTAAAATGAATTGATTTTATTTTTATTCAAGATTTTATATTAAGAATGTTAGAGAGAAATATATTATTTTTCATTACAAACTTAAATCTGAAAATTAGATTTTAAGGTTTAGTTATCCTGTCTAATTTAGAGTAGTGCTCTTTTATTTGTTGGTACAATCGCCTGGTAGTTAGAGTGAAGCTCTATTTCAAAAGTTTTTATAAGAATTATTATCTGAAAATGTATTGACAACATGTTTTCGGTAGTGGTTTTAAAACTTGAAAGTTAGTACTCGGATAACTAAATTCTTAGGTTTAATTTGGACACCTTGAATAAAGTTTAAATCGCTTTAACCCCACCAAAGGTGGCATTTAAATGGTTCATTTTCAATCTCTTAGAAAAAGGAATTAATTTAATTAACCAAATTAGTTATCAACCCCACCCATAGGTGTTAATTGATTTGTTTAGTTAACAAAGAATATCTAACCCCACCAAAGGTGGTATTCATACAAAAAAGGGAGAATCAATAAATATCAATTCATATCTTTAATAACCTAGATAATACGAGCAAGCATAATTAACTTAGTTATTATATCCATAAATACTCCATTATTTATAAAAGATAAAATTTGCATGAATGTTTATTGAATCTATGTTTAATTTTCTGTTATTAGATTAAAAACACAAAACCCCAAAATATCGTGACAGGATGTTTAGGATTTAATTTCGTTTTTAAAAGTTTGAATAATAAATTAAAAAACACATACATTCCTTCCTTAGATCGACCTTGGGAGTATACTTATCATTTTCTACGAAATGATTAGGTACTTCTTGAGAGTTTTACAAATATTAAAACCAAAGTATTTGCGAGAATCGATCTTGATTTTTTCATCAAGTTTTTTAGCGAAGGAATAGAGTTTTTAATTTATTTATCAAAATTTTAAAAATATTTTTGTGCTGTAAATAATTGTGATTTTTTTTGTTTTTGTAAAAAAAATAAAAAAAAATAAAAAATTTAATCAAATTTCAAATTTTAAATTTCATAAGAAATAATAAAAAATAAAAAAAATTTTTTTTAATAAATTTTAAATAAAAATAAATAAAAAAATAAAAAATAAATAAAATAAATAAAAAATAAATAAAAATAAAATAAAATAAATAAAATAAATAAAATAAAAAATAAAATAAATAAATAAATAAAAAATAAATAAAATAAATAAATAAAAAATAAATAAATAAAATAAATAAAATAAATAAAAAATAAAATAAATAAAAATAAATAAAAATAAATAAAATAAATAAAAAATAAAAAATAAAAAAAAACCAAAATTTTAATTTTTTAAGTTTAATTTTTTTTTATCATAATTTTAATTTTTTTTTAAATTATTTTATTTTCTTTTACCTTTTTCAATTTTTTTATATTATTTTTTATTTTTATTTTTTTTAGCTATTTGTTTTATTTTTCTTCTTGATTTTTAGTTAACTTACTTAACTTAATTTTTCTTTTACTAACTTAATTAACTTAGATTTTTTTTTTTAAACATGAACTTAGGTTTTTACTTAAATTTTCATTAACTTAATTAACTTAGTTTTTTTTATTTTACTTCACTTAACTTAATTAACTTAGATTTTTTTACTTCACTTAGCTTAATTAACTTTTTACTAACTTAATTAACTTAGATTTTTTTAAACTTAACTTAATTAACTTAGATTTTTTTAATTCACTTAACTTAATTAACCTTTTCTTTAAACTTAATTAACTTAGATTTTCATTAACTTAAAGTTTTATTTAACTTAACTTAATAACATGAAAAGTAAAGATCTAAGGGAGTTAAATGCAGGAGACTAGTTCTTGGAAGCCTTTGTGCCACTAGTCTTTCCTGGGAACGTTGTTCTGTCTAGGAGGATGGTTTTTCAGGAGCCTTTGCACCACCATTCTTTCCTGGGAGCACTCTTGGTTAATACTGATTATGTTATTTTAAAAAAAAAAAAAAAAACAAAATTTTTTTTAACTATCTCCAAAATTTTACAGTTTTAATTACAATCTAAGGAGCTAGTTTCTTTGTTTAATTTAGGTACAATTGTGTTTTTATGCCTTAATTATTTGATTTGTACCTAGATGTGGGTTATCTAAAACTCAAAATATGCCTCTAGTTTTAAGTACGTAAAGAAATCAAAATCAAAGGGCATGGTGAAAAAGTATAGGTAGACAACCTTGTCTTACCTGCAGGTTTGATTGACTCAATGATGAGGGGATATTGAGTTTACTTAAAATGCAATCCCCAAGTTACGTCTTGCTAAGACGTTAAACTAAGCGCTGGATGGGAGGCAACCCATCATTTTAGGTAATTTTCTTTTATTTGTTTCATTTATTTAATTTTTTTTAATTACATGTGAATAATTTTTAAATTGTTAAAACTAAAAATATTTGTTGAGATGTTAGAAGTTAACAGCGATTTGTCTGTATACACTTTAACGATGAATATGATGGATGCACCTGCATTTTCCATTACTACTTGCACTTTCTCAAGAAATAGGTAATCTTTCTTCTCTTTTCTCTTTATCTTTAATTTACAGTTGTTACATTGAGGACAATGTAAGTTCTAGGTTGGGGGTGGTGAAAAGTTACCATGCTTAATTAAAAAAAAAAGGTTTTAACAATTTAAAAATAAATTTAAAAATAAAAAAAAATTAAAAATAAAAAAAATATAATTTTTGTGTGTTTGGTTTTATTTCTATTTTGTGTGATTTAGTAATTTTTGTAATAAAAAAAAATTTCACAAAAATTTATCTTTTCTTTAAATCAAATTTAAGTAAATAGTTAAGTCTTTTGTACTGTTAGATTAATTTTTTGAAAACATATCATGAAATATTTTGTAATTATTTTTGATAATTAGTTAGTTTTTGTCATAATTAGTATTTCTTGATAAGATGTAGAAATTATATTAAACCCAAAATCGGTGTTTATGAGTTTTTTTTTAGTGGAGACTACCTTTGTGAGATATAATTTGAGCCTAATTTCCTTTATTCAGAGTGAAATATATATTTTTTCTACTCCAAACACATTTCTTATTTCTTCAAATTTTTAGATGATCTCTATAGGTATTAGCATTGAATGTATGAATTTTTTTCTCATTTTAATAGAGTATCATATATTTTTTATTATTATTTTTGCTTAGATTAAATGATTTGAGTAGAAGTTGATAGTATATGCTTATATCTCATTTATGCATGACTACTACAAAAACAAAAAGACATATATGGGGTTACCTAAACCAAGATCAAACAGAAAAGCCACAAAATTAACCACTCACCAAAATCCAAAATATGTACAATCATGCATTGGGTTGACTCTCTAAAATACATATATTGAGAAATATCTTCAGAAAAAAATAGAGAGATAAAGAATATATAGTATAATCTACATACTATAACCCACATTGCCTACAAAGTTGTGAGTAAAAGTTAATTACAAAAGAAAGATATAGGAAATAATTCCCTAAAAAGTCATTGCACTCTCTTCACTTGTAAAAGGCATATATCTTGAAATTCTTTCTTAATGAGTTTGATTTATGCATGAAAATAATTTTTATATATGATATCTTTATAATTTATACATTTGATTCCTTCCATGAGATCAATGTTAAAATAACACTTTGAGCCTTTATTCTTTATACATATGCGAACATATTAGTTCATTTCTATACATCAACTCTTTCGCATATAAATTAGTATGAGTGTTTGAACCCATAGGATTCAGTGTTTTGAGAGTATTGACTTGTGAGGAATAGAGTCGAAGCGAATTCTGATTCATGACACTGAAATTGGGTGAAATTAAATTGATACATTTTTGATATGAAATATGAAAATGATTTTCGACTAATTATTATAATAAATCATGATTGTTTAAAGAGATTAAAATAACTTATGCTTGAGATTTTAATTATGATCTTAAAGGAGATTAAAAAGTATGAGACATTTTTGTGAGATGTTGATAATTTGTGATTTTGTTGTAAATTTAATTTTTAAGTTGTTTGTTTTAATTGTTTCTTTTGTTTTTACATTTAGTACAATGTTTGTGGGTATCATTATTGAAAACCCTCACGAGACTTAAACTCGTCACTAGGGCAACCTAAGGGTTTCAAGGCTTGTTAGATATGCAAAATGCAACCATGTCAATCCACGAAAGTGATTTGGATAGTTTAATTTTTAGTTTTTATTTTAGTTTTACCGCTTCTCTTGCTAAGGGACTTGCAAGAAGTTGGTTGGGAGTTGTGATGAGTGCTTAAAAAGTACTAATATTACCATGATTTATTGTACTTTAATTGATTAAAAAGATTTATATTTATAAGATTTTATCATATTTTTATCTAAATTTATCTTTTTGGAATCATGAGTATTTTTATTGTTTTTCGGTATTTTGGCTTAGAAACGCAATTTAAAGACTCAAAGAAGGATAATTGAAGCAATACATCACAAATAAATTAATAATTAAGTGGAAAAAGGTCAACAAAAATGGAAAAATTGGACAAAATGGGTCGAAAAGGTCAAAAATGTCAAAAAGCGAGAAAAACGCGCCGCTTCAATCGCCCGCGCCCGGCCGCTCAAAACTGCGCGGGTACTCTTCATGCGCAGCACGCGCGCGTTGGTACTGCGCGCGCAGCGCGCGCGGGTTACTGCTTCGCGCGATCCGGTATCGTTCATGCGCGATCGCTGCGCGCGAGGTTATTGTTCATGCGCGCGACGCTGCGCGGGTTCTGTTCACGCACGCGCGCGCGGCCGCCCGCTGCCGCGCCCAACGCGTTTTTGACCCATTTTTCACGTCGTGCAGCCCACATGACATCATCTTGACGTCATTGCGACCTCGCATGTCCACTACACGTTTTTTATTTTTTTTATATTTTTTTTAACATTTTTTTACTCATTTTTTCTCTCCATCCTCACCTATAAATACCCCTCTTCCATTCACTTCAAAGCACACCTTCAAACACCTCAAAACCACACTTCTCTCTTCTTTCTTTCTCTCCATTTCTTAGTTTTTAGTTTTTTTTAGTTTTTCTTATGTTTTAGCTAGTTTCTCTTAGTTTTAGAGTTCTTCCTTCTTTGGGAAGAACTAGTTATGTTTTTGTAATATTTTAGCTTTTTGATTCAATAAATGGGAGTGCAAATTCCGCTTGGAGTTTTTCTAGCAACGGGAATAGCGTCGAAGTACTGTAAGGATTTTATTTTCTTTGCAGTTATTTTTTATTCTTACATGTTATATTTAATTTGTCTGTGATTAAATTTAACTGTGCTAGCTGTTTGTAAAAATGATATAATAATAACGTTGTTATGCTTGCGAAATATTAAATAGGTAAAAATCTCTAAAATGAATTGATTTTATTTTTATTCAAGATTTTATATTAATAATGTTAGAGAGAAATATATTATTTTTCATTACAAACTTAAATCTGAAAATTAGATTTTAAGGTTTAGTTATCCGGTTTAATTTAGAGTAGTGCTCTTTTATTTGTTGGTACAATCGCCCGGTAGTTAGAGTGAAGCTCTATTTCAAAAGTTTTTATAAGAATTATTATCTGAAAATGTATTGACAACATGTTTTCGGTAGTGGTTTTAAAACTTGAAAGTTAGTACTCGGATAACTAAATTCTTAGGTTTAATTTGGACACCTTGAATAAAGTTTAAATTGTCTAACCCCACCAAAGGTGGCATTTAAATGGTTCATTTTCAATCTCTTAGAAAAAGGAATTAATTTAATTAACCAAATTAGTTATCAACCCCACCCATAGGTGTTAATTGATTTGTTTAGTTAACAAAGAATATCTAACCCCACCAAAGGTGGTATTCATACAAAAAAGGGAGAATCAATAAATATCAATTCATATCTTTAATAACCTAGATAATACGAGCAAGCATAATTAACTTAGTTATTATATCCATAAATACTCCACTATTTATAAAAGATAAAATTTGCATGAATGTTTATTGAATCTATGTTTAATTTTCTGTTATTAGATTAAAAACACAAAAACCCAAAATATCGTGACAGGATGTTTAGGATTTAATTTCGTTTTTAAAAGTTTGAATAATAAATTAAAAACCACATACATTCCTTCCTTAGATCGACCTTGGGAGTATACTTATCATTTTCTACGAAATGATTCGTGCACTTGCGAGAGTTTTACAAATATTAAAACCAAAGTATTTGCGAGAATCGGCGATGCCGGTTTTCGTTCATCAGCTATCTCCCCTAACACGACCAGGATGGTGGCATCCGAATGCATGATATAGAGCATCTCTCCCAAGCTCTTCGATTATTTCACCCCTGGATATTTATTCTTGAACAACTCTCTACAAATAATAAAGCACACAAACATATCATTCATTATTACATCAATTATTAAAAATCATTAAGACTTTTTATCAACTGAAATTACTAACCAACTTATTTATTTGTTCTTCTCCTCGCTTAGTCATCGGTCTTGAATTCTTCATTTTGGGAGTCTTTGTTTCTATGTACAATTCAGTTTGGGTAACAGGCCTACCCAATTTGGCTTCCTACATAAATTATGAAAAATTTATTAATAATGACCTGAAATTAAATTGAGGAAAATAAATATAAAAATATTTATAAATTAACACAAATTAATAATACTATTCTATATCTAACTTCAGGATTTGAAGATCTCTTAGAATGGTTAGAAAGAATGCTATGCATTTGTATATTCTGATGTTCTTCCCTAATAATTTGAAATTCATTTGAACGTTTATAATCCACAAAGTCTTTCCAAACTTGAGGTGTAATCCAGAGGTGTCCTTCAGAGATTTTGTAGAGCTCTACCTCATCAAGTGGTTCCAAATATGGAAACACATAATTTCTTGCCAATCTGGAAGTCTTGTATTCCTTCTACGCCTTATTTTCAATCTTATAACACTTAAGTTTCCAACTATCACAAAAGATTAGATATAATACAAAAAAGATATAATATATGCAATTAATTATAAAATATAAGAGACTTACACAAATGGTTATCCATATTTTGAACTTTTCTGCATTGTCAACCTGAGACCAATCATTTATATTGATTGGTATACTGGACTTCGCAAGTCGACCAATAGAGGATTTCAATTGTTGGCCATTTTCTCCTATTGGATTACCAGTAGCATCAAATACAATGGGTATTCTATCATTTGGGTTAAGTGGAGCATCAGGTATATTCGCCCAACCCCTTTTTTTCAAATACCCCAATGGAATATTTGGATCTACAAGCTCTCTTACTCGAGAATCCATGAAATATCTACAAACAATGAAGAAATATAAATTAATTGACAATTTTAGGAACATACATATACATATATATATATATATATATATATATATATATATATATATATATATATATATATATATATATATAAGAGTTATTACAACAATATAGAACATACTTTATGTTTAATTAGGTTGTTGATCGTATACATATATTCCTTCACAATCACTTCAAGCCCATGACGAAGAATCACCATTATCAACTAGATCATCACATACATTAGGCAATTTATTTGAGAAATTACTAATATTGGTTAATGTATCAAGCATAGGGTCGTCATCTTCTAAAGAATCACAATGGTAAAACTCTTTTTGTGGAGACGTTAACACAACAGACCATCTAGTGTCAATTTGATCGCTCACGTAAAATACTTGTTTTGCATGAAGTGCTAATGTGAAAGGATCATCAGTGTGACTTATCTTGGATAAATTTACAAGGGTAAATCCAAAATCATCTATTTTATATCCAACATTGATAACATCTTTGACCCAATCACACAAGAAAACTGTTTCATGGAAGACCTCATAATCCAATTCCCAAATCTCTTGTATTATACCATAATATGTTATATCAGAAAGTACAGGATTAGCATCTTTTGAACTGGAAAATTGCATAGTTTGTGCAACCATCTTCACATCACTATTTTGATTTACTCAGACTTTGTCCCTAGCTTGAGTCGTAAACCTCGATCCATTTATTGTGAAACTATAAAATGATTTGACATCGAATTTTGGCCCATGTGCAAGCCATTGTAAACTTTATGATATTTTATGATTGGGTTTCTCGAGTTCATCTCGAATCTATGTATACAAAAACATGAAATGTGTTTAGAGCAAAGTTTTAAAACATTGAATAAATCTAGGAACATACATGCATGAATTTTTGTTTGTGATACTTACATGGTTGCGAAACCAATTAATAAGCTCTCGCTTATGTTCATCATACAACCATTTTTATCCTCCATTTTTTTATAACGAGGATCGATCTTCAATAAGTTTAAATGCATCATGTAATGTTATTAAATATATATGAAGTATATATCATCATTAATAGTTAAATAAAAAATGATTTTTGCATAAATGGAAAGGTTAAACATCACTTACTCTATGTACGGTTGTGCCTCATTATTATTTACCAAAATGATTCGGTGTGATTTTTCCCATCGAGTGTGATCAATAAACAATTTCTTACTTCCACCAAGCATAGTGTTACCTACTTGGATCATGTGACGTTCTAAGAACAACTTATGGGTTGGATTCCCAATTTCAATGCAACCACTAAAGTATTCAGAATAAAACTCAATGGCCTTTTCAACAATGTAGCGTTCCACCATGCATCCTTAAAGTCGATTTCTATTATTTACATATCCTTTAAGGACTTACATAGATCTCTCAAAAGGATACATCCACCTTAAGTAAGTAGGACCACACAATTGAACATCTCGAACTAAATGAACACAAGTGAATTATTATATCGAAGAAAGAAGGAGGAAAATATTTTTCAACACCGCGCAAAGGTCGGGTTGCATGATCATGATCTTCTTCACCATCGAATGGTTTCTTTTGGTATCTAAACTTGTGTCCATATGGAAAAAATATTATATGTCTTCTATAAGACATCTTTCATCCGTGAACAAGATAAGATGCAGAAGTTCCATCACTACATATAGGGCATCCCTTGTTTTTTGCATGTCTTGATAAGTTTCCATAGGTAGGAAAATCATTAATTGTCCATAAAAGGACCCCCTTCAAGTTAAAGTGTTCTTCTTTATGTGCATCGTAAACATTTACACCATCATTCTACAACGTCTTTAAATCATCTATCAGAGGCTACAAATATACATCAATATCAACACCGGGTTGTTTCGGTCCTGAGATCAATAATGTTAACATCATGAATTTTCTTTTCATACACAACCAGGGAGGAAGGTTGTATGTTACTATAATTACTGGCCAACAACTATATCTACTACTAAGGGAATTATGTGGATTAATTCCATCAGCATCAATGGCAAGACAAAAATTGCGTGGATCAGATGAAAATTAAGGAGATAAATTATCTACTACTTTCTAATTTGGAGAATCATAAGGATGATGTAGCACCCCATCATTAGATTGATTATCTGAATGCCAAGTCAACATCTTTGATGCATCTTTACTATTGAACAACTTTTGCAGGCACGCCTTTTTATGTGTTATCTCATTTGTACCATGCTTCCATCTTGATTCTTTACCCATCGAACAATCATCTAATGTCTCATATTCTTTTCTATAAAGAATGCAATCATTTGGAGAAGCATGAATCTTATGATATTACATGCCAATTCGACTAAGAGATTTCTTCACTTTATACATTGAAGATGGCAATTCAATACCTTTAGGAAACATATCGACTAGTAGATTTAGTAATTCTGTGAATCCCTTGTCAGAAAAACCATGTTTTGCCTTCACATTGTACAAATGAACCAATCCCGACATTTTAGTGTATTTTTTGCATTTTGGATACAATGGTTTTTCGACATCTTCTATAAGTTTTTTAAAGGTTTCGGGATCATCCTCGCGTAATTCATCTTCAACACCATGAAACATATTTTCTATGTGTACATTATGATAAGATGTATGTAATCCACTCACATTCTTATTTATCTCTTCCCCATGAGTATTATCAATATTTTCTCCATGATAATACCAACATTTATAGCTCAAAAGAATACCATTACGGATAAGGTGATACTTAACCTCGTCAAATTCATGAAATCGCTCATTTTTACATTTAACACATGGGCATCGAATCATACTAGTTCTAGTATTACTATTTTTATAAGAAAATTCCATGAAACTTTCAACTCCAGAAATATAGTCCTGCTAAATTCTACACTTTGACATCCGAGATTTGTCCATTTTCTATTAATGACATTAATTAAGCATATTAATTAATTATGTATCCAATGGATATATTTCAAGTATTATTATATATAAATTCCCTAATTATTAGAATATATATCAAAATATACATAATACAAAACAATTATCATTTTAATCATTTTACAAATGTATTACTTTTACTTAATAAAATATAATTATTTATATATAAATAAATTTATAGCATATTAATTAATTATATATCCAATGAATATATTTTAAGTATTATTATATATAAATTCCCTAATTATTAGAATATATATCAAAACATACATAATACAAAACAGTTATCATTTTAATCATTTTACAAATGTAATACAAACCCACAAGATTCACATATTATTTCCACAGAATTAATAGAAATGCTTACAAGAATGTTATGAAGTGAAGAAATGAAGGAAATGAAGAAGAAAATGGTTTTTTGTAAGTGATAATAAGTGAAAAAATGGGTATAAAAAATTTGAGTATTTCTCTAAAAAAAATAGTAGATCTGAAAGATAATGAAAAGAGAAATATAACCCACAAAACGGCTTTACAAATGGTGGTTGGAGGTGACCGAAAATTGAGAAAGAGGGTGAGTGAGCTCCGTTTTCGGAGAGGTGAGAAGAGAAATTAATGTTTTTTGGGTTTTTGTAGTGAAGAAAAGAGCCGAATGGTAATATTATGTGGATAGCGTCGATTCGCCCCATCAACCGATGCTAACCACGTGGCTAGCGTTGGTTTGCCGCGTCAACCGATGCTATCCACGCAATTTAAAATTGATTTTTTTTTCAATTATTATTTTATTTAAACTCTTATATATATACGTAATATAGAAAAAGAAAAAAAAATAATTTTACAATAATATTTAAAACAAATATATAAAATTAAATAAAGATATATTGTACGTACATATATAAATTTAAATATCCAAACAAATAAATAAAATTATATAATTTTAAAAACTAATTGTCTAAAAAAAAGAAAAATTTATACTATATATATTTCATTTTATATATCAAATTAAAATTTTAAAGACTAAAATAAAATAATAATTGACCTAAAAATATTTCAATTGTAAACTACATGCATTTTTTAATTTAAAAAATACACGTAGGACGTAGCGTCGATTGACATGGCGAACCGACGCTATCAACGCATGTAGCATCAGTTCTCCTTGTCAACAGACGCTATCTACGTAGGACATAGCATCGATTGATTAGGAGAATCGACGCTACACGCGTGAATAACGTTGGTTCATCACATCAACCGACGCTACGTCCTATGTGGATAGCGTCAGTTCTACACCGAACTGACTTTAAATTCATTATAAATCATTTTTTTTTCAAAAATCGACTTTACACAACGACTTAAATACCCTTTTTGTAGTAGTGCTATAAAAAAAATACTTAATTACTTTTGTTTTATTTTTCAGAAATAAATATATGATAAATTGGTTGAAAATTGTTGTCGTTTTGTACTTTTCATTTGAAAATTGCATGTACAAGTTTTCAAGGCACGTGTAATTATAAATATATTGAGAAAGGGAGGCGTATCACTCACAAAACTTAACAAAACAAGAGAAACTATAGGCTATATATGAAGTATCTAACTAATTAATTTATACCTTTCAGGCATTATTATATACAATTATATAACTTGGGACTGGTAGTTGAACATTTGAATGACTGTTAAAATTATTATTTCTAGCCACAATACAAGTGATTTGCATGCTATAGTAATTTTATAAAAGTGATAGTATTTTCTCTACAGAAAATAAGCTTAGTACATTTGATGACAACTTAAATTCTAAGATTGCAGAACAAATTATCAAGATAGAATTTATATTTGAGAATTGAGATATCCAAATATTTGTTTTAAAATTAGGAAATAAGAAGCTAAATTAGAGTAAAATATTAGTAAAAAGAAACCACATAAATATCAATATTGATTAATTTCTACAATACAAAAATATTGTTTTTAATAGTTGGTTATTGTAAGAAGTTGGCAATATGAGCCAAATACTGTTTTAATATTGTAGAAAATTAAATACAATATTAAAATTTGGAAGAAACCTTTAATTGATGTTAAAAAAATGGGAATAAAATCTACAACAAACGTTATGTAATACTGGTTTTCTTGTTTTTTTTTCACTTTTCTAAATGTCATTGCAATTAATTTCTAAGATTTCTATTTTAGTGCATGCTTGATGATGATACAACTGTGTATTTTAATTCTAGATTAGGGTACTAAAGACATTCTCTTTTGAAAAAAATTATTATTATTATTATTATTATTATTATTTTCTGCAGCTTTTGAATGACTGTTATAATTAGTTTTATTTTCTGGGGCATTTGAATGACAGTTATTATTACTACCATTTCTGGTACTTTTGAATGACTGTTATTATAGAGGCAAAAAGAAGTTTAATTTGAATGACTGTTAATATTAGATTGGTCTCAAAATATATAATGCACAGTTCCGAGTGCCTGATTGATAAAAATATGGCGTAAGTGTGCAAAACTGATAAGAAAGAAATGTCAGTAGTACTGGAGAACACAAAGCCACATGTCGTATTAGTGCCCAGTCCGGGGGCTGGACATGTGATTCCATTACTAGAGCTGGGTATTCATCTTGTTACCCATCACAATTTCCATGTCAGTTTCATCGTCGTTTCAACCAAATCATCACCCCCTGATCATACCCTCTTCATACAATATTCAAAGCTTGTTGACATAATTGAACTCCCAACAATAGATGATGTTTCGGGTCATATTAGTGCTTCCTCAAGATTTATCCAGCTCCCACAAATTATGAAACAATCTCATCCATCTCTACGATTAGTTCTCTACAACATGAAGATCAGGCCAACCGCTATGCTTGTCGATATTTTCGGCACGGTCACCATGAGTATGGCAGACGAATTGGGCATGCTCAAGTATATTGTACATGTAACTTCTGCTTGGCCTCTTGCATTGCTTTGTTACTCTCCAACACTGGATAAGTTGATAGAAGGGGAGTATTTGGATCAAAAAGCAGCGCTCAGAATTCCAAGCTGCAATCCGGTTTGGCCACAAGACTTGCCTAAGCCTATGACGAACCGGAAAAATGAAGAATACACTGCTTTTATAAGTGTACCTAATGAAATACAGAATTTTAGCAATGGTATTTTGGTCAACACTTGGGAAGAACTCGAGAGTACGACTCTTAAGGCAATGAGAGAGGACCCAGAATTGAAGGAGATCATAAAGGTTCCAGTTTATGCGGTTGGTCCTTTAGTTAGACGAGATGCGGAAAAGGTCAGTACTGGTTCGGGAACAAGGAGCGAGTTGCTGAATTGGCTGGATCAGCAACCTGTTGGATCTGTGATATTTGCAGCTTTTGGGAGCTATGGTATTCTCTCAGCGGAACAAATTGTTGAGATGGCTTGGGCTTTAGAATTGAGCCAAAAGAGGTTTATTTGGGTGGTGAAACCACCTAAGATAGCTGAAGTAGAACATCAGCAGCAGATCATCAATGACAATATCGCAGATTATCTGCCTCAAGGGTTCTTGAATCGAACCTGTGATATAGGATTGGTGATCACAACATGGGCCCCTCAATCGGAAATCTTAGCTCATCCCTCAGTTGGAGGATTCTTCTCCCATTGTGGGTGGAACTCTGTCCTAGAGAGTATGGCAAATGGTGTGCCATTGATCGCATGGCCGCTATATTCCGAGCAAAAAATGAATGCTACCATGCTGGTTGAAGAGCTTGGAGTGGCAGTCCGATCAAAAACTTTCCCTGCTAGAGGGATTATAGGGAGGGACGAGATCGAATCCATGATAAGAAAGGTGATGGAGGGTGAAAATGGGGACAAAATGAAAGCAAGAGCCAAAGAAATCAAAAGAAGCGGGGAAGAGGCCATGAGTAAAGGTGGTTCTTCTTTCAATGCAATTGCTGAATTTGCAGGCACAGTCAGATCAAAATGCAAAGCTACAAAGTGAAAATATCAAGAGTGTATGGTATTTTAACTTTAATTCTTCCATATGAAGTTGTTTGGCAATGGAGTGAATGTTAAATTTGTTTCAGCTGTTCAGCATCTCTTTTTAAATAAAAGTGGAGAAAAATAAATGCACGAAAGAGAGCAGCATGTTTGCAATTCGTAAAGAAAGTGTCATCGGATTTTTCCTTTGGCAGGAAAATTTGTCAACTTATAGGTTCAGTCGCTTTCTTCAACCATGAATTTTCATATTCGTCCAAATAAGAGCGTGATGAGATCCCAACACTTATTTATTTATTGTTTTGGTTCAAAAGATAGAGACTTCATTCAATCAGCCCAATCAATACAAGATAATGAAACAACACAAAGAGAAAGAAACAATATAAAGAGGTGTAAAGTGTCATGAAATGTTAATGAGATTCATAAGATAATTCATCAATTTTCAAATCCTATTTTATCTTGTTTCACATTATTTGCATTTCCGTTTATTGAATTAAAAAAAACTAAAAATCTATAAAAACATAGCTAGTTTTTCTCAAAAAGAGAACTTCAAAATTAAAAATTAAAAAAACTAAAAAAACTTTCTAGAGTGAGAAAATTGTCTTAAGGTTTGTTTTTTAAAATATGAGAGAGAGGTTTTTTATAGGTGAAGAAAATGCTAAAAAATTGGAAAAATATCTTAAAAAATGATGATATATGTGCATTGAACACGTTGGCATGCATGTGGGGCGTTGACCCGTGCAAGATTTGTGGTATGAATGGGTGCGGCTGCACGCTGGATTGTGGTGTGAAATAAGCGTGGCTGAACGCCTTCTTTCCATGTGATGCACGTACTGCTAGAAAGTTTTGTCCATTTTTCCATTTTTTTACTTTTTCTCATTTTTTCGTAACATATTTGTGATGTATTTCCTCCTGTATTATTCTTCTAGTCTATAAATTATTTTTGAAGTAAAAATACCTGGAAAGTAATAATAAAATACCTGTAATTTTGAAAAGATGAATTTATATAAAAATGTGATAAAATCATATTAATATAAATATTTTTAATCAATTAAAGTACATTAAATAATGATAATTTTAGTATTTTTAAGCAATCATCACAACTCTCAACGAGCTCCTTGCTAGTCACTTAACAAGAGAAGTGGTAAAAACTAAAAATTAAACTATCATAAATTACTTCCGTGGATTGACACGGTTGCATTTAGGGTATATAACAAGCCTTTAAACCTCTTGGTTGCCCTAGTAGACAAGTTTGAGTCTCGTGACGGTTTTCAATAATGATACCCACAAACATTAAACTAAATAAAACAAATAAAATAAGAAGTTAGCTAAAATATAAAATAAAGTAAAAAGACTAAATGAAATACAATAATATATCATGCTTATAATCTCTTTTAAATTTCATAATTAAAATCTTAAGCATAGATTATTTCAACTTTCTAAACATTCATGATTTATTATAATAATTAGTTGAAAATCATTTTCATATTTTAATAAAAAATGTTTCGTTTTTACTTATCCCAATTTCAGTTTTAGGAATCTGAATTCGATTCGACTCTACTCTTTACAAGTCAATGCTTTCACTTCACTAAATCCTATGGATTCATGCACTCATATTAAAGTGTATGCTAATAGAATTTATGTATAGAAATGAACTAATAAATCTGCATTCATATAAAAGAAGAAAAGCTCAAAATAGTAAATAATTGTGATCTCATGAAAACAATCGAATGTATAAATTATAAAGATATCATATATATTATTTTCATGCATCAATCAAACTCATTAAGTAAAGATTGCAAGATATATGCCTTATAGAAATGAAGAAAGTGCAATGGCTTTTTAGGAATATATTTCTTATAACTTTCTTTTGTAATTAGCTTTTTCTCACAATTTTGTAGGTTATGTGAGTTATAGTATGTAGATTATACTATAAATTATTTATCGCTCTCTCTCTATATATATATTTCATTTTTTATGAGATTTTTGTACATTTTTGTAAGATTTTGGTAAGTTGTTAATTTTGTGACTTTTCTGTTTGATTTTGGTTTAGATAACTCCAGATATGTCTTTTTTTTTTGTATAAGTCATGTATGAAGGACAAAAGGGCATATACTATCAATTTCTACTTAAGTCATTTAATCTAAGCAAATAAAAAAATATGTGTCACTCTATTAAGATGAGAAATTTCATACATTTAATGCTAATACCTATGGAGATCATTTAAAATTTTGAAAAAAATATAAGTGTTTTAAATAGAAAGAAAATATTTCACTCAAAATAAAAGATATTAAGGCTCAAATAATATCTCCTAAGGGTAGTCTCCACTATTTGATTCCTAAACACCAATTTTGGGTTTGTTTCATTTCAATATTTTATCATAAAATATCAGTTATGACACAAACTTACTAATTATCATATTACGTTGTGATATATTTGGAAAATTAATCTAATAATGCAAAAGGACCTAATCATTTCTTAAACTTAATTTTTAAGACATGATTATTTTTGTGACAAAAACTTGAACACTACTCTAATTTACCTAAACACACAAATAAATAAAATAACACACATATATAAAAGAAAACATATGAATTAAAGGAAACAATTAATATGAAAATACACAACTTAATAAACAAAATAAGGGCACATTGTTTATAAAAATTTTAAATTTTGCCTAATTTATGTAACTTTTAAATCCTACCATCCCTAACCTAAAATTTACATTGTCCTCAATGTAACAAATACAAATTGTAAAAGAAGAAGGGATAGAAAATTTACCAAATTGCTTTATGTGTTAAGGATTTTGATGTAGAAGGCTAGTTGCATCCAACATCAGATTTGAATCATATGAACATGTATTCTAACGCATCTTAACAAACAATTATTTTATGAAATAAAATAAAAAAAGTGCTTATAAAAGAAACAAAATAATAAAACAAACTGAATTAATAAAACAGAATAAATTGCTTAAAATAAAATAACCTTTCAATGATGGGTTGCCTCTCAACCATCGCTTAGTTTAGAGTCTTAGCAAGACACATCATTATGGTGCTAAGGATTACTCAGCCAAATGCAATCCATTTTGGTAGTGTTGTGTGGTCCTTCTAAATAAGGCTTTACACGATGCCCATTGACTTTGAATGTTGCTTGTGTCTTGGAATCCAATAGTTCTATTACTTCATGTGCAAATACTTAGACTATTTTGAATGGTCCATCCCATCTTGATCTTAGTTTTGCTGGAAAAAAAATTAGGTGAGAGTTAAATAAAAGAACTTTCATTCTAGGGTGAAGAGTATTAGGTACTGATGAGCAGAATCGTGATCGCCAAATACTTTGATGAACGAAAACTTGATGAGCGAAAATCGGCATCGCCGATCCTGCCAATACTTTGGTTTTAATATTTATAAAACTCTCGCAAGTGCACGAATCATTTCGTAGAAAATGATAAGTATACTCCCAAGGTCGATCTAAGGAAGGAATGTATGTGGTTTTTAATTTATTATTCAAACTTTTAAAAACGAAATTAAATCCTAAACATCACATCCGCGATATTTTGGGTTTTGTGTTTTTTAATCTAATAACGAGAAAATTAAACATAGATTCAATAAACATTCATGCAAATTTTATCTTTTATAAATAGTGGAGTATTTATGGATATAATAACTAAGTTAATTATGCTTGCTTTCAAGTATTATCTAGGTTATTAAAGATATGAATTGATATTTATTGATTCTCCACTTTTTGTATGAATACCACCTTTGGTGAGGTTAGATATTCTTTTGTTAACTAAACAAATCAATTAACACTATGGGTGGGGTTGATAACTAATTTGGTTAATTAAATTAATTCCTTTTTCTAAGAGATTGAAAATGAACCATTTAAATGCCACCTTTGGTGGGGTTCGACGATTTAAACTTTATTCAAGGTGTCCAAATTAAACCTAAGAATTTAGTTATCCGAGTACTAACTTTCAAGTTTTAAAACTACTACGAAAACATGTTGTCAATACATTTTCGGATAATAATTCTTATAAAAACTTTTGAAATAGAGCTTCACTCTAACTACGAGGCGATTGTACCATCAAATAAAAAGAGCACTACTCTAAATCGAACCAGGATAACTAAACCTTAAAATCTAATTTTCAGATTTAAGTTTGTAATGAAAAAATAATATATTTCTCTCTAACATCCATAATATAAAATCTTGAATAAAAATAAAATCAATTCATTTTAGAAATTTTCACCTATTTAATATTTAGCAAGCATAACAACGTTATTATTATATCATGATTATAAGCGACTAGCACAGTTAAATTTAATCACAGGACAAATTAAATATAACATGTAAGAATAAAACATAAAAATAAGCGTAAAGAAAATAAAATCCTTACGAACTTGACGCTATTCAGATTTGCTAGAAAACCTCGCGGAATTTGCACTTCCATTTATTGAATCAAAAATCTAAATTATTACAAAAACATTACACGTTCCTCTCAAAAAAGAGAAGAACTCTAAACCTAAGAGAATTGAACTAAAAACTAAGAGAAAAACTAAGAAAAGCTTAGAAACTAAGAAAACTCAAAAACTAAGAAAACATAAGAAAAACTAAGAAAAAAACTAAAGAATCCTAAAAATCAAAAAAAAAAGAAAAGAATGTATTTGGAGGTGTTTTTAGGTGTGTTTTGAAGTGAAGGGAAGGGGGGTATTTATAGGTGAGGATGGAGAGAAAAAATAGAGAAAAAAATGTTAAAAAAATGTAAAAACGCGGATTAGTGATTGCTGACGTCATTGATGACGTCAACGCGTAACAGTGGCTGCACGGTACCGAGGGATAAACGATCTGGTCATTTGCAGCATACATGCGGATGAAACGATCTGACGGATGAAACGGTGTCGCGGATGAACAGTCTCGTCGCGGATTAACGATGTAGCGGATGAAACGATTACCGCGGATAAAAACGATCTGTAGCGGATGAATAGTGTTGGCGCGTAGCTTAAGGCGGATTAGGTTGAGGCTCGGCGGGGCCTTGTGTAATTCTGTGATTTTTCTCCTTCGACATTTTGTCCTTTTGACCCATTTGTCCAATTTTTCCTTATTTGTTGACCTTTCCCCATTTATTTATTAATATATTTGTGATGGATTGCTTCTAGTATTCCTCTTTTTTTAAGTTGCGTTTTTAAGTCAAAATACACCGAAAAACAATAAAAATAATAGTGATTAGAAAAAGACAAATTTATATAAATATATGATAAAACATATAAATATATATATTTTTAATCAATTAATGTGCATAAAATCATGGTAATTTTAGTGCTTTTTGAGCACTCATCAGGTACTACCCTCTAGTTATGATAGCGCTTAGTACGCTCTTTGTATAATTTGGCATTCAGGCTTCATTCCTAATTTCTTCCAACTCATTAAGATGGAGAAACCATTTTTGTCTTGCTTTATCTAAATCCATGTTTAACTCTTTATTTTCCTAGTAAGCCTTGTGTTCGAGTTCAACGGGAAGGTGGCACACTTTCCCAAATATTAATAATATATTTGTGATGTATTGCTTCTAGTATTCCTCTTTGAGTCTTTAAGTTACGTTTTTAAGCAAAAATACCTAAAAAACAATAAAAATACCTGTTATTCCAAAAAGACAAATTTATATAAATATATGATAAAACATATATATATATATATATATATATTTAATCAATTAATTTGCATAAAATCATGGTAATTTTAGTATTTTTTGAGCACTCATCAATTAACCAATAAGGGCTTATCCCAATGAGTGTTTTGTAAGTTATGTAGTATACCCATAAGGCATCATTCAACTTAGATTCTCAGTCCTTCCTTGAAGGATGTACAATGCGTTCCGATATTCCTTTGAGAATGATATGGAGTTGCTACTCTATGTGTGATGTTATACTTTTTCAATACTTCATCAAAGATTTTGTTACACAAATGGCTACCTCTATCACTTATTATAGCTCTAGGTTTTTCGAACTTGCAGAATATTGAATCCTTCAAGAATTTTACAACAACATTAGCATCATTGGTTTTAGTGGGGATAAATTCTACCCACAAGCCAATCCCCCATACATCGAAGAGTTTAACAACTAAGTTAAATGTCAAAGGTATTTAATCTCTTTTGCTTATGTTTCCTGTTCTTTGACATCTATCACAATGTACACAAAACATATGAGCATTTTTAAAAAGAGCCAAAAGAATCTAGATTGTAATACCTTACATGCTATCTTTTCACCACCAAAATGGCCCCCATAATGAAGTTCATCACAAAAAGTCAGAATGCTCTTATGTTCTTCTTCAGGTACACATCTCCGATTGACTTGATCTTTACCAATCTTGTATAAATAAAGGACATCCTAAAAATAGCCCTTAATTGTTTAAAGAACCTTTTCTTGTTTTAATATGAAGTGTTAGGTCACAAAACACCAGTGGCAAGATAGTTTACCATATCAACATACCATGGGTTTGGACCTATTGAAAATAACTATTCATCAAGAAAGGTTTCAACTATATCTTCGTTACTCTCATCTTTAAGAGAATTGAAGTCAGAAATCAACCTACTAAGTTTTCACTGCCTTTCTTATCCTTAATTTCTAGGTCAAATTCTTGTAAGAGTAAGACTCACCTAATTATTCTTGGCTTCGCATTCGTTTTACTTAATAGGTATCTTAAAGAAGCATGATTAGAATGCACAATCACTTTAGTTCCTACAAAATAAGACCTGGATTTGTCTAAAGAGAACACTATAGCCAAGAGTTCATTTTCAGTGGTGGTATAATTCATTTGAGTGTCATTGAGTGTTTTGCTAGTATAGTAGATGACATGAAAATGCTTATCCACTATCTGTCCCAAGACTACTCTGATAGCATCATCAGAAGCATCACACATTATTTTAAAGGGTAAAGACCAGTTTGGTGCCATAATAATTGGAGTAGATATTAGTTTCTATTTCAAGGTATTAAAGGATATAAGGCAGTCATTGCTGAAATCAAAATAAACATCTTTTGATAACAAGTTTATATAAGGGATGACTTATTTTAGAGAAATCTTTAATAAATCATTTGTAAAATCCTACATATCCTAAGAAGCTTCTTATCCTCTTAACAGATGTAGGGGGATGTAGTTTGGAAATCAGTTTAACTTTTTCCTTATCAACTTCAATACCTTTGTTTGAAATTATATGTCCTAACATTATCCTTTGTTGAACCATGAAATGAATTTTCTCCCAACTAAGGGTTAGATTGCATTCAATGCATCTTTCTAAAACCAAAGTCAATTTATGTAAGCAATCATCAAATGAGTTTCCAAAGACAAAGAAATTGTCCATCAAAATTTCAATGCATTTTCCACCATGTCCAAGAAGATAGACATTATGCATCTTTGGAATGTGACGGGGGCATTGCATAACCCAAATGACATTCTTCAAAAATGTCCTAAAAGGACATGTAAATGTGGTCTTTTCCTGATCTTCTAGTGCTATGGGTACTTGAAAGTATTCGAAAAATCCATCTAGAAAACAATAAAATTCATGCTCAACTAATCTTTCCAACATTTGATCAATGAATGGAAGAGGAAAGTGATCCATTTTAGTATATAAATTCAGTTTCCTAAAATCTAAACATATCCTTAATCCAGTAATTATTCTGGTGGACACTAATTCACTTTTTTCATTTTTAAAAATTGTTATCCCAGATTTCTTAGGTAACACATGCATTGGACTAACCCCACTCACTATCGGAAATAGGGTAGATAATTCCTTCTTCTAACAGTTAAATAATTTCTTTCTTAACTACCTCTTACATGTTTCGGGTTAGTCTTCTTTTGGCCTGTCATATAGGCTTAGCACCATCCTCTAAGTTGATCTTATGGATACACATCATAGGACTAATGCCTCTTATATCCCTGATAATCCAACCTATATCTCTCTTAAACTTATTAAGCACTTTTATAAGTTCATTTTCTTGGGTTTTTGTCAAGGTTAAAGAAATTATCAGTGGATAAGTTTCTCCTTCTCCCAAAAACACATATTTTAAGTGCTTAGGTAAGTCTTTGAGTTTAAGTTTAGATGGATTGGCCTTTTTAATAGATGTGGAACTGGGTAGATTTAAAAGTGTACTATATTTTGTCATTAGTTCATCACTATCTAGTTGTTCAAGGTACCCCTTAGCTTCCTCATCTAAATCTTCTTCAACCTCTTCAAGTGTAAGAACTGTTTAAAGCTTGTCTTATATTCTGGTTCAAGAAAAGGTGCTTTGGACAAGATTATCCAAAGGGTTAACATCGAATATGTCATTGATGGTAGAAATAGAAGGAAAAGGTGAAGAATAAAAAAATTTAAAATGAACAGTCTCACCTAAGACTGTCATTGTCAAATTTCAGTCTTGGACATCAATAATAGTCTTAGTAGTTACCATAAATGGTCTACCAAGTAGTATTGTGTGCTCTCTGTCCAAGGCTAGATTTTCTTGCATATCTAGAACCACAAATCAACTGGTATTATCAATTTGTCTACATGTACCAACACATCCTCAACTATTCCCTTTTGGATACTAAAGAGATCTATCTGCAAGTTGAAGGGAAATAGTTATAGGTTTTAAATCTCCTAAATCGAGTTGTAAGAATATAGAGTAGGGCATCAAGTTTATCCTAGCAACTAAATCAAAAATTTCTTTAGCGACCTTCCAATCCCCCATAGTTATGTTTATGATAAAACTTTCAGGGTCTTTCAACTTAGGGGAAGTTTGTGCTGAAGTATAGCACTAGAAATTTATGATACTAAGACTCACTCATTCAGTTCATACCTCCTTTTCTTAGTGTTCAATTCTTTGAAAAACTAAGCATATGAGGGCACATTCATGATCATTTCTAATAATAGTAAATTGATATTTACTTTAGAAAGCATATTAAAAAGATCATAGAATTGCTTATCTTGTTTGGATTTTTTCAGCGGATGTGGAAAAGGTACTTGTAACTGGTGTGGTTCTATTGTATTTTGAAATTTAGGGATGTCAGATGACTCCCCAATGAGTTTTTCAAAAGGCTTATCAAGTTTAAAACTTGTCTCTCCTTTTTGTGAGACTAGAATATCACCTTCTTTATTACTTGAACTACAAGGTAGATCTTTAGAGATTTAAGGTAAACTAGTATTGACTACCTTACCACTTTGAAGGGTTCTTACATCCTTCACTTATTCGGGTTGACTAGGCAACTTTCCTAGTTCTTGCCTTTGCATTTGTTCAGCTAGTTTCCCAACTTTAGATTCAATCCTTTTAACCGAAGCCTCTATGGTGTTCAACCTTTGATTATTCCTCAATTGGTTGTCATGACTAACTTGAATAAAAGAATTCAATCTATTTTCTAAGGTTGGCTTAAAAGATTGATTTGGTAGGTAAGGGTGCTTTTTATTTGGCCTTAGTGTTTTACATTGGGTGTAGGGTTGGTAATTGTTTTATGTCTAATGATGCCTAATGTGATAATAGGTGTTTGGATGATACCTTTGAAATGATTTGACTTCCTCCATGACATCCACACTAGAATCACAAGTATATAAACAATTATGAGCATCATGCCTAATTGAAAAACACACTTTATACACCTCTTGATTAGGAATTTGGAGGATAGTGAGAAGTTGCACTTGCTTAGTCAACTCATCAAGTTGCAAGGTCATCTCATTATCAGAGCCAACTTCATTGATTCCTTTCCTCCTTCTAGTACTTCTTTGTCCTAATTAGAGCCCAATAGATCATAGTGATTATAAGTTTCCTCTGCTATCATTTCTCCCACAGCACCTCCAGCAACATTATCAACCATGTATTGACTCTACAGTGTCAATCCATCATAAATTAATTGGTTCTTTAGCTATAATGGAAAGCTATGATGAGGACATTGAATGAAAAGGAGTTTGAATATTTCCTAAGCTTTATGAAAGAGCTCTTTATCCATTTGAGAAAACATTGCTATTTTTGTCCTTAGATTGATAGTCTTTTGATGGGAATAGAACCTACCCATAAAATTTTCATAAACTGCCTCCCAAGTTGTTAGAGAACCTGACTGTAGAGTAATGAACCATGACCAAGCTTTATTCTTAAGGGTGTAAGGAAAACACCTCATCCTAAGATGATCTTCATTAATTCCCTATAGTGATAAGGTTTGGACAATATCATAGAATTCTCCAATGAAATGCAAAAGGTCTTCATTAGGGACATCGTAAAAGGAAGGCAACAAAGAATAATGAATGGTTTTTAATTCATAGTTCCTTGTATCCTCTTGCAATTGTATGTCGGAAGTTACATTGCCAATGATTGGTGTTGCACAGTACTTCATCATTTTTTGCCTATATATAGCATCTCCCATGGCTACTTGTAGTTGAAATTGATCCTCCTCTTCTTACGCATCAATATTTAGCTCCTAAAAAATAGTATAACTCTCTAAGAAAGATTTCTCACTTGAAAAAATGTATAGGCTTAAAGAAGAAAGATGTAGGGAACCTAAATTCATTTTTTAGAGTGGAAATCTAAATTAATTAAGTTAAGTGAAAATTCAAGTTAATTAAGTTAAGTGAAAATCTAAGTTAATTAATTATTTTTTTAAATGCTAAATTTAAAGAATGGACACAATTTTTGAAACAAACAACTTTATATTATTTCATTTGAATTTTATTACACATATTTTTAAAATAAAAACAAAAAACAACTAAAAGAAAGGATAATACAATAATGGTTGACCTTTGACTTAGGACTAAAATTTATCGTCTTCTTGTAAGACGTTTCTTGGAGATTGTAGAATGAAAAAATCAATGTCTTCTCTGCATTGAATTTATTTCATCCAATATGACCATTCAGTTAGTCTTTGCTTTATTTTTGTAATTTTCAACTAACTATTCTACTTGGACTTCTACAATTTTGATAGAAGCTTCCACAAAGTCCAACTATTAATGCTTCTTGGAATGAGCTTGTGGAATTGATGGCCTGGCTGATTTGAGCTCTGGGTGAAAGGAGGGTTATTTTGCCTCCAAGAGAAGTTGGGATGATTTCTCCACCCAGGATTGTAGGTTTTTGAATTGGGGTTGAATCTTGGTCTCTGTTGATATTATCCCAAAACATTAACCTATTCAGGTCTAGCTGTTGCTTTTCCTTGATATGGACAAGCTTCAATACCATGTCCTATATGTTGCTATACAAACCATAATGTTCATTGTTGGTTTTGGTTTGCGTATTGAGAAAGGAAACTTGCTTGGTCAATTGAAAAAGTTTTGTTAAACTTCATTACTGGAATGGATTTCATGAACTCCATATTTTCTCACTTGTGAGCTTTTCTATTGGGAATTAGCACCCAACATCTCAAAGAGGTTGTACATCTGTGAGTCTATCTTCTCTCTCATTGCTTCTCTAGCAGCATTGTTGACAATGAAATGGCATTGATGCGTAAGTTAATCATAAAAGAATTTATTTTGCAACTTCAAGGGAAATTTGTGATGAGGGAATTAAGTAAGGAACATTTTGAACCTATCCCAAGCTTAAGGGAATGGTTCTCCTTCCATTTGAGAGAAAGTAGCAATCTTTGCTCTCAACTCTGTTGTTTTTTGGTGGGAATAGAATTTTCCCATGAATTTGTTGTAAATGTCCTCCCATGTCATCATAGAACTTGGGGGAGTAACATCAACCAATATTTTTCCTTGTCATTCTAAGCTGATCCTCATTTAGAATACCGAGGGGGAAGGTTTTGACTATGACATAGAAGTCCCTAATGAAGGAAAGATAAATCTTCATTAGGTGACCCATAGAATGAAGGAAACATAGAAAAATGAATATTTTTCAGTTCATAATTCTGAGTAGTCTCACTCAATTGGACATCGGACGTTTTTTGCCAATTATTGGCCATGAAAACTCTTTCATGGTGGTTTCCCTAATGTGTGGGCTTTCTCCCATTTTTTGGTTCGAGTAGAGGATTAAGGCTTTGTGTTGTGTTTGGCTCAAAAATAGGTTGATGGTTAGAATCCAGCCTCATGGATAGTTGTTTAAATTTATGAATATTATCTATGTATGGTGTAAGAGTGTTTCTTAAGGATCTCCTACCATGCATAGACTATTGAAAGCATAAATTTAAAACACCTATCAAGAAAAAGAATAATAAAATAATCATATAAAAATTTAGAGAAAATATACATAGTATTTAATACAAAAATACTAAACAAACAAGTTAAGTTAACCCCTACGTTAAATAACATAATTAATATTAACCAAGAGTTTTCCCATGAAAGAATGGTGGGGCAAAGCCTCCTTAAAAACCATCATCCTAGGCAGAATAATGTTCCGAGGAAAGACTAGTGGCACAAAGGCTTCTAAGATTTAATATATTTTGACTTTTTTTAATAAATTAAAGTAATTTTTTTCTTAAAATTAAAAATTAAAATTTTATTTGATTTTTTTCCATTTTTTTAAATCACAATTATTTACAACATATAAAGTTTTTAAAATTTTGATAAATAATTTTAAAACGTTATTCCCTCCCTGACAATGGCGCAGAAAACTAGATGAACATAACTGACATCAGATTAGTAATACCGATCTTGGAAACACTTTGGTTTTATAATTGTAAATCTCTCGCAAGTGCACGAATAATTTTATAGAAAATGATAAGTATACTCCCAAGGTCGATCTAAGGAAGGAATACATGTAGTTTTTAATTTATTACTAAAACTCTTAAAAAAGAAATTAAATCCTAAACATCCTTTACGATATTTTGGTTTTGTGTTTCCTAATGTAAAAACATAAAAATAAACATAGATATGGATTCAATAAAAAATTATGCAAATTTTTTATTATTCATAACAGTGGAGTATTTATGGATATAATAATTAAGTTAATTATGCTTATTCATATTATTTAGGTTATTAAAGGTATAAATTGATATTTATTAATTCTTTTTTCTTTTTTATATAAATACCACCTTTGGTGGGGTTAGCTATTCTTTATTAATTAAACAAATCAATTAACACCTATGGGTGAATTCGATAATTAATTTTGTTAATTAAATTAATTTGGATAATTAAATTTATTTACTTTTTCTAAGAGATTGAAAATGAACCATTTAAATTCCACCTTTGGTGGGGTTAGACATTTTAAATTTTATTAAGGTGTCCAAATTAAACCTAGGAATTTAACTATCCGAATACTAACTTTCAAGTTTTAAAACCATTATTGAAAATATGTTGTTAATACATTTTTGAATAATAATTCTTATAAAAACTTTTGAAATAGAGCTTCACTCTAACTACCAGGCTAGATTGCCAACAAATAAAAGTGCACTACTCTAAATTAGACTAGATAATTAAACCTTAAAATATGATTTTTTGATTTAAGTTTATAATGAAAAATAATATATTTCCTCTAACATCCTTAATATAAAATCTTGAATAAAAACAAAATCAATTTATTTTATAAAAATGTTTTACTTATTTAGTATTTCACAAGTATAACAACGTTATTATTATATCATTTTTATAAATAGTCAACCATGTTAAATTTAATCATATACAAATTAAATACAACATATAAGAATAAACCATAAAAATAACTCTAAAAATTTCATTTTAAAATTATACTACAAAATAATCTGTAGAGCACTTTGATACTAATTTTGTTTCTATAAAATATCTAAACAAATTTGTATTTCCTTTTATTGAATTAAAAAAACTAAAAATTTATAAAGCATAGATTGTTCTCCTCAAAAATAGAAAAACTTTAAAACAGAAAACTAAAAAAAGTAAGAAAACTTTCTAGAGAGAGAAATGGCTGAGAAAATTGTGTCTTAGGGTGTGTTTTTTATAATGGGGGATAGGGCTCTTTATAGGTGAGGAAAAAGCTAAAAAATGGAAATCTATCTTAAAAAATGATGATATACATGTATTGGATAGGTTGGCATGCGTATGGGGTACTGATGCGTGCGAGATTCGCGGCGTGAATGGGTGTTGATGCAGGCATCAACATAGGTATTTCCATGCATATGAAACGTGAATAGGCACGGATATGTGAGGGATTATGGTGTGAAATGAGGATGGCTGTGCGCATTCTTTTGACGTGATGCATGCAACTACGTGAAGAATTTCGATGTGATGCACGTGCGGTTGGGCAATTTTGTCCATTTTTTCCATTTTTGGACTTTTTCTCTTCTTTTTCTCAACATATTTGTAATGTATTGCCTCAAGTATTATTTTTTGAGTCTTTAAATTATTTTTGAAGCAAAAATATCTGAAAAAAAATTACCCATGATTCCGAAAATACAAATTTATATAAAAATATGATAAAATCATATAAATATAATTTTTTTTAATTAATTAAATATATTAAATTATGATAATAATAGTGTTTTTTAAGAACTCATCAGACCCTTGCCACAAGCTGTGGGTCAAAAGAAGTTTTTGGTAGTTGTAGACTATTTCACAAAATGGATTGAAGTAGAATCTCTAGGAAGAATAGGAGAGGCGGAAGTAATATGATTTATATGGAAGAGCCTAGTTTTTCACATCAACTTACATAAAGAGTTTTTCATTGATAATGGAAGGTAATTTATATGTTGAAACATCAAAGATTTGATGCCAAGTACAATATCAAAGTTTGTCATTCCATTCCATATTATCCATTGGCCAACAGCTTGGTAGAGTCTTCAAACAAACTAATATTGAACTTTTTTAAGAAGTGATTGGAAATTGCTAAAGGAAAATGGGTCAATGAATTTCCTAGTGCTTTGTGGGCTATTAGAACTAGTCTTAGAGGTAGCATCATTAAGATGCATTTATCGCTAGTTATAGAATTGAAGCTGTAAACCCCACAGAAATAAAAGTTCAAACCTTGACACCAATCCTAACAGAGGATCAAAACACATCAGATATAAGAGTAGACTTAGTATGGATAGAGGAAAAAAGGAATGAAGCTTTGAGAAGAATGACTACGAAGAAGAGAGGTGTAGTAGATTACCATAATAAAGCCATGCGATTTAAATCATTCTCTCTAGGTGATTAGGTTTTCAGGAGGGTCTTTCCTAGTAGGAAAGAATGGATGGTGGGGAAACTACGTGCAAACTGGGAAGACCCATATCAAATCAAAGCAATGACACCTACAGATCCTACTTGTTGGAAAAACATTAAAGGTGTGGAAGAAACGTAAGCTAGAATGATCAACATCTAAAATAGTGCCGCTTTTAATGTATTTTAATATAAGACTCAAATTACTTGCTTTATCTATGAAGTAACGTTTTGATGTTCCAATGTTGTGCTATCGTAAAAATCATACCTCAAGCTAATCACCTTGGTTAGAAAGCATGTAGAGTGCTATGGAAAAATGTTGATTAAAGTGTTGATCACCTTGGTCAAAGCCTAGTTAGAATGCTTTCGTAAAAATAATGCCTCGAGTTGATCACCACAATTAGGAGCTAGGTATAGCACTATGGGAAAAAGTTGATTTAAAGTTTGATCACCTTAGTAAAAAACCATGTAGAATGCTCTCATAAAAATTGTGCCTTGAGTTAATCACCTTAATCAAGAACCAAGTAAAGCACTTTGGCAAAAGGTTGATTAAAGGGTTAATCACCTTGGTCATAAACAATATATTATGCTCTTATAAAAATCATACATTGAGTTGATCACCTAGATTAGGAACTGGGTAGAAAACTTTGGCACAAAGTTGATTAAACAAGAACTTTAAGGTTTTTTAATGCACGACTAGGATGCTTATCATGTGTTTCATCCAAGAAAGGAAATTCCTTTTTATAAGACTCAAGCTTGCACTTAAGCTTCTCAAGAAGGGAAGCCTTATATTTTTATCTTTAGTATAACTTAGTTCGACCCTTGATTTAGCGAACTTAGTGATGAGTCAAGCACTCTCTTTTTTAAAAGCCTAAGCTAAATTCATTTTTGCTTGATCATCATCCATAAAGTGCGGGTAAAAAAGCTAGAGTTGAAAAACTCAATTTTTCAAAGCATATAATGCTTTTTGTTTCTGAATGCTTCAATAAGAAAGCATATGGCCTTTTGTAATGTAAGTCATGGAGATAAGCAATTGGGCAAATGTCCAGCATGCAATAGGTAGGTCAACATTAATAAATGCATGTCATAAATTAATGCCTATGATAATTTGTATAAAAGTATATATATAAACGTGCATAGATGAAAATACTCGATTAAGAAAATTAGATTTGTATATATTTGATAAGAGCTAAATTATTGCATTTTTGTTATGATTTAAATGTTGATATTTGTGTGAAAATTGTGTTTATTTGATTATTTAATCCACAAATGTCATTTCACGGGTATTTCGTGTTTAAAGTGCAATTTCAGGTAAAATCATGATTTTGGAGAAGTTAGGGACAAAGTACAATGATCGAGATTGAATCAAAGAAAAAGAAAACAAAATTTCAAAATTTGGAATTTCGCCGCCGGCGAGAATATTCTCGCCGCCGGCGAAAACCTTACGGAGAAAATGTTGAAAATCTTCCCGAGAGCACGGATTTTGGCAAAGCAATCTCGCCGCCGGCCAAAGAAATCTCGCCGCCGGCCAAGTACATCTCGCCGCCGGCCAAGTGCATCTAGCCGCTGGCCACAACAATCCCGCCGCCGGTGAGATTTAGGGGAACCGAAATCGTAAGCTTTCCAGAAATCTCGCCCGGCGGGAATAACTTCGCCGCCGGCGAGTTTCGTTCGAAAACATTTTTTTATGCTGTTTTGTTCCAAAATTTCCCTCCAAAACCCTAGACCTATATATACATTATGATGGAGAAGGAGGCCATGGCAGAAAGGAGAGTTCAAAGGCATTTTTGGAGAAGAGAAGGAAATTTTGGAGAGACTTGAAGGATCTTCACCATTGTTGCTACCAAGCCTTCATCTTCTAGAGTTTTTCATCTCTTCTCCTTAGTTTTTATATTCTGCAGTTTACTGATATTTGTTATTCATGGATTCAATTGAACTAATGTTTGTTCTTATTTTCGTTATGAACTAATTCGTTTTTTCTAAGGCTATGATGTAGTTGAATCATGAAAATCTGATTTCTTTTGTTATGGTTATATGAATTCATTGTTTTCAAGTCGAGTATTTATTTCCATGCTTAATGCTTTTAAATTTCTGATCAAGATTTAGATGATTTGTTGCATTATATTGAGACCGAGATGAGATGTGTAATGAATGCTTCTTGTGATAAATACCGTATGTTGAATGCGAGTTTGACACCTAATGCATGATGTATGTGGTTATTCCAGAAATTCCATAAATCGTAATGTGCTTATTTGTGATTAAATCTTCATAGAAATATAGTCGGTTTTCATAGATAAGTAATTCTAATATAACTTGAGAAAGTGTATTAGATAAGTTTGGGTTTTTGAACCATCACTTTTAACTTTGATTCTCATATAACATAACTTGAAATCGGATTGAATTGATTTAGCGAAATCAAATGCCTTAGCATTTTTAATCATTTGTGAACAACATTAAATTTTGTTATTTGCGTTTATTTTTATGTTAATTTGCTTTTAAAACAATTTCAACAATTCAGTTTTCAAATAAAATTAGGGTTAGTCAATTTCGGTACTTAGTAACGCCATTACTTGTGGGTTCGATATCCGTACTTTTGTACACTTTATTACTTGAACGATTCGTACACTTACGAAGATACGCCTCAAGTTTTTGGCGCCGTTGCCGGGGAATAGTTTGATTTTATTAATATCGATACTACCTGATCTTAGTTTTAATTTGAAGTTAATTTGCTTTATCTTTCTTTCATTTGTTTTAATTTTGTTTATTTTTCTGTTTTATTTTATTTATCATAAAAAAAGTAACCTTGTGTTGTTTTTGTGCTAGTTAATTTTCTGGTTGTAGGATTGTTGTATGAGACGTACAAGAAGCCTTAACCAATTTCCATTTGACCCTGAGATTGATAGAACATATAGGCGTCTAAACCGAGAGAGAAGGCGTTCAACGTCACCTTCTAATAGACAATCAAATATGGATCCACCATTTGTTGAGGGAGGTGGAAATCATAGAACTTTGAGGAATTATGCTGTGCCTAATGTTGCTGGAACTACTTCGGGTATAAGGAGGCCAACCGTTCAAGCAAATAACTTTGAGATAAAACCATCCTTTATCAAAATGGTTCAATCAAATTAGTTTGGGGGAATGTCAAAGGATGATCCAAATGCACATATTGCTTACCTTTTGGAGGTGAGTGATCTTTACAAGATAAATGGTGTGTCTGAAGATGCTATAAGATTGAGGGTTTTTCCTTTTTCACTTTGGGATAAAGCCAAGGAGTGGCTAAACTCATTACCACTGGGATCAATTACAACATGGAATGAGTTGGTTCAGAAATTCTTGTCCAAGTTCTTTCCTCCTGCTAAGACAGAAAAATTTAGGAATGAAATCACATCTTTTACATAGTATGACCAAGAATCATTGTATGAAGCTTGGGAAAGATTCAAAGAAATGTTGAGGAAGTGCTCATATCATGGTATACTGATTTGTCTACAAGTCTCTACATTTTATAACGGGTTGGTTTCAAACTATCGGGCAATGATTGATGCTACAGCTGGAGGGTCTTTAATGGGAAAAACACTGGAGGATGCTCATGGGTTGTTAGAGATTATGGAAGAAAATAAAAATCAGTGGCATTCAGAGCGGGTAATTGCAAAAAGACCAGCAATAGTGCATGAAATGGATTCAGTGAATGCTTTGTCGGCTCAAGTTACTGCTCTTTCAAGAAAGATGGATTCTTTGTCATCCAAATTCGAATCCAAACCAACTACACAATGTGATTTATGTGGTGGAAATCATGCTAGTATCGAGTGCCAAGCTGGAAATCCATTTGCTTCACCAAATTCTGAGCAAGCAAATTATGTTTCAAATTTCCAAAAACCTCAACATATCCCATATTCGAACACCTACAATCCAGGTTGGAGAAATCATCCAAATTTGTCATGGGGAAATAACCAAGGGGGATTCAAACAGTCATCATCTTCCTACCAACCCCAAGAGAAGAAACAAATAGATTTGGAAGTAATTTTGGGAAAGTTCATTGAGGAGACAAGAACAAATTTCGAGAAATCGAAGCGATCAATAGGGACATCCAAAACTTGACTAGGACAGCTTTCACAGCCGATTGCAGAAAGATCTCAAGGATCATTGCCTAGTGACACAATAAATCCCAAAGAGCATGTAAAGGCTATCACATTGAGAAGCGGTAAAGAACTTGAATGGCATGGGAAATCAAAGAAAATGATGGAAAAATCTAAAGAAAAGCCATCAACATCCCAAGATGTTCAACCTTATCAAATCACGAAATATGAGCCTTCTATCCCATATCCTCAAAGATTGAATAAGAAAAAGATTGATAATCAATTTGATAAATTTTTGGATATTTTTAAGAAATTGCATATTAACATTCCTTTTGCAGAGATGTTGGAACAAATGCCCAAGTATGCAAAATTCATGAAGGAAATTCTATCAAAGAAAGAGGAAAATTTGGGAGATTATAGAAACGTATGCTAAATGAGGAGTGCGATGCAGTTCTTCAAAGAAAACTGCCACGCATTGAAAGACCCGGGGAGTTTTACTATACCTTGTACTATAGGAAGTTGCAATTTTGATAAAGTCCTATGTGATTTAGGAGCAAGCATTAATTTGATGCCACTTTCTATTTTCGGAAAACTAGATTTGGGAGAAGTAAAACCCACTTCAATCTCTCTACAATTAGCGAATCGATCGGTGAAATATCCTCTAGGGGTAATTGAGGATGTTTTAATAAGTTGACAAATTTATTTTCCCTGTAGATTTCGTGGTGCTTGACATGGAGGAAGATAGAGAGGTACCGTTGATATTGGGGAGACCGTTCCTTGCAACTGGAAGAACATTGATTGATGTTCAGCAAGGAAATCTCATTCTACGGGTGCAAGATGAACAAGTGACTTTTGATGTTTTTGAAGCAATGAAATTTCCAAGTGAGGTACATTCTTTTTTTCAAATTAACACTCTTGACAAGTTAATCTCGGAAACTTTTGAGGAGAGAACTCCATTGCTACCACTAGAAGCTTGCCTTGTGAAATCTGCAACAAATGAGATGGATGAAATGAGGAATGATGCTTATGAGAATGACCAAATATACAATGACAAGATGAAGGTTTGGCATGATAAGCACATTTTGAGGCAAAACTTTGAGGTGGGACAGAAAGTGTTGCTTTATAAATCCCGTCTCAGACTTTTTCCAAGAAAACTAAAATCTCGTTGGTCAGGACCTTTTATAGTAACCAAGGTGTTTCCTTATGGAACAATTGAGATCAGTCATGAAACAAAGGGAACTTTCAAGGTAAATGGACAACATTTGAGGCCATATTTTGACGGAGAATTCAACAAGCAGAAAGATAACATAAAAGTCTAGCTAATGACTATAACTTAAAGCGCTTAATGGGAGGCAACCCATCAGATTTGTTTTCTTATCTTTTATCTCATTTTATTTTAGAAATTTTAAATTCTGCACTTCATTTTATGATAATTTTATTTTTAATTAAATTTGCTTATTTTATTTGTCTTGCAGGTAAGAAAAAAAAACTATTTGTAGTTTTTCTTTCTTACATTGAGGATAATGTAAGGTTTTGGTTGGGGGTGCGGTAAAGGGTAAATCTTTTCTCCCCTTCATTTTTAGTAGTTTTGTTTGTGTGTTTATTTTTGTTTAATTTTGATTTTCCATTTATTTTTCTGCATTTTGATTTAATTTCTTTTTTTTTATTTTTTTTATTTTATTTGCATTTTACTTATTTTAATTTGTACGTTGATGATAATAATGTGATTGAAATAACAAGTAGCTTTTAGAAGACATTAAATTTTGCTTCGATTTAAAGATAATTTCAAATGTTGATTTTACCTAGTTGGCGACTCTTTTGGTATGTGGTATGATTTGGTTGATTAGTCTAAATGCTTAGAGAAGTCTTATGTGTGAATTTTTCATGGACATTTTTGTGATATCAACAAACTCTAGAACTCGTTTGAAAACCTCTTGAGGCGAAATAATTTGGAATTGCACTGTTTAGGATAGGATATAGGCCATTTTTGGATCGATTGTGCCATTTTAAGCCTACCTTGTTATCTTTATATCACTAGTTACCTCATTGAGCCGATTTAAATATATTGTTAGCCTTATTTTTCTTTCTTTTTGCCTTCTATAACCTACCTTTTATTTAGCCAATATATATATATATATATATATAATTCCTACCTTATTTGTTAAGAGCACTTAATTTTGAACACAAACTTTTCAAGAGAAATTGGAGTAAGGATGGAATAAAAAAAAGAAAAAAAAAGACATTCCACATATATTGGAAGAAATTGGTTGGGGGTTATGTTTAAAAAAAACAACGAAAAAAAAGAAAAGAAAAGAAAAAGAGAAAAAAGGGGCCTTCACACTCTAGTAAATAAAAGAGTGTTAGTAATGGATGTACTAAGGTGAAAGATCGAGGGAGAATTTTGTTTATCTTTGGAAAAATGGGTTATGATCGGAAGAAACAATTTTGGTTAAATGGTGTTACTCTTTTACTTAATTGGTTGTGTATAATCTAATAAGTGCTATTATTTGTATTTTGACACTTCCCGTTCTTTCTTAACCAAATACCAAAGCCTAACATTACAAGCCTAATAAAGTCCTATTGATCCGAAGTGGTGTATTTTTCTTCATTAGTGGAGAGAGCTTTGAAGAGTGAGCCTATGGAGTTTGAGATTTCACCTTTTTTTGTTTGTGGATGTTCTGCATAATATTATCTGGGCATTATGGCTATTGGTTTGTGGTTTGATGGATGTTTAAGAGTCAATAATAAAAGTGAAATTGGCATTTGAGATTTCTTAAAACTTAGGTGACATTTAATTATTCTATATGTTGGGTGTTATTTACAATTTTTGAAACATTTGTGCAAATTATTTTTTATGTTATGTTATTGTTTTAAGTTAGGATAGTTATAGGTAAGATGTTTGTGGGTGTCATCACTGGAAGCCCTCACGAGACTACAACTCGTCCTACTAGGGCCGCCTAGGGGTTTAAAGGCTTATTGCATACGCTTAATGTAATTTTGTAAATAGAATAAATTTCCTTTGAATTTATTAAATAGATCGCTTTTCTTGCTAGAGACTAGCAAGAAGCTGGTTGGGGGTTGTTGATAAGAGCTAAATTATTGCATTTTTGTTATGATTTAAATGTTGATATTTGTGTGAAAATTGTGTTTATTTGATTATTTAATCCACAAATGTCATTTCAAGGGTATTTCGTGTTTAAAGTGCAAGTTCAGGTAAAATCATGATTTTGGAGAAGTTAGGGACAAAGTACAATGATCGGGATTGAATCAAAGAAAAAGAAAACAAAATTTCAAAATTTGGAATTTCGCCGGCGGCAAAAATATTCTCACCGCCGGCGAAAACCTTATGGAGAAAATGTTGAAAATCTTCCCGAGAGCACGGATTTTGGCAAAGCAATCTCACTGCCGACCAAAGAAATCTCGCGGCCGGCCAAGTACATCTCGCCGCCAGCCATAAACATCTAGCCGCCGGCCAGGTGCATCTAGCCGCCGGCCATAACAATCCCGCCGCCGGCGAGATTTAGCGGAACCGAAATCGTAAGTTTTCCAGAATCTCGCCGCGGCGAGAATAACTTCGCCAGCGGTGATTTCGTTGAAAACATTTTTTATCTTTGTTTTGTTCCAAAATTGCCCTCCAAAACCCTAGACCTATACATACATTATGATGGAGAAGGAGGCCACGGCAGAAAGGAGAGTTCAAAGGCATTTTTGGAGAAGAGAAGGAAATTTTGGAGAGACTTGAAGGATCTTCACCATTGTTGCTACCAAGCCTTCATCTTTTAGAGTTTTTCATCTCTTCTCCTTAGTTTTTATATTCTGCAGTTTATTGATATTTGTTATTCATGGATTCAATTGAACTAATGTTTGTTCTTATTTTCGTTATGAACTAATTCGTTTTTGCTAAGGCTATGATGTAGTTGAATCATGAAAATCTGATTTCTTTTGTTATGGTTATATGAATTCATTGTTTTCAAGTCGAGTATTTATTTCCATGCTTAATGCTTTTAAATTTCTGATCAAGATTTAGATGATTTGTTGCATTATATTTAGACCGAGAGGAGATGTGTAATGAATGCTTCTTGTGATAAATACCGTATGTTGAATGCGAGTTTGACACCTAATGCATGATGTATGTGGTTATTCCAGAAATTCCATAAATTGTAATGTGCTTATTTGTGATTAAATCTTCATAGAAATATAGTCGGTTTTCATAGATAAGTAATTCTAATATAACTTGAGAAAGAGTATTAGATAAGTTTGGGTTTTTCAACCATCACTTTTAACTTTGATTCTCATATAACATAACTTGAAATCGGATTGAATTGATTTAGCGAAATCAAATGCCTTAGCGTTTTTAATCATTTGTGAACAACATTAAATTTTGTTATTTGCGTTTATTTTTATGTTAATTTGCTTTTAAAACAATTTCAACAATTCGGTTTTCAAATAAAATTAGGGTTAGTCAATTTCGGTACTTAGTAACGCCATTCCTTGTGGGTTCGATATCCGTACTTTTGTACACTTTATTACTTGAATGATTCGTACACTTGCGAAGATACGCATCAAAATTCATTAGTAAGGTTGGGTTTACAAAAGGAAACAAAGTGGACCACAAAAGTTAAAAAAAAGAAGAATAAGCCTTACAAAACTAACCTAGTTCGAGCCTATTAAAAATTATACATTTATAGGCTGTTGAGTTTCATTACCTACCTCGGGCTCCTCCACACTATCCTCAAATTCTTCATCTTTACCTTCACCCTCATTCTAAGTTAGAATGGGTGAATAAGGAGGAGTAACAAGAATGTTCAAAATTTTGTAATAGTATTCACCTTGGTCAATCTCTACACTTGAGGTAAGTTGTTCGAACATAGCATTGAGATTGTGTTTCATTTTCTCTTGTTCATACACAAAGCCTTCTATTACATTGTTAAAATCGAGCCTATAGGCTTAAACTATGGCCACAAGATTTCTCTTTATTTCCCTAAATAGCTCCATCTGTCTTGAGTTAGCGTTTAGTTTTCTCATAGCTTTGGAGAGTTTCTCTTCTTCCTTGTCAATAGCCTTACCTTCCCATTTGTTTTCCTTTGCAAGTAGCACTGCATTTTTTGTCTGAGTGGAGGTATGACTCTCTCTTTCAATCTTGAGCTCATGCTTTAGTTTCTTAACATCCATAGTTCTATTGAGAAAATGTATAAGCTTAGTTTTGAAATAGAAAAACAATATAATAAAAAGGGGATAAGATGAATACATCAAGGGATCAAAATAAAATCTCAAGCTAAATCAAAGCATGATCAAAATGAAAATTCAAAAAAATGAAAGCTTGGGGTACTACTTAGTTGAAAAAGAAGTTTACCAATTATCACAAAGGGATCCATATATTCACATATGGCATCAAGCTATTTCTCGTGAGCCTTGAATGGAAGATGAACTACATAGTGGTCCAATATCTTGGGAGCCATACCCCTATAAAAAGCCATATCCTCAATCAATATGGTGAGGTCATCAATAATATCTTTTCCTCTCATCGAGTCTTATCTAGGCGGGGAAGGTGTCAGGTTGCTCAAGGTTACATGTGTGGGTGTCTAATAGCATAGGGATGTTTGTGAAGAGTTGACCACTAAAATAGAATTTTGTGGAGTGGATGTAAGAGCAGGCTCCTCGATGGTAACTATTTGCTTCTTCTTCTTTGGTTTGTATGGAGTAGTCTCTTTGCTAGAACATTTTCTCCTTTCTTTTTTTTTTCCTTTAGAGGAGCTTCTGCCTTATATAGGGCATGTGCCTTTGATGAGCGAAAACTGGCATCGTCGATTCTCGCAAATACTTTGGTTTTAATATTTGTAAAACTCTCGCAAGTGCACGAATCTTTTCGTAAAAAATGATAAGTATACTCCCAAGGTCGATCTAAGGAAGGAATGTATGTGCTTTTTAATTTATTATTCAAACTTTTAAAAACGAAATTAAATCCTAAACATCCTGTCACGATAGTTTGGTTTTTGTGTTCCTAATCTAATAACATAAAATAAACATATATACAGATTAATTAAATGTAATTAATCTGTAAAAATAAACATAGATACAAATTCAATAAATATTTATCTAAAAATAAATATAAATACAGATTCAATAAATATTCATGCAAATTTTATCATTTATATTAGTGGAGTATTTATGGATATAATAACTAAATTAATTATGCTTGCTCATATTATCTAGGTTATTAAAGATATAAATTGATATTTTATTGATTCTCTCTTTTTTGTATGAATACCACCTTTGGTGGGGTTAGATATTCTTTGTTAACTAAACAAATCAATTAACACCTATGGGTGGGGTTGATAACTAATTTGGTTAATTAAATTAATTCCTTTTCTAAGAGATTGAAAATGAACCATTTAAATGCCACCTTTGGTGGGGTTAGAGCAGTTTAAACTTTATTCAAGGTGTCCAAATTAAACCTAAGAATTTAGTTATCCAGTACTAACTTTCAAGTTTTAAAACCACTATTGAAAACATGTTGTCAATACATTTTCACATAATAATTCTTATAAAAATTTTTGAAATAGAGTTTCACTCTAACTGCTTGAGGCGATTGTACCAACAAATAAAAGAAAGCTTCTTAAATTAGGCCTGATAACTAAACCTTAAAATCTAATTTTCGGATTTAAGTTTGTAATGAAAAATAATATATTTCTCTCTAACATCCTTAATATAAAATCTTGAATAAAAATAAAATCAATTCATTTTTAGAAATTTTCACCTATTTAATATTTACAAAGCATAACAACGTTATTATTATATCATGATTATAAGCGACTAATACGGTTAAATTTAATCACGAACAAATTAAATATAACATGTAAGAATAAAGCATAAAAATAACTTTAAAGAAAATAAAATCCTTACGGAACTTGACGCTATTCTAGTTGCTAGAAAACCTCCAAGCGGAATTTGCACTTTCATTTATTGAATCAAAAATCTAAATTATTAAAAAACATTACAAGTTCCTCTCAAAAGAGAAGAACTCTAAACCTAAGAGAATTGAACTAAAAACTAAGAGAAAAACTAAGAAAAGGCTTAGACACTAAGAAAGAAACTAAGAAAACTCAAAAACTAAGAAATGAGAGAAAGAAAGAAGAGAGAAGTGAGTTTTGAAGGTGTGATTTGAAGTGAAGGGAAGGGGGGTATTTATAGGTGAGGATGGAGAGAAAAAATGAGTAAAAAAATGTTTAAAAAAAATATTAAAAAATTAAAAAACGTGTAATGGAAATCTTGAGGTCATCAATGACGTCGCGATGGCGTCACGAGGCTGTACGTGAAAAATGGGGTGACGCGTTGGGCGTGCGGAGGGCGGTGTATGGGCATTCTTGTATGTGCGGTCATTTGCCACCTTGTGACCGCACGGAACGCAGTTCGCATAACGTGGCGCGTGCGGATGGGCGTATCAACGCCTTACGTATGTATGTACATGAAGGCCCAGGCGCGTGCGGAGGCTGCTGGCGGCTGAGATTTTCCATCTTTTTGATATTTTTGACCTTTTCGACCCATTTTGTCCAATTTTTCCATGTTTGTTGACCTTTTCCCACTTATTTATTAATATATTTGTGATGTATTGCTTCAAGTATTCTTCTTTGAGTCTTTAAATTGCGTTTTTAAGCCAAAATACCTGAAAAACAATAAAAATACACGTGATTCCGAAAAAGACAAATTTATATAAATATATGATAAAACATATAAATATATATATTTTTAATCAATTAATGTGCATAAAAGCATGGTTATTTTAGTGCTTTTTGAGCACTCATCAGCCTTATTTGAAGCCCATCCTTTTTTGCACTTGTGTACTCTGTAGCTGAACTAACAAAGTATCAACATTAAACTCCATTATGTTTACAAAACAATAAGAGGAAAGAAGTTAGAACATTCATGAGAATAATAAATTAGGCATAACTTCAAATCTACCCTAGAAGGCATTGGGTGGAGTCTTGCATTGAGTTGATGCTAGCCACTATTGAGTAATTCTAATTGGAGGTTGAATTGAACCCATTCTCATTAGCATACAAGGCACAAAGCACAAAATGTTCAAAAGTACCTTCTAAGATGTTTTCTCAGGAAAATAGTCCGAAATGTTACCAAGTATTTGCTTAGCCTTTGAGCTCAAGGTCATTACGAAGGTGGCCATGTTCCTTATCATGAGTTTTATATCTACCTATATGCTCCTTATCAGCTTCTTATCACTATCAGCGATCTCTAATTGACCAAATACATAATAGAAATATTGCTACCAATTTTTCTTATTCTTGAGGAGGCTCGTGTTTATGCCTCGATCATGCTTAGTTGACATGTACACCCTTCTAGTATTAGTAGGGTTTTTATTCAATAAGTATGCATAATTAAACTTAGGCATCTCCAAATCCACCTTGGGTTCTCTACATATTAGGGTGAGGCAAAAAAGATACCAAGCCCCAAGTCATAAAGCTTTCTCATGAAAGGCAACCCAACCTGTTGGAAAGTTACACTATCTTGAACCCCCAGGCTTGGTATCATTATTTGAACCAAGGAGAGGATGTCATACATTTTTTTGATTCTAGCCTCATCCATTAAAGTTAAACCACTAGTCTCAACCTTAGAATTCCAGCCTTTAGTTCGACTAGTGGGCTTTTTAGTTCCCTTTTTCCTAGACTTTTTTCTTCATTCCTTTGGAATTCAAATTTGGGTTTATGGGATACTTAACCTAATGGTAGGAATGGTTTGGGCTCAAGGTTAAGAGTTTGTGGAATATCATATGCTTCTTCAATACCAGATGAGGTACTTCCTTCTATTGTTGAACTTGATTCTTCACTTTCCTCTCGACCTTAATATCTCAAGTATTGAGGGCTCTCCCATGAAGATGAGCCTCAGGGGTAGGAGCATAGGACCATTTTATTAGTAACATTCGATGCTATTTCTTTATGCATGCTATGATCAAAAAAGAGAGAAAATTAAAATAAGACACGGGGAAACAAGAATTACCTAAGGTGTTTTTTTCAAAGTAAAGGTTGAGTAGTGAATATAAGAACTGACATAAAGAAAAAATAGAAATTTTCTAGGCATGAAGAGAAATCCTTAAGAACCACGCAGATATTTATAATACCGGATAAGAAATCTTACCACCCAAGCAAATAAATCATAAGGTACGAGGTGAATAGATAGAACAATTTTTGAAGAAATTTGGTTTGACTCACTTGAAAATATGAAATTGAATGTCTAGGCCTCTTCTTTTTATAAAGGCTCAAATCTTCTCTCTCCAATCAACTAATATGCCTTTATTGAGATGTACAAGGTCATTTTAGATTGAAGATATTCTTATTGGCTAGTTTTCTACTCTCTCATCTCAGTTGAAGAACCCAGCTACAAGAGTAGGGGGATTTATTATTTGAGCAAATAGATTGTACTTAAGCCTGACCTTTTAAGTGCCCAATTCTTGATAAAGTTGCGTAAGGCATGAATTTTTGCTCGTGCCAATGGTGTTGATTTAACAAGTATCCCCATCAGTTAGCAAGTCTGAAACATTTAAGGTTCAATCATCTCTTCCACCTTTCAATGTGATTGAGCCCACTTTAGATTATGTATTTGACTATTGTATCCGTTGACACACCCCCTATACAATTAATATATTTACATATAATGTCCTATATATATGAATCTAATAACAAGGCAACACACATTATTCATTATTTTCATTTCTATACATTCTCTCTAGTTTCTCTCTCTAAAATTGGATCCTCCTAACACTTATCAAGTAGATAAATTATTCGATATGGTATCTATTATTGTGTTGGTGAAGAAAGCATGTCTCTTGCCTCGAACGTGTGTAGTTTTCATTAATTTAAATTATGCTTGCCCAAAATACTATTTCCCTTTGCCAAGTATTGATCAGCTAGTTGATGCCTCCATTGGATTCAGTTCAATGAGTTTTCTTGACTCATATTGAGTAATGTACCTTCTGTTATACTTGAATGCCTTTTTGTTTAAAAAATGCTGGTGCTACTTATCAGTGTTTGGTTAAAAAAATGTTCGAATACCAATTTGGGAAAAATATAAGAGCATATATAGATGATATAGTGGTTAAGTTTGTATGACCTATGGACCATGTTGAAGATCTAGAATAAGTGTTTGGTGTCATCAAAAAGTATAGCATGAGATTTCATCTCAAAAAGTGTCCTTTTGTTGTTACCTTAGGGAAGCAGCTAGGATATCTTATCTTTGCCCATGGAATCAAAGTAAATCCAGATAAGATCCACGCTCTAGTTAATATGAAATATCCGAATAGCTTGAAGGGAATCCAACAAATAAATGGAAGAATTATGGTGCTTAATAGGTTTATTTCCAACTACACCGATAAATGTTTTCCATTCTTCAAGTTATTAAGGATGAACACATTGATTTTCAGAACGATGAATGTGACATAGGCTTCCATGGAATCAAACAGTATTTGGGTAGATCTTCTATACTGGTCAGCCCTAACCTAGGGGAGTTACTATATTCATACTAGGATGTTATTTCCCAAACATCAAGTGTAGTACTACTAGTAGGAAGAAACAAAGTTCAACACCTTGTCTACTACATTAGGAAGATCATAAAAAATGACCAAGGTAGACACCTAATAACTGAAAAACTGACCTTCACTTAAAAATGGCACTTTTAAAACTAAATCACCACTTTGATTCACTCACAATAATAGAAGTCATTTGCCACCCTTTGAAAAATATGTTGAAGAAGCTAGAAGTTTTGGGAAGGTTGGCACATATCATGATTGAGTTAGGAGATTATGATATTAAGTATATGCCCAGGTCTTATGTAAAATCCCAAGCCTTGGCATATTTTGTTGGAAAATTTATCAATTCACCCAGGGTTAATCATAATGAGGGTGGATTGAAATTTTATAATACAAGTATAGAGAAAGTCTAAATAAGGAAGGTATTCATAGATGGTACTCATAATTTCAAAGTAGCTGGGTTGGGAGTTGTTATACTAGATAATGACTAAAATTGTTTTGAAGTATTATGTGAGGATTGAATTTCAAGTAACCAACAATGTTGTAGAATATGAAGGAGCCATCTTTGGAGTAATGACCTCAAAAAGCTAGGAGTAGATTGTATCATGCTATATAGTGATTCACATTTAGTGATCAATCGATATATTGGAACATTTAAAGCCAAAGATAGAAAAACACTAAGGTATGTTGAACAATTAAAAAAAGAATTCTCAAATGTTGCTAACTTTGAAATGATAAATTATATTCAAAATTCCAAGAGGAAGGTCAAGCCAAACATAACTTTGACCTATTACAAAAAAAGGGAGGAAAAGTTTACAATAAAATAAAAGAGGTTGAGCTTTACAAAATAAATTGGCTCAATCCTATTACAAAATTTACGCATCCCTAGGATTGTTGGCTCGGTCTCTCAACTCGACCTTATCTTCACCCTTCTCTTCATTTTCCTCAGATTCTCCATTATCCATTTGAATTTGAGTGGGTGAATATGTTGGAGTGATAGGAATATCTAAAATTTTGTAACACTATTCACCAAGGTCCCTCCTCTTGGCCTTCTCCTTGAAAGATTCTATGGCTAGGTTTTATTCAGCTCATTAGGAGCACAAGAAAACTTCACCTCCTTGTAAATGGTCTCTTTTTCCCATTTATTGGCCTTGGCAATTAGCATAAACATATTTTAGGGAGTGGAGGATGATTGGCAAAAATATTGTGTGCAATAAATATGCAAGTATACATATCACAAGAAGTAATGTAATGATAAGAGAAGATCCTTTTTTTGAATATTATTTTATTAGAAACTAATTTTTAAAAATAAATAAATAAAAATCAATTTTTTTTTGTGTTTTTACATTTTAAGGGAGCAAAATTAAAATAACTAAAAGTAAATAGAAATAATTAATTAAATCGGATTTGATAACTAAGAAGATATATGAGAAAATATCTAGGAATATGTAATCCCCCCAATATAATTATCAATTAATTACATGATCAATTGAATCTAAACTAGCATGTATTCCTTTCTCAAGTAAACTATAACATATAGTAATTAATTTAATCACACTTGCATGGATCACATACATAATAATCATACGTCTTTGCCTAGAAACTATGTATGTTATTTAATCAAGACAAATCATTAAATAATTATCTCAAATTAATTTAATTGGCTATATAGATAAATTGTTGGCCAAACAATTAATAGCATAAAAATCATATTAAATAATATAATTAAATTATAATTATAATTTGAGTAAAATATTAGATCATCATATGGTGAAAATTGGGTTCATAAGATCTCTAGATTAATAAATTAACTACACATAATTGTGTTCATAAAGCTTATATTTTTCATAAAGAAAGATATAAAAATTGATAAAGAAAATAGTGGAAAAAGAAATACAATTAATCTCTTGAATTGTAGTGCTAATCTCCTCTTAAATCTACACCCAAATTGTATCTCCTTTTGACTTTTTCTAAATTTATCTCTTTTTAGCTCCAAAATTTGATAAAAGCTATGATAATGGCAGCACATTAGGATTTATAGAGTGATTAAAGGCTTAAATATAGCTCATGTGCAATCTGGATAGTGAGAAAAATAAGTGCAAATTGGGAGGGCCCATACCAAACAAACTAAGTGAAATCGGGTAGATCCTAGATGTTAAAAAATATTGAAGGCATGGAAGAGAGCATAAATTGGAAACCCTAACACTTAAAAATTACAATTTTTAATATATTAGACTAAAGCTTTTATTTTATATGAAGTAGCTTTTGTAATCAATAAATTGTTGGTTAATATTTAAGCCATGAGATGTTCATCTCGATGTGGAATTAAGTAGCGTGTTCTATTACAATGGAACTCATGAGTTGATCACTACAATCAGGAATCGCGTAGAATGTTCAAGCAAAATATTAGTCCTATAAAGGTAGTGCTACCAATTTTAGAAACCAAGCCAACTAATGTTTATGCTATGAGCTAATCACCTCAGTCAGGAACTAGATAGAGTGCTCTAGCAAAAGGAAAAGCATGAGTTTATCACCTCACTCAGAAACTAGGTAGAATGATCAACCAAAAGCTTGGTCCTAGAAAGTTGATAGCACTAGTTCCAGAAACCAAGATAACCAATGTTTAAGCCATGAGCTAATCACCTCGGTTAGGAACTAAGAAGAATGCTCTAGCAAAAGCTTAGTCCTAAGATGCTAGTACCACCATATCCAAAAGCTAAGCTAGAAAAAATTTAAGCCATAAGCTAATCACCTCGGTTAGAAACTAGTTGAATTTTATGGCAACAAAAAAGATCAATGTATGAGTTGACCAACTCGGTTAGAAACTAGCTCTAGATGAATCATTCAAACAAAATTTTATTCATAAATTGAGCTTATAAAATTCAAAAACTACTTGATTAAAAATAAATTTGCAACAAGCTTATAGATAAGCTTATGCATTCAAAAATCCTTAAGACAATTAGCTACATGAGCATGATCTTCATCCTCCATCTACTCACCCAAAGGTAAAAGCTTGGCCTGAATCTTGCTCACTTTTTTACATATCTCTTAACCCAATTGTGTTGAGGAAAGGCTTGAGCTTATGCGCAATCTTTCTAATTCCTCAAAAGTTTTCATAACTTTGAAGAACACACTCTTACCTTGCTTCATTTAAAATTTTCCTACTGAGTTTAGTTATCAACTAGAGCATCCATCTTCATCATAGTTTTCCATTCATATGCTGATGTTTGGAACAATTGTTCTTTGTGAAGCTTAAGCTCATTACAAGGTAAACCTGTGTCCTTGATGAGAGCTTGCTCGGTCCTCATTTTGACTACTTTGGTAGCAAGCCTAGCATTCTTTTACTTCAAGGCTCAAGCTAATTGTCTCTTCACTCAATTAGTAGCCATAACACTTAAGGATAAAGGATATGGTTAGTGCTCTAAATCTTGCAAAGTAACTAAAACTCTCTATATATGTGTGCTTCCACTAGTAAGCACATTACCTTTTACAGTTCAAGGAATTGGGATGAACATTTGGACAAATTCCCAAAATATAGTAAAGTAGCTCACTATTAATAAATGTATGTTATAAATATGCATCCACATCTCATTTTGTATATATGTATAGATACATGCATAAACTAAGAAAAGTATTCAACTACTGAAAAATGATAAATTATATTCAAAATTTGAAGGGGAAGGTCGAGCTAAACATAGCTCTGATTTATTACAAGAAGAGGGAGGATAAGCTTTCAAGAAAATAAAAGAGGTCATGCTTTACAAAATAAATTACCTCGATCCTATTACAAAATTTACACATCCTCAGGTTTGTTGGCTCGGTCTCTTACCTCAACCTTATCTTCACCATTCTTTTCATTTTTCTCATATTCTCCATTATGCATTTGTGTTTGAGTGGGTGAATACATTGGGGTGACAGGAATGACAAAAAAATTGTAATACTATTCACCAAGGTTCTTTGTCTTTTCCTAGAAAGATTCCATGGCTAAGTTTTACCCAATCTGAAATCTCTCTTTGACCTATTCTATCATACACCCAGATCAAACTTTGTCTTTCAAAATCTTATATGGTTTCTTCCTGCTTGTATTTAGCATCCTCCAGCTCAAGCTTGTATGCATTACCCTCAATCTCGAGCCATCTCTCTTTTTCTTTAGCTAGCTCAAGCTACCTTGTATTTTTATATAGCTCGTTAGGTGCAAACTTCATCTCCATTTCAACAGCCTCATCCTCCCACTTATCGGCCTTGGAAATTAGCGTGAATTTTTTTTAAGGATTTAAGGCATGGTTCTGTTTCTCTATCTCGAGCTCAACCTTGAGCTTTTCAACACCTCTTATCCTACAAATCTTGTGCATTAATTGAGCCTAGAAAAAAATAAAATTAAATAAAAAAGAGAGAGGTATATCAATATAAGGTCCAAGCAGAGTAAGGCTACAAAGAGGCACTTACCTGAAAGAGAAGCCTACTCATAATAAGATCATGATCAAGATCCTCACTCATGACGTTGAGTTCTTTGTCCATTCCCATATATGAGAGGTGCCAAACATAATTGTGCGCTTGATTTGGGGCTATACCATTGTGAAGGGTAACACCTTTAATATCACCCATGGGTAAGTCTTCAATGCCTCTTTTCCAAAAGTCTTGAGCCACTGAAGAGGTGTAAGTTGGTTCTAGGAGACAAGGATGGATATTTGAAGATGCAGATAAGGTAGAGAAACCACAACCTAGCCAAAATCTGTAAATTTTAGGGAGGAAGAGTGGGCTCTTCAAAAACATTGATCGTGTGCCTTTTATTTTTGGATTGGGATGGAACAATATTTGTGCCAGATCTTTTGCTCATTCTTTTGCCTTTTGGGTACCCATACCTTTAAGAGTTCCTATGTCCTTTTGTTTAGAGAATCGAGCTAACAACACACAATGATTGAACTTCATTATTGAAATCAAGAAAGAACAAGAGTTATAATATCATGAAGAAAGAAATTTAACTATATAGGAGCAAATAAAAGCACTAGCATATATGTATGCTATGAACAAAAAGAGAGAACATGATAGTAGAACATGGGGAAACAAGAATTACCTTAGGAGTTTTTTTTCAAAGTAAAGATTGAATAGTGAATATAAGAACCAACTAGAAGAAAAAATAGAAATTTGTTAGGCATGCTTGAATAATAATCCTCAAGAACCAAGAAGATATTTGTTATATCAGATAAAAGATCTTAGCACCCAAGCAAAGAAATCTTTAGGTGCGACGTAAATAGATAGAGCAATTTTTGAAGAAATTTTGCTCAACTCAATAGAAAATATGAAATTGAATGTCTAGGCCTCATCTTTTTATAAAGGCTCAGATCTTCTCTATCCAATCAAATAATAGGCCTTTATCGAGATGTGCATGGTCATTTCAGATTCAAGATCTTCTTATTAGCCAATTTTCGACTCTCCAACCAAAGTTGAAGAATAGAGATGCAAGAGTAGAGGGACTTGATATTTTAGCATATAGATTGTACTTAATCCTAACTGATGAGTGCTCAAAAAGCACTAAAATTACCATGATTTTATGCTCATTAATTGATTAAAAATATATATATATATATTTATATGTTTTATCATATATTTATATAAATTTGTCTTTTTCGGAATCACGGGTATTTTTATTGTTTTTCAGGTATTTTCGCTTAAAAACGTAACTTAAAGACTCAAAGAGGAATACTAGAAGCAATACATCACAATTATATTACTAAATAAATGGGGAAAGGTCAACAAATATGGAAAAATTGGACAAAATGGGTCGAAAAGGTCAAAAATGTCAAAAAGGAGAAAATCGCGCCCGGAGTCGCCCATCCCGCGCGCGCTAGCGCCCATGCGCGCCAGCCGCGCGCTGGTACTGTTCATCCGCGCCGGGCTGCGCGCGCGGGTACTGTTCATCCGTGCACAGCTGCGCGCGCCCACGCCCATTTCACCCCATTTTTCACGTGTAGCCGCCCCATGACGTCATGCTGACGTCATTAATGACCTCAGCATTTCCATTACGCGTTTTTACATTTTTTAACATTTTTTTAACATTTTTTTTACTCATTTTTTCTCTCCATCCTCACCTATAAATACCCCCATTTCCTTCACTTCAAAACACACCTTAAAAACACACTTTTCTCTTCTTTCTTTCTCTCCATTTCTTAGTTTTTAGGTTTTTTTAGTTTTTCTTATGTTTTAGTTAGTTTTGCTAGTTTTAGAGTTCTTCCCTTTTTGGAAAAAACTAGTTATGTTTTTGTAATTTATTAGCTTTTTGATTCAATAAATGGGAGTGGAAATTACGTTTGGAGGTTTTCTAGCAATCGGGAATGGCATCAAGTATCGTATGGATTTTATTTTCTTTGCGCTTATTTTTATGCTTTATTCTTACATGTTATATTTAATTTGTCTATGATTAAATTTAAATTTACTAGCTGTTTGTAAACATGATATAATAATAATGTTGTTATGCTTTCGAAATATTAAATAGATAAAAATCTCTAAAATGAAGTGATTTTATTTTATTCAAGATTTTATATTAAGAATGTTAGAGAGAATATATTATTTTTCATTACAAACTTAAATCTAAAAATTGGATTTTAAGGTTTAGTTATCCAGTCTGATTTAGAGTAGTGCTCTTTTATTTGTTGGTACAATCGCCTTAGGTTAGAAATGAAGCTATTTCAAAAGTTTTTACAAGAATTATTTTCTGAAAATGTATTGACAACACGCTTTCGAATAGTTTAAAAACTTGAAAGTTAAGTACTTGATAACTAAATTCTTAGGTTTAATTTGGACACCTTGAATAAAGTTTAAACTGTCTAATTCCACCAAAGGTGGCATTTAAATGGTTCATTTTCAATCTCTTAGAAAACGAATTAATTTAATTAACCAAATTAGCTTATCAACCCCACCCATGGTGTTAAATGATTTGTTTAGTTAACAAAGAATATCTAACTCACCAAAGCCGGTATTCATACAAAAAAGCGGAGAATCAATAAATATCAATTCATATCTTTAATAACCTAAATAATACTGAAAGATAATTAACTTAGTTATTATATCCATAAATACTCCACCATTATAAAAGATAAAATTTGCATGAATGTTTATTGAATCTATGTTTATTTTTATGTTATTAGATTAAAAACACAAACCCAAAATATCGTGGCAGGATGTTTAGGATTTAATTTCGCTTTTAAAATTTTGAATAATAAATTAAAACCACATACATTCCTTCCTTATATCGACCTTGGGAGTATACTTATCATTTTCATTTAAAATGATTCGTACCTTCATGGAGTTTTATAAATATAAAACCAAAGTAAGCAAGTGATCGGGCGATCTGAGTTTTACCATCAAGTTTTTATTGCCATTGGGATGACTCGTCATGCGGATGGCATCAAAGTTTTCGCAATCCCAATTCTCGCCATCAAGTTTTGGCCATTGCCGTAGGAATCGAATAAGTTTTTAATTTATTTATTAAAATTTTAAAAATATTTTTGTGTTGTAAATAATTGTGATTTTTTTTTGTAAAAAAATAAAAAAATAAAAAATAATAAAAAATAATAAAAAAAACTTAAATAAATTTTAAATAAAAATTAAAAAAATTAAAAAAATTAAAAAAAAAATAAAAAATAAAAAATAAAATTAAAAAAATTAAAAAAATTAAAAAAATTAAAAAAATTAAAAAAATTAAAAAAATTAACGAAATTAAAAAGAAAAAAAATAAAACGATAAAAACAAATAAAAAATAAATAAATAAAAAATATTTAAATAAAAATTGTAGCATGAATAATAAAATAATTTAGAAATTTAAATTTTGAATTAAAAAAAAAGTTTTACTGTTCATGAATAATAAAAAAAAACATTTCAAAAATTTTAAGTTAAAAAATAAAAAAAACAAATAAATAAAAAATAAAGACAAAATAAAAATAATAAAAATAAAAAAATAAAAAAAATAAAAAAATAAAAATAAAAAAAACCAAATTTTTAATTTTTTGAGTTTAATTTTTATTATTATTTTTATTTATTTTAAATCATAATTTTATTTTTTTTATTTTCTTTTACCTTTTTCAAATTTATTTTATTTTATTATTTTTTTATTTTTCTTGCTTTAGCTATTTGTTTTTGTTCTTGATTTTTATTTGACTTACTTAACTTAGTTTTTTTTTACTAACTTAATTAACTTAGATTGTTTTTAACATTAACTTAGGTTTTTACTTAACTTTTCATTAACTTAATTAACTTTTTTTTTAGTTCACTTAACTTAATTAACTTAGATTTTTTACTTCACTTAGCTTAATTAACTTTTTTTTACCAACTTAATTAACTTAGATTTTTTTTAACTTAACTTAATTAACTTAGATTTTTTTTAATATACTTAACTTAATTAACCTTTTCTTTAAATATAGTTAACTTAGATTTTCATTAACTTAAATTTTTATTTAATTTAACTTAATAACATGAAAAGTAAAGATCTAAGAGAGTTCTGTCTAGGAGACTCGTTCTTGGAAGCCTTTGTGCCACTAGTCTTTCCTGGGAACGTTGTTCTGTCTAGGAGGATGGTTTTTAAGAGCTCAGACCACCATTCTTTTCCTGGGAGCACTCTTTGGTTATCATCGATTATGTTATTTTGTTTTCTTAAAAACAAAAAAAAAACATAAATTCTGAAACTACCTCCAAAATTTTAAAGTTTTAATTATAATCTAAGGAGTTAGTTGCTTTGTTTAATCTAGGTACAATTGTGTTTTTATGCCTTAATTATTTGATTTGTACCTAGATATGGGTTATCTAAAACTCAAAGTATTCCTCTAGTTTTAAGTACAAAAAGAAATTTGAAAATCAATAGGGCATGACTGAAAAAGTATAGGTAGACAACCTTGTCTTACCTGAAGGTTTGATTGACTTCCCAATGATTTAGGGGACATTGAGTTTACTTAAAATGCAATCCCAAGTTACGTCTTGCTAAGACGTTAAACTAATGACGGGAGGCAACCCATCATTTTAGGTAATTTTCTTTTATTTCTTTTATTTACTCAATTATTTCATTTTAATTACATGTAAATAATTTTTAAATTGTTAAAACTAAAAATATTTGTTGAGATGTTAGAAGTTCACAGCGATCTGTCTGTATACACTTTAAGGATGAATATGATGGATGCACCTGCATTTTCAATTACTACTTGCACATTCTCAGGAAATAGGTAATCTTTCTTCTCTTTTCTCTTTATCTTTAATTTACAGTTGTTACATTGAGGACAATGTAAGTTCTAGGTTGGGGGTGGTAAAAGTTACCATGCTTAATTAAAAAAAAAAGTTTTAACAATTTAAAAATAAAAAAAATTTTAAAAATAAAAAATATACTTTTTCATTTTTTGTGTGTTTGGTTTTATTTCTATTTTGTGTGATTTAGTAATTTTTGGAATAAAAAAAAAATTTTCACAAAAATTTATCTTTTCTTTAAATCAAATTTAAGTAAATAGTTAAGTCTTTTGTACTGTTAGTCTTTTGTACAATCTGTACATGGGTTGACTCTCTAAAATACATATATTGAGAAATATCTTCAGAAAAAAATAGAGAGATAACGAATATATAGTATAATCTACATTCTATAACCCACATTGCCTACAAAGTTGTGAGTAAAAGTTAATTACAAAAGAAAGATATAGGAAATAATTCCCTAAAAAGTCATTGCACTCTCTTCATTTGTAAAAGGCATATATCTTGAAATTCTTTCTTAATGATTTTGATTTATGCATGAAAATAATTTTTATATATGATATCTTTATAATTTATACATTTGATTCCTTTCATGAGATCAATGTTAAAATAACACTTTGAGCCTTTATTATTTATACATATGCGAACATATTAGTTCATTTCTATACATCAACTCTTTCACATATAAAATAGTATTGAGTGTTTGAACCCATAGGATTCAGTGTTTTGAGAGTATTGACTTGTGAGGAATAGAGTTAGTCAATTATGATTCATGACACCGAAATTGGGTAAAATTAAATTGATACATTTTTTGATAGGAAATATGAAAAATGATTTTCACTAATTATTATAATAAAATCATGATTGTTTAAAGAGATTAAAATAACTTATGCTTGAGATTTTAATTATGATCTTAAAAGAGATTAAAAAAAGTATGAGACATTTTTGTGATATGTTTTTTTCTTTTATTCTTAAATTAATTTTTGATTTTGTTGTAATTTTAGTTTTTGATTTGATTCTTTTGATTTTTACATTTAGTTCAATGTTTGTGGCTATCATTCTTGAAAACCATCACGAGACTCAAACTCGTCCCTTGGGCAACTTAGTGGGTTTAAAGGCTTGTTGCATAGGCTAAATGCAACCGTCAATCCACGGAAATGATTGTAGGATAGTTTAATTTTTAGTTTTTATCGCTTCTCTTGCTAAGGGACTAACAAGTGGTTGGGGGAGTTGTGATGAGTTGCTTTCAAAAGCACTAAAATTACCATGATTTTATGCTCATTAATTGATTAAAAATATATATATTTATATGTTTTATCATATATTTATATAAATTTGTCTTTTTCGGAATCACGGGTATTTTTATTGTTTTTTTGGTATTTTCGCTTAAAAACGTAACTTAAAGACTCAAAGAGGAATACTGGAAGCAATACATCAGAATTATATTACTAAATAAATGGGGAAAGGTCAACAAATATGGAAAAATTGGACAAAATGGGTCGAAAATGTCAAAAATGTCAAAAAGGAGAAAATCGCGCCCGAGCGCCATCCCGTCGCGCCAATGGGCCCACCGCGCCGGAAGCCTGCGCGCGCGGGTACTGTTCATCCGTGCACAACTGCGCGTGCCCATCTGCCTCCGCACGCGCCCATGCCCGTGTCACCCCATTTTTCACGTGTAGCCGCCCCCATGACGTCATGCTGACGTCATTAATGACCTAAGCATTTCCATTACGCGTTTTTACATTTTTTAACATTTTTTTAAAATTTTTTTTACTCATTTTTTTCTCTCCATCCTCACCTATAAATACCCCCATTTCCTTCACTTCAAAACACACCTTAAAAACACACTTCTCTCTTCTTTCTTTCTCTCCATTTCTTAGTTTTTAGGTTTTTTTAGTTTTTCTTATGTTTTAGTTAGTTTTGCTAGTTTTAGAGTTCTTCCCTTTTTGGAAAAAACTAGTTATGTTTTTGTAATTTATTAGCTTTTTGATTCAATAAATGGGAGTGCAAATTCCGTTTGGAGGTTTTCTAGCAACGGGAATGGCATCAAGCATCAAGGATTTTATTTTCTTTTGGCAGCTTATTTTTTATGCTTTATTCTTACATGTTATATTTAATTTGTCTCGTGATTAAATTTAATCTGTATAGCTATCTGTAAAAATGATATAATAATACCGTTGTTATGCTTGCGAAATATTAAATAGGTAAAAATCTCTAAAATGAATTGATTTTATTTTTATTCAAGATTTTATATTAAGAATGTTAGAGAGAAATATATTATTTTTCATTATAAACTTAAATCCGAAAATTAGATTTTAAGGTTTAGTTATCCTGGCCTAATTCTAGAGTAGTGCTTTCTTTTATTTGTTGGTACAATCGCCTAGTTAGAGTGAAGCTCTATTTCAAAAGTTTTTACAAGAAATTATTATTCGAAATGTATTGACAACACGTTTTAGTAGTAGTTAAAAACTTGAAAGTTAAGTACTGATAACTAAATTCTTAGGTTTAATTTGGACACCTTGAATAAAGTTTAAACTGTCTAACCCCACCAAAGGTAGCATTTAAATGGTTCATTTTCAATCTCTTAGAAAAAGGAATTAATTTAATTAACCAAATTAGTTATCAACCCCACCCATAGGTGTTAATTGATTTGTTTAGGTAACAAAGAATATCTAACCCCACCAAAGGTCGTATTCATACAAAAAAGGGAGAATCAATAAATATCAATTCATATTTTTAATAACCTAAATAATACGAGCAAGCATAATTAACTTAGTTATTATATCCATAAATACTCACCATTATAAAAGATAAAATTTGCATGAATTTTTATTGAATCTATGTTTATTTTTATGTTATTAGATTAAAAACACAAAACCCAAAATATCGTGACAGGATGTTTAGGATTTAATTTCGTTTTTAAAAGTTTGAATAATAAATTAAAAACCACATACATTCCTTCCTTATATCGACCTTGGGAGTATACTTATTATTTTCTACGAAATGGTTCGTGCACTTGCGAGAGTTTTATAAATATAAAACCAAAGTATTGGCAGGATCGGTGATGCCGGTTTTCGCTCATCAAGTTTTTGGCGCGTTACCGGGGATGACTCCGTTGCGGGGATGGCATCAAAGTTTTTGGCAATCCCGATTCTGCTCATCATTAACCCGTTAGATGCCCAATTATTGATAGATTTTTCCAAGGAATGAAGTTTTCCTTGCGCCTAGAGTGTTGAGTTAATAAGTGTCCCTACTAGTTTGCAAGTCTCAAGCATTGAAGCCTCATTCATTTGTTCCACCTTTCAATGTGATCAAGCCGACATTAGATTATGTACTAAACTATTGTATCCCCTAACACTTTGTAAATGTGTACCCCCTATAGAATTGACATGTGTACATATAATATCATATATATATGAATCTAATAATATGATAGCACACATGAATCATTATTCTCATTTCTCTAGATTCTGTCTAGTTTATCACTCCAAAATTGGATCATACCAACACCTATCAAGTAGAAGAAAATAAAATTCCCAAGGGAAATTATTTCATATGGTATCTAATGTTGTGTTGGTGAAGAAAGCACATGGCTTACCTTGAGCATGTGTAGATTTCCCTAATTTAAATGATGCCTGCCCAAAAGATTATTTTCCCTTGCCAAGTATGATCAACTAGTTGATGCCACTATTGGATTCAGTTTGATGAGTTTTCTTTACTCATATTCTGCTTATCATCAGATCATTCTAGAGGATGAGAAAAAATATCTTTCATTATTGAATAAGTACCTTCTGTTATACTCGAATACCTTTTATTTTAAAGAATGTTGGTGCTACTTATCATTGTTTGGTTAAAAAAAGTTTGAATACAAAAAGTGAAAAATATATAGGCATATATAGATGATATAGTTGTCAAGTCTATATGACCTATGGACCATTTCGAAGATCTAGAAGAAGTCTTAGATGGCATCAAGAAGTATGGGATGAGATGAATCTCAAAAAGTGTGTTTTTAGTGTAACCTTAGGACATTTCCTAGGATATCTTATCTTTTCCCATGGAATCAAAGCAAATCCAGATACTATCTAGGCTATAGTTAACAGGAAACCTTCCAATAACTTGAAGGGAATCCAACAACTAAATGGAAGAATTGTGGCGCTTAATAGGTTTATTTCCAACTACACCGAGAAATGCTACTATTCTTCAAGTTATTAAGGAAGAACACATTGATTTTCTTGAGTGAAGGTAGTGGCATAGCATTCCAAGAAATCAAATAGTATTTCGGTACACCTTCTATATTGGTCATCCCTAACCTCGGGGAGATACTATATTTGTATTAGGCTATTATTTCCTAGATGTCAAGTGTAGTGCTACTAGCAAAAAGAAACAAAGTTCAACATGCTATCTACTACATCAACCATATCATAACTAATTCCTAAGATAGATACCCTACAACTAACAAACTAGCTTTTGACTTTAGAAATGGTAGCACGAAAGCTACAACACCACTTTGGCTCACACAATAATAGTGCTCACCTTCCACCCTCTGCAAAATGTGTTGAGGAAGCCAGAAGTTGCAGAAAGGTTGGCATATATCACCATTGAGTTAGGAGGGTATGGTATCAAATCCATGCCCCTCTTTTGTTAAAGCCCAATCCTTGGAAGATTTTGTGGCCCAATTTAACAATTCATCCGAGTTTAAATGATAATGAAGGTGCAACAAAAATATGCAATACAAGTCTAGAGAAAGTCTAGTTATGGTAAGTATTCGTAGATGGTGCTCATACTTTCAAAGGAGCTGGGATAGGAGTGTTATACTAGAACATTGATGAACAAAAACCAGTATCGCCGATTCTGGCAATACTTTGGTTTTATATTTATAAAACTCTCGCAAGTGCACGAATCATTTCATAGAAAATGATAAGTATACTCCTAAGGTTGATCTAAGGAATATATGTGGTTTTTAATTTATTATTCAAACTTTTAAAAACGAAATTAAATCCTAAACATCCTGTCACGATATTTTGGGTTTTTGTATTTCTAATCTAATAACATAAAATTAAACATAGATACAAATTCAATAAATATTTAAGTAAATTTTATCATTTATAATAGTGGAGTATTTATGGATATAATAACTAAGGTAATTATGCTTGCTAATATTATTTAGGTTATGAAAGATATACATTGATATTTATTGATTCTCCCTTTTTTATATGAATACCACCTTTGGTAGGGTTAGATATTCTTTGTTAACTAAAAAAATTAATTAACACATATGGGTGGGGTTGATAACTAATTTGGTTAATTAAATTAATTTCTTTTTTCTAAGAGATTGAAAATGAACCATTTAAATGCCACCTTTGGTAGGGTTAGATAGTTTAAACTTTATTCAAGGTGTCCAAATTAAACCTAAGAATTTAATTATCCGAGTACTAACTTTCAAGTTTTAAATCCACTACTAAAAACATGTTGTCAATACATTTTCAAATAATAATTCTTATAAAAACTTTTGAAATAGAGCTTCACTCTAACCACCGAGCGATTATACCAACGAATAAACGAGCACTACTCTAAATCAGACCGGATAACTAAACCTTAAAATCTAATTTTCAGATTTAAGTGTAATGAAAAATAATATATTTCTCTATAACATTCTTAATATAAAATCTTGAATAAAAACAAAATCAATTCATTTTAGATATTTTTACCTATTTAATATTTCGCAAGCATAACAACGTTATTATTATATCATGTTTACAAATAGCCAGCAAAGTTAAATTTAATCATACACAAATTAAATATAACATATAAGAATAAAGCATAAAAAATAACTGTAAGGAAATAAAATCCTTATAGTACTTTGATGTTATTCCTATTGCTGGAAAACCTCCAAATGGAATTTGCATTTCCATTTATTGAATCAAAAAGAAAATAAATTACAAAAACATAATTAGTTCTTCTCAAAAAGAGAAGAACTCTAAAACTAAGAAAAACTAACTAAGAAAAACTAAAAACTAAGTAATGAAAAGAAAGAAAGAGAGAAGAAGATGTTTTGAGGTGTGTTTTGATATGAAGAGAATGGGGTAATTTATAGGTGAGGAGAGGAAGAAAAAGTGGGTGGAAAAATGATTAAAAATGGAGGAAAAGCATAGTAGGTAATGATGACGTCAACTGGTAGGTGTGGCGTGGCGGTGCATGTAGAATGGGGCAGATGGGCGCAACGACGCGAGCGGATGGGGCAAATATGCACAACGGACTGGGCGCTGATGGGCGGTGTGCACGAAATGGAGCAGGGGTGCGCGCAGAATAGGCGTTGTGTGGGCAATACGTACGCTTTGGCCAGCACTGCTGTGCACGTTGTCCGGTACTATTGGGCGCGCTACACACATTGGTTGGTGCTTCTGGGCAGCTGCATGTGTGGTTTCACCATTTTTGACCCTTTTGATCCATTTTATCCAATTTTTCCATATTTGTTGACTTTTTCTCATTTATTTTATGAATATATTTGTGATGTATTGCATTCAATTTCTTTTTCTTTGAGTCTTTAAGTTACTTTTTAAAGCGAAAATACCTGAACAACAATAAAAATACCCGTGATTCCGAAAAGACATATTTATATAAATATATGATAAAATCATGTAAATATATATATTTTTAATCAATTAACGTCGATAAAATCATGGTAGTTTTAGTGCTTTTTGAGCACTCATTACAACCCCCAACCAGCTTCTTACTAGTCCTTAGCAAGAGAAGCGATAAAAACTAAAAATTAAACTATCCTAGATCACTTTCGTGGATTGACACGGTTGCATTTAGCATATGCAACAAGCCTTTAAATCCCTAGGTTTCCCTAGTGGATGAGTTTGAGTCTCGTGAGGGTTTTCAATAATGATACCCACAAACATTGAACTAAATGTAAAAATTAATAAAAATAACAACTTAAAAACTAAAATTACAACAAAATCAAAAATTAACTTTTAAGAATAAAATAAAAGAAAACAACATGAAACATAACACAAAAATGTCTCATACTTTTAATCTCCTTTAAGATCATAATTAAATTCTAAAGGATAAGTTATTTTAATCTTCTTAAACAATCATGATTTAATATAATAATTAGTCAAAAATCATTTTCATATTTCATATAAAAAATGTATCAATTTAATTTCACCCAATTTCAGTGTATGGAATCTGAATTCGCTTCGACTCTATTCCTCACTAGTCAATACTCTCGAAACACTGAATCCTATAGGTTTAAACACTCATGCTAATTTATATGTGAAAGAGTTGATATATAGAAATGAACTAATATGTTCGCATATGTATATGTATAAAGAATAAAAGCTCAAAGTGTTATTTTGACGTTGATCTCATGAAAGGAATCAAATGTATAAATCATAAAGATATCATATATAAAAATTATTTTCATACATAAATCAAACTCATTAAGAAGAAAATTTCAAGATATATGCCTTTTACAAATGAAGAAAGTGCAATGACTTTTTAGGGAATTGCTTCCTATATCTTTCTTTTGTAATTAGCCTTTACTCACAACTTTGTAGGCAATGTGGGTTATAGTATGTAGATTATACTATATATTCTTTAGCTCTCTATTTTTTCTGAAGTTTTTTTTCAATATATTATTTTAGAGAGTCAACCCATATACAAATTGTACATTTTTTTTAGTATTTTGGTGAGTGGTTAATTTTGTGGCTTTTCTATTTGATTTTGGTTTAGGTCACCCCATATATGTCTTTTTTTTTGTAACAGTTATGCACGAATGAGATAAAAGCATATACTATAAATTTCTACTAATATGATTAATCTAAGCAAAAATAATAAAACAATATACGACACTCTATTAATATGAGAAAACAAAATTCATACATTCAATGCTAATATCTATAGAGATCATCTAGAAATTTGAAGAAATAAGAAATATGTTTGGAGTAGAAAAAAAATATATATTTCACTCGGAATAAAGGAAATTAGGCTCAAATTATATCTCACAAAGGTAGTCTCAACTAATTAGGCTCAACTGATTTTGGGTTTAATATAATTTCCACTTCTTATCAAGAAATACTAACTATGACAAAAACTAACTAATTACCAAAAACAAATAAAATATTTCATGATATATTTTCATAAATTAATCTAATAGTGCACAAGACTTAACTATTTACTTAAATTTGATTTAAAGAAATGATAAATTTATGTGAGAAATGTTTTTTTAATTCAAAAAATTACTAAATCACACAAAGAAAATAAAACCAAACACAAGAAAAATGAAAATGTGAACATAAAAATAAAATAAAATTTATTTTTATTTTTATTTTTTTAAAAATTGTTAAATTGTTTTTTTTAAATTAAGCATGGTAACTTTTCACCACGCCTAACCTAGAACTTACATTGTTCTCAATGTAACAACTGTAAATTAAAGATGAAGAGAAAAGAAAAGAAAGATTATCTATTTCTTGATGAGCATAAATCGGCATCGTCGATCCTACAAATACTTTGGTTTTATATTTATAATGCTCTCACAAGTGCACGAATTATTTCATAGAAAATGATAAGTACGCTCTCAAGATCTGAGTACTAACTTTCAAGTTTTAAAACCACTACTGAGAACATGTTGTCAATACAATTTCAGATATATAATTCTTATAAAAAATTTTAAAATAGAGCTTAACTCTAACTACAGGACGATTGTAACAAAAAATAAAAGAGCACTACTATAAATTAGACCGGATAACTAAACCTTAAAATCTAATTTTCAGATTTAAGTTTGTAATGAAAAATAATATATTTCTCTCTAACATTCTTAATATAAAATCTTGAATAAAAACAAAATCAATTCATTTTAGAGATTTTTACCTATTTAATATTTCGCAAGCATAACAACGTTATTATTATATCATGTTTACAAATAGCCAACAAAGTTAAATTTAATCATAGAAAAATTAAATATAACATATAAGAATAAAGCATAAAAAATAACTGTAAGAAAATAAAATCCTTACAGTACTTTGATGTTATTCTTATTGCTGGAAAACCTCCAAACGGAATTTGCATTTCCATTTAATATTGTAATGGTAGGAGAACATATATCAAGAATGAAAATTTATTTCATAAAGATTTTTGATTCACCTCCTGGTGTTCTTAATTGAACGCTTGAATTCGATTTATCAAGAGAGTGATCATCCTTTGTGGCGTCTCAAGGTTGGGTTTTTATGGACTTGTTGTTGTTGTTTTTATCTTTGGATTTTTTTTCATAGTTCTCTTTGAAATCTTCATATCTTTCTCTTGTTCCTAATTTGTGTGTTCAATCTATCTTTGTACTTCAAAAGAAATAAGGGAAGGAAAATAAGAAGGGTGCTGCTATTCACAGTTAAAAAAACATTTGATAAATCAGAGTTCCACTTTAAACGGCCATAACTTTTGACTTAGGTATCAAAACGACTATTATAATATATCAAATCGAAGCTGGTATTATTTACCATATTTTGTGCTGGGCTCGCTTTAGAACCTCATTTTTCAAACCCAAATTCTATCATTTACATCACCTACTAAGGGTTTAATTTTATTTTCAACGCTCCTTTTGTGTTTTGCTTGGAAACCCTTTTTTCCAATAGGGTTGTGATAAGTGCTCAAAAAGCACTAAAATAACCATGATTTTATGTACATTAATTGATTAAAAATATACATATTTATATGTTTTATCATATATTTATATAAATTTGTCTTTTTCGGAATCACGGGTATTTTTATTGTTTTTCAGGTATTTTGGCTTAAAAACGCAATTTAAAGACTCAAAGAGGAATACTTGAAGCAATACATCACAAATATATTAATAAATAAGTGGGAAAAGGTCAACAAATATGGAAAAATTGGACAAAATGGGTCGAAAAGATCAAAAATATCAAAAAGACGAAAATCACGCCCCTGCCCGGCCGCGTTAAATACTTCACGCCCCGTCACGTGCGCCCCGGCGTCAGCGCTGTTACATGCACCGAGCTGCGCGCAGCGACAGCCCCCCGCGCGTGCTCGCAGTGCTCAACAGCCCCCCTCCGCGCGCCCAACGCCTTTTCGTCCCATTTTTCACGTGCAGCCGCCCCCATGACGTCATGCTGACGTATCGATTCCTGTATTCCGAGCAAGCCTCGCTTAGGAACCTCATTCTGCAAACCAAAATTACATAGTTTACATCACCTACCGAGGCTTTAAAGTATTTGTCGATGATACTTTTGTGTTTTGTTTGGAAACTATTTTGTACAATAGTGTTGTAATGGAGGTAAAGGTGCCGACCAAGAGAATGATTATAAATATTCTATGGATTCTCAATTTCCTACCAATATTCTCAAGATTATACAAATAATCTCATGATCCTACACAAAGGATAGATTTGGAATATCAAATGCAAGGATTAATTTTGGAAACAATTGTTTTTTGTTTTAGTTAATTATTGGACCTTTATTGTTAACGATTTTCATTTTAGTGAATTATGGAATTTTATGTCTTTTTTAGGAAAAGTATATTTAGTATTTTATTCTTTGCTGATGGATTAGAGACAAACAATAATTAAGAAAGGACCTTAAGGTTGAGTTACCTCAAGGGTTCCTTTCATTAATACAAATTTTGTCTTGGGTTTGTTGCATATAAAAGAAAATAGAAGCCTTGTAATGGTAGAAGCACTGATATCATTAATAAAAATTTATTTCATGAAGCTTTTTGCTTTGCCTCCTGTTGTTCTGGACTGAACGCATGAGTTCGACTTATCAAAGTTAGTGATCATCCTCTGTGGTTGGTTTTTTATGGACTTTTAGTTGTTGTTTTCATATTTTGATATCAATTTGTAGTTCCCTTTGAAATCTTCATATTTTTTTTCTTTTTCCTAATATGCGTGTTCAATCTATCTTTGTGCTTAAAAAAAAGGGGAGGAAAAACAATGTGTAGTTGTTCACAGAATAAAAAAAACATATGATAAATTGGAGTTCCACTTTAAACGAAACAAAATTTTGACTCAGGTATTGATACTACTATTTTAATATATAAAATAGAACTCGTATCGATTCCCGTATTCCAAACAGGCCTCACTTAGGAACCTCATTTTGCAAACCAAAATTCCATCATTTACATCACCAACCGAAGATTTAAATTTTTTGTTGATGCTCCTTTTGCGTTTTGCTTGGAAAACATATTATCCAATAGGATTGTAATGGATATAGAGGTGTCGACCAAGAGAATGATTACAAATATTCTAAGGATGTTGAATTTCTTACAAATATTCTGAAGATCATACACATAATTTCATGTTCATACACAAGGTATATATTTGGAATATCAAATGCAAGGATTAATTTTGGAATCAAGTTTTTTTAGTTAATTATTGGACTATTATTTTGTCTTATTTATGATAATTACTTTTAGTATTTTATTCTTTGCGGATGGATTAGACCAAAACCACAATTATAAAGGGACGCTAAGGTTGAGTTACCTCAAAGGTTTCTTTCATTAATACAAATTTTGTCTAGGGTTTATTGCTTATAAAAAAATAGCCTTGTAATGGTAGGATAAATTTTATCATTATTAAAAATTTATTTCACGAAGCTTTTTGCTTTGCCTACTGTTGTTCTGGATTGAACGCTAGAATTTGAGTTATCAAAGATAGTGATTATCCTTTGTGGCGTCTCAAGGTTAGGTTTTTATGGACATGTAGTTGTTGTTATCTTCTTTGGATATTGTTTCATAGTACTCTTTGAAATATTCGTATCTTTTTCTTGTTCCTAATTTGTGTCTATTATCTATCTTTGTACTTCAAAAAAAAAGGAGCAAAAACAAGGGTGTTGTTGTTCACAATTTAAAAAAAAAATTGGTAAATCGTAGTTCTACCTTAAACGACCCTAACTTTTGACTCAGGTATTGAAACAACAATTATAATATATAAAATAGAAGCTCGTATCCATTCCCATATTATGAGAAGGCCTTGCTTAGGAATAGCATTCTACAAACCTAAATTCCATCGTTTACATCACCTATCATGGCTTTAAATTATTTGTCGAAGTTGCTTTGGCATTTTACTTGGAAACCGTTTTGTCCAATAGGGTAACAAGGAGGATAGAGGTGCCAAGCAAGAGAATGATTACAAATATTCTAAGGATTCTCAATTTCCTACAAATATTCTCAAGATCATAAAAATAATCTCATGATCCTACATAAGTGATAGATTTAGAATATCAATTGCAAGGATTAATTTTGTTTTGTTTTTTTTAATTATTGGACCTTTATTGTTAGGGATTTCATTTTTGTGAATTGCAAAATTTTATGATAATTATTTTTAGTATTTTATTCTTTGTTGATGGATTAGACACAAATCACAATTAAAAAGGGACCTTAAGGTTGAGTTACCTCAAGGGTTCCTTTCATTAATACAAATTTTGTTTAGGGTTTGTTGCATATAAAATATAACAATAGCCTTGTAATGGTAAGAGAACTGATAGCAATAATAAAAAATTATTTCACAAAGCTTTTTGCTTTGCCTACCGTTATTCTGGATTGAAAACTTGAATTCAACTTATCAAAGGTTGTGATCATCCTTTGTGGCGTCTCAAGGTTGGGTTTTATGGACTTATAGTTGTTGTTTTCTTCTTTGGATATTGTTTCCTAGTTCTCTTTGAAATCTTCGTATCTTTTTCTTGTTCCTAATTTGTGTGTTCATTCTATCTTTATACTTCAAAAAACAATAAAGGGAGAAAAAAAGGGTGCTCATGTTTGCAATTTCAAAAAAAAAAAATTGATAAATCGGAGTTCCACTTTACACGGCCATAACTTTTGACTCGGGTGTCAAAACTACTATTATAATAAATAAAATCAGACCTCGTATCGATTCCTGTATTATGATATTGCCTCGCTTAGGAACCTTATTCAACAAATCCAAATTCCATCCTTTACTACACCTCCCGAGGGGTTAAATATTTTGTCGATGCTCCTTTTGCGTTTTGCTTAGAAACAGTTTTGTCCAGTAGGGTTGTAATGGAGATTGAGGTGCCGACCATGAGAATTATTACAAATATTTTAAGCATTCCAAATTTCTTACAAATTTTCTCAAGATCATACAAATAATCCCATGTTTTTACAAAAAAGGATATATTTGGAATATCAAATGCAAGTATTAAATTTTTAACTAATTTTTTTTGTTTTATTTAATTATTGGACCTTTATTGTTAGCCATTTTCAATTTAATGAATTGTGGAATTTTATGTCTTATATATGATAAACATTTTTAGTATTGTATTCTTTGTGGATGGATTAGACAAAAAACCCCAATTATAAAGGGACCCTAAGGTTGAGTTACCTCAAGGGTTCCTTTCATTAATACAAATTTCCTCTAGGGTTTGTTGCATATAATAGAAAACAACTGCCTTGTAATGGTAGGAGAACTGATATGATTAATAAAAAATTATTTCCTGAAACTTTTTGCTTTGCCTCTTGTTGTTCTGGATTGAACCCTTGAATTTGACTTATCAAAAGTTGTGATCATCCTTTGTGGTGTCTCAAGGTTGGGTTTTTATGAACTTGTAGTTGTTCTTTTCTTCTTTGGATATTGTTTGATAGTTCTCTTTGAAATATTCGTATCTTTTTCTTGTTCCTAATTTATGCATTCATTCTATCTTTGTTATTCAAAAAAAAATTAAGGGACAAAAAAAAGGGTGCTCCTATTTGTAGTTTCAAAAAACAAAATTTGATAAATGAGAGTTCCACATTAAATGACTATAACTTCTGACTCGGGTATCCAAATAACTAATATAATATATTAAATTAAAGCTTTTATCGATTCCCGTATTCCAAATAAGGCTTGCTTAGGAACCTCATTCTGCAAACCAAAATTCCAACGTTTACAACACCTCCCGAGGCATTAAAGTTTTTGTCGATGCTCCTTTTGCATTTTGCTAAAAAGCCATTTTGTCCAATTGGGTTGTAATGGAGATAGAGGTGTCGAGCAAGAGAATTATGACAAATATTTTAAGGATTCCGAATTTCTTACAAATATTCTCAAGATCATACAAATAATCTCATGTTCCTACACAAGGGATATATTTGGAATATCAAATGCAAGGATTAAATTTTTAATCCATTTTTATTTTGTTTTAGTTAATTGTTGGACCTATATTGTTATCAATTTTCAATTTAGTGAATTTTGGAATTTTATGTCTTATTTATGATAAGAATTTTTAATATTTTATTCTTTGTAGATGGATTAGACAAAAACCACAATTATAAAGTGACCCTAAGGTTGAGTTACCTCAAGGGTTCCTTTCATTAATACAAATTTTGTCTAGGGTTTTTTTGCTTACAAAAGAAAACAACAACCTTGTAATGGTAGGAGAACTGATATCATTAATAAAAATTTGTTTGAAGAAGCTTTTTGCTTTGCCTCCAATTGTTCTGGATTTAACGCTTGAATTCGACTTATCACAGATAGTGATCGTCCTTTGTGGTGTCTCAATGTTGGTTTTTTATGGACTTGTATTTGCTGTTTTCTTCTTTGGATATCATTTCCTTGTTCTCTTTGAAATCCTCATATCTTTTTATTTTTCCAAATATGTGTGGTCAATCAATCTTTGTACTTCAAAATAAAATAAGGGGAGGAAAAAAAAGGGTGCAATTGATCACCGTATAAAAATAAACATATGATAAATCAGAGTTCCACTTTAAATGGAACAAACTTTTGACTCGTGTATCGAATCAACTATTATAATATATAAAATTGAAGCTCACTTTGATTCTTAGATTCCAAACAATTTTGGCTTAAAAACATCATTTTGCATACCAAAATTCCATCGTTTACATCACCTACCAAGCCTTTAAAATTTTTGTCGATGCTTCCTTTGCATTTTGCTTGGAAAATGTTTTGTCCAATAGCTTTGTAATAGTGATAGAGGTGCCAACCAAGAGATTGATTACAATATTCTAAGTATTCTCAATTTCCTACAAATATTCGCAAGATCATAAAAATAATTTCCTAATCCTACACAAGGGATAGATTTGAAATATCAAATGCAAGGATTAATTTTGGAAACAATTTTTTTTTGTTTTAGTTAATTATTGGACCTTTATTGTTAGCGATTTTCATTTTTGTGAATTGTGGAATTTTATGTCTTTTTTATGATAAGTATTTTTAGTATTTTATTCTTTGCTGATGGATTAGACACCAACCACAATTAAAAAGGGACCTTAAGGTTGAGTTGCCTCAAGGGTTCCTTTCATTAATAAAATATTCGTCTAGGGTTTGTTGCATATAAAAGAAAACAATAGCCTTGTAATGGTAGGAGAACTGATATCATTAATAAAAATTTATTTCACAAAGCTTTTTGCTTTGCCTCCTATTGTTTTGGATTGAACCCTTGAATTTGACTTATCCAAGGTAGTGAACATCCTTTGTGGCGTCTCAAGGTTGGGCTTCCATGGACTTGTACTTGTTGTTTTCATTTTTGGATATCATTTCCTAGTTCTATTTGAAATCTTAGTATATTTTTATTTCCTAATTTGTGTGTTCAATCTATCTTTGTACTTCAAAAAAAATACAGGGAGGAAAAAAAGTTTGTACTGTTTGCAGTTTCAAAAACAAAATTTGATAAATCGGAGTACCAATTTAAACGACCATAACTTTTTGACTCGGGTATCAAAACTACTATTATATTTAATAATATCAAACCTCAAATATATTCACGTATTTTGAGCTAGCCTCGCTTAGGAACCTCATTCTACAAACACTAATTCCATAGTTTACATCACCTTTTGAGGCGTTAAAGTTTTTGTTGATGCTCCTTTTGCATTTTACTTAGAAAATATATTGTCGAATAGGCTTGTAATGGAGATTGAGGTGCCTACCAAGAGAATTATTACAAATATTGTAAAGTTTCTGAATTTCCTACAAATATTCTCAAGATTATACAAATAATCTCATGTTCCTACACAAGGGATATATTTGGAATATCAAATGCAAGGATTAAATATTTAATCAATTTTTTTATTTAATTATAGGACCTTTATATTTAGCAATTTTCAATTTAGTGAATTTTGGAATTTTATGTCTTATTTATCATAAGTATTTTTAGTATTTTATTCTTTGCAGATGGATTAGGCACAATCCACAATTAAAAAGGGACCCTAAGGTTTAGTTACCTCTAGGGTTCCTTTCATTAATACAAATTTTGTCTAGGGTTTGTTGCTTATAAAAGAAAACAATAGCCTTGTAATGGTAGGAGAACTCATATAATTAATAAAAATTTGTTTCACAAAGATTTTTGCTTTACCTCCTTTTGTTCTGGATTGAAAACTTGAATTTGACTTATCAAATATAAAATATGTATCTATAATTTTGTATTTCACGAAAATTATCTAAATTGCATTATTTTAAATTAAAAAATAAGCTTTATTCCAAAATATACGATATTTGAACCATTGTTAGTATTTTGGATATTTCTTTTTGTATAATACTCAAAATTAATAAATTTTTCATCCCATGAAATTATAAGAGATTTATTTACCACTATTTGGTTGAAAATATTTGGTATATCAATTCTATTGAATGAAAAAACGACTTACCATTATCAAAGTTTAGGAAATCTTCATACTTTAGCACTAGAAATAGATGAGGTATTCAATACTTCAAAAAGAAATAAAAGTCCAAGAAACTCTTACTTTATTCTCATGTTCTATTTATATAATTTATAAACATAAATCATACTTGGTTTGATTTAAAAATCCAAATAAAATTATTCAAGTTTATAGGAAAAGATAAATATGTATCTATATATTTGTATTTCACAAAGAATTATATAAATTGTAATATTTTAAATGAGAAAATAAGTTTTATATCGAAATATACGATATTTGAACATCTGTTAGTATTTTTGAGATCTTTTTTTGTATTACACTCCAAAGTACAGAATTATACAATTATTTTGTTGAAAATATTTGGTATATCAATTCTCCTCCAAGAGAAAACAGTTTACCATTATCAGACTTATTAAAGATAAACTATGTATCTATAATTTTGTATTTCACGAAAAATATCTAAATTGCATTATTTTAAATTAGAAAATAAGCTTTATTCCAAAATATACGATATTTGAACCATTGTTAGTATTTTTGATATATCTTTTTGTATAATACTCAAAAGTAATGAATTTTACATCCCATGAAAATATAAGAGATTTATTTACCATTATTTGGTTGAAAATATTTGGAATATCAATTCTATTGAAGGATTGAACGACTTACCATTATCAGAGTTCAGCAAATCTTAATACTCTAGCACTTGAAATAGATGAGGTATTCAATACTTCTAAACACAATAAAATTCCAAGAAGCTCTTCATTTATTCTCATGTTCTATTTCCCTAGAATTTATAGGAATGATTTGTACACTAGGTTGAAATTAGAGCAAGATTAGAGAGAGCTAAAACGGGTAATTTTTATATTTGCTTCTTTGACTCTTATCAACGTTTTTTGGTTTATAATTTTATTTTGAGAAATTATATTTTACATTTTTTGTTATATTCATTGTATTATATTAGTAAGTTTCAAAAAAATTCTATTTAGATTACTTATAAAAATAATTCTTATTTGTTTTGTTTTTAAAAGCCAAATAAAATGATTCAAGTTGATATGAAAACATAAACTATGTATCTATAATTTTGTATTTCACGAAAAATATCTAAATTGCATTATTTTAAATTAGAAAATAAGCTTTATTCCAAAATATACGATATTTGAACCATTGTTAGTATTTTTGATATATCTTTTTGTATAATACTCAAAAGTAATGAATTTTACATCCCATGAAAATATAAGAGATTTATTTACCATTATTTGGTTGAAAATATTTGGAATATCAATTCTATTGAAGGATTGACCGACTTACCATTATCATAGTTCAGCAAATCTTCATACTTTAGCACTAGAAATAGATGAGGTATTCAATACTTCAAAACACAATAAAATTCCAAGAAACTCTTACTTTATTCTCATGTTCTATTTACCTAAAATTAATAGGAATAATTGGTACACTGGACAGAAATGAAGGAAAGACTAGAGAGAGCTAAAATCTGTTATTTTTGTATTTCCGTCTTTAACTGTTATAATCGTTTTCTAGTTTATAATTTTATTTTGACAAATTATATTCTACTTTTTTTGTTATATTCATTTTATTATATTAGTAAGTTTCAAAAAAATTCTATTTAGATTACTTATAAAAATAATTCTTAATTTTTTTGTTTTTAAAAGCCAAATAAAATGATTCAAGTTGATATGAAAACATAAACTATGTATCTATAATTTTGTATTTCACAAAAAAAATCTAAATTGCATTATTTTAAATTAGAAAATAAGCTTTATTCCAAAATATACGATATTTGAACCATTGTTAGTTTTTTTGATATATCTTTTTGTATAATACTCAAAAGTAATGAATTTTACATCCCATGAAAATATAAGAGATTTATTTACCATTATTTGGTTGAAAATATTTGGAATATCAATTCTATTGAAGGATTGACCGACTTACCATTATCATAGTTCAGCAAATCTTCATACTTTAGCACTAGAAATAGATGAGGTATTCAATACTTCAAAACACAATAAAATTGAAAGATGCTATTACATTATTCTCATGTTCTATTTCCCTTGAATTTATATTAATGATTTGTACACGAGGTTGAAATTAGAGCAAGGGTAAAGAGGGCTAAAATCTGTTATTTTTGTATTTCCGTCTTTAACTGTTATAATCGTTTTCTAGTTTATAATTTTATTTTGACAAATTATATTCTACTTTTTTTGTTATATTCATTTTATTATATTAGTAAGTTTCAAAAAATTTCTATTTAGATAACTTATAAAAATAAATCTTCTTTTTTATAATTTGAAAACCAAATAAAATGATTCAAGTTGAGATGAAAAGATAAACTATGTATCTATGATTTTTTATTTCACGAATAATATCTAAATTTTATTATTTTAAATTAGAAAATAAGCTTTATTCCAAAATATACGATATTTGAACCATTGTTAGTATTTTTGATATATCTTTTTGTATAATACTCAAAAGTAATGAATTTTACATCCCATGAAAATATAAGAGATTTATTTACCATTATTTGGTTGAAAATATTTGGAATATCAATTCTATTGAAGGATTGACCGACTTACCATTATCATAGTTCAGCAAATCTTCATACTTTAGCACTAGAAATAGATGAGGTATTCAATACTTCAAAACACAATAAAATTCCAAGAAACTATTACTTTATTCTCATGTTCTATATCCCAAGAATTTACATTAATGATTTGTACACCAGGTTCAAATTAGAGCAAGGCTAAAGAGTGCTAAATTGTGTAATTTTTTTTCTTTCCCTCTTTAACTCTTATAATCGTTTTCTTGTTTATAATTTTATTTTGAGGGATTATATTCTACATTTATGGTTATATTCATTGTATTATATTAGTAAGTTTCAAAAAATTTCTATTTAGATAAATTATAATAATAAATCTTGTTTTTTTGTTTTGAAAATCCAAATAAAATGATTCAAGTTGATATGAAAACATAACCTATGTATCTATAATTTTGTATTTCACGAAAAATATCTAAATTGCATTATTTTAAATTAGAAAATAAGCTTTATTCCAAAATATACGATATTTGAACCATTGTTAGTTTTTTTGATATATCTTTTTGTATAATACTCAAAAGTAATGAATTTTACATCCCATGAAAATATAAGAGATTTATTTACCATTATTTGGTTGAAAATATTTGGAATATCAATTCTATTGAAGGATTGACCGACTTACCATTATCATAGTTCAGCAAATCTTCATACTTTAGCACTAGAAATAGATGAGGTATTCAATACTTCAAAACACAATAAAATTCCGAGAAACTATTACTTTATTCTCATGTTCTATATCCCAAGAATTTACATTAATGATTTGTACACCAGGTTCAAATTAGAGCAAGGCTAAAGAGTGCTAAATTGTGTAATTGTTTTTATTTCCCTCTTTAACTCTTATAATCGTTTTCTTGTTTATAATTTTATTTTGAGAAATTATATTCTACATTTACGGTTATATTCATTGTATTATATTAGTAAGTTTCAAAAAATTTCTATTTAGATTACTTATAAAAATAATTCTTAATTTTTTTGTTTTTAAAAGCCAAATAAAATGATTCAAGTTGATATGAAAACATAACCTATGTATCTATAATTTTGTATTTCACGAAAAATATCTAAATTGCATTATTTTAAATTAGAAAATAAGCTTTATTCCAAAATATACGATATTTGAACCATTGTTAGTTTTTTTGATATATCTTTTTGTATAATACTCAAAAGTAATGAATTTTACATCCCATGAAAATATAAGAGATTTATTTACCATTATTTGGTTGAAAATATTTGGAATATCAATTCTATTGAAGGATTGACCGACTTACCATTATCATAGTTCAGCAAATCTTCATACTTTAGCACTAGAAATAGATGAGGTATTCAATACTTCAAAACCCAATAAAATTCCAAGAACCTCTTACTTTATTCTCATGTTCTATTTCCCAAGAATTTATTTTAATGATTTGTACACCAGGTTCAAATTAGAGCAAGGCTAAAGAGTGCTAAATTGTGTAATTTTGTTTTCTTTCCCTCTTTAACTCTTATAACCGTTTTCTTGTTTATAATTTCATTTTGAGAAATTATATTCAAACTTTTTTGTTATATTCATTGTATTATACTAGTAAGTTTCAAAAATATTCTATTTAGATTACTTATAAAAATAATTCTTAATTTTTTTGTTTTTAAAAGCCAAATAAAATGATTCAAGTTGATATGAAAACATAAACTATGTATCTATAATTTTGTATTTCACGAAAAATATCTAAATTGCATTATTTTAAATTAGAAAATAAGCTTTATTCCAAAATATACGATATTTGAACCATTGTTAGTTTTTTTGATATATCTTTTTGTATAATACTCAAAAGTAATGAATTTTACATCCCATGAAAATATAAGAGATTTATTTACCATTATTTGGTTGAAAATATTTGGAATATCAATTCTATTGAAGGATTGACCGACTTACCATTATCATAGTTCAGCAAATCTTCATACTTTAGCACTAGAAATAGATGAGGTATTCAATACTGCAAAAACCAAATAAAATTCCAAGAAACTCTTACTTTATTCTCATGTTCTATATCCCAAGAATTCATATTAATGATTTGTACACCAGGTTCAAATTAGAGCAAGGCTAAAGAGTGCTAAATTGTGTAATTTTTTTTCTATCCCTCTTTAACTCTTATAATCGTTTTCTATTTTATAATTTTATTTTGACAAATTATATTGAAACTTTTTTGTTATATTCATTGTATTATACTAGTAAGTTTCAAAAATATTCTATTTAGATTACTTATAAAAATAATTCTTATTTGTTTTGTTTTTAAAAGCCAAATAGAATGATTCAAGTTGATACGAAAACATAAACTATGTATCTATAATTTTGTATTTCACGAAAAATATCTAAATTGTATTATTTTAAATTAGAAAATAAGCTTTATCTCAAAATATACGATATTTGAACCATTGTTAGTATTTTTGATATAAACTTTTGTATAATACTCAAATGTAATGAATTTTTCATCCCATGAAAATATAAGAGATTTATTTACCATTATTTGGTTGAAAATATTTGGAATATCAATTCTATTGAAGGATTGAACGACTTACCATTATCATAGTTCAGCAAATCTTCATACTTTAGCACTAGAAATAGATGAGGTATTCAATACTTCAAAACACTATAAAATTCCAAGAAACTATTACTTTATTCTCATGTTCTATTTCCCAAGAATTTACATTAATGATTTGTACACCAGGTTCAAACTAGAGCAAGGCTAAAGAGTGCTAAATTGTGTAATTTTTTTTATTTCCCTCTTTAACTCTTATAATCGTTTTCTTGTTTATAATTTTATTTTGAGAAATTATATTCAAACTTTTTTGTTATATTCATTGTATTATACTAGTAAGTTTCAAAAAAATTCTATTTAGATTACTTATAAAAATAATTCTTAATTTTTTTGTTTTTAAAAGCCAAATAAAATGATTCAAGTTGATATGAAAACATAAACTATGTATCTATAATTTTGTATTTCACGAAAAATATCTAAATTGCATTATTTTAAATTAGAAAATAAGCTTTATTCCAAAATATACGATATTTGAACCATTGTTAGTATTTTTGATATATCTTTTTGTATAATACTCAAAAGTAATGAATTTTACATCCCATGAAAATATAAGAGATTTATTTACCATTATTTGGTTGAAAATATTTGGAATATCAATTCTATTGAAGGATTGAACGACTTACCATTATTAAAGTTTAGCAAATCTTAATACTCTAGGACTTGAAATGGATGAGGTATTCAATACTTCTAAACACAATAAAATTCCAAGAAGCTATTACTTTATTCTCATGTTCTTTTCCCTAGAATTTATAGGAATGATTTGTACACCAGGTTGAAATTAGAGCCAGATTAGAGAGAGCTAAAACGTGTAATTTTTCTATTTGCATCTTTCACTCTTATCATTGTTTTCAAGTTTATAATTTTATTTTGAGAAATTATATTCTACATTTTTTGTTATATTCATGGTATTATAATTATATATGTGGTATATCAATTCTCTTGAACGATAAAACCAATTACCTTTATCAAAGTTTAGCAAATCTCAAACTTTAGCACTAGAAATAGATGAGGTACTCAACACTTCAATATACAAAAAAATGCAAGAAACTCTTACTCTATTCCCATGTTCTATTTTCCTAGAATTTATAGGAATGATTTGTACCATAGGTTGAAATTAGAGCCAGATTAGAGAGAGCTAAAACGTTTAATTTTCCTATTTGCATATTTGACTCTTATCATCGTGTTCAAGATTATAATTTTATTTTGAGAAATTATATTCTACATTTTTTGTTATATTCATTGTATTATATTAGTAAGTTTCAAAAAATTAATATTTAGAGTACTTATAAAAGTAATTCTTGTTAGTTTTGATTTGAAAATAAAAAATAAAATGATTCAAGTTGATATGAAAACATAAACTATGTATCTATAATTTTGTATTTCACGAAAAATATCTAAATTGCATTATTTTAAATTAGAAAATAAGCTTTATTCCAAAATATACGATATTTGAACCATTGTTAGTATTTTTGATATATCTTTTTGTATAATACTCAAAAGTAATGAATTTTACATCCCATGAAAATATAAGAGATTTATTTACCATTATTTGGTTGAAAATATTTGGAATATCAATTCTATTGAAGGATTGAACGACTTACCATTATCAGAGTTCAGCAAATCTTCATACTTTAGCACGAGAAATAGATGAGGTATTCAATACTTCAAAACACAATAAAATTCCAAGAAACTATTACTTTATTCTCATGTTCTATATCCCAAGAATTTACATTAATGATTTGTACACCAGCCTCAAATTAGAGCAAGGATAAAGTGTGCTAAATTGTGCAATTTTTTATCTTTCCCTCTTTAACTCTTATAACCGTTTTCTTGTTTATAATTTCATTTTGAGAAATTATATTCAAACATTTTGTTATATTCATTGTATTATACTATTATGTTTCAAAAAAATTCTATTTAGATTACTTATAAAAATAATTCTTGTTTGTATTGTTTTTAAAAGCCAAATAAAATGATTCAAGTTGATATGAAAACATAAACTATGTATCTATAATTTTGTATTTCACGAAAAATATCTAAATTGCATTATTTTAAATTAGAAAATAAGCTTTATTCCAAAATATACGATATTTGAACCATTGTTAGTATTTTTGATATATCTTTTTGTATAATACTCAAAAGTAATGAATTTTACATCCCATGAAAATATAAGAGATTTATTTACCATTATTTGGTTGAAAATATTTGGAATATCAATTCTATTGAAGGATTGAACGACTTACCATTATCAGAGTTCAGCAAATCTTCATACTTTAGCACGAGAAATAGATGAGGTATTCAATACTTCAAAACACAATAAAATTCCAAGAAACTATTACTTTATTCTCATGTTCTATATCCCAAGAATTTACATTAATGATTTGTACACCAGGTTCAAATTAGAGCAAGGCTAAAGAGTGCTAAATTGTGTAATTTTCCATTTGTATCTTTGACTCTTATCATCATTTTCTCGTTTATAATTTTGATTTTGAGAAATTATAATGTATATTTTTTGTTATATTCATTGTATTATACTAGTAAGTTTCAAAAATATTCTATTTAGATTACTTATAAAAATAATTCTTAATTTTTTTGTTTTTAAAAGCCAAATAAAATGATTCAAGTTGATATGAAAAGATAAACTATGTATCTATGATTTTTTATTTCACGAAGAATATCCAAATTGTATTATTTTAAACCACAAAATAAGCTTTATTCCAAAATATACGATATTTGAACCTCTATTATTATTTTTGATATCTTTTTTTTGTAGAACATTCCAAAGTACAGAGTTTTTCATCTTATGAAAATATTATAGATTTATTTATAATTATTTGGTTGAAAATATTTGGAATGTCAATGAACTTGATGGATAAAACAACTTACTATTATCAAAGCTTAGCAAATCTTCATACATTAGCACTAGAAATAGATGAGGTATTCAATTATTAAAAAAAGAATAAAATTGCCATAAGATCTTACTTTATTCTCATGTTCTATTTCCTAAGAATTTATAGGAATAATTTGTACAACAGGGTGAAATTTGAATAAGACTAGAGAGAGCTAAAATCTGTTATTTTTGTATTTCCGTCTTTAACTGTTATAATCGTTTTCTAGTTTATAATTTTATTTTGACAAATTATATTCAAACTTTTTTGTTATATTCATTGTATTATACTAGTAAGTTTCAAAAATATTCTATTTAGATTACTTATAAAAATAATTCTTAATTTTTTTTTGTTTTTAAAAGAAAAATAAAATGATTCAAGTTGATATGAAAGCATAACCTATGTATATATAATTTTGTATTTCACGAAAAATATCTAAATTGCATTATTTTAAATTAGAAAATAAGCTTTATTCCAAAATATACGATATTTGAACCATTGTTAGTTTTTTTGATATATCTTTTTGTATAATACTCAAAAGTAATGAATTTTACATCCCATGAAAATATAAGAGATTTATTTACCATTATTTGGTTGAAAATATTTGGAATATCAATTCTATTGAAGTATAAAACGACTTTCCATTATCAAAGTTTAGCAAATCCTTGTACTTTATCAGTAGAAATAAATGAGTTATTCAATACTTCAAAACAAAATAAAATTGCAGGAAATTCTTACATTATTCTCATGTTCTATTTACCTAAAATTAATAGGAATAATTGGTACAGGAGGTTGAAATCAGAGCAAAATTAGAGAGAGCTAAAATGAGTAATTTTCCATTTGTAGCTTTGACTCTTATCATCGTTTTCTAGTTTATAATTTTATTTTGACAAATTATATTCTACTTTTTTTGTTATATTCATTTTATTATATTAGTAAGTTTCAAAAAATTTCTATTTAGATAACTTATAAAAATAAATCTTCTTTTTTATAATTTGAAAACCAAATAAAATGATTCAAGTTGATATGAAAAGATAAACTATGTATCTATAATTTTTTATTTTACGAACAATATTTAAATTGTTTTTTTAAACCAGAAAATAAGTTTAATTCCAAAATATACAATATATGAACCTTTGATTGCATTTTTGAGATCTCTTTTTGTATAACACTCAAAATTATAGAATATTTCATCTCATGAAAATATAAGAGATTTATTTACAATTATTTGGTTGAAAATATTTGGTATATCAATTCTCTTGAAGGATAAAATGACTTACCATTATCAAAGTTTAGCAAATCTTAATACTCTAGCACTTGAAATAGGTGAGGTATTCAATACTTCTAAACACAATAAAATTGCAAGAAGCTTTTAATTTATTCTCATGTTCTATTTTCCTAGAATTTATAGGAATAATTGGTACACTGGGCAGAAATTAGGGCAAGACTAGAGAGAGCTAAAATCTGTTATTTTTCTATTTCCGTCTTCAACTCTTATAATCGTTTTCTAGTATATAATTTTATTTTGACAAATTATATTCAACTTTTTTTGTTATATTCATTGTATTATACTAGTAAGTTTCAAAAATATTCTATTTAGATTACTTATAAAAATAATTCTTAATTTTTTTGTTTTTAAAAGCCAAATAAAATGATTCAAGTTGATATGAAAACATAAACTATGTATCTATAATTTTGTATTTCACGAAAAATATCTAAATTGCATTATTTTAAATTAGAAAATAAGCTTTATTCCAAAATATACGATATTTGAACCATTGTTAGTATTTTTGATATCTCTTTTTGTATAACACTCTGAAGTACACAATTTTTCATCTTATGAAAATGTAAGAGATTTATTTACAATTATTTGGTTGAAAATATTTGGTATGTCAATGAACTTGATGGATAAAACAACTTACTATTATCAAAGTTTAGCAAATCTTGGTACATTAGCACTAGAAATAGATGATGTATTCAATACTTCAAACTACAATAAAATTGCAAGAAGCTCATACTTTATTCTCATGTTCTTTTTTCCTAGAATTTATAGGAATGATTTGTACACTAGGTTGAAATTAGAACAAGGCTAAAGAGTGCTAAAATGTGTAATTTTTCTATTTCCGTCTTCAACTCTTATAATCGTTTTCTAGTATATAATTTTATTTTGACAAATTATATTCAACTTTTTTTGTTATATTCATTTTATTATATTAGTAAGTTTCAAAAATTTCTATTTGGATAACTTATAAAAATAATTCTTATTTTTTTTGTTTTTAAAAGCCAAATAAAATAATTCAAGTTGATAGGAAAACATAAACTATGTATCTATAATTTTGTATTTCACGACAAATATCTAAATTGCATTATTTTAAATTAGAAAGGTAGCTTTATTCCAAAATATACGATATTTGAACCTCTATTAGTATTTTTGATATCTCTTTTTGTATAACACTCTGAAGTACACAATTTTTCATCTTATGAAAATGTAAGAGATTTATTTACAATTATTTGGTTGAAAATATTTGTTATTACAATTCTCTTCAAGGATAGAACAACTAACTATTATCAAAGTTTAGCAAATCCTCGTACTTTATCAGTAGAAATAAATGAGTTATTCAATACTTCAAAACAAAATAAAATTGCAGGAAATTCTTACATTATTCTCATGTTCTTTGTCCCTATAATTTATAGGAATGATTTGTACACTAGGCTGAAATTAGAGCAAGGCTAAAGAGTGTTAAAATGTGGAATTTTTCTATCTCCATCTTTAACTCTTATAATCGTTTTCTAGTTTATAATTTTATTTTGAGAAATTATATTCAAACATTTTTGTTATATTCATTGTATTATACTAGTAAGTTTCAAAAAAAATCTATTTAGATAACTTATAAAAATAAATCTTGTTTGTTTTGATTTGAAAATCCAAATAAAATAACTCAAGTTGATATGAAACGATAAACTGTGTATATATAATTTGGTATTTGACGAACAATATCTATATTGTATTATTTTAAAAAAGAAAATAAGCTTTATTTGAAAATATACGATATTTGAACCTCCTTTATTATTTTTGATATATCTTTTTGTATAACACTCCAAAGTACACTATTTTAATCGTATGAAAATATAAGAGATTTATTTACAATTATTTGGTTGAAAATATATGGTATATCAATTCTCTTGAAGGATAAATCGACTTACCAATATCAAAGTTTAGCAAATCTTAATACTCTAGCACTTGAAAAGGATGAGGTATTCAATACTTCTAAACACAATAAAATTGAAAGAAGCTCTGAATTTATTCTCATGTTCTATTTCCCTAGAATTTATAGGAATGATTTGTACACCAGGTTGAAATTAGAGCAAGATTAGAGAGAGCTAAAACGTGTAATTTTTCTATTTGCATCTTTGACTCTTATCATCGTTTTCAAGTTTATAATTTTATTTTGAGAAATTATATTCAAACTATTTTGTTATATTCATTGTATTATACTAGTAAGTTTCAAAAAATATTCTATTTAGATTACTTATAAAAATAATTCTTAATTTTTTTGTTTTTAAAAGCCAAATAAAATGATTCAAGTTGATATGAAAACATAAACTATGTATCTATAATTTTGTATTTCACGAAAAATATCTAAATTGCATTATTTTAAATTAGAAAATAAGCTTTATTCCAAAATATACGATATTTGAACCATTGTTAGTATTTTTGATATATCTTTTTGTATAACACTCAAAAGTAATGAATTTTTCATCTCATGAAAATATAAGAGATTTATTTACAATTATATGGTTGAAAAATATTTGGTATATCAATTCTCTTGAAGGATTAAACCACTTACCATTATCAAAGTTTGGCAAATCTTCATACTTTAGCACTAGAAATAGATGAGGTATTCAATACTTCAATACACAATAAAATTGCACGAAACTCTTACTTTATTCTCATGTTCTTTTTCCCTAGAATTTAAAGGAATGATTTGAACACTAGGCTAAATTTAGAGCATCTATAAAGAGTGCTGAAATGTGTAATTTTGCTATTTCCATATTTAACTCTTATCAACGTTTTTTGGTTTATAATTTTATTTTGAGAAATTATATTTTACATTTTTTGTTATATTCATTGTTTTATATTAGTAAGTTTCAAAAACTTTCTATTTATACAACTTATAATAATAAATCTTGTTTGTTTTGTTTTGAAAATCCAAATAAAATGATTCAAGTTGATATGAAAAGATAAACTATGTATCTATAATTTTGTATTTCACGAACAATATCTAAATTGTATTATTTTAAACTAGAAAATAAGCTTTATTCCAAAATATACGATATGTGAACCTCTTTTAGTATTTTTGATATATCTTTTTGTATAACACTCCAAAGTACACAATTTTAATCTTATGAAAATATAAGAGATTTATTTACAATTATTTGGTTGAAAATATTTGGTATATCAATTCTCTTGAAGGATAAAACGACTTACCATTATAAAAGTTTGAAAATATTCATACTTTAGCACTAGAAATAGATGAGGTATTCAATACTTCAATTCACAATTAAATTGCAAGAAACTCTTACTTTATTCTCATGTTCTTTGTCCCTATAATTTATAGGAATGATTTGTACACTAGGCTGAAATTAGAGCAAGGCTAAAGAGTGTTAAAATGTGGAATTTTTCTATCTCCATCTTTAACTCTTATAATCGTTTTCTAGTTTATAATTTTATTTTGAGAAATTATATTCAAACTTTTTTGTTATATTCATTGTATTATACTAGTAAGTTTCAAAAATATTCTATTTAGATTACTTATAAAAATAATTCTTAATTTTTTTGTTTTTAAAAGCCAAATAAAATGATTCAAGTTGATATGAAAACATAAACTATGTATCTATAATTTTGTATTTCACCAACAATATCTAAATTGTATTATTTTAAACTAGAAAATAAGCTTTATTCCAAAATATACTATATGTGAACCTCTTTTAGTATTTTTGATATATCTTTTTGTATAACACTCCAAACTATAGAATTTTTCATCTTCTGAAAATATAAGAGATTTATTCACAATTATTTTGTTGAAAATATTTGGTATATCAATTCTCTTGAAGGATAAAATGACTTACCATTATTAAAGTTTAGCAAATCTTAATACTCTAGGACTTGAAATGGATGAGGTATTCAATACTTCTAAACACAATAAAATTCCAAGAAGCTATTACTTTATTCTCATGTTCTTTTCCCTAGAATTTATAGGAATGATTTGTACACCAGGTTGAAATTAGAGCCAGATTAGAGAGAGCTAAAACGTGTAATTTTTCTATTTGCATCTTTCACTCTTATCATTGTTTTCAAGTTTATAATTTTATTTTGAGAAATTATATTCTACATTTTTTGTTATATTCATTGTATTATATTAGTAAGTTTCAAAAATTTATATTTATAGTACTTATAAAAGTAATTCTTGTTAGTTTTGATTTGAAAATAAAAAATAAAATAACTCAAGTTGATATGAAACGATAAACTATGTATCTATAATTTTGTATTTTACGAACAATATCTATATTGTATTATTTTAATCAAGAAAATAAGCTTTATTCCAAAATATACGATATTTGAACCATTGTTAGTATTTTTGATATATCTTTTTGTATAATACTCAAAAGTAATGAATTTTACATCCCATGAAAATATAAGAGATTTATTTACCATTATTTGGTTGAAAATATTTGGAATATCAATTCTATTGAAGGATTGACCGACTTACCATTATCATAGTTCAGCAAATCTTCATACTTTAGCACTAGAAATAGATGAGGTATTCAATACTTCAAAACACAATAAAATTCCGAGAAACTATTACTTTCTTCTCATGTTCTAGTTCCCAAGAATTTATAGGAATGATTTGTACACTATGCAGAAATTAGAGCAAGGCTAAAGAGTGCTAAATTGTGTAATTTTGTTTTCTTTCCCTCTTTAACTCTTATAACCGTTTTCTTGTTTATAATTTCATTTTGAGAAATTATATTCAAACTTTTTGTTATATTCATTGTATTATACTAGTAAGTTTCAAAAATATTCTATTTAGATTACTTATAAAAATAATTCTTAATTTTTTTGTTTTTAAAAGCCAAATAAAATGATTCAAGTTGATATGAAAACATAAACTATGTATCTATAATTTTGTATTTCACGAAAAATATCTAAATTGCATTATTTTAAATTAGAAAATAAGCTTTATTCCAAAATATACGATATTTGAACCATTGTTAGTATTTGTGATCTATATCTTTATGTATAATACTCAAATGTAATGAATTTTTCATCCCATGAAAATATAAAAGATTTATTTACCATTATTTGGTTGAAAATATTTGGGAGATCAATTCTATTGAAGGATTGAACGACTTACCATTATCATAGTTCTGCAAATCTTCATATTTTAGCAGTAGAAATAGATGAGGTATTCAATACTTCAAAACACTATAAAATTCCAAGAAACTATTACTTTATTCTCATGTTCTATTTGCCAAGTATTTACATTAATGATTTGTACACTATGCTCAAATTAGAGCAATGCTAAAGAGTGCTAAATTGTGTAATTTTTTTTCTTTCCCTCTTACACTCTTATAACCGTTTTCTTGTTTATAATTTTATTTTGAGAAATTATATTCAAAATTTTTGTTATATTCATTGTATTATACTAGTAAGTTTCAAAAATATTCTATTTAGATTACTTATAAAAATAATTCTTAATTTTTTTTTGTTTTTAAAAGAAAAATAAAATGATTCAAGTTGATATGAAAGCATAACCTATGTATCTATAATTTTGTATTTCACGAAAAATATCTAAATTGCATTATTTTAAATTAGAAAATAAGCTTTATTCCAAAATATACGATATTTGAACCATTGTTAGTATTTTTGATATATCTTTTTGTATAATACTCAAAAGTAATGAATTTTACATCCCATGAAAATATAAGAGATTTATTTACCATTATTTGGTTGAAAATATTTGGAATATCAATTCTATTGAAGGATTGACCGACTTACCATTATCATAGTTCAGCAAATCTTCATACTTCAGCGCTAGAAATAGATGAGGTATTCAATACTTCAAAACACAATGAAAGTCCAAGAAACTCTTACTTTATTCTCATGTTCTATTTCCCAAGAATTTATAGGAATGATTTGTACGCGAGGTTCAAATTTGAGCAAGGCTAAAGAGTGCTGAAATGTGTAATTTTTAAATTTCCATATTTAACTCTTATAATCGTTTTCTAGTTTATAATTGTATTTTGAGAAATTATATTCAAACTTTTTGGTTATATTAATTATATTATACTAGTGAGTTTAAAAAAAATTCTATTTAGATTACTTATAAAAATAATTCTTATTTGTAATGATTTCAAAATCCAAATAAAATGATTCAATTTGATATGAAAACATAAACTATGTATCTATAATTTTGTATTTCACGAAAATTATCTAAATTGCATTATTTTAAATTAGAAAATAAGCTTTATTCCAAAATATACGATATTTGAACCATTGTTAGTATTTTTGATATATCTTTTTGTATAATACTCAAAAGTAATGAATTTTTCATCTCATGAAAGTATAATAGATTTATTTACCATTATTTTGATTGAAAATATTTGATATTACAATTGTCTTCAAGGATAGAACAACTAACTATTATCAAAGTTTAGCGAATCCTCGTACTTTTTGAGTCGTAATAGATGAGGTATTCAATTATTAAAAAAAGAATAAAATTGCCAGAAAATCTTACTTTATTCTCATGTTCTATTTCCTAAGAATTTATAGGAATAATTTGTACAACAGGGTGAAATTTGAATAAGACTAGAGAGAGCTAAAATCTGTTATTTTTGTATTTCCGTCTTTAACTGTTATAATCGTTTTCTAGTTTATAATTTTATTTTGACAAATTATATTCAAACTTTTTGTTATATTCATTGTATTATACTAGTAAGTTTCAAAAATATTCTATTTAGATTACTTATAAAAATAATTCTTAATTTTTTTGTTTTTAAAAGCCAAATAAAATGATTCAAGTTGATATGAAAACATAAACTATGTATCTATAATTTTGTATTTCACGAAAAATATCTAAATTGCATTATTTTAAATTAGAAAATAAGCTTTATTCCAAAATATACGATATTTGAACCATTGTTAGTATTTTTGATATATCTTTTTGTATAATACTCAAAAGTAATGAATTTTACATCCCATGAAAATATAAGAGATTTATTTACCATTATTTGGTTGAAAATATTTGGAATATCAATTCTATTGAAGGATTGAACGACTTACCATTATCATAGTTCAGCAAATCTTCATACTTTAGCACTAGAAATAGATGAGGTATTCAATACTTCAAAACACTATAAAATTCCAAGAAACTATTACTTTATTCTCATGTTCTATTTCCCAAGAATTTATAGGAATGATTTGTACACCAGGTTCAAATTAGAGCAAGGCTAAAGAGTGCTAAATTGTGTAATTTTTTTATTTCCCTCTTTAACTCTTATAATCGTTTTCTTGTTTATAATTTTATTTTGAGAAATTATATTCAAACTTTTTTGTTATATTCATTGTATTATACTAGTAAGTTTCAAAAACATTCTATTTAGATTAATTATAAAATTATTCTTATTTGTTTGTTTTTAAAACCAAATAAAATGATTCAAGTTGATATGAAAACATAAACTATGTATCCATAATTTTTGTATTGCACAAAAAATATATAAATTGCATTATTTTAAATTAGAAAATAAGCTTTATTCCAAAATATACAATATTTGAACCCTTGTTAGTATTTTTGATATATCGTTTTGTATAATACTTAAAAGTAATGAATTTTTCAACCCATGTGAATATAAGAGATTTATTTACCATTATTTGGTTGAAAATATTTGGAATATCAATTCTATTGAAGGATTGACCGACTTACCATTATCATAGTTTAGGAAATCCTCGTACTTTAGCACTAGAAATAGATGATGTATTCAATACTTCAAAATACAGTAAAATTGCAAGAAGCTTGTACTTTATTCTCATGTTCTATTTACCTAAAATTAATAGGAATAATTGGTACACTGGGCACAAATGAAGGAAAGACTAGAGAGAGCTAAAATCTATTATTTTTGTATTTCCGCCTTTAACTATTATAATCGTTTTCTTGTTTATAATTTTATTTTGAGAAATTATATTCTACATTTTTTGTTATATTCATTGTATTATATTAGCAAGTTTCAAAAAATATTGATTTAGATTACTTATAAAAGTAATTCTTGTTAGTTTTGATTTGAAAATAAAAAATAAAATAACTCAAGTTGATATGAAACGATAAACTATGTATCTATAATTTTGTATTTTACGAACAATATTTAAATTGTTTTTTTAAACCAGAAAATAAGTTTAATTCCAAAATATACAATATATGAACCTTTGATTGAATTTTTGAGATCTCTTTTTGTATAACACTCAAAATTATAGAATATTTCATCTCATGAAAATATAAGAAATTTATTTACAATTATTTGGTTGAAAATATTTGGTATATCAATTCTCTTGAAGGATAAAATGACTTACCATTATTAAAGTTTAGCAAATCTTAATACTCTAGGACTTGAAATGGATGAGGTATTCAATACTTCTAAACACAATAAAATTCCAAGAAGCTATTACTTTATTCTCATGTTCTTTTCCCTAGAATTTATAGGAATGATTTGTACACCAGGTTGAAATTAGAGGAAGGGTAAAGAGTGCTAAACTATGGCATTTTTCTCTTTGCATCTTTAACCCTTATAATCATTTTTTACTTTATAATTTTATTTTGAGAAATTATATTCTACATTTTTTGTTCTATTCATTGTATTATATTAGTAGGTTTCAAAAAAAATATATTTAGATTACTTATAAAAATAATTCTTAATTTTTTTTTGTTTTTAAAAGCAAAATAAAATGATTCAAGTTGATATGAAAACATAACCTATGTATCTATAATTTTGTATTTCACGAAAAATATCTAAATTGCATTATTTTAAATTAGAAAATAAGCTTTATTCCAAAATATACGATATTTGAACCATTGTTAGTTTTTTTGATATATCTTTTTGTATAATACTCAAAAGTAATGAATTTTACATCCCATGAAAATATAAGAGATTTATTTACCATTATTTGGTTGAAAATATTTGGAATATCAATTCTATTGAAGGATTGACCGACTTACCATTATCATAGTTCAGCAAATCTTCATACTTTAGCACTAGAAATAGATGAGGTATTCAATACTTCAAAACACAATAAAATTCCGAGAAACTATTACTTTCTTCTCATGTTCTAGTTCCCAAGAATTTATTTTAATGATTTGTACACTAGGTTCAAATTAGAGCAAGGCTAAAGAGTGCTAAATTGTGTTATTTTTTTCTTTCCCTCTTTAACTCTTATAACCGTTTTCTTGTTTATAATTTCATTTTGAGAAATTATATTCAAACTTTTTTGTTATATTCATTGTATTATACTAGTAAGTTTCAAAAATATTCTATTTAGATTACTTATAAAAATAATTCTTAATTTTTTTTTGTTTTTAAAAGCAAAATAAAATGATTCAAGTTGATATGAAAACATAACCTATGTATCTATAATTTTGTATTTCACGAAAAATATCTAAATTGCATTATTTTAAATTAGAAAATAAGCTTTATTCCAAAATATACGATATTTGAACCATTGTTAGTTTTTTTGATATATCTTTTTGTATAATACTCAAAAGTAATGAATTTTACATCCCATGAAAATATAAGAGATTTATTTACCATTATTTGGTTGAAAATATTTGGAATATCAATTCTATTGAAGGATTGACCGACTTACCATTATCATAGTTCAGCAAATCTTCATACTTTAGCACTAGAAATAGATGAGGTATTCAATACTTCAAAACACAATAAAATTCCGAGAAACTATTACTTTCTTCTCATGTTCTAGTTCCCAAGAATTTATGGGAATAATTTGTATACAAAGTTGAAATTAGAGCAAGGGTAAAGAGTGCTAAACTGTGGAATTATTCTCGTTGCATCTTAAACTCTTATAATCGTTTTCTAGTTTATAATTTTATTTTGAGAAATTATATTCTACGTTTTTTGTTATATTCATTGTATTATACTAGTAAGTTTCAAAAAATATTCTATTTAGATTACTTATAAAAATAATTCTTAATTTTTTTTTGTTTTTAAAAGCAAAATAAAATGATTCAAGTTGATATGAAAACATAACCTATGTATCTATAATTTTGTATTTCACGAAAAATATCTAAATTGCATTATTTTAAATTAGAAAATAAGCTTTATTCCAAAATATACGATATTTGAACCATTGTTAGTTTTTTTGATATATCTTTTTGTATAATACTCAAAAGTAATGAATTTTACATCCCATGAAAATATAAGAGATTTATTTACCATTATTTGGTTGAAAATATTTGGAATATCAATTCTATTGAAGGATTGACCGACTTACCATTATCATAGTTCAGCAAATCTTCATACTTTAGCACTAGAAATAGATGAGGTATTCAATACTTCAAAACACAATAAAATTCCGAGAAACTATTACTTTCTTCTCATGTTCTTTTTCCCTAGAATTTATAGGATTGATTTTTACACCAGGTTGAAATTAGAGCAAGATTAGAGATAGCTAAAACGTGTACTTTTTCTATTTGCATCTTTGACACTTATCATCGTTTTCTAGTTTATAATTTTATTTTGAGAAATTATATTCTACATTTTTTGTTATATTCTTTGTATTATATTAGTTAGTTTCAAAAAATATTCTATTTAGATTACTTATAAAAATAATTCTTAATTTTTTTTTGTTTTTAAAAGCAAAATAAAATGATTCAAGTTGATATGAAAACATAACCTATGTATCTATAATTTTGTATTTCACGAAAAATATCTAAATTGCATTATTTTAAATTAGAAAATAAGCTTTATTCCAAAATATACGATATTTGAACCATTGTTAGTTTTTTTGATATATCTTTTTGTATAATACTCAAAAGTAATGAATTTTACATCCCATGAAAATATAAGAGATTTATTTACCATTATTTGGTTGAAAATATTTGGAATATCAATTCTATTGAAGGATTGACCGACTTACCATTATCATAGTTCAGCAAATCTTCATACTTTAGCACTAGAAATAGATGAGGTATTCAATACTTCAAAACACTATAAAATTCCAAGAAACTATTACTTTATTCTCATGTTCTATTTCCCAAGAATTTACATTAATGATTTGTACACCAGGTTCAAACTAGAGCAACGCTAAAGAGTGCTAAATTGTGTAATTTTTTTATTTCCCTCTTTAACTCTTATAATCGTTTTCTTGTTTATAATTTTATTTTGAGAAATTATATTCAAACTTTTTTGTTATATTCATTGTAATATACTAGTAAGTTTCAAAAAAATTCTATTTAGATTACTTATAAAAATAATTCTTATTTGTTTTGTTTTTAAAAGCCAAATAGAATGATTCAAGTTGATACGAAAACATAAACTATGTATCTATAATTTTGTATTTCACGAAAAATATCTAAATTGCATTATTTTAAATTAGAAAATAAGCTTTATTCCAAAATATACGATATTTGAACCATTGTTAGTATTTTTGATATATCTTTTTGTATAATACTCAAAAGTAATGAATTTTTCATCCCATGAAAATATAAGAGATTTATTTACCATTATTTGGTTGAAAATATTTGGAATATCAATTCTATTGAAGGATTGACCGACTTACCATTATCATAGTTCAGCAAATCTTCATACTTTAGCACTAGAAATAGATGAGGTATTCAATACTTCAAAACACAATAAAATTCCAAGAAACTATTACTTTATTCTCATGTTCTATTTCCCAAGAATTTACATTAATGATTTGTACACCAGGTTCAAATTAGAGCAAGGCTAAAGAGTGCTAAATTGTGTAATTTTGTTTTCTTTCCCTCTTTAACTCTTATAACCGTTTTCTTGTTTATAATTTCATTTTGAGAAATTATATTCAAACTTTTTTGTTATATTCATTGTATTATACTAGTAAGTTTAAAAATTATTCTATTTAGATTACTTATAAAAATAATTCTTAATTTTTTTTTGTTTTTAAAAGCAAAATAAAATGATTCAAGTTGATATGAAAACATAACCTATGTATCTATAATTTTGTATTTCACGAAAAATATCTAAATTGCATTATTTTAAATTAGAAAATAAGCTTTATTCCAAAATATACGATATTTGAACCATTTTTAGTTTTTTGATATATCTTTTTGTATAATACTCAATAGTAATGAATTTTACATCCCATGAAAATATAAGAGATTTATTTACCATTATTTGGTTGAAAATATTTGGAATATCAATTCTATTGAAGGATTGACCGACTTACCATTATCATTGTTCCGCAAATCTTCATACTTTAGCACTAGAAATAGATGAGGTATTCAATACTTCAAAACACAATAAAATTGCAAGAAGCTCTTACTTTATTCTCGTGTTCTATTTCCTAAGAATTTATAGGAATAATTTGTACACTATTCAAACTAGAGCAACGCTAAAGAGTGCTAAATTCTGTTATTTTTGTATTTTCGTCTTTAACTGTTATAATCGTTTTCTAGTTTTTATATTATTATTTTGACAAATTATATTCTACTTTTTTTGTTATATTCATTTTATTATATTAGTAAGTTTCAAAAAATTTCTATTTAGATAACTTATAAAAATAATTCTTATTTGTTTTGTTTTTAAAAGCCAAATAAAATGATTCAAGTTGATATGAAAACATAAACTATGTATCTATAATTTTGTATTTCACGAAAAATATCTAAATTGCATTATTTTAAATTAGAAAATAAGCTTTATTCCAAAATATACGATATTTGAACCATTGTTAGTATTTTTGATATATCTTTTTGTATAATACTCAAAAGTAATGAATTTTACATCCCATGAAAATATAAGAGATTTATTTACCATTATTTGGTTGAAAATATTTGGAATATCAATTCTATTGAAGGATTGAACGACTTACCATTATCATAGTTCAGCAAATCTTCATACTTTAGCACTAGAAATAGATGAGGTATTCAATACTTCAAAACACTATAAAATTCCAAGAAACTATTACTTTATTCTCATGTTCTATTTCCCTAGAATTTACATTAATGATTTGTACACTATGCAGAAATTAGAGCAAGGCTAAAGAGTGCTAAAGAGTGTAATCTTTCTATTTCCATCTTTAACTCTTATAACCGTTTTCTTGTTTATAATTTCATTTTGAGAAATTATATTCAAACTTTTTTGTTATATTCATTGTATTATACTAGTAAGTTTAAAAATTATTCTATTTAGATTACTTATAAAAATAATTCTTAATTTTTTTTTGTTTTTAAAAGCAAAATAAAATGATTCAAGTTGATATGAAAACATAACCTATGTATCTATAATTTTGTATTTCACGAAAAATATCTAAATTGCATTATTTTAAATTAGAAAATAAGCTTTATTCCAAAATATACGATATTTGAACCATTGTTAGTTTTTTTGATATATCTTTTTGTATAATACTCAAAAGTAATGAATTTTACATCCCATGAAAATATAAGAGATTTATTTACCATTATTTGGTTGAAAATATTTGGAATATCAATTCTATTGAAGGATTGACCGACTTACCATTATCATAGTTCAGCAAATCTTCATACTTTAGCACTAGAAATAGATGAGGTATTCAATACTTCAAAACACAATAAAATTCCAAGAAACTATTACTTTATTCTCATGTTCTATTTCCCAAGAATTTACATTAATGATTTGTACACCAGGCTCAAATTAGAGCAAGGCTAAAGAGTGCTAAATTGTGTAATTTTTTTATTTCCCTCTTTAACTCTTATAATCGTTTTCTTGTTTATAATTTTATTTTGAGAAATTATATTCAAACTTTTTTGTTATATTCATTGTATTATACTAGTAAGTTTCAAAAATATTCTATTTAGATTACTTATAAAAATAATTCTTAATTTTTTTGTTTTTAAAAGCCAAATAAAATGATTCAAGTTGATATGAAAACATAAACTATGTATCTATAATTTTGTATTTCACGAAAAATATCTAAATTGCATTATTTTAAATTAGAAAATAAGCTTTATTCCAAAATATACGATATTTGAACCATTGTTAGTTTTTTTGATATATCTTTTTGTATAATACTCAAAAGTAATGAATTTTACATCCCATGAAAATATAAGAGATTTATTTACCATTATTTGGTTGAAAATATTTGGAATATCAATTCTATTGAAGGATTGACCGACTTACCATTATCATAGTTCAGCAAATCTTCATACTTTAGCACTAGAAATAGATGAGGTATTCAATACTTCAAAACACAATAAAATTCCGAGAAACTATTACTTTCTTCTCATGTTCTAGTTCCCAAGAATTTATTTTAATCATTTGTACACCTAGCTCAAACTAGAGCAAGGCTAAAGAGTCCTAAATTGTGTAATCTTTCTTTCCCTCTTTAACTCTTATAACCGTTTTCTTGTTTATAATTTCATTTTGAGAAATTATATTCAAACTTTTTTGTTATATTCATTGTATTATACTAGTAAGTTTAAAAATTATTCTATTTAGATTACTTATAAAAATAATTCTTAATTTTTTTTTGTTTTTAAAAGCAAAATAAAATGATTCAAGTTGATATGAAAACATAACCTATGTATCTATAATTTTGTATTTCACGAAAAATATCTAAATTGCATTATTTTAAATTAGAAAATAAGCTTTATTCCAAAATATACGATATTTGAACCATTTTTAGTTTTTTGATATATCTTTTTGTATAATACTCAATAGTAATGAATTTTACATCCCATGAAAATATAAGAGATTTATTTACCATTATTTGGTTGAAAATATTTGGAATATCAATTCTATTGAAGGATTGACCGACTTACCATTATCATAGTTCAGCAAATTTTCATACTTTAGCACTAGAAATAGATGAGGTATTCAATACTTCAAAACCCAATAAAATTCCAAGAAAATATTACTTTATTCTCATGTTCTATTTCCTAAGAATTTATAGGAATAATTTGTACACCATATTCAAACTAGAGCAACGCTAAAGAGTGCTAAATTGTGAAATTTTCCTATTTCCATCTTTAACTCTTATAATCGTTTTCTAGTTTATAATTTTATTTTGAGAAATTATATTGTTAATTTTTTATTATATTCAATGTATTATATTAGTAAGTTTCAAAACATTTCTATTTAGATTACTTATAAAAATAATTCTTAATTTTTTTGTTTTTAAAAGCCAAATAAAATGATTCAAGTTGATATGAAAACATAAACTATGTATCTATAATTTTGTATTTCACGAAAAATATCTAAATTGCATTATTTTAAATTAGAAAATAAGCTTTATTCCAAAATATACGATATTTGAACCATTGTTAGTTTTTTTGATATATCTTTTTGTATAATACTCAAAAGTAATGAATTTTACATCCCATGAAAATATAAGAGATTTATTTACCATTATTTGGTTGAAAATATTTGGAATATCAATTCTATTGAAGGATTGACCGACTTACCATTATCATAGTTCAGTAAATCTTCATACTTTAGCACTAGAAATAGATGAGGTATTCAATACTTCAAAACACAATAAAATTCCGAGAAACTATTACTTTCTTCTCATGTTCTAGTTCCCAAGAATTTATAGGAATAATTTGTACACTACTCAAATTAGAGCATGGCTAAAGAGTGCTAAAGAGTGTAATCTTTCTATTTCCATCTTTAACTCTTATAACCGTTTTCTTGTTTATAATTTCATTTTGAGAAATTATATTCAAACTTTTTTGTTATATTCATTGTATTATACTAGTAAGTTTAAAAATTATTCTATTTAGATTACTTATAAAAATAATTCTTAATTTTTTTTTGTTTTTAAAAGCAAAATAAAATGATTCAAGTTGATATGAAAACATAACCTATGTATCTATAATTTTGTATTTCACGAAAAATATCTAAATTGCATTATTTTAAATTAGAAAATAAGCTTTATTCCAAAATATACGATATTTGAACCATTTTTAGTTTTTTGATATATCTTTTTGTATAATACTCAATAGTAATGAATTTTACATCCCATGAAAATATAAGAGATTTATTTACCATTATTTGGTTGAAAATATTTGGAATATCAATTCTATTGAAGGATTGACCGACTTACCATTATCATTGTTCCGCAAATCTTCATACTTTAGCACTAGAAATAGATGAGGTATTCAATACTTCAAAACAAAATAAAATTGCAGGAAATTGTTACTTTATTCTCATGTTCTATTTCTCAAGAATTTATAGGAATAATTTGTACAACATGGTGAAATTTGAATAAGACTAGAGAGAGCTAAAATCTGTTATTTTTGTATTTCCGTCTTTAACTGTTATAATCGTTTTCTAGTTTATAATTTTATTTTGACAAATTATATTCTACTTTTTTTGTTATATTCATTTTATTATATTAGTAAGTTTCAAAAAATTTCTATTTAGATAACTTATAAAAATAATTCTTAATTTTTTTGTTTTTAAAAGCCAAATAAAATGATTCAAGTTGATATGAAAACATAAACTATGTATCTATAATTTTGTATTTCACGAAAAATATCTAAATTGCATTATTTTAAATTAGAAAATAAGCTTTATTCCAAAATATACGATATTTGAACCATTGTTAGTTTTTTTGATATATCTTTTTGTATAATACTCAAAAGTAATGAATTTTACATCCCATGAAAATATAAGAGATTTATTTACCATTATTTGGTTGAAAATATTTGGAATATCAATTCTATTGAAGGATTGACCGACTTACCATTATCATAGTTCAGCAAATCTTCATACTTTAGCACTAGAAATAGATAAGGTATTCAATACTTTAAAACACAATAAAATTCCAAGAAACTCTTACTTTATTCTCATGTTCTATATCCCAAGAATTCATATTAATGATTTGAACACTAGGCTCAAATTAGAGCAAGGCTAAAGAGTGCTAAATTGTGCAATTTGTTTTCTTTCTCCCTTTAACTCTTATAACCGTTTTCTTGTTTATAATTTCATTTTGACAAATTATATTCAAACTTTTTTGTTATATTCATTGTATTATACTAGTAAGTTTCAAAAATATTCTATTTAGATTACTTATAAAAATAATTCTTAATTTTTTTTTGTTTTTAAAAGCAAAATAAAATGATTCAAGTTGATATGAAAACATAACCTATGTATCTATAATTTTGTATTTCACGAAAAATATCTAAATTGCATTATTTTAAATTAGAAAATAAGCTTTATTCCAAAATATACGATATTTGAACCATTTTTAGTTTTTTGATATATCTTTTTGTATAATACTCAATAGTAATGAATTTTACATCCCATGAAAATATAAGAGATTTATTTACCATTATTTGGTTGAAAATATTTGGAATATCAATTCTATTGAAGGATTGACCGACTTACCATTATCATTGTTCCGCAAATCTTCATACTTTAGCACTAGAAATAGATGAGGTATTCAATACTTCAAAACACAATAAAATTCCGAGAAACTATTACTTTATTCTCATGTTCTATTTCTCAAGAATTTATAGGAATAATTTGTAAAACATGGTGAAATTTGAATAAGACTAGAGAGTGCAAAAATCTGTTATTTTTGTATTTCCGTCTTTAACTGTTATAATCGTTTTATAGTTTATAATTTTATTTTGACAAATTATATTCTACTTTTTTTTTTATATTCATTTTATTATATTAGTAAGTTTCAAAAATATTCTATTTAGATTACTTATAAAAATAATTCTTAATTTTTTTTTGTTTTTAAAAGCAAAATAAAATGATTCAAGTTGATATGAAAACATAACCTATGTATCTATAATTTTGTATTTCACGAAAAATATCTAAATTGCATTATTTTAAATTAGAAAATAAGCTTTATTCCAAAATATACGATATTTGAACCATTGTTAGTTTTTTTGATATATCTTTTTGTATAATACTCAAAAGTAATGAATTTTACATCCCATGAAAATATAAGAGATTTATTTACCATTATTTGGTTGAAAATATTTGGAATATCAATTCTATTGAAGGATTGACCGACTTACCATTATCATAGTTCAGCAAATCTTCATACTTTAGCACTAGAAATAGATGAGGTATTCAATACTTCAAAACACAATAAAATTCCGAGAAACTATTACTTTCTTCTCATGTTCTAGTTCCCAAGAATTTATTTTAATTATTTGTACACCTCGCTCAAATTAGAGCAAGGCTAAAGAGTGCTAAATTGTGTAATTTTGTTTTCTTTCCCTCTTTAACTCTTATAACCGTTTTCTTGTTTATAATTTCATTTTGAGAAATTATATTCAAACTTTTTTGTTATATTCATTGTATTATACTAGTAAGTTTCAAAAATATTCTATTTAGATTACTTATAAAAATAATTCTTAATTTTTTTTTGTTTTTAAAAGCAAAATAAAATGATTCAAGTTGATATGAAAACATAACCTATGTATCTATAATTTTGTATTTCACGAAAAATATCTAAATTGCATTATTTTAAATTAGAAAATAAGCTTTATTCCAAAATATACGATATTTGAACCATTGTTAGTTTTTTTGATATATCTTTTTGTATAATACTCAAAAGTAATGAATTTTACATCCCATGAAAATATAAGAGATTTATTTACCATTATTTGGTTGAAAATATTTGGAATATCAATTCTATTGAAGGATTGACCGACTTACCATTATCATAGTTCAGCAAATCTTCATACTTTAGCACTAGAAATAGATGAGGTATTCAATACTTCAAAACACAATAAAATTCCAAGAAACTCTTACTTTATTCTCATGTTCTATTTCCCAAGAATTTATTTTAATGATTTGTACACCAGGCTCAAATTAGAGCAAGGCTAAAGAGTGCTAAATTGTGTAATTTTTTTTCTTTCCCTCTTTAACTCTTATAATCGTTTTCTTGTTTATAATTTTATTTTGAGAAATTATATTCAAACTTTTTTGTTATATTCATTGTATTATACTAGTAAGTTTCAAAAATATTCTATTTAGATTACTTATAAAAATAATTCTTAATTTTTTTTGTTTTTAAAAGCAAAATAAAATGATTCAAGTTGATATGAAAACATAAACTATGTATCTATAATTTTGTATTTCACGAAAAATATCTAAATTGCATTATTTTAAATTAGAAAATAAGCTTTATTCCAAAATATACGATATTTGAACCATTGTTAGTATTTTTGATATATCTTTTTGTATAATACTCAAAAGTAATGAATTTTACATCCCATGAAAATATAAGAGATTTATTTACCATTATTTGGTTGAAAATATTTGGAATATCAATTCTATTGAAGGATTGACCGACTTACCATTATCATAGTTCAGCAAATCTTCATACTTTAGCACTAGAAATAGATGAGGTATTCAATACTTCAAAACACAATAAAATTCCAAGAAACTATTACTTTATTCTCATGTTCTATTTCCCTAGAATTTATAGGAATGATTTGTACACTATGCAGAAATTAGAGTGAGGCTAAAGAGTGTTAAAATGTGTAATCTTTCTATTTCCATCTTTAACTCTTATAATCTTTTTCTAGTTTTTAATTTTTTTTTTTTGAGAAATTATATTCAAACTTTTTTGTTATATTCATTGTATTATACTAGTAAGTTTAAAAATTATTCTATTTAGATTACTTATAAAAATAATTCTTAATTTTTTTTTGTTTTTAAAAGCAAAATAAAATGATTCAAGTTGATATGAAAACATAACCTATGTATCTATAATTTTGTATTTCACGAAAAATATCTAAATTGCATTATTTTAAATTAGAAAATAAGCTTTATTCCAAAATATACGATATTTGAACCATTGTTAGTTTTTTTGATATATCTTTTTGTATAATACTCAAAAGTAATGAATTTTACATCCCATGAAAATATAAGAGATTTATTTACCATTATTTGGTTGAAAATATTTGGAATATCAATTCTATTGAAGGATTGACCGACTTACCATTATCAAAGTTTAGGAAATCTTCATACTTTAGCACTAGAAATAGATGAGGTATTCAATACTTCAAAACAAAATAAAAGTCCAAGAAACTCTTACTTTATTCTCATGTTCTATTTCCCTAGAATTTATAGGAATGATTTGTACACTATGCAGAAATTAGAGCAAGGCTAAAGAGTGCTAAAATGTGTAATCTTTCTATTTCCATCTTTAACTCTTATAATCGTTTTCTAGTTTTTAAATTTATTTTGAGAAATTATAATGTTCATTTTTTTTGTTATATTCATTGTATTATACTAGTAAGTTTCAAACAAATTCTGTTTAGATTACTTATAAAAATAATTCTTATTTGTTTTGTTTTTAAAAGCCAAATAAAATAATTCAAGTTGATACGAAAACATAAACTATGTATCTATAATTTTGTATTTCACGAAAAATATCTAAATTGCATTATTTTAAATTAGAAAATAAGCTTTATTCCAAAATATACGATATTTGAACCATTGTTAGTATTTGTGATCTATATCTTTATGTATAATACTCAAATGTAATGAATTTTTCATCCCATGAAAATATAAAAGATTTATTTACCATTATTTGGTTGAAAATATTTGGAATATCAATTCTATTGAAGGATTGAACGACTTACCATTATCAAAGTTTAGCAAATCTTCGTACATTAGCACTAGAAATAGATGAGGTATTCAATTATTAAAAAAAGAATAAAATTGCAGGAAATTCTTACATTATTCTTATTTTCTATTTACCTAAAATTAATAGGAATAATTGGTACACTGGGCAGAAATTAGGGCAAGACTAGAGAGAGCTAAATTGTGTAATTTTTTTTCTTTCCCTCTTACACTCTTATAACCGTTTTCTTGTTTATAATTTTATTTTGAGAAATTATATTCAAAATTTTTGTTATATTCATTGTATTATACTAATAAGTTTCAAAAATATTCTATTTAGATTACTTATAAAAATAATTCTTATTTTTTTTGTTTTTAAAAGCCAAATAAATTGATTCAAGTTGATATGAAAACATAAACTATGAGTCTATAATTTTGTATTTCACGAAAAATATCTAAATTGCATTATTTTAAATTAGAAAATAAGATTTATTCCAAAATTTACCATATTTGAACCATTGTTAGTATTTTTGATATATCTTTTTGTATAATACTCAAAAGTAATGAATTTTACATCCCATGAAAATGTAATAGATTTATTTACAATTATTTGGTTGAAAATATTTGTTATTACAATTCTCTTCAAGGATAGAACAACTAACTATTATCAAAGATTAGCAAATCCTCGTACTTTATCAGTAGAAATAAATGAGTTATTCAATACTTCAAAACAAAATAAAATTGCAGGAAATTCTTACATTATTCTCATGTTCTATTTACCTAAAATTAATAGGAATAATTGGTACACTGGGCAGAAATGAAGGAAAGACTAGAGAGAGCTAAAATCTGTTATTTTTGTATTTCCGTCTTTAACTGTTATAATCGTTTTCTAGTTTATAATTTTATTTTGACAAATTATATTCTACTTTTTTTGTTATATTCATTTTATTATATTAGTAAGTTTCAAAAAATTTCTATTTAGATAACTTATAAAAATAAATCTTGTTTGTTTTGATTTGAAAATCCAAATAAAATGATTCAAGTTGATATGAAAAGATAAACTATGTATCTATAATTTTGTATTTCACGAACAATATCTAAATTGTATTATTTTAAACCAGAAAATAAGCTTTATTCCAAAATATACGATATTTGAACCTTTTTTAGTATTTTTGATATATCTTTTTGTATAATACTCCAAAGTAATGAATTTGACATCCCATGAAAATGTAAGAGATTTATTTACAATTATTTGGTTGAAAATATTTGTTATTACAATTCTCTTCAAGGATAGAACAACTAACTATTATCAAAGTTTTGGAAATCCTCGTACTTTATCAGTAGAAATAAATGAGTTATTCAATACTTCAAAACAAAATAAAATTGCAGGAAATTCTTACATTATTCTCATGTTTTATTTTCCTAAAATTAATAGGAATAATTGATACACTAGGCTAAAATTAGAGCAAGACTAAAGAATGCGAAAATGTGTAATTTTTCTATTTCCATCTTTGACTCTTATCATCGTTTTCTAGTTTATAATTTTATTTTGAGAAATTATATTGTATATTTTTTGTTATATTCTTTGTATTATATTAGCAAGTTTCAAAAAATATTGATTTAGATTACTTATAAAAATAATTCTTAATTTTTTTGTTTTTAAAAGCCAAATAAAATGATTCAAGTTGATATGAAAACATAAACTATGTATCTATAATTTTGTATTTCACGAAAAATATCTAAATTGCATTATTTTAAATTAGAAAATAAGCTTTATTCCAAAATATACGATATTTGAACCATTGTTAGTATTTTTGATATATCTTTTTGTATAATACTCAAAAGTAATGAATTTTACATCCCATGAAAATATAAGAGATTTATTTACCATTATTTGGTTGAAAATATTTGTTAAAACAATTCTCTTCAAGGATAGAACAACTAACTATTATCAAAGTTTAGCAAATCCTCGTACTTTATCAGTAGAAATAAATGAGTTATTCAATACTTCAAAACAAAATAAAATTGCAGGAAATTCTTACATTATTCTCATGTTCTATTTACCTAAAATTAATAGGAATAATTGGTACACTGGGCAGAAATTAGAGCAAGGCTAAAGAGTGCTAAATTGTGTAATTTTGTTTTCTTTCCCTCTTTAACTCTTATAACCGTTTTCTTGTTGATAATTTCATTTTGAGAAATTATAATCAAATTTTTTTTATATTCTTTGTATTATACTAGTAAGTTTCAAAAATATTCTATTTAGATTACTTATAAAAACAATTCTTAATTTTTTTGTTTTTAAAAGCCAAATAAAATGATTCAAGTTGATATGAAAACATAAACTATGTATCTATAATTTTGTATTTCACGAAAAATATCTAAATTGCATTATTTTAAATTAGAAAATAAGCTTTATTCCAAAATATACGATATTTGAACCATTGTTAGTATTTTTGATATATCTTTTTGTATAATACTCAAAAGTAATGAATTTTACATCCCATGAAAATATAAGAGATTTATTTACAATTATTTGGTTGAAAATATTTGATATTACAATTCTCTTCAAGGATAGAACAACTAACTATTATCAAAGTTTAGCAAATCCTCGTACTTTATCAGTAGAAATAAATGAGTTATTCAATACTTCAAAACAAAATAAAATTGCAGGAAATTCTTACATTATTCTCATGTTCTATTTACCTAAAATTAATAGGAATAATTGGTACACTGGGCAGAAATTAGGGCAAGACTAGAGAGAGCTAAAATCTGTTATTTTTCTATTTCCGTCTTCAACTCTTATAATCGTTTTCTAGTATATAATTTTATTTTGACAAATTATATTCAACTTTTTTTGTTATATTCATTGTATTATACTAGTAAGTTTCAAAAATATTCTATTTAGATTACTTATAAAAATAATTCTTAATTTTTTTGTTTTTAAAAGCCAAATAAAATGATTCAAGTTGATATGAAAACATAAACTATGTATCTATAATTTTGTATTTCACGAAAAATATCTAAATTGCATTATTTTAAATTAGAAAATAAGCTTTATTCCAAAATATACGATATTTGAACCATTGTTAGTATTTTGGATATTTCTTTTTGTATAATACTCAAAATTAATAAATTTTTCATCCCATGAAATTATAAGAGATTTATTTACCACTATTTGGTTGAAAATATTTGGTATATCAATTCTATTGAATGAAAAAACGACTTACCATTATCAAAGTTTAGGAAATCTTCATACTTTAGCACTAGAAATAGATGAGGTATTCAATACTTCAAAACAAAATAAAAGTCCAAGAAACTCTTACTTTATTCTCATGTTCTATTTCCCTAGAATTTATAGGAATGATTCGTACACTATGCAGAAATTAGAGCAAGGCTAAAGAGTGCTAAAATGTGTAATCTTTCTATTTCCATCTTTAACTCTTATAATCGTTTTCTAGTTTTTAATTTTATTTTGAGAAATTATAATGTTCATTTTTTGTTATATTCATTGTATTATACTAGTAAGTTTCAAACAAATTCTGTTTAGATTACTTATAAAAATAATTCTTATTTGTTTTGTTTTTAAAAGCCAAATAAAATGATTCAAGTTGATATAAAAACATAAACTATGTATCTATAATTTTGTATTCCACGAAAATTATCTAAATTGCATTATTTTAAATTAAAAAATAAGCTTTATTCCAAAATATACGATATTTGAACCATTGTTAGTATTTTGGATATTTCTTTTTGTATAATACTCAAAATTAATAAATTTTTCATCCCATGAAATTATAAGAGATTTATTTACCACTATTTGGTTGAAAATATTTGGTATATCAATTCTATTGAATGAAAAAACGACTTACCATTATCAAAGTTTAGGAAATCTTCATACTTTAGCACTAGAAATAGATGAGGTATTCAATACTTCAAAACAAAATAAAAGTCCAAGAAACTCTTACTTTATTCTCATGTTCTATTTCCCTAGAATTTATAGGAATGATTTGTACGCGAGGTTCAAATTAGAGCAAGGCTAAAGAGTGCTAAATTGTGTAATTTGTTTCTTTCCCTCTTTAACTCTTATAATCGTTTTCTATTTTATAATTTTATTTTGACAAATTATATTCAAACTTTTTTGTTATATTCATTGTATTATACTAGTAAGTTTCAAAAATATTCTATTTAGATTACTTATAAAAATAATTCTTAATTTTTTTTGTTTTTAAAAGCCAAATAAAATGATTCAAGTTGATATGAAAACATAAACTATGTATCTATAATTTTGTATTTCACGAAAAATATCTAAATTGCATTATTTTAAATTAGAAAATAAGCTTTATTCCAAAATATACGATATTTGAACCATTGTTAGTATTTTTGATATATCTTTTTGTATAATACTCAAAATTAATGAATTTTTTATCCCATGAAAATATAAGAGATTTATTTACCATTATTTGCTTGAAAATATTTGGTATATCAATTTTATTGAATGAAAAAACGACTTACCATTATCAAAGTTTAGGAAATCTTCATACTTTAGCACTAGAAATAGATGAGGTATTCAATACTTCAAAACAAAATAAAAGTCCAAGAAACTCTTACTTTATTCTCATGTTCTATTTCCCTAGAATTTATAGGAATGATTCGTACACTATGCAGAAATTAGAGCAAGGCTAAAGAGTGCTAAAGAGTGTAATCTTTCTATTTCCATCTTTAACTCTTATAATCGTTTCGTAGTTTTTAATTTTATTTTGAGAAATTATAATGTTCATTTTTTGTTATATTCATTGTATTATACTAGTAAGTTTCAAACAAATTCTGTTTAGATTACTTATAAAAATAATTCTTATTTTTTTTTGTTTTTAAAAGCCAAATCAAAATGATTCAAGTTGATATGAAAACATAAACTATGTATCTATAATTTTGTATTCCACGAAAATTATCTAAATTGCATTATTTTAAATTAGAAAATAAGCTTTATTCCAAAATATACGTTATTTGAACCATTGTTAGTATTTTTGATATATCTTTTTGTATAATACTCAAAATTAATGAATTTTTCATCCCATGAAAATATAAGAGATTTATTTACCATTATTTGCTTGAAAATATTTGGTATATCAATTTTATTGAATGAAAAAACGACTTACCATTATCAAAGTTTAGGAAATCTTCATACTTTAGCACTAGAAATAGATGAGGTATTCAATACTTCAAAACACAATAAAAGTCCAAGAAACTCTTACTTTATTCTCATGTTCTATTTCCCTAGAATTTATAGGAATGATTTGTACACTATGCAGAAATTAGAGCAAGGCTAAAGAGTGTTAAAATGTGTAATCTTTCTATTTCCATCTTTAACTCTTATAATCGTTTTCTAGTTTTTAATTTTATTTTGAGAAATTATAATGTTCAAACTTTTTTGTTATATTAATTATATTATACTAGTAAGTTTCAAAAAAATTCTATTTAGATTACTTATAAAAATAATTCTTATTTTTTTTGTTTTTAAAAGCCAAATAAAATGATTCAAGTTTATATGAAAACATAAACTATGTATCTATAATTTTGTATTTCACGAAAATTATCTAAATTGCATTGTTTTAAATTAGAAAATAGGCTTTATTCCAAAATATACGATATTTGATCCATTGTTAGTATTTTTGATATATCTTTTTGTATAATACTCAAAAGTAATGAATTTTTCATCCCATGAAAATATAAGAGATTTATTTACCATTATTTGCTTGAAAATATTTGGTATATCAATTTTATTGAATGATAAAACGACTTACCATTATCAAAGTTTAGGAAATCTTCATACTTTAGCACTAGAAATAGATGAGGTATTCAATACTTCAAAACACAATAAAAGTCCAAGAAACTCTTACTTTATTCTCATGTTCTATTTCCCTAGAATTTATAGGAATGATTTGTACACTATGCAGAAATTAGAGCAAGGCTAAAGAGTGTTAAAATGTGTAATCTTTCTATTTCCACCTTTAACTCTTATAATCGTTTTCTAGTTTTTAATTTTATTTTGAGAAATTATATTCAAAGTTTTTTGTTATATTAATTATATTATACTAGTAAGTTTCAAAAAAATTCTATTTAGATTACTTATAAAAATAATTCTTATTTTTTTTGTTTTTAAAAGCCAAATAAAATGATTCAAGTTTATATGAAAACATAAACTATGTATCTATAATTTTGTATTTCACGAAAATTATCTAAATTGCATTGTTTTAAATTAGAAAATAGGCTTTATTCCAAAATATACGATATTTGATCCATTGTTAGTATTTTTGATATATCTTTTTGTATAATACTCAAAAGTAATGAATTTTTCATCCCATGAAAATATAAGAGATTTATTTACCATTATTTGCTTGAAAATATTTGGTATATCAATTTTATTGAATGATAAAACGACTTACCATTATCAAAGTTTAGGAAATCTTCATACTTTAGCACTAGAAATAGATGAGGTATTCAATACTTCAAAACACAATAAAAGTCCAAGAAACTCTTACTTTATTCTCATGTTCTATTTCCCTAGAATTTATAGGAATGATTTGTACACTATGCAAAAATTAGAGCAAGGCTAAAGAGTGTTAAAATGTGTAATCTTTCTATTTCCACCTTTAACTCTTATAATCGTTTTCTAGTTTTTAATTTTATTTTGAGAAATTATATTCAAACTTTTTTGTTATATTAATTATATTATACTAGTAAGTTTCAAAAAAAATTCTATTTAGATTACTTATAAAAATAATTCTTATTTTTTTTGTTTTTAAAAGCCAAATAAAATGATTCAAGTTTATATGAAAACATAAACTATGTATCTATAATTTTGTATTTCACGAAAATTATCTAAATTGCATTGTTTTAAATTAGAAAATAGGCTTTATTCCAAAATATACGATATTTGATCCATTGTTAGTATTTTTGATATATCTTTTTGTATAATACTCAAAAGTAATGAATTTTTCATCCCATGAAAATATAAGAGATTTATTTACCATTATTTGCTTGAAAATATTTGGTATATCAATTTTATTGAATGATAAAACGACTTACCATTATCAAAGTTTAGGAAATCTTCATACTTTAGCACTAGAAATAGATGAGGTATTCAATACTTCAAAACACAATAAAAGTCCAAGAAACTCTTACTTTATTCTCATGTTCTATTTCCCTAGAATTTATAGGAATGATTTGTACACTAAGCAGAAATTAGAGCAAGGCTAAAGAGTGTTAAAATGTGTAATCTTTCTATTTCCATCTTTAACTCTTATAATCGTTTTCTAGTTTATAATTTTATTTTGAGAAATTATATCCAACCTTTTTTGTTATATTCATTGTATTATACTAGTAAGTTTCAAAAAATTTCTATTTAGATAACTTATAAAAATAAATCTTGTTTGTTTTGATTTGAAAATCCAAATAAAATGATTCAATTTGATATGAAAACATAAACTATGTATCTATAATTTTGTATTTCACGAAAATTATCTAAATTGCATTATTTTAAATTAGAAAATAGGCTTTATTCCAAAATATACGATATTTGAACCATTGTTAGTATTTTTGATATATCTTTTTGTATAATACTCAAAAGTAATGAATTTTTCATCCCATGAAAATATAAGAGATTTATTTACCATTATTTGCTTGAAAATATTTGGTATATCAATTTTATTGAATGATAAAACGACTTACCATTATCAAAGTTTAGGAAATCTTCATACTTTAGCACTAGAAATAGATGAGGTATTCAATACTTCAAAACACAATAAAAGTCCAAGAAACTCTTACTTTATTCTCATGTTCTATGTCCCTAGAATTTATAGGAATGATTTGTACACTATTCATAAATTAGGGCAAGGCTAAAGAGTGTTAAAATGTGTAATCTTTCTATTTCCACCTTTAACTCTTATAATCGTTTTCTAGTTTTTAATTTTATTTTGAGAAATTATATTCAAACTTTTTTGTTATATTCATTGTATTATACTAGTAAGTTTCAAACAAATTCTGTTTAGATTACTTATAAAAATAATTCTTATTTTTTTTGTTTTTAAAAGCCAAATAAAATGATTCAAGTTGATATGAAAACATAAACTATGTATCTATAATTTTGTATTTCACGAAAATTATCTAAATTGCATTATTTTAAATTAGAAAATAGGCTTTATTCCAAAATATACGATATTTGAACCATTGTTAGTATTTTTGATATATCTTTTTGTATAATACTCAAAAGTAATGAATTTTTCATCCCATGAAAATATAAGAGATTTATTTACCATTATTTGCTTGAAAATATTTGGTATATCAATTTTATTGAATGATAAAACGACTTACCATTATCAAAGTTTAGGAAATCTTCATACTTTAGCACTAGAAATAGATGAGGTATTCAATACTTCAAAACACAATAAAAGTCCAAGAAACTCTTACTTTATTCTCATGTTCTATTTCCCTAGAATTTATAGGAATGATTTGTACACTATGCAGAAATTAGAGCAAGGCTAAAGAGTGTTAAAATGTGTAATCTTTCTATTTCCATCATTAACTCTTATAATCGTTTTCTAGTTTTTAATTTTATTTTGAGAAATTATATTCAAAACTTTTTTGTTATATTAATTATATTATACTAGTAAGTTTCAAAAATATTCAATTTAGATTACTTATAAAAATAATTCTTATTTTTTTTTTGTTTTAAAAAGCCAAATAAAATGATTCAAGTTTATATGAAAACATAAACTATGTATCTATAATTTTTTATTTCACGAAAATTATCTAAATTGCATTATTTTAAATTAGAAAATAGGCTTTATTCCAAAATATACGATATTTGATCCATTGTTAGTATTTTTGATATATCTTTTTGTATAATACTCAAAAGTAATGAATTTTTCATCCCATGAAAATATAAGAGATTTATTTACCATTATTTGCTTGAAAATATTTGGTATATCAATTTTATTGAATGATAAAACGACTTACCATTATCAAAGTTTAGGAAATCTTCATACTTTAGCACTAGAAATAGATGAGGTATTCAATACTTCAAAACACAATAAAAGTCCAAGAAACTCTTACTTTATTCTCATGTTCTATTTCCCTAGAATTTATAGGAATGATTTGTACACTATGCCGAAATTAGAGCAAGGCTAAAGAGTGCTAAAATGTGTAATCTTTCTATTTCCATCTTTAACTCTTATAATCGTTTTCTAGTTTTTAATTTTATTTTGAGAAATTATATTCAAACTTTTTGTTATATTCATTGTATTATACTAGTAAGTTTCAAACAAATTCTATTTAGATTACTTATAAAAATAATTCTTATTTGTTTTGTTTTTAAAAGCCAAATAAAATGATTCAAGTTGATATGAAAACATATACTATGTATCTATAATTTTGTATTTCACGAAAATTATCTAAATTGCATTATTTTAAATTAGAAAATAAGCTTTATTCCAAAATATACGTTATTTGAACCATTGTTAGTATTTTTGATATATCTTTTTGTATAATACTCAAAATTAATGAATTTTTTATCCCATGAAAATATAAGAGATTTATTTACCATTATTTGCTTGAAAATATTTGGTATATCAATTTTATTGAATGATAAAACGACTTACCATTATCAAAGTTTAGGAAATCTTCATACTTTAGCACTAGAAATAGATGAGGTATTCAATACTTCAAAACACAATAAAAGTCCAAGAAACTCTTACTTTATTCTCATGTTCTATTTCCCTTGAATTTATAGGAATGATTTGTACACTATGCAGAAATTAGAGCAAGGCTAAAGGGTGCTAAAATGTGTAATCTTTCTATTTCCATCTTCAACTCTTATAATCGTTTTCTAGTTTTTAAATTTATTTTGAGAAATGACAATGTTCAATTTTTTGTTATATTCATTGTATTATACTAGTAAGTTTCAAACAAATTCTGTTTAGATTACTTATAAAAATAATTCTTATTTGTTTTGTTTTTAAAAGCCAAATAAAATGATTCAAGTTGATATGAAAACATATACTATGTATCTATAATTTTGTATTTCACGAAAATTATCTAAATTGCATTATTTTAAATTAGAAAATAAGCTTTATTCCAAAATATACGTTATTTGAACCATTGTTAGTATTTTTGATATATCTTTTTGTATAATACTCAAAATTAATGAATTTTTCATCCCATGAAAATATAAGAGATTTATTTACCATTATTTGCTTGAAAATATTTGGTATATCAATTTTATTGAATGATAAAACGACTTACCATTATCAAAGTTTAGGAAATCTTCATACTTTAGCACTAGAAATAGATGAGGTATTCAATACTTCAAAACACAATAAAAGTCCAAGAAACTCTTACTTTATTCTCATGTTCTATTTCCCTAGAATTTATAGGAATGATTTGTACACTATGCAGAAATTAGAGCAAGGCTAAAGAGTGCTAAAATGTGTAATCTTTCTATTTCCATCTTTAACTCTTATAATCGTTTTCTAGTTTTTAATTTTATTTTGAGAAATTATATTCAAACTCTTTTGTTATATTAATTATATTATACTAGCAAGTTTCAAAAAAAATTCTATTTAGATTACTTATAAAAATAATTCTTATTTTTTTTGTTTTTAAAAGCCAAATAAAATTATTCAAGTTTATATGAAAACATAAACTATGTATCTATAATTTTGTATTTCACGAAAATTATCTAAATTGCATTGTTTTAAATTAGAAAATAGGCTTTATTCCAAAATATACGATATTTGATCCATTGTTAGTATTTTTGATATATCTTTTTGTATAATACTCAAAAGTAATGAATTTTTCATCCCATGAAAATATAAGAGATTTATTTACCATTATTTGCTTGAAAATATTTGGTATATCAATTTTATTGAATGAAAAAACGACTTACCATTATCAAAGTTTAGGAAATCTTCATACTTTAGCACTAGAAATAGATGAGGTATTCAATACTTCAAAACACAATAAAAGTCCAAGAAACTCTTACTTTATTCTCATGTTCTATTTCCCTAGAATTTATAGGAATGATTTGTACACTATGCAGAAATTAGAGCAAGGCTAAAGAGTGCTAAAATGTGTAATCTTTCTATTTCCATCTTTAACTCTTATAATCGTTTTCTAGTTTTTAATTTTATTTTGAGAAATTATAATGTTCATTTTTTGTTATATTCATTGTATTATACTAGTAAGTTTCAAACAAATTCTGTTTAGATTACTTATAAAAATAATTCTTATTTGTTTTGTTTTTAAAAGCCAAATAAAATGATTCAAGTTGATATGAAAACATATACTATGTATCTATAATTTTGTATTCCACGAAAATTATCTAAATTGCATTATTTTAAATTAGAAAATAAGCTTTATTCCAAAATATACGTTATTTGAACCATTGTTAGTATTTTTGATATATCTTTTTGTATAATACTCAAAATTAATGAATTTTTTATCCCATGAAAATATAAGAGATTTATTTACCATTATTTGCTTGAAAATATTTGGTATATCAATTTTATTGAATGAAAAAACGACTTACCATTATCAAAGTTTAGGAAATCTTCATACTTTAGCACTAGAAATAGATGAGGTATTCAATACTTCAAAACACAATAAAAGTCCAAGAAACTCTTACTTTATTCTCATGTTCTATTTCCCTAGAATTTATAGGAATGATTCGTACACTATGCCAAAATTAGAGCAAGGCTAAAGAGTGCTAAAATGTGTAATCTTTCTATTTCCATCTTTAACTCTTATAATCGTTTTCTAGTTTTTAATTTTATTTTGAGAAATTATAATGTTCATTTTTTGTTATATTAATTATATTATACTAGTAAGTTTCAAAAAAATTCTATTTAGATTACTTATAAAAATAATTCTTATTTTTTTTGTTTTTAAAAGCCAAATAAAATGATTCAAGTTTATATGAAAACATAAACTATGTATCTATAATTTTGTATTTCACGAAAATTATCTAAATTGCATTGTTTTAAATTAGAAAATAGGCTTTATTCCAAAATATACGATATTTGATCCATTGTTAGTATTTTTGATATATCTTTTTGTATAATACTCAAAAGTAATGAATTTTTCATCCCATGAAAATATAAGAGATTTATTTACCATTATTTGCTTGAAAATATTTGGTATATCAATTTTATTGAATGATAAAACGACTTACCATTATCAAAGTTTAGGAAATCTTCATACTTTAGCACTAGAAATAGATGAGGTATTCAATACTTCAAAACACAATAAAAGTCCAAGAAACTCTTACTTTATTCTCATGTTCTATTTCCCTAGAATTTATAGGAATGATTTGTACACTATGCAGAAATTAGAGCAAGGCTAAAGAGTGCTAAAATGTGCAATCTTTCTATTTCCATCCTTAACTCTTATAATCGTTTTCTAGTTTTTAATTTTATTTTGAGAAATTATATTCAAAGGTTTTTGTTATATTAATTATATTATACTAGTAAGTTTCAAAAAAATTATATTTAGATTACTTATAAAAATAATTCTTATTTGTAATGATTTCAAAATCCAAATAAAATGATTCAAGTTGATATGAAAACATAAACTATGTATCTATAATTTTGTATTTCACGAAAATTATCTAAATTGCATTATTTTAAATTAGAAAATAAGCTTTATTCCAAAATATACGTTATTTGAACCATTGTTAGTATTTTTGATATATCTTTTTGTATAATACTCAAAATTAATGAATTTTTTATCCCATGAAAATATAAGAGATTTATTTACCATTATTTGCTTGAAAATATTTGGTATATCAATTTTATTGAATGAAAAAACGACTTACCATTATCAAAGTTTAGGAAATCTTCATACTTTAGCACTAGAAATAGATGAGGTATTCAATACTTCAAAACACAATAAAAGTCCAAGAAACTCTTACTTTATTCTCATGTTCTATTTCCCTAGAATTTATAGGAATGATTCGTACACTATGCAGAAATTAGAGCAAGGCTAAAGAGTGCTAAAATGTGTAATCTTTCTATTTCCATCTTTAACTCTTATAATCGTTTTCTAGTTTTTAATTTTATTTTGAGAAATTATAATGTTCATTTTTTGTTATATTCATTGTATTATACTAGTAAGTTTCAAACAAATTCTGTTTAGATTACTTATAAAAATAATTCTTATTTTTTTTTTGTTTTTAAAAGCCAAATCAAAATGATTCAAGTTGATATGAAAACATAAACTATGTATCTATAAATTTGTATTCCACGAAAATTATCTAAATTGCATTATTTTAAATTAGAAAATAAGCTTTATTCCAAAATATACGATATTTGAACCATTGTTAGTATTTTTGATATATCTTTTTGTATAATACTCAAAAGTAATGAATTTTTCATCCCATGAAAATATAAGAGATTTATTTACCATTATTTGCTTGAAAATATTTGGTATATCAATTTTATTGAATGATAAAACGACTTACCATTATCAAAGTTTAGGAAATCTTCATACTTTAGCACTAGAAATAGATGAGGTATTCAATACTTCAAAACACAATAAAAGTCCAAGAAACTCTTACTTTATTCTCATGTTCTATTTCCCTAGAATTTATAGGAATGATTTGTACACTATGCAGAAATTAGAGCAAGGCTAAAGGGTGCTAAAATGTGTAATCTTTCTATTTCCATCTTCAACTCTTATAATCGTTTTCTAGTTTTTAAATTTATTTTGAGAAATTATAATGTTCATTTTTTTTATATTCATTGTATTATACTAGTCATTTTCAAAAAAATTTTGTTTAGATTACTTATAAAAATAATTCTTATTTGTTTTGTTTTTAAAAGCCAAATAAAATGATTCAAGTTGATATGAAAACATAAACTATGTATCTATAATTTTGTATTTCACGAAAATTATCTAAATTGCATTATTTTAAATTAGAAAATAAGCTTTATTCCAAAATATACGATATTTGAACCATTGTTAGTATTTTTGATATATCTTTTTGTATAATACTCAAAATTAATGAATTTTTCATCCCATGAAAATATAAGAGATTTATTTACCATTATTTGCTTGAAAATATTTGGTATATCAATTTTATTGAATGAAAAAACGACTTACCATTATCAAAGTTTAGGAAATCTTCATACTTTAGCACTAGAAATAGATGAGGTATTCAATACTTCAAAACAAAATAAAAGTCCAAGAAACTCTTACTTTATTCTCATGTTCTATTTCCCTAGAATTTATAGGAATGATTTGTACACTATGCAGAAATTAGAGCAAGGCTAAAGAGTGCTAAAGAGTGTAATCTTTCTATTTCCATCTTTAACTCTTATAATCGTTTTCTAGTTTTTAATTTTATTTTGAGAAATTATAATGTTCATTTTTTGTTATATTCATTGTATTATACTAGTAAGTTTCAAACAAATTCTGTTTAGATTACTTATAAAAATAATTCTTATTTGTTTTGTTTTTAAAAGCCAAATAAAATGATTCAAGTTGATATGAAAACATAAACTATGTATCTATAATTTTGTATTCCACGAAAATTATCTAAATTGCATTATTTTAAATTAGAAAATAAGCTTTATTCCAAAATATACGATATTTGAACCATTGTTAGTATTTTTGATATATCTTTTTGTATAATACTCAAAATTAATGAATTTTTTATCCCATGAAAATATAAGAGATTTATTTACCATTATTTGCTTGAAAATATTTGGTATATCAATTTTATTGAATGAAAAAACGACTTACCATTATCAAAGTTTAGGAAATCTTCATACTTTAGCACTAGAAATAGATGAGGTATTCAATACTTCAAAACACAATAAAAGTCCAAGAAACTCTTACTTTATTCTCATGTTCTATTTCCCTAGAATTTATAGGAATGATTTGTACACTATGCAGAAATTAGAGCAAGGCTAAAGAGTGTTAAAATGTGTAATCTTTCTATTTCCACCTTTAACTCTTATAATCGTTTTCTAGTTTTTAATTTTATTTTGAGAAATTATATTCAAAGTTTTTTGTTATATTAATTATATTATACTAGTAAGTTTCAAAAAAATTCTATTTAGATTACTTATAAAAATAATTCTTATTTTTTTTTGTTTTTAAAAGCCAAATAAAATGATTCAAGTTTATATGAAAACATAAACTATGTATCTATAATTTTGTATTTCACGAAAATTATCTAAATTGCATTGTTTAAAATTAGAAAATAGGCTTTATTCCAAAATATACGATATTTGATCCATTGTTAGTATTTTTGATATATCTTTTTGTATAATACTCAAAAGTAATGAATTTTTCATCCCATGAAAATATAAGAGATTTATTTACCATTATTTGCTTGAAAATATTTGGTATATCAATTTTATTGAATGATAAAACGACTTACCATTATCAAAGTTTAGGAAATCTTCATACTTTAGCACTAGAAATAGATGAGGTATTCAATACTTCAAAACACAATAAAAGTCCAAGAAACTCTTACTTTATTCTCATGTTCTATTTCCCTAGAATTTATAGGAATGATTTGTACACTATGCAGAAATTAGAGCAAGGCTAAAGAGTGTTAAAATGTGTAATCTTTCTATTTCCATCTTTAACTCTTATAATCGTTTTCTAGTTTTTAATTTTATTTTGAGAAATTATATTCAAACTTTTTTGTTATATTAATTATATTATACTAGTAAGTTTCAAAAAAATTCTATTTAGATTACTTATAAAAATAATTCTTATTTTTTTTGTTTTTAAAAGCCAAATAAAATGATTCAAGTTTATATGAAAACATAAACTATGTATCTATAATTTTGTATTTCACGAAAATTATCTAAATTGCATTGTTTTAAATTAGAAAATAGGCTTTATTCCAAAATATACGATATTTGATCCATTGTTAGTATTTTTGATATATCTTTTTGTATAATACTCAAAAGTAATGAATTTTTCATCCCATGAAAATATAAGAGATTTATTTACCATTATTTGCTTGAAAATATTTGGTATATCAATTTTATTGAATGATAAAACGACTTACCATTATCAAAGTTTAGGAAATCTTCATACTTTAGCACTAGAAATAGATGAGGTATTCAATACTTCAAAACACAATAAAAGTCCAAGAAACTCTTACTTTATTCTCATGTTCTATTTCCCTAGAATTTATAGGAATGATTTGTACACTATGCAGAAATTAGAGCAAGGCTAAAGAGTGCTAAAATGTGTAATCTTTCTATTTCCATCTTTAACTCTTATAATCGTTTTCTAGTTTTTAATTTTATTTTGAGAAATTATAATGTTCATTTTTTGTTATATTCATTGTATTATACTAGTAAGTTTCAAAAAAATTCTGTTTAGATTACTTATAAAAATAATTCTTATTTGTTTTGTTTTTAAAAGCCAAATAAAATGATTCAAGTTGATATGAAAACATATACTATGTATCTATAATTTTGTATTTCACGAAAATTATCTAAATTGCATTATTTTAAATTAGAAAATAAGCTTTATTCCAAAATATACGTTATTTGAACCATTGTTAGTATTTTTGATATATCTTTTTGTATAATACTCAAAATTAATGAATTTTTTATCCCATGAAAATATAAGAGATTTATTTACCATTATTTGCTTGAAAATATTTGGTATATCAATTTTATTGAATGAAAAAACGACTTACCATTATCAAAGTTTAGGAAATCTTCATACTTTAGCACTAGAAATAGATGAGGTATTCAATACTTCAAAACACAATAAAAGTCCAAGAAACTCTTACTTTATTCTCATGTTCTATTTCCCTAGAATTTATAGGAATGATTCGTACACTATGCAGAAATTAGAGCAAGGCTAAAGAGTGCTAAAATGTGTAATCTTTCTATTTCCATCTTTAACTCTTATAATCGTTTTCTAGTTTTTAAATTTATTTTGAGAAATTATAATGTTCATTTTTTGTTATATTCATTGTATTATACTAGTAAGTTTCAAACAAATTTTGTTTAGATTACTTATAAAAATAATTCTTATTTGTTTTGTTTTTAAAAGCCAAATAAAATGATTCAAGTTGATATGAAAACATATACTATGTATCTATAATTTTGTATTTCACGAAAATTATCTAAATTGCATTATTTTAAATTAGAAAATAAGCTTTATTCCAAAATATACGTTATTTGAACCATTGTTAGTATTTTTGATATATCTTTTTGTATAATACTCAAAATTAATGAATTTTTTATCCCATGAAAATATAAGAGATTTATTTACCATTATTTGCTTGAAAATATTTGGTATATCAATTTTATTGAATGATAAAACGACTTACCATTATCAAAGTTTAGGAAATCTTCATACTTTAGCACTAGAAATAGATGAGGTATTCAATACTTCAAAACACAATAAAAGTCCAAGAAACTCTTACTTTATTCTCATGTTCTATTTCCCTAGAATTTATAGGAATGATTTGTACACTATGCAGAAATTAGAGCAAGGCTAGAGAGAGCTAAAATCTGTTATTTTTGTATTTCCGTCTTTAACTGTTATAATCGTTTTCTAGTTTATAATTTTATTTTGACAAATTATATTCTACTTTTTTTGTTATATTCATTTTATTATATTAGTAAGTTTCAAAAAATTTCTATTTAGATAACTTATAAAAATAAATCTTCTTTTTTATAATTTGAAAACCAAATAAAATGATTCAAGTTGAGATGAAAAGATAAACTATGTATCTATGATTTTTTATTTCACGAAGAATATCCAAATTGTATTATTTTAAACCACAAAATAAGCTTTATTCCAAAATATACGATATTTGAACCTCTATTAGTATTTTTGATATCTCTTTTTGTATAACACTCTGAAGTACACAATTTTTCATCTTATGAAAATGTAAGAGATTTATTTACAATTATTTGGTTGAAAATATTTGTTATTACAATTCTCTTCAAGGAGAAAACTGCTTACCATTATCATAGTTTTGCAAATCTTCATACTCTAGCACTTGGAATAGATGAGGTATTCAATGCTTTAAAACACAATAAAGTAGCAAGAATCTCTTACTTTATTCTCATTTCATTTTTTCCTAGAATTTATTGGAATGATTTGTAAATTAGGCGGAAATTAGAGCAAGCCTAGAGAGAGCTTAAATGAGTAATATTTTTCTATCTCCATCTTTAACTACTATAAGTGTTTTCTATTTTAAAATTTTATTTTTATAAATTATATTGTACATTTTTTGTTATATTCATTATATTATGTTAGTCAGTTTCAAAACAATTCTATTTAGATAACATATAAATATAAATCTTGTTTGGTTTTAATTGAAAATCCAAATAAAATGATTAAAGTTGATATGAAAAGAAAAAATATGTATCTATAATTTTGAATTTCTCGAAGAATATCTAAATTGTACTATTTTAAACAAGAAAATAAGTTTTATTCCGAAATATACGATATTTGTACCTCTGTTAGTATTTTTTATATATCTTTTTCTATAACACTCCAAATGACACAATTTTTCATCTTATAAAAATATACGAGATTAGTTTACAATTATTTTGTCGAAAATATTTCTTATATCAATTCTATTCAAGGAGAAAACAGCTTACCATTATCATAGTTTTGCAAATCTTCATACTCTAGCACTTGGAATAGATGAGGTATTCAATGCTTTAAAACACAATAAAGTAGCAAGAATCTCTTACTTTATTCTCATTTCATTTTTTCCTAGAATTTATTGGAATGATTTGTAAATTAGGCGGAAATTAGAGCAAGCCTAGAGAGAGCTTAAATGAGTAATATTTTTCTATCTCCATATTTAACTCCTATAAGTGTTTTCTATTTTAAAATTTTATTTTTATAAATTATAAAGTACATTTTTTGTTATATTCATTATGTTATGTTAGTAAGTCACAAAAAAATTCTATTTAGATAACTTATAAAAATATATCTTGCTTTGTTTTAATGGAAAATATAGATAAATTTATTAATGTTGATATGAAAAGATAAAATATGTATCTATAATTTTGTATTTCACGAAGAATATCTAAATTTTACTTTTTTAAACAAGAAAATAAGTTTTATACCGAAATATAAGATATTTGTACCTCTGTTAGTATTTTTTATATATCTTTTTCTATATCACTCCAAATTACACAATTTTTCATCTTATAAAAATATACGAGATTAGTTTACAATTATTTTGTCGAAAATATTTCTTATATCAATTCTATTCAAGGAGAAAACAGCTTCCATTATCATAGTTTTGCAAATCTTCATACTCTAGCACTTGGAATAGATGAGGTATTCAATGCTTAAAAACACAATAAAGTAGCAAGAATCTCTTACTTTATTCTCATTTCATTTTTTCCTAGAATTTATTGGAATGATTTGTAAATTTGGCGGAAATTAGAGCAAGCCTAGAGAGAGATTAAATGAGTAATATTTTTCTATCTCCATATTTAACTCCTATAAGTGTTTTCTATTTTAAAATTTTATTTTTATAAATTATATTGTACATTTTTTGTTATATTCATTATATTATGTTATTCAGTTCTAAAAAAATTCTATTTAAATAACTTATAAAAATATATCTTGCTTGGTTTTAATTGAAAATATAAATAAATTTATTAATGTTGATATGAAAAGATAAAAAATGTATCTATAATTTTGTATTTCACCAAGAATATCTAAATTGTACAATTTTAAACAAGAAAAATAGTTTTATTCCGAAATATTTGATATTTTTACCTCTATTAGTATTTTTTATATATCTTTTTGTATAACACTCCAAATTACACAATTTTTCATATTATAAAAATATAGGAGATTAGTTTACAATTATTTTGACGAAAATATTTCTTATATAAAATCTATTCATGGAGAAAACAACTTACCATTATCATAGTTTTGCAAATCTTCATACTCTTGCACTTGGAATAGATGAGGTATTCAATGCTTTAAAACACAATAAAGTAGCAAGAATCTCTTACTTTATTCTCATTTCATTTTTTCCTAGAATTTATATGAATGATTTGTAAATTAGGCGGAAATTAGAGCAAGCCTAGAGAGACCTTAAATGAGTAATATTTTTCTATCTCCATCTTTAACTCCTATAAGTGTTTTCTATTTTAAAATTTTATTTTTATAAATTATATTGTACATTTTTTGTTATATTCATTATATTATGTTATTCAGTTCTAAAACAATTCTATTTAAATAACTTATAAAAATATATCTTGCTTGGTTTTAATTGAAAATATAAATAAATTTATTAATGTTGATATGAAAAGATAAAAAATGTATCTATAATTTTGTATTTCACCAAGAATATCTAAATTGTACTATTTTAAACAAGAAAATAAGTTTTATTCCGAAATATAAGATATTTGTACCACTGTTAGTATTTTTTATATTATTTTTTTCTATAACACTCCAAATTACATAATTTTTCATCTTATAAAAATATACCAGATTAGTTTACAATTATTTTGACGAAAATATTTCTAATATGAAATCTATTCATGGAGAAAACAACATACCATTATCATAGTTTTGCAAATCTTCATACTCTAGCACTTTGAATAGACGAGGTATTCAATGCTTTAAAACAAAATAAAGTAGCAAGAATCTCTTACTTTATTCTCATTTCATTTTTTCCTAGAATTTATTGGAATGATTTGTAAATTTTGCGGAAATTAGAGCAAGCCTAGAGAGAGTTTAAATGAGTAATATTTTTCTATCTCCATATTTAACTCCTATAAGTGTTTTCTATTTTAAAATTTTATTTTTATAAATTATATTGTACATTTTTTGTTATATTCATTATATTATGTTATTCAGTTCAAAACATATTCTATTTAAATAACTTATAAAAATATATCTTGCTTGGTTTTAATTGAAAATATAAATAAATTTATTAAATTGATATGAAAAGATAAAATATGTATCTATAATTTTGTATTTCACGAAGAATATCTAAATTGTACTTTTTTAAACAAGAAAATAAGTTTTATTCCGAAATATAAGATATTTGTACCTCTATTAGTATTTTTTATATATCTTTTTCTATAACACTCCAAATTACACAATTTTTCATCTTATAAAAATATACGAGATTAGTTTACAATTATTTTGTCGAAAATATTTCTTATATCAATTCTATTCAAGGAGAAAACAGCTTACCATTATCATAGTTTTGCAAATCTTCATACTCTAGCACTTGGAATAGATGAGGTATTCAATGCTTTAAAACACAATAAAGTAGCAAGAATCTCTTACTTTATTCTCATTTCATTTTTTCCTAGAATTTATTGGAATGATTTGTAAATTAGGCGGAAATTAGAGCAAGCCTAGAGAGAGCTTAAATGAGTAATATTTTTCTATCACCATATTTAACTCCTATAAGTGTTTTCTATTTTAAAATTTTATTTTTATAAATTATATTGTACATTTTTTGTTATATTCATTATATTATGTTAGTGAGTTCAAAAATTATTCTATTTAAACAACTTATAAAAATATATTTTGCTTGGTTTTAATTGAAAATATAAATAAATTAATTAATGTTGATATGAAAAGATAAAATATGTATCTATAATTTTGTATTTCACCAAGAATATCTAAATTGTACTTTTTTAAACAAGAAAATAAGTTTTATTCCGAAATATAAGATATTTGTACCTCTATTAGTATTTTTTATATATCTTTTTGTATAACACTCCAAATTACACAATTTTTCATCTTATAAAAATATACGAGATTAGTTTACAATTATTTTGACGAAAATATTTCTTATATGAATTCTATTCATGGAGAAAACAACATACCATTATCATAGTTTTGCAAATCTTCATACTCTAGCACTTTGAATAGATGAGGTATTCAATGCTTTAAAACACAATAAAGTAGCAAGAATCTCTTACTTTATTCTCATTTCATTTTTTCCTAGAATTTATTGGAATGATTTGTAAATTAGGCGGAAATTAGAGCAAGCCTAGAGAGAGCTTAAATGAGTAATATTTTTCTATCTCCATCTTTAACTCCTATAAGTGTTTTCTATTTTAAAATTTTATTTTTATAAATTATATTGTACATTTTTTGTTATATTCATTATATTATGTTATTCAGTTCTAAAAAAATTCTATTTAAATAACTTATAAAAATATATCTTGCTTGGTTTTAATTGAAAATATAAATAAATTTATTAATGTTGATATGAAAAGATAAAAAATGTATCTATAATTTTGTATTTCACCAAGAATATCTAAATTGTACTTTTTTAAACAAGAAAATATGTTTTAATCCGAAATATAAGATATTTGTACCTCTATTAGTATTTTTTATATATCGTTTTGTATAACACTCCAAATTACACAATTTTTCATCTTATAAAAATATACGAGATTAGTTTACAATTATTTTGACGAAAATATTTCTTATATGAATTCTATTCATGGAGAAAACAACATACCATTATCATAGTTTTGCAAATCTTCATACTCTAGCACTTTGAATAGATGAGGTATTCAATGCTTTAAAACACAATAAAGTAGCAAGAATCTCTTACTTTATTCTCATTTCATTTTTTCCTAGAATTTATTGGAATGATTTGTAAATTTGGCGGAAATTAGAGCAAGCCTAGAGAGAGCTTAAATGAGTAATATTTTTCTATCTCCATATTTAACTCCTATAAGTGTTTTCTATTTTAAAATTTTATTTTTATAAATTATATTGTACATTTTTTGTTATATTCATTATATTATGTTATTCAGTTCAAAACATATTCTATTTAAATAACTTATAAAAATATATCTTGCTTGGTTTTAATTGAAAATATAAATAAATTTATTAAATTGATTTGAAAAGATAAAATATGTATCTATAATTTTGTATTTCACGAAGAATATCTAAATTGTACTATTTTAAACAAGAAAATAAGTTTTATTCCGAAATATAAGATATTTGTACCTCTATTAGTATTTTTTATATATCTTTTTGTATAACACTCCAAATTACACAATTTTTCATCTTATAAAAATATACGAGATTAGTTTACAATTATTTTGACGAAAATATTTCTTATATGAATTCTATTCATGGAGAAAACAACATACCATTATCATAGTTTTGCAAATCTTCATACTCTAGCACTTTGAATAGATGAGGTATTCAATGCTTTAAAACACAATAAAGTAGCAAGAATCTCTTACTTTATTCTCATTTCATTTTTTCCTAGAATTTATTGGAATGATTTGTAAATTTGGCGGAAATTAGAGCAAGCCTAGAGAGAGCTTAAATGAGTAATATTTTTCTATCTCCATATTTAACTCCTATAAGTGTTTTCTATTTTAAAATTTTATTTTTATAAATTATATGGTACATTTTTTGTTATATTCATTATATTATGTTATTCAGTTCAAAACATATTCTATTTAAATAACTTATAAAAATACATCTTGCTTGGTTTTAATTGAAAATATAAATAAATTTATTAAATTGATTTGAAAAGATAAAATATGTATCTATAATTTTGTATTTCACCAAGAATATCTAAATTGTACTATTTTAAACAAGAAAATAAGTTTTATTCCGAAATATAAGATATTTGTACCTCTATTAGTATTTTTTATATATCTTTTTGTATAACACTCCAAATTACACAATTTTTCATCTTATAAAAATATACGAGATTAGTTTACAATTATTTTGTCGAAAATATTTCTTATATCAATTCTATTCAAGGAGAAAACAGCTTACCATTATCATAGTTTTGCAAATCTTCATACTCTAGCACTTGGAATAGATGAGGTATTCAATGCTTTAAAACACAATAAAGTAGCAAGAATCTCTTACTTTATTCTCATTTCATTTTTTCCTAGAATTTATTGGAATGATTTGTAAATTAGGCGGAAATTAGAGCAAGCCTAGAGAGAGCTTAAATGAGTAATATTTTTCTATCTCCATATTTAACTCCTATAAGTGTTTTCTATTTTAAAATTTTATTTTTATAAATTATATTGTACATTTTTTGTTATATTCATTATATTATGTTATTCAGTTCTAAAAAAATTCTATTTAAATAACTTATAAAAATATATCTTGCTTGGTTTTAATTGAAAATATAAATAAATTTATTAATGTTGATATGAAAAGATAAAAAATGTATCTATAATTTTGTATTTCACCAAGAATATCTAAATTGTACTATTTTAAACAAGAAAATAAGTTTTATTCCGAAATATAAGATATTTGTACCACTGTTAGTATTTTTTATATATCTTTTTCTATAACACTCCAAATGACACAATTTTTCATCTTATAAAAATATACGAGATTAGTTTACAATTATTTTGTCGAAAATATTTCTTATATGAATTCTATTCATGGAGAAAACAACATACCATTATCATAGTTTTGCAAATCTTCATACTCTAGCACTTTGAATAGATGAGGTATTCAATGCTTTAAAACACAATAAAGTAGCAAGAATCTCTTACTTTATTCTCATTTCATTTTTTCCTAGAATTTATTGGAATGATTTGTAAATTTGGCGGAAATTAGAGCAAGCCTAGAGAGAGCTTAAATGAGTAATATTTTTCTATCTCCATATTTAACTCCTATAAGTGTTTTCTATTTTAAAATTTTATTTTTATAAATTATATTGTACATTTTTTGTTATATTCATTATATTATGTTATTCAGTTCAAAACATATTCTATTTAAATAACTTATAAAAATATATCTTGCTTGGTTTTAATTGAAAATATAAATAAATTTATTAATGTTGATATGAAAAGATAAAAAATGTATCTATAATTTTGTATTTCACCAAGAATATCTAAATTGTACTATTTTAAACAAGAAAATATGTTTTAATCCGAAATATAAGATATTTGTACCTCTATTAGTATTTTTTATATATCGTTTTGTATAACACTCCAAATTACACAATTTTTCATCTTATAAAAATATACGAGATTAGTTTACAATTATTTTGACGAAAATATTTCTTATATGAATTCTATTCATGGAGAAAACAACATACCATTATCATAGTTTTGCAAATCTTCATACTCTAGCACTTTGAATAGATGAGGTATTCAATGCTTTAAAACACAATAAAGTAGCAAGAATCTCTTACTTTATTCTCATTTCATTTTTTCCTAGAATTTATTGGAATGATTTGTAAATTTGGCGGAAATTAGAGCAAGCCTAGAGAGAGCTTAAATGAGTAATATTTTTCTATCTCCATATTTAACTCCTATAAGTGTTTTCTATTTTAAAATTTTATTTTTATAAATTATATTGTACATTTTTTGTTATATTCATTATATTATGTTATTCAGTTCTAAAAAAATTCTATTTAAATAACTTATAAAAATATATCTTGCTTGGTTTTAATTGAAAATATAAATAAATTTATTAATGTTGATATGAAAAGATAAAATATGTATCTATAATTTTGTATTTCACCAAGAATATCTAAATTGTACTTTTTTAAACAAGAAAATAAGTTTTATTCCGAAATATAAGATATTTGTACCTCTATTAGTATTTTTTATATATCTTTTTGTATAACACTCCAAATTACACAATTTTTCATCTTATAAAAATATACGAGATTAGTTTACAATTATTTTGACGAAAATATTTCTTATATGAATTCTATTCATGGAGAAAACAACATACCATTATCATAGTTTTGCAAATCTTCATACTCTAGCACTTTGAATAGATGAGGTATTCAATGCTTTAAAACACAATAAAGTAGCAAGAATCTCTTACTTTATTCTAATTTCATTTTTTCCTAGAATTTATTGGAATGATTTGTAAATTTGGCGGAAATTAGAGCAAGCCTAGAGAGAGCCTAAATGAGTAATATTTTTCTATCTCCATATTTAACTCCTATAAGTGTTTTCTATTTTAAAATTTTATTTTTATAAATTATATTGTACATTTTATGTTATATTCATTATATTATGTTATTCATTTCTAAACATATTCTATTTAAATAACTTATAAAAATATATCTTGCTCGGTTTTAATTGAAAATATAAATAAATTTATTAAATTGATTTGAAAGGATCAAATATGTATCTATAATTTTGTATTTCACGAAGAATATCTAAATTGTACTTTTTTAAACAAGGAAATATGTTTTATTCCGAAATATAAGATATTTGTACCTCTATTAGTATTTTTTATATATCTTTTTGTATAACGCTCCAAATTACAAAATTTTTCATCTTATAAAAATATACGAGATTAGTTTACAATTATTTTGACGAAAATATTTCTTATATGAATTCTATTCATGGAGAAAACAACATACCATTATCATAGTTTTGCAAATCTTCATACTCTAGCACTTTGAATAGATGAGGTATTCAATGCTTTAAAACACAATAAAGTAGCAAGAATCTCTTACTTTATTCTCATTTCATTTTTTCCTAGAATTTATTGGAATGATTTGTAAATTTGGCGGAAATTAGAGCAAGCCTAGAGAGAGCTTAAATGAGTAATATTTTTCTATCTCCATATTTAACTCCTATAAGTGTTTTCTATTTTAAAATTTTATTTTTATAAATTATATTGTACATTTTTTGTTATATTCATTATATTATGTTATTCAGTTCTAAAAAAATTCTATTTAAATAACTTATAAAAATATATCTTGCTTGGTTTTAATTGAAAATATAAATAAATTTATTAATGTTGATATGAAAAGATAAAATATGTATCTATAATTTTGTATTTCACCAAGAATATCTAAATTGTACTTTTTTAAACAAGAAAATAAGTTTTATTCCGAAATATAAGATATTTGTACCTCTATTAGTATTTTTTATATATCTTTTTGTATAACACTCCAAATTACACAATTTTTCATCTTATAAAAATATACGAGATTAGTTTACAATTATTTTGACGAAAATATTTCTTATATGAATTCTATTCATGGAGAAAACAACATACCATTATCATAGTTTTGCAAATCTTCATACTCTAGCACTTTGAATAGATGAGGTATTCAATGCTTTAAAACACAATAAAGTAGCAAGAATCTCTTAATTTATTCTCATTTCATTTTTACCTAAAATTTATATGAATGATTTGTAAATTAGGCGGAAATTAGAGCAAGCCTAGAGAGACCTTAAATGAGTAATATTTTTCTATCTCCATCTTTAACTCCTATAAGTGTTTTCTATTTTAAAATTTTATTTTTATAAATTATATTGTACATTTTTTGTTATATTCATTATATTATGTTATTCAGTTCTAAAAAAATTCTATTTAAATAACTTATAAAAATATATCTTGCTTGGTTTTAATTGAAAATATAAATAAATTTATTAATGTTGATATGAAAAGATAAAAAATGTATCTATAATTTTGTATTTCACCAAGAATATCTAAATTGTACTTTTTTAAACAAGAAAATATGTTTTAATCCGAAATATAAGATATTTGTACCTCTATTAGTATTTTTTATATATCGTTTTGTATAACACTCCAAATTACACAATTTTTCATCTTATAAAAATATACGAGATTAGTTTACAATTATTTTGACGAAAATATTTCTTATATGAATTCTATTCATGGAGAAAACAACATACCATTATCATAGTTTTGCAAATCTTCATACTCTAGCACTTTGAATAGATGAGGTATTCAATGCTTTAAAACACAATAAAGTAGCAAGAATCTCTTACTTTATTCTAATTTCATTTTTTCCTAGAATTTATTGGAATGATTTGTAAATTTGGCGGAAATTAGAGCAAGCCTAGAGAGAGCTTAAATGAGTAATATTTTTCTATCTCCATATTTAACTCCTATAAGTGTTTTCTATTTTAAAATTTTATTTTTATAAATTATATTGTACATTTTTTGTTATATTCATTATATTATGTTATTCAGTTCAAAACATATTCTATTTAAATAACTTATAAAAATATATCTTGCTTGGTTTTAATTGAAAATATAAATAAATTTATTAAATTGATTTGAAAAGATAAAATATGTATCTATAATTTTGTATTTCACGAAGAATATCTAAATTGTACTTTTTTAAACAAGAAAATAAGTTTTATTCCGAAATATAAGATATTTGTACCTCTATTAGTATTTTTTATATATCTTTTTGTATAACACTCCAAATTACACAATTTTTCATCTTATAAAAATATACGAGATTAGTTTACAATTATTTTGTCGAAAATATTTCTTATATGAATTCTATTCATGGAGAAAACAACATACCATTATCATAGTTTTGCAAATCTTCATACTCTAGCACTTTGAATAGATGAGGTATTCAATGCTTTAAAACACAATAAAGTAGCAAGAATCTCTTACTTTATTCTCATTTCATTTTTTCCTAGAATTTATTGGAATGATTTGTAAATTTGGCGGAAATTAGAGCAAGCCTAGAGAGAGCTTAAATGAGTAATATTTTTCTATCTCCATATTTAACTCCTATAAGTGTTTTCTATTTTAAAATTTTATTTTTATAAATTATATTGTACATTTTTTGTTATATTCATTATATTATGTTATTCAGTTCAAAACATATTCTATTTAAATAACTTATAAAAATATATCTTGCTTGGTTTTAATTGAAAATATAAATAAATTTATTAAATTGATTTGAAAAGATAAAATATGTATCTATAATTTTGTATTTCACGAAGAATATCTAAATTGTACTATTTTAAACAAGAAAAATAGTTTTATTACGAAATATGTGATATTTGTACCTCTATTAGTATTTTTTATAAATCTTTTTGTATAACACTCCAAATTACACAATTTTTCATCTTATAAAAATATACGAGATTTGTTTACAATTATTTTTTCGAAAATATTTCTTATATGAATTCTATTCCTCGAGAAAACAACTTACCATTATCATAGTTTTGCAAATCTTCATACTCTAGCACTTGGAATAGATGAGGTATTCAATGCTTAAAAACACAATAAAGTAGCAAGAATCTCTTACTTTATTCTCATTTCATTTTTTCCTAGAATTTATTGGAATGATTTGTAAATTTGGTGGAAATTAGAGCAAGCCTAGAGAGAGATTAAATGAGTAATATTTTTCTATCTCCATATTTAACTCCTATAAGTGTTTTCTATTTTAAAATTTTATTTTTATAAATTATAAAGTACATTTTTTGTTATATTCATTATGTTATGTTAGTAAGTCACAAAAAAATTCTATTTAGATAACTTATAAAAATATATCTTGCTTTGTTTTAATGGAAAATATAAATAAATTTATTAATGGTGATATGAAAAGATAAAAAATGTATCTATAATTTTGTATTTCACCAAGAATATCTAAATTGAACTATTTTGAACAAGAAAAATAGTTTTATTACGAAATATGTGATATTTGTACCTCTGTTAGTATTTTTTATAAATCTTTTTGTATAACACTCCAAATTACACAATTTTTCATCTTATAAAAATATACGAGATTAGTTTACAATTATTTTGACGAAAATATTTCTTATATGAATTCTATTCATGGAGAAAACAACATACCATTATCATAGTTTTGCAAATCTTCATACTCTAGCACTTTGAATAGATGAGGTATTCAATGCTTTAAAACACAATAAAGTAGCAAGAATCTCTTACTTTATTCTCATTTCATTTTTTCCTAGAATTTATTGGAATGATTTGTAAATTTGGCGGAAATTAGAGCAAGCCTAGAGAGAGCCTAAATGAGTAATATTTTTCTATCTCCATATTTAACTCCTATAAGTGTTTTCTATTTTAAAATTTTATTTTTATAAATTATATTGTACATTTTATGTTATATTCATTATATTATGTTATTCATTTCTAAACATATTCTATTTAAATAACTTATAAAAATATATCTTGCTCGGTTTTAATTGAAAATATAAATAAATTTATTAAATTGATTTGAAAGGATCAAATATGTATCTATAATTTTGTATTTCACGAAGAATGTCTAAATTATACTTTTTTAAACAAGGAAATATGTTTTATTCCGAAATATAAGATATTTGTACCTCTATTAGTATTTTTTATATATCTTTTTGTATAACGCTCCAAATTACAAAATTTTTCATCTTATAAAAATATACGAGATTAGTTTACAATTATTTTGACGAAAATATTTCTTATATGAATTCTATTCATGGAGAAAACAACATACCATTATCATAGTTTTGCAAATCTTCATACTCTAGCACTTTGAATAGATGAGGTATTCAATGCTTTAAAACACAATAAAGTAGCAAGAATCTCTTACTTTATTCTCATTTCATTTTTTCCTAGAATTTATTGGAATGATTTGTAAATTTGGCGGAAATTAGAGCAAGCCTAGAGAGAGCTTAAATGAGTAATATTTTTCTATCTCCATATTTAACTCCTATAAGTGTTTTCTATTTTAAAATTTTATTTTTATAAATTATATGGTACATTTTTTGTTATATTCATTATATTATGTTATTCAGTTCAAAACATATTCTATTTAAATAACTTATAAAAATATATCTTGCTTGGTTTTAATTGAAAATATAAATAAATTTATTAAATTGATATGAAAAGATAAAATATGTATCTATAATTTTGTATTTCACGAAGAATATCTAAATTGTATTTTTTTAAACAAGAAAATAAGTTTTATTCCGAAATATAAGATATTTGTACCTCTATTAGTATTTTTTATATATCTTTTTGTATAACACTCCAAATTACACAATTTTTCATCTTATAAAAATATACCAGATTAGTTTACAATTATTTTGTCGAAAATATTTCTTATATGAATTCTATTCATGGAGAAAACAACATACCATTATCATAGTTTTGCAAATCTTCATACTCTAGCACTTTGAATAGATGAGGTATTCAATGCTTTAAAACACAATAAAGTAGCAAGAATCTCTTACTTTATTCTCATTTCATTTTTTCCTAGAATTTATTGGAATGATTTGTAAATTTGGCGGAAATTAGAGCAAGCCTAGAGAGAGCTTAAATGAGTAATATTTTTCTATCTCCATATTTAACTCCTATAAGTGTTTTCTATTTTAAAATTTTATTTTTATAAATTATATTGTACATTTTTTGTTATATTCATTATATTATGTTATTCAGTTCAAAACATATTCTATTTAAATAACTTATAAAAATATATCTTGCTTGGTTTTAATTGAAAATATAAATAAATTTATTAAATTGATTTGAAAAGATAAAATATGTATCTATAATTTTGTATTTCACGAAGAATATCTAAATTGTACTTTTTTAAACAAGAAAATAAGTTTTATTCCGAAATATAAGATATTTGTACCTCTATTAGTATTTTTTATATATCTTTTTGTATAACACTCCAAATTACACAATTTTTCATCTTATAAAAATATACGAGATTAGTTTACAATTATTTTGTCGAAAATATTTCTTATATGAATTCTATTCATGGAGAAAACAACATACCATTATCATAGTTTTGCAAATCTTCATACTCTAGCACTTTGAATAGATGAGGTATTCAATGCTTTAAAACACAATAAAGTAGCAAGAATCTCTTACTTTATTCTCATTTCATTTTTTCCTAGAATTTATTGGAATGATTTGTAAATTTGGCGGAAATTAGAGCAAGCCTAGAGAGAGCTTAAATGAGTAATATTTTTCTATCTCCATATTTAACTCCTATAAGTGTTTTCTATTTTAAAATTTTATTTTTATAAATTATATTGTACATTTTTTGTTATATTCATTATATTATGTTATTCAGTTCAAAACATATTCTATTTAAATAACTTATAAAAATATATCTTGCTTGGTTTTAATTGAAAATATAAATAAATTTATTAAATTGATTTGAAAAGATAAAATATGTATCTATAATTTTGTATTTCACGAAGAATATCTAAATTGTACTTTTTTAAACAAGAAAATAAGTTTTATTCCGAAATATAAGATATTTGTACCTCTATTAGTATTTTTTATATATCTTTTTGTATAACACTCCAAATTACACAATTTTTCATCTTATAAAAATATACGAGATTAGTTTACAATTATTTTGTCGAAAATATTTCTTATATGAATTCTATTCATGGAGAAAACAACATACCATTATCATAGTTTTGCAAATCTTCATACTCTAGCACTTTGAATAGATGAGGTATTCAATGCTTTAAAACACAATAAAGTAGCAAGAATCTCTTACTTTATTCTCATTTCATTTTTTCCTAGAATTTATTGGAATGATTTGTAAATTTGGCGGAAATTAGAGCAAGCCTAGAGAGAGCTTAAATGAGTAATATTTTTCTATCTCCATATTTAACTCCTATAAGTGTTTTCTATTTTAAAATTTTATTTTTATAAATTATATTGTACATTTTTTGTTATATTCATTATATTATGTTATTCAGTTCAAAACATATTCTATTTAAATAACTTATAAAAATATATCTTGCTTGGTTTTAATTGAAAATATAAATAAATTTATTAAATTGATTTGAAAAGATAAAATATGTATCTATAATTTTGTATTTCACGAAGAATATCTAAATTGTACTTTTTAAACAAGAAAATATGTTTTATTCCGAAATATAAGATATTTGTACCTCTATTAGTATTTTTTATATATCTTTTTGTATAACACTCCAAATTACACAATTTTTCATCTTATAAAAATATACGAGATTAGTTTACAATTATTTTGACGAAAATATTTCTTATATGAATTCTATTCATGGAGAAAACAACATACCATTATCATAGTTTTGCAAATCTTCATACTCTAGCACTTTGAATAGATGAGGTATTCAATGCTTTAAAACACAATAAAGTAGCAAGAATCTCTTACTTTATTCTCATTTCATTTTTTCCTAGAATTTATTGGAATGATTTGTAAATTTGGCGGAAATTAGAGCAAGCCTAGAGAGAGCTTAAATGAGTAATATTTTTCTATCTCCATATTTAACTCCTATAAGTGTTTTCTATTTTAAAATTTTATTTTTATAAATTATATTGTACATTTTTTGTTATATTCATTATATTATGTTATTCAGTTCAAAACATATTCTATTTAAATAACTTATAAAAATATATCTTGCTTGGTTTTAATTGAAAATATAAATAAATTTATTAAATTGATTTGAAAAGATAAAATATGTATCTATAATTTTGTATTTCACGAAGAATATCTAAATTGTACTTTTTTAAACAAGAAAATATGTTTTATTCCGAAATATAAGATATTTGTACCTCTATTAGTATTTTTTATATATCTTTTTGTATAACACTCCAAATTACACAATTTTTCATCTTATAAAAATATACGAGATTAGTTTACAATTATTTTGTCGAAAATATTTCTTATATGAATTCTATTCATGGAGAAAACAACATACCATTATCATAGTTTTGCAAATCTTCATAATCTAGCACTTTGAATAGATGAGGTATTCAATGCTTTAAAACACAATAAAGTAGCAAGAATCTCTTACTTTATTCTCATTTCATTTTTTCCTAGAATTTATTGGAATGATTTGTAAATTTGGCGGAAATTAGAGCAAGCCTAGAGAGAGCTTAAATGAGTAATATTTTTCTATCTCCATATTTAACTCCTATAAGTGTTTTCTATTTTAAAATTTTATTTTTATAAATTATATTGTACATTTTTTGTTATATTCATTATATTATGTTATTCAGTTCAAAACATATTCTATTTAAATAACTTATAAAAATATATCTTGCTTGGTTTTAATTGAAAATATAAATAAATTTATTAAATTGATTTGAAAAGATAAAATATGTATCTATAATTTTGTATTTCACGAAGAATATCTAAATTGTACTTTTTAAACAAGAAAATATGTTTTATTCCGAAATATAAGATATTTGTACCTCTATTAGTATTTTTTATATATCTTTTTGTATAACACTCCAAATTACACAATTTTTCATCTTATAAAAATATACGAGATTAGTTTACAATTATTTTGACGAAAATATTTCTTATATGAATTCTATTCATGGAGAAAACAACATACCATTATCATAGTTTTGCAAATCTTCATACTCTAGCACTTTGAATAGATGAGGTATTCAATGCTTTAAAACACAATAAAGTAGCAAGAATCTCTTACTTTATTCTCATTTCATTTTTTCCTAGAATTTATTGGAATGATTTGTAAATTTGGCGGAAATTAGAGCAAGCCTAGAGAGAGCTTAAATGAGTAATATTTTTCTATCTCCATATTTAACTCCTATAAGTGTTTTCTATTTTAAAATTTTATTTTTATAAATTATATTGTACATTTTTTGTTATATTCATTATATTATGTTATTCAGTTCAAAACATATTCTATTTAAATAACTTATAAAAATATATCTTGCTTGGTTTTAATTGAAAATATAAATAAATTTATTAAATTGATTTGAAAAGATAAAATATGTATCTATAATTTTGTATTTCACGAAGAATATCTAAATTGTACTTTTGCAAACAAGGAAATATGTTTTATTCCGAAATATAAGATATTTGTACCTCTATTAGTATTTTTTATATATCTTTTTGTATAACACTCCAAATTACACAATTTTTCATCTTATAAAAATATACGAGATTAGTTTACAATTATTTTGACGAAAATATTTCTTATATGAATTCTATTCATGGAGAAAACAACATACCATTATCATAGTTTTGCAAATCTTCATACTCTAGCACTTTGAATAGATGAGGTATTCAATGCTTTAAAACACAATAAAGTAGCAAGAATCTCTTACTTTATTCTCATTTCATTTTTTCCTAGAATTTATTGGAATGATTTGTAAATTTGGCGGAAATTAGAGCAAGCCTAGAGAGAGCTTAAATGAGTAATATTTTTCTATCTCCATATTTAACTCCTATAAGTGTTTTCTATTTTAAAATTTTATTTTTATAAATTATATTGTACATTTTTTGTTATATTCATTATATTATGTTATTCAGTTCAAAACATATTCTATTTAAATAACTTATAAAAATATATCTTGCTTGGTTTTAATTGAAAATATAAATAAATTTATTAAATTGATTTGAAAAGATAAAATATGTATCTATAATTTTGTATTTCACGAAGAATATCTAAATTGTACTTTTTTAAACAAGGAAATATGTTTTATTCCGAAATATAAGATATTTGTACCTCTATTAGTATTTTTTATATATCTTTTTGTATAACACTCCAAATTACACAATTTTTCATCTTATAAAAATATACGAGATTAGTTTACAATTATTTTGTCGAAAATATTTCTTATATGAATTCTATTCATGGAGAAAACAACATACCATTATCATAGTTTTGCAAATCTTCATACTCTAGCACTTTGAATAGATGAGGTATTCAATGCTTTAAAACACAATAAAGTAGCAAGAATCTCTTACTTTATTCTCATTTCATTTTTTCCTAGAATTTATTGGAATGATTTGTAAATTTGGCGGAAATTAGAGCAAGCCTAGAGAGAGCTTAAATGAGTAATATTTTTCTATCTCCATATTTAACTCCTATAAGTGTTTTCTATTTTAAAATTTTATTTTTATAAATTATATTGTACATTTTTTGTTATATTCATTATATTATGTTATTCAGTTCAAAACATATTCTATTTAAATAACTTATAAAAATATATCTTGCTTGGTTTTAATTGAAAATATAAATAAATTTATTAAATTGATTTGAAAAGATAAAATATGTATCTATAATTTTGTATTTCACGAAGAATATCTAAATTGTACTTTTTAACAAGAAAATATGTTTTATTCCGAAATATAAGATATTTGTACCTCTATTAGTATTTTTTATATATCTTTTTGTATAACACTCCAAATTACACAATTTTTCATCTTATAAAAATATACGAGATTAGTTTACAATTATTTTGTCGAAAATATTTCTTATATGAATTCTATTCATGGAGAAAACAACATACCATTATCATAGTTTTGCAAATCTTCATACTCTAGCACTTTGAATAGATGAGGTATTCAATGCTTTAAAACACAATAAAGTAGCAAGAATCTCTTACTTTATTCTCATTTCATTTTTTCCTAGAATTTATTGGAATGATTTGTAAATTTGGCGGAAATTAGAGCAAGCCTAGAGAGAGCTTAAATGAGTAATATTTTTCTATCTCCATATTTAACTCCTATAAGTGTTTTCTATTTTAAAATTTTATTTTTATAAATTATATGGTACATTTTTTGTTATATTCATTATATTATGTTATTCAGTTCAAAACATATTCTATTTAAATAACTTATAAAAATATATCTTGCTTGGTTTTAATTGAAAATATAAATAAATTTATTAAATTGATTTGAAAAGATAAAATATGTATCTATAATTTTGTATTTCACGAAGAATATCTAAATTGTACTTTTTAAACAAGGAAATATGTTTTATTCCGAAATATAAGATATTTGTACCTCTATTAGTATTTTTTATATATCTTTTTGTATAACACTCCAAATTACACAATTTTTCATCTTATAAAAATATACGAGATTAGTTTACAATTATTTTGACGAAAATATTTCTTATATGAATTCTATTCATGGAGAAAACAACATACCATTATCATAGTTTTGCAAATCTTCATACTCTAGCACTTTGAATAGATGAGGTATTCAATGCTTTAAAACACAATAAAGTAGCAAGAATCTCTTACTTTATTCTCATTTCATTTTTTCCTAGAATTTATTGGAATGATTTGTAAATTTGGCGGAAATTAGAGCAAGCCTAGAGAGAGCTTAAATGAGTAATATTTTTCTATCTCCATATTTAACTCCTATAAGTGTTTTCTATTTTAAAATTTTATTTTTATAAATTATATTGTACATTTTTTGTTATATTCATTATATTATGTTATTCAGTTCAAAACATATTCTATTTAAATAACTTATAAAAATATATCTTGCTTGGTTTTAATTGAAAATATAAATAAATTTATTAAATTGATTTGAAAAGATAAAATATGTATCTATAATTTTGTATTTCACGAAGAATATCTAAATTGTACTTTTTAAACAAGGAAATATGTTTTATTCCGAAATATAAGATATTTGTACCTCTATTAGTATTTTTTATATATCTTTTTGTATAACACTCCAAATTACACAATTTTTCATCTTATAAAAATATACGAGATTAGTTTACAATTATTTTGACGAAAATATTTCTTATATGAATTCTATTCATGGAGAAAACAACATACCATTATCATAGTTTTGCAAATCTTCATACTCTAGCACTTTGAATAGATGAGGTATTCAATGCTTTAAAACACAATAAAGTAGCAAGAATCTCTTACTTTATTCTCATTTCATTTTTTCCTAGAATTTATTGGAATGATTTGTAAATTTGGCGGAAATTAGAGCAAGCCTAGAGAGAGCTTAAATGAGTAATATTTTTCTATCTCCATATTTAACTCCTATAAGTGTTTTCTATTTTAAAATTTTATTTTTATAAATTATATTGTACATTTTTTGTTATATTCATTATATTATGTTATTCAGTTCAAAACATATTCTATTTAAATAACTTATAAAAATATATCTTGCTTGGTTTTAATTGAAAATATAAATAAATTTATTAAATTGATTTGAAAAGATAAAATATGTATCTATAATTTTGTATTTCACGAAGAATATCTAAATTGTACTTTTTTAAACAAGGAAATATGTTTTATTCCGAAATATAAGATATTTGTACCTCTATTAGTATTTTTTATATATCTTTTTGTATAACACTCCAAATTACACAATTTTTCATCTTATAAAAATATACTAGATTTGTTTACAATTATTTTGTCGAAAATATTTCTTATATGAATTCTATTCATAGAGAAAACAACATACCATTATCATAGTTTTGCAAATCTTCATACTCTAGCACTTTGAATAGATGAGGTATTCAATGCTTTAAAACACAATAAAGTAGCAAGAATCTCTTACTTTATTCTCATTTCATTTTTTCCTAGAATTTATTGGAATGATTTGTAAATTTGGCGGAAATTAGAGCAAGCCTAGAGAGAGCTTAAATGAGTAATATTTTTCTATCTCCATATTTAACTCCTATAAGTGTTTTCTATTTTAAAATTTTATTTTTATAAATTATATGGTACATTTTTTGTTATATTCATTATATTATGTTATTCAATTCAAAACATATTCTATTTAAATAACTTATAAAAATATATCTTGCTTGGTTTTAATTGAAAATATAAATAAATTTATTAAATTGATTTGAAAAGATAAAATATGTATCTATAATTTTGTATTTCACGAAGAATATCTAAATTGTACCTTTTTAAACAAGGAAATATGTTTTATTCCGAAATATAAGATATTTGTACCTCTATTAGTATTTTTTATATATCTTTTTGTATAACACTCCAAATTACACAATTTTTCATCTTATAAAAATATACGAGATTAGTTTACAATTATTTTGACGAAAATATTTCTTATATGAATTCTATTCATGGAGAAAACAACATACCATTATCATAGTTTTGCAAATCTTCATACTCTAGCACTTTGAATAGATGAGGTATTCAATGCTTTAAAACACAATAAAGTAGCAAGAATCTCTTACTTTATTCTCATTTCATTTTTTCCTAGAATTTATTGGAATGATTTGTAAATTTGGCGGAAATTAGAGCAAGCCTAGAGAGAGCTTAAATGAGTAATATTTTTCTATCTCCATATTTAACTCCTATAAGTGTTTTCTATTTTAAAATTTTATTTTTATAAATTATATTGTACATTTTTTGTTATATTCATTATATTATGTTATTCAGTTCAAAACATATTCTATTTAAATAACTTATAAAAATATATCTTGCTTGGTTTTAATTGAAAATATAAATAAATTTATTAAATTGATTTGAAAAGATAAAATATGTATCTATAATTTTGTATTTCACGAAGAATATCTAAATTGTACTTTTTTAAACAAGGAAATATGTTTTATTCCGAAATATAAGATATTTGTACCTCTATTAGTATTTTTTATATATCTTTTTGTATAACACTCCAAATTACACAATTTTTCATCTTATAAAAATATACTAGATTTGTTTACAATTATTTTGTCGAAAATATTTCTTATATGAATTCTATTCATAGAGAAAACAACATACCATTATCATAGTTTTGCAAATCTTCATACTCTAGCACTTTGAATAGATGAGGTATTCAATGCTTTAAAACACAATAAAGTAGCAAGAATCTCTTACTTTATTCTCATTTCATTTTTTCCTAGAATTTATTGGAATGATTTGTTAATTTGGCGGAAATTAGAGCAAGCCTAGAGAGAGCCTAAATGAGTAAAATTTTTCTATCTCCATATTTAACTCCTATAAGTGTTTTCTATTTTAAAATTTTATTTTTCTAAATTATATGGTACATTTTTTGTTATATTCATTATATTATGTTATTCAATTCAAAACATATTCTATTTAAATAACTTATAAAAATATATCTTGCTTGGTTTTAATTGAAAATATAAATAAATTTATTAAATTGATTTGAAAAGATAAAATATGTATCTATAATTTTGTATTTCACGAAGAATATCTAAATTGTACCTTTTTAAACAAGGAAATATGTTTTATTCCGAAATATAAGATATTTGTACCTCTATTAGTATTTTTTATATATCTTTTTGTATAACACTCCAAATTACACAATTTTTCATCTTATAAAAATATACGAGATTAGTTTACAATTATTTTGTCGAAAATATTTCTTATATGAATTCTATTCATGGAGAAAACAACATACCATTATCATAGTTTTGCAAATCTTCATACTCTAGCACTTTGAATAGATGAGGTATTCAATGCTTTAAAACACAATAAAGTAGCAAGAATCTCTTACTTTATTCTCATTTCATTTTTACCTAGAATTTATTGGAATGATTTGTAAATTTGGCGGAAATTAGAGCAAGCCTAGAGAGAGCTTAAATGAGTAATATTTTTCTATCTCCATATTTAACTCCTATAAGTGTTTTCTATTTTAAAATTTTATTTTTATAAATTATATGGTACATTTTTTGTTATATTCATTATATTATGTTATTCAGTTCAAAACATATTCTATTTAAATAACTTATAAAAATATATCTTGCTTGGTTTTAATTGAAAATATAAATAAATTTATTAAATTGATTTGAAAAGATAAAATATGTATCTATAATTTTGTATTTCACGAAGAATATCTAAATTGTACTTTTTTAAACAAGGAAATATGTTTTATTCCGAAATATAAGATATTTGTACCTCTATTAGTATTTTTTATATATCTTTTTGTATAACACTCCAAATTACACAATTTTTCATCTTATAAAAATATACTAGATTTGTTTACAATTATTTTGTCGAAAATATTTCTTATATGAATTCTATTCATAGAGAAAACAACATACCATTATCATAGTTTTGCAAATCTTCATACTCTAGCACTTTGAATAGATGAGGTATTCAATGCTTTAAAACACAATAAAGTAGCAAGAATCTCTTACTTTATTCTCATTTCATTTTTACCTAGAATTTATTGGAATGATTTGTAAATTTGGCGGAAATTAGAGCAAGCCTAGAGAGAGCTTAAATGAGTAATATTTTTCTATCTCCATATTTAACTCCTATAAGTGTTTTCTATTTTAAAATTTTATTTTTATAAATTATATGGTACATTTTTTGTTATATTCATTATATTATGTTATTCAGTTCAAAACATATTCTATTTAAATAACTTATAAAAATATATCTTGCTTGGTTTTAATTGAAAATATAAATAAATTTATTAAATTGATTTGAAAAGATAAAATATGTATCTATAATTTTGTATTTCACCAAGAATATCTAAATTGTACTATTTTAAACAAGGAAATATGTTTTATTCCGAAATATAAGATATTTGTACCTCTATTAGTATTTTTTATATATCTTTTTGTATAACACTCCAAATTACACAATTTTTCATCTTATAAAAATATACCAGATTAGTTTACAATTATTTTGTCGAAAATATTTCTTATATGAATTCTATTCATGGAGAAAACAACATACCATTATCATAGTTTTGCAAATCTTCATACTCTAGCACTTTGAATAGATGAGGTATTCAATGCTTTAAAACACAATAAAGTAGCAAGAATCTCTTACTTTATTCTCATTTCATTTTTTCCTAGAATTTATTGGAATGATTTGTAAATTTGGCGGAAATTAGAGCAAGCCTAGAGAGAGCTTAAATGAGTAATATTTTTCTATCTCCATATTTAACTCCTATAAGTGTTTTCTATTTTAAAATTTTATTTTTATAAATTATATTGTACATTTTTTGTTATATTCATTATATTATGTTATTCAGTTCAAAACATATTCTATTTAAATAACTTATAAAAATATATCTTGCTTGGTTTTAATTGAAAATATAAATAAATTTATTAAATTGATTTGAAAAGATAAAATATGTATCTATAATTTTGTATTTCACGAAGAATATCTAAATTGTACTTTTTTAAACAAGGAAATATGTTTTATTCCGAAATATAAGATATTTGTACCTCTATTAGTATTTTTTATATATCTTTTTGTATAACACTCCAAATTACACAATTTTTCATCTTATAAAAATATACTAGATTTGTTTACAATTATTTTGTCGAAAATATTTCTTATATGAATTCTATTCATAGAGAAAACAACATACCATTATCATAGTTTTGCAAATCTTCATACTCTAGCACTTTGAATAGATGAGGTATTCAATGCTTTAAAACACAATAAAGTAGCAAGAATCTCTTACTTTATTCTCATTTCATTTTTACCTAGAATTTATTGGAATGATTTGTAAATTTGGCGGAAATTAGAGCAAGCCTAGAGAGAGCTTAAATGAGTAATATTTTTCTATCTCCATATTTAACTCCTATAAGTGTTTTCTATTTTAAAATTTTATTTTTATAAATTATATGGTACATTTTTTGTTATATTCATTATATTATGTTATTCAGTTCAAAACATATTCTATTTAAATAACTTATAAAAATATATCTTGCTTGGTTTTAATTGAAAATATAAATAAATTTATTAAATTGATTTGAAAAGATAAAATATGTATCTATAATTTTGTATTTCACGAAGAATATCTAAATTGTACTTTTTAAACAAGGAAATATGTTTTATTCCGAAATATAAGATATTTGTACCTCTATTAGTATTTTTTATATATCTTTTTGTATAACACTCCAAATTACACAATTTTTCATCTTATAAAAATATACGAGATTAGTTTACAATTATTTTGACGAAAATATTTCTTATATGAATTCTATTCATGGAGAAAACAACATACCATTATCATAGTTTTGCAAATCTTCATACTCTAGCACTTTGAATAGATGAGGTATTCAATGCTTTAAAACACAATAAAGTAGCAAGAATCTCTTACTTTATTCTCATTTCATTTTTTCCTAGAATTTATTGGAATGATTTGTAAATTTGGCGGAAATTAGAGCAAGCCTAGAGAGAGCTTAAATGAGTAATATTTTTCTATCTCCATATTTAACTCCTATAAGTGTTTTCTATTTTAAAATTTTATTTTTATAAATTATATTGTACATTTTTTGTTATATTCATTATATTATGTTATTCAGTTCAAAACATATTCTATTTAAATAACTTATAAAAATATATCTTGCTTGGTTTTAATTGAAAATATAAATAAATTTATTAAATTGATTTGAAAAGATAAAATATGTATCTATAATTTTGTATTTCACGAAGAATATCTAAATTGTACTTTTTTAAACAAGGAAATATGTTTTATTCCGAAATATAAGATATTTGTACCTCTATTAGTATTTTTTATATATCTTTTTGTATAACACTCCAAATTACACAATTTTTCATCTTATAAAAATATACTAGATTTGTTTACAATTATTTTGTCGAAAATATTTCTTATATGAATTCTATTCATAGAGAAAACAACATACCATTATCATAGTTTTGCAAATCTTCATACTCTAGCACTTTGAATAGATGAGGTATTCAATGCTTTAAAACACAATAAAGTAGCAAGAATCTCTTACTTTATTCTCATTTCATTTTTTCCTAGAATTTATTGGAATGATTTGTTAATTTGGCGGAAATTAGAGCAAGCCTAGAGAGCTTAAATGAGTAATATTTTTCTATCTCCATATTTAACTCCTATAAGTGTTTTCTATTTTAAAATTTTATTTTTATAAATTATATGGTACATTTTTTGTTATATTCATTATATTATGTTATTCAGTTCAAAACATATTCTATTTAAATAACTTATAAAAATATATCTTGCTTGGTTTTAATTGAAAATATAAATAAATTTATTAAATTGATTTGAAAAGATAAAATATGTATCTATAATTTTGTATTTCACGAAGAATATCTAAATTGTACTTTTTTAAACAAGGAAATATGTTTTATTCCGAAATATAAGATATTTGTACCTCTATTAGTATTTTTTATATATCTTTTTGTATAACACTCCAAATTACACAATTTTTCATATTATAAAAATATACGAGATTAGTTTACAATTATTTTGTCGAAAATATTTCTTATATAAAATCTATTCATGGAGAAAACAACATACCATTATCATAGTTTTGCAAATCTTCATACTCTAGCACTTTGAATAGATGAGGTATTCAATGCTTTAAAACACAATAAAGTAGCAAGAATCTCTTAATTTATTCTCATTTGATTTTTTCCTAGAATTTATTGGAATGATTTGTAAATTTGGCGGAAATTAGAGCAAGCCTAGAGAGAACTTAAAGGACTAATATTTTTCTATCTCCATCTTTAACTCCTATAAGTGTTTTCTATTTTAAAATTTTATTTTTATAAATTATATTGTACATTTTATGTTATATTCATTATATTATGTTATTCATTTCTAAACATATTCTATTTAAATAACTTATAAAAATATATCTTCCTTGGTTTTAATTGAAAATATAAATAAATTTATTAAATTGATTTGAAAGGATCAAATATGTATCTATAATTTTGTATTTCACGAAAAATATCTAAATTGTACTTTTTTAAACAAGGAAATATGTTTTATTCCGAAATATAAGATATTTGTACCTCTATTAGTATTTTTTATATATCTTTTTGTATAACGCTCCAAATTACAAAATTTTTCATCTTATAAAAATATACGAGATTAGTTTACAATTATTTTGACGAAAATATTTCTTATATGAATTCTATTCATGGAGAAAACAACATACCATTATCATAGTTTTGCAAATCTTCATACTCTAGCACTTTGAATAGATGAGGTATTCAATGCTTTAAAACACAATAAAGTAGCAAGAATCTCTTACTTTATTCTCATTTCATTTTTTCCTAGAATTTATTGGAATGATTTGTAAATTTGGCGGAAATTAGAGCAAGCCTAGAGAGCCTAAATGAGTAAAATTTTTCTATCTCCATATTTAACTCCTATAAGTGTTTTCTATTTTAAAATTTTATTTTTATAAATTATATGGTACATTTTTTGTTATATTCATTATATTATGTTATTCAGTTCAAAACATATTCTATTTAAATAACTTATAAAAATATATCTTGCTTGGTTTTAATTGAAAATATAAATAAATTTATTAAATTGATTTGAAAAGATAAAATATGTATCTATAATTTTGTATTTCACGAAGAATATCTAAATTGTAATTTTTAAACAAGGAAATATGTTTTATTCCGAAATATAAGATATTTGTACCTCTATTAGTATTTTTTATATATCTTTTTGTATAACACTCCAAATTACACAATTTTTCATCTTATAAAAATATACGAGATTAGTTTACAATTATTTTGTCGAAAATATTTCTTATATGAATTCTATTCATGGAGAAAACAACATACCATTATCATAGTTTTGCAAATCTTCATACTCTAGCACTTTGAATAGATGAGGTATTCAATGCTTTAAAACACAATAAAGTAGCAAGAATCTCTTACTTTATTCTCATTTCATTTTTACCTAGAATTTATTGGAATGATTTGTAAATTTGTCGGAAATTAGAGCAAGCCTAGAGAGAGCTTAAATGAGTAATATTTTTCTATCTCCATATTTAACTCCTATAAGTGTTTTCTATTTTAAAATTTTATTTTTATAAATTATATGGTACATTTTTTGTTATATTCATTATATTATGTTATTCAGTTCAAAACATATTCTTTTTAAATAACTTATAAAAATATATCTTGCTTGGTTTTAATTGAAAATATAAATAAATTTATTAAATTGATTTGAAAAGATAAAATATGTATCTATAATTTTGTATTTCACGAAGAATATCTAAATTGTACTTTTTTAAACAAGGAAATATGTTTTATTCCGAAATCTAAGATATTTGTACCTCTATTAGTATTTTTTATATATCTTTTTGTATAACACTCCAAATTACACAATTTTTCATATTATAAAAATATACGAGATTAGTTTACAATTATTTTAACGAAAATATTTCTTATATGAATTCTATTCATAGAGAAAACAACATACCATTATCATAGTTTTGCAAATCTTCATACTCTAGCACTTTGAATAGATGAGGTATTCAATGCTTTAAAACACAATAAAGTAGCAAGAATCTCTTACTTTATTCTAATTTCATTTTTTCCTAGAATTTATTGGAATGATTTGTAAATTTGGCGGAAATTAGAGCAAGCCTAGAGAGAGCTTAAATGAGTAATATTTTTCAATCTCCATATTTAACTCCTATAAGTGTTTTCTATTTTAAAATTTTATTTTTATAAATTATATGGTACATTTTTTGTTATATTCATTATATTATGTTATTCATTTCTAAACATATTCTATTTAAATAACTTATAAAAATATATCTTGCTTGGTTTTAATTGAAAATATAAATAAATTTATTAAATTGATTTGAAAAGATAAAATATGTATCTATAATTTTGTATTTCACGAAGAATATCTAAATTGTACTTTTTTAAACAAGGAAATATGTTTTATTCCGAAATATAAGATATTTGTACCTCTATTAGTATTTTTTATATATCTTTTTGTATAACACTCCAAATTACACAATTTTTCATCTTATAAAAATATACTAGATTTGTTTACAATTATTTTGTCGAAAATATTTCTTATATGAATTCTATTCATAGAGAAAACAACATACCATTATCATAGTTTTGCAAATCTTCATACTCTAGCACTTTGAATAGATGAGGTATTCAATGCTTTAAAACACAATAAAGTAGCAAGAATCTCTTACTTTATTCTCATTTCATTTTTACCTAGAATTTATTGGAATGATTTGTAAATTTGGCGGAAATTAGAGCAAGCCTAGAGAGAGCTTAAATGAGTAATATTTTTCTATCTCCATATTTAACTCCTATAAGTGTTTTCTATTTTAAAATTTTATTTTTATAAATTATATGGTACATTTTTTGTTATATTCATTATATTATGTTATTCAGTTCAAAACATATTCTATTTAAATAACTTATAAAAATATATCTTGCTTGGTTTTAATTGAAAATATAAATAAATTTATTAAATTGATTTGAAAAGATAAAATATGTATCTATAATTTTGTATTTCACGAAGAATATCTAAATTGTACTTTTTTAAACAAGGAAATATGTTTTATTCCGAAATATAAGATATTTGTACCTCTATTAGTATTTTTTATATATCTTTTTGTATAACACTCCAAATTACACAATTTTTCATCTTATAAAAATATACCAGATTAGTTTACAATTATTTTGTCGAAAATATTTCTTATATGAATTCTATTCATAGAGAAAACAACATACCATTATCATAGTTTTGCAAATCTTCATACTCTAGCACTTTGAATAGATGAGGTATTCAATGCTTTAAAACACAATAAAGTAGCAAGAATCTCTTACTTTATTCTCATTTCATTTTTTCCTAGAATTTATTGGAATGATTTGTAAATTTGGCGGAAATTAGAGCAAGCCTAGAGAGAGCTTAAATGAGTAATATTTTTCTATCTCCATATTTAACTCCTATAAGTGTTTTCTATTTTAAAATTTTATTTTTATAAATTATATGGTACATTTTTTGTTATATTCATTATATTATGTTATTCAGTTCAAAACATATTCTATTTAAATAACTTATAAAAATATATCTTGCTTGGTTTTAATTGAAAATATAAATAAATTTATTAAATTGATTTGAAAAGATAAAATATGTATCTATAATTTTGTATTTCACGAAGAATATCTAAATTGTACTTTTTTAAACAAGGAAATATGTTTTATTCCGAAATATAAGATATTTGTACCTCTATTAGTATTTTTTATATATCTTTTTGTATAACACTCCAAATTACACAATTTTTCATCTTATAAAAATATACTAGATTTGTTTACAATTATTTTGTCGAAAATATTTCTTATATGAATTCTATTCATAGAGAAAACAACATACCATTATCATAGTTTTGCAAATCTTCATACTCTAGCACTTTGAATAGATGAGGTATTCAATGCTTTAAAACACAATAAAGTAGCAAGAATCTCTTACTTTATTCTCATTTCATTTTTACCTAGAATTTATTGGAATGATTTGTAAATTTGGCGGAAATTAGAGCAAGCCTAGAGAGAGCTTAAATGAGTAATATTTTTCTATCTCCATATTTAACTCCTATAAGTGTTTTCTATTTTAAAATTTTATTTTTATAAATTATATGGTACATTTTTTGTTATATTCATTATATTATGTTATTCAGTTCAAAACATATTCTATTTAAATAACTTATAAAAATATATCTTGCTTGGTTTTAATTGAAAATATAAATAAATTTATTAAATTGATTTGAAAAGATAAAATATGTATCTATAATTTTGTATTTCACGAAGAATATCTAAATTGTACTTTTTAAACAAGGAAATATGTTTTATTCCGAAATATAAGATATTTGTACCTCTATTAGTATTTTTTATATATCTTTTTGTATAACACTCCAAATTACACAATTTTTCATCTTATAAAAATATACAAGATTTGTTTACAATTATTTTGTCGAAAATATTTCTTATATGAATTCTATTCATAGAGAAAACAACATACCATTATCATAGTTTTGCAAATCTTCATACTCTAGCACTTTGAATAGATGAGGTATTCAATGCTTTAAAACACAATAAAGTAGCAAGAATCTCTTACTTTATTCTCATTTCATTTTTTCCTAGAATTTATTGGAATGATTTGTAAATTTGGCGGAAATTAGAGCAAGCCTAGAGAGAGCTTAAATGAGTAATATTTTTCTATCTCCATATTTAACTCCTATAAGTGTTTTCTATTTTAAAATTTTATTTTTATAAATTATATGGTACATTTTTTGTTATATTCATTATATTATGTTATTCAGTTCAAAACATATTCTATTTAAATAACTTATAAAAATATATCTTGCTTGGTTTTAATTGAAAATATAAATAAATTTATTAAATTGATTTGAAAAGATAAAATATGTATCTATAATTTTGTATTTCACGAAGAATATCTAAATTGTACTTTTTTAAACAAGGAAATATGTTTTATTCCGAAATATAAGATATTTGTACCTCTATTAGTATTTTTTATATATCTTTTTGTATAACACTCCAAATTACACAATTTTTCATCTTATAAAAATATACGAGATTAGTTTACAATTATTTTGTCGAAAATATTTCTTATATGAATTCTATTCATAGAGAAAACAACATACCATTATCATAGTTTTGCAAATCTTCATACTCTAGCACTTTGAATAGATGAGGTATTCAATGCTTTAAAACACAATAAAGTAGCAAGAATCTCTTACTTTATTCTAATTTCATTTTTTCCTAGAATTTATTGGAATGATTTGTAAATTTGGCGGAAATTAGAGCAAGCCTAGAGAGAGCTTAAATGAGTAATATTTTTCAATCTCCATATTTAACTCCTATAAGTGTTTTCTATTTTAAAATTTTATTTTTATAAATTATATGGTACATTTTTTGTTATATTCATTATATTATGTTATTCAGTTCAAAACATATTCTATTTAAATAACTTATAAAAATATATCTTGCTTGGTTTTAATTGAAAATATAAATAAATTTATTAAATTGATTTGAAAAGATAAAATATGTATCTATAATTTTGTATTTCACGAAGAATATCTAAATTGTACTTTTTAAACAAGGAAATATGTTTTATTCCGAAATATAAGATATTTGTACCTCTATTAGTATTTTTTATATATCTTTTTGTATAACACTCCAAATTACACAATTTTTCATCTTATAAAAATATACGAGATTAGTTTACAATTATTTTGTCGAAAATATTTCTTATATGAATTCTATTCATAGAGAAAACAACATACCATTATCATAGTTTTGCAAATCTTCATACTCTAGCACTTTGAATAGATGAGGTATTCAATGCTTTAAAACACAATAAAGTAGCAAGAATCTCTTACTTTATTCTCATTTCATTTTTTCCTAGAATTTATTGGAATGATTTGTAAATTTGGCGGAAATTAGAGCAAGCCTAGAGAGCTTAAATGAGTAATATTTTTCTATCTCCATATTTAACTCCTATAAGTGTTTTCTATTTTAAAATTTTATTTTTATAAATTATATGGTACATTTTTTGTTATATTCATTATATTATGTTATTCAGTTCAAAACATATTCTATTTAAATAACTTATAAAAATATATCTTGCTTGGTTTTAATTGAAAATATAAATAAATTTATTAAATTGATTTGAAAAGATAAAATATGTATCTATAATTTTGTATTTCACGAAGAATATCTAAATTGTACTTTTTAAACAAGGAAATATGTTTTATTCCGAAATATAAGATATTTGTACCTCTATTAGTATTTTTTATATATCTTTTTGTATAACACTCCAAATTACACAATTTTTCATATTATAAAAATATACGAGATTAGTTTACAATTATTTTGTCGAAAATATTTCTTATATGAATTCTATTCATAGAGAAAACAACATACCATTATCATAGTTTTGCAAATCTTCATACTCTAGCACTTTGAATAGATGAGGTATTCAATGCTTTAAAACACAATAAAGTAGCAAGAATCTCTTACTTTATTCTAATTTCATTTTTTCCTAGAATTTATTGGAATGATTTGTAAATTTGGCGGAAATTAGAGCAAGCCTAGAGAGAGCTTAAATGAGTAATATTTTTCAATCTCCATATTTAACTCCTATAAGTGTTTTCTATTTTAAAATTTTATTTTTATAAATTATATGGTACATTTTTTGTTATATTCATTATATTATGTTATTCAGTTCAAAACATATTCTTTTTAAATAACTTATAAAAATATATCTTGCTTGGTTTTAATTGAAAATATAAATAAATTTATTAAATTGATTTGAAAAGATAAAATATGTATCTATAATTTTGTATTTCACGACGAATATCTAAATTGTACTTTTGCAAACAAGGAAATATGTTTTATTCCGAAATATAAGATATTTGTACCTCTATTAGTATTTTTTATATATCTTTTTGTATAACACTACAAATTACACAATTTTTCATATTATAAAAATATACCAGATTAGTTTACAATTATTTTGTCGAAAATATTTCTTATATAAAATCTATTCATGGAGAAAACAACATACCATTATCATAGTTTTGCAAATCTTCATACTCTAGCACTTTGAATAGATGAGGTATTCAATGCTTTAAAACACAATAAAGTAGCAAGAATCTCTTACTTTATTCTAATTTCATTTTTTCCTAGAATTTATTGGAATGATTTGTAAATTTGGCGGAAATTAGAGCAAGCCTAGAGAGAGCTTAAATGAGTAATATTTTTCAATCTCCATATTTAACTCCTATAAGTGTTTTCTATTTTAAAATTTTATTTTTATAAATTATATGGTACATTTTTTGTTATATTCATTATATTATGTTATTCAGTTCAAAACATATTCTATTTAAATAACTTATAAAAATATATCTTGCTTGGTTTTAATTGAAAATATAAATAAATTTATTAAATTGATTTGAAAAGATAAAATATGTATCTATAATTTTGTATTTCACGAAGAATATCTAAATTGTACTTTTTTAAACAAGGAAATATGTTTTATTCCGAAATATAAGATATTTGTACCTCTATTAGTATTTTTTATATATCTTTTTGTATAACACTCCAAATTACACAATTTTTCATCTTATAAAAATATACGAGATTAGTTTACAATTATTTTGTCGAAAATATTTCTTATATGAATTCTATTCATGGAGAAAACAACATACCATTATCATAGTTTTGCAAATCTTCATACTCTAGCACTTTGAATAGATGAGGTATTCAATGCTTTAAAACACAATAAAGTAGCAAGAATCTCTTACTTTATTCTCATTTCATTTTTTCCTAGAATTTATTGGAATGATTTGTAAATTTGGCGGAAATTAGAGCAAGCCTAGAGAGAGCTTAAATGAGTAATATTTTTCTATCTCCATATTTAACTCCTATAAGTGTTTTCTATTTTAAAATTTTATTTTTATAAATTATATTGTACATTTTTTGTTATATTCATTATATTATGTTATTCAGTTCAAAACATATTCTATTTAAATAACTTATAAAAATATATCTTGCTTGGTTTTAATTGAAAATATAAATAAATTTATTAAATTGATTTGAAAAGATAAAATATGTATCTATAATTTTGTATTTCACCAAGAATATCTAAATTGTACTATTTTAAACAAGGAAATATGTTTTATTCCGAAATATAAGATATTTGTACCTCTATTAGTATTTTTTATATATCTTTTTGTATAACACTCCAAATTACACAATTTTTCATCTTATAAAAATATACCAGATTAGTTTACAATTATTTTGTCGAAAATATTTCTTATATGAATTCTATTCATGGAGAAAACAACATACCATTATCATAGTTTTGCAAATCTTCATACTCTAGCACTTTGAATAGATGAGGTATTCAATGCTTTAAAACACAATAAAGTAGCAAGAATCTCTTACTTTATTCTCATTTCATTTTTTCCTAGAATTTATTGGAATGATTTGTAAATTTGGCGGAAATTAGAGCAAGCCTAGAGAGAGCTTAAATGAGTAATATTTTTCTATCTCCATATTTAACTCCTATAAGTGTTTTCTATTTTAAAATTTTATTTTTATAAATTATATGGTACATTTTTTGTTATATTCATTATATTATGTTATTCAGTTCAAAACATATTCTATTTAAATAACTTATAAAAATATATCTTGCTTGGTTTTAATTGAAAATATAAATAAATTTATTAAATTGATTTGAAAAGATAAAATATGTATCTATAATTTTGTATTTCACCAAGAATATCTAAATTGTACTATTTTAAACAAGGAAATATGTTTTATTCCGAAATATAAGATATTTGTACCTCTATTAGTATTTTTTATATATCTTTTTGTATAACACTCCAAATTACACAATTTTTCATCTTATAAAAATATACCAGATTAGTTTACAATTATTTTGTCGAAAATATTTCTTATATGAATTCTATTCATGGAGAAAACAACATACCATTATCATAGTTTTGCAAATCTTCATACTCTAGCACTTTGAATAGATGAGGTATTCAATGCTTTAAAACACAATAAAGTAGCAAGAATCTCTTACTTTATTCTCATTTCATTTTTTCCTAGAATTTATTGGAATGATTTGTAAATTTGGCGGAAATTAGAGCAAGCCTAGAGAGAGCTTAAATGAGTAATATTTTTCTATCTCCATATTTAACTCCTATAAGTGTTTTCTATTTTAAAATTTTATTTTTATAAATTATATTGTACATTTTTTGTTATATTCATTATATTATGTTATTCAGTTCAAAACATATTCTATTTAAATAACTTATAAAAATATATCTTGCTTGGTTTTAATTGAAAATATAAATAAATTTATTAAATTGATTTGAAAAGATAAAATATGTATCTATAATTTTGTATTTCACGAAGAATATCTAAATTGTACTTTTTTAAACAAGGAAATATGTTTTATTCCGAAATCTAAGATATTTGTACCTCTATTAGTATTTTTTATATATCTTTTTGTATAACACTCCAAATTACACAATTTTTCATATTATAAAAATATACGAGATTAGTTTACAATTATTTTAACGAAAATATTTCTTATATGAATTCTATTCATAGAGAAAACAACATACCATTATCATAGTTTTGCAAATCTTCATACTCTAGCACTTTGAATAGATGAGGTATTCAATGCTTTAAAACACAATAAAGTAGCAAGAATCTCTTACTTTATTCTAATTTCATTTTTTCCTAGAATTTATTGGAATGATTTGTAAATTTGGCGGAAATTAGAGCAAGCCTAGAGAGAGCTTAAATGAGTAATATTTTTCAATCTCCATATTTAACTCCTATAAGTGTTTTCTATTTTAAAATTTTATTTTTATAAATTATATGGTACATTTTTTGTTATATTCATTATATTATGTTATTCAGTTCAAAACATATTCTATTTAAATAACTTATAAAAATATATCTTGCTTGGTTTTAATTGAAAATATAAATAAATTTATTAAATTGATTTGAAAAGATAAAATATGTATCTATAATTTTGTATTTCACGAAGAATATCTAAATTGTACTTTTTTAAACAAGGAAATATGTTTTATTCCGAAATATAAGATATTTGTACCTCTATTAGTATTTTTTATATATCTTTTTGTATAACACTCCAAATTACACAATTTTTCATATTATAAAAATATACGAGATTAGTTTACAATTATTTTAACGAAAATATTTCTTATATAAAATCTATTCATGGAGAAAACAACTTACCATTATCATAGTTTTGCAAATCTTCATACTCTAGCACTTTGAATAGATGAGGTATTCAATGCTTTAAAACACAATAAAGTAGCAAGAATCTCTTACTTTATTCTAATTTCATTTTTTCCTAGAATTTATTGGAATGATTTGTAAATTTGGCGGAAGTTAGAGCAAGCCTAGAGAGAGCTTAAATGAGTAATATTTTTCTATCTCCATATTTAACTCCTATAAGTGTTTTCTATTTTAAAATTTTATTTTTATAAATTTTATGGTACATTTTTTGTTATATTCATTATATTATGTTATTCAGTTCAAAACATATTCTATTTAAATAACTTATAAAAATATATCTTGCTTGGTTTTAATTGAAAATATAAATAAATTTATTAAATTGATTTGAAAAGATAAAATATGTATCTATAATTTTGTATTTCACGAAGAATATCTAAATTGTACTTATTTAAACAAGGAAATATGTTTTATTCCGAAATATAAGATATTTGTACCTCTATTAGTATTTTTTATATATCTTTTTGTATAACACTCCAAATTACACAATTTTTCATCTTATAAAAATATACCAGATTAGTTTACAATTATTTTGTCGAAAATATTTCTTATATGAATTCTATTCATGGAGAAAACAACATACCATTATCATAGTTTTGCAAATCTTCATACTCTAGCACTTTGAATAGATGAGGTATTCAATGCTTTAAAACACAATAAAGTAGCAAGAATCTCTTACTTTATTCTCATTTCATTTTTTCCTAGAATTTATTGGAATGATTTGTAAATTTGGCGGAAATTAGAGCAAGCCTAGAGAGAGCTTAAATGAGTAATATTTTTCTATCTCCATATTTAACTCCTATAAGTGTTTTCTATTTTAAAATTTTATTTTTATAAATTATATTGTACATTTTTTGTTATATTCATTATATTATGTTATTCAGTTCAAAACATATTCTATTTAAATAACTTATAAAAATATATCTTGCTTGGTTTTAATTGAAAATATAAATAAATTTATTAAATTGATTTGAAAAGATAAAATATGTATCTATAATTTTGTATTTCACGAAGAATATCTAAATTGTACTTTTTTAACAAGGAAATATGTTTTATTCCGAAATATAAGATATTTGTACCTCTATTAGTATTTTTTATATATCTTTTTGTATAACACTCCAAATTACACAATTTTTCATCTTATAAAAATATACGAGATTAGTTTACAATTATTTTGACGAAAATATTTCTTATATGAATTCTATTCATGGAGAAAACAACATACCATTATCATAGTTTTGCAAATCTTCATACTCTAGCACTTTGAATAGATGAGGTATTCAATGCTTTAAAACACAATAAAGTAGCAAGAATCTCTTACTTTATTCTCATTTCATTTTTTCCTAGAATTTATTGGAATGATTTGTAAATTTGGCGGAAATTAGAGCAAGCCTAGAGAGAGCTTAAATGAGTAATATTTTTCTATCTCCATATTTAACTCCTATAAGTGTTTTCTATTTTAAAATTTTATTTTTATAAATTATATTGTACATTTTTTGTTATATTCATTATATTATGTTATTCAGTTCAAAACATATTCTATTTAAATAACTTATAAAAATATATCTTGCTTGGTTTTAATTGAAAATATAAATAAATTTATTAAATTGATTTGAAAAGATAAAATATGTATCTATAATTTTGTATTTCACGAAGAATATCTAAATTGTACTTTTTTAAACAAGGAAATATGTTTTATTCCGAAATATAAGATATTTGTACCTCTATTAGTATTTTTTATATATCTTTTTGTATAACACTCCAAATTACACAATTTTTCATATTATAAAAATATACGAGATTAGTTTACAATTATTTTAACGAAAATATTTCTTATATAAAATCTATTCATGGAGAAAACAACTTACCATTATCATAGTTTTGCAAATCTTCATACTCTAGCACTTTGAATAGATGAGGTATTCAATGCTTTAAAACACAATAAAGTAGCAAGAATCTCTTACTTTATTCTCATTTCATTTTTTCCTAGAATTTATTGGAATGATTTGTTAATTTGGCGGAAATTAGAGCAAGCCTAGAGAGAGCCTAAATGAGTAAAATTTTTCTATCTCCATATTTAACTCATATAAGTGTTTTCGTTTTTAAAATTTTATTTTTATAAATTATATGGTACATTTTTTGTTATATTCATTATATTATGTTATTCAGTTCAAAACATATTCTATTTAAATAACTTATAAAAATATATCTTGCTTGGTTTTAATTGAAAATATAAATAAATTTATTAAATTGATTTGAAAAGATAAAATATGTATCTATAATTTTGTATTTCACGAAGAATATCTAAATTGTACTTTTTTAAACAAGGAAATATGTTTTATTCCGAAATATAAGATATTTGTACCTCTATTAGTATTTTTTATATATCTTTTTGTATAACACTCCAAATTACACAATTTTTCATCTTATGAAAATATACGAGATTTGCTTACAATTATTTTGTCCAAAATATTTGTTATATCAATTCTATTCAAGGAGAAAACAACTTACCATTATCATAGTTTTGCAAATCTTCATACTCTAGCACTTGGAATAGATGAGGTATTCAATGCTTTAAAACACAATAAAGTAGCAAGAATCTCTTACTTTATTCTCATTTCATTTTTTCCTAGAATTTATTGGAATGATTTGTAAATTTGGCGGAAATTAGAGCAAGCCTAGAGAGAGCTTAAATGAGTAATATTTTTCTATCTCCATATTTAACTCCTATAAGTGTTTTCTATTTTAAAATTTTATTTTTATAAATTATATGGTACATTTTTTGTTATATTCATTATATTATGTTATTCAGTTCAAAACATATTCTATTTAAATAACTTATAAAAATATATCTTGCTTGGTTTTAATTGAAAATATAAATAAATTTATTAAATTGATTTGAAAAGATAAAATATGTATCTATAATTTTGTATTTCACGAAGAATATCTAAATTGTACTTTTTAAACAAGGAAATATGTTTTATTCCGAAATATAAGATATTTGTACCTCTATTAGTATTTTTTATATATCTTTTTGTATAACACTCCAAATTACACAATTTTTCATCTTATAAAAATATACGAGATTAGTTTACAATTATTTTGACGAAAATATTTCTTATATGAATTCTATTCATGGAGAAAACAACATACCATTATCATAGTTTTGCAAATCTTCATACTCTAGCACTTTGAATAGATGAGGTATTCAATGCTTTAAAACACAATAAAGTAGCAAGAATCTCTTACTTTATTCTCATTTCATTTTTTCCTAGAATTTATTGGAATGATTTGTAAATTTGGCGGAAATTAGAGCAAGCCTAGAGAGAGCTTAAATGAGTAATATTTTTCTATCTCCATATTTAACTCCTATAAGTGTTTTCTATTTTAAAATTTTATTTTTATAAATTATATTGTACATTTTTTGTTATATTCATTATATTATGTTATTCAGTTCAAAACATATTCTATTTAAATAACTTATAAAAATATATCTTGCTTGGTTTTAATTGAAAATATAAATAAATTTATTAAATTGATTTGAAAAGATAAAATATGTATCTATAATTTTGTATTTCACGAAGAATATCTAAATTGTAGTTTTTAAACAAGGAAATATGTTTTATTCCGAAATATAAGATATTTGTACCTCTATTAGTATTTTTTATATATCTTTTTGTATAACACTCCAAATTACACAATTTTTCATCTTATAAAAATATACGAGATTAGTTTACAATTATTTTGACGAAAATATTTCTTATATGAATTCTATTCATGGAGAAAACAACATACCATTATCATAGTTTTGCAAATCTTCATACTCTAGCACTTTGAATAGATGAGGTATTCAATGCTTTAAAACACAATAAAGTAGCAAGAATCTCTTACTTTATTCTCATTTCATTTTTTCCTAGAATTTATTGGAATGATTTGTAAATTTGGCGGAAATTAGAGCAAGCCTAGAGAGAGCTTAAATGAGTAATATTTTTCTATCTCCATATTTAACTCCTATAAGTGTTTTCTATTTTAAAATTTTATTTTTATAAATTATATTGTACATTTTTTGTTATATTCATTATATTATGTTATTCAGTTCAAAACATATTCTATTTAAATAACTTATAAAAATATATCTTGCTTGGTTTTAATTGAAAATATAAATAAATTTATTAAATTGATTTGAAAAGATAAAATATGTATCTATAATTTTGTATTTCACGAAGAATATCTAAATTGTAGTTTTTAAACAAGGAAATATGTTTTATTCCGAAATATAAGATATTTGTACCTCTATTAGTATTTTTTATATATCTTTTTGTATAACACTCCAAATTACACAATTTTTCATCTTATAAAAATATACGAGATTAGTTTACAATTATTTTGACGAAAATATTTCTTATATGAATTCTATTCATGGAGAAAACAACATACCATTATCATAGTTTTGCAAATCTTCATACTCTAGCACTTTGAATAGATGAGGTATTCAATGCTTTAAAACACAATAAAGTAGCAAGAATCTCTTACTTTATTCTCATTTCATTTTTTCCTAGAATTTATTGGAATGATTTGTAAATTTGGCGGAAATTAGAGCAAGCCTAGAGAGAGCTTAAATGAGTAATATTTTTCTATCTCCATATTTAACTCCTATAAGTGTTTTCTATTTTAAAATTTTATTTTTATAAATTATATTGTACATTTTTTGTTATATTCATTATATTATGTTATTCAGTTCAAAACATATTCTATTTAAATAACTTATAAAAATATATCTTGCTTGGTTTTAATTGAAAATATAAATAAATTTATTAAATTGATTTGAAAAGATAAAATATGTATCTATAATTTTGTATTTCACGAAGAATATCTAAATTGTAGTTTTTAAACAAGGAAATATGTTTTATTCCGAAATATAAGATATTTGTACCTCTGTTAGTATTTTTTATATATCTTTTTCTATATCACTCCAAATTACACAATTTTTCATCTTATAAAAATATACGATATTAGTTTACAATTATTTTGTCGAAAATATTTCTTATATGAATTCTATTCCTCGATAAAACAACATACCATTATCATAGTTTTGCAAATCTTCATACTCTAGCAATTGGAATAGATGAGGTATTCAATAATGGAAGAAAGAGATAGCAAGTTGTAAATGGGACAAAACAATCATTGTTGTATAGACAAATGGAAAAATCAAAAGTGACAGTTCATGTTACGAAGAGATACCACTAATGAAGGATGGTTCTAATGTTAAAATGGATGAACCTTTGCAAAGTAAGCTACACTAATGTTTCTTGTACCTTGTTGGTAGAAAATTTAAATTTGAAGTGGCACGAGCATCCCAAGCCGTACAAGCTACCACGGTTGAATGATTATCAAGATGTGGAGGTTAAAAAACAAGTTTGGGTTCCCTTTTCAATTTTAAAATATAAAGATGAGGTTCTATGTGATATTGCACCACAATGTATGCTTCTCATATATTGCTTGACTGACCATGGCTATTTGATAGAAAGGTGTCACATGATGGTTACATAAATTGTTATTCTTTTGAAATAAACAACTGAAATTTTTTATTAGCTCCGCTCAACCATTGGAAGCTTATGAAGACCAAATTTGGATAGAAGGAGAGTGAAAGATGTGGGAAAAAAAGTGTGAGCAAGAGGAAAATAAAAGGAGAGTAATTGAGATGGAGAGAAAACATTGTGAGAAAAGTGAGAAAAATAGAGAGAGAAGTAAGTATAATGGAGGTAAAAGTGAGTGAAAAGAGAGAGAATAGTGAGTATAATGGAGGTAAAAGTGAGTGAAAAGAGAGAGAATAGTGAGTATAATGGAGGTAAAAGTGAGTGAAAAGAGAGAGAAGAGTGAGAAAAGAGGAGAGAAAAGTGAGCGAAAAGAATAGAACTGTATGGAAATAAGAGAGAAAAGTGAACAAAAGAGAGATAAAAGTGAGTAGAAAGGAGAGAAAAGTGAGCACACAAGAGAGGAAAATAAAAAAATAGTGTAATTGATGAAGAACATGAGAATAAGAGTGCAATGATGGCAAGGCAACAAGTACTTGTACTTATTTACTAGGATGTTTATCTTTCTTATAACTATCTTAACTCATCTTTGCCTAGTGTCGTTGTATCTTTATTGCAGGACTTTAAGGATCAACTTCTTCAAAAGATTCTCCATGGATTACATACTTTGCAAGACATGCAGCATCAAATAGACTTCATACCTAGATCCGTTATACCAAATCAACATGCAAAAAAAGCTAAGATTCGAAGACGAATCTTTTCAAAGAGAAGGGGAATAATGGAGATTGAGGTGCTAACCAAGTTGTTGTTTACAAATATTCTAAAGATTCTCAAGATCCTACGCAAGAGATAGATTTGAAATGTTAAATTAGATATAGATTTGAAATGTTAAATTAGATGCAAGGAATAAATTAGGAAGGAATTGTTTTGTTTTAGTTAATTATGGGATTTTTATGTTTAGTAATTTTTATTTTAGTTAATTGTGTGTTTTTTATCTTAAGTTTTAGTCTTTTATTTAATTATGGGCCTTTTATATTTAGAAATTTTTCTTTTAATTAATTGTGAACTTTCTATTTTAAGTCTTTTAGTCTTTTAGTCTTTTATTTTTTATTCAGCCAAATCTATAACTAAATAGTCCCATTAGGCCAATTTCATCTATGGTTTTCTTCTTTTAGGGTTTCTTGCTTATTAACAAGAAGAGCTATGTAATTTGGAGGAATAACAAATATTAATTAATGAAAATAAAATTTTATAAAAAAGCTTCCTGCTTATCCTTCTTGTGTTCTTGATTGAATATTTGAATCTGACTTATCAAATGGAGTGATCATCCTTTGTGGCTTCTCAATATTTAGGTTTTAAGGACTTTATTTTCTTAGGGTCGAATTTGATCATATTCAACACGTTCTTAGCAAATCAATTATTTCTATTCCTTTGAGTTCGTGGGCTTCTACGTTGTTCGCCCAAAAGGTCAGCATGGAACACTACTTAAAAATTTTTCCCACATATACCCAAAAAGGGTGTTTTGGTGAATTTGAAGTGCAATTTTCAATACAGATGGTACATGAGTACTATTTATAACTTTTTTGACATATATCCAAAAAGGGTGTTTTGGGCATTCATTGTGCAATTTTCATTATGGGTGGTACTATAGAACTTTTTTGTTGTTTTTATCACATAGACCCAAAAATGGGGTTCGAAGGCATCCATAGTGTTTAGTTGTTTAAGAACTACGAGGAACAAAAGAACTCGTAAGAAGATAATTTCCTTAATAATTACCATCTGATCTTTAAAATTTGTAGTACTCCTATTTATACTTGGAATAAATCTATAAGAATAGGCAAAGTCATAATTACAAAACAAAAATTAGACTAAACAAGTTCTTTACCTTTTTGGACTCTTAGTCTTCTAAATACAGCTAAACAATAGCTATTTATGGACTTATTAAAGATAACTAATATTTTGGACTTCTTAAGACAACCAATTTTGGACTTCTATGTTGGACATATTTTTTGGTCCTCTTTTAATTGTTAAGCCATGCCTTTTCCTAAATCAATTTTACAAATTCTGCTTTCTTCTTACCATCTAAGTTCACACGTTCACTCAAAGGTATAGAAGTTAAATCTAAAGGTGATAATGGGTTAAAGTCATAAACAATTTCAAATGTTGAAAACTTAGATGTAGAATGTACACTTCAATTGCATGCAAATTCAACATGTGGCTAACAATCTTCCCATGTTTTCAAGGTTTTTTTAATGATAGCATGTAACAAAGAATACAAAGCTTAATTTACTAATTCAGTTTGGCCATCCGTTTATGGATGACAAGTAGTAGAGAAGAATAGCTTAGTTCCCAACTTTCCCCACAAAGTCTTCCAAAAGTAACTCAAAAACTTTGCATTCCTATAAAAAAAATGGTCCTAGGCATACCATGTTATCTAATAATCTCTTTGAAGAAAAAATCAGCTATATGTGATGCATCATCAATTTTATGACAAGCAATGAAGTGTGCCATCTTCGAAAATCTATCTACCACCACAAAAACGGAAACTCTCCCCCTCTTTGTCTTAGGTAAACCTAAAACCAATTCCATAGAAATATCAATCCAAGGTTCACTATGTATTAGAAAAAGGGTGTATAAACCATGGGGTTGCAACTAGACTTAGCATGTTTACATGTGATACACTTCTCAAAAATTGTTTCCAAATCACATTTCATATAAGGCCAAAAAAAATGATCATGTAGAATTTCTAACGTCTTAGCTACACCAAAATGACCCATCAAACCACCACCATGAGCTTCTCTCATAAGCAATTCACACAAAGAACACATAGGTACACACAACATATTTTCCCAAAAATAAATCCATCATGCCTATAAAATCTACCAAATGCCACTTTTTCACATGCATTGAATACATCACCAAAATCAGTTATCTTATGCATATAATTCTTTAATATATTCAAAGCCAAGTAGTTTTGTATATAAAATGGAGAGTAAAGCATACCTTTGGGACAATGCACCAGCCATCACATTTTCCTTACCTTACTTGTATTTGATCATATAAGGAAATTTTTCAATGAATTCCACCCATATGGTGTGGTGTTTGTTCAACCTTTGTTGTCCTTTCAACTGCTTCAAATATTCATGATCTATGTGAATCATAAATTCCTATGGCCATAGATAATGTTGCCAATTTTCCAAAGCCCTTACCAAGGCATACAACTCCTTGTCATAAGTGGGGTAATTTAGGTTTTCCCCACTCAAAGTTTCACTATAATAAGCAATTAGAAAATCTTCTTACTTCAAAACAACTCCAACACCTATTCCTAAAGCATCACACTTTGTTTCAAAAATTTTAGCAAAGTTAGGCAAGACAAGCAAAGGTGCATTAGTTAACTTTTCTTTGATTAGATTAAATTCCTTTTCTTGTTCTTTCCCCCACTTAAATGGTTTATTTTTCTTAATAACTTTAGTAAGAGGGGTGGCTAAGCTACTAAAATCAAGCACAATTCGTCTATAGAAACTTGCTAAGCCATGGAAACTTCTCACTTGGATGATTGTTGTAGGTGATGGCCCCTCTTGGATTGCCTTCAGCATTTCCTCATCCACCTCAATTCCTCTCTTACTAACAACAAAATCAAGAAATACAAGCTTATCCGTGCAAAAGGTGCACTTCTTATTGTTAGCAAACAACCTTTCTTTCCTTTGAATTACCAAAACAGATTTCAAACACATTACATGTTCTTCCAAGTTTTTGATATAAATTATGGATATCATCAAAAAATACTACTACAAATCTACAAATATATTCTTGTAAAACATGATTCATCAAACACATAAATGATCTTGGAGCATTTAGTTAAATCGAAGGGCATGACTAACCACTATTACAAATCATATTTAGTCTTAAAATCTTTTTCCCGTTGGTCACCTTCCTTCATCCTAATCTGATGATATCCACTCTTATGATCAATTTTTTTAAAGACACAAAACCATGAAATTCATCCAGCATATCATATAATCTAGGAATGGGATGATGATACTTTACTGTTATATTGTTGATGGCTCGAAAATCAACACACATCTTCCTTGTTCCATCCTTCTTAGGAACTAATAGCACTAGAATTGCACAAAGACTAACGCTTTCACACATATACCCCTTCTCCAATAATTAACTTACTTACCTTTGAAGTTTGTGGGTCTCCTTAGGATTACTCCTATAAGCAGGTCTGCTTGGAATTGATGCACTAGGTATGAAATCAATTTGATGTTCAATCCCTCGGATTGGAGGTAAACCATAAGATACCTCATCTAGAAGGTCATCTCTAAACTCCTACCAAAGAGAAACAATATGGATTGGTAATCCACCGATGATATCATTAGTACATAAAAGAGTTCCCTTGTACATGAGTACAACATAAGGGGCTAATGTGAAAATAATGCTCTCTTGATCTCACTTTTTTTGCAATATAATTGAATTTTTCCTCCCTTGTTCTCACTATGGTCAAAAACCATGTCTCTTTTTTGTTCAGTTAGTTCCATGTTTTTCTCACCTTTTTTTAACTCTCTTTGTTTTTCATTTGATCTTTGTAACTTTATTTGGTCCTCTTTGACCTATTTTGGAGTTAATGCCACAAGAGTAATAGGTTTCCCTTTAAGAGTGAAAGAATACTTATTTGTGAATCCATCATGCATAACCCTTATATCATATTACCATGGTCTACCCAATAATAAATGGCATGTGTGCATGGGAACCACATCACAAAGCACTTTATCCTCATATTTGCTAATGGATAATGCCACCAACGCTTATTTTGTCACCTTGAATTTTCCACTTTCATTCACCCACTAAAGCCAATAAGGTTGAGGATGTTTCAAGGTAGTTAATGCCAATTTCTCCATCAAATCAGTGCTGGCTACATTTTTACAACTTCTGGCATCGATAATGACACTATACAATTTATTATTTACAAAGCACTGGTTATGAAACAAGTTCTCCCTTTGGTTACTTTCTTCTGATGAACGAAAACCGGCATCGCCAATTCTCGCAAATACTTTGGTTTTAATATTTGTAAAACTCTCGCAAGTGCACGAATCATTTCGTAGAAAATGATAAGTATACTCCCAAGGTCGATCTAAGGAAGGAATGTATGTGGTTCTTAATTTATTATTCAAACTTTTAAAAACGAAATTAAATCCTAAACATCCTGTCACGATAGTTTGGTTTTTGTGTTCCTAATCTAATAACATAAAATAAACATATATACAGATTAATTAAATATAATAAAAAAAATAAACATAGATACAAATTCAATAAATAAATATAAATACAGATTCAATAAATATTCATGCAAATTTTATCATTTATATTAGTGGAGTATTTATGGATATAATAACTAAATTAATTATGCTTGCTCATATTATCTAGGTTATTAAAGATATAAATTGATATTTTATTGATTCTCTCTTTTTTGTATGAATACCACCTTTGGTGGGGTTAGATATTCTTTGTTAACTAAACAAATCAATTAACACCTATGGGTGGGGTTGATAACTAATTTGGTTAATTAAATTAATTCCTTTTTCTAAGAGATTGAAAATGAACCATTTAAATGCCACCTTTGGTGGGGTTAGACAGTTTAAACTTTATCCAAGGTATCCAAATTAAACCCAATAATTTAGTTATCCGAGTACTAACTTTCAAGTTTTAAAACCACTACTGAAAACATGTTGTCAATACATTTTCACATAATAATTCTTATAAAAACTTTTGAAATAGAGCTTCACTCTAACTACCGGGCGATTGTACCAACAAATAAAAGAGCACTACTCTAAATTAGACCGGATAACTAAACCTTAAAGTCTAATCTTCAGATTTAAGTTTGTAATGAAAAATAATATATTTCTCTCTAACATCCTTAATATAAAATCTTGAATAAAAAATAAAATCAATTCATTTTAGAAATTTTCACCTATTTAATATTTCGCAAGCATAACAACGTTATTATTATATCATGATTATAAATAGCTAGCACAGTTAAATTTAATCACAGACAAATTAAATATAACATGTAAGAATAAAGCATAAAAATAATCAGAAGAAAATAAAATCCTTACAGAACTTCGACGCTATTCCCGTTGCTAGAAAACCTCCAAGCGGAATTTGCACTTCCATTTATTGAATCAAAAATCTAAATTATTACAAAAACATTACAAGTTCCTCTCAAAAAGAGAAGAACTCTAAACCTAAGAGAATTGAACTAAAAACTAAGAGAAAAACTAAGAAAAGCTTAGAAACTAAGAAAGAAACTAAGGAAAACTCAAAAACTAAGAAATGAGAGAAAGAAAGAAGAGAGAAGTGAGGTTTTTGAGGTGTGCTTTGAAGTGAATGGAAGAGGGGTATTTATAGGTGAGGATGGAGAGAAAAAATGAGTAAAAAAATGTTTAAAAAAATATTAAAAAATTAAAAACGTGTAATGGACCTGTTGAGGTCATCAATGACGTCAAGCGTGACGTCATGGGCGGCCGCACGTGAAAAATGGGTCAAAAACGCGTTGGGCGCGTACTGGCGGCTGGCCGCTGCCACAAGGCTGGGTCAAGGCCAGCGCAGCCGCGCGTGAACAAGTGCCCGCGCCGCGGCACGCGCGCGCAGTATCAACGCGCGCGGCGCGCGACTCTGGCGCCGGGGCTGGGCGGCGCGGCGCGCGATTTTCCGTCTTTTGACATTTTTGACCTTTTCGACCCATTTTGTCCAATTTTTCCATGTTTGTTGACCTTTTTCCACTTATTTATTAATTTATTTGTGATGTATTGCTTCAAGTATTCTTCTTTGAGTCTTTACATTGCGTTTTTAGGCCAAAATTCCTGAAAAACAATAAAAATACCCGTGATTCCGAAAAAGACAAATTTATATAAATATATGATAAAACATATAAATATATATATTTTTAATCAATTAATGTGCATAAAATCATGGTTATTTTAGTGCTTTTTGAGCACTCATCATCTTCCTTTTTAACCTATACATTGAGAACTTTCCTTGCTACCAATAAATCTCCAACCAGAGCATTTTTCTCATCTTCAACATCCTCCAAAGATGGTACGTCATCATTATCTACCTCTTCCTCATTCTCCGACTCAAGATCTCCTTGAGCATTTATCACCATCTTCATTTTGTTCACACATTTTTTGGCTATGTGTCATCCCCCCTAACATTTAAAACACTTAAGATCATGTGTTTTAGAAATCGTAGTCTCGGTGTTACCTAAATTAGTGTCGGTCTTTGAGTTTTCATTCTTAAATAATTTAAGTTTTGGTTTATTTTGTAGCTCCTTATCCCCTTTTGGAACTATCTTCCACGGATTGGTGGTAACCATAGGTTGTCCCTTCCTAGCCAATCCCTTTTGTTTGAATTGTTCCTCCACCTTTATAGATTGGTGTACCATATCCATCAACTCAACACAGTGTTGCATCTCAACTATATCTACAATCTCATGATTTAAACAATGTAAAAATCAGCCATAGTGGCTTCTCAGTCCTCTTCTACATTAGCCCAGATCATAGCTACCTCCATCTCCTCTCTACAACTTTTGGTGCAATCCCCTATAATAGTGATTGGGTACAAAATTATTCCTCATAAGCATTTTCATCTCCTCTTATGTGTCCACGGGTGGCTATCTATTCCTCCTATTAATATGTAATTGATCCCATCAAACAATAGCACAATCGATAGATTCAATTACAACCAACTTAACCTTATTTAACTTTGAATAATTGTGAAAATTGAACACCATCTCCATTTTAGTTTCCCATTCCAAATAAACTTCAGGGACATTTTTACCTTGAAAATATAGGATTTTAATCTTTATGTTTCCTAAATCATTATCCCTCCTTAATGGAGATCAAGGTACTGATGAAGTTGATGTTCCAAATATTCTCAAGATCCTTTGCAAGGAATTGGCATTCCAATGACTAGGGCAAAGAATAAGAAGATGAAGGAAGCTTTGTAAGGCTTGATCCTGGAAGTGCAATAAAAAGAGGTTGTGCTAGAAGAATCAAAAACTAAATTCGCGGATTTTAAAGCTTCACTGAGGATGGTCTATTACCTTTTTATGCCAGGGATAGATCTTCCAAATCTATTTTTGTTTAGGAAGTAATATTTTTGTTTTAGTTAATTATGAACTTTTATATTTAGCAACTTTTGTTATTGTGAATTGTGCACTTTTTATTTGATGTTTTTTAGTCTTTTATTTTTCAAGGTTGTATTAGGCACAATCCAAAACTAAATAGGCCCATTAGATCCATTTCATCTAGGGGTTTTTTCATTTAGAGTTCCTTACTTATAAAGAAAAAGAGCTATGTAATTTGTAGGGAAGAACGAATATTAATTAATGAAAAGAAAATTTCAGAAAGCTTCTTGCTTTGCCTTCTTATGTTCATGATTTAATACTTGAATCTGACTTATCAAAGAAAGTGATCATCCTTTATGGCATATCAAGGTTTGGGATTTAAGGACTTTGTTTTCTTAGTGTTCTAATCTGATTATCTTCAACACGTTCTTAGCAAATCAATCGTTTCTATTACTTTGAGTTCATAGGTTCCTAGGTTGTTTTCCTAAAGGGTCCGCATCATTTGATATCAGAGCCTTGATTGTTGAAAATAGGTTACCTATCTTCAAATATCTTTGTTTTGAATTTTAGATTTCAAAAGAAAATTTCCTTTGATTATTTTCTACGTTCTTAAGTCACAAATCACAAAAAGGAAGAGAAATTTCGTCCTTTTGAATCTTGTGTTTTCTTTCAATTTCATTGTCGCTGTTTTCATATTTGGATTTTATTTTGTAGTTTAATCTGACTTATTCATATCTTTTTCTTAATTCTTTATTTTTGTGTTCAACCTATCTTTTTTCCTTCAAAAAAATAAGAAAAGAAGAGGGTTGTTGATCAATTTCAAACAAAAAAATTGATAAAGTAGAGTTGAAACTTTAAGTGGCCATAACTTTTAACTCGTGTAACAAAATAGCTATTATAATATATCAAATCAAAGCTCATTTCGATTCGTACAATAAATACTAGGCTTCACCATTGTTTTAAAAATTTTAGAGTCCAAATTCCTTCATTTACACCACTAACCGTGGGGTTAAAGATTTGTCACACCTTCATTGGCCTTCTTTTATTTTTTTCTTGCTGCTCAAGACTGATTTAAAAAAAAGGAGAATCATAGTTGATCAAGACTCTTTCTTTAGAGTCCTCTTTGGTCAAAAATCTTTATTTAGAGTCATCATTGGTGAAGAGTCTTTCTTTAGAGTCCTCGTTGGTCAAGAGTCTTTCTTTAGTGTCCTTCTTGGTCAAGAATCTTTCTTTAGAGTACTCTTTGGTCAAGAGTCTTTCTTTGGTCAAGAATATTTTGTAATACTTTGCCATTAAGTTCTTTCAAAATTATGAATTTTGAGATTATTACTCGTAAAATGGTTACTTCTTGAGATTAGTTGGATTCTTTGATTTTGTTAAGAACACAAAAGAGGTTAGCGTGAGCTTTGAGTCGAAAAAAAATGAAAATGGTGTAAAAAAAAGGATCAAAAATAGTGTGAAAAAAGGAGCATTAACAATCTTATTTGAGAGAAAACATGTGAGGGTGTGCGTGGATTATCTCATTTTATTTTACAAATTGAAAACAAGAGTAAGGAAGAAAGGGAACCACAAGAGGTTGACTTGAAATTCTTCATGAAATCTATTCATGACCAAATTAAGAGGATGAATGCAAGATTGAATGATTTAGAATCCTCTTCCGATTCTCAATAACATAGAAGAGGACATAAAAGACAAGAGTTCGAGGAAGAAGAAGCTGATTCCAATGTGGTAGAGAGAACAAGTTATAAATGGGACAAAAAGTCTAAATACAAAGAAAATAACAATATAGGTAGTATAAAGATGATAATTGTACCCTTTGAAGGAAAGAATGACCTTGAGTTACACTTGAAGTCGAAAAGAAAGGTTGACCATGTGTTTGATTGTCATAATTATTGTGCGGAGAAGAAAGGAAAGATAGAAACAGTATAATTTATATATTATGCTAGTATATTGTGGGATGAATTGGTGGTCAATAGGCGAATAAATGGTGAGAAACCTATTTGGTCGTAGGAAGAGATGAAATTGGTGAGGCAATAAGAGGTTCATACCTAGCCATTACTATAAGAATCTATATAGAAAGTTGTAAGGGTTGATCCAAGGTTCTATGAGTGTAGAATATTATTATAAGGAGATGAAAATCGCCATGATTAGAGAAAACATAAAGGAAGAGAGAGAAGTGACAATGGCCATATTCATTGCCGGGTTAAACATGGAAATTACTATATGGTTGAATTGCAACATTACATAGAAACAGAAGAACTACTGCACAATGCCATTAATGTGGAGAAGAAAATCAAGTCCAAAAGGTTCTAATCTATTTCATCCTTTAGTTATCCATGGAAATCAACTTGGAAGGAGAACAATGCTGCTTTAAAACAAAATGTGAAGAGAAGTCAAACAATTCAGTTGTTATTCCTAAAGGTAAACCTTAAACAAAAAATCCAACTAAGTCACTTGATATTAATTGTTTTAGATGCCAAGGACTTGACATATTACTTTTGAATGCCTAAATAAAAGGGTTATGGTTGTATGTGATAATGGGGAAATCGAGAGTGCTAGTTCAAGTGACGATGAAAGGCCACCATTGAGGGATTGTTCTGATGTAAAATTGGAAGAACATATGCATGGGGAATTACTTGTCACAAGGAGTACCCTTAATATACAGCATAAGAGTGAAAGAGATGAGGATCAAGGTGATCATATTTTTCACACAAGATGCCATGTGAAGGATAAGGTATGCACTGTAATTATTGATAATGGGAGCTTCACTAATATAGCTAATATTTTGTTAGTAGAAAAGTTAAATTTGAAGTGGCAAAAGCATCTCAAATTGTACAAGCTATAATAGCTGAATGATTGTGGAGAAGTGAATGTCAACAAACAAGTTTGGGTTCCTCTTTCAATTGGCAAGTATGAGGATGAGGTTCTTTGTGATGTGGCACCAATGTATACTACTCATATTTTGTTGGGAGATCATGGTATTTTTATAGGAGGGTGATGCGTTATGGGTATAAAAATTGGTTCTCTTTTGAAATGAAGAACCAAAAAGTTGTATTAGCCCCTCTTAAACCTTTACAAGCTTATGAGAACCAAATTAGAGAAATGTGGGCACAAAAGAGAGAAAATTAAGCATAAAAGAGAGAAAAGTGAGCACAAAGGAGATAAAAGTGAGCATAAAGGAGAGAAAATAAAGCAAAGAAGGGAGAAAAGTGAGCAAAAAAGAGAGAAAAGTGAGCAAGGAGAGGAAAATACTAGAATGAGTTCATTTGATGAAAAATATGAGATTAAGAGTGTAATGATGGAAAGGCAACAAGTACTTGTACTTATGTACAATGATATTTATCTTTCTACTAACGACCTTAACTCATCTTTGTCTAGTGTTGTTTTGTCTTTATTGCAGGACTTTGATGATCTATTTCCTGAAGAAATTCCCAATGGATTACCTCCTTTGAGAGGAAATGAGCATCAAATAGACTTCACACCCAGATCTGCAATACTAAACTGACTTTCTTATAGAGCTAATGTTGAGGAAATGAAGGAGATACAAAGGCAAGTGGCTGAGTAGCTGGAAAAGGGATTTATAAGGGAAAGTCTCAACCCATGTTTGATTTCTGTCATCTTAGTCCCAAAGAAATATGGAACATGGTGAATTTGTATGGATTTCCATGCTATTAACAAGATAATGGTAAAGTATAGACATCATATCCATAGGTTAGATGATATGCTTGATGAGCTGCATGGCTCTCATTTGTGGTAGTTTGTTTTGATGATATTTTATTCTATAGTAGAAATTTAGAGGAACATGTGTAATACTTGTATGTAGTTTTTAGTGTGTTGAGAGAGAACACATTGTATGCTAATCTTAAAAATTGAACATTTTGCATGGAATCTACTATATTTCTTGGATTTGTTGTTAGCTCATAGGGTAGTGTTGATGAAGAAAAGGTAAGGACAATAAGGGATTGCCCTACACCAAAGAATGCGAATAAGGTAAGAATTTTCCATAGTTTAGAGATTTTTTATCGAAGGTTTGTCAAAATATTTTAGTTCTATTGCTGCATCTTTGAATGAACTTGTTAAAAATAATGTTATTTTTAAGTGGGATGATTAAGCATTTAAAACTTTAAAAAATAAACTAACAAATGCACCTTTGTTGTGTTTGCCTAACTTTGATAAAGCTTTTGAGATAGAATTGATGCATCAGGGTTTGGCATAGGAGCTATTTTAATGCAGGATTCCAAACCAATTGCATATTTTAGCAAAATGCTAAGTGGGGTAGTGTTGAATTATCCTACTTACGACTAGAAGCTTTATGCATTAGTGAGAACTCTTCAATCATGGCAACATTACTTATGGCCAAGGTAATTAATCATTTATTCCGATCATGAGAGTCTAAAGATTTTGAAGACCCAAGGTAAGCTTAATAAAAGACATGTTAAGTGGTTGGAGTTTACAAAAATGTTTCCTTATGTAATCAAAAACAAGCATGGGAAGTGATGAGTGCTCAAAAAGCACTAAAATAACCATGATTTTATGCACTTTAATTGATTAAAAATATATATATTTATATGTTTTATCATATATTTATATAAATTTGTCTTTTTCGGAATCACGGGTATTTTTATTGTTTTTCAGGAATTTTGGCCTAAAAACGCAATGTAAAGACTCAAAGAAGAATACTTGAAGCAATACATCACAAATAAATTGATAAATAAGTGGAAAAAGGTCAACAAACATGGAAAAATTGGACAAAATGGGTCGAAAAGGTCAAAAATGTCAAAGATCGGAAAAACGCGCGCAATCAGCCGGCCTGCCCGGCGCCGCCAGTCACATAGGCCGCCAGAGTCGCCAGACGCCCGCGCCAGCAGCGATGCTTCCGCGCGCTGCCGGCTGGCACGCTCACGCCAGCTGGGCCTGCCCGGCCCAACAAGACGCTACGGCAGAATGTCTAACATACGCCCAACGCGTTTTTGACCCATTTTTCACGTGCAGCCGCCCATGACGTCATCTTGCCGACGTCATTGATGACCTCAAGGGTCCAAAACACGTTTTTATTTTTTAATATTTTTTTAACATTTTTTAATCATTTTTTCTCTCCATCCTCACCTATAAATACCCCTTCCATTCACTTCAAAACACACCTCAAAACCTCACTTCTCTCTTCTTTCTTTCTCTCATTTCTTAGTTTTTGAGTTTTCTTTAGTTTCTTTCTTAGTTTCTAAGCTTTTCTTAGTTTTTCTCTTAGTTTTTAGTTCAATTGTCTTAGGTTTAGAGTTCTTCTCTTTTTGAGAGGAACTTGTAATGTTTTTGTAATAATTTAGATTTTTGATTCAATAAATGGAAGTGCAAATTCGCTTGGAGGTTTTCTAGCAACGGGAATAGCGTCGAAGTTACGTAAGGATTTTATTTTCTTTCTGATTATTTTTATGCTTTATTCTTACATGTTATATTTAATTTGTCTGTGATTAAATTTAATCGTGCTAGTCGCTTATAATCATGATATAATAATAACGTTGTTATGCTTGCGAAATATTAAATAGGTGAAAATTTCTAAAATGAATTGAGTTTATTTTTATTCAAGATTTTATATTAAGGATGTTAGACAGAAATATATTATTTTTCATTACAAACTTAAACCCGAAAGTTAGACTTTAAGGTTTAGTTATCGATCTAATTTAGAGTAGTGCTCTTTTATTTGTTGGTACAATCGCCTTAGGTAGTTAGAGTGAAGCTCTATTTCAAAAGTTTTTATAAGAATTATTATGTGGAAATGTATTGACAACATGTTTTCAATAGTGGTTTTAAAACTTGAAAGTTAGTACTCGGATAACTAAATTCTTAAGTTTAATTTGGACACCTTGAATAAAGTTTAAATCGTTTAACCCCACCAAAGGTGGCATTTAAATGGTTCATTTTCAATCTCTTAGAAAAAGGAATTAATTTAATTAACCAAATTAGTTATCAACCCCACCCATAGGTGTTAATTGATTTGTTTAGTTAACAAAGAGTATCTAACCCCACCAAAGGTGGTATTCATACAAAAAGAGAGAATCAATAAAATATCAATTTATATCTTTAATAACCTAGATAATATGAAAGCGTAATTAACTTAGTTATTATATCCATAATTACTCCACTAATATAAATGATAAAATTTGCATGAATATTTATTGAATCGTATTTATATTTATTTATTGAATTTGTATCTATGTTTATTCTTTTTAGATTATATTTAATTAATCAGTATATATGTTTATTTTATGTTATTAGATTAGGAACACAAAACCAAAACTATCGTGACAGGATGTTTAGGATTTAATTTCGTTTTTAAAAGTTTGAATAATAAATTAAAAACCACATACATTCCTTCCTTAGATCGACTCGTGAGTATACTTATCATTTTCTACGAAATGATTCGTGCACTTGCGAGAGTTTTACAAATATTAAAACCAAAGTATTTGCGAGAATTAGCGTCTTGGTTTTTACCATCAAGTTTTTTGGCCATTGCTTGAAGGATTAGAGTTTTTAATTTATTTATCAAAAGTTTAAAAATATTTTTGTGTTGTAAATAATTGTGAATTTAAAAAAAAAATAAATAAATAAAAATAAATAAATAAATAAATAAAAAAAAAAAAAAAAAAAAATTTAATCAAATTTCAAATTTTATAAGAAATAATAAAAAAATAAAATATAAAAAAAATAAAAAAAAATAAAATAAAAAATAAAAAATAAAAAATTTTTAACTATAGCATAAATAGTAAAATTCAGAAATTTGAAATTTGAAGTAAAAAGTTTTTACCGTTAATAAATAGTAAAAAAAAAAAAAAAAAAAATTTAAAATTTTTAAAATTTTAAGTTAATAAGATAGTGTGAATAGTAAAATAAAATTACCGTTCGTAAAAAAAAAAAAAAAAAAAAAAATTGTCTAGTGTTTTGTATTAAATGCCATGGAAATTTTCTAATTTCTTTATTTTTGTTGACAGGAGTTTTAAATTTACGTTTAAAAATAGTCTATGCGTGGTAGGAGATCCTTAGGAAACCCCCTAACACCATATGTAAATAATATTCATAAATTTAAACAAGTGTCAACAACACTGGATCCTACCCATCAACCTGATTTTGAGCCAAACATAGAACCACGTCTTAATCCTTTACTAGAACCAAAAGAAATGGAGGAAAACCAACATGTTAGGGAAACCACGATGAAAGAGTTTGCAAGACCGTTGATTGGCACGGCAACTGCCGCTATCCAGTTGGGAGAGGCTGCTAGGAACTATGACCTTAAAAATATTCATTTTTCTATGCTTCCTTCCTTCTATGGGCTACCTAATGAAGATTCTCTTTCCTTTATGAGAGATTTCTATGCTACGGTCCAAACATTCCCCCTCGGTATTCTAAACGAGGATCAGCTTAGAATGAGATGTTTTCCGTACACCTTAAAGGATAAGGCTAAAGCTTGGTTGATGTCACTTCCCCCTGGTTCTCTGATGACATGGGGTCAAATTTACAATAAATTCATGGGAAAATTCTATTCCATCAAAAAACATCAGAGCTGAGAGGAAAGATTGCTACTTTCTCTCAGATGGAAGGAGAACCATTCCACGAAGCTTGGGATAGGTTCAAAATGTTTCTCACTCAATGTCCCCACCATAGCTTTCCCTACGGTTGCAGAACCAATTCTTTTACGATGGACTTACACAACAATGTCGGTTCATTGTCGACAACGCCGCAGAGGAGCAATAGGAGAAAAGACCGCATCGAAACGTATAATCTCTTTGAGATGTTGGGTGCTAATTCCCACAGAAAAGCTCCAGAGTGAGAAAAGTCGGTGTTCATGAGATTGACTCCGATAATGAAATTCAACAACAACTTGTTCAACCGACTAAGCAAGTTGCCGCTTCTCGCTACACAAACCAACACAAATAATGAACAATATGGTTTGTACAAAGAACACGGGACAAGGTACTGAAGCCTGTCCACATCAAGGAGATACAACTGACCTGAGCAGGTTAATGTGTTGGGAGCATATCAACAAAGACCAAGGTTTGATCCCAATTCAAATACCTATAATCCTGGGTGGAGAAGTCATCCAAATTTCTCTTGGAGGCAAAATAACCCTCCTTTCCTCAAAGCTCAAACCAGGCAGGCCAAGAATTCCACCCACCTATTCCACGAAGCATTCCAAATAAACCAACCCTGGAGGACAACTTGAATTCTTTTATTCAAGTTTGTAGGGACAATCAATCAAAAACCAATCAACGGTTGGACTCTGTGGAAGCTTCTATCAAAAAGGTGGAAGTTCAAGTTGAGCAGCTTAGTTGAACATTTGCGAAGGCAAAATTGAAACTTAAATGAATTCAATGAAGAGGAGACATTGAGTTTTTCATTCTGCAATCTCCAAGCAACGTCTTACTAGAAGACGATAAATTTTAGTCCTACATGGGAGGTCACCCATTATTGTATTTTCCTTTGTTTTAGTTTGCGTGTAATAAAAAAAAATATTTCAAATAAAATAAATTCGTTTGTTTCAAAAATTGTGTCCCTTCGTTTAAATTAAAAAAAAATAATAATTTAGGTTCCTTGCATTTTTTTTTAGAGATATCTACCATTGTTTTTAAAAGCAAAATGCTGATTCACAATAGGAGGAGGATCATTTTCAACTACAAACAACCATGGGAGATGCTGAAGATAGGCGGAAAAAGATGAAAGACTATACAATGCCAATCATTGGCAATGTAACTTCCTAAGATCCAATTGCAAGAGGCTCCAAGGAATTATGAATTGAAAAAGATTCATTATTCTTTGTTGCCCTCCTTTTACGGTATCCCTAATGAAGATCCTTTGCATTTCATTCGAGAATTCTATGCTATTGTCCAAACCTTTCCACTACATGAAATTAGTGAAGATCAACTTAGGATGAGGTGTTTTCCTTACACTCTCAAAGATAAAGCTTGGTCATGGTTCATTACTCTACAAAAGGTTCTCTTAAAACTTGGGAGGCGGCACTATGAAATTTTTATGGGTAGGTTCTATTCCCATCAAAAGACTGTTGATCTAAGAACAAAGATAGCAACATTTTCTCAAATGAATGAAGAGCCCTTTCATGAAGCTTGGGAACGATTCAAACTCCTTTTCATTCAATGTCAAAATCATAGCTTTCCACTACAAATACAAAACCAATTCTTTTACGATGGATTGACACTACAGAGTCAATACATGGTTGATAATCTTCTTGGAGGTCTTTGTAGGAGAAAAGACAAGCAGAGGAAGCCTATAATCTCTATGAGCTATTGGGTTCTAATTCCCAACAAAGAGGTGGTGGAAGGAAAGCAAAGGTCAATGAGGTCGGCTTTGATGATGAGATAACCTTGCAAATTGTCAATTGACTAAACAAGTGAAATTCCTCACGTCTCACCAAATTTCAAATCAAGAGGTATGTGGAGTGTGTTGTTCAATTGGGCATGGTACTCATAATTATTCAAATACTTGTGATTCTAGTGTCGATGCCATAGAGGAAGTCCAATATTTTCAAAAGTATCATCCAAACACCTATAATCACCCAACCTACAACCACCCTTACCCACCAAGCCAATCTTTTAAACCAACCTTAGAAGATAGCTTGAATGCTTTTATTCAAGTTAGTCGTGACAACCAACTGATGACTAATCAAAGGTTGAACACCATGGAGGCTTCGGTTAAAAGAATTGAATCTAAAGTTGGGCAACTGGCTGAACAAATGCAAAAGAAAGAACCAGGAAAGTTGCCCACCAACTGTAACAAGCAAAAGATGTTAGAACCGTTCGAAGTGGTAAGGTAGTCAATACCAGTGTACCTGAAATCTCTAACAAAGAAGGCGACATTCTAATATCGCAAAAAGGAGAAACAAGTGTTAAACTTCACAAGCTTTCTGAAAAACTCATTGGGGGGTCATCTGACACTCCCAAAATTCAAAAGACAACAGAACCACACCAGATGCAAGTACCTTTTCCCCACCGGTTGAAAGAGTCCAAACAAGATAAGCAATTCAATGATCTTTTTAATATGCTCTCTAAAGTAAATATCAATTTACCATTATTAGAAGTGATCATGAATGTGCCCTCATATGCCAAGTTTTTCAAAGAGTTGAACACTAAGAAAAGGAGGTATGAACTGAATGAACGAGTAGTAGTATCAGAAATTTCTAGCTACTGCTTGACCTGACAAACTACCCCTAAGTAGAAAGACCCTGGAAGTTTTATTATAAACATAACTATGGGGGATAGGAAGGTTGCTAAGGCAATGCTTGATTTAGGTGCTAGTATAAATTTGATGCCCTACTCTATATTCTCACACCAATCTAGGGGATTTAAAACCCACAACTATGTCCCCGCAACTTGCAGATAGATCTCTTAAATATCCGGAGGGAATAGTTGAGGATGTTTTGGTACAGTAGACAAACCGATAATACCTGTTGACTTTGTGGTTCTGGATATGCAAGAAAATCCGGCATTGGACGAGAGAACATACAATATTGCTTGGTAGACCATTTATGGCAACTACTAAAACTATTATTGATGTCCAAGATGGAAATTTGACAATGACAGTCTTAGGAGACTGTTCATTTCAAAGTTTTTGATTCTTCACCTTTCCCTTCTATTTACGCCATCGATGAAATATTCGAAGTTGATCCTTTGGATAATCTTATCCAAAACACCTTTTTCCAAACCGTAATAGAAGACAAGCTTGAAACCTGTTCTTACACTTGAAAAGGTTGAAGAAGATTTAGATGAAGAAATTAAGGGTACCTTGAACAACTAGACAATAATGAAGTTGATGACAAAATCTAGTGCACTTTTAAATCTACCCAGCTTCTTCATCTGTTAAAGAGGCCAATCCACCGAACTTGAACTCAAAGACTTACCTGAGCACTTAAAATATGTGTTTTTGGGAGAAGGAGAAACATATCCAGTGATAATTTCTTCAACCTTGACCAAACCACAAGAAAAGGAACTCATCAAAGTTGCTTAAACAGTTTAAGAAATCTATAGGTTGGAGTATAGGGGATATAAGAGGCATTAGTCCAACAATGTGTATGCACAAGATCAACTTGGAGGATGGTGCTAAACACATGCGAGAGGCCCAAAGAAGACTAAACCCAAACATGCAAGAGGTAGTTAAAAAGGAAATCCTTAAATTGTTAGGAGAAGGGATTATCTATCCTATTGCGGATAGTAAGTGGGTTAGTCCTGTGTACGTGGTACCAAAGAAATGCAGGATAACAGCTTGTTAAAAATGATAAAAGTGAATTAGTGCCCACTAGAATAATCACTGGATGGAGAATGTGTATAGATTTTAGGAAACTAAATTTATATACGAAAAAGGATCACTTTCCTCTTCCATTCATTGATCAAATGTTGGAAAGATTAGTCAAGTACCTAATTTTCTTGTTTTTGGATGGACTGCCTGGATATTATCAAGTACCCATAGCACCGTAAGATCGAGAAAAGACCACATTTACATGTCCTTTTGGGACATTTGCTTTTCGCAGAATGCCATTTGGGTTATGCAATGCTCCTGCCACTTTCCAGAGATGCATGATATCCATTTTCTCGGACATGGTGGAGGAGGTCATTGAAATTTTCATGGACGATTTCTGTCCTTGGGAACTGATTTGATGATTGCTTACATAAATTGACTTTGGTTTTAGAAAGATGCATTGAATGCAATCTAACCCTTAGTTGGGAGAAAAGTCATTTTATGGTTCAACAAGGGATAGTTTTGGGACATATAATTTCAAACAAGGGTATTGAGGTTGATAAGGCAAAAGTTGAATTGATATCCAAACTACCTCCCCTACATCCGTGAAGGGGATAAGAAGCTTCTTGGGACATGCAGGATTTTACAGACGATTTATTAAAGATTTCTCTAAAATAAGTCGTCCTTTATGTAACTTATTATCCAAAGATGTCAATTTGACTTCAACAATGACTCCTTATTTCCTTTAATACCTTGAAAGAGAAACTAACATCTACCCCTGTTATAATGGCACCAAACCGTCTTTACCTTTTGAGATAATGTGTGATGCTTCGATTATGCAATAGGAGCAGCCTGGGACAAAAGAGTGGATAAGCGTTTACATGTCATCTACTATGCTAGCAAAACACTCAATGATGCCCAAATGAATTACACCACCATCGAAAAGGAATTCTTGGCTATAGTATTCTCTTTAGACAAATTTCGGTCTTATTTAGTAGGATCTAAAGTGATTGTACATTCTGATCACGCCGCTTTAAGATACCTATTAAGTAAACCAAATGCCAAGCCAAGATTAATCAATTGGGTCTTACTCTTACAAGAATTTGACCTAGAGATCAAGGATAAGAAAGGCGTTGAAAACTTAGTAGTGACCATTTGTCTAGGTTGATTTCGACTTCAATTCTCTTAAAGATGAGAGTAATGATGATATAGTTGAAACCTTTCCGATGAACAGCTTATTTTTCATAGTCCGAACCCACGGTATCTTGATATTGTAAACTATCTTGCCACGGGTGTTTTGCGACCTAACACTTCATATCGTGACAAGAAAAGGTTTTTTAAAACTATTAAGGACTATTTCGGGATGACCCTTATTTATACAAGATTGGTCAAGATCAAGTCATCCTGAGATGTGTACCGAGAAGAAGAACATAAGAGCATTCGACTTTTTGTCATGAACTTCATTGTGGGGTCATTTTGGAGGTGAAAAAGACAGCCCGTAAGATATTACAATCTGGATTCTTTTGGCCACTCTTTTTAAAGATGCTCATATGTTTTGTGCACAATGTGATAGATGTCAAAGAACAGGAAACATAAGCAAAAGAGATGAAATGCCTTTGACATCTAATTTAGTTGTTGAACTCTTTGATGTATGGGATTGACTTCACGGGTCCTTTTCCCCATCTAATGGTTTTCAATATATTTTGGTTCATTGTGGATTATGTGTCCAAGTGGGTAGAAGCTATCCCCACCAAGACCAATGATGCTAATGTTGTTGTGAAATTCTTGAAAGATTTCATATTCAAGAGGTTCTAACGCCTAGAGCTATAATAAGTGATGGAGGTAGCCATTTTTGTAACAAACTCTTTGATGGAGTACTAAAAAAGTACAACATCACACATAAAGTAGCTACTCCATATCATCCTCAAACTTCCGGTTTAGTGGAAGTGAGCAATAGGCAAATTAAGGGAAGTCTTGAACGCACCGTGCGTCCGTCGAGGAAGGATTGGGCATTTAAGCTAAATGATGCCTTATGGGCATACCGCACCGCTTACAAAACACCTATTGGGATGAGCCCTTACCGGTTAATTTTTGGGAAAGCGTGCCACCTTCCAGTTGAATTTGAACACAAAGCTTATTGGGCAATTAAAGAGTTAAACATGGATTTAGATAAAGCAGTGAAAAACGATTACTCCAAATTTTCATGAGTTGGAAGAAATTAGGAATGAAGCCTATGAGAATGCCAAATTATACAAGGAGCGTACTAAAGCGCTATCATGACAAGAGGCTAGTTCCTAAGACTCTTCACCCTGGAATGAAAGTTCTTTTATTTAACTCTCGTTTGAGATTGTTTCCGTGAAAGCCGAGATCAAGATGGGATGGACCATTCAAAATAGTTCAAGTATTTGAACATGGAGTAGTGGAACTATTGGACTCCAAGACACAAAAACGTTCAAAGTCAATGGCCATCGTGGTCAAGCCTTATTTAGAAGAACCAAACAACATTCTTTGAAATGGATTGCATTTGGTGAGTAACCCTTAGCACCAAAAAGATACGTCTTGCTAAGACGTTAAACTAAGCTACTGGATGGGAGGCAACCCATCATTTTAAGTAAAATAAAAAAAAAATAATTTTTGTTTGTTATTTGTTTTCTTTACTTAATTTTATTGTTTATTTCATTTTAATTGCATGTGAATAATTTTTAAATTGTTAGAACTAAAAATATTTGTTGAGATGTTAGAAGTTTACAGCGATCTGTCTGTATACACTTTAATGATGAATATGATGGATGCACCTGCATTTTCCATTACTACTTGCACATTCTCAGGAAATAGGTAATCTTTCTTCTCTTCTCTCTTTATCTTTAATTTACAGTTGTTACATTGAGGACAATGTAAGTTCTAGGTTGGGGGTGGTGAAAAGTTACCATGCTTAATTAAAAAAAATAAAATAAAAAAATATACTTTTTGTGTGTTTGGTTTTATTTCTATTCTGTGTGATTTAGTAATTTTTGGAATAAAAAAAAAAAAAAAAAGAAAGTTTCACAAAAGTTTATCATTTCTTTAAATCAAATTTAAGTAAATAGTTAAGTCTTTTGTACTGTTAGATTAATTTTTGAAAACATATCATGAAATATTTTGTAATTATTTTTGATAATTAGTTAGTTTTTGTCATAATTAGTATTTCTTGATAAGATGTTGAAATTATATTAAACCCAAAATCGGTGTTTATGAGTTTTTTTAGTGGAGACTACCTTTGTGAGATATAATTTGAGCCTAATTTCCTTTATTCAGAGTGAAATATATATTTTTTCTACTCCAAACACATTTCTTATTTCTTCAAATTTTTAGATGATCTCTATAGGTATTAGCATTGAATGTATGAATTTTTTTCATTTTAATAGAGTATCATATATTTTTGATTATTATTTTTGCTTAGATTAAATGATTTGAGTAGAAGTTGATAGTATATGCTTATATCTCATTTATGCATGACTACTACAAAAACAAAAAGACATATCTGGGGTTACCTAAACCAAGATCAAACAGAAAAGCCACAAAATTAACCACTCACCAAAATCCAAAATATGTACAATCTGTACATGGGTTGACTCTCTAAGAAATACACATATTGAAAAATATCTACAGAAAAAAAATAAGAGAGAGATAAAAATAGTATCATCTACATACTATAACCCGCATTGCCTACAAAGTTGTGAGTAAAGGCTAATTACAAAAGAAAGATATAAGAAGTAATTCCCCAAAAAGTCATTGCAATTTCTTCATTTGTAAAAGGCATATATCTTGAAATTCTTTCTTAATGAGTTTGATTTATGCATGAAAATAATTTTTATATATGATATCTTTATAATTTATACATTTGATTCCTTTCATGAGATCAATGTTAAAATAACACTTTGAGCCTTTATTCTTTATACATATGCGAACATATTAGTTCATTTCTATACATCAATTCTTTCGCATATAAATTAGTATGAGTGTTTGAACCCATAGGATTCAGTGTTTTGAGAGTATTGACTTGTGAGGAATAGAGTCGGGTTTAATTTCGATTCATGACACTGAAATTGGGTGAAATTAAATGGATACATTTTTGATATGAAATATGAAAATGATTTTCGACTAATTATTATAATAAATCATGATTGTTTAAAGAGATTAAGATAACTTATGCTTGAGATTTTAATTATGATCTTAAAGGAGATTAAAAAGTATGAGACATTTTTGTGAAATGTTGATAATTTGTGATTTTGTTGTAAATTTAATTTTTAAGTTGTTTGTTTTTATTGTTTCTTTTGTTTTTACATTTAGTACAATGTTTGTGGGTATCATTACTGAAAACCCTCACGAGACTCAAACTCGTCCACTAGGGCAACCTAGGGGTTTAAAGGCTTGTTGCATAGGATAAATACAACCGTGTCAATCCACGGAAGTGATTTAGGATAGTTTAATTTTTAGTTTTTATCGCTTCTCTTGCTAAGGGACTACCAAGAAGCTCGTTGGGGGTTGTGATGAGTGCTCAAAAAGCACTAAAATAACCATGATTTTATGCACATTAATTGATTAAAAATATATATATTTATATGTTTTATCATATATTTATATAAATTTGTCTTTTTCGAATCACGGGTATTTTTATTGTTTTTCGTGAATTTTGGCCTAAAAAGGCAATGTAAAGACTCAAAGAAGAATACTTGAAGCAATACATCACAAATAAATTGATAAATAAGTGGAAAAAGGTCAACAGGCATGGAAAAATTGGAAATAATGGGTCGAAAAGGTCAAAAATGTCAAAAGATCTAAAAACGCCACACAAGAATTTCAACAATAGAGTCACATATACACATACGATGATAAGCTCACATACACAGTACATGGCATCGTTTCACGCTACACAGAATACATGAATAATTACATTAAGAATGCATGAATACATACATACACATACAAGAATGTCTGAATACATGCATAGCCACAATACTAGACATGCAGAAGGCTAAATAGTCGCTCAACACATACCTAACGCGTTTTTGACCCATTTTTCACGTGGTACCGCCCTGACGTCATCTTGACGTCATTGATGACCTCAGAGGTCCAAAACACGTTTTTATTTTTTTAATATTTTTTTAACATTTTTTAATCATTTTTTCTCTCCATCCTCACCTATAAATACCCCCTTCCATTCACTTCAAAACACACCTCAAAACCTCACTTCTCTCTTCTTTCTTTCTCTCATTTCTTAGTTTTTGAGTTTTCTTTAGTTTCTTTCTTAGTTTCTAAGCTTTTCTTAGTTTTTCTCTTAGTTTTTAGTTCAATTGTCTTAGGTTTAGAGTTCTTCTCTTTTTGAGAGGAACTTGTAATGTTTTTGTAATAATTTAGATTTTTGATTCAATAAATGGAAGTGCAAATTCCGCTTGGAGGTTTTCTAGCAACGGAATAGCGTCAAGTTCTGTAAGGATTTTATTTTCTTCTACGCTTATTTTTATGCTTTATTCTTACATGTTATATTTAATTTGTCTGTGATTAAATTTAACTGTGCTAGTCATTTATAATCATGATATAATAATAACGTTGTTATGCTTGCGAAATATTAAATAGGTGAAAATTTCTAAAATGAATTGAGTTTATTTTTATTCAAGATTTTATATTAAGGATGTTAGAGAGAAATATATTATTTTTCATTACAAACTTAAATCAGAAAGTTAGACTTTAAGGTTTAGTTATCCGATCTAATTTAGAGTAGTGCTCTTTTATTTGTTGGTACAATCGCCCGGTAGTTAGAGTGAAGCTCTATTTCAAAAGTTTTTATAAGAATTATTATGTGGAAATGTATTGACAACATGTTTTCAATAGTGGTTTTAAAACTTGAAAGTTAGTACTCGGATAACTAAATTCTTAAGTTTAATTTGGACACCTTGAATAAAGTTTAAACTGTCTAACCCCACCAAAGGTGGCATTTAAATGGTTCATTTTCAATCTCTTAGAAAAAGGAATTAATTTAATTAACCAAATTAGTTATCAACCCCACCCATAGGTGTTAATTGATTTGTTTAGTTAACAAAGAGTATCTAACCCCACCAAAGGTGGTATTCATACAAAAAAAGAGAGAATCAATAAAATATCAATTTATATCTTTAATAACCTAGATAATATGAGCAAGCATAATTAACTTAGTTATTATATCCATAATTACTCCACTAATATAAATGATAAAATTTGCATGAATATTTATTGAATCTGTATTTATATTTATTTATTGAATTTGTATCTATGTTTATTCTTTTTAGATTATATTTAATTAATCTGTATATATGTTTATTTTATGTTATTAGATTAGGAACACAAAAACCAAAACTATCGTGACAGGATGTTTAGGATTTAATTTCGTTTTTAAAAGTTTGAATAATAAATTAAAAACCACATACATTCCTTCCTTAGATCGACCTTGGGAGTATACTTATCATTTTCTACGAAATGATTCGTGCACTTGCGAGAGTTTTACAAATATTAAAACCAAAGTATTTGCGAGAATTGGCGATGCCGGTTTTCGCTCATCAGAAGGAAAACATTGTGGTTGATGTATTGTCTAGGAGGTACGTATTACTTCATTGCAAACTAATTTACTTAGTTTTGAATTGCTTAAGGAAATGTATGCTAATGATTCTGATTTTTACTAAGTATGAAATGCATGTGATAAGTTTGCGTCTGGTGATTTTTATTATCTTGAAGGATTTCTATTCAAGAAAGATAAATTATGTGTGCCTATTTGTCCTATTTGTGAGTTGCTTTTTAGGGAAAGTCATAGGGAAGGTTTGATGGGTCACTTTGGTGTTCTAAAGACTTTAAATATTTTATAATGGAGATTGAAGTTCTAACTAAGTTGATGTTTACCAATATTCTAAAAATTCTTAAAATAATACAAATATTATCAAGATATTACACAAAGGATAGATTTGGAATATTAAACTAGATACAAAAATTGCTTTAATGAATATTCATTCTTCCCTCTAATTTACATAGATCCTCTTATTAATAAGCAAGAAACCCTAGGTGGAATGGGCCTAATGTGCCTATTTAGTTATGTATTGGGCCTAATCTAACCTTAAAAATAAAAGACAAAGACTTAAAATAAAAAGCCCACAATTTAATAAAATAAAAATTGTTAAACATAAAAGGTCCACAATTAAATCAAAGACTAAGGCTTAAAATAAAAAGCCCACAATTAACTAAAATTAAAATTACTAAACATAAAGAGCCAACAATTAACTAAAACAAAGATTGCTTCCTAAAGTAATCTTTGCAACCAGTTTAATATTCCAAATCTATCCCTTGTGTAGTATCTTCAAAATATTTGTATGATTTTGAGAATCTTCAGAATATTGGTAAACATCAACTTGGTTAGCACCTCAATCTCCATCTTTGCATCTAGTTTAATATTCCAAATCTATCCCTTGTGTAGTATCTTGAGAATATTTGTATGATGTTGAGAATCTTTAGAATATTGGTAAACATCAACTTGGTTAGCACCTCAATCTCCATCATTTTATGTGAGCATTTTTATTGGCCTCATACGAAGCATGATTTGCCATCTATTTGTGATAAGTGTATTAGATGTAGGCAAGCAAAATCTAAAGTTAAACTACATGGTTTGTATATCCTTTTACATGTACCTAATAAACCTTAGATTTATATATCTATGGATTTTGTTTTAGGATTACCATGGTCTCAAAGTGGTAAGGATAGCATTTTTGTTGTTGTTGATAGGTTTAGTAAAATGGCTCATTTTATTACATGTTCTAAAACCAATGACGCAACACATATTGCTGATTTTTTCTTTAAAGTTGTTCATTTGCATGGGTTGCCTAAGACAATTGTTAGTGATAGAGATGTTATGTTCCTAAGTCATTTTTTGGCGCACTTTATGGAATAAACTAGGACTAAATTAGTTAATATGACATTCACTACTTTGCTACTTGCTATCATTCAAAAGAATATAAGGCAGTAGGAGAAGTGTTTTCCACACATTGAGTTTGCATATAATAGGACTGTTCATTCTATTTCTTCATTTTCTCCTTTTGAAGTTGTTTATGGCTTTAATCCTTTAACATCTATTGATATTTTATCTTTGCCTACTAATAAGCATGCTTATCTTGATGGTAAGAAAAAGATATATTTTGTGAATGATTTACATGCTAGAGTTCGTGCCAACATTGAAAGGAAGCATGAGCAATATGCTAAGCAAGCCAATAAGGGGCATTTGAAAGTTGTTTTCCAACTTGGAGATTGGATTTGGGTGCATAAGCATAAGGAAAGGTTTTCCACACAACGAAAATCAAAATTGTAGCATCGAAGAGATGGATCTTTTCAAGTCTTGGAAAGGATTAATGATAACGCCTAGTAGATTTTCCAAGTGACTATGGTAATGTTAGTGCAACTTTTAATGTCACTGATTTATCTTCATTTGATTTAGGTGATTCAGGATGAATCTTTTCGAAAAGAAGGGGAATAATGGAGATCAATATGCTGGTGAATCAAAAACTAAATTCAAAGATTCTAAAGCTTCGCCAAGGATGGTCTATTACCTTTTTATGCAAGAGATAGATTTAGAAGATCAAGTTTGGTGCAAAGATTGATTTAGGAATTAATATGTTTTGTTTTAGCTAATTATGGGCTTTTTATATTTAGCAATTTTTATTTTAGAAAACTGTGGGCTTTTTATTTTAAGTCTTTTAGTCTTTTATTTTTTAAGGTTGGATTAGGCCCAATCTACAACTAAATAGGCCCATTAGTCCCATTTCATCAAGGTTTTTTTTTCATTTAGGGTTTCTTTCTTATAAATGAAAAGAGTTATGTAATTTGGAGGGAAGAAAGAATATCAATTAATGAAAAGAAAATTTCAGAAAGCTTCTTGCTTTGCCTTCTTATGTTCTTGATTGAATACTTGAATCAGACTTATCAAAGGAAGTAATCATCATTTATTGCATCTTAAGGTTTGGGTTTTAATGACTTTGTATCCTTAGGGTTTTAATCTGATCATCTTCAACACGTTCTTAGCATATCAATCATTTCTATTCCTTTGAGCTTGTGGGTTCTTAGGTTGTTTACCTAAAGGGTCGGCATCACTCCTAGGCCTACCCATCCTAGCTTCACTTTTCCCATATCCATACTCAAACCTTCCTCAGTTCAAATACAGCTCATCAAACTCCTCCATTTTCGCCTCTTCCTCAACATTCTGCCATGGAACACGCCCACCTTGCTACCTATTAGGGATGTCTTGCTATTGTCCCCTAGGATTCCTTTCTTCTACCCTATCCAACCTCTTGTGAATAGGCTCTAATTCAGCTATCATCATATGCTTCATCTCCCCTAGAAACTCTTGCATTTGGAGGTTTGGATTTGCGCATTGTCAAAATTATTTAGTTGTATCTTTTTCTTGATTATTGGACATGCTTAGATTCTGAAAAACAAGGTTCATCCTCACAAGAATTCCCTCACGTATTTCACTCAAGAATTGATACACTTACACTCGTGTTTTTCACTCTAAATGGATTTTACCCTCTTATGGTCTCACACACCCCTTCCTTTATCCACTCCTATGTGTCTTCTTTACTTCTTAATTGAACTTCAAGAAACTAATTCAAAATAATCTAGAAGCAATTCAAGAATGAGAAATAACCAATAATCATCAAAAAGATCAAGAACTTGAATGAGGAGGGAAAAAAGATTGATAGGAAGAATTTGTTTTACTAGAATCGTGTACCGGGAAATGCTTTGAATTGAGAAATTTTCCTCTTCATCAACTTAGAGATCTCTAACTCAAATCGTATTTTTATTATAGCAAGGAATAGGAAACCAGGTAATAGAACAAAAATAAAAGATAGTAAACTTATCTTAGAACCTAGGCTTTGATATCAAAATGATACGAACCCCATCAACAATTATGATGAAACCCGATAACAATAATGGATCAAAACCCCAAGATCATGAAGACAAGATATTTTTAATCTTAACCCATCACCTAATAAGATGAAAATCAAGACTATGGAGGATTGAAATGCCACACCAAAAAAGCCTAAGGATTCTCTCAAGAATTCAAGGTGATAAATTTGGTTGTTTGAACGGCACAAGATTGACTTGATAAGTTCAAGAGTTCTTTTAAGAACTAAGAAGAACATAAGACCTCACAAGAAGATAATTTTCTTAATAATTCCAATCTGCTCTTTCAAATTTGTAGTACTCATTTTATACCAGGAACAACCCTTCAAGAATAGGCAAAGTCATAATTACAACACAAAAATTAGACTAAACATGTTCTTTACCTTTTTTGGACCTATACTCTTCGAAAGACAGCTAATAAATAGCTATTTATTGAATTTTAAAGATAGCTAATATATGGCTATTTTGGACTTCTTAAGATAACAAATTTGGACTTTTAAAAGCAGCCAATAAATAGCTAAATGACTAAATTCAATATATTTTAACATTCCCATCCGAAATCAAGTTATTCTCCTATTTAATATTCTTAAAACTCTTCAAATCCACACCCTTTAATGATCAAACTATGCTGGCCATGAATGTGCATGCTAATAAGTCTCTTCAATTTCTTCGATGACATGGACTAGGCCTTGATTATTATTTGAGTTATCTTTGTCATTTTAGAATCTACCCAATTCGCATAGATAGGGCCATTTAGTGATTCCCTAAAACATTTGGCTCTAAGTCTTGTAATTAGGCCATTAGAAAGTGACAAGGGTTTTTTGCAAATTCAGCTCCATCCCCAATTGTATGATTGACATGTCTAGCTCCTTGGTTTTCATTATAAAAGGCTCATAATTAAATAAAACAAAAAAATTTGCTTCCTAAATTAATCCTGGCATCCACTTTAATATTCCAAATCTATCCCTTGTGTAAGATCTTGAGAATATTTGTAGGATTTTGAGAATCTTTAGTATATTTGTTAACATCAACTTGCTTAACACCTCAATCTCCATTATTCCCCTCATCTTCGAAAAGATTCGTCCTTAAATCTTAGCTTTTTAAAGTGGTCGATTTGGTATTGCGGATTCAGGTATGAAGTCTATTTGATGTTGTATGCCTCTCAAAGGATGTAATCCATAGGGAATCTCTTCAAGAAATTGATCATCAAAGTCCTGCAATAAAGATACAATAACACTAGACAAAGATGAGTTAAGATCGTTAGCAAAAACATAAACATCCTTGTACATAAGTACAAGCACTTGTTGCCTTCCCATCATTACACCCTTAATCTCTTATTTTTCAAAAAAAAATGCTCTAATTCTTTTATTTCTCTCCTTTTTGCTCACTTTTATCTCTTCCTTGCTTACTCTTCTCACTTTTGTGCTCACTTTCTTCTCTTTTTTGCTCACTTTTCCCTCCATTGTGCTCATTGTTCTCTCTATTTTTCTACAAATAAGGTACTAGCAACCTTAGTGCAACTCCCACTATCAATAATTAATATGCGTACCTTCTCCTTCATATGGCATCTTATGTCAAAAATATGATCATGGTGCTTCTCATCTCCTTCATCCTTAGGAGGTATATTTAGGACTCTCCTTGGAACAAGTGAATTTCCATGCACAAGTTCTTCCACTTCAACATCAGAATTGGCACTTTCGATTTCTCCATTTGTTTTTACAACCATAACCTTTTTATCCTATTTATATCCTGCTCTCCCCTCCACATTGGAATTAGCTTCTTCCTCCTCGAACTCATGTCTTATATGTCTTCTTTTACGTGACTCAGAAATGAAAGAGGATTCTAAATCATCCAACCTTGCATTAATCCTCTTAAATTGGTATTTAACAACTTTGATGAAGAATTTCAACTCAACCTCTTGTGGTTCTTCTTCCTTACTCATGTTTTCAATCTGTATAATAAAATAAAAGGTGTTTTTCCTTACTAACTCTCTCACATGTTTTCTCTCAAATTAGATTGCTATTCATACCCTGAAATGGAGAAATATGTATAGTGATTTATACTATTATGATTTCATACTCTGAATGAATATGTATATTGACCCATACTAATGAATTTGTAGAATAGATACTCATACAAATGACTCATGTGCCAGGAAGTGGATTTGAACTGGTGACACGAGGATTTTCAATCCTCTGCTCTACCAACTGAGCTATCCCAACCATTCGCAATGCACCATCCTTATTCTAATAGATAGCTGGGGTCTATGTCAATTAAAAAGATAAAAAAGGATTCCAAATATTTATCCGAATTTCTTGGATCTTTCAAAATGAAAATTTTTTTGTGTTCTTAACAAAATCAAAGAATTCATTTAATCTTCATGAAGTAATTGGTTTAAGGGTGACAATCTCAAAAATCAGAATTTTAAAAACTTAATGGCAAAGAATGACAGAAATAAACTCCAAATTTCACTCTAAAAACCCAAGAAAGAATCTTTTGGAGATCTTGAAAATCTTGAAAATTAGAATTTTAAAAACTTAATTGCAAAGGATGACAAAAAGAATGTCCAAATAGGACTTTAAAGAAATAATCTTTACCAAAATATAATTCCTTTTTTTAATCAGAATTGGAATGCAAGTTTGATGATTCTCTATAATAAAATAGATGAAACTAGAATAAAATAAAGGAAAGCCAATTTCAACAAGAACAAGAAAACTCAATAAGAAAACAAGAACTAGATTCTTTAACAATCTACTACTTTGTTCTTCTTTTTTATTTTTTTTTTATTTTGACTACTGATGTTGCTATGAATAGAAAATTCAAAAAAATAAATTTTCAACCCTAATGAATAAGAATAAAAAACAATGCAAAAATGTGTGTGTGATAAAACTTTAACCCCTCAATAAGTGGTGTAAAAAATAATTTGGGGTCATAACATTTAGGGTTTTTTATTTACTTTTTATTAGCAATGGTTTATATTATGTTTTAGAGTCTATAAATAGCTATGTAAGGTCTTGATTGAACTAAACCAACTTTGAATATAATTTTAATGAGAGCTTTTTTCTTTAGTTCCTATGAGAAATTTTACCGAACTTATCAAGAGCAATCTTGTGGTGTTCAAAATTTGACTTATAACTCACATCACCCAATGTTCTTGAGTGTGACATCCACCATATCCTTCTTTTATAATAAACTTTCTATCTTAATATAGAGAGCTGGCTGCAGTCATACTTTATTATTTTTTTACAATCTAATTTAGAATGTACCTAGTGAATCCATCAACATTAATCTTTGGGTATCACTTCTTTAAGTGAGGTTCATATAATTTGATATTAGGGTTTAGTTTTAAGTTAGGTTAATCTATCCCTTTTACTTTTTTAGTTTCTTGTTTATAATTTTGTATCCTTTATATTATTTGTTGTTCTTATTTAGCTCTAATGATACAAATAAAGGAGCATCCCCAAAGATACCATAGATAATTCCAATTGGGAAAATTAATCAAGAATCACACAATAAAGGGTAATAGAGAAACCTATAACAAAATTTAGTTCCTAAGACCATGTTATTATAGATTTGGATGGAAACCGCAACCCAACACCTATAAAGAGATGCGAACCTCAGTATGAGGAAGACGTCACAATCAAGGAATGCAGACTTGATTGAATAATCGAGGTATGAACACCACAGACAAATCTACTAAGTTTAAAATGTTCTTTAAAGAGCCAAAGAGAAATTTTACTCTCACAATATTTGATCTAAAATATTCTAATTTTTATTGAATTGAAAAGGCCTTTTTATAGGCTATTACATTCCTTTAACGCCCATATAAGAAAGGGAAACTACAAAAAATAGAAAAAGGAAACATAAAATAAAGGAAATGTGACACAAACCATGCCAACTTGTGATGAAATTGTAATAAAATTTAGTTCCTAAAACCATTCTACTATAGGTTTAGATGGAAACAGTAACCCAACACCTATAAAGAGATGCGAACCTTGGTACGAGGAAGATGCCACAATTAAGGAATGGAGACTTGATTGATAAGTAGAGTTATTAACACTATAGACAAATCTAATAATTTCAAAAAGTTCTTCAAAGAATGAAATAGAAATTTTACTCACTTTTTTATATGAAATATTCTACTCTTTATTGAATTGAAAAGAACTATTTATAGGCAAACATTAACTAAAAGAAATACCCAGGTTCTTCCTCCCTTAAGCTACATGCCCAAAATGGTAAATAATCAACCAAATTTATTTCTCTCCAAATCACATCCAAAATGGTAAAAAATCAACCATATTTCTTTCTCTCCATACCACACCAAAATGGTAAGGGATGAAAGGAGCCTAAAACATAAAAGCCTCATAATTAATTAAAACAACAATTGCTTCCTAAAGTAATCCTTGCACCCAACATGATATTCCAATCCATCCCTAGTCATTGGACCACCAATTCCTTGCAAAAGCACTTGAAAATATTTGGGAACATCAACTTGATTAGCATCTCGATCTCCATTGTTCCCCTAATCTTTGAAAAGATTTGTCCTTGAATCTTAGCTGGATAAACAGATCAATTTGGTATCATAGATCCTTGTGTGATGTCGATTTGATGCTTAATTCCTCTCAAAGGAGGTAGTCCATATGGAATCTATTTAGGAAGTCGATCCTTAAAGTCCTACAATAAAGATACAACAATACTAGGCAAAGATGAGTTAAGATTGTTAGTAGAAGGATATACATCCATGTACATTGTTACAAGTACTTGTTGCCTTGTCAATATTTCACTCTTAGTCTTAGGTTTGTAAGTTATTAACCTCATTTTTTTTTATTTTTCTTTCCTTTTTGCTCTCGTTTGCTCACTTTTATCTCCTTTCAGCTCACTTTTCTCTCCATTTTTCCTCTCGACCTCACTTCCTCTCTTTTGATTTTCCTCTTGCTCACACTTTTGTTTTTCCTTCATCTTGTACTCTCTTGCTATCCTAATCTAAACCTCATAGGATTACAAAGATTTGAGAGGGGCTAATACAACTTTTCAGTTATTCATTACAAAAGAATAATGATTTTTGCACCCATCATGCGTCACCCTCCAATAAAACTGCCACGGTTAGCAAAGCAAAATATGAGTAGCATATATTAGTGCCACATCACAAAGAACCTTGTCTTCTTATTTTCTAATTGAAAAAAGAACCTGAACTTGTTTGTTAACCTCCACTTCTCCACTTCTCCACAATCATTCAATCATTGTATCTTGTATGGTTTGGGATGCTTCTATCACTTCAAATTCAACTTTTCTACCAATAAGGTACTAGCAACATTAGTGTAGTCCCACTATCAACAATCAACATACAAACTTTATCCTTCATGTGGCATCTTGTGTGGAAAATATGCTCACAGTGCTCCTCATCTCCTTCCTCCTTAAGTTGAATATTCAAGGCTCTCCTTGTGACAAGTAAATCTCCATGCACAGGTTCTTCCACTTCAACATCAGAACAATCCTCCAATGGTGGTATCTCTTCATTACATGAATTGGCACTTTTGATTTCTCCATTTGTCTATAAAACCATAACCTTTTGTCCCATTTACAACTTTATTTCTCCTCTACATTGGAATCGGTTTCTTTTTTGTTGAACTCATGTCTTCTATGTAACCTTGCTTTCAACCTCTTAAATTGGTCATTAAAATTCTTGATGAAGAACTTCAAGTCGACCTCTTGTGGTTATCCTCCTAATTTACTCATGTTTCTAACCTATAAAATAAAATGAGATAACTCACACACTCCCTCACTTGTTTGCTCTCAAATCATATTATTATCGCTCATTTTTTTCGCATTATTTGGTCTTTTACCACTCAAAGCTTAAATCATTCCCTTTTTATATACTTAATAAAATCAAAGAATTCAACTAATCTCAAGAAGCAATCAGTTTGTTGGTGACAATTGTAAAAATAAGAATTTTAAAAGCTTGATGCAAAGGATGATAAAAAGAAAGTTTAAAGAGGACTCTAAAGAACCAAGAAATAATCTCAACCAAAATAGTATTCTTTTCTTTTAAATCAGACTTGGACATCAAGTTTGATGATTCTCTAGAATGAAATAGACAAACACTAGAAAAAAAATAAAGGAAAACTAATTTCTACAAGAACAAGAAAACAAAAATGTGAATCTTGAACAATCTCCTACTTTGTTCTCCTTTTCCTCTTTTTTTCATTTTTTTATTTTTTTTTATTTGATTACTTCTTTGGTAAATGAATTCACAAATCAAATAAACAAAAACCAAACCAAAAACAACGCACAAGATATGACAAAACATTTATCCCTTTGGTAAGTGTATGTAAACTATGGAATTTTGGGTCAAAAATAGCAAGGAAACGAAGGCATAGCACTAATATACTTGTAAGAAATGAGTCCAGCTTCAATTTGATATATTTTAAGAGTTATTTCGATACTCGAGTCAAAGGTTATGGCTGTTAAAGTTACAATACCAATTTATCAATTTTTTAAAATAGTGAATTGCAGCTCTCTCTTTTTTTTTAACAAGAAAGATGGATTAAACACAAAAATAAAGAACAAGAAAAGGATTGGAAGAATTCAAAGAGAATGACCAAACAAAATCAAAGACAAAAACAACAAAAATAAAATTGAAAAAAAATAAGGAAACCAAACGAAGTTTTGTTTTGGCCACAAAACCCTAGGTAGATAATTCAACCATACAAGAATATCACAAATCAAAATTCCAAAAAATATATTTTCGTTGTACAAAGATAAGGAAAGAAAATAATAAAATTTATAATCAAGATAGATTCTTGAAAATGAAGAAAAGAGATAAATTGTTTATTTATTTTTTTGAATTCAAGAACTCAACAAAGATAGATATTGATATATAACCTATTTCCAGCCAAGAAAGCTTTGATACCTAAAGATACAGACCCTCTAACCAAAAAACCCTAGGAATCCACGAACTCAAATGAATAGTAACAATCGATTTTCTAGGAACATGTTGAAGTTTTTATAACAAGCCCTCACGAAAACCCTAGATGCAAATTCTTCCAAATCTTAAAACCTTAAACCCTATTTAAAAAAATAATAATTTTAACCCTAAACTTTAAGCCACAAATATAACCTTAAACCTTAATCCAAAATCTCAAATCCCAAAACTCAAAACTCTATTTAAAAAAATAATAATTTTAACCTTAAATCTTAATCTACAAATATAACCCTAAATCCTATATCCCTAAATTCCAACCTCAAAACCCTAAATCTTATTTAGAAAAATAATAATTTTAATAATATATTTTATTTTTAAGTAATAATTATTTAAAAAAATAATGATTTCGATAATGTATTTTGTTTGACGAAATAATAATAATTAAATTATATTATTTAAATTTATTGAATATAGGGGTATTAAAATAATATACATTATTTTTCATTACATTCCAACTATAAATCAAACTCTATAATTCTGATTCCTTCTTTGATTCCAGTGGTCAAACCAAACAAAAATATTTCCTTTTCATTCCCATTCCCATTTCAATTCTATTTAGTGAACCAAACGCCACCTAAATGTAGTAGTTGAAGGATGTAGAAAAATAAATGGAGTGGTTGAAAGATGTAGAAAAATAAATGGAGTGGTTGAAGGACGTGAAAAAATAAATGGAGTGGTTGAAGGATGTGGAAAAATAAATGGAATGGTTGAAGGATGTAGAAAAATAAATGGAATGGTTGAAGGATGTAAAAAAGAGAAGTGTGTAGAATGTGATAATATTTGTATAGCTAGAATTATTTCTTAGTTTTATATTTGTGTGGTGTAGATTGCATGGTAAGAACTATAAATAGTCTATTTTGCATTTGGTTCAATCATCTCATCAAAAACAAATAAGTCTTTGTATTCTTTTAGTTTGAGTGTAAGTTGAGAGCTTTCTCTTTAAGTGTTTGTATTTCTCTTCAATTTGTGAGTTGCCTTTGAAATGTGTTATAATTTTTTTTATTGTTGGTATAATACAAGTAGTTTGTTTATTTGTTTGGATCCAATATTAGTAAATTTAAAGTTGTATATTCTAAATTTTACTCAATAATTGGTATCAGAGCTAGACAGTCAATTATCGTTCTTAGTGGAGCTATCTTGAGTTGTGAGGAGATTGATACTTTGCAAGTTTTTTAGTTAAGCTTGTTTGGTATAGTCAAAGCCTTACCGACACGATGGGTGACCCTCAAGTAGTTGAAAGAATCAAGAACCTCAACAACAAAAACTACAACACATGGGCAACATATATAGAATCTTACCTACAAGGTCAAGACCTGTAGGAGGTTTTTGGTGGTAATGAAGTTACACAACCAACAAGGAAAAAGATGCCAACGACATCTTACAAAAGTAAAAAATTAAAATAAGCAAAGCGAGATTTGCTCTAAAGCATAGTTAACAAAATACATTTTTCGGATAAACATATATAAATATAATATATTTTTATATAAAAATACATTAAAAAATTAATTTAAAATATAGTTAAGATAAAAATAAATACGTGTACTAAAGCATAGTTAACAAAATACATTTTTCAGATAAACATATATAAATATAATATATTTTTATATATAAATACATTAAAAAATTATTTTAAAATATAGTTAGGATAAAAATAAATACGTGTGTATATATATATATATATAAATTAACTATGATTCGATTAATTTGAAAAAATATATCCTTAAAAATATGGTAATATATATAAATTATTAAAATATTATTTGATTTTTTTCGTAATAATATAAATTATTAATAATAAATCTAATATAAATAGATAATAAGTAAAAATACATTAGTTGCCACTATTAAACTTAATTGAATTTTAGATTGATTTCTCCAACTATTTGATAAATAAGATTCATATAGTACATTTCAAATAAAAAATTTGAACTACATTAATTAATATCATTTTATACTAAAAAAAATCATCTTTTAACGTATTTCTATTTTATCACGTGCATTATAGTAAATATTTAATCTATATATTTAAATTCATTTTTATTGATTTTTTTATTTGTACGAATCAATAAGCCAAAATCTTAATATTTTAATAAACTATAAAAAAACATAAATTAAATATAATTGTAAAATAAAAATAAAAATAATATACATATTTAATAATAAAAAATCTGTATAGTTGATTGTAAATAAAATTAACAAAAAATCTTCCAAAATTCTAGAAAATTTCCAAATGTTTTAAAAACTCGTATTTTCTCATAAAATATAGTTAAATAATGATACCCCAATAGGTAAACAAGCCTAGGAACCCACGAATTCAATGGAATAGGAACAATTAATTTGCTAGGAACATGTTAAAGATGATCAGATTAGAACCCTTAGGAAACAAAGCTCTTAAAACTCTAAGAAAACGTAAGATTTTTTAGTATGTTATTTTTAAGCATTGATTAGGCCCCGTCCACCACTTATTACGCATGATGATCAGATTAGAACCCTTAGGAAATAAAGCTCTTAAAACCCTAAGAAAACGTAAGATTTTTTAGTATGTTATTTTTAAGCATTGATTAGGCCCCGTCCACCACTTATTACGCATGTTTCATCTAGTGTTTTTTCTTTACCAATAAAAGAAGAGGCGGCTAGAAAGGTAAGTGAGAAAAAAAATTAGCAGATGAGATGTGAGTTTTCTTATTACAATGAGTTTTTAGTTAAAAAAAAAAGATTAAATATTACCAAACAAAGTATGAAAATTTTAAACATGTTTGTACTAAGACTAACTCAACCAAAAAACAAAATAAACAATCAAAAGGGCTATTATTGTTACTGCTTTGAATTCATTTATTTTTATAACGGTAACTCAAAAACCACCAACAACTCTCCAGGTGAGTACATATTCATTTTGGCTGACCATCATTGACATCGTATTCGTAAATATTAATGGGAACGATGGTTAAGTGGATAGGAAATGTTATGAACGTATTTAAAAAAAAAGAACACCATGGACTCATCGACGATGATGGTAGCTTGCTAGCCTATCGAAGTAGATTGGATAGAGAAGAGAGATGCGCGTGTAGCTAGAAAGAGAGAAAAACTAATTGTAAAGGCACAGCTGTACACAGGGCGATGTCGTCACAAAAAGGGATACGTATTTTATGTTCATTTTCTATAAATAAATTTTCAAGTTAAATATTTTTAAAATTATAAATAAATTAATGTATAAAATATAATTATATTTTAAATAAATTTATAATTTATAATATTCAAAATATAAAAAAATTAAAATTAAAATTAAAATATATTTTTACTAAAATAAAATACATATAATATTAAATATATAAAAAATCACTAAATAATAATTAATATTAATTTTTATTATATATGCTATGCCTTCTAAGAATATAAATCCTAAATGGGACACTTATTTCCCCCACAAAAAATGTACCTACATTTAGTGTTGCCTTTTTCAATTCAATTTATTTCTGTAAGTAATATCAGATTTTTGAGTTGAATTTGTAGCTTTGTAAAACTCCCGATTTATATTTAATACTATATTGGTGTTTTCTTTTTTTAAACATTAGTTAATAATATTATTATAAAAAAATTTATTATTATCATAATAAAAATACATAAAATATCTATTTTATTTTTGACATTAATTATATCTTAATTTCATTATATAAAAAAAATATAATTAGTGAGATATTATTATAATAATAACATTTATACTACAATACTCTAAAAATATTTTCAATATATAAATAAATAATGGGCTTAACTTATAAAAACCATGGTCGATTTAATGACATAAGTATTTTTTTTATTGAGTCACTTCCTAGTCTTAGTCTGCCGTTTTACTTTCATAGAAAATTACCTTAAACATCCCATTTTAACATTATTCTCATTTTTTTCCTTGTACCTTCATTTAATGTTCAACCTGAACAAAAAATATATCAGAAGAGAAATTTTTTTTATGCATCTACGGAATATTTTTCAATGATACAAGGAAATTAACCGAAGGAATATTTAAAACAATAAAGAAAAATATCACTATGCCATGTAAATGATTATGTCTACTATTTGTACCGTGCTTAGTTCAGCGAAGGGAACAAGCCATCTTAGGATATCCACGTGAGGTCTAGGGAGTTCCGACTTTGATACTCAAACTAGTTCCTGACTAGATAGGACAACCTCTTCCTGATACGTGTTTGTTTCACTCTTCCCAACTCTCGAACCTACAACTTAACCCTTAAGTAGACCTTGGGAAGCAAGCTGTTACCATTTGGACTACTCAGATGGTACCAACTTACTTACCAAGGTCTACTTAAGAGCTAGGTTCTGGGTTCAAGAGTTGAGGAGAACGAAACAAACACGTGTCAGGGTATGATCACTCTACTAGTTAGGAAATAGTTTGAGCATCAACGTCGGAACTCCCTAGACCTCACGTGGATATCCCGAGATGCCTTGTGTCCTCCGTTGAGCTAGACGTAATACAAACATCTACCACTATGCAACATAATAATTTTCTTAATCCCCATATAATAATTCTCTATCCCCTACTCAAGTTGGAGTTTGATGGATATCATACAAACCCAACTTGAACATTAACGTGCTAAATTGATGAGCTGATAAGGATTTGGTAAACATGTTTTCTACTTGTTCTTTTGAGGACACATGTTGCGGTTTAATGAAACCTTCTTTGAAATGATTTCTAACCAAGTGATAGTCAATATCCAAGTGTTTCGTTCTTTCATGGAATACTGGATTTTCTGTGATGTGAAGACAATTTTGTTGTCGCACCAGAGTGAGATAGAAGTATTGAAATCAATCTTGAAATCTTTCAAAATGTATAAAATCCATTGTACCTTACATACTATTGCAACTAAGCTACGATATTCTATTTCAGTAGAAGATTGAGAAAGCAATAGTCTACTTCTTAATTTTTTAGGAGATGAGAGATGGACCTAAGAATATCGCTTCAACAAAAGATCGAGAAAACAATAGTCTACTTCTTAGTTTTATAGGAGATGAGAGTTGGACCTAAGAAGATGCAAAAATCTCTTAAAGAGTTTTTAGTGTCAAGATAAGATGCCCAATCAACATCACTATAAGCTTACAAATGAAGACCATTGTGACTAGGATAAAATAACCTTTTGGATTGGCACCCTTTTAGGTATCTCAGTAAATGCATGACTACATCCTAATGAGGCTTGCAAGGGGTATTGACAAACTGACTCAATTGTTGTACATAATAGCTTATATATGGTCGAGAATAACAACCTTCCAATTAAACGCCTGTATTTCTTTGGCTCAAGAAAATGAGAACCTTCTTCAACAACCAATTTCTGACCTTTGGGAAAAGGCGTCTTTGTTGGTTTAGCTCTAAGAAGACCTGAATTAGAAAGAATATTTAGTTGATATTTTCATTGGTTAATAATAGTTCCAGAGAGCCCTCTTGCAATTTCTAATCCAAGAGAAATATTTTGCATAACCAAGATCTTTAATAATAAATTGATGATCCAAATGTTTCTTAACCAATTCAATCTCCTTCTCTGAAGTTCTTGTTAGAAGAACATTATCTACCTAAATGAGCAAAACTGTAAAAGAAGATTCAGTTTCTTTGATAAATAAACAATTTTCATAAGCTGATTGTATGAATCCAAAACAAATTATTTTTTCACAGAATTCGTCATTTCATTATCTTGAGGCTTGTTTGAGTCCATACAGTGATTTTTTCAATTTACAAACTTGATTAATTTTAGCCTTTTTGTATCTTTCAGATGGTAACATTTAGAGATCTTCATTCAAGAAGCCATGTAGGAAAGCATTGTTTATATCTAATTGATGAATCGGCCACCTTTTCGAAGTTGTAACGGCAAGTAGAATTCGAATCGTAATAATTTTGGCTATAGGAGAAAACTTTCAAAATAATCGATTCCTTTAATTTGATTAAGCTCATTTGCAACCAATCTTGCCTTGTGCCTATCCACACTTCCATCAAGTTTTAGTTTCATTTTATAAACCCATTTTGATCCTATTGCTTTTTTACCTTCTAGCAAGTATGTTAACTCCTATGTATTATTCTTTTCAAGAGCATTCAACTCTTGATTCATGGCTTCTATCAATTCTGCACTAGTACTAGCTTGTTTGTAAGAATTTGGTTTTTGAACACTGGACATATTTTCCAAAAAGGATATGTAAGCATAAAAAAATATAAGAGATTTTGTAAAAGGGAAGGTTTGTGGAGTATATGTTCTGAGATCCTGTGACTGACAAGAGATTCTATCTAAAGGCTTGATAACTAAATTAAGAACATAATATGCCATTCATGTTGGCTTACTTTTAATTCTGGTATTGTGTTTTTGAACTTCATTGGTTATTTGGGTTCTATCTGGATATTCTTCTGTGAAATTAGCCAAATCATAATCATCATTAGAAGCAGATGAATGATCTGAAATATTTTGATCAATTGTAGGTATAGAAGGAGATTGATATGTGTTTAAGATGATTAGTTTAGTGTCATTTTCACTTATAGGAAAATGTAAGACATCTTGTTCTATGTTTTCGATACTATCATTTTCAATTTTATAAGGAAGAATTTTTTCATAAAAAATTATCTCTTGAAACATATAATCTATATTTTTTAAAATTATAAACTCTAAAAGCATTTTGAACTGAAATCTATCCAACAAATATACATTTGAAAGCTCTTTTAATAAATTTGTCTTTATTAATAGGATACAAAATAAAAATATATTATCAAATATATTAATTATAAAGTTAAAATTAAACGTAAAGTGAATACATAAAAAAATGTATACTTTTATAGGAAATATATACAAGTAAATCACTCATTTTATTTTAAGTGATTATTTTTATAACAAATATTATTTAAATATATAAATATTAATGAATTTAAAAATATAAATTAACAGCAATCCTAAATTAAGAAAATATTAAATTATTATAAATAGAAAATTACATAGTTAAATTTTGTTAATTAAATTTTAATATATATTTTTCAATAAAAATTACCTTTATTTTTATACATATTCGAATGGTGTCAATGTACAAACGAATTGAATATCTTACTCTTCATTTGTTCGTTTGCAACTTCTCTCGATGTTCTTCCACTAAGATTATCATTTTAATATATTTTTTTAATCAAAAAAGCCTCTTGATTATTAATAAAATTATAATTATTTTCTCAATACTCGATATTGGAAAAATTGGAAAAAAAATTTAACTCATTCACTACCAAACAAATGATAATGATAAAAATTACTGTTTATATTCAAAGTTTTCTATTATATGAATGGATAATTTCTAATTAATCAATAATTTCTAATTATATAAACCGAACATGTCATAAATTATGTTATAAAAACAGTTATATATTCTAATTACATGAAATAGATAAACTAATAAAATTATTAATGAATTTTTATGATTTATTAAATATATAATTTAATTTTTCAAATGTGATAAATACATCATCAATTTTTTAATAAATAACTTAAGTACAGGTATTTAAGTATTTAAGTAGTAGAAATCAACATTTGTTGTCTAAAACAAAACTATCATAAATTTTATAATTTATCTAAATTTATTATTTAAATTAATGACGTCGAGTTTAGCGAAAAAAAACGTTAACTTATGTTATTTAGTAGTATTTCTTTAATAGTACTCCTGTAATCTACGACACTTAAAAGGGAATATCATTCTCATTTTCAATTATTTGAGTCCTAATTTATTCATTTTATCTTCTTTATGATTTTTCGTCCTCATACCCAACAGTCAACACTACTACATTTTCTAACAAATAAAAAAAAAAAACTACATGCTCTAAGAAAAACCCTCCCAGGTTCCTTTTATCTTCTGCTTTCCTACATTTCCATTTTCTTTTTTTTTCCTCGTCAATTCCAATTCCAATTTGCAATTAGAAACCAGTTCAAGCTCAAAATTGATCTCCAATGGCCTGTCCATCATCGGCGGCCTCCATAAACATCATGCTAGCCATCTTCGAAAAGAAGACCACCCAAATCGATCTTTACCGTCCGCTTCGCAACTACATCGCTTTCAGCTACTCAGAACGGGAAGCTCAAAATCTTGAAGACGATCTCCAAACCCTAAAGCAGCTTCGTTCCGACATTGAACGGCAATCCGACCCGTCTTCCACGACTCGCCGTGACCTACTCCAAAATTACTTTAAAGCCCTTTGCCTTGTCGAGACTCGATTCCCAATCTCACCTGACAAGGACCACATCAATTCGATCACTTTCGTTTGGCACGACGCTTTCAAGAACAAGCAAAAGGCTTCTCAGCAGAACATTCATTTGGAAAAAGCTGCCGTTTTGTTCAATTTGGGTGCTGTTTATAGCCTAATTGGATTGTCTTATGATCGTGGGAATGTAGAAGGTAGAGGTCAGGCTTCGAGGGCGTTTATGACTGCGGCTGGTGCGTTTGCGTTTTTGAGAGATAACGCAGCCACGAAGGCGTCGATTGGGAACTCCACGACAGTTGATTTGTCGGCGGAGTGTGCGGGGATGCTGGAGAGGTTGATGCTGGCTCAAGCTCAGGAGTGTGTGTTTGAGAACGCCATTGCTAAAGGGAATACTCCTTCTGTTTGTGCTAAAATCTCTAGGCAGGTGAGTGTTTAAAAGTGTGTTACTGATTGAGTGAAAGTGGAAGGAGCTTTTTTAAATTAATTTTAGCTTACAATATGGAGTTATCGGAATAGGTGGAGTTTTTAATTTTTAGGTTCTGTTGTTTGTTTATTGAGATTGCTTCATATGGCTCTATGACTATGTGATTGTAATGCTAAATTTTATGGATTTGCTTGGTATGTTTTGGAAACTTCAGTTTCTTTTGACTTTCGGCCTATCTAATGGGGGTATTCAAATATCAAAATTGAAAATTTCTTCCGTTGAGGTTATTTTTGTGTTTTTGGGTATTGAGACTAGCTTGATTACTTCCTTTTTTTCTTTGGAGAATACAATTTTATTGAAATGGTGGTGATAACGTGCTACTTATATGATATCTTCATAATGATTTTTGCTGACTGTGATATTAGTTTTATCCCAGACTGACAGTATTTCACTAAGGATATGGGTATTTTTCAGTTAGTTCCTTTTCAACTATTGCAGTTTAGGTTTCTGTGAGATGTGTGTGTATTTTCAGCACAGTTTTAACAAGCACCGCATGCATTTTTAGCAAGTTTAATGTGGATGTGATTATAGGTGGGGTTGTTTTATGAGGAGGCATTAGCGGCACTAAATGCTGCACCTCTGAACCAGCATTTTGACAAGGCCTGGATATCTCATGTGCAGCTGAAAGCAGCTATCTTTTATGCCGAAGCTTGCTACAGTTATGGTCTGGTGCTGCATGAGAAAGAGGAGATTGCAGAAGAAATTGCACGGTTGAAGAGTGGGATCGGTGCTTTATCTGAGGTTAAGAAATCCTCTAAAGGGTCTGCACAGCAGCTTGTAGATGCAATTAACAAGTTAGAGGTCAATTTTAACAGTAACCTGGAGAGGGCTGTGAAGGAGAATGACAGAGTTTACCTCATGAGGGTTCCTTTGCTTAGTTCCTTGCCACCCCTTGAAGCAGTCTCTTTGGTAAAGCCAATGCCAATGAATGGATTGTTGGATGCAAGCAAGGAAAAGATGTTTGCCAGTCTTGTTCCAGACAGCAGTGCTAAGGCTCTTTCTAGGTATACTGAAATGGTTGACGATGTTATCAGGACACAGGCTGAAAATTTGCAACAGGCCAGTGAGCTAACCCGTGTAAGGCTCAAGGAGATGGATCTACCAGAATCTATCCTTGCATTGGAAGGGAGTTTTACTCTTCCATCAGATCTAAAAGAAGATGTGGAGGCTGTGCAGATTTGTGGAGGTCTAGCTGGTTTGGAAGCTGAGTTACAACAGCTTAGGGATCTGAGAAGGGTGAACCAGGAAATACTGGTCCAGGTTGACGAACTCATTCAGAAAGAGGCAGGAGAAGATGCACAATTTAGGAGTCAATTTGGAACACGATGGACTCGGCCTCAGTCCAGCAGCCTTACAAAGAACATGCAGGACAGGCTGAATAGATTTACAGCTAATTTGAAGCAAGCTGTAGAAAGTGATGCTCGAATTGAGCGTTCTTTGAGGGAACATTCAGCTCTTATGTCAATCCTTGAATACCGGCCGGTATTGCTTTTCATGATCTACCTGTATGACACAATGTGTGCTACTTATGAATTGCTTTGTACTTGATATCTTGAATATTTTAAATGGATTTGGTAAAATTTCTCCAGAGTTAAAGGTTTGAAAGAACTTATTAAATGTTTGCTTCTGACTACATTTTTATTGATTTCTAATGTCTTATGTCTATCCATTCTACTTTTGAAACTGCCTCTATGATGTCCGATTTTTCTTTGTGTATGCCACTTTCACAACTATGTATAACTTGAAATAGAAACTATCTAGTAATAAGTTTTTGGCATACATCTGCTTTCTATCTGCAGTTTGCTTCATAAGATCTTGACAATAACAATTTGCACCTTTTTTAATAATTTTTTTTCTTTTTGGTTTTTATATATGAAGACTATCAAATTTGAGTTTTCCTGTTTTATTTTAAAAAAATGTGTTCTTGAAAACACCAAAACAAAGAAGAGTGTTTATTCATTTCCTGTGATGGATTTTACTTTGGTTATCTCATCAAGTTCATTTTATGTATTTTTCTTAACATTTGTGTTTCCGCTCTTCCCAGATTGAGTCTGCCCTACCATCTCTGGCAAGGCCAATAATGTCATTAGATGCTAATGAAGATGCTATTGTTGGAGTCCTGAAGCAAAGCTTGGTAAGTTAGAGTTTTGGAATATAGAGGAGCTATTTGTTGTCCTCTAGAATTTGGTGGGGGTGTAGGTTTAAGGGAAGTGTAAATCTCATAAATATGATTACTCCATTAGTTTTCCCTCCTTTGTCTTCTGAAGAAGTTTATTGCTTGGATGACAAAGGAAACTTGCAAAAACCCATACAAACATTTGAAGATATTAGGAAACTGATGGATGTCTGCTCCCATATGCATGTGGACCATGACTCACATTTTTTGTTAGGATGGATGTGGTATATGGATTTCCAAAATCATTTTTTCCTCTCTTCTTTTAATGAAAATGAACATAAAATGTTTTGGCACTCATGAGAATTCACTTCTCATGGTTGAAAACATTACTAAATGATGTTGCTGTCTTCTAAAAATAAATTATACAGACCAAATCAAGGCGTAAGCCTCATTTACAAGCTCCTATTATGGGGAGTTAATATAGTCCTAATGTAGTATACACCAAGTATCATTTAATCTAAAAAATATTTGTATTCTGCAATGATGTAGAGGCAATTGGAGACACTTGGTACCGAACGGGCTGGTCTTGAAGACATGCTGAAAGAGATGAAACGGAAGGTATGTTCAGTTATCTGATGAAATTCTTGTTAATTTGCTAATTTTCCCAAATTTTTAAAATACTGAATTCCTCTCTAGTACTTTGCTATCTTTCATTTTATTTTCTCTATGACATTATTCTATGTGCTTCCTTTTATGGGAGCGAGTGATGTCTCAAAATTCATAATTGACATATTGTTTTGTTAAGACCAATATTGACTTGTCGTCATTGTCAAAAGTGGTAACTCCTTGGTTCAACTAAATGTCTTTCTTGAGATCTGTTGAATGGACACCATTTGATGTTGATATTTTTCTGGATCTCTCCTCTTCTCTGCCCTTCATGTAATTTATTTAACTGAACTTGACCTTTATTTAGAATTGTGCTGTTACAAACATTCTTATGCGATATTGTGATGTATTCCTTTATAGAGACATATGGTAAAGCGTTTCTAGAGATGAATTCTACAATGGCATTTCAAATTCACCATCTAAAAGTTCTCAGTTATTATATTCTAATCCTCTGTTACATGGACTTGGCACTTTTGCTCTCCACACTCGTGTCGACATGACATGGACACGGGTGTGATATATGTATTGGACACAATGAAATACAAGCGGACTCGTCGTAGCTCTGCCGGTAAAATTTTCATTTATATGTGAAAGAGAAGAAAAAAGGAAATGATGAGAAAAACTTTGATCCATGGCGGAAGCAAACAGTCGCTTTGATGGAAGGTGAAGAGAAAACGTAAAGTGAAGAAGAAACAACATTGGGAAGAGGGGAAATGGATCTAAAGGAATTTTAAACTATTAAAAAGCAACTCCATAACAGCTTTGTTGTGTTCCATTGATAGCTTAACTGTCCATAACAGTTTTGCTGTGTTCTATTGACAGCTTAGCTGTCCATAATAGTTTTGCTGTAATTTGTTGTCCATATTCATTTAGTTGTACACAATTGCAATCCATAATCTATTTAGCTGTAAATAATTGTCTATAGACAGCAATCCATGGTTGTCCACAAACTGTCCATAAACAAATTGTCATTAATCGTTCACAATTACAATCGTCTACAATGTCCATTAATCGTCACAATTGCTCATAGACAGCTTTGATGTATTTTGTAGGTTTGTTGTATTTTGTAAAGTCTATAAATAGAAAGAAATCATAAGACCAAAAATCATTCGGTCATTTTCATACAACATTCTTGACTTGTTTGTGACATGGTATCAATGCTATTTGAGAAAAAAATCAGTTTTCTATTTATGAGGAAGTTTTTATTGATATTGTTTTTAGCGTTTGTTGCTAAACAAGTGTTCTTTGGCAATCTTTGTTTAAAGTCATTTTCTCGGTTTTAATTTCAGCATTATATTTTTGAGGAAATCTTTATTGATACTTTCTAGCGTTTTTTTGCCAAACAAGTGTTCTTCAACAATTTCTGTTTAAGGTCCTTATCTCGGGTTGTATTTACTTGCAATGGATACTGCACCAGTGTGTGTTAAGTTTACGCGAAAAAATTACTCTACCTGAGTTTTCTAGTTTGAACTTTTCCTCGAGGGAAAAGATCTTTGGAGCCATATTGATGGCACAGATGTTACACCAACATCTGATACTGTCAACTCTAAGGAAGTAGTGCCTTCTTCTTCTTGGGATGTGCTTGTTTGTGACAGGGACTGCTGGGGCTTTTTAGTTTTAAATTCTCTATTGATCGAGAATAATTGGGCATTTGTATTATATTGGGCCAAATTTGAAAATAAGGTCTTTAATAACTAAATAGCTAATAAGTAAATAAAACTATTAATAAATAATTAAAAAAGCTATAGTAAATCATAAAAAATATATAAATTATAATTTCTCTAAACTTTTAATTATATACATTTTATTTATGAATAAATGAAAATTTAGTATTTTATGCTATTTAGTGTCCAAGTATCCGTGTTTAAATTTGGATTTATATCCCAATATCCTAAAATTTTAAAAGTTGACGAATCCGACCTCTGTACCTGCACCTGAAACATTTTCCCGAGTCCATGTAAAATGTCTCTAATCCTATTGCACTCATGAGAATTCACTTCTTAGATGTTTTGGCACAACTTTGGATTATCTCAGCTTTTGATTTGAATTAATACATGGCTGTCTTTTTTGCAGGGGTTTGTTTTCTTTATGGGAAGCTTTCTCCTATTTGTCAATTGGTTAATTGACCATTGTCCTTGATTCTTCATGAATGTTGTTGCTTCTGAATTAAAAAACAGAGAATTACAAATTTACAATTCATGCTGTAGTGATTCTGTTACCGTATGTATGATTACTTGCTTTCTTCTTACAGGATGGATAGAAATTGTCATGCTAAATAATTGTTCCTTTTTTATGCTTTCTATTTGTACCTTAATTTGTGATGCTGCTTTGCTTCACCTAAGGATATATGCTTTCATAGGCTTATGCTTTATTTTTGGATTCAGGATGATATTTTACCAAAGTTGATGATATCAACTGGCTCCTATGAGGATCTTTTCAGGAAGGAGATATCAAAATATGATCATATATGTGAAGAAATTGCTCAAAACATTGAGGCACAAGAGCAACTGTTAATGCAAATTCAGGTCTGCATGTTTCCCTCAACTATCGTTTGAGTTCTATTCCTGCTAATTTTTTTTTCCGACTATAGGCTAATATCCATATTAAGCAATTACCCATTTTTTTCCATTAATGCCTATGCTTATTCATTTGATGTGTAACTTTAACTTGACACTTCTTTGTCATTGTCATTTCCCTGATCTTTATGGCATGATTTACAAAATTTAATCCTGAAATTGATTTGATTTGATACATCAATTGCTTTCAATCTTCTAAAAATGATTTGATACTTGAGAAGAAAGTAATTTTATAATTGAAAATAGTTTTTGAAGGCATAAAGCGTTTGTGTGATCATTTGATACTTGAGAAGAAGGTAATTTTATAATTGAAAATAGTTTTTGAAGGCATGAAGCGTTTGTGTGATCATTTGTTTGACAATTAGATCAAAAATGTCATTTTCCATGTTTCTAATGTCAAACAGACGTGTAGTGGTTGCATCAAATGGATGTCCTATTGACTAGTTAAAAGGCTTAAAAATGGCCAATCGGACGTCATATAGTTCTGCCAAGCAGACATATGTTTTCTTGAGTCTTGGAACTCAAGAGCATTAAAATTGCTAGATACAGTGGTCGTCCGATTGATATAACTATAGGATGTCCAGTAGTGTATATTTTCTAAAAAAAACAAACAAAGAAACAGTCACATAACAGCTATTGCAATAGGACGTCCATTTATTCCTCTGATAGTGCCAAGAAAGTCCCAAATACAACAACGATAATATTTTTATTTGTAAATTATACAAGACCTTCCCAAAAAATTTATAGCATCTTTTGAACATTTGTACTCATCTCCAACGGTAATCTAAATTGTTCTACACTTAAAAAAATTCTTTTTTCTTTTGAGTCTAAACTTGCAGGGAGTTCAAAGCTTGAATCTTCATTTGCATATCTATTCTTTTGAGTTGTTTGTGAGTGAACATTTCCAATTCAATCATTGTAAACACCTGGTGGGAGGGATCCTCAAGTTGAGAGTTAATTCTTGGTGTGAGGCATTATCAAGATTAGATATAGAGTGAGGCATCTACTGTGAAGAAGCCCTTGTGTGTGGGATCGTTAGATGGGTTTTATCAAGTCTTGGAGTGTGGGAGCTTCAAGTAATTGTATTCAAAAAATTTGAATAGTGGATAGGCCTTAAGTATGGGTTGAGATAAGATGTGGAGTAGGAAAAGCGTTGGAGGCTTCTCTAACTGCTATAACATATCGCTTAGCTAACTATCTCTATCCCTTACTCTTTTTATATTCTTAACAATTTATTTACTTGTTAATTATATGTTTGATTTAATGTTAAATTGATTGCTAGATTGTTTTATTGTAATTATATAAAGTTTGAATCCCCTCTTTATTAATGAATCCTAACCTTTAAAATTACTTTACAATATGTGGTTTCTTATTTTTGTGAAAATAACTTTTGTCCTTGGCCATAGACCAAAAAAAACTCACTTGGAACTATAGGGATCTAAAGTGTACTTTTCGTCTATGTTGTATCTCTTGTAGGACACCAAGAGTTAACTTTTATTCTTGGAGTGTTTGATTACCCATACTCAATCCATGTTATGTCTTTTAGACACGGGTATTTTAAGAAAATCCATAAATCCAAATAATATAGCTTTTAGTGTATAAAAATCATTAGCAAAATACATACATTTTTTTCCCGCTTAGAGAATATTGTATTAACCTAACCATGGAACTGCAATGGAGTACTATTGTATCTCTAAACCATTGTTTTCCATTGCATATAGGCCCGGAATGATGAATTTTCTGTCACCTTTAATCTTGAAGATTACAAAGGTAAGTTCCTCACTTTGGTTTTCTATTGAATATTGATTGAATTTTTCCTTTTGCTTGTTTCATTTTGAAGAGATTAACATGCATGGTTGACTGGAATAGAATGGAATCATAATTGATTCCTTCTAATTTTATGTTTGGTTGGGCTGAAAAGTGGAATCGATTCTTAAAAGAGAAGAAATTAGAATTCATTTTTCCCCTTAAAAAATCATGATTTTATTCCCATCTCAAATTTTTTTTCCTAGTTTTACCCCAACCCCAAATATATCCCTAAACCTTAAGTCCTAAATTTTAAATCCTAAAACTTTAAACCCTATTTAGAAAAATAATAATTTTAACCCTAAATCTTAATCCATAAGTAAATCCCAAATTCCAAAATCCTAAACCCTATTTAGAAAAATAATAATTTTAACTCTAAACCTTAACCTACAAATATAACTCTAAACTCTAAATCCCATCTAAATCCCAAATCCTAAAACTCTAAACCCTATTTAGAAAAATAATAATTTTACCCTAAACTTTACCCACAAATATAACCCAAAACCCTAAATCTCAAATCTCAAATCTCAAACCTCAATACCCTAAACCCTACTTAGAAAATAATATATTTTATTTTTAAGTAATAATTATTTAGAAAAATAATGATTTCAATAATGTATTTTATCTTACGAAAAAATAATAATTAAATGATATTATTTAAATATAACTAAATATAGTGGTATTAAGATAATATACAGTGTTTTTCATTCCATTCCAGTTGTAAACCAAACACTTGAATATTGATTTCTTTTTTTATTCCTGTGGTCAAACCAAATAAAACTGTTTCCATTCCCATTCCTATTCCCATTCCATTCCGTGAATCAAACGTCACCTAAGTGTTGCCATTTCACACCCCCTAATTGTTTCTCCTTTTAATTTTGCAAGTTTATGATGATTGTACATGTAAATTGGGACAGGCTGGCCTATTACAGCCTAGACTGGCCCAGCCTGGTAAATGTCCAGGCTTGGTCTGTCCCAGCACCATTAACTGTTTGGATGGGCTGGAGTACGATACAAACAGGTCCAGACCATTGGTCCCATTTCTTTCGTCCACAAATTACCAGTGTCCCGCATAAGTACCTATCAATTTGTTTTTTGGCTTCAGATGCTGAATTATATTTCTGGAGACTTTCTGTTAAATATGATTTTTCCCCTTTTGCTGCTATAGTTTAGTTATTTATTTATTTATGTAAGTTGAATGTCGCTGAAGTTTTGATTTATTTTTGTTTTTATATCAAGCTCATTTCAAGTTCTTTATTATGTTATACAGTTGTTGGAATGACATTCTTTCCCTGAATATAAATTGTAGACGATATCATACACAGCATTTTTAATATTTATCCTTTTATTTGTTATAGTATGTCTTAACAATATGGTAACACCATTTTAAATTTAAAAAAAATTTATTTAAGAGTAAACTTTACACATTATTATTTATTAAGGGGTAAATATCAATAAAATCCTGAGATTTGCTCAAATAGTAAAGAGGTCTTAACTAGTTTGCGTTTTATTAATGAACTACCCTGAAATATGATTTAATATCTCATAATTCCAACAAATAATAGGGTGGCTTCATGAGTAAAAATAAAAACACATTTAAATATAAATAAAGCACAATTTAAAAATAAAAAATGTAAAATAATTCAAGAGAATAGAAGAATAAAAATGTTGATATTTATAATAACGATTGCTCTTTTCCTTGCATAATATAGCTAAAAAACACAATAATAAAAAATGAATATACATCAAAATCAATAAATTGCGCACTTTTTCTACAAAAAGACTAATATTTTTTTTAAATAGAAGAGAGAGATTGAGTGACATGTAAATAAGAGGGAGAAATTGCTAATGGTGCGAAAGGGATATATTTTATATTATTTTTTAATATTTATTTTAAAAACTAAGTTTTCTTATATTTACCGAACACATAATTGTTTTTCAAATTATAATTACTTTCTTAATTCAATTTTTTTAAAATATAAAAGAGAGTATTGTAATTTGTATATATATCATTTCCAATTACTTTTTAAGTAAAAAGTGTCAAAATGGTGTTATTTATGTTATTTTTAAACTTGGGCTTCTTTGATATTTGAGCAAACCTTGAGGGTGCTATTAATATTTACCCCAAAAATCCAAACTCACAAGTCATAAGGAACCTTCATCCTAATTTCACTAAGGGATTGAGTTTTCTAATGGATCAAAATCAATGACACTAATTTCCACCTTATATACCTTACATCTAATCACTATTTAAAGCTAAAATTGAGAAAGAAAGGCCAAAAAAGAGGGGAAAAAAGAGAAGGGTAAAAAAAAATAGATTCAATAGGATAACCCATAAATTGGCTGAAATAGATTTGGGCTAAAATAAATGGGTTGAAATGGTCAGTGATAGCCCATTACTCTTCAATGGGCATATAGTTTCAGTCGGTTTAGATGTGAATGGGTTCTGCTGGTGAATGATAATGATATTATCTTTTGTATTTTCCAGGAATCTGTAATTGACATTGGTTCATATATTTCTCAATTATGTTGGATAAAATTTTGATATTTGCCATAGTTTGGTCCGCTTCTGAAACATTTAACAGGTTGGTGGGTTCATCTCATGTTGGTATCTAATAATTTATTACACCTTAGTGTTACTGTTATCTGCATTGGCGATGTTGGGGTTTGAGTGAGGGAATAGAGCTATAGGGTTTTCTCACACTCTAGTCAAATAACTTCATTTTAAATTACTTACTGAAAATAATATAAACCTGGGGAGGGAGTATGGGGATGAACCAGGATGACATTGTCTTCCAAAATGATTCTCACTAGAGCCTTCTAAATGACTTTGAGACTGAAGATCACGTAACTGTTTTTCCTCTCTTGGAGAATAACCCTGTATAGAGGATGAAAATGTACTCTTTGCTATCGGAGAGATGCCAAGGAACTTTCAGATCTGTCCGTCTTCGATTGCATATGGGAATCTATAGTTCACATATTATGTTACAACCTTTCTTTAGCTTCCTCCCCCCCTGGATGACTTTTAGTTTTGTCTTGCATCTACTTCGTCCATGGCGGATCTGGACTATTGGAAAATGTTTCTTCTATTCTATACTGTCATTTATTTTATATTGACAGCTAAAATCCGATGTTATATGATACCTCCTACAGGATATTTTTTGATGATTTTCCGTTTTAAATGTCTCTTTTAAGTTGTCTGCTAGCTTTTTTGTGACAGAATCACACCATCTTTGTTTGGATTATTTAATTGTGTATTTTATTTAGATTTATTTTGGCCAATATTTTTCATCTCAGATCGATTATATCTGATTTTTAAGCATCACAATTTGTTCCAGCATCTCGTGAGAAATGCTATAAGCAGATTCAAGCTGCCATAGCGAAGTTTCGAGAATCACACCATCTTTGTTTGGATTATTTAATTGTGTATTTTATTTAGATTTATTTTGGCCAATATTTTTCATCTCAGATCGATTATATCTGATTTTTAAGCATCACAATTTGTTCCAGCATCTCGTGAGAAATGCTATAAGCAGATTCAATCTGCCATAGCGAAGTTTCGAGAAATTAAGGATAACATCAATGAGGGGTTAAAATTTTACGTCACTCTTCGGGTAATTAATTTGTTCAATTATATGCTTAAATAAAATTGATATGGCTATCATTTTTTGGAGAATGCGTTGACCTTCTGCAGTTTTGTTGGTCATCTTCACATATTGTAAATTTCGGACATTAGCATTCTGATTGTATATAGAACCTACTGGATTTTCTTAGGCTTGATAAATCTTATTTTATTATTGGATGAGACCTTCAGTTTTTACTGAGGATCAGTCAGCTAAATATGTACATGATTAGGATTTATTCTCGTAATAAAATCATATTGAAATTTTTTGCAAAAGTTATAGAAATAAAAAATAAAAATACTCGGCAGAAAAACGCATTAAGTTGATTGGTTAAATTCAATAAGAAATGGGTGGTAGCACTGCATTCCGTACCATCCAACCAATTTCAATTCAATGGTTTATTTATTTCTATTTGAATGATGAATTTTCAAGTCAACCAAGACCGATTTCAACAAGTGTGAAAAAAATCATGAGAAAGTCTTTCATTTGTCTATCTCTAGATTGTTATATAGACAATGTAATTGGATCCCGAAATCTATTTAAGATTAACTTTTTGCCCTTATTTATTTCCTATTTCGTTATATTAATTTATACTCAATTTATTATTATTTTATTTATTTTTTATACCCTTTCTTTATAATGAATGCCACGTATTTCCCCCCCTCTTTTCTCTCCTCTCTCTTTCAACAGGATGCAATTACGAATGTAAAGCAGCAGTGCAGTGATTTTGTGATGACGAGAAATACCCAGTGCAGGGAAATAATTGAAGATGTGCAGAGGCAAATTTCAGGTCTCAGTTTCCAGGATAAGAACACAAGTGCATACGACAATACCTATTCCTCCGTGGGCCAACAAAATCAGAGGCCCAGCTCACAACCACATACTGATCCTCGTCCCCAATCACTGTATTACCAGCCTCCTGAGCAGCCGGCAGCTGGTGGTTATTCTCTTCCTCCCACCTATAGCTCGCCACAACATTTTCCGCCAGCTTACCACGTGCCGTCTCCCTCTGGTTCTCCTTATCCACCTCAGACTCAACAGCATCCTCCTGCAAACCACGAATATGGCCAACCTGCTTATCCTGGGTGGCGAGGTCCATATTACAATTCCCATGCACAACAATCGGGTGCCCCACATCGGCCTCCTTATACTGTTCCAGGTCCATACCCACCTCCTCACCAAGGTGGCTACTACAGACGGCAATAGTTATGGCGGAGTTTGTCTGCTGATATCGTATAGCTTATTAATTAGGAGCATTTCTAGTTCTCCAGTTGTTTTTGCGCATTTGTATGTGAAAGTAGAATCTTTGTATAGCTCGATGATATTTTAGAATATTCAGGCATGAGATACGACAAAAAAAGCAATCTACATACTGCAGTCAAACTGATTTTTATTTTAGAAAACATTTATGGCTATTTAAAACTTGTAATCACAAATATAGTATGTTTTATATTCAATTTATATATTTTTATTAGAAAGAAAAATATCATCCCAAAAATTCAAACTAAATGTTGTTGAATTGGATGTTTGTGTTAAATTTTGGCCAGTAAAATCTGTTTAATGTTTAATTCTGACTGATTATATTTTTTTCGGTGTTATTTTTATTATAAGTTTGATATGATTTTTTTTGTAATTTTACTTTTATTCTTGACATCATGATATGTTGATCCTCAGTACCGGCAAAGTAGATAACCTTTCCATTGTAAGCTCTGCTCATGTCTTTAAACTTTCATTAAACTCCTTTATTAACCAGACTTATATAATATTGGGATATAAGTTCCCAGGACCAGTAGATTGCATTCAATTATATTTAAAACCCGAGAGTTCCTGCTTTGAAATCGCTCTCGTACTTTCTCGAGCCAACGATGGCTCACTCGAGCAAAATGCTTTGCATGCACTCAAACCAACTTCTAAACCAAGATTTGTTGTGTAAATGGTACTAGTGAATTGATTACTATTTGTATAGTTAGTTACTTACTATTGGACCTATCACGAGCTACACATGTACATATAGCTGTCAAGGTGTTAGAGATCAGTTTGTATATAAACATCATTAGATTGATCAATAATAATTATCACAGTATTATTTACATTCTTGATTCTTCACTGTTTGGCTGTTATTGCTATGGGATCAGAGCCTAAGACTTGAGGATCTTCACTCAAGATCAATGGCAAAAACATCACAGAAAAAGATTATTTTGCATTTCCTGGTTTAACAGCAACTCCTCAAGCAGTTCAAGTGCAGTCATCTTTCATGAATTCTACTTTTCTGTAGTGACTTCATTGCCGAAAGCACCATCAGTTTCTTTCAAGCTTAATCGCACTAATTATCTCATGTGGCGAGAGCAATTCTTGAGTTCAGCCATTGCTTATGATTTAGACTTAATTCTTGATTAGAATCAACCAGCACCTCAACGTTTTTGTCACAGTTGATGATAGATCTAGTGAATCTAGGTTGAATCATGTTTTTCAATCTTGGAACCAGAAAAACATTCTCCTAAAGAGTGGATCTACAATTCTATTTCAAAAGAGATGTTAAGTTATTGATTCCTTAAATTCTACTGTAAGTGAGATGTGGTTTGATCTTGAGAGGTCATTCGATTCCAATTTCAGAGCCAGAATCATGAAACTGAGGTCTAAACTTTATCAAGTTAGGAAGGATAATCTATCAATTCAAGAATTTTTTGCTCAAGTTAAAACTATTGTAGATCATCTGACTGCAGTTGGTGATAAAGTTCCAGAAAGAGAGGTTATTATATACATCTTGAGCGGCCTTAGTTCATACTACAAAAGCTTTGTGACATCGATGAACATAAGATTTATAGAGCCTTCACTCTTGACTTGTAGAGTTTTCCTTTGACTACAGAACAAATGCTTCTTGAACAAACAAGATTTTATGAACATTCGGTCTTGCAAGTAGATCTTGCACAATTTAATGCTTTTCTTGCTCAAGGAAAGAAATTCAGTGGACATTTTAAAGGAGATTCAGGCCCTAATAAGCATTGGAATCTGCAAGAGTTTCTCAAGAAAGCCGTTCCTTATGAAAATAGAAGCAACAATAACAAAGGTGGAGTTTACAAAGGGAACAATAAAGACAGAGATCAGGTGATAGGCCATAATGTCAAATCTGTGGGAAACTTGGTCATGTAGCATCGAGTTGTTATCAACATCATGACATGTTGCTTGGAAAGACACCTTAGTGTTATAAAGCTCCTTAATTTAAGGAGCAAACATGGAGCAAAACATGGAGCAAAACATGGAGCAAAACATGGAGCAATTCATGGAGCAAAACAAGGAGCTTAATTCAAGGAGCAATTTAAGGAACCATTAATTTAAGGAGTAATTCAAGGAGTGAATTTTCCTATAATAGATGTGTAATTGTAATGAATTAATCATCCAAAGTGTTCATTCCAATCGAGAAAGCTAGAGAGAAAATTCTTTTGAGAGAAAATTGAGAGTAATTTTTCGGGTGTAATTGGGTCATGTGAGTTGCGAGTGTTGTAAACACCTTGTGTAATTTCTCCCTTTCGGTAAAGAAAAGATCTCATATTAGGTCCTGAGACGTAAGCAAGATTAGTAGAACTCCTAGTTATCAAATTTTGTGTGTTATTTTTCTATTCTTGCTTTCATAAACCGCTTATCGGGAATTTGCGTTATTTCCCAACAACTCGTATCAAAGCTATGGTAGTGATTTACGTCAATTTTTACGCAAGAAATAATCGGAAATCTATACGAGGAAGTCATATTTTAGTGGGAGCAATAGCCGGATGAAGGAAGGGTGAAACTCGAAATTTGATGGCACAGATTTCGGGTTTTGGAAAATGCGTATGATAGAGGATTATCTCAGATCAAAGAAATCTATATCAACCTCTGCAGAAAATCCAGGAGGTTACTTAAGGAAGAAGATTGGAATCTTCTAGACAGACAAGCCCTGGAGTTATTCGATTGACGTTATCCCGTAATGTTGCTTTCAACGCAGCAAAGGAAAAGACCACGGCTGGTCTTATGGCGGCCTCTCCAATATGTAATGGAAGCCATGACCTCAAACAAAGTGCACTTGATGAGGCGCTTGTTCAGTTGCCATGGATGACGGAAGGCGATCGGTAGCTCAACATCTCAATGAACTCAACACGCTTACAACCCAACAGTTCGGTGGAAATTGAATTCGATGAAGAAGTACGAGCATTGATACTTTTGTCTTCTACCGTGAACTGAATGCCACTGTCACGGTGTGAGTAGCTCATCGGGAAGCAATAAGTTGAAATTGACGATGTTCGTGATTTGGTTCTCGGTGAAGAGATCCGACGTAGAGAGTGTGAATCATCAACCTCTTCGAGCTTTGCATACAGAGTCAAGAGGAAGAAATTCAACCAAAGGAAATGGACGTGGTAGAACCGACTACCGAGGTAGATCAAAAGACAGAGGTCCAATCCAGAATCCTAATAATTCCCATAGCTCAAGACTATCGAGTGTTGGAATTGTGGAAGAACCGACACTACAAAAATCGGTGCAAGGCAAGAATGCACCGAAGGACAAACAAGTGAAGGCAGAGGCAAATGTTACTTCCACCTCGGAGGAGATGATGCATTGATATGCTCTTTGGGAGAAAGCAAGGACGAATCTTGGGTGTTAGACTACGGAGCATCGTTCTAATGCTACTTCACAAAAAGAATTCTTCGAGAAATATGTCCCTAGGAAACCTTGGAAAGGTATATCTTGGTGATGATCAACCATGTGCTATTATTGGCAAAGGTGTAGTGAAGATTAAGTTGAACGGATTTGTTCGGGAACCGAAGGATGTCGAGCATATTCCCGATCTCGGAAGGAACTTAATCTCGGGGCGGTTGGCCGTTGAAGGCTACTACGATCTTCCATGGTGATGATTGGAAGATTTCAAAGTGGTGCAATGACAAATTGCTCGAGGCAAGAAAAGTGGCAAAACCTTTACATGACAAGCAGAGGCACGTTGTTCAATTACGGTTCTGTGTAGCAATGAACACCAAATCTATGGCACCAGAGACTAGGCCATATGAGTGAGAAGGGGATGAAGATTATGCACTCGAAGGGAAAACTTCCAGTTCATACCACGGAGATAGACACGTGTGCGAAGATTGCATACTTGGAAAGCAAAAGAGAGTCACTTTTCGTACAAGTTGCGTAATCCCAAAGAAGGAAAGGCTGTAGCTTATTCACTCGATGTTCTGGGGACCAACGACCGTCTCATCTTGGTGGGAAACACTACTTCGTGACTTTCATTGATGATCACTCTCGAAGGTACGGGTTTACTTTCTAAAGCATAAGTCTGAAGTATTTGAGGCTTTCAAGATGGAAAGCTACGTGGAAAAATGAGATGCGTTTAAAGATCAAAAAGCTCGTAATCGATAATGTGGTGAATATAGGAAGACACCGTATTCAAAAATTTCTCGCTATGAGCACGGGATCGGAATGGAAAGAACTCGTGCCGGCACGCCTCAACACAACGGGTGTGGCGGGCGTATTTGAACCGAACGTTGACAGTGCGGAAGATTCGTATGCCGTCTACTGCAGAACCGTTGCAGGCGACGCCAACACGGCGACTACTTGATCAACCGAGGCCCATCCGTTCCATTGGAGCATAGAATACCGGTATGAGGTATGGAGCCGGAAAGAGGTGAAACTATCACATCTAAAAGTTTTCGGTTGTGTAGCATTTGTGCATACTGATCAAGGCAGAATAAGCTTGATCCCAAATCCAAGAAATGCACATTCATCACATGCGTAGGATGAGTTTGGCTACCGCGTTTGGGATGACGAAAAGAAGAAAGTTATCCGTAGCAGATGTGATTTTCAACGAAAGGGTGATGTATAAGGACATGCATAAAATAGACGCCAATGACTCGAGCAAAATGAGTCGGCATTTGCAGATGCGGATGATGTCCCGGTACATCGCAACAAGACACTGTAACAAGTCCTCACTCGGCCCAGGAACTTGTTAGACAAAGCATACGCATTCGACACACCACAACCTCTTACTCCACCGGGACAGAAGGTCTTCTCGACTCGTACGTGCCTAACGGAGATACATGAACTATATGTTGACTGATCGACGGAGTGAGCCCGAATGCTAGCGATGAAGCTTGTTAGACTCGAGATTCCAACAAGTGGGAGCTTGCATGAAAGAAGAAATGAAATCTCTCATCTCCAACTGCATAGACTGGGAACTTACCTATGGAGAAGGCACTTCACAACAAATGGGTGTACCGGGTGAAAGAGGTACGATGGTTCCCAAGAGATACAAAGCTCCGCCTAGTTGTCAAAGGGTTTCAACGAGAAGGAAGGAGTTGACTACACCGATACATTTTTGCTCCCGTTGCTAAGCTCAATACCATCGGTCAAGATTTAGTATTGTAGCCTATCAAGATCTTCATCTTGAGCAGCTTGGATGTGAAGACTGCATTCACTTCACGGAGATTTAGATGAAGAGATTTACATGTACCTACCCAAGGTTTCTCGAAAGGGGAAGAATACATGGTGTGCGTACTTAAGAAGAGTTTGTATGGCTTCAAATGCCCCGAGACAATGGTACAAAAATTTGATGCCTTTCACGCACAAGGAAGGTTTCGTAGTGCAATGTTGATCATTGTTGCTACTTCAAGAGATATAAGTCCAATTATATCATTTTACTACTTTACGTTGATGATATGTTAGTAGCAGGTTCTGATATGGATGATATTAAAAGGTTGAAGGAAAGAATTGTCAAAGGAATTTGACATGAAAGACTTGGTCCAAAGAAAGAAGATTCTTGGAATGCAAATCACAAGAAATAAGAAGAAAGGATCCTTGCGGTGCTATCTCGGGCAGAGTACATCAATCGTGTTTTGCAAAGATTCAACACGGGCGATGCTGCCGGCCACACCGTCGTCATTTTCGCCTATCCAAGGATCGGTCCCCTCGCAAGAAGAGGAGAATTCATGGCTAAGGTTCCTTATGCCTCGGCCCATTGGAAGTTTAATGTACGCAATGGTCCATGCGAGACCGTACATTGGCTACGGTAGTGGGAGTTGTTAGCGGTTATGTCAATCCAGAAAAACTCATTGGGAAGCCGATCAAGTGGATTTTGAGGTATCTGCGAGGCACCAGTAAAAGTGCTTGTACTTTAGTAAAGGAGAGTTAAAAGTACAAGGGTACGAGACGCGGACTTTGAGGTGAAGTTGATCACCGAAGAAGCACCTTAGGTTATATATTTCTTGTTGGAACTACAACAAGTTGGATGTCACAAATACAGAAAATTGTCACTCTATCCACTACGGCAGGCCGAGTATGTAGCGAATCGAAGCTAGTAAAGAGATGATATGGCTTCAAGGTTTGTTAATCGAGGTGGGATTCAAACAAGAGAAGAATGTTCTGATAGTCAGTCAATACACTTGGCGAAGAATTGACATTTCATTCTAGAACAAAGCATATTGGACTTCGTTATCACTTCATCGATCTCTATTGGAAGATGATGTGTTAATACTTGGAGAAGATTCAAGGAAGCAAAAATCCAGCGAGATATGTTAACAAAGGTGGTGACTATTGACAACCAAGTCAGTGCTCAACTTCGCCTGGTCTCAGAGTAACAAAGACTAGAAAAGCCGATGCGTTGATCAGTGTGAAGACGATTGAAATCGCCTTCAAGTGGGAGATTGTTATAAAGCTCCTTAATTTAAGGAGCAAACATGGAGCAAAACATGGAGCAAAACATGGAGCAAAACAAGGAGCAAAACATGGAGCAATTCACGTGGAGCAAAACAAGGAGCTTAATTCAAGGAGCAATTTAAGGAACCATTAATTTAAGGAGTAATTCAAGGAGTGAATTTTCTCCTATAAATAGATGTGTAATTGTAATGAATTAATCATCCAAAGTGTTCATTCCAATTGAGAGAAAAGCTTAGAGAGAAAAGTTTTTGTGAGAGAAAATTGAGAGTAATTTTCTTGGGTGTAATTGGGTCATGTGAGTCAGGAGTGTTGTAAACACTCTTGTGTAATTTCTCCCCTTTCAAGAAAAGATCCTGGCAGTTGTGTCCGAGACGTAAGCAAGATTGGCCGAACTCCGTTATCAAATTTTGTGTGTTATTTTTCTATTCTTGCTTTCTCATAAATCTGGCTTATCGGGAATTTGCGTTATTTCCCAACACTTAGTCTACAGGCTCTCCTTCTGCAATGACAGTAGAATTGCAACCCTCAGGCAGTGTTGGTGACAAGAATTGGGTGCTGGATAGTGGAGGCACACATCACCTTATAGGTGATCAAGCAATGGTTGTAAATGTCACTCCTTTCAATGGTTCTGAGGGTGTAACTATAGGGAATCGACCTGACTCCATATCACACAAGTAGGCACTATGTTACGTCCCGCTCAAACTATTCCTTAAAATCCAAATAAATTGTGGTTGCCTAAAGGATCTAGGCTCTTCTACGTGGGAAAGTCCTAGAGTGGTCTAGAGATATCTAGAAGGAGCTAGATTTGAATGGACTCAACTCAAGCCTTGAAGACTCTAGGATGTTCCAGAGTATACTAGCATGTGCTGGAAGGTGCTAGAAAGGGTTGGAATATTTTAGAACGTGTTGGATGGTTCATGAAGGATGTAGAAGTCCCTAGAAGCTTATGGAACATCCTAGAACTTTCATGAAGGAACTAGACAATCCTAGAAGACTCTAGAGTTGGTTAGAAGGTCCTAGAATCTTGTGGCATATTATAGATAAAACTAGAACACTCTTGTACATTCTAGACTTAGAATGATCTAGAAAGCTGTGGCATAGCCTTAAGCTTGGAGCCACACTATAAATAGACCCATTGGTCTTCATTTGTATTCATCCTTGGAAAATTGTAAGATAATCTCTCTTTAGAGCAATACAAGGCATTCTTTACAAACTCTCTTTAGTTCTTGCTTTGCTCTTGAATCCTCTAAATCTCTAAGTCTCTTTCTAGTCTCTTTGGAGTGTTCGTTCGAGTTGAAAGGCAGGCTTAGTGCAACGGACCGTGCTAAGTACCGCACGATCGCTATTTGAAATTTAAGGTTGTGACAATTGGTATCAGAGCTTTAGGTTGAAGCATTACTATCCTTGGCATAATGAAGAGCAATGCCCCAGTTCCACCAATGGAACGTGGCCGTAAGGATGTTTGGAAACCACCAAAGGAGTCTCGAGCCAAGTCGAAAGACATGATTTCTAGCTTAGAAGCACATGTTGGGAGTGCACAGGACAGCTTAGGGGAGCAGTTCGACCGGGTGGACAACTTGGAGGAATGTTGCAATGGCTTATAGGCCTAGGATGTGGAGATCCATGTAGCAGTCAAGATGTCCCTCAACGAGCTAGATGGTGGGCTAAGGCAAGAGATCAATGGGTTGAAGGACAAACTTTCCAAGGTACGAGACCTTGTCCAAAGAGAAGTTGCTAATGTGTTACTTAACATGGAGGATATGAGAGGTGACCTAGCTCTTTGTAAGTGGACTATGGCCGCGAGAACTAGCACAACCACCATCATTGAGGCCAAGGAGGTGGATGTTCCCAAGCCAAAGACCTTCAACGGTGCTATGAATGCTAGGGAAGTTGAGAACTTCCTATGGGGGCTTGAACAATATTTTGAGGCTGCTGGCATAACGGACCATGCCAGCAAGATTCGAACTGCTACCATGTATTTTTCCGACACTGCTATACTATGGTGGAGATGGAGGCATGGAGATGTGTAGCGAGGGGTATGCACAATTGAAACCTTTGATAACTTCAAGAGGGAGTTAAAAGGCCAATTATTTCCTGTAAATACTGAAGAGGAGGCAAGGGGCCGATTGCGAAGATTAAAGCAAATAGGTAGCATAAAGGACTATGTGAAGGAGTTCACAACCTTGCTGCTAAAAGTCCCTGACACTTCAGACAAAGAAGCTTTATTCTTGTTCATGGATAGTCTCCAATCGTGGACTAACCTTGAACTCAAGCGATGTGGTGTCCAAGACTTATCTTTGGCCGTTGCGGTTACTGAGAGCCTTATAGACTACTCCACAAACAAAGAGAGCTCAAAGGCCACAGATAGAAAGTTTGGTGGAGGAAAGAGTGGGGGAGGCCATGCCAAAATTTAGGGTCCGAAAAATCACAAAGAAGACTCTTCATTCAAATCACGAGATAAGGGGAAGGAAATGGAGGATCGTGGTGCCTCGAAGCCCCGTGTGACGTTCTTAATATGCGACGGACCACATTGGGCACGTGAATGTCCAAAAAGAAAGGAATTGAGTGCCTTAGTTGCTTCCACTCATGACCAGGATGGAGGTGAGACAGACAAAGGTGCAAAGATGGGTTCTTTGCACCTACTTGGTGCATTACAGAGTGCCCCAAAGACCCCTAAGGGCTTGATTTTTGTAGATGCCATTATCAATGGGAAGGTCGCCAAAGCTTTGGTTGACACAGATGCATCTCACAACTTTATTTCATTAGAGGAAGTGAAAGAGACTCGGCCTTAAGGTTGTCAATGGAGGAGGATCACTCAAAGCAGTTAACTAGGCAGCCCTAGCTCTGCAAGTAGTTGCTCGTGGAGTTAAGGTCAGTCTTGGGGCTTGAACTGACCAAGTGGACTTATCAGTGGCACCTATGGATGACTTCTCGATAGTATTCAGCATGGAATTCTTGGACCAGGTTAGAGCTTTCCTTGTGCCTTGCTCAAACTCCATATGCATCATGGATGGATCAAAGGCTTGCATGGTACCGACGGAGAGGACCACCATACCTACTACCCAAGCTCTCTCAGCATTTCAATTCAAGAAGGGATTGGAGAGGGACGAAGAAAGTTACTTGGCCATCTTAAAGGAATACGGCGATGAGGAGGCATCACCAAAACCCAGCTTGCCTACGGAAGTGCAAGTTGTCTTAGATAAGTTCCATGATGTGATGCCTGAGGCATTGCCCAAACGGTTACCTCCAAGGGGGGAGGTGGACCATGAAATTGAGTTGAACCCGGTACTAGGACACCAACAATGAACACTTATCGAATGGCGAACTCAGAGTTGGTAGAACTACGAAAGCAAATCGATGAATTGCTAGATGCTGGATTCATAAGGCCCTCCAAAGCCCCATTTGGTGCCTCGGTACTCTTTCAGAAGAAGAAGGATGGCTTACTACGGATGTGCATTGACTATCAGGCTCTAAATAAGATCACGGTAAAGAATAAGTATCCTATCCCACTTATTACTAATTTGTTCGATCAATTGGGAAACTCCATTTACTTTACAAAATTGGACTTACGATCGGGATATTATCGGGTACGCATAGCCAAAGGGGATGAGCCCAAGACCACATTTGTGACTAGGTACGGTGCCTAAGAGTTTCTTGTCATGCCATTTGGTCTCACTAATGCACTTGCCACCTTCTGTACCCTCATGAACAAGATTTTCCATCCCTACCTCGATCGGTTTGTGGTAGTATATCTTGATGACATTGTGATAGCCAAACTTTGGAGGAACATATAGAGCACTTGAAGAAAGTGTTTGAGGTCCTGAGGGAAAATGAGCTATATTTTAAGGAGGAGAAATTTTCCTTTGCCCAAGATGAGGTGATGTTCTTGAGGCATAGGATAAAGGGTGGGAAGCTTATGATGGATGGAGCCAAGGTGAAAGCCATCCAAGAATGGAAACCTCCTACCAAGGTCCCCGAGTTAAGGTCTTTCCTTGGACTTGTGAACTACTACAAAAGGTTTACCAAGTCCTACTCAGCAAGAGTAGCTCCACTAAATGACCTACTCAAAAAGAACAAGTCTTGGGAATGGACAAGCGAATGCCAAGCCTCATTCGAAGACTTGAAGAAGGCCATTAGTGAAGAATCAGTGCTTTGCCTACCAGACCCCTCCAGGATGTATGAGCTACATACAAATGCTTCAGACTTTTCCATTGGTGGAGTATTGATGCAGGAAGGGTATCTGATAGCTTATGAGAGCCGCAAGCTTAATGACACTGAACGCCGCTACACGATGCAAGAAAAGGAAATGACAACTATCATTCAATGCCTAAGGGTGTGGTGACATTACTTATTGGGTTCTCATTTTGTTATCATGGCGAACAATGTAGCAACTAGCTACTTCCAGACTTAAAATAAGTTGATTCCCAAGAAAGCTCGATGGCAAGACTTCTTGGTGGAGTTCTACTACAAGCTGGAGTATGATGAGAAAAATCGGGATTGCCAAAAAATTTGATGCCATCCCCGCAACGGCGCCATCTAGAATGTTCCAGAGTATACTAGCATGTGCTGGAAGGTGCTAGAAAGGGTTGGAATATTCTAGAACGTGTTGGATGGTTCATGAAGGATGTAGAAATCCCTAGAAGCTTATGGAACATCCTAGAACTCTCATGAAGAAACTAGACAATCCTAGAAGACTCTAGAGTTGGCTAGAAGGTCCTAGAACCTTGTGGCATATTGTAGATAAAACTAGAACACTCTTGTACATTCTAGACTTAGAATGATCTAGAAAGTTATGGCATAGCCTTAAGCTTGGAGACACACTATAAATAGACACATTGGTCTTCATTTGTATTCGTCCTTGGGAAATTGTAAGATAATCTCTCTTTAGAGCAATACAAGGAATTCTTTACAAATTCTATTTAGTTCATGCTTTGCTCTTGAATCCTCTAAATCTCTAAGTCTCTTTCTAGTCTCTTTGGAGTGTTTGTTCGAGTTGAAAGACATGCTTAATGCAATGAACCATGCTAAGTGCCGCACGATCGTTGTTTGAAATTTAAGGTCGTGATAACTAGCACTTTGCATTCATCCAAACATAACCTGATTTAAAAGAATATCTTGCATGCACTATAAACATTGGCTAATCTTTTATCAGTTCATAAGCTATATGTGGATAATGTAGTGTGTGTAGTGTTCTATCCTGACTCTTTTTGTATAAAGGAGCCATGCACAGGGAAGATTCTCTTCCAAAGAAAATCTGAGAGTGGACTTTACAAGTTAAAGGATAGTCTCAGTGTAGAAAGTGATAAGCATATAGGTTCTTTCTTGACAGGTCTTATTCTATCTGTAAAAACTCTTTTTACTTATCTTTCTTCAAAAGAGATAAACTGGTATGCTAGATTGGGACATCCCTCTAATGTAGTGTTAAATAAGTTTGCTCAGAGAGCCTCTATCCAATGTACTATCAAAAGCTCTCTTCCCAAGTGTATTATTTTTCCTCTTATTAGAGGTCACAAACTCCTGTTTATAGCAAGTAGTCATAGATTAATCAAACCTTTTGAAATTGTGTTTATTGATTTATGGACATCACTTGTAATTTTAGTTGCTAGTGCTAAATGCTTTTTGCTTCTCATTGATGATTTCTCAAAGTATATGTAGATTTACTTTTTATTTGCTAAGATTCAAACCAAGACTGCTATGAATCTATTCAAATCTTTAGAGAAAGGTGATTTGATTATAAAATATAGGCTGTGCAAAGTGATGGATGATGGGAATTTCAATGTCAAGAATGGGGTCGGTTAGGTGTTGAAAGGTTTCTGAGTGTTGGTGATATTCGTAAACAAAAAAATTGCATGTAATATTGGTTTCTAAGTGTGTTTTTCACGAATATTTTCAAACCAAAGAAACTATCGAGCCTCAATGATCACATCTTAGGTATATATTTGTTCTTGTGCACGCTAGATCTCATATTAGATACATATGAACATTGTTCAAATAGGTCACTCTATTGATCGAATAGTGACTAGATCAATCAAGCTTAATTAAAACTAGTTGAATTAATTTCTAATGTGACTAGATCGATTGAAGCATTGACTCGATTGATCGAGCACTAGATCAATCGAGATTAATGACTAAATTAATCCACTTATTTCTAAATTAATTAATTTTTTCACTAGATCGATCGAACAACCATACTCAATTGATCAAGATAAGTCTGGATTAAGCGGCCAGATTTTCAAATTTCATCTAATTTTTACTCAAACCAATTAGTATTATTACTATTTATATTAATGACTTAATCAATCTACTTATTTCTAAATTAATTAATTTTTTCACTAGATCGATCAAACTAGTCATAATTGATTAATCAAGCTTGACTATATCGATCGAGCGACCATACTCTATAGATCGAGCTACGTCTAGATCAATCAAGCGACCAGGTTTTCAAATTTAACCTAATTTTTACTCGAGTTCATTAGTATTTTTACTATATTGTCTTTATGTTTTTAAGCTCTTCTAAATACTTTTAAAGACATGTTTGTAATTAATCTTTGACATAGGGTTTCTACTCATGCTATTTAATAATACCATTGGCTCACAATTTTGTTAACCACACAAGAGCATTATTCTCTTCATCTTATTCTCACTCATTCTTTTGCAAAGGATTTTCAAGTAGACTTTTTGATTGAGTTAATTTATCAAACATTTGTGGTTGTGTTTGATGAGTTAGTGATGAGATAAGACCGGCATCAGGTTAGCAATATAGATTTTGAAAATACTTTGGTTTTATATTTGTAAAACTCTCGTAAGTGTACGAATCATTTTATAGAAAATGAAAAGTATACTCCTATGATCGATCTAAGGAAAAAATATATATGGTTTTTAATTTATTATTCAAACATTTAAAAACGAAATTAAATCCTAAACATCTTGTCACAATATATGAATTTTTTTTTGTTTTCCTAATCTAATAACATAAAGAAAATAAACATAGATATGGATTCAATAAACAATTATGAATTTTTTTATCATTTATAATAGTGGAGTATTTATAGATATAATAATTAAGTTAATTATACTTGCTCATATTATTTAGGTTATTAAATATATAAATTGATATTTATTGATTTTTTTATATAAATATCACCTTTCGTGGGGTTAGATATTCTTTATTAATTAAATAAATCAATTAACACCAATGGGTGGGGTTGATAATCAATTTGGTTAATTAAATTAATTCTTTTTTTTCTAAGATATTGAAATTGAACCATTTAAATGACACATTTGATGGGTTTATACATTTTAAATATTATTCAAATTGTTTAAATTAAACCTAAGAATTTACTTATCTGAGTACTAACTTTCAACTTTTAAAACATATGACTATGAAAGTAGAGTCATTATGGTACTTTTTTACTTAATATTTACTTGTTTTATTCAAAAAATAGTACTTTTATGGCCAAAAATATTAAAATATAATCTTTTTAGTGAAAAGGGGTGAAAATATAATTTTTCGAATTTTTTGAGATTTTCTTGAAATATTTATGAATTTTTAACTCAAAACCAATCAAGAGTTTCCATGTGGCTTGCATGCAAGCAGAGGAACTGATTGGGCAAGCCACGTAGATACCACGTAAGCAGGGATAGCGAATCACATAACGTCGGCGTAAGGAGGACAAATCTTTGATTCGCCCAATGAATTCTATGTGCCACGTGTTGCATTGTGATTGGCTAGCACTGTCAATTTTGCTTGTTTTGATCTCAGCTCTTGATTTGAAGTTGATCTGATGGTACAAATCGCACCTAAGTTATATTTAAGCCCCTAATCACCCAATAAACCTTAAGGGAGAAAAGTATAGAAAAATTCAAGAGGAATACAATTTTGGTGGAGATTCAAGAAAAAATTAGTATTATAATTCAAGACATTGATGATATTTCTTCTTCTACTCTTTTTTTTATCAATTTTTATGTTTTACTTTATGAAAAATATGATCTTTATGAACACATTTATGTATAGTTAATTTATTAATCTAGGGATCTTATGAATCCAATTTTTAACATATTATAATTTAATATTTTACCCCAATTATAATTTTAATTTAATTATATTATTTAATATGATTTTTATGCTCTTAATTGTTTGGACAACAATTTATTTATAGATGCAATTAAATAGATTTGAGAAAATTATTTAATTGTTTGTCTTGATTAAATAACATACATAGTTTTTAGGGAGAGATGTATGATTTTTATGTATGTGATCCATAATTGATGAATTTAATGAGTATTATGAAATTTAATTGGCATGAGAGTGATTAAATTAATTACTATATGATGTGTAGTTTACTTGATAGAAGAATACATGCTAGGTTAGATTCAATTGATCATGTAATTAATTGATAATTATAATGAGTGATTTTAACTATTCGCATGTTTAGAAAATTAGGGGATTAAGTATTCTTAGATATGTTCTTATATATTTTCTTAGTTACCAAAATATGATTTAATTAATTATTACTATTTACTTTTAGTATTTTCATTTTACTTCCTTAAAATATAAAAACACAATAAAAATTGATTTTTATTTTTTTTAGTTTTAAAAATTAGTTTCTAATAAAATAATCTTCATATGATTGATCTTTTTTTATCATTATATTATCGGTTGTGATATGTATACTTTTGTATTCATTGCACACACTTCGTGTATGGCGATCAAGTTTTTAGTGTCGTTACCGGGGATTATAAATATTAAAAATTAATAATTTTTATTTTAGTTATTTTTCTTAATTTATTTTTTTGTACTTTAATTTTAATTTACTTATTTTCTTTTATTGACTTATTTATTTAATTAATTAATTAATTTATATTTTTAACTTTAATTTATTTATTTGGTTGTTTATTTTTTTTTATTTTTAATTTTTAATTTTTAATTTTAGACATCCTTTAGTGCTATTAGAAGCATATAGTAGAAAATAGCTAGCAATAATTATCCATGGTCAATGAACGGAATGACAACCACAAGAAGAGTAGATGGAATGCATGATGTAAATGATATCATGACACTTACAACTCAAGTGTCATCTTTCATAAATCTTTTGAAGGTTTAAAACTTGCCAGCGAGTATAAACTAGGTCCAAGATTCAAGGGTGTCATATGTGTTTTGTGATGGAGTCCATTTGTTAGATAATTGTCCAAATAATCCCAATTCAGTATTTTATGTGGATAATGTTAATCAAAACAATGATCCATACTCAAACACATATAATTCAGAATGGAGACAACATCTAAATATTTCTTAGAATAATAACAATCAGGGTAGTAATCAATTCAATTATCAATCATTTCCACCACCTAGTTTCCAACAACCACAACAATTACAAGCACAAAAAAAGAAGTCATTTACTGAGGACAATACAAATGCCTTAATGGGGATAATGAAAGACTTCATCCAATCATTTAATACAAAAGTGTCAACTCAAGAGGCTTCAATTCAAAATTTGGAGACCCAAATGGGGTAACTTACTCACGCTATAAGTCAAAGGCCTTAATTACCACCTTCCAAGTGACACAATTGTAAACCCAAGAAGAGAATGTAAGGACCATTGCAACGCCAAAAGACTTGAGGAGTGGTAAATCTTTAGAGGAGGAACATGAGACCCAAAAGGATAAGGACGAACTAGAAACTAAAACATGATGAGGAGGAATTAGGGGATATAGTGAATAATGGAAATGAAATAATTTAGCCAAAAAAGTGCAACCTTTACAAACCCACTATTCCTTTCCCTCAAAGACTGCAAAAGAAAATTCAGATACGCAATTTTCAAAATTTTTGGAATTCTTCAAGAAGTTGCACATAAACATATCATTTGTATATGCACTTGAACAGATGCCTTCTTATGCCACATTTTTGAAGGACATCTTGTCTAAGAAAAGGAGGCTTGGAGATAATGAAATAATAACCTTAACTGAAGGTTGTAGTTCCATCCTTGCTAGAAAACTACCCCAAAAATTGAAAGATCCAGGTAATGTTGACATTCCTTGTACAATTGGGAACATCCACTTTGAGAAAGCATAATGTGACTTGGGTTCTAGCATTAACCTTATGCCATTATCAGTCTTCAAGAGATTAGGGTTTAGTAAAGCCAAACCAACTTCAGTAACATTACAAATAGAAGATAGATCAATTAAGAGACCTTAGTGTCACGTCTCGCCCAAACTGTCCCTAAAAATCCAAATGTTGGCTGCCTAAAGGATCTAGACACATGGAAAGTTCTAGAGTTTCCTAGAGCAGTCTAGAAAGGGCTGGAGTTGGACGGACTCAACTCAAGCTTGAAGACCCTAGAACGTTCTAGAGCACGCTGGAGAGTGCTAGAATGGGCTGGAATATTCTAGAACATGCCGGATGGTTCGGGAAGGATGTAGAAGCCACTTGAAGCTTACGGAACATCCCAGAACGTGCATGAAGGAACTAGACAAACCTAGAAGACTCTAGAGTTGGATAGAAGGTCCTAGAACCTTGTGGCATATTATACATAGAACTCTCTTGTATATTCTAGAGCTAGAAGGATCTAGAAAAATGTGGCATACTCCTAGGCTTGTTGCCATACTATAAATAGACCTATTGGTCTTCATTTGTAATCATCTTGGGAATTCTTAGCAAATTGTAACATAAACTCTCTCTAGAACAATACAAAGCATTCTTTACAAACTCTCTTTCTAGTCTCTTTGGAAAATCCGTTCGGGGAAAGGCAGGCTTAGTGTAATGGACGGTGATAAGTGCCGCACGATCGCTACTTGAAAAATAAGGTCATGACAGTTGGTATCAGAGCTTTAGGTTAAAGCATTTCTACCTTTGGCATAATGAAGAACGTTGCTCCATCTACACCAAGTGTCGATGTTCCACCTATGGAACATGGCCGTGAGGAAACTCGTAAACCATCAAAAGAATCTCGAGCCAAGTCGAAATACATACTTTCTAGCTTAGAAGCACGAGTGGGGAGTGTGCAGGACAGCTTAGGGGAGTTGTTCGATAGGGTGGACAACTTAGAGGAACGCTGCAATGGCTTGGAGGCCGAGGATGTGGAGATCCATGCAGCGGTTAAGATGTCCCTCAACGAGCTAGACGGTGGGTTAAGGCAAGAGATTGATGGGTTAAAAGCTAAACTTTCCAAGGTAAGATATCTTTTCCAAAGAAAACTCGCTAATGTGTTGCTTAGAGTTGAGGACATGGGTGGTGATCTAGCTCTATGTAAGCGGGCGATGGCCGCGGGACCTAGTACAACCACCATCATTGAGGCTAAGATGGTGGATGTTCCCAAGCCTAAGACCTTCAATGGTGTTAGGAATGCTAGGGAAGTGGAGAACTTCCTGTGGGGGCTGGAACAATACTTTGAGGCTACTGGCATAACGTACCATGCCAGCATGATCTGAACTGCTGCCATGTATTTGTCTGATACTGCTATGTTTTGGTGGAGACGGAGGCATGGAGATGTGCAACGAGGGGTTTGCACAATTGAAACCTTTGAAGATTTCAAAAAGGAGTTCAAAATGCAGTTCTTCCCTGTAAATGCTGAAGAGGAGGCAAGAGGTCGTTTGCGATGGTTAAAACAAACAGGTAGCATAAGGGATTATGTGAAAGAGTTCACAACTTTGCTGCTTGAAGTTCCTGACACATCAGACAAGGATGCCCTATTCTTATTCATGGATGGTCTCCAATCATGGGCTAATCTGGAGCTCAAACGATGTGGTGTCCAAGATTTGTCTTCGGCCATTGAGACCGCAGAAAGCTTTATTGATTACTCCACAAACAAAGAGAGCTCCAAAGCCACAAATAAGAAGTTTGTTGGAGAAAAGAGTGGGGGAGGCCACACCAAAAGTCAGGGACCCAAAAACCACAAAGACAACTCCTCTTTCAAACCACGGGACAAGGGGAAGGAGAAGGAGGATCGGAATGCCTCAAAGCCCCGTGTATCGTGCTTCATTTGCGACGGACCACATTGGGCATGGGAATGTCCAAAAAGGAAGGCCTTGAGTGCCTTAGTTGCTTCCACTCATGACCAGGATGGAGGCGAGTCGGACGCAGGTGCAAAGATGGGTTATTTGCGCCTACTTGGTGCAATGCAGAGCGCCCCAAAGACCCCTAAAGGTTTGATGTACGTAAATGCAACCATCAACGGGAAGGTCGCCAAAGCTTTGGTGGACACATGTGCATCTCATAACTTTGTTTCAGTGGAGGAAGCAAAGAGACTCGGCCTGAAGGTTGTCCATGGAGGGGGATCTCTCAAAGCAGTTAACTCAGCAGCACTGCCATTACATGGAGTCGCTCGAGAAGTTAAGGTCAGTCTTGGTGCTTGTACTGGCCAAATGGACTTATCAGTGGCGCCAATGGATGACTTCATAGTTGTATTCGGCATGGAGGTTTTGGACCAGGTAAGAGCTTTCTTAGTGCCATACTCAAACTCTATGTGTATCATGGATGGTACTAAGGCGTGTGTGGTGCCGACGGAAAGGACCAGCAAACCTACTATCCAAGCTCTCTCAGCACTTCAATTCAAGAAGGGATTGAAGAGGGATGAAGAGAGTTATTTGGCCATCTTAAAAGAATACGATGATGTGGAGGTGTCACCAAAGCTAAGCTTGCCAACAGAAGTGCAAGCTGTCTTAGATAAGTTCCAGGATGTAATGCCGGAAGCATTACCCAAACGGTTACCTCCAAGAAGGGAGGTAGACCATGAAATAGAGTTGGAACCCGGCACCAGGCCACCAGCAATGAGCCCGTATCGGATGGTGAACTTAGAGTTGGCAGAATTGCAGAAGCAACTCGACGAATTGCTGGATGCTGGCTTCATAAGGCCCTCCAAAGCCCCATTTGGTGCCCCAGTGCTCTTTCAAAAGAAGAAGGATGGCTCGTTACGAATATGCATAGACTATTGAGCTCTAAATAAGATCACAGTCAAGAACAAGTATCCTATCCCCCTTATTGCTGATTTGTTCGATCAACTGGGGAATGCTAGATACTTCACAAAATTGGACTTGCGATCGGGATACTACCAGGTACGCATAGCCAAGGGAGATGAGCCTAAGACTACTTGTGTAACCAGGTATGGTGCCTATGAGTTCCTTGTCATGCCATTCGGTCTCACAAATGCACCAGTCACCTTCTACACTTTGATGAACAAGATTTTCCATCCCTACCTCGACCGGTTCGTGGTAGTATATCTTGACGACATTTTGATCTATAGACGGACTTTGGAAGAACATCTAGAGCATTTGAAGAAGGTGTTCGAGGTCCTAAGGGAAAATGAGCTATACGTCAAGAAAGAGAAATGTTCCTTTGCCCAAGATGAGGTGATGTTCCTAGGGCATAGGATACAGGATGGGAAACTGATGATGGATGGAGCTAAGGTGAAAGCCATCCAAGAATGGGAACCTCCTACCAAGGTTCCCGAGTTAAGATCTTTTCTCGGACTTGTAAACTACTATAGAAGGTTTATCAAGTCCCACTCAACGAGAGCAGCCCCACTCACTAACTTACTCAAAAAGAACAAGGCTTGGGAATGGACAAGTGAATGCCAAGCCTCGTTTGAAGACTTGAAGAAGGCTGTTAGTGAAGAACCGGTGCTTTGCCTACCAGACCCTTCCAAGATGTACGAGCTACACACGAATGCTTCAGACTTTGCTATTGGTGGAGTATTGATGTAGGAAGGGCATCCGATAGCCTATGAGAGCCATAAGCTTAACGACACCGAACGCCGCTACACTGTACAAGAAAAGGAAATGACAGCCGTCATTCATTGTCTAAGGGTGTGGCGACACTACTTATTAGGTTCTCATTTCATTATCATGACGGACAATGTTGCAACAAGCTACTTCCAGACTCAAAAGAAGTTGAGTCCCAAGCAAGCTCGGTGGCAAGATTTCTTGGCAGAGTTTGACTATAGGTTGGAGTACAAGCCCGGTAAGGCCAATGTGGTGGCTGATGCGTTGAGTCGAAAGACGGAGCTCGCAGCTTTAAGTAGGCCAAGTAGACCTTTACTGGAAAAGATTAAAGAAGGGTTGGAGCATGATTCCCTTGCTCAAAACCTCCTTGCCCTCATTAAGGAAGGAAAGACGAGACGATTTTGGATGAGTGACGGACTACTCTATGCCAAGCAGAATCGTATCTTCGTGCCAAGATGGGGGAGCTTAAGGAAAGAGCTTATCAAGGAGTTCCATAATTCCTTATGGGCTGGACACCTAGGAATGAGGCGCATCCTTGCTTTGATCAAATCCATCTACTATTGGCCTCAACTTCGAGACGATGTCGAAGCTTATGTGAAGACTTGTCTTGTATGCCAACAAGACAGGATAGAGCAGCAGGCGCCCGGACGTTTGCTAGAGCCGCTACCTATCCCAGAGAGACCATGGGAGAGTGTCTCTATGGACTTCATTACTTGTCTTCCTAAATCAGAGGGCTTTGGCAGCATTATTGTCGTCATCGACCGCTTCAGCAAATATGCAACATTCATACCTGCCTCAACGGACTGCATGGCAGATGAGACGTCATGCTTGTTCCTTAAACATGTTGTGAAGCATTGGGGGATTCCATCCAATATAGTGAGTGATCGAGACCCACGATTCACAGGGAAATTTTGGACGGAATTGTTCAAGTTGTTAGGATCAGACTTGAACTTCTCTACAAGCTTTCATCCTCAAAGTGATGGACAAACAGAGCGCGCCAATGCATTTTTGGAGTTGTATCTCAGGCACTTTATGAGTGCCAATCAACGGGATTGGGCGAAGCTGTTGGATGTAGCCCAATTTTCCTATAATCTGCAGATAAGCGAGTCCACCAAAAAGAGTCCCTTTGAGATCGTCATGGGGCAGCAACCCATGACTCCCCATGCCTTGGCCATGAGTTATGAAGGGAAGAGCCCTGCTGCCTTCAAGTTTGCCAAGGCCTGGCATGAACAAGCAGAGTTGGCCCGAGTTTATCTGAACAAGGCGTCTAAGAAGATGAAGAAATGGGCTGACAAGAAGAGGAGGATGGTGGAGTTTCAAGAAGGTGATTTGGTCCTGGTGAAACTATTGCACCAACAATTCAAGTCCTTGCAAAAGGTTCATAAGGGGTTGGTACGGAAATATGAGGGACCATTTCCAATCCTTAAACAAGTCGGTAAGGTGTCGTACAAGTTGCAACTCCCTCCAAAGCTTAAAATCTATCCGGTCTTTCATGTAAGTATGCTAAAACCCTTTCATGGAGACAAGGAAGACATGAGTAGGGGAGAATCCAAGAGGGCGCCTACCGCAGTGGTAACCTCCTTTGACAGGGAAGTGGACTCAATTTTGGCGGACCGCTTGATCCGACGAAGGGGCGTACCAAGTTATAAGGAATACTTGGTCAAATGGAAAAATGCCCCAGAAGAAGAGACAAGTTGGGAACCTGAGGATTTCTTGTGGCAATTCAGAGACGCTATAGAGAGGTTTCAACTTGAAGGCGCGACGAGGGCGTCGCGAACTTGAGTGGGGGAGGGTGTCACGTCCCGCCCAAACTGCCCCTAAAAATCCAAATGTTGGCTGCCTAAAGGATCTAGACACATGGAAAGTTCTAGAGTTGCCTAGAGAAGTCTAGAAAGGGCTGGAGTTGGACGGACTCAACTCAAGCTTGAAGACCCTAGAATGTTCTAGAGCACGCTGGAGAGTGCTAGAATGGGCTGGAATATTCTAGAACATGCCGGATGGTTCGGGAAGGATGTAGAAGCCGCTGGAAGCTTACGGAACATCCCGGAACGTGCATGAAGGAACTAGACAAACCTAGAAGACTCTAGAGTTGGATAGAAGGTCCTAGAACCTTGTGGCATATTGTACATAGAACTCTCTTGTATATTCTAGAGCTAGAAGGATCTAGAAAAATGTGGCATACTCCTAGGCTTGTTGCCACACTATAAATAGACCTATTGGTCTTCATTTGTAATCATCTTGGGAAGTCTTAGCAAATTGTAACATAAACTCTCTCTAGAGCAATACAAAGCATTCTTTACAAACTCTCTTTCTAGTCTCTTTGGAAAATTCGTTCGGGGAAAGGCAGGCTTAGTGCAACGGACGGTGCTAAGTGCCGCACGATCGCTACTTGAAAAATAAGGTCGTGACATTAGGGTGTGGTACAAGATGTGCTTGTAAAAGTAGACAAATTCATCTTTCTGATAGATTTCATTATGCTAGACATTGAGGAGGACCGTGATGTTCCTATCATACTTGCCTATCCATTCTTAGCAACCAAAAGAGCACTTATTGATGCACAAAAAGGTGAACTTACAATGAAAGTGTAAGATGAACAAATAATATTTAAAGTTTTTTAAGCATCTGAACTCCCTAACATTGACAGTGCTAATGAATTCTTAAGGATAAATGTTATTGAATATGGGGACAACTTAAAAGAATCTATTGAGTCGCACACACTTAAGACTGTTACACATGATGCTATAAACAAGGACTTATCATTCACTAGAAAAAAACTCAACCTGTTTTAACTTTGAAAGTATGGAATCAAAGATTGATATTGTAGATTGTGTTAACTTTTTGGAGGATGCACCTCTCATATATGTATCAAAAGTGATTATGAAAAATGTTGAGATAGGATCTAAACTCAAACCATCTATTGAAGAGCCACCACGTTTAAACCCCACACTTTTACCCTCTTATCCTCATTCAAGTATAAAAGTAAAAGAGTCCAATAGAGAGATGAAAAAGCTGTTAGAAATACATAAATTAGATGAGTTACGGTGAAGTGCTTATAAGAATGCCAAAAAGAAAACAAAAATAAGGCTATTATTTAATCTGATTTGTATGGTATTAATTGTTTGTCTTGATTAAATAACATGTATAATTTCTAGGCAGAGATGTATGATTCTTATGTATGTGATCCATAATTGATGAACTTAATGAGTATTGTGTAATTTAATTGGCATGAGAGTGTGATTAAATTAATTACTATATGATGTGTAGTTTACTTGAGAGAGGATTAGGTTAGATTCAATTGATCATGTAATTAATTGATAATTATATTGGGGGGATTTTAAAGATTCATATGTTTAGAAAATTGAGAGATTAAGTATTCTTAGATATTTTCTCATATATCTTCTTAGTTAGCAAAATATGATTTAATTAATTACTACTATTTACTTTTAGTATTTCAATTTTGCTTCCTTAAAATATAAAAACACAATAAAAATTGATTTTTATTTTTTTTAGTTTTAAAAATTAGTTTCTAATAAAATAATCTCTGTGGGAACAATCTTTTCTTATCATTATATTACTTGTTATGATACGTATACTTGCGTATTCATTGCACACACTTCGTGTGTGGCGATCAAAAACCATTACTGAAAATATGTTGTTAATACATTTTCGAATAATATTTCTTATAATAACTTTTGAAATAGAGCTTGATTATAATTACCGGACGTTTGTACCAATAAATAAAAGAGCATCACTCTAAATCAAATAAGATAATTAAACCTTAAACTCTAATTTTTAGATTTAAGTTTGTAATGAAAAATAATATATTTCTCTCTAACATCCTTAATATAAAATCTTGAATAAAAACAAAATCAATTTATTTTATAGAAATGTTTTACCTATTTAATATTTCGTAAGAATAATAACGTTATTATTATATCATATTTACAAATAGTCAGCCATGTTAAATTTAATCACAGATAAATTAAATATAACATATAAAAATAAAAATAACTATAAAGAATTCAATTTAAAATTATACCTCAAAAGAATCCTTATAAAACTTTTATGCTAATTCTGTTTTTGAAAAACCTTCAAATGCATTTGCATTTTCGTTTATTGAATCAAAAACTAGAAAGTTACAAAAGCATAGCTAGTTCTTCTCAAAAAGAGAAGAACTTTAAAACTAATAAAGTTGTCTAGAGAGAGAAAGAAGAGATTTTGAGAAATTTGAGGGATGATTTTTATAATGGGGGAGAGATCCTTTTATAGGCGAGGAAAATGCTTAGAAAGTGAAAAAAATATCTCAAAAATTGACCTTGGATGCGTTTGGACAAGTTGGCACGCAAGTTGGGGGTGAAATTTGTGGCAGACAATGTTGGTGCACACGGGACACTGTGTGACAGGCGCATGAGGTGTTTGGGACAGGTGCTGGTGTGTGCTGGCTACACTTTGGGTATGCGCGAGACTCGTCATTTTTTAAATTTTTGACCTATTTTGTCTAATTTTTTCATTTTTTTATTTTTCCTCATTTTTTTCTCAACGTATTTGTGATATATTGCCTCTAGTGTTTTTCTTCGAGTATTCAAGTTATTTTTGAACGAAAATACCTGAAAAACAATAAAAATACTCGTGATTCCGAAAATATAAATTTATATAAAAGTATGATAAAATCATACAAATATAAATTTAATCAATTAAAGTACATTAAATCATGATATTTTAGTGTTTTTTAAGCACTCATCACAACCCCAACCTATTTCTTTGCAAGAGAAGCGGTAAAAACTAAAATAAAAACTAAAAATTAAACTATCCTAAATTATTTCTGTGGATTGACACGGTTGCATTTAACGTATGCAGCAAACCTGAGGCTACTTGATGTAAACAATGCTTTTCTAAATGGAGATTTAGAGGAAGTGGTATAAATGTACGAGGCAGAGGGTTTTGAGGTGCAAACGGAGGTGCCTATGGTATACAAGTAAAGAAAGTCATCTATGGACTTAAACAAGTTCCTTGAGCTTTCTTTCAAAAGTCAAGTAGTTGCTTACTCTTTTTAGGTTTTGTTAAATCTAAATCTAATGTCTCTTTTCTATCGGAAGACCACCAATTCCCTCACAGTTACATTAGTGTACGTGGATGGCATCATTATTACCGGTGATAATGCAAGTCTTATTCAACAATTTATTGAGTTGTTCAAAGAAAACTTTTCTTTAAAAAACCTCGGGAACCTTTCATGTTTTCTTACGAATTGAGGTTCTAAGAACTCCTCAGCACCTAAAGCTTGGACAAATTTGGACAACACCTTCCCTGAAACAAAAGGTGTAGGCAAAGGTTTGAAATGTTTTAAGTCACATTTCTCTAGCAAGTCTTTGATGTACTTCTGTTATGAAAGAGAGTATTAAGGTATCTGAGTGGTACTAGTTCTCATGGAATGTTGATGCAGAAGTCTGAGTCTTTAGATTTGGTTGGCTTCTCAAATGTAGATTGGGCAGGAAGTTCAGACGACAGAAGAAGCACAGGAGCTTGCTGTGTATTCCCTAAAAACAGTTTAATTTTATGGAATTCCAACAAACAGAAGGTTGTCTCATGTTCTAATATAGAATCAGAATACAGGGCCTTACCTTTGGCAACCACTGAACTGATCTAGATCAAGTCTCTACTTAGTGAGCTCGGCTTATGTTGCAGCACTCAACCCTTAGTGTGACAACAACAGCACACGGAATTTCGCTAAAAACCCTATGATACATGCACGGTAAAACACATTGAAGTGGATTTCCAAGAGAACAGGTCACAAATCAGCAGTTGGATGTAAGGTACATTCCCACGGAGGATCAATTGGCAAATGAACTTACAAAACCATTAACTACTGCAGGATTTCAGGTTCTAAAGCATAAACTACTGGTTCTTCCCAGACAAGTGTTTGAGAGGGGATAGTAGTGAATTGATTACTAATTGTATAGTTAGTTAGTTAGTTACTATTGAACCTATCAATGAGCTACACATGTACATATAACTGTTAAGGAGTTAGAGATCAGTTTGTATGTAAATATCATTACAATGATCAATAATAATTATCACAATTACCTTCTTGATTCTTCACTGTTTGGCTGTTATTGCTAAATGGTTGTGTTAAAATACATACCAACTCATAGAATAACAGATAACGTTAAGTTGTGTCAGAGGATTCGTTCTATTTCAAGTACTATGAAAATCTAGTCTATTAGTAATCTCTGCATGAACTACAGCCATCTCAGAAGCAGTGAAAACGGCTTCTATAAACCTTTGAAATCAGCTTCATCACTCTATGACTGTATGACAGTCTATACAAATCAGCAAGTTCATTACTATTCTTATCATCTCCATTCTCATACACTAGTCTACTAGTAATTATACCCAATGCAATCATTACTATGAATGCTGCGAGCCCCAAGAAATGTCTGACAAATGATTGCATGGCACGAAAATGGCTTTTGACAAACAATTTCGTAAGCTTTTTGCAGTTGGCCAGCTTGACCATAATGTTCAATAGTGGATATTATACCATAATCCATCATCTTAAAGAAATATGGGTGAAGGCCGACAGCTCCATAGCTTCAAGCAAAGCTTATAGCTTTCAACTGGTATAAGACATGCAATTTAGTCCTTTTTTTGGATTTTTTTTGGGACTTAGTGCATCTTTTTACAAAGTTACGAACTAAAACACTTTGGTCGAAAGTTATGACACTAAACCACTAATTTTTCCAAGGACCGCAAATGCTTAACATCCTTCTTCTATCAAACCTGCATGACTACAAGCATATAAAATTGAAATGAACGTGATAGAAGTCTCCGTCATATGGAAATTAAAGTAGTATAGCTTCTTCACCACAACCATGCATTGCAAAAGCTGCTATCAATGAAGTCCAAGACACAATACTTTTCTTCACTAGCATTTTTTCAAATGCCAAACGAGCCATGATTGCCACATTTAGCGTATGTATCCATTAGAGCATTATTCACTTATATAATCCTTTTGGAACCCTAACTTCTCTATAGAACCATGTACAACTTCACCGAACTCGAATGCACAAGCTAGTCTCATTTGGCCTTATTCCTGTACAGACCAACTCCTAAAAAATCGAAAAGCATCATCAAAACAATCATTGTGAAAAAACCCAACAATCATTGTGCTCCAAGAAACATCTGTTGGGAAATAACGCAAATTCCCGATAAGCCAGATTTATGAGAAAGCAAGAATAGAAAAATAACACACAAAATTTGATAACGTAGTTCGGCCAATCTTGCTTACGTCTCCGGACCTGCTGCAGATCTTTTTACTGAAAGGGGAGAAATTACACAAGGTGTTTACAACACTCACAACTCACAACCCAATTACACCCAAGAAAATTACTCTCAATTTTCTCTCACAAAAGCTTTTCTCTCTAAGCTTTTCTCTCAATTGGAATGAACACTTTGGATGGTTAATTCATTACAATTACACATCTATTTATAGGAAAATTCACTCCTTGAATTACTCCTTAAATTAATTGTTCCTTAAATTGCTCCTTGAATTAAGCTCCTTGTTTTGCTCCATGAATTGCTCCATGTTTTGCTCCTTGTTTTGCTCCATGTTTTGCTCCTTGTTTTGCTCCATGTTTTGCTCCATGTTTTACTCCATGTTTTGCTCCTTAAATTAAGGAGCTTTATAACAATCTCCCACTTGAAGACTGATTTCAATCTGTCTTCACACCTTGATCAATGCAGCAGCTTTTCTAGTCTTTGTTACTCTAGTAGACCAATTGAAGTTGAGCACAACTTCGGTTTGTCAATAGTCACCACCTTTGTTAACATATCTCATTGGATTTTTGCTTCCTTGAATCTTCTCCAAGTATTAACACATCATCTTCCAATAGAGATGCGTGAAGTGATAACGAAGTCCAATATGCTTTGTTCTAGAATGAAATGCCGAATTCTTCGCCAGTGTATTGCACTTTGACTATCACTATGCAGAACATTCTTCTCTTGTTTGAATCCCACCAATTAACAAACCTTGAAGCCATATCATCTCTTTACTAGCTTCGCCATCGCTACATACTCACCAGAAGTGGATAGAGTGACAATTTTCCTCAGATTTGTGACATCCAACTAACAACAGTAGTTCCAACAAGAATATATAACCGGTGGTGCTTCTTCTGATCAACTTCACCTCCAAAGTCTGCTTCACGCACTTGTACTTTTAACTCTCCTTTACTAAAGTACAAGCACTTTTCTGGTGCCTCGCAGATACCTCAAAAATCCACTCGATCGCTTCCCAATGAGTTTTCCCCGCATTTGACATAAATCGCTAACAACCCCCATTTCCGCATGGCCAATGTCCGGGTCTCGTACGTACTCATTGCGTACATCAAACTTCCAATGGCCGAGGCATAAGGAACTTTAGCCACGACCTCTCTCTCTCTTCTTCCGTCCGAGGGACCGATCCTCGATAGGCGAAAATGACCGGCCAAGGGTGTGCTACAGACCGGCTTGGCATCGCCCATGTTGAATCTTTGCAAAACACGATTGATGTACTGCCTCGAGATAACTGCAAGGATCCTTTCTTCTTATTTCTTGTAATTTGCATTCCAAGAATCTTCTTTGTCGGACCCAGTCTTTCATGTCAAATTCCTTTGACAATTGCCGTCTTCAACCTTTTAATATCATCCATATCTCGAACCTCGCTACTAACATATCATCAACATAAAGTAGTAAAATGATATAACTGACCTATATCTCTTGAAGTAGCAACAATGATCGCATTGCACTTCCGAAACCTTCCTCAGGTACGGTTGTCAAATTTTTTTGTACCATTGTCTCGGGGCTTGTTTCGTGCCATACAAACTCTTCTTAAGTCTCGCACACCATGTTCTTCTCTTCCCCCTTTCCGAGAAACCTTCCGGTACATGTAAATCTCTTCATCTAAATCTCCATTTAAGGAATGCAAATTTCACATCCAACCGTTCAAGATGAAGATCTTCAATGGCTACAATACTCAATACCGGACCGATAGTATTCAGCTTCATTAACGGGAGCAAAAATGTCGGTAGTCAACTCCTTCCTTCGTTGAAACCCTTTGACAACTAGGCGGGCTTTGTATCTCTTGGAACCATCATGCTCCTCTTTCACCCGGTACACCCATTTGTTATGAAGTTGCCTTCTTTCCCATAGGTAACTCAAATGGGTTCCTATGTCTGGTCGAGATGAGAGATTTCATTTCTTCTTTCATAGCAAGCTCCCACTTGTTGGAATCTCTAGTCCGACAAGCTTCATCATAGCATTCAGTTCCCCTCCATCACCAAGCAACATATAGTTCATGTATCTCCCGTTAGGCACGTACGAGGTCGGTAAGACCTTCTCAATACAAGTGAGGCCTGGAGTGCGAGGTCGTGGTGTGTCGGAATGTCAGGTACTTTCGTTTTGTCCAACAAGTTCCTCTCGTCGAGGACTTGTTACAATTGGTTCCGTTGCGGAAGTATCTCGGGACATCATCTCGCATTCGCAAATACCGACTCATTCTCGCTCTCGAGTCATTGGCGTCTATTTTATGCGCATGTCCTTATACATCACCCTTTCGTTGAAAATCACATCTCTGCTACGGATAACTTTCTTCTTTTCGTCATCCCAAATGCGGTAGCCAAACTCATCCTCACCATAGCCAATGAACGTGCATTTCTTGGATTTGGGATCAAGCTTATTCCGCCTTGATCACCGGATATGCACAAATGCTACACAACCGAAAACTTTTAGATGTGATAGTTTCACCTCTTTTCCGCTCCATACCTCCTCCGTATTCTATGCTCCAATGGAACGTACTGTGGGCCTCGGTTGATCAAGTAAGTGCCGTGTTGACCGCTTCGCCCTGCACTTGCTTCTCGTAGACCCGACCGTATACGAATGCTTCGGCTCTTTCTCGTCAACGTTCTGGTTCGTACGCCGCCTACACCATTGTGTTGAGGCGTGCACCGGCACAGCTTCTTTCCATTCTAATCCCGTGCTCATAGCGTAAATTTTTGAATCTGGTGTCTTCATATTCACCACCATTATCGGCTCGAGCTTTTTGATCTTTAAACCCGTCTCATTTTCCACCATAGCTTTCCATCTTCTCGAAAGCCTCAAATACTTCGTACTTATGCTTTAGAAAGTAAATCCATACCTTCCGAGAGCGATCATCGATGAAAGTCACGAAGTAGTGTTTCCCACCAATAGATGAGACGGTCGTTGGTCCCCAAACATCGAGTGAATAAGCTCTAGCCTTTCCTTTCTTGGGATTCTCGCAACTTGTCCGAAAGCCGACTCTTTTTGCTTTCCAAGTATGCAATCTTCGCACATGTCTATCTCCGTGACCGTAGACCTGAAGTTTTCCCTTTGAGTCGCATAATCTTCATCCCTTCTCACTCATACTGGCCTAGTCTCTCGGTGCCAGCAGATTTGGTGTTTCATTGCTTGGCCAGAATCGTAATTGAACAACGTGCCTCCGCCGTCATGTAAAGAAGTGCCACTTTTCTTGCCTCGAGCAAGTTGTCATTGCACCCTTTGAAATCTTCCAATCATCACCACGGAAGATCGTAGTGTAGCCTTCAACCGGCCAACCGCCCCACCGAGATTAAGTTCCTTCGAGATCGGGAATATGCCCGACATCCTTCGCCTCCCAAACAAATCCGTTCAACTTAATCTTCACTACACCTTGCTAATAATAGACATGGTTGATCATCACCAAGATATACCTTTCCAAGGTTTCTCGGGACATATTTCTCGAAGAATTCTTTGGTGAAGTAGTACGGAACGATGCTCCGTAGTCTAACACCCAAGATTCTTCCTTGCTCTCCAAAGAAAGCATATCAATGCATCGTCTCCTCCCCGAGTGGAAGTAACATTTGCCTCTCGCCTTCACTTGTTTGTCCTTCGGTGCACTCTTGCACCGATTTTTGTAATGCCCGGTTCTTCCACAATTCCAACACTCGATAGTCTTCGAGCCATGGAATTATTAGGATTCCCGGATTCGGGACCTCCGTCTTTTGATCTACCTCGGTAGTCGGCTCTACCATGTCCATTTCCTTTGGTTGAATTTCTTCCTCGACTGTATGCAAAAACCGAAGAGGTTGACGATTCACCTCGTCTCTACGTCGGATCTCTTCACCGAGAACCAAATCACGAACATCGTCACCCCAACTTATCGCTTCCCCCGATGAGCTACTCACACCGCGTGACAAGAGTAGCATTCCGCCTTTCTCGGTAGAAGACAAAAGTATCAATGCCGTACTTCTTCATCGAATTCAATTTCAACCGAACTCAACTGGGTTGTAATCCGTGTCGAGCCTATCGAGATGTCGAGCTACCGATGCACCTTCATCATCCGCAATTGAACAAGCGCCTCATCAAGTGCACTTGTTGTCGATGGCTTCTCATACATATTGGAGAAATGGCCATAAGACCCGCCGTGGTCTTTTCCTTTGCTATGTTAAAAGCAACATTACGGATAACGTCAATCGAATAACTCCGGCGGCTTGTCTGCCTAGAAGATTCCAATCTTCTTCCTTCATAGCCTCCGGCTTCTTCCCCGAGAGGTTGATATAGATTTCTTTGATACAGATAATCCTCTATCCGCATTTTCCAAAACCCGAAATCCGTGCCATCAAATTTCTCGAGTTTCACCCCTTCCCTTCATCCGCGGCCATCGCTCCCACTAAAATCCGACTTCCTCCTGATCGTTTCGATTATTTCTTGCGAAAAATTGACAGTAAATCACTACCAATAGCTCGATACTCGCTTGTTGGGAAATAACGCAAATTCCCGATAAGCCGATTTATGAGAAAGCAAGAATAGAAAATAACACACAAAATTTGATAATCCGGAGTTCTACTAATCTGCTTACGTCTCCTGGACTCCGCAGATCTTTTCGAAAGGGAGAAATTACACAGGTGTTTACAACACTCACAACTCACAACCCAATTACACCCTAAGAAAATTACTCTCAATTTTCTCTCACAAAAGTTTCTCTCTAAGCTTTTCTCTCAATTGGAATGAACACTTTCGATGATTAATTCATTACAATTACACATATATTTATAGGAAAATTCACTCCTTGAATTACTCCTTAAATTAATTGTTCCTTAAATTGCTCCTTGAATTAAGCTCCTTGTTTTGCTCCATGAATTGCTCCATGTTTTGCTCCTTGTTTTGCTCCATGTTTTGCTCCTTGTTTTGCTCCATGTTTTGCTCCATGTTTTACTCCATGTTTTGCTCCTTAAATTAAGGAGCTTTATAACAACATCATCCTTCATGGGCATTAACAAGAACACCCCCCTTGCCAACTTAAGCTCACTTGCTTTTAATTTCATGTTACCAGCAAGCATAATATTCCACGATGTAATATTCCAGATAGGGATTTGCTGGAACACATCTTCCCCCCTCCAAGTTCCCACGCCTAAAGCAAGCAGTGAGTTCAGCATAGCCATTCCAACCAACGGCATTAGGTTCGAATATTTCATGGAGCACCCTCTTTGCAAAATCCAGACGTTTACATTCAGCATACGTGCTTATAAAAACATGAGTATCAAGCCCATGAATCAGAGATTGACTATGTAACTGAATTCAAGTTTTCAAAGATCGGAAATTTGCAACAGCCTTAAGTACAAGCGCAAAAAGTGAGGCTATCAAGAGCCATGAATTTTCTACACATTTCAGTGAACGTAATAAGATCATTTTGTGGAGTTTCTGAATCAGCTAGTCCCCTAATAAGCGTATTTTACATGAAAGCATCTGGGTTTTGAAGATGAACAGCGAGCATAGTCAAAAGCAGTAACGGAGATGGTGACGGCACAGTTAAGGAGGAGGAGTTTCCGCAGACAAAAGGATCGGTTTCAAGGCAAGGAAATGCACAGCTGCTGATCGGTAACTATCACAAAATTACAATGAAAAAACAATGTCTGAAATATTTCATATTCTCTCATAAATTGAAATTTATATAGATTATTATTCACGTAAATTATTAGCTTTTACAAGATGTTACTAACAATTTCATTAATTACTAAATTCAAAGTTTCAAATGGTATTTAACTATATATTATAACATAAATATTATTTAAATCAAGATATACTTTGAACTTCATATTCAGTCCTTTTGGACGTGATCATTGCATAGTATGTTAAATTGTTAACGTTAGAGTACAATATTTTTACTCAAGTTAATATTTTTTGGGATATAATTACTAGTTTATTAAAAAAATTATTATATTAGTTATATTTTTAAGTTGTTTTATTTTAAGTTCGTACTTTAAATTATAAAAAATTTAAACAAACTAGAACTTCTTTATTATTACATGAACTTATATGTAAATACTACTTAAATCATATACTATACAGGAGTCCTTGTGTGTATATTTTCACTTTGATCTATATTTTCCCAATTAAAACTATGATAGAATACAGTTCTAATTTGGCAAGGGAGAAACATATGAACTACCCCATGCACTTGTTGGAGCGTTTCTCCTCCTTAGACTTTTAACTGGAGTAAGTTGTAATTTGGAAAGCATGCACTTGTTGGAGCGCTTCTCCACGTTAGACTTTTAGCTAGAGTAAGTTGTAATTTGGGAAGCGAGAAAAGTGAGTGGCTCCGTAAAATGAACATTTTAGTTTAGTCTCCTAACTTACAATTTTAACGCTTTAGTTTTATAATTTAAAAAATATATATATATACTTTAGTCTTAAAATTACTATTTTAATCTCAAAGGAAATGCATATAAACTTTGAACATTTATAACTAAATTGCATATTTTCTCAAAATTATAGAACTAAAACTACAATTAAAAATAATACGATTAAAACATTCCTTTTATAAAACCTAAGACGTCACGTGCTCTTCACCCTTAATTAAATAAAAAGTCACAAAATAGAGTTAAATTATACTAATATTTACTATCTAATTTTGAATTAACGAATTATATTAATATTTATAATTTAGTTTGAATTAACCTTATTTTACTATATATTTTAATCACTTTTAATCATTATTCATCACCATTCAATTTACTGTTTATTTTTTCAATTTTCACTTCTACACAACTATCACATGTCTATTTGAAAACTTCAAGCATACTTGTAACGCATTACAAGTCTATGGAATTCCCAGACGGGTAAAAATTTTGCACTCATTTATGAAAATTTCATACACAAACTTTACATTAAAAAAGTTTACTTATTATTCTTTGTAAAATATGCTCAAACTAGACCTCAGGTGATTTCGTTTCCTTAGAAAAAAATAGACAAATCAAAAATTACTTGACTAACATTTTGACATCTAAGTCACTTGCAAAAGTTTGATCAACCCTCACACAATGGAATGATGTTCCGTTTAGCAATGGTGGTCGTATTAGACTAGGGCAAGGACTTGCCCTTTTTTTAATAATCCCCTATTCTATGTACAAAAAATACAACTTCAGAAAACAATTGTTCTGCTGATAAACCCTTAACGGTCTAAACCTAACTCAAATCACTCATTTATGGCTTATGCTGTGCATATAACGAAGCATGTACTGCTTGCTGTCGAGACAAGACTTTTCCATTCACAATCACTTGTTCCAAGTAATCCAAGCGAATTGATTTGAACTGGTAATCCTGATTAAATGAGTAAAACAAATAACCAATCAGAATAATATAAAGATACCTTGAATAAATCATTGAAGGAAGCAAGCCAATTATCGAAGTTGTTTGTAAAGTTGGCACAACAAATGAAAAGAAACAAAAGCAGTACCTTTCCTTTCCAAGAGAAATCATATTGGCGATAAAAGGGTTCCAACAGCACTAGTTGATCTCCTTCTTTGATCTGTAAAAAAAAGAAGAAAAAAGAGAAAAAAAGAAGAAGCTCGTTTAGGGTTTCTAACATTATTGAAATAATGAGAGAAAATAGTACTTTTGCTTATCAAGGTGAGAAACAACAATCACCCTTAGAGTTTTCAGTCTTCACCACAACACTAACTTTTCTGAAATGTCAGAAATGGAAGCATGAACACTAGTTATCTCAAGCCGTTTAGAGAAAATTCCATGATCATTTCAACTATTATGAAGGTTCAAAAGCCGTATTTCTCAATATTTACGTGATTAAATTCATGACAACTAAGAGCTTTAGCATGAATTTGGAGTAAAACTGCCTAGTTACTTAGTCAAGATAATTCTACTGATAGTTGATTATGTGAAGATATGTGTAAAAGACTATAGTGTTGAATCTTCTCTTGACAATAGGAGTTCTCCCCAACCTTTAAGCCAAAATGAAGCACTCATACCCTATGGCCATCCTAACTAGAGACGCCAAATGAGCTAAGTTGGCACAAACTCGCTTAGATTCAACTTACCTTAAATAAGCCAAAATGAAACACTCATACCCTATGGCCATCCTAACTAGAGATGTCAAATGAGTTAAGTTGGCACAAACTCGCTTAGATTCAACTTTACCTTAAATAAACTCACTCACTCACTTCATTAAATTTTATGTGAACTTATTTCAGCTTACTTTGAGATGAATTAGGTTGAACAGCTCATGAGCTCGCTCGTATGCATTTCTAAAAAATAAAAATGAAAATGAAAATATATTTATAATTTGTCTAAAAATAAAAAATGTTAGTATAAATATTATCTTTGATTATATTTTTGAAAATAAGAAAAAAATTATATTTCAAATGAGCTTTTCTATAATGAAATTATAGTAATTATCTTTTGGATAAAGCATTTTTTATATGAGCTTGCTAATGAGTTAAATGAGTCGCTCATTTGAGCTCATAAACTAAGTAAGCTAAGCTTTTTCATCAGCTCATTGTATCTATATTGAATGAGTTTAGTTGAACTGAGCTGCACATTTGAGACCACTAATCCTAGCTAACTAACCGTGGACATAAAGTCGTACTAGGTCTCCAGTTCAAACACACATACAACTAGTGGCCCCAAATTGTGGCAGTGAGGACTCAAACCTAAGCAGGATGCTACATGAGGCACCTTACGAATGGTTCCTCCACCTCTAGGTTATTTTAAGTGTTTAAAAAAGTTCTCACAGCAAAAATAGGTTCTTAGCACCGCTGCAATCTTCATGGTTTTTGAAAACACAGGAAGTTCAATATTTTCACTAGATTTCATTAATTTCACACACTAAGAAAATATGCAAGAAGAATAATAAGGGGAGTGTGCATGTCTTCTCTAGAGCAAACTTGCAAAGGCAAGCTCCAGACCCTCCCTCCTGCAAACAAATATTAATAAAATGGTAATATTTAAGCTGCCAGCTCTTACCGCATCATATTGTATCCCATATACTGATAGAGCAAAGCATTCTTTATTTGAATCGCATATCAAATAGTACCTGATAACAAGAAACAAAAGAACAAAAAAGAAAATAAACATAATAATATACAAAATTATTTGTGATAGTAACGCCAAATGCATAAGAAGACTTCAGTTGGCCAAGAGCACAATGTGTGGTCTCTGTTTAACAGTTCACTTCAAATTTTATAACTTAAGTAGTTCTATGATTGAGCAACATGGAAAATATAATACCAGTCCAGCAACTCAAAAAGTGAGATATTGAAGTGGATAAACCAAGTGTTGGGAAACAAAGGACCTACAGAGGAGAAACACTCTCGTGCTTGACGAAGAATAGCACCTTTCCTGGAACTGCTACTCCTTTGTTCAGACCTTCTGTCAGAATATTTATGGTAGCCCTTCTGTATGAGGGGTTTACTAAAAAAAGGATGCATACGAGCACGCACAAAATAAAAAATTAGCATATTCCAAGAATAGAAAAGCAAGCAGGAGAATGTATGGTTCAGCAAAACTAAAAACAAAATGGATAAAGGGCATCCACGGTCCTATAGCTTTTACCAAATGAACACATAAGTCCTGTAACTTTCAAGTAGTGCGAATAAGTCTTGTACCTTTCAAAATAATAGCACGTAGGTTCTGCATTGACCATTGATCATATTTTTAGGTTAAAAGGGGAGGTCATTTTTGAAATTAAAAAAAAAATACAAAAACCACTAAAATTGAACTTTTTTTGCACCAATAAAAATTCTTATTAAATACCTTTCACCCACTTTCCTTCACCATTAACACTCCAACTTCAACTTTCTCATTAAAAACCACCACCACCATGTTGGTTTGTAAACTTGTTTACAAGCCCAAAGAAATCAAAAACAAACTCTTTGAAATATTCTAGCCCATTTGAAGTCCAACTCATGGAAACTTCTATGGTGATGATTTAGATTGATAAGAATACAGTTCATGGTTGGTGAGAAGAAGAAAATAAATTGGTTAAGGAGATAGGTGTATGATTTAGATTGCTTTGGTAGATTTATATTGTATGGCTTAGATTTATTAGTTGTTTCTATAAATACCTCTCAGTAATAATGTAATAATCAAGTTAAAGAAATCAAAAACAAAAATTTGAGAATTTCTGAGTGTTTCTGGAAAACTGTTCTTGAGTGTTCTTGAGTTTTGAGAGTTTTGATCCATAATATTCCAACAAAATGGTATTAGAGCTGTAGTTGGAAATATAAATATACACTATTGTATATCAAATCGAAACTCTCGACGACACAAATCCGATGCCGCGAGAATCATCCCGATCGGAGTTCGGACGTGCCGCCATAATCCTCCTAAAGTTTTTTGACGTTCTAAATCCATCTGTGCGATCAGAATTTACAAATTCTTACTATATTGAGAGTTATGTCAAGTAGAGGTATGTCATCGTTTCAAGTCCCGACACTCAACAACGACAACTATCATAATTGGAGTATCAAGATGAAGGCTCTTTTGGGTGCACATGATGTGTGGGAAGTCGCAGAGAAAGGCTTAAGTGAGCCAGACGATGAAGCTACTCTAACGCAAGTGCAAAAAGAATCTTTAAAAGATTTGAGAAAGAGAAACAAGAAAGCTCTTTTTCTTATCTATCAAACCTTAAATGATGATGGGTTTGAGAAGATTTCGGATGCAACATCTTCCAAAATAGCGTGAAATAAGCTTCAAATTTCTTTCAAAGGAGTCGAGAAAGTAAAGAAGGTTTGTCTCCAAACACTAAGAGGTGAGTTTGAATCTCTACATATGAAAGCTTCCGAATCTATTTCTGACTATTTCTCGAGAGTCGCGGTTGTTTCTAATCAATTAAAAAGAAACGGTGAGATGTTGGGAGATGTTAGAATAATGGAAAAGATACTTCGTTCATTAGATTCCAAATTTGAACACATCGTCGTGACAATTGAGGAAACAAGATTTGGAAGAAATGACCATTGATGAACTCAATGGGTCATTACAAGCATATGAAGAAAAGCATAAGAAGAAGTAAGGGATCACTGAGCAACTCTTCAAGATGCAATTCAAGAATAAGCATGAAAACCAAGGCAATGACAGAAACCAACGTGACCGAGATAGAGGTAGAAGCCGTGGACGAGGTGGAAGCCACGGTCGTGGACGAGGTGGAAGCCACGGTCGTGGACGAGGTTGGAATTACAACAACAATTCCAACAACTTTGAGAAAGCAGAAAGCTCAACACAAAGTCGTGGAAGAGGTAATATGAACTCAAGGTATGAAAAATCTCAAGTTCAATGCTATAATTGTTAGAAATTTGGACATTATGCTTCAGAATGTAGAGCTCCCAATAATAAAGTAGATGAGAAAATCAACTACATAGAGGAGAAGACCGATGAGAAAGAAACTCTTTTTCTAGCACGAAAGGAGGGTGATAGTAGTCAACCAAATGCCTGGTATCTTGACAGCGGTGCAAGCAACCATATGTGTGGAAGGAAAGACATGTTCGTGGAACTAGATGAGTCAGTAAGTGGAAATGTCTCATTTGGAGATGATTCAAACGTAGCAGTGAAAAAAAGAGGTAACATTCTTATTCGTTTGAAAGATGGGAAACATCAATTTATTTCCAATGTTTACTATGTCCCAAATATGAAAAGTAACATTTTAAGTTTAGGACAACTATTAGAGAAAGGTTATGATATTCATATGAAGGATTGTAATCTTTCTATAACAGATGATAAGAATAACCTCATTACTAACGTGTCAATGTCAAAGAATAGAATGTTCTTGATCAATATACAAAATGACATTACAAAGTGTCTGAAAACCTGCTATAAAGATGCATCGTGGCTATGGCATCTTCGATTCGGACATCTCCATTTTGGAGAATTGAAGCTATTGTCTAAGAAGGAGATGGTGAAGGGACTACCTTGCATTAACCATCCTGATCAACTTTGTGAAGGGTGACTACTCGGGAAGCAATTCAGAAAAAGCTTTCCAAAGGAGTCAGACTCAAGAGCCAAGAAGCCACTCGAGCTAATCCATACTGATGTGTGCAGACCGATCAAGCCTAGCTCTCTTGGTAACAGTAACTATTTTCTTCTTTTTATTGATGATTTTTCAAGAAAAACTTGGGTATATTTCTTGAAACAGAAATCAGAAGTTTTTGAAGTATTCAAAAGGTTCAAAGCTACAGTGGAGAGAGAAAATGGTAGAAAAATCAAAGCCATGAGATCAGACCGAGGTGGAGAATTTACATCCAAAGAGTTTCAAGAGTTCTGTGAAGCAAATGGAATTCATAGATCTTTAACAGTGCCAAGATCCCCCCAACAGAATGGTGTAGCTGAAAGAAAGAACCGAACAATCCTCAATATGGCACGAAGCATGCTCAAAAGCAAAAAACTACCCAAAGAGTTTTGGGCAGAAGCAGTAGCATGTGCAGTTTACTTGTCAAACCGATCTCCAACAAGAAGTGTATGGGGAAAGACACCACAAGAGGCATGGAGTGGAAGAAAACTTGATATTTCCCACCTAAGAGTCTTTGGAAGTATAGCCCATGTTCATGTACCGAATGAGAGAAGAACGAAGCTTGGTGATAAAAACGAGAGTTTTATCTTCATCAGTTATGATGCTAATTCAAAGGGCTATAAGTTGTACAACCCATACAATAAGAAGATTGTGATTAGTCGAGATGTGGTATTCGACGAAGAAGGAGAATGGGATTTTAACTCTCGTGTAGAGATAACTTCAATTTCTTTCCTCAGTTTAAAGAAGATGAGCAGACAATGAGGGAGCAATCTATAGAAATTCAACAAGAGCCAACCACTCATGAAGATCCGTCATCATCTTCGAGTGGAAGTGAAAGAGCGTGATACGTACACGAAATCTCCAAGATCTTTATGAGATAACAGAATGACAAGATAATCTTACCTTATTCTATCTCTTTGCTGATTGTGAACCAGTGAGCTTTCAAGAAGTTGTACAAGAGAAAAAGTGGAGAGATGCGATGAACGAAGAAATCAATGCAATTGAGAAGAACGACACATAGGAACCTGTTTCACTTCCCAAAAGGCATAAGGCAATAGGTGTCAAATGGGTGTACAAGACAAAGAGGAATGCTAAGGGAGAGATTGAAAGGCACAAGGCGAGGCTAGTAGCAAAAGGATATAGTCAAAAGGCTGGAATTGACTATAATGAGATATTTGCTCCAATTGCTCGATTAGAAACTGAAGCTGTTTTTATTTTACAGAAAAATTACTTCATCTATTTCTTAATATCAGATCCCTTTATATATACATTTGTTATGCCTAATATACTGTTGGAAATCATTAATATACAGCTGCAAATCACCTTAAAAATCAAGAAACTAACATCCAGAAAATAGGGGTTGGTTCCACCCTGGAAATCAGGAAACTGACCATACTCCTAGGTTGATTTCCTACACTCCCCCTCAAGCTAGGCAATATATGTTTTCCAAACCAAGTGCTACATTTAACTCTGTGAAATTAGGTCGAAACAATGCTTTGGTTAAGATATCTGCTACTTGTTGCCTAGATGGAACATAGTTGAGGGAGATCATCTTGCCTTCAATTTTCTCACTGATGAAGTGTCTATCAATTTCCACATGTTTAGTTCGATCATGGTGGACTGGATTTTTGGCAATTGCAATTGCTGACTGATTGTCACACATGATTCTAATAGATTCTGAATGTTCAACCTTGAGTTCATATAGTAGTCATTTTAGCCAAATTCCTTCACAGATGCCCAAAGCCAATGCACGAAACTCAGCTTCGACACTGCTACGTGCTACCACTGCTTGCTTTTTGCTACACCATGTCACCAAATTTCCCTAAATAAATGAGCAATATCCAGATGTGGATTTTCGGTCACTAGGAGATCCAGCCCAATCAGCGTCAATATAAATTTCCAATCTTCTATTAATTATTTTCTTAAACATGAGCCCCTTTCCAGGATCCTTCTTCAAGTATCTTAGAATACGGTTTACTGCCTCCAAGTGATCTACTGATGGGTTGCCAAGAAACTGACTAACAACACTGACTGAAAAACTTATATCTGGACGTGTATGGGTCAAATAAATTAATTTACCTACCAAACTTTGATATTGCCCTTTGTCAGTTGCCAATTCATCAGTTCGAGGCATTAGTTTGGTGTTAGGGTCCATGGGTGTTTCAACAGGCTTACACCCACTCATGCCAGTCTCACGCAAGAGATCTAGAACATATTTGCGTTGAGAAACTGAGATTCCTTTGGTACTACGTGCCACCTCCATCCCTAAGAAATATTTCAAATATCCCAAGTCTTTAATCTCGAATTCCTTGGATAATAACATCTTAAGTCTCTTTATTTCTCCTACATGATTTCCTATAAGAACTACATCATCAACATATACAATCAAAGTTATGACTCTCCCATCTGCGAAGTGTTTGACAAATAAATTGTGGTCTGCATGTGTCTGAGAGTATCCATCCTGTTTGAGGACCTTGGTGAATTTTTCGAACCATGCTCTAGGTGACTGTTTAAGTCCATATAGTGCCTTTCTCAACTTGCATACCTTGCCTTGTGTATCTTTAGTCTCAAAGCCAGGAGGCACATCCATGTAAACTTCTTCGATCAAATCTCCATTTAAGAATACGTTCTTGACATCGAGTTGAAGCAGTGGCCAATCCTCATTAACTGCAATAGACAGCAAGACACGAACTATGTTAAGTTTTGCTACAGAAGCAAAAGTCTCTTGATAATCAATTCCATATGATTGGGTGAACCCTTTAGCCACTAGTCGAGCTTTATATCTATCGATATTTTCATCTGCCTTCTGTTTTATAGAGAATATCCATTTACAGCCTACTGTCTTCTTTCCAAGTGGTAGCTCTGTTAACATCTATGTACCATTCTTTTCAAGTGCATTATATTCTTCTAAGGTTGCCTTGTGCCATTCAAGAACTTTTAGAGCCTCATTGACAGAATTAGGAATCTTGATGTTGTCTAGAGATGTCACAAATGTCTTAATTTTGGGGACAAATTTGCGTAAGAAATGTAAGTTTGAAGAGGATGTTGAGTGCATGATCGAACGCATTTTCTTTGTGCAATAGGAAGATCTAACTCAGGATCAAAACCAAGTTTTGGACTAGATTCTGCTTCATCTTGTAATCTTTCAGATTCAGTCTGGCTCAGGAGAGTTTCTTGGCTTTGCTAATTTCGTGTGGGCAAGTTAGGATTTCTCTTTCTTTCATAAACTTTTATGGCATCATTAGGAAGGAGAAGATGTCTAAGATAGACAATGGGAGATTGATCAGGTTTGTTTTTTGAAGGATAATCTAGAATGGGTATTAGGTTGGAAGAGGACAAGGTTGTGGAGGGTAAATGAGATGATAAATTCGGTTCAATGAGTGATGACCAATCCCAATTCTGCAATTCATTAGTGTGATTCTCCCCTTGAATTGCAGAATTAGAATAGAATGGAGTTTCTTCGAAGAAAGTAACGTCCATGGAATGGTAAAACTTACGAGTGATAGGAGAGAAACATTTGTAGCCTTTTTGATTGGCTGAGTAACCAACAAAGATGCATTTAATGGCACGAACATCAAGTTTGCCACGATATTGTGAATGAATATGGACAAAAACAGTGCAACCAAAAACCTTGAAAGGAATTGGTGACACAAGTTGTGAGGTAGAATATTGACACTGAAGCACTTGTAAAGGTGAATGAAAGTTGAGAACTCGAGAAGGCATTCGGTTGATCAAGTGTGTTGCAGTAAGAATGGCTTCACCCCAAAATTTTTTAGGAACATTAGTTTGAAAAAGTAAAGTTCGGGCAACCTCAAGTATATGACGGTTTTTGCGTTCGGCTACACCGTTATGTTGTGGTGTGTCAACGCAGGAGCTTTGTTGGACAATACCATGTGATTTGAGTTATCCACTAAGATCGGAATTAAAGAAATCCCTAGCATTATCAGTTTTTAGGATTTGAATATTGGCATTGAACTGAGTTTGGATCATGGCATGAAAAAGTGGAAATATGTGTTTGGTTTCAAATTTGTCTTTTATAAGAAATGTCCAACATAATCGAGTATGATCATCAACTAACAGTAAGAACCATCGAGCACCAGTAATACTGGGAACGCGACATGGTCCCCAAATGTCACCGTGAATGAGGGAAAAAGGGTGACTTGGTTTGTGTGTGTAGTGAAAAAGTGTTTCGAGTATGTTTTGCCAACTGACAAACTTCACAATGAAATAAATTGGGATTTTTATTGATGAATAAGGATGAAAACAAACGTTTCAAATATGAAAAATTTGGATGACCTAGACGAAAATGCCACATCATGATTTCACTTTCCTTATTAGTATGACTATGAGACTTAAGATTATGACTCAATTGATATTGATGACTAACAGAATGGTTTGAAGGAGTGTTGATATCAAGAACATAGAGGCCCGCACGTAAATCAGCACCGCCAATCATTTTCCCTGAGCTCAGGTCCTGAAAAACAGTAGATTTAGCCAAGAATTTAATTTCACAGTTAAGGTCATGATTTAATTTACTAACTGATATGAGATTGCAGCAAAATCCAGGCACACATAACACAGATTTGAGAATGAGGTTGTTTGAGAGGCAAATGGTCCCTGTTCCGACTACTGTGGTGCGAGTACCATTGGCGACACACACTGTGTGAAGTCTGTTACAGGTGAATAAGTTGTGAAAAATGATTGATCACTTGTCATGTGATTGGAGACACCTGAGTCTACTATCCAAGATGAGGAGGGAAATTTTTCAGCATGCTTTGTTGAATTACTAGAAATATGTGTGGAATTATTCCTACTGCTACTAAATATGGTGTTGATATTGCCTTTTGTATAAGTTGTTGGAGAAGTTCTAATTGTTCCTTAGTGAATGGGATAGGATTACCAGAAAATGCACTTGAGTTTGAAGGCTGAGTTTTTACTGATGGTTGGACATACTAGAACTGAAAAGATGCAGGCCGAAATAGCTCTCCTTGAGGACTGGTACTGTTAAAAGGAGAAATAGAAACATTAATAGCTGCACTGTTAAATAGACCACCAAAAGGATTATGTTTAGGAGCAGGATCAAGAATGGATCCAAGCCCAAAGCTGCCTGAATTTCCCATATTGAATTCAGTTCTGTTACTTGTCTCTGGAACCTCTTCATCCATGTCATCTTCCAGTGTACTAAGAACATTTAAACTTTCAGTTTTTTCATAGCTCTCATGCCCAAAAGCTGAAACTTGAGTTGGAAACTGAAAAGGTGCATTCCTTGCCTGAGTATTTGACATCATACTAGGTGAACTTACAGAACTAGTTGAACAAGAGGCTAAGAGCAGCAGTTTATGAGCCTAAGGCTCTGATACCATGAAGCTGTTTTTATTTTACAGAAAAATTACTTCATTTATTTCTTAATATCAGATCCCTTTATATATACATTTGTTATGCCTAATATACTGCTGGAAGTCATTAATATACAGCTGCAAATCACCCTAAAAATCAGGAAACTAACATCCAGAAAATAGGGGTTGGCTTCACCCTGAAAATCAGGAAACTGGACTCCTAAAATCAAGGGTTGGTTCCACCCTGAAAATCAGGAAACTGACCATACTCCTAGGTTGATTTCCTACAGAAACTATAAGACTAATCATTTCTTTGGCAGCTCAAAATAAGTGGAAGATACATCAAATGGACGTAAAATCTGCTTTTCTAAACGGAGTCCTTGAAGAAGTCTACATTAAGCAACCATCAGGCTATGAAGCAAAAGGTCACAAAGACAAGGTGTTGAAGTTCAAGAAATCTCTTTATGGGTTAAGCAAGCACCAAAAGCATGGAATAACCGTATCGACAAGTACTTTCTAGAGAACAAATTCACCAAGTGTCCCTATGAACATTAACTCTACGTCAAGATTGAAGATGGTGATATTCTAATAGTTTGTCTATACGTAGATGATCTCATCTTCACCGGAAGTAATCCAAAATTATTTGAAGAGTTTAAGAAGGTGATGACCCAAGAGTTCGAAATGATAGATATCGGGTTAATGGCATACTACCTTGGAATTAAAGTGAGGCAAAAGGAAGAAGGCATATTCATCTCTCAAGAAAGCTATGCAAGGGAGATACTAAAGAAGTTCAAGATGAACGATTGCAAGCCGATCAACACACCAGTGGAATATGGAATCAAACTATCCAAGCATGAAGATGGTGAAAGTGTGGATCCAACATTTTTCAAAAGTTTAGTTGGAAGTCTGCGTTATCTCCCATGCACAAAGCCTGACATCCTGTATGCCGTTGGATTGATTAGCCGCTACATGGAGAAACCGACAACCATCCATTTCAAAGCTACAAAAAGAATCCTACGCTATCTAAAAGGTACAATTAATTTTAGCTTGTTCTATTCGGCTTCTAATGATTACAAGCTTATTGGATATAGTGATAGCGATTTTGGTGGAGATATAGACGATCGAAAAAGTACTTCCGAATTTTTGTTTTTCATGGAAGATACTGCTTTTACATGGATGTCGAAAAAACAACCGATTGTCACCTTATCTAGCTGTGAAGCAGAATATGTAGCAACTATCTCATGTGTTTGCCATGCAATTTGGCTGAGAAACTTGTTAAAGGAGCTAAGTATGACACAAGAAGAGCCAACCAAAATTTGTGTCGACAACAAGTCAACCATTACCTTAACCAAAAATCATGTTTTCCATGATCGAAGTAAACACATAGATACTTGATATCATTACATCAGGGAGTGTATCACAAGAAATGATATACAACTCGAGTATGTAAAATCACAAGATCAAATTGCCGACATCTTCACTAAACCGCTCAGGCAAGAAGATTTTGTCAGATTTAGAAATTTGCTCGGCATCATAAAACAAGTTTAAGGGGGAGTGTTGATTTGTAAACTTGTTTACAAGCCCAAAGAAATCAAAAACAAACTCTTTGAAATATTCTAGCCCATTTGAAGTCCAGCTCATGGAAGCTTCTATGGTGATGATCTGCATTGATAAGGATACAGCTCATGGTTGGTGAGAAGAAGAAAATAAATGGGTTAGGTAAAGAGATAGGTGTATGGTTTAGATTGTTTTGGTAGGTTTATATTGTATGACTTAGATTTATTAGTTATTTCTATAAATACCTCTAAGTAGCAATGTAATAATCAAGTTAAAGAAATCAGAAACAAAAATTTGAGAATTTCTGAGTGTTTCTGGAAAACTGTTCTTGAGTGTTCTTGAGTTTTGATCTATAATATTCCAACACATATTCCAACACACCACCTCCATGAATAGGTGAAAGTACTTTTAGAAGTCCAAACTTCCACAACCTCAAGGAAGCTTCAGCATAACAATATGCTAACATGTAGTTCACCTCCATTAGAATCCTTCCCTAAGTCATCAAGAAACATCTCTGCATATCGTGGTTAAGATTTAATACACAATAGTTTTACGTGTGGACTACATTATCAAGCCTAAACACTGAATAAATCAAGCCTAAACACTGAATAAGACAAGCTTGATTGTAATAAAATGGATTGTTTCCTTGATAAAAGGAATCCTAACCAGACTGCAATCCTTATTGTACTTAGAATGCAAGCTGTGTGAAATACAAAAAAGTAATATTTAGTAAATATTAAATACTGCATATTTTTGTCGTTGAGTAATAACTTCTATAAGTTATCCGAAAAGTCCCGAGTCTTTTTTTCCTCTAAAAATGAAGTGATCGGGAAATTGAAAAAAGGGAGTGATTTTGCGACAAAAACTTAATGGAAAAAGGAAGTTAATGGTGAAAGATGATGGGTAATCCTTAATGAGGAAGATAAAGTGGGTCTTATTGGTGAACAAGGGTGGTTGAAGCGCATTTAATGGGAATTTTTATTGGTGCCAAAAATATTTAAGTTTCATATTATTTCTTTTAAATTCCAAAAATGTTCTCCACTTTCAAACAAAAAATATGATAAATGGTCAACGCAGGACCTACGTGCTATTTTTTTTGAAAGATATATGACTTATCCACGTCACTTGAAAGTTGACTTTTGTGCTCCTTTAATAAAGCTACAGGACCCTAGATCCCTTCACCCGAACAAAATATATGGAAGAATCAAGAAGCTTATATGTGGAAAAATCGGATAGCTTACGATTTACAGAAATTACTGCTGAAGCAAAAGATACCGGTTTTTTAGCTCTAACATGTCCCTGTAAACAAAATGTAATCAGAACCAACTATATATCTGAAAACGGATACTGGAGGGGTTTTCTTATTTATAAGAAACATATACTCAACAAATATTGCATCCAATGAGTTGAACCAGGGGAAAAACTGAAAAGGAAACAACTGGCTATAGACGTAATACAGGTAAAAAGCTACTAGTGAGTCTTATGACACACGAGAAGCAGCATAAGTAGATTAGAATCACGTCATATCAGTAATTACATAATTGACTATCGAGTGTTCTTAAGTTGGATGATTGCACGCTAAATGATAGTTAACCCAAAAGCCTTGTTCACCTAGAAAGTGAGAAAGCAAGGGGTAGAGTGGAAGGAGAAGAGGCAGACGGGAAGAGGACAACACATATGAGACCTGGAGTGCTGCATCCTAAACGAGAATTTGCATTACCTTCAAAACATTATCCAACTTGTCAAGAAAATTAACGATGTTTTGAACCTCCACTGAAGCATTAAGGCCAGGATCCTTTGAGGCAGCAGCTTCAAATCCAGCAAGGGCTCTCTCATAATTCTCCAGATATTTGTGTACCTGAAAAAATCTAAAAGACATTAGATAATTTACCAAAATCAGAGTCATATCATGAGAACCTTGTTTGAGGCAAAACGTCAATATAAGATATGACAATTGTCTCAAGATATGCAGTTGATATAAGATTCATGAACCAACGTAATTATTTACTTCTTCAAAAGGAAACTCAGTTAGTGGTTAACTTATCTAGTTTTACTTCTCAATCAGCATAAGTATGTAATATAAAGTTATAAATTGCAATAGTTCCTACACTTTTTCGAAAGTGTGCGAACTAGTCCAGTTTATAGTACATGCTTAAGCAGAGAGAACACTACACTCAGACTAGTTCCCACACTTATAAGCCCTCCAAAAAATTACTAAATAATTCATTTTATTTTGAGTTATAAAATGCAGAGTAAGTTACCAAATAATTCATTTCCATTTTGAGATTAAAATGCAAAGTAAAGAGCAAGCATAAGCATGTACTATAAACTGGACTAGTTCCCATACTCAGCCTCAAAGTCAGCCTTCCAGAAAACTACAAAATAATTAATTTCCGTTTGAGTTTAAAATGCAGATTGCAGAGTAAAGATAGCATCAGTTTTCAGTTCATGCAGATCCAAAGATAAATGAAAGATCTGGTTAGACAATGAGTTATAACAATATTTTTTTCTCAATTCCACTACAGAATGGTTCTGTGAAAGTCTTGCAAAAAGCTTTGTCATCCATTACATTGTAGCCCATAAAACAGTCAAGTAGGTAACAGGTTGGGTTAAAATTTAAGCTTACAGTGGCGGAGTTGAAATATAGATCTGGGTTGGATTTCATCCGCTCATCTTTTTCCTGATGCACATCATCAAACATTAAACATATTCATTATAAACAACTGCCCCCAAATAGAAAATCAATGAAATAGAACACCCAGTAGGAAAATCAAAATTACAAGAACACAACAATAAAACAGGAGATGGATTCATAGTGAAAGTCTTTCTCCATAAACTTACAGCATTTTGGTATGCCTTTAAGGATTGCAGAAGTTTGCTGTGGTCACAAGCTCCAGAAACAAAGAAACTTGTGAGACATGCATTTCCAAGATTATCTGCAAACAAGGGATAGAAAAACAACACTTTACTGAGAACATCAACAAACCAAGACTCAAAGCTTTTAAGGGACACAGAGGCTAAGGGTTTATATGGAGCATACTACCAGGCACGTCCAAAGTGTTAAAATGCATTAATGATCAGCAATAACAGATAATCAACTAACATTCTAATGAAGAAAACCAAAAGAAGGTTAACAAATCATTTAAGCAAGCAACATTGCACAGAACAAAGCATTGGCTATAGAAAATGTCAAAGTTAAATTAAATTCACAAATCAAACCAAACTTACACCAAGAGTTTCCATCCATAACATCCAAGGTTATTGCATCCTTTGCATGTTGAATGCTTTCTTCGATGAGTTCTGCTTGGTTCTCAGCACCTAGAGAAGAAGATAAAAATTTCAATGAGTGTATATCAGCCTGCACTTGTGTCAATGGACAGCTTAGCTGTCCATAACAGTTTTTCTGTAATTTGTTGTCCATATTCATTTAGTTGTACACAGTTGCTGTCCATAGTCTATTTAGCTGTAAATAATTGTCCATAAACAGCTGTCCATAGCTGTCCATAGAAAGCAATCCATGGCTGTCCACAAACTGTCCATAAACAGCTGTCCACAACTGTCCATAGCTGTTCATAGATAGTTTTGATGTATTTTGTAGGTTTGTTGTATTTTGTAAAGTCTATAAATAGAAAGAAATCATAAGACCAAATCATTCGGTCATTTTCATACAACATTCTTGACTTGTTTGTGACATGGTATCAAAACTTCTTTGAGAAAAAATTCAGCTTTCTATTTCTGAGGAAATCTTCATTGATATTTTTTTAGCGTTTGTTGCTAAACAAGTGTTCTTTGGCAATCTCTGTTTAAAGTCATTTTCTCGGTTTCTTTAATTTCAGCATTACATTTCTGAGGAAATCTTCATTGATACTTTCTAGCGTTTTTTTGCCAAACAAGTGTTCTTCGACAATCTCTGTTTAAGGTCCTTATCTCGGGTTGTATTTACTTGCAATGGATACTGCACCAGTGTGTGTTAAGTTTACGGGAAAAAATTACTCTACCTGGGTTTTCCAGTTTGAACTTTTCCTCAAGGGAAAAGACCTTTGGAGCCATATTGATGGCATAGATGTTACACCAACATCTGATACTGTCAACTCTAAGGGAGTCGTGCCTTCTCCTTCTTGGGCTGTGCTTGATGCTCGAATCATGTCTTGGCTTCTTAGTTCGGTGGAATCACATATCGTCACAAATTTAATGGCTCATCGCTCTGCTCACTCCATGTGGAATTATTTGAAGAAAGTTTATCATCAAGACAATGGCAATCGCATGTTCCAACATGGTAGTCTTTCCATCTAGGATTATTACTCGACATTTTTGACTCTTTGGCATGAATATGCTGATTTAGTTACAGCAAATGTTCTTGTTGCTGCTATATCAACTATTCAAAATCTTCACAGGACTAGTCAGCGTGATCAATTTCTCATGAAATTACGCCCGGAATATGAATCAGTTCGCTCTTCTCTATTGAACAGATCTCCTGTTCCTTCTCTAGATATTTGTTTTGGTGAGTTACTTCGCGAAGAACAACGTCTAAGTACTCAAGCTATTCTGGAACAATCTTATGGCAATTCCACGACGACAACTATGGCTTATGCAGCCCAAGGGCGTGGATCATCTATGCCTTCTAAAAATATGCAATGTTTCTACTGCAAAGAATATGGGCATATTGCTGCCAATTGTCCTAAAAAATGTTGTTCTTATTGCAAGAAAAAGGGTCATATTATTAAAGAATGTCGTATTCGTCCCCAGAATTATCAGGCCCAAGCATTTCAGACTTCTGTTTCTATTCCTCCAGTAGCACCTACTGTAGCACATATGTTTTCCTCAAGTGCTTCTCCTAATCTTCCACCTCCTGGAGTAACTTACTGCACTCCTGAAATGGTGCAACAGATGCTAATTTCGACATTATCTGCAATGGGATTTCAAGGTAAAAATTCTACTACACTTTGGTATGTAGACTCAGGGGCTTCTAATCATATGACAAATACTCCCACAACTTTGTCTCATGTTCGGCCTTATGTTGGCCAATCTACTATTCAGACGGCCAATGGCAGTTCTTTGCCAATCAAAGCTGTTGGAAATGCTTCTTCTACATTTACTGATGTGTTTCTTGCTCCTCAACTTTCTACAAATCTTATTTTCGTTGGTCAATTAGTTGATAACAATTATGCTATTAACTTTTCTGGTGATGGTTGTGTTGTGCAGGACTAGGTAACAGGAAAGCCGATCGCGAAGGGACCTAAAGTGGGACGTTTGTTTCCATTACTTTTACCTATTCCAACAATTTATCCAATTCCTTCTATTGAGTCTTTTGCTTGTAATAATATTCCTAATCTAAGTATAGTGTGGCATCGTCGTTTAGGCCATCCCAATACTCAAGTTTTATCTCATATAATGAACTCGAGCTTTCTTGGTAATAAAGAACGTTCTTCTTTACCTTTTGAATGTGACTCTTATAAACTTGGTAAAAGCAAAACTCTTCCATTTTCCTTTGCATGCTAGTAGAGCTTCTCACTGCTTTGATCTTATTCGCAGTGATGTTTGGGGACCTTCCCCGATTACTTCACATGATAGCTGTCCATAACAGCTTTGTTGTGTTCCATTGATGATTTAGTCATCCATGCGCTTTGATGTGTTCCATTGATGACTTAGTCATCCATGCCCATTTCTTTGTAATTTGTTATCCATATTCATTTAGTTGTACACAGTTGTTGTCCATAGTCTATTTAGTCAGAATAATTGTCCATAAACAATTGTCCATAGTCATGTCCATAGACAAAGAATCCATGGTCATTCACAAATTGTCCATAAACAAATTGCCCACAATGTCTACATGTCCACAAATTGTTCATAGACAACTTTGATGTATTTTGTAGGTTTGTTGTATTTTGTAAAGTCTATAAATAGAAAGAAATCATAAGACCAAATCATTCGGTCATTTTCATACAACATTCTTGACTTGTTTGTGACAACTTGAAGTCAAAGCAAACTTCTAAAGTTCATGCTCTCCACACAAAGTTATGCTTGATTTTCAGCATCTAAAGATGAAGATATATTACAAAGTTACATGAGAACATGGCATGATCTCTTACTTTGGAGGAATTTGGAAGTCAAGCTTCTACATCTACTATCGTATAACCAATATAAAATTACCCATTTTCATAGCTCAGTTGAATGAATGAAAAATTAAGAAAAACCAGAAAACGGAAACAAAGATTAAAGAATTTATCGCTCACAAATGTAGGGGAAATAATTATTCTAATAAAAAAGATTAGAATTAGAGATATTTTTGGTTCCATTAGTATTTCTCATGGCAGCCGACACGAGGTGAGAACAAAAAATACCAATGTGCTATCATATTTCTTAGCAGGGAGTGAGACCGTAGATGTTGATCTATCCAATACAATTCCATCAAATCAGTTTCTTTTGTCTTAAACAATGAATAGAATTTGAAATGAAAAGTTGTTCTGTAGATTATAAATTAGCTTCTAGACAGGTATTTATGTGGAGATGGAACAATGAAAAAGCATCTTCATTTTACTTGCATCTACAAGAAATTCCTATCGAAGATCATGCAGCTCCTAGAGTTACAGCCTAAAATTCCCAAAACTCGTATTAAAACATATATTGCTTTTTGCATCATCTTAATAGGAAAACTAGAGTATAATAAAACAAACTAAGAAGAATCTTACCTTGAGCCATCATTCTTACAAGCATTGATAGTTGACATAGTATCTTTCTGTTTGGACCCTGCAGATTAAAGAAAATAATTCTCATACAAAGAAACAACTCATGGCTGCATATGTCACTGGTCTAGTGACAAAACTAATGGAAATAACTAACGATTACCTTGCTTAAAGCATGAATGAAGCAATTCTTTGCCGCAAATAGATCTCCCTTTTTCCAGATGCAGTTTCCCAAACAGAGCCAAGCATCAATGAGAGAAGGGTGCAACTTAACCTGCAGCACATGATGATATATTTTAGAAATTAAACTTCAGCATGACCATTACATGCAGGCTGCACTACTGGATTGGGCAATTTATTCCTACAGCTTTGGAGAGATGATCTTCTGCTTCTTTACAGTACTCTGGTAATATATCCAATATCTTTCCTCTTAGGTACTCGTATATTGCTCGTTGGGCAGGAACTTTTCTTTGTTCTGGAAAAAAAAAACACTTTGACAGCGCAAAACAATGTGCATAGAATTGAAGGACAGAAGTAATTGGTAAAGACAATTACATAAGAACCCAAGGACTAAAGACAATCAATATCTGCTTTGACATAACCTCAGTCAAAGGTCATAACCCGGCACATATTTTTCTGGTTAACTTGCAACGTTTAATGAAATCATTGCTCCATCCCATAAAGCACCACATTCTTTATAAAGAGGAAAAAAAAGCGAACAGATATTAGATCAAACATAACAATTCATTGATACTTAACACAAGACCAAGCTGATGCACGTCTGGATAGAGTGAGCAATTTTATAAAAGTGCACCTCTTAGTTTGATTTTATGTGAAACATATATTTTCTCCTAAAAGTGGCCTCTTAATTAGATATTTTGTACTATACATATATACTCCTAATAAAATAATGAACTAATGATCTCAAGAAATTTGGGTCAACATCAGATAATTGGTAAAGGTGAAATCTTGAATAACCAACATTATTTATCCATTAAACTACGAGAAATTATTCATTACTCTTAGAGTATTGTTGATAGTTACCTACTCCAATAAGGTGCAAAATTAGTGCATAGGAATTTCTTGAGAGGCACAACTACCCTATAGTTTTTTTAAAGAGCAAGCAATATGATTGGTGAGCAAAATACATCACTTACTCCATAAGTAATGAATAACTCTTCTTAAACGGCTAGTTCTGAAATTTTAACTTGTGTTTCAAGCGTATCAAAATTTTACTTGGACATTCCAAGCTTGATAAAGAATCATCTAATGATATTACCATCATTTCAAAAACGGTCCCTTTAAAATTATGCATATATTTCATAAAATTAGAGACCACATGTATTATTTTAGGCAAAATCATAACGATGAAGACCTCTCACAAAGAAAGTTTGTGACAGCATTATGAGAAGGGAAAGACAATTTTCACATTATCAGTGTCAAATCAGCAAAGCGAAATTAACCTACAATATGATTGTGCATTACTACATAGCTAGAGATTTAGATTTCGAACAAATATCGGACGAATTTTTTCTTGATGTTAAATACTGAAAATCATTCTGCAACATATTCGCAAAATGCTACATGCGTACAAACAATTCCACTGTGAAGGGTACTAAAGACAAGAAACGATATATGTTTTGTTAAATTCAGAAAAAAAATAAAACAAATTGGGAATGATTATACATTTATATACCAAGGATCCCTTTCGATTTCCCTGCAGAAAAAAAAAGAGAGAAAGAAACCACAGAAAAAATTGGGGTCTTTCATTCTAAATTTATATGCTATCTCAACAATCCGATTCTATCACCAAAAAGGCAGCGAAATTGCAAGAAAAGCTTCTATGAGTCTTCATGCTAGCAAGAAATAAACACCAAGAACAAGTGACAGAGACCAATGATTAAGTAAGAAACTAGCAAAACAACTCGAGAAACTAAGACTAAATTGAAACGGTTTTCGGGAATTGGAGAATAACGAATTTACCAGGCGGAATGGAATCGAGGATCTTGAGAGCGAAATCGGACTCAGGGCGCAATTTAGCCATTTTGTCATCGGGGTTCGTCGGAAAGTACGTATCTCGGAGTTCGTAAAGATCTTCGATTATTTTTGTGGCTTTTGCCAGTTGATCTTCTTCCCCTGCTAGAGTGCTCATGCTTCACTTGAGTGACGAAGAAGATAAGCTGTAGTATGTAGAACCAGAAACAGGGAAGGGAAATGATCCAAAATCTGCTATATATTTTGCCCAATATCAACTGTTGCCCAAATTATTTAAAATATGGAATGTATATTTCATTATAACACAGGTTGTTATACCGTAAAATAATTAATATATAGTTCAAACAAATTAAAATAGTTATAAAGGTATCGACAGATGGTAGTGTGGTTCTTATCTATAGGAATATACGGGTTTATATTTTTATCGAGTTATATTTGTTATTGTTTTTAATAGATTTATCGAGTTATATTTGTTATTGTTTTTAATAGATTGTTTATTATCAAATGATTAATATAAATAACTCAAAGATTTTATTACATAGCCAATGAGTTTATGTTGTTATATTTATCGTTATGTATATCTTAATATAATCAAAGTTTATAACAACGTGATTAATAACCAATTATTAATAACATGTAAAATAATATGGTAACCATTCCAACCACAATAACTAACAAATACAATATTTAGGAATATAAAAATATGATTAAGTCCAACTTAAGAATGGAATTTTGTTCACAATCATACCCTAAAATAGTCTTAAGTAGTCATAACTTAAGAACATTATTTAACTTTCACAAATACGTAGTACAAACACTAATATACTCTAAAAGTAATTTGTGAATCGAAATCAAAAATAAATGACAATTTCATTAAAAGTTTTGATATAACTTCTTGATTGAAGAACAGAAAGAGAGAGTATATTATCTAGGTACCTCATCAAGCCCTCGTTGACCCCTTGTTGAGGCATCACAGAAAGGGTCATCGAAGGGTCCATCGAGGCACCAAAAATGTGATTTTTTTGTTTCAAAATTATCGAATAATTTTTCAAAAATACTAGCAAATACAATGGAAAAAAACCATCAACACTTAACCTAGCATGCACATTATGAAAACCAGTCATATGGTGTGTGTAAACATAATCACATACAAAGCGTACTAATGAGCACTAGACCAACAATACTAATCTTGCGGATATTTTAGTTTTATTATTTGTAAAACTCTCACAAGTGCACGAATCATTTTATAGCAAACGATAAGTATGCTCCCAAGGTCGATCTAAGGAAGGAATATATGTAGTTTTTAATTTATTATTCAAACTTTTAAAAATGAAATTAAATCTTAAACATCTTGTCACGATATTTTGATTTTGTGTGTTTCTTAATCTAAAAACATAAAAAATAAACATAGATATAGATTTAATAAACAATCATGCAAATTTTTATTATTAATAACAGTGAAGTATTTAAGGATATAATAATTAAGTTAATTATGTTTGCTCATATTATTTAGGTTATTAAAGATATAAATTGATATTTATTAATTCTCTCTTTTTTATATGAATAACACCTTTGGTGGGGTTAGTTATTCTTTGTTAATTAAACAAATCAATTAACACCTATGAGTAGGGTCGATAATTAATTTGGTTAATTAAATTAATTTTTTTTCCTAAGAGATTGAAAATGAACCATTTAAATTATACATTTGGTGGGGTTAGACATTTTAAACTTTATTCAAGGTGTTTAAATTAAATCTAAGAATTTAATTATCTGAGTACTAACTTTCAAGTTTTAGAACCATTATTGAAAATATGTTGTAAATACATTTTCGAATAATAGTTCTTATAAAAAATTTTGAAATATAGCTTCATTCTAACTACTAGGCAATTGTACCAAACAAATAAAAAAACACTACTCTAAATCAGACCGGATAATTAAATTTTAAAATCTAATTTTCATATTTAAGTTTGTAATGAAAAATAATATATTTCTCTCTAAGATCTTTAATATAAAATCTTGAATAAAAACAAAATCAATTTATTTTATGAAAATATTTTACCTATTTAATATTTCACAAGCATAACAATATTATTATTATATCATATTTACAAACAGCCAACTATATTAAATTCAATCACATACAAATTAAATATAACATATAAGAATAAAACATAAAAAAATAACTGTAAAGAATTCATTAAAATTATACCTTAAAAGAATCTTATAGCAATTTTATGCTAATTTTGTTGCTAGAAAACTTCCAAACAGATTTTTATTTTTGTTTATTGAATCAAAAACTGAAAGTCTATTAAAACATAGCTAGTTCTTCCTAAAAAGAGAAGAACTCTAAAACAAAAAACAAAAAAAACTTTATATAGAGAGAAAGAGCTCAAAAAATTGTGCTTTACAATGGGGAAATAGGATCCTTTTATAGGTGAAGAAAAGGCAAAAAAAAGTGGGAAAAATATTTCAAAAATTGATTTTGGGCGTGTTTGGATAGGCTGGCACTCATGTGGGGGTGCAAAAATTTTGGTAGACTAACGTTTGGCACGCGCACGAGACACAGTATAGGAGTGTGCTGGCGCGCATAGGACATGGCATAGGAGTGTGTTGGCACGCCCATGACACGACGCGTGCGTGTGTTGGAGCAAGTGCGACACGGCACATGCGTGCACTGACGGGCGCAAAAATAGGCACGATGTGTGTCGGGCATATGCCGGGCGTGTATTGGCAGCGAACATTCGAGTGTGTGTTGTGCGTGTATCGGTTGCGTGTAAGCGCTTGCTAGTGCGCATAGGACTCAGCGTAGATGGGCTACTACGAGTAGGATTTCGATCTTTTTGACCGTTTTGACTCATTTTGTCCAATTTTTTCATATTTTTTACTTTTCCTCATGCCTTTTCTCAATATATTGTGATGTATTGTCTCAAGTATTTTTCTTCGAGTCTTTAAGTTATTTTTTGAACTAAAATACCTGAAAAATAATAAAAATACCTGTGATTTCAAAAAGATATATTTATATCAAAATATGATAAAATTATACAAATATATATAAATCTATTTAATCAATTAAAATAAATTAAACCATGTTAATTTTAATGTTTTTTAAGCACTCATCATCTACCTATCTATATGTGTGTGTGCATTACTGATCTTCAGGAACCAATCTTACACAAAAGAAGACAAATACACTAATTAAAATAAATAGAATATGTGTTGTGCACATAAGAACACCAATAAAGACTCAAGGGACTATAATATTTACAAATCTTTATTGCAAAATATACCTAACTTAACATATATTGTGTGAATTTTTTTAAAACTCGTTCTTATATTACAAGTTTCTCCTTTTTTTTAAAGAAGAAAGGCCATTTATTAATTAATAATAGCAACATCATGTTAAAGGATTTCCCCTTAGTTTTCATCCAAGTTACATAATCAATACAAGAATAACTAACTTATGGGTAGTAACATTGACTTTCCTTAGACAATAATTACAAGAAAAAGAATTACTTGAAGGAAATTAAATGTAAAATGTCTTCAACAATAAGTCCATCCAATGATAATTGTTTGCACCGTCGAAGGAAATCTGACTCTAAGATTATATTTGTGAAACTAATTTCCAAGTTGAATTTAATATCAAACTAGATAGCCCAAAGCTCAACCACTTGAGGTGATATCTTTAACACTTTTATCAACAATAGCATCCATAAACTCCTCTATATGGTTTGAACCAACATAACCAAACTTGACATAATCGTTACGCTTACAGATTGTTGCATCAACATCAATTTTAAATTGTCCAAGTGATGGCACCATTCTTTGATTATTGCAAGGGGAAAGTCGACAACCAAGCAATAGACACACATGGAAATTTCTCACCCACTGGTATAGCCCATACTAGATTATGTTTCGATGTCCACTACAACGGTTGAAGACCCAGTCACACCGTCCATGCCAAATCCAATATGAGATGTTTGCCATTAATGCCACTTGTTCATCTTCCAACTTTGACAGCCAATTCCAAACCACCTTGGGGAATCCCATGTGTTTGAACTTCCTGAATAAACCATTAATTTCAAACCCTTTCCACATCTCTTTTGTCATAGTACAAACCCTGATTACATGCATTGTAGTCTTAGTTGCACAACCCTAGATTGTATGGCTAATAGTCATAGTATAACCATACACATGCTAAAATCTTTGTGATACATTGTTGTTGAAACAAGGTTGAATTACATTGTACACCATCCTTCACCACAAGCCAAATGAAATGCTTAATTTTACTCACCACTTTAAGTCTCCATAATTTTCTACATGATTATTGAATAACCACTCTATTAGAACATGACAAACCAATATTACTCTGCTCACATAGCTCAAAAGCAAAGCAATAACCATTCTTCACAAAATATATACTTAATGAATTGAAATTCCATTTCAAAATATTAGGTCATTGGGTTGGCACAAATAGAGTACTCAAAATTGCATTTTCCTCAAACTCATCAAAAGATTACCGAACCAACTCCGATCTCCCCAAACCATTAGAAGATGGACTAAATAATGTCATATAGCATCATATGCATATGCATAAAGTATAAGACTTATAAGCATTTTATACAATAAAAAAATTTAGCTATTCGTAAAAATTTAATAATTTTTTCCTAGAAATAATAATAATTGATTAGGTATGGGTGATATAGTTATTACAATTTAAAAAATACGGTTAATCGAAACTATACATATATTAATATTATATTTTTATGCACATATAATTATATAGTAAAAGATACTTATAATATTAAACACAAAACACTTTGAATGAGTTTTGTTTATTTGTGTTTATATATTTTTTACTTTACTTAAAAATATCTGCTTATGACTTATGGTTATTCTCCCAAATATACCTAAATCATTGCATAAAATTTAGGAAAATAGAATGAAATGACCATTATCACTATTTTTATTCTAGATTGGACACCCAATTTGTAATTTTATTATTATGCTTATTATACCCTTAATGAATATATAGTTAGACATATATCCAATTGAACACAACGGAGTTGGACATATGTCAAACGAAAAGCTAGAGACCTTATTTAGGGAACATGTGTCTAATTTTACATAAAAGAATTGGACAATTATTCTACCAAGTATATAAATAAATATAGAGAAAATATGTGTAATTAGTTATTCGAAATACATATTAATTGACGATTGGGGTTATATGCTGATTAAAATTTGGTTAGTTGGTCATGTGTACAATTTAGCTCCGATGAGTATAATAAGCAGGCAATCAAAACCTGACTAGTTGGATAACTATCCAGTTTAGTTGGACATGTGTCCAATTTTGCTCCAGCGAGTAGGGTTACTGTCCAACCTAACTTTGACCTGTTAGATAACTTTTGATTTAGTTAGACATGTATCCAATTCAATTTTGAATGTGGGTTATCGTTGAATCACAATCTAATCAATTGGATAACTATCAAATTTAGTTGGACATATGTTCAACTTGTCTCCAACAAGTAAGGTCACTAAACAACCAAACTCCAACAAGTTGAACAACTATCCAATTCAGTTATACATGTATCCAACTCGGCTCCAAAGAATGGGGTCACCAACCTACTAAACTCCTATTAGTTAGATAACCATCCAATTTTGATTGAAAAAATTAGACAAATATCTAGTCAAAATTAAATCATAATTTATCAATGAAAATTAAGGTTATTTTTGTTATTTCGTGTAAAAAGTCAAGTGGGAAGGGTCATATCAACAACTCATAATTTTTTGTTGAATTTAATTGGAATTGAATTTTTTTTAAAGCATTAATATCCCAGGTTGGAAATAAGAATACTATGCTGATATAAGGAGTATGAGGAGGTTGTGCGAGAGCCAATGGTATGGACGACTATGATGTTTGATGCCCAAACGGTGGTAAATGATTTGGAAGACATTCTATGGTAATTATATCTGACTGTATATGTTGGGTTTTTCCTTACATATCGTTACTAATTGTGTTTTGGTCATAATGCAGTGAAATTTATTGAAATTGGCTTATGAGAGAAGAGAGATTGGAAGATCCCTTCCATATCCTTCATCCATTTCTAGCTTGCCTATGAAAACTATTTGAGATGTTCTATTGGTTTGTCCTCTCTGATCAAGGGGTTACGCTGTGGAGTGTAGCTTTTGTTTTTTGGTTGTTCATGAATCATGATTGTGTCTTTTTTAGGATGTTATTGTGTGGATTCCAACTCATCTCATCTATTTTTTTCTTCCTTCTTTTTTGGTAATTTGCCTATTGGAACTTTTTAATTAAGTTTTTAAACAATAAGCAAAGGTGGAAAACAGAGGCCATAGAGAAATGCGATGTTATAGTGTACACCAAGGTCTTTCTTAAATTTCCTTACAAATTCTGGCCATGTGGACCTGAGAAGGAGTTTTTTATTTATGCTCATGAGCGGAAGGGCTACTATACATTTTGGTAGGTTCATTTTGTTTTCTTGTTATTTTGTTAATTTTTAGTTACTGTTTATTTGTGTTCTTATGCTTGCAACTTGTATCATTTCAAATATTCTGTTGTGATCTCATTACTATTATAGCCTCTTGTTTTAACCTCTAAATGAGAAGTATCACTTGATCCTCTATAAACCATGTTTTGGCCTACATTTTTTGAAGTACTAATGATCTTTCTTTAATTTCAAGGTCTTGTAATTTCCAAAAATTAATTATAAATCAACTCTTAAGTACTTATCTTTTTCATCATCACGGTAGGCTGTTGATCTATTTCCATTTCAATAGAACATGAAAAATGCATTTCCTGGATCCAATATCCTGGTTGTGACTTTGACAAATGGTGAATCAAAGCGTGTTGAAACTCAACCTGATGGAGAGACATTAAAAGAAGCCATGAGGTGCTCAAGGACATGTTTGGGCCAAATATTCCTGATGCTACCAATATTCTTGTGCTCCACTGGGAACAATAGGTTTTTGTTGGAGATTGTTATAAAGCTCTTTAATTTAGGAGCAAAACATGGAGTAATTCATAGAGCAAAACAAGAAACTTAATTCAAAGAGCAATTTAAGGAGTAAATTTCCTTATAAATAGATGTGTAATTGTAATGAATTAATCATCCAAGTGTTCATTCCAATTGAGAGAAAAACTTAGAGAGAAAATTTAGAGTTGTGAGTGTTGTAAACACCTTGTGTAATTTCTCCCCTTTCAGTAAAAAGATCTACAGTAGGTCCGGAGACGTAAACAAGATTGGTCGAACTCTGTTATCAAATTTATGTGTTATTTCTCTATTCTTGCTTTCTCATAAATCTAGCTTATCGAGAATTTACGTAATTTCTCAATAACTGGTATCAGAGCTATTTGTGGTGATTTTTGTCAATTTTCTACAAGGTTACTATTTACGTGAATAGTGAATTATATGAATAGTAAAATTTGTTGGCGATATTGGTTTGTCGACGGAGGTGTTCTAATACACGGTGGTTTGCAGAAATAGTCAGAAACTATCTGAAAGAGGTCAGATTTGAATGGGAGCAATGGCCGTAGATGAAGGAAATGTGAAACTTAAGAAATTCGATGACATAGATTTCAGATTTTGGAAAATGCAGATGGAGGATTATCTGTATCAACCACTCTTAGGGAAAAAGCCAGAGGCTATGAAGGAAGAAGATTGGAATCTTCTAGATAGACAAGCCCTCAGAGTTATTCGATTGACGCTATCCCGCAATGTTGCTTTCAACATACTAAAGGAAAAGACCACGGTGGGACTTATGGCAGTTCTCTCCAATATGTATGAGAAGCCATCAGCCTCAAACAAAGTGCACTTGATGAGGCGTTTGTTCAATTTGTGGATGATGGAAGGCACATCAGTAACTCAACATCTCAATGAACTAAACACAGTCACAACCCAGTTGAGTTCAGTTGAAATTGAATTCGATGAAGAAGTACGAGTATTGATACTTTTGTCTTCTTTACCAGAAAGTTGGAATGCTACTGTCACGGCTGTGAGTAGCTCGTCAGGAAGTAATAAGTTGAAATTTGACGATGTTCGTGATCTGGTTCTCAGTGAAGAGATTCGACGTAGAGAGTCGGGTGAATCGTCAACCTCTTCATTTTTGCATACAGAGTCAAGAGGAAGAGATTCAACCAGAGGAAATGGACATGGTAGAACAGACTATCGGGGTAGATCTAAAGACAGAAGGTCCAAATCTAGGAATCCCAATAATTCTCATAGCTCGAAGACTATCGAGTGTTGGAATTGTGGGAGAACCGGGCACTACAAAAATCAATGCAAAAGTGCACCGAAGGACAAACAAGTGAAGGTAGAGGCAAATGTTATTTCCACCTTAGGAGGAGATAATGCATTGATATGCTCTTTGGAGAGCAACAAAGAATCTTAGGTGTTAGACTATGGAGCATCGTTCCATGTTACTTCACAAAAAGAATTCTTCGAGAAATATGTCCCCGGAAACCTTGGAAAGGTATATCTTGTTGATGATCAACTGTATGCTATTATTGGCAAAGGTGTAGTGAAGATTAAGTTGAATTAGTTTGTTTGGGAACTGAAGGATGTCAAGCATATTGCCAACCTAAGAAAGAACTTAATCTCAGTAGGGCAATTGGCTAGTGAAGGCTACACTACAATATTGCATGGTGATTATTGGAAGATTTCAAAAGGTGCAATGACGGTTGCTCGAGGCAAGAAGAGTGACACTTTTTACATAACAACATAAGCATGTTGTTCGATCGCAGTTGTAGCAAGCAATGAAACACCAAATCTATAGCACTAAAGACTAGGTCATATGAGTGAGAAGGGGATGAAGATTATGCGTTCAAAGGGAAAACTTTCATGTCTATAGTATGCAAAGATAGACATGTGCGAAGATTGCATACTTGGAAAGCAAAAGAGAGTTAGCTTTCAGACAAGTGGCAAAACCCCAAAGAAGGAAAGGTTAGAGCTTATCCACTCTGATGTTTAGGGACCAACGACTGTCTCATCCATTGGTAGGAAACATTAATTCATGACTTTCATCGATGATCACTCTCGGAAAGTATGAGTTTACTTTCTAAAGCATAAGTCTGAAGTATTTGAGGCTTTTAGAAGATGGAAAGCTATGGTGAAAAATGAGACAGGTTTGAAAATCAAAAAGCTTAGAACCGATAATGGTAGTGAATATGAAGACACCAGACTCAAAAATTTTTGCTATGAGCATGGAATCATAATGGAAAGAACTATGTCAGGGATGCTTCAACACAATAGTGTAGTTGAGCGTATAAACCGAATGTTAACAGAAAGAGCCAGAAGCATTCGTATACAGTCAGGTCTACTAAAGCAGTTCTGGGCAAAAACAGTCAACACAGTAGCTTACTTGATCAACCGAGACCCATTTGTTCCATTGGAACACAGAATACTAGAGGAGATATGGAGCAGAAAAGAGATGAAACTATCACATCTAAAAGTTTGCAGTTGTGTAGCATTTGTGCACTTTAGTGATCAAAGGAAAGAATAAGCTTGATCCCAAATCTTAGAAATGTACCTTCATCGACTATGGTGAGGATGAATTTGGCTACCGCATTTGGGATGACAAAAACAAGAAAGTGATCCGCAACAGAGATTTGATTTTTAATGAAAGAGTGATGTATAAGGACATATATAAAACAAACACCAACGACTCAAAGCAAAATGAGTCAATATTTATAGATGCAGATGATGTCGTAGGTCTATGGCATCGGTTATAAGAACCAAGGCCTAAGTAAGAGAGACCATAGACTGTTACTTATAGTCTCAATTTTTCAATAACCTAGGCCATAAGGTATATCTATGACCTTGGTTTTTTACATAATCAAGACAATAGACATACTTATAGCCATAAATTTAAATAAAAATGCAATTACATTTGAGAGTTTATACATTAAAACATAATAAAACATGACTAATTAATTTTAATATTTACAATGACTATGAATAATAACCTTACTATTACAAAATGACTTTTTACTATTATATTCATTTACAAGCACATCTTAGTCATATAGAGACCTTACAATTTCAAGAAACAATTTCATCAGTTTAACTTGATACAATGAGACAAAAATGGGCTCTAAATTATACCTGGCGAAGATTATAATTAGCATTTTGATGTTGGTTCTTCCCAAACCATTGAACAGCACCCATGATGACATCCCATATAATTCAAACAAACTCATTGTTTGGTAATTTGGCATCTTTAACACGCTACTTCACTGTTTCTATGACTTCAAAAACATCAGTTTTCTTTCCTTTGTTATCTGAGTTGTCAAGACAGATTTCATATCCTTAAGCTTCACCTCAAATGTTTTCTTCTCATTGTATTCAACCAAGGCAACCGACCCTTCCTAAAAAACAACATTTTAGACACAAACAAGCTTAGGAATGACACTTTTCTTCCTAAAAGTTTAATATATATATAATATATAGCCATTATTATTTCGTTGCCATACATGTACAGAATTAGATTAAGCCACACCAGTAATAAAAAACATAATAAGAATGAGATGATGATCTCAAAAACAAAAAAAAATTAAATATTGCGTACTTACTTGAGAGGAAATTTTCAAAAAATAGCAAAAATAATAATGACAATAGGATTAAAGTGAGCATCAGAAATATGACCAATAGAAGTTGATGTTTTGAACATTTTATGCTACAAGTTATTACTAGAGCTGTCCAAAAACATGAATCAATTGTAGGACCTAGTACGCCACTCACTATTGAACATGACACATTGATTTGCCCCTATATATCAACTTTTGATACCAAAGAAGCAATCTACTCATGCAGTTGAAAAAACACTGGAAGATGATGAAGCCGGAGAAAAACCCAAGATCGCAAGACAACACATATGCCACAACATTGAGTATGCTTGTTTGTACTTATGTTAAAAATTGTTTGACAAAAACAATTCCTAACAAAAAATATCCGATAATTGTCAAAATCGCTTTTACAAAGTCCCAGAAATAGAAACAAAGAGACTCATAGTAATCCTTAAAGAGTCTTTTACCCCTTGTTATAACTAATGAAATATGGATGTTGCCATTTTTGTGTATAGCAATGTAGAATCATGAGTCTCGAGTATACCTGTTTTGTAGCAAAATTGCAAAATTATAGTTTAGTGATGTATAGCTTATTGATGCATTCTTGAGCAAATTGAGTAATTTTCACTTTTCTAACATTTTGTTCACCAACCTCCTTAAGGTTTCTTCATTCACCAATCTCCTTAAAAATTGTGTTACATTAATCAAATCAAAGTCATCCCAAAAATTATAAACAAGAATTTTCAGTAATAGGTTGATCACTATGAGACAAAACAACAAATAAGGAATAATGACATATTGGTACACAAAGAACAGATGTTGCAGTAGAAGGGAAAATAAGACGCAAACGATGATGGGATGCTTCTGGTGGAAACCATGAAGAAAATAATGTATTGTGCTCCACTAGGCACCAGCACCCTTAACCGGCACCAACATTAGCACCAGTACTAATATCAGGCACCAACACTAGGCACCGGCACAAAACACCAACACTAGTACTAGCACCAACACCAACACCAGTGATATTGAAATATAAAGGTACAGGCCGATTACTGAATGTTACAACAAAATGTTGTATTGCATTTAGTTTTGCATCCATAAATATGTTCTGTATATAAAAGAGCTTGTGAGCAAAGGAAGAAAGAAATCTATTAATTGGAGGGGGAAAAATGAGAATAAACTACCTTATAGTCATCTCCATATTTATCAATAAGCCAACCTATATGAACATGCTGGATTTCTGTTAATGGTTGTAGTGGTGTGATGATTTTCCATCTTTTTGTTTCTTTCCTAATGTTGTCTTCAAGTCTAAATTTGATTCAAAAAGGGATTTCAATCAATAGTTGATAATGAATACCAAAAATCTTGATAAAATTTTAATTTTCTAACCCACAAGTTAGACCAAAAAAGAGATGAGACTGAAAAATTATACGTTGGTGATGGTACTAGGATTTCAGAAACTTGAGGATCTCAAAAACAATTCCCTAAAGCAAAGCAACAAATGAAAATTATATTTACTCACCATTTCGTCAATTGGCATTAACAATACTACACAATAATATAGCACGGGTAAAGTTGGACTTATTCAATATTGAATTTTATTAACAATAATATATAGAAAGAAAAAGTCTGTTTTCCATAACATTGATCAGACCAACTATTCACTAACCTCTACAGAAAGATCAGCTAAATGGATGTGATCTTTTAAAGTTGCAAAATATCTCACACATTTCAGTTCCACAGCTTTGCTAATACTTTTATACTAAAAAATTGTATTTTTACATGCTTATGCTATTACTATTAATTAGAATGTATTATATACTAGTAGGGAAGATTAAGTTGACATAATCACCATTTCTGATGCTAGAGGACAGTACTTTTATACCAAAAAAATTGTATTTTTACATGCTTATGCTATCACTATTAATCAGAATGTATTATATACTACTAGTAGGGAAGATTATGTTGACATAATCACCATTTCTGATGGCAGAAGATAGTATTTGGGCTTAGACCCTCTTTAAAGTTTCTTTTGAAGTGTAACTCCATCTAAAAATCCCATAAATGGATCTACAATTATGCCAGAAAAAAAGAAATAAGAGAAAGACGAGTGTATTATAGAAGAAAAATTGAACCATATAACATTACTAGGAATCTAATATGTGAAACAAAATTATACAGCCACAGCCACGCAATCCATAAATGCTTAAGAAAGTATAGGCAAATTGTCAAAAGCCACATAACTACAAAGGCAAAGCTTATATCATTTATTCAAATGCAGAAATATTACTCTTCGATTTATGAAACCATATATGCTCGTAATAAATACAGAAAATCAAAACCCAATTTCCCATAGTTGTGTGCGATAAAAGCAAAGTACATTAAATCTTAAGCCTTGACAAAAACCATAGCTTGGAAACCTATAAACCCCATTAATGATTCCAAGCTTTTCGATCAAAGAAACCTTAAAAAAACGAATCTTTCTTGATCTAGAAAAATATTTAAGAACGCTATATGGTGTCTGTGCGAACTCTAAAAAAATGAGTCAAGTTAATCTACAATGCTACATTGGAAAAAGCCATCGAAAACAAAGACTTTATTTTCACTTACATTGCAAGCCAAATGAGTAACAAAAACAAAAAAAATTGAAAGAAATAGTGGTTGTAGACATGGGCTTGCTTACCCCACTATAACTGAGAGAAGTGAAACCAAAGAAAAATCCAACAAACTGTGATAAAAGGCAATCATATTCTTCAATCGCTTGAGCCAAAAGTCTCAATGAATCGATTAGAAAACAGTCCTTCCAATATGACCATAGATCTCAATGCTTCAAGAGTTTTATCTACCCATCTATCACTCAAGTAGATAGTAGATCATGAATACTATTAAATAATATTAAAGAATAAAAAAAGCAAGACTCCTAGTGGCCCATCCGATCGGTTGAGCAACCAAATCGTAAACCATAATTTTGTCTTTTAGAACAAGATCTAACAAAATTAACAATTAAGCATAAGACAGATTGAGAAAAATGATATGAATAGAGGCCTAATGGCACTAAAAGAGAAAAAGAGCAGTGGATTTTTGCAGTATCAATTCATTAAAAAGATCGAACAATGAAGTCTACCATAAAAATTAGGTTAAAGTCTGAGTTGAGAAACCAGATACCCAGGGACTGACTGGCGAGGGGAGGTGGGGACAGGGTAGGGGAAGAGGAAGAAGAGGAAGAGAGACTGAGAAACCATAATTTTGGTCGCGAAATGCACTCGTAGCGGATGGGGAACAACTCACATCAGGGGTGTCCATGGTCCGGTCCAGTTTTTCCTAAAAATAATTTAACCAGACCGGACCGTTTGACTTATAAAACCATTCGATCCGGTTTGGATCTCGGTTTGGTTTGATTTTTTTATAATTTAATGAAGAATAATGTGAAATTTTTAATATATTATTAAATCGGTCCGGTCCAGTTCGAACAGTTTAAAATTAATACCAACTGGACCGGATCGTTTGATTAGCAAAACCGTTCGGTTTTGTCCGGTCCGGTTTTACGATTTGGTCCGGTCTGGGCCGGTTTATGGACACCCCTAGCTCACATACATAAAGCATTGGAGAAGGAAGGGGAAAAGGAAAAAAAATAAAAGAGAGAGGGAAAAGTTGGCAAAAAGAAAAAATAAAGAGGGAGAAGAAAAAAGAGTGGAAAAGGAAAAAGGAAAAAAAGGGAAAAGTAAAAAAAATAGGGGAAAAGAAAAAAAAAGAGGAAAAAATTGATTGGATATTTTTTTGATCTGATTATTTAAAAACTGAGATTAAACTTTTAAAAATATATCTATATTTTGTAGTAGTGTATAAATAGAAAGATGTTTAAATAGTAAAATAATAATCTAAATATATATATATGAAAAGCTTTCACATGACTAATGATGGAATAACAACTTTTCCATCTTCACTTTGGTTTCCACCAAGCCAATCAAATCTGCCTCTTGCGCTCTTATATAATCTTTTATCATTTCTATGCTTCTAGACTCTACCGATGCTTTTTCCATTTCATATAAGGAACTTTATATATATATATAATCGTATATCATCATTGACATATAATCAACTATCCATATTTTTTATATAACAATATTCATTTGCAAAGAATATAAACATATATAAACGCGAATATTCATATTTATTTGTAAAAATAAAAATTTCACGTATAACATTATAGAATAGTATTTTAAGAAATATCAAATGTAAATATTATATATTCAAGAATAATAGTAAGATAATGACAATTAATCTAAACTTTATAATAAAATCAAATGCATAAGCATACGAGTAAAATAATATGATCTCTATCATTATATAAAAACAACTATTTCTTAATATTAAATACTAATTTAATATATGCAATAAATAAAAAATTAACACAAAGTAAATCTGTGCATTACATGTGGATGGTATTGATATAATTGTTACAAAATTACATTTCATTCTAGACTAAGATTCACTAAGCGATCATCACATGAAAACACATAATATATAAACAATACTTCACTTAGGCTTCACATGGTCAAAACACTTCAAGGTTCACTAAGTCCTTGGTTAGAGAATTATGCTCCATGTTATAAAATTAAGAAGACAAGAACAATAATTTAAGAAAAAAAACTAGAGAAACAAGAAGCAAGTATAGATAACACCAAATAGTCAATGAAATAGTTGAGATACACATCATTGATCACCATTGGATCAAATGTTTTTTTATATTTTAATGCAGACTCTACTAGTAGATATGTGAAATTCCACCATATGCTCAAATTTGGAACATGAAGAACAACAGGACCTTTGCTCTCAAGGTTTTTCATGTTCCACACATTCCTTAAATTTCTACAAACGAAGAGGGGATGAGTGCACATATCTCACAACATTATAAATATGTTTGATTGACAAATGATAATCTTTCAAATCATCCCTTAGAACAAGATGCCTTAGGATACTCAGGATCACATTTAGGAAGAGGGGTAAAATAATCCCATATCTCACATTTTCATTTTGAATCACCACATTTTGTTTGCTTTGTGATTTATCTCTTTTTTGGAATTGTATTAGGTGATGGGACATTTGTTGCTTCCTATTGTTTTTGAGTATTACTTTTTCATGATCTTCTTTCCCACAAGCTAATGATGATATGTTACATGAAGAATCAAATCAGAAGAACTCGAGCGTAGCAACTGGCACACATGCAGCACACGATGGGCGTAGCTGAGCATAGGAAGGCACAGAACATGCGCAAGGGAACCACTGAGAAAACGGTTAGGTGTCAGAGTTGGTTAGCATTTTTGGAGCCATTTCCTTATCATTTTTTCTTTCATTTAATCACGAAAAATGTAAGGCTATATATAGCTCTAATGATTGGAATAAAGTTAAGAAGAAATTAACCCAATTATCCCCTGGTTTCCCAGTTTTCTTTTCTCTCTTGTCTCTCTGGTTCTCTTTTGCAAAATAACCCTAACAGTGGAATCAAAGCCGGTGATAAGTATGGATACTTGGGGTAAATTGAATGTTGAGTTCCGTAACGATGTCTTGGAGACTTTAGCATGCCATGAAATTGAATTCAATCGATTCGGAAGCACCATGCAAACCCTACTTACGGAGGTGCAAGCCTTGGGTGCTACTCAAAACCCACTAGAAGACAACCCTTTTGCCCAAGATGAAACTTTACATCCACACGCCCACACCTCTCGATCAACTAATGAAAATCCACTGCCCAATTTGAAATTATGATTTCCAAGGTTTGCTGGAGAAGATCCTACTGGGTGGATTTATAAGGCTGAGTAGTACTTTGAATTTACGAACATTGCTTAAGATCAACGAGTGGAGCTAGCCTCTTTCCATTTGGAGGGCATTGCGTTGCAATGGCACCGGTGGCTCACAAAATTCCATGGACCACTCACCTAGGAGGAGTTCACTAAGACTGCTCAACTGAGATTTGGACCTACGGACTATGAGGATCCTTCAGAAGCCATATCGCACCTTAAGCACACCGCGAGCGTGGCCACTTACCAAGAATCCTTTGGAAATCTATCTTATCGCGTGGATGGATTACCAGAGGAATTTCTCATCGAATGTTTCATCATCAGGCTAAGGGATGACATTCAGATCGATGTCAAAATCAAACAGCCAAAAACACTAGTTGATGCCATTGGGGTAGCTAGATTGATTGAGGAAAGGAACATCTTATAGAGGAAATATACAATGAACACTTGTTACCCATTTCAAACAGCTCAACCTAAAAAAGTAGTCAACACTACAGCGGGGCTACTAGGACCAGCACCTACTCAGCGTGTTAATACAACTCAACTAGTAACCTTCCGAAAGCTGACTATCCAAGAGGCACGAGAATGACGAGAGAAGGGATTGTGCTACTACTGTGAAGAAAAAATTGTGGCTGGCCATCGCTACACTCGACCACAGTTGTTTATGATGGAAGATTGGAACTAAGAGGATGTAGTTGAATATGAAAAGCTCACACCGGAGGAAAACCACTATGAACTGTTACTTGAAACTCTTTCTATGCTATATCAGGTATTGAACATCCACAAACCATACGTGTTATGGGAAAACTAAAAAATAAAAGTAGATTAGTACTAATAGATGGAAGTAGTACCCATAACTTCATAGATCAAGACATAGTCTCTCATTTCAACCTGCCTATAGAAAAAAAGTAAGAGATTAGAAGTAATAGTAGCCAACTACGAGAAATTACAATTTGTGGGGAAATGTTGCAATCTCACTCTCAATATTCAGGGTTGTCCAATAGTGACTGATTACTATGTGCTACTAGTGGCAACTTACCAACTCGTGTTAGGGGTTCAGTGGTTGGAGACCCTAGGGCCTTTCTAGATGGATTACAAGAAGCTTACCTTGAGATTCCACACAGAAGGAAACTCTCATACTCTCTAAAGGTTGGGAAAAGCCAATATGTTTGCCCTAACCAACAAGGAATGAAATAGTCTATATGGGACAAGGTTGTTCCTCCAAATAAGACCCACTGACAGCCACACGAATTCTCCTCAAACCTATCATCCTAAAATAAGGAAACTATTGGATAAATTCCCTAAGATATTTGACCCATCCATGTGCTTACCTCCAATAAGGCTATAGGATCACATAATTCCCTTGCAACCTAGCTCGGGACGAGTGAATGTGAGACCATACCGCTACCCACATTATAAAAAAAATGAGATAGAAAAGATGGTACAAGAACTCTTAAGATCCCAATTGATAAAGCCAAGTAACAGTTCTTTCTCTTCACCGGTGTTTCTTTTTAAGAAGGTTGATGGGACTAAGAGGTTTTGTGTCGACTATTGAACGCTGAACGCCATGACTATCAAAGATAAGTACCTTATACCTGTCATTGATGAACTGTTAGATGAGCTTTATAACGCCAAGGTTTAGTCCAAGTTAGACCTAAGATCTGGTTATCATCAGATTATAATTCATGAATATGACATCCATAAAACAACATTCAGAACTCATGAAGGCCACTATAAGTTTTTGGTAATTCCTTTTGGAGTAACTAATGCCCCAACTACTTTCCAAAGTCTCATGAATGACATATTCCAACCATTCCTCAGGAAGTTTGTCTTAGTTTTCTTTGATGACATACTGGTGTATTCCAACTCGTGGAAGGATCACATCTCACATTTACAATCTGTCTTACAGTTGTTAACTGCTCATAGCTTATTTGCTAAAGAGTCTAAATGTTAGTTGGGTATAACACAGGTGGAATACTTAGGCCACCTTATTTAAGAACAAGGGGTCTTAGTGGATCTAACCAAGATTCGAGCAATCATTGAATGGCCCACACCAACCTCAGCAAAAGGCATGAGAGGTATTCTAGGATTAATAGGTTACTACAAAAAGCTCATTCAATATTTTGGAGGAATGGTTGCACCCCTAACTCAACTACTAGGTAAAGATGGGTTCCATTGGAATGAAGCACCTATAAAATCCTTCCAACAGCTAAAGAGAGCCCTCACCTCACCTCTTATCATACGGTTGCCTGATTTCTCACAATAATTTGTGGTTGAGTGTGATGGCAGTGGCATTGGACTGAGGGCCATTCTTAGCCAGGAAAATAGGCCAGTGGCTTACTTTAGTGTTGCCCTTAAAGGATCAAATCTATCACTATCCAAATACGAGAAGGAAATGTTGGCTATGGTAAAGGCTATTTGCATATGGAGTCCCTATTTGTTGTGAAGGCACTTCACAGTACGAACTGATCAAAGAAGCCTTAAATATTTATTGGAGCAAATAATCACCACCCAAGCATAGGCACGTTAGCTAATTAAACTCTTAGGCTATGATTATGAGATTGAATACAAAAAGGGAACTGAGAACTAAGGGCTGATTCTTTATCCAAAGTAACATAATTCCAATTCCTAGCTATCTCCCAATCCTAGTCTAAATGGTGGCCCATCCTAAAGTAAGAAGTCCCACAAGATGCTTTTTATGAGAGGCTAAGGTGGCGTTTGGTTCGTGGAATGGAATTGAAATCGGAATGGAATGGAATGGAAAGGAAACAATTTTGTTTGGTTTGACCACTGGAATCAAGCTTAGAATTAGGATTATAGTGTTTGGTTTACCACTGGAATGGAATGAAAAAAGCTGTAAATGACCTTAATACCCCTACATGATGTAAAATTCAAATAATGTCATTTAATTACTATTTTTTCGTCAGACAAAATACATTATTGAAATCATTATTTTTTTAAATAAGTATTACTTAATTAAAAAGAAATATATTATTAAAATTATTATTTTTCTAAATAGGGTTTAGGGTTTTGAGGTTTGGGATGTGTGATTTAGGGTTTAGGGATTTATGATTTAGGGTTATATTTGTAGGTTAAGGTTTAGGGTTAAAATTATTATTTTTCTAAAAATAGTTTAGGGTTTTAGAATGTGTGATTTAGGGTTTAGGGTTTTAAGGTTTTAGGGTTTTAAGGTTTAAAGTTTAGGGTTTATGGTTTTAGGATTTGGAATTTGGAATTTGGGGTTTAGGGTTTTGGGATTTATGTTTTAGGGTTTTGGGTTTTGGGATTTATGTTTTAAGGTTTAGGGTTTAGAGATTTGGATATTTGGGGTTTAGGGTTTTAGGGTTTAACGTTTAGTGGTTTAGGGATTTGGGGCTTAGGGCTTTACGATTTGCAATTTGGGGTTTAGGGTTTACGGCCTAGGGTTTTGGGATTTATGTTTTAGGGTCGTGGGTTTAGGGATTTGGGATTTGGGGTCTATGGTTTAGGGATTTAGGGTTTAGGGATTTGCAGATTTGGGGTTTAGGATTTTGGGTTTTAGGATTTGGAATTTGGGATTTAAGGTTTAGGGTTTAGGGATTTGGGATTTATGTGTTTAGGGTTTTGGGATTTATGTTTTAAGGTTTAGGGTTTTAGGGTTTAGGGTTTAGGGATTTGTTTAGGGTTTAGGGTTTTAGGATTTTAGGATTTGGATTTAGGGTTTTGAAATTTTGGGTTTAGGGTTTAGGGTTTTGGAATTTTGGGTTTGAGAATTTGGGATTTGAATTTAAGGTTATATTTTAGGTGAGGGTAAAATTGGAAAAAAAATGTTTAGATGGGAATGGAATAATGATTACCAAAGGTAGGAGAAGGAATTGTGATTCCTTCTCTTTTAGTAATCAGATTCCATTCTGCCCTCCATTCCGTCCAACCAAACACACAAAATGGAAGGAATCGATTCTGATTCCATTCCATTCCCTCCAACCAAACGTGGGGTAAGAGGCAAAGGCTTATCTGCAGAAGGTCTTCAAATATACCAACGAGATGGAGTTTGGTTCAAGGGGAACAAGGTACACCTAAGCTCTACATCATCCTTAATACCCAAAATATTGAGGGATTGTCATTCATCACCCACTGGAGGACATTTTGGTTTCCACAAAACCTTATCTAGAATTAAGTAGAATTTTATTGGCTCCGCATGCACCAAAAGATAAAAGAGTTCTTGAGTGAGTGATGAACGAAAACCGGCATCGCCGATTCTCGCAAATACTTTGGTTTTAATATTTGTAAAACTCTCGCAAGTGCACGAATCATTTCGTAGAAAATGATAAGTATACTCCCAAGGTCGATCTAAGGAAGGAATGTATGTGGTTCTTAATTTATTATTCAAACTTTTAAAAACAAAATTAAATGCTAAACATCGTGTCACGATAGTTTGGTTTTTTTGTTCTAATCTAATAACATAAAATAAACATATATCTGATTAATTAAATATAATAAAAATAAACTTAGATACAAATTCAATAAATAAATATAAATCTGATTTAATAAATATTCATGCAAATTTTATCATTTATATTAGTGGAGTATTTATGGATATAATAACTAAATTAATTATGCTTGCTTTCGTATTATCTAGGTTATTAAAGATATAAATTGATATTTTATTGATTCTCTTTTTGTATGAATACCACGCTTTGGTGGGGTTAGATATTCTTTGTTAACTAAACAAATCAATTAACACTATGGGTGGGGTTGATAACTAATTTGGTTAATTAAATTAATTCCTTTTTCTAAGAGATTGAAAATGAACCATTTAAATGCCACCCTTGGTGGGGTTAAAACTGATTTAAACTTTATTCAAGGTGTCCAAATTAAACTAAGAATTTAGTTGTCAAGTACTAACTTTCAAGTTTTAAAACCATTTATTGAAAACATGTTGTCGATACATTTTCACATAATAATTAGCTTATAAAAACTTTTGAAATGAAACTGCTCTAACTCTTTGGGCGATTGTACCGTGAAATAAAGAGCACTACTCTAGAATTAGGCCAGGATAACTAAACCTTAAAGTCTAATCTTGATTTAAGTTTGTAATGAAAAATAATATATTCTCTACAACATCGCAATATAAAATCTTGAATAAAAAATAAAATCAATTAATTTTAGAAATTTTCACCTATTTAATATTTAGCAAACATAACAACGTTATTATTATATCGTGATTATAAGCATTGACTATGCAGTTAAATTTAATCACGGACAAATTAAATATAACATGTAAGAATAAAAGCGTAAAAATAAGCGTAAAGAAAATAAAATCCTTACAAAACTTCGATGCTATTCCGTTGCTAGAAAACCTCAATGGAATTTGCGCTTCCATTTATTGAATGAAATCTAAAATATTACAAAAACATAACTAGTTCTTCCCCAAAGGAAGAAGCTCTAAATCTAAGAGAAACTAGCTAAAACATAAGAAAAACTAGCTAAAAGCATAAGAAAAACTAGCTAAAACATAAGAAAAACTAAAAAAAAAACTAAAAACTAAGAAATGAGAGAAAGAAGAAAGAGAAGTGTGGTTTTGAGGTGTGTCTTTTGAAGTGAATGGAAGAGGTATTTATAGTTGAGGATGGAGAGAAAAAATGAGTAAAAAAATGTTAAAAAAATATTAAAAAATTAAAACGTGTGATGGACATCTTTGAGGTCATCAATGACGTCATGGTACCTGCGTGGAAAATAGAACAAAGCAGCGTTGGGCGCGGTGAGCGCCTATTTGGTAACTGCAGCCTTGTTAGAATTTGTCATTGCCCAGCGGCTTCGTGATGGCAATGAACGATCTTGTAGCGCTATCTATATGAAGGAAGGAAGAGTGAGCAACCTTGTGAGAATGGCTTGTAGCGTCTTAGCGGTAGTATTGGTAGTTATTTGGTAGCCAGTGAAAGTGGCTGTGATTTTCAGTCTTTTGACATTTTGACCTTTTCGACCCGATTTTGTCCAATTTTTCCATGTTTGTTGACCTTTTCCCACTTATTTATTAATTTATTTGTGATGTATTGCTTCAAGTATTCTTTGAGTCTTTAAATTGGATTTTTAAGCCAAAATACACGAAAAACAATAAAAATACCATTGATTCGAAAAAGACAAATTTATATAAATATATGATAAAACATATAAATATATATATTTTTAATCAATTAATGTGCATAAAATCATGGTTATTTTAGTGCTTTTGAGCCTTCTTCCATGACCACGACGAACTTCTTGCTAGTCCGCTTATGAAAGCGATAAAAACTAAAAATTAAACTATCTAAATCACTTAGTGGATTGACACGGTTGCATTTAACCTATGCGACAAAACCTTTAAACCTAGGTTGCCCTAGTGGGCCGAGTTTGAGTCTCGTGAGGGTTTTCGGTAATGATACCCAGCAACGTTGAACTAAATGTAAAAACAAAGAAACAATAAAAACAAAGCAACTTAAAAATTAAATTTACAACAAAATCACAAATTATCAACATCTCTGAAAAATGTCTCATACTTTTTAATCTCCTTTAAGATCATAATTAAAATCTCGGCGTAAGTTATCTTGTCTCTTTAAACAATCATGATTTATTATAATAATTAGTCGAAAATCATTTTCATATTTCATATCAAAAATGTATCAATTTAATTTCACCCAATTTCGGTGTCAATGAATCGAGAATTATTAGACTCTGTTCCTACGCAAGTCGATACTCTCGAAAACCTTGAATCCTATGGGTTGAAACACTCGTACTAATTTATATGCGAAAAGAGTTGATGTATAGAAATGAACTAATATGTTCGCGTATGTATAAAGAATAAAGGCTTCAGTGTTATTTTAACATTGATCTCATGAAAAGGAATCAAATGTATAAATTATAAAGATATCATATATAAAAATTATTTTCATGCATAAATCAAAATCATTAAGAAAGAATTTCAAGATATATACCTTTTACAAATGAAGAGAGTGCAATGACTTTTTAGGGAATTATTTCTATATGTCAACTTGTAATTAGCCTTTTCATGACTTTGTAGGCAATGTGGGTTATAGTATGTAGATTATACTATATATTCTTTATCTCTCTATTTTTTTGAAGATATTTCTCAATATATGTATTTTAGAGAACCATTGACAGTTGATTACATTTTTTTTTTTGGATTTTGGTGAGTGGTTAATTTTGTGGCTTCTGTTTGATCTTGGTTTAGGTAACCCGGATATGTCTTTTTGTTTTGTAGTAGTCATGCATAAATGAGATATAAGCATATACTATCAAACACACTTTCGAATCATTTAATCTAAGCAAAAATAATAATCAAAAATATATGATGCTACATTAAAATGAGAAAAAAAAATTAAATACATTCAGTAATACTTATAGAGATCATCTAAAAATTTGAAGAAATAAGAAATGTGTTTGGAGTAGAAAAAAAAAATATATTTCTCTCTGAATAAAGGAAATTAGGCTCAATTATATATCCTGAGGTAGTCTTTCTAAAAAAAACTTCATAAACTTAGATTTTGGGTTTAATATAATTTCTACATCTTATCGAGAAATACTAATTATGACAAAAACTAACTAATTATCAAAAATAATTATAAAATATTTCATGATATGTTTTCAAAAAATTAATCTAACAGTACAAAAGACTTAACTATTTACTTAAATTTGATTTAAAGAAAAGATAAATTTTTGTGAATTTTTTTTTATTTTTTATTTTTTTTTATTCCAAAAATTACTAAATCACACAAAATAGAAATAAAACCAAACACACAAAAAATGAAAAAGTATATTTTTTTATTTTTAAATATATTTTTTTTATTTTTTATTTTTTATTTTTTATTTTTTATTTTTTTAAATTGTTAAAACTTTTTTTTATTTTTTTTAAGCATGGTAACTTTTCACCACCCCCAACCTAGAACTTACATTGTCCTCAATGTAACAACTGTAAATTAAAGATAAAGAGAAAAGAGAAGAAAGATTACCTATTTCTTGAGAAAGTGCAAGTAGTAATGGAAAATGCAGGGTGCATCGTCATATTCATCGTTAAAGTGTATCTGAACGGATCAGCGTGAGCTTACAACATCTCGACAAATATTTTTAGTTTTTATGATTTAAAAATTATTCACGTGTAATTAAAATGAAATAAAAGAAAATTACCTAAAATGATGGGTTGCCTCCCGTCCAGTAACTTAGTTTAACGTCTTGTGAGCGTAACTTGGGGATTGCATTTTAAGTAAACTCAATGTCACTTTCGTTGAGTCAATCAAACTGCAGGTAAGATAAGGTTGTCTACCTATACTTTTTTGATCATACACTTATTGATTTTGGATTTCTTTACGTACTTAAAACTAGAGGCATATTTTGAGTTTTAGATAACCCACGTCTAGGTACAAATCAAATAATTAAGGCATAAAAACACAATTGTACCTAGATTAAACAAAGAAAACTAGCTCGCTTAGATTGTAATTAAAACTTTAAAATTTTGGAGATAGTTAAAAAGTTTTTTTTTTTGTTTTTTAAAATAACATGTCGGTATTAACCCGAGTGCTCCCCGAAAGAATGGTGGTGCAAGGCTCCTTAAAAACCATCCTCGCAAACGAACAACGTTCGGGGAAAGACTAGTGGCCTGAGGCTTAGAGAACTAGTCTCGCAAACAGAACTCACTTAGATCTTTACTTTTATTTATTAAGTTAAGTTAAATAAAACTTTAAGTTAATGAAAATCTAAGTTAATTAAGTTTAAAGAAAAGGTTAATTAAGTTAAGTGAATTAAAAAAATCTAAGTTAATTAAGTTAAGTTAAAAAAAATCTAAGTTAATTAAGTTAGTAAAAAGTTAATTAAGCTAAGTGAAGTAAAAAAAATCTAAGTTAATTAAGTTAATGAAAATTTAAGTAAAAACCTAAGTTCATGTTAAAAAAAATCTAAGTTAATTAAGTTAGTAAAAGAAAAATTAAGTTAAGTAAGTTAACTAAAAATCAAGAAGAAAAATAAAAAAAATAGCTAAAAAAAAGAAAAATAAAAAATAATATATAAAAAAAATTTGAAAAAGGTAAAAGAAAATTAAAAAAAAATTAAAATTTTGGTTTTTTTTTTTATTTTTTTTTGGTTTTTTTTTTTGGTTTTTTTTTATTTTTTTTTATTTTTTGTTTTATTTTTTTATTTTTATTTTTTTTAACGAACAGTAATTTTACTATTCACGCTAATTTTTTTTTTTTTACGAACGGTAATTTTATTTTACTATTCACGTTATCTTATTTCTTATTAACTTAATTTTTTTTTACGAACGTTAATTTTATTTTACTATTCACGCTATCTTATTTCTTATTAACTTAAATTTTTTTTTTTTAATTAAATTTTTTTTACTATTCATTAACGGTAAAAACTTTACTTCAAATTTAAAATTTCTAAATTATTTTACTATTTATGCTATAATTAAATTTTTATTTTATTTTATTTTATTTTATTTTATTTTTATTTCTTATGAAATTTGAAATTTGATTAAATTTTTTTTATTTTATTTTTTATTTTATTTTTTATTTTTTTTAAAAAAATCACAATTATTTACAACACAAAAATATTTTTAAAATTTTGATAAATAAATTAAAAACGCTATTCCTTCCCGTATGGCGCTTGAAAACTTGATGAGCAATAGCAATGCGCGAAAACTTGATGAGCAGCGGCGTCATGGAATTCATAAATACTTTGGTTTTAATATTTGTAAAACTACCTCCGAAAGTCTGCGAATCATTTAAGTAGAAAATAATAAGTATACTCGAAATTCGATCTAAGGAAGGAATGTATGTGGTTCTTAATTTATTATTCAAACTTTTAAAAGCAATTAAATCTAAACATCACTGTCGCGATAGTTTGGTTTTTTGTGTTCTAATCTAATAACATAAAATAAACATATATCTGATTAATTAAATATAATAAAAATAAACTTAGATACTAGAATTCAATAAATAAATATAAATACGATTGATAAATATTCATTGCAAATTTTATCATTTATATTAGTGGAGTATTTATGGATATAATAACTAAATTAATTATGCTTGCTTTCGTATTATCTAGGTTATTAAAGATATAAATTGATATCTTATTGATTCTCTCTTTTTGTATAGAATCTCGCTTTGGTGGGGTTAGATATTCTTTGTTAACTAAACAAATCAATTAATACCTATGGGTGTGGTTGATAACTAATTTGGTTAATTAAATTAATTCCTTTTTCTAAGAGATTGAAAATGAGCAGATTTAAATCTGCTTTGGTGAGAGGTTAGGCGATTTAAAGCTTTATTGAGGTGTCCCAATTAAGCACTAAAATTTAGTTATCAATTCACTAACTTTCAAGTTTTAAAACCAATTGAAAACATGTTGTCAATACGTTTCACATAATAATTCTTATAAAAACTTTTGAAATAGAGCTTAATCAACTAGAGGCAGCAATTGTACCATCGAATAAAAAGCCTGACTCTAAATTAGGCCAGGATAACTAAACCTTAAAGTCTAATCTTGATTTAAGTTTGTAATGAAAAATAATATATTTCTCTACAACATCCTTAATATAAAATCTTGAATAAAAAATAAAATCAATTCATTTTAGAAATTTTCACCTATTTAATATTTGTAGCTTAAACATAACAACGTTATTATTATATCATGATTATAAGCACTAGCGAGTTAAATTTAATCACGCAGACAAATTAAATATAACATGTAAGAATAAAAGCATAAAAATAAGCGTAAAGAAAATAAAATCCTTACAGAACTTTAGCTATTCTAGTTGCTAGAAAACCTCAGCGGAATTTACTTTCCATTTATTGAATCGAGAAATCTAAAATATTACAAAAACATACTAGTTCTTCCCAAAAAGGAAGAAGCTCTAAATCTAAGAGAAACTAGCTAAAACATAAGAAAAACTAGCTAAAACATAAGAAAAACTAAAAAAAACTAAAAACTAAGAAATGATAGAAAGAAGAAGAGAAGTGTGGTTTTGAGGTGTCTTTGAAGTGAATGGAAGGGGGTATTTATAGGTGAGGATGGAGAAAAAAATGAGTAAAAAATGTTAAAAAAATATTAAAAAAATTAAAAAACGATGTAATGGACATCTTTGAGGTCATCAATGGCCAATCAGCGTCATCATGAGGCATTTGCCACGTGGAAAATGGGGCAAAAACGTTAGCGTGCGGGCTTAGGAAGCCCTATATGTGGAAACATATGGTAGCCTTATTTCAGTAGCCGTGAGCAGTCTGCAGCGTCTTCTTGTGCGCGGAAGGAAGAGTGAAACAATATGTACCAGTAGCAATGACAATAAACGTTAAGCGCCATTATTAAGTAATTTGGTGGCCAGGTGAGCGGTAATTCTTGTGTATGCGATTTTAGATCTTTGACATTTTGACCTTTTCAACCCATTTTGTCCAATTTTTCCATGTTTGTTGACCTTTTCCACTATTTATTAATTTATTTGTGATGTATTGCTTCAAGTATTCTTCTTTGAGTCTTTAAATTGCGTTTTTAAGCCAAAATACCTGAAAAACAATAAAAATACCCGTGATTCCGAAAAAGACAAATTTATATAAATATATGATAAAACATATAAATATATATATTTTTAATCAATTAATGTGCATAAAATCATGGTTATTTTAGTGCTTTTTGAGCACTCATCAGTGAGTGTGAAGTGTGCCAACGGTGTAAGGTGGATTGCATGAAGCCAGTCGGGTTGTTACAACCCTTGCCTATTCCTACCTGAATGTGGACTGAGATCTCAATAGATTTCATAGAAGGGTTACCCCCGTCCGAAGGAAACATAATCATTTTGGTAGTGGTCGACAGGTTGACAAAGTATGCTCACTTTGTAGCTATGAAACATCCCTTTACTGCACCTATAGTAGCCAAGGTATTTGTGGCCAATGTGGTAAGGTTGCATGGCATGCCAACTTCAATAGTTAGTGACCGGGACAAGGTTTTTATTAGCTCATTCTAGCAAGCATTGTTTAAACTACAAGATACTCAATTGAGCATAAGCTCTAGTTACCATCCACAAACGGATGGGTACAATAGCCTATAACAAGACCATGGAATAGTATCTGCGTTGCTTTGCTGGTGATCAACCAAAACAATGGGTTAAGTGGATACCGTGGGCTGAGTTTAGCTATAACACCTCTCTACACTCCACCAAATGTACACCATTTGAAGCAGTTTATGGGATTCCTCCCCCTCAACTAGTGGCTTACATACCAGGTACCTCCAAGATTCCTACTATAGACGAGTATCTGCGTGATCGAGATACCATCATACGAGAGCTGTGTCACAACCTTTTACAAGCTCAAAACCACATGAGGTGTCAAGTCGATCAGTATAGAAGGGAGTTTTCCTTCCTGGTAGGGGATTATGTCTACTTGAAAATACAACCCTATCGGAAAACCTTTATAGCCTTTTACTCTTCTATGAAGCTTGCGCCACGCTTCTTTAGACCCTATGAAGTTATTGAGAAAATTGGCCTAATAGCCTATAGACTTGCTCTACCTCTAAACTCTCAGATACACTATATGTTTCATGTCACCATGTTAAAGAGGCACGTTGGAACTCGTAACCCTACCATTTTCCAGCTACATCCCATCTCAGAACACTCAACAATCATGCCATATCCTGAAGCTATTCTAGAGCGTCGAGTGATTCAGAAGGGTAGATATCAACCAAAACCTAAAATTCTGGTCAAATGGGTGGGAACTCTAACCAATGCAACTACTTGGGAGAATGAATGACGTTTTTTTAAGTCCTACCCTGACTTCATCCTTGTGGACAATGATTCTAAAAGAGAGGGAGAAATGTTACATGAAGAATCGAATCAGGCGAACTCACACGTAGCAGCTGGTGCACTAGCAGCACACGATGGGCGCAGTTGAGCGTTGGAAAGCAGAGAATGGGCGTAGGGGAACCATTGAGAAAACAGTTAGGTGTTAGAGTTGGTTAGCATTTTTGGAGCCATTTCCTTAGCATTTTTTCTTCTGTTTAATCACGCAAATGTAAGGCTATATATAGCCCTAATGATTGTCTATTGGCTCTTTTTTATTTGTATACCAAGTACATTTTTGTAAGCAATTGCTTTTTACACAACCTTTTTTTACATGTACGAGCCATAAACCTAGCATGATAACTTTCATACTAGTTATGAGGTATCCATTTCTGCTCACTGCGATAGCTTCACACATCACAGTAGGTGACCCTCTCAATACTAGGTGCCTTCCTATGATAAAAAATTAGAAAGCAAGAAATATAACTCAACACAATTTTATAGTTAAGATTAGTTGAAGTTCTAATGTCTTTCAAGAGAATTCATAAACTTCAAGCATAACATACGTGAATGTGTGAATGTGTACATCAATCATCAAAACAAGTTAAAACATAGTTGAAGTCCTAATGTCAACAACGATAATCACATGTAAAAGATATATATGCGTATACGTTAAAATTATAGAATCATTTATATAATAAACATAAAAACAAGTTAAGCCACTAAAAATAAAGTGGTATGTGTGTAAGTGTTGAATAAGTCTAATACCTTATGGGCCAAAAAAGGATTCTATTTTTTTTTAAATTTAACTAATAAGTAAAATAAAAACAATAAAAATTGCTCACCTAGGGTCATTTAAGCCCTCTAACAAAAGTACCTAGGTGAAATAATAAAAGATGATCAAGTGACCCAAAAAATATTTCCTAACCAAAATTTCTTACATTTTGGTTTCTCTATATCTTTGGGTTGGGACTCAACTATGTTAGGTTTCATAGGCACGTTCTTGGACTTAACTATACTTTTGACATTCATCCCTAATGAAGATGCAATATGCATAGTAGGATGATGATAATGAGTCATAGCATTAAAAGTATTGAATTTAACTTGCCTTTTTGAACCTAAGACTTCATACTTTCTAGTAAAACTTTTGAATATGTTATTATAATTTACATTCATCCTAGAATATGATGCAACATGCATAAATGGATGATGGTTATGGATCCTACTATGTGAAACATGGAAAAAATTATTAAGTTCAAGAGTATTCATAAAAAGTCTACATTTTGGTCTTATATGACATTTCCTACCATTATGATGACAAACAGGTACATACTTAATAGTTTTTTCTACCATAGGTGCAATAGTTCTTTGTGTAGAAGTAGTAACAATAGGAGTAGAGTTTAAAGGCCTTATAAATATGGTCTTTGATGTTGAAGGTGTAAAACCCTCATTTTTTATATAACCAAGGCAAAGTGTATCACCATGTGACTTAACCATGCTCAAAATTTTATCCAACCGTTGAGGTCCAATATTAAGTCTCTCCTTGCTTTACAAGATTCTATGAGCTTTTGCATTAGCTTTTTATTATCTGCAGCAAGCTTATTCTTTTCTTTTTTCAAACCTATAAGACTCAAATTCAAAGCTTTATTTTGTTCTTGCAAAATATTATTCCCTTCTTTTAATTAATTAGAAAAGTTTTCATGTGTCTCAAGTTATTCATTTAACTTTTCTATTTTTACATTTAAACTATTATTTCTCTTCTATTGCTCTAAAACATTTAAAAATTAATTTTTTTAGAACTTTTAACATTATATTTAGAGAAAAAAGAATATTTAAGTTCTTTATCATCTCATCTATAACCCTTAATAAAATATTCCATAATAAAAATCCTTAGGCATAACACTAAGTATATCTAGTGTTGACTTTGATATCAATTGAAAGTTTATAATACAAAACTAATTAACTAGGGTAAATAAGTTATTTTTCAGATTTTATCAATTTATAACTTAATAACCTAAATAAAGCGATCATACATACAATCGTATATAAATAGTAAAGTGTAAAAATTAAAAAATAACATAAGATATTTTTAGGTAGAAACAACCTAGGTCACAACTATGACGTAATAGAAAAATCATCGGTTTATCGTACCACCCAACTTTTCACTATGAAAACCAAATGTTTAAGTACAAATAAATCAAATCAATTAGTAAATCTTAGAGTAAGAAGATTAAGTACAAATTTAATAAAAATAATTTCGTTAAAATTTAATAATTAAATCAAAATAATCATGATTATTCGTACAATTATTTGATTTAAATATGAAATATCCTAATAAAAAAAGAAACTATATAAACATAAACATAAACATGTAAATATAAAACAAATTGGGCGATAAAGTTTAAAAGTCCAATATGGCCTAATTAAGTTTAGTAAGTCTCACCAACCATAATGAGATGTTAACTTCGTGTTTTTATATGAGAGGCGATGGATGACTATATTTATATTTGATTGATACGTATAAGAAAGATAAAATAGTGATCCAATCCATTAGTCTCATCTGATGTACATGCCCTTATTCACCTTTTTCTTGCCCCTATGTTAAAGAGGTTTATAGAGAATTAATTAACCTCTTGTCACCGGTCTTGCTCTATTGACTATGTATATCCTGATTAGTTTCCACATACCCCTATTTAACCCTAATATGTGTATATATACATGGATGGTAGCCATAACTTACCAGTGTTAAGATAAATTTATTTTGTGCTTAATTATCCAAGATTTATTAAAAGTCTTTATAAAATAATAAGTTTAAAAATATTAAAACACATTTAAGAAAAATAATAATTAATAATTTTATAAATTGACTCAAATTTAAATAAATATTTTATCAATAAAAATAATTCAAGTGTTCTGAACATGTACTAATAAATGAATAAATACAATTCTATCTATGATAGTTATAAAAAATATACCCAAAGTACGAATATTTGAAACTCTAACGTTTATTCAACTTTACTTGATAGACTTAATTGCGAGTTAGAAAACAAATTTATATACAAATATTTTATCTACGAAAATAGTCAATACTCCTAGTCCTTATAAATCTTGTTAAATATTCAATATTACGTCCATAGTTAAGAAAAATAAAAAAAGAAGAACAATGAAATTTTTTTCTTAAATCATGTTAATGTGTTTTGAGATTAGCGTAGATTTATTGATTAAGTCATTTGTGTTATTTGATCACTTAGATTATAAATGATATTATTTAGTGTTTTAACTTAAGTAAAAAAATCAATCGAGGAAAAACAACATTTTAATGTTTTCTTTTAAAATATTGGGTGCGTGCAAGACCATAGATGTCACTTATATAATTTCATTTGCGTCATTTGATCAATAGAGTATAAGTGGTGTCATTTAGCTTTTTAAAAAATAACAAATTAAAAACAAAATATATTATTTTAATATTATTAATTAAAAATTTAATTAAGTACTTATGTACTACTCAATTTATTGAGATTATTGATAAATTTTAACAAAAAAAAAATATTAATGATCTAAATTGAAAATAGGGATAAAAAATGATACCTAAACAAAGATAATAATACTTCAAAGATACCAACTATTCAATATTATGTACACCCACCTAAAATATTGATAAAACATCGTCGAGTTACATCTAAACAATACAAAAGGAACAAAGCTTGACTAAACTTCTGCTTTGCTGCGTTCAAAGTTAATAGTAAAAACTACCTAATAAACAATTAATATTTTACTATTATGGAGCATTTGACCTGATGCACGCACGTCACACCTTCCTGCAATATAGAGAACAAATAAAATAATAAATATTCATAAGAAATATGGTATATATTCTTAGCTGTTAGATTACTCGAAGAGCATTGCCTTAAGTCATGAATGAGACAATGATAAATTTAATTTCAATATTTATATTAATTATTGATTCACTTAAAATTTTTGCAATATATTCTAATCATTTACAGCGTGATGAATCCTTTCATATCTACTATTTATATTAATATTAGTTATTAAGAAAATACTCGAGCGTTTTAATTCTAAATAACTCATTCTTTACGCAAGATTTAATGAGTTTGATAAATAACAAAAAAAATTGCTTAGGTAATTAATAAATAATAATAATAATAATAATAATAATAATAATAATAATAATAATAGAGGGCTATTGCAACGATGATTTTTTTTTCTTTGGCTATTCACCATTGCAATGATGGTCGTTTATTCGAGAAACTCCATCACTACAAAAGAGAATATATAATGTAATTAATTTTTTAGAAAAATGTCTTAAAAAAAATTCAAACCATCATCGTCAATATCCTTAACCAAAAATAATATCCATGACATTCATCTAATTTGAGCTTTAAAGTTCCACCAAGGATATCTAAAAAAAAGTTCAACATATTAACTAAAAGAGTAAAGAAATTCTTATACCACTAAATTATAAAAATGTTACAAATATATATCATCAAATTTTTATTTATACTTTTATACTATCGAACTTTTAAATTATTACAAATATATCATTCATGGTTATCTTTAACAAGAGTTAAATGTTTCAGTGTGTGTAATGCCCTAAATATTCCTCACTTTCTCTCACACCCTCTCTCGCATTTCACACCTTACCCTGAACCCCTAAACGAACTCTAAATTATTTGTCTTGCCTTAACAACCTCGCCTCTCATCATCGCCACCAGCCACCATCCTCAATTGGTCAACACCCCTCAACCCAGTCTCGCAAAGCCACTTATCTGAAAACCACTTCCTTATGAAACCAGAAAAATGACATCATCATCTTCGTGAGTTAAACAAATAAACCAAAAATCACAAAACTCGCTAGCAAGACAAAACAGCCAAAAATAAGGAAAATTAAACCATGACTCCTTGTTATTAATGTGGTATTCCGAGCAAAATGTTCATGTCATGGACTAATGACAATTTAGGAAAAATATTTTGGGGTTGTCATAATTATGGGGTAAGTAAATTATTTGAATACACACAAATTTATTGTTATTCAGAAAAGTTTTAAAAATTTAATAGTTTTTGTTCTTCAATTTTATAGGAAAATAGAATTGTAAATACTTTAGTTGGTTTAATGAAGAAATATGTGGTAGAGCAAAGAAAGTTATACTTGGATTATTGAGGAGGATTCGACAAAGGAAAGAACAAATTTCAATAGGGGAAGAATTGAGAAAAAATTGGAGTTGCAAATTAATAATCTTAAAAAACATAATGAAAGATTAGAAGAAGTGATATTGGGTTTGAGTGAGCTGAATAAATCTTGCAATTTCAAAGTGTAAGGATTATGAGTGTTGGCTATTTTCGTGGATAAAATATTTATCTGTAAATTTATTTTTAGGTCTACTATCAAGTCTATCAAGAAAAGTCAAACAAATGCTCAAGTTTCAGATAATTATACTTCAGGTATATCTTTGATAATTATGACACATAAGATTACATTTATGCATTTAATATCACATATTTATAAATATGGAATTGTTTTTGTTGCTAAAATATAAAATAAGATATATGATAAAATATTAGATAAGATATACTCTAAATTATAGCTTAAATCTTTAGCATAAAATATACTTTAAAAGAACTCTTTTTTAAATAGGAATCTTCGTGATTAATGAGAATATTTTAAAAGAACTCTTCTTTAAATAGGAGTCTTCTTAATCAATGAGTATTACTAATCATATTTGTAATAGAAAAGATATTTATCAATCATATAGAAGTCTTCTTAATTAATGAGTATTACTAATTCTATTTGTAATAGAAAATATATTTATCAACTACATAGGATTAAGAGTTTTAATTTTTCCTATAAATAAAACATATTTCTCATTGTTTCAATCAAATATTGGTGGTTATATTTGATTGATTAATAAGCCTGATTATTTTATGATATTTTGATAATATGTTTTTATGGCTTCTTCTCTATTTTTGTTCTTAAATTGTTAGATCAAATAATTGTTTTTGTCATATCATAGTGATTTGATTTGATTATTAATCTTTAAATAAGCGATTTTTATTAAACTCGTGATTGATCTTTTTACTCTAGGTTTACTTGTTGATTTGATTTAAGTGGCATATGTTCTGAATCATCTAATTATGATTATTTATTATTAAATCTGTTCTAAAACACACACGGGCACTTGTATTTTTATGCTAACCATTTTGCAGTTAATTTGGGAACGTATCTGATTGGCGGGAAGCTTATTGGAACGTTGGTCTGGAAATCGCTCACGCTAATGTTGGAAACAGTGAAAAAAGAGAAAAGGCTCGTAAATAAAGTGCATTGGGGTAGTATCCTAGGAAGGGTAGCATAAGACTGAGTTTGTACATGAATATTTGATTTTCATAGTGGAAAGTTAGGTGATTTGATGGACTAGTGGTTTTCCTCTTAGGTCATGGTTGTGGCCTAGGTTGTTGCCACTTAAAAATATTGTGTGTTATTCTCTTATTTCCGCACTTTATTTTTACACATGATTGTATGTCTGGTCGCTTTGTTTAGGTTATTAATTATAAATTGATAAAAATTAAAAATAATCTATTTACTCCTTCTAGGTTAATTAGGTCCATATCTTATAAACTTTCACAAAGTGAAGATTGAATCAAATTTTAAGATGAAAACATTATTTATCTGTGGCGTAGCAATATTGTTATTATTTATTATCATGAAAAATGGAGAAAATTCATAGTCAATAAAAATGTTACCTTAATTGATAAGGGGCATGCATATTAAGAAGGATAGTTGGTTAATTTATTATGCGTTATTTTGTCCATAAAGTTATATATAACATTGAAGTAGTTTAATGTTATTAGTTATATTGTATGTAGTGTATTTATTAGTTTAATATAAGTTATTGTTAATTAGCATGATGGAATGTAACCCCTGTTTTTGCATAACAAACTTTTATACCTCCGTTTTTGTATAATGAATATTTAGGTGGTTTAATGTAATTTAACATTGTATGAATGAAAACACAAACCTACATTTTGAAATTACAAAATGCGAAGCATCAACTTCAGCCATATATTTGATAGATTTTCCATATAATTGCCAATTACAACTTTAAGTACTTGATTTTACATATAAATAATGCTATAATACCTTTGCATTAACCAAACAAAAAATAGTTGCATCAACTTAATTTCAAATTGTTCATACATACAAATCATAGAATTTATATCATTACATTTTGCAATTACAAAAACCATAACTTTTAAATAATTTATCATTGTTCTCTACTCTCTTGACTTGCACACATCTGGTTTGAACTCTAACCAAAAGATTTTTTTTCTAACATGAATACAAAAAATAGTTTTAATTATTGATATACTTTTGGGACATCACACATACCCACAGAAGTACACAACCAAACTACACACACCCATATAGAACATACACACACTAGCACACAACACATGTTACATATACCTACACCATCAAACAACACAAATTGTATACATCCATACAGCACATGCACATACACATTGCATACATACATACACCAACACACAACACATATTGGACACACCCACACAACACCTGCACACACACATACACTGCATATTTACACACACACACCAGCACCTACCCATATCCACACCCACACCCATACCCACACCCACGCTCACATAAATACTTGTACACACTCATACTACGCTAACCCTTTTTTCTTGTATGATATTATTGCCCAATTAAAAATATTCTTCATCCAAAGATCGTCCCTTACTTGTCTTAGAAACCAATCCCATGTCTCTTCACATTCGTTCTCAACAACAGCATAAGCAAATGAAAATATTACATTGTTACCAATAATTGAAATTGTAGTAAGTAGTTGTGCTTTATAAGTTGTCTTCAAAAAACACTCATCGAATCCAAGGATTGTTCTACACCTTTCTAAGAAACCCTTTTGGTAACCTGCCAATAAACGTAAAATATTTTGAATCGTGGTTCATTCTTGGAATTCAATTCAAAATTAATCCTCATAGTTGATCCTATGTTAGTTATTTTTATCTCTTCAACATAATACTATGTCCTTGCATATTGCTCTTCATGGAACCCATTAATCACAATTTTAGCTTTCTTGTTAGCTCTATAAACTCTATGTCTTGGTATTGTCAGACCAAAGTATTTGTTTGCATTGTCAGTTATACATGCTTTAAAACTCTTAGGATTGTTTCTAAAGTCTTCAATAAATTCATCAACAATCCAATCAGGTGCTACATATTTGGTAGAATGTGACCGTGTGCATTCATATTCTCAATTACATATAATTGCCTCAAATGTCATGTTATCATTCATGATCTTTTCCGAAATACAGAAACCACATTCTTCACTTTTATATATAACCATCAACCTTACTTTATCTAAGTGTCTAAACTTGATATCTATTAAGTGTTTAACAGTATACAACTGGATGGATTTTCTCAACACGTCTTTCGAGGTATATTGCTTTTTTAAACAAAATGTTGGGTTTTTAAAGTCAACTTTCTCCTTGAAAATTGGAACACTTTTAGTTTTGGTTCCAATTTCTTCATTACTATCCTCAAAACCACTTTCTAGATAACCAGAGTCACCATAATCATACACCACTACATCTTTTTCCACCATTGTATTAATTTCATAATCAAAATCTACATTTTTTACATACAACCTATCATCATCCAAATCTCCTTCAAAGTAACTTTCAAAAAATAAGAAGTCATGTTCTTCTTCAGCATGTTCATTTTCATTTGTCACATTCACATCATCTATATCTTTTCTTTTCCTACTCTAAGAACTATCCCTACTATTTCTTTTTCTTTTTTCTATTTAGGTGCATCAACAACTTTACTTTTACCCTTATCCTTGGTAGTATAAAACATGGCCTTCTTTTTAGCTACACTTATTCACCCTATTACTTTTAAGTGTACTTTGTTGAGGTTCATGTTGTTTAGCTTGAGATCCTTCAAGTTGCACACCATTATTTTCAACTTCAAGTTCATCTAATTGTTAGACATCAGCTTCAGTAAACTGCATTTTTTGAACTTGAAGTTCTTTAAATGGTAGGACATTTAATGAATGTATTAGTTTATATGCATCAATCCCTACACCATTCTTAGACAAAGTATAAACATCAAACTCTCTTGGATTTTCTGATATATTATCACATAATTTCCAAGCAACTTAATTAGTGTTGATTTCAAGACCCGTAAAATCAACCCATGGTACTTGATAAAACCAAGTAACTGGCCTCATTAAGCTTAGCAATAACTCTAACTTCTTAAAAATAACAAGAGATATAGTGTCCTCGTTGCTGTAATCCAAGTAATCTACTACACCTCTAACATACATTTTTTTATCTTGATCAATCCATTTACCACCTTGATAGACTATAGTAAATTATTCTGAGACTTTCTCTATGAGCAACAAGAAAATAATATACAGTGAACTTAATGCATAATTTCAATTGGTGCTATATTAAAAAATATTAGTATAAATTAGGACCACATATTTGGGACCATTGATTTCTTTTGATAAAATATTGACAAAACAATTTCTCACTTCACTACATACCCCTCACCCCACTTGCAGAAAAAGGATGAACCTACACCCCATTTGCATTCGTGATAGTTACCATAGAGAGTGAAAACAAACAAAAACAAAGAATCAGTGGAAAAGAATCTTCCCAAAAACTTATATTGATTGCTTTAATTTCAATAATCACACACTCGAAAAATGTAAAAAATAAACCAAAAAAACGAAACTATTTATGAAATAAACCTATCGTAAGAAGGTTCATTTCCCTTTCTTTGCAAGTCAATATCAACTACCAGTTCAGGAATTGGACTACCAACCATGGTTTAATTTTTATGATTATTGGCTTTTTTTTCCTGGCTCGCGAGGATGAAGATATTTTTTTTTGTTTCGTGAGGATTTGATTTTTTAATGGGTTGCTTCACAAGAATGGGTCGATGGATATTGACTAGCTGAGGGGTAATGGCTATCGACTACAATAAGAGAAGAGGGTGTGAAGGCAAGAGAATCAATTTGGAGGGTCTGAGAGAGGGTGAGGGATATTTAGGGAATTACATACATTGAAATGTTAATTCACATTAAAGATAACCACAGATGGTATATTTGTAACAAATTTAAAGTTCGATGGTATAAAAGTATTAAATGAAAGTTTGGTGACATATTTACTCAACCTTTATAGTTTGGTGGTATAAAAATATATTTATTCTAACCAAAATTCTCCCTTGAAGCCTAATGAAGGATAAACTTATATATTGATAATATTTTTTTCTTAATAACAATTTTATTCAACATTGTGTTGATAAAATTTAATAAATTTAGGGATATAATAAAAAAGTCTTACATTTTTATTTTGGCAATAATCCATATGATTACGGTCATATCATTATTTTTAATGAATAGTTAGTTTAACTTGTAAATAAAAACAAAAAATATATTTAATATTACCATTTTTAAAAGTAATTATTACTTATTTAGTATTGAGTTAAAACATAGTTAAAAATGACATAGAAAATTAATAACTAACTATTTTAAATAGTATTAGAATTGGACTTTAGTCATGACTTCTCACTTCAGCGTCATTAACATAAGTTTAAATCCCATGATGTTTCTTTTATTAATAAAAAATTGTAAATTTTAGTACTTCTTTTTAAAAAAACTACTTTAAATAGTCTTAAAATCTTTTTTTAAAAATAATATAAATGGTTTAAAATGATAATGATGTTATTTATGAGAAAATATATTAAAAAAATAGTCAATTATGATGATATATCCCTAATCCATTAATAAATTTAATTATTTTGTTATAATGTATTTAGGTGTGGATATTTTAGACTTTTATCAAAACGCTTGCAATTATTGCTACCATTTGAGATTAGTATTATAGCAATTATTGCTATAGGTGTGTTGGTGAAGAATGGTGGGTAGTTTAGTTATTCATTTTTGAAGCTATAAACTAATTTAATTGTAGGATTATCTATTCATTAAAATGAGATATATTTTTGGGATTTTCATTACTTAAACCCAAAATGACACTAACTTCAATCTTTCAATTATAAATATGAATTTACTTATATTTGTAAAACAAATAACATTACATCAAACAGTTTGATATAAGGCAGCATATATTCATGTTATCGTATAATTAAAATTAAAAATAATTCAATAAAATTAAATTTTTTATAAAAAATATAATATTTTCTTAAAAATAATTTATTTCAATTTCTATGATTTATTAAAACGTGAATCAAAATAATTTCACAAATATAAACAATGATTTAAACTTTAGGATAGTAAAGACAAATAGAACACATTAATATGCATTCAAAATTATGAAATGAAATCTTACAAAAAAAAATTGAAAATGTAAAGGGGAAACTCAAAATATTACGAAAATCAAGGTGAATACTATTTTTTTAGATGATAAAACATATTCACTCAAGACGAATATTCTAACTTGTTTAAGTTACATGATTTGACTATTACTAATGGATTGATTCTACATTACATACACTTTGAACAACGTTATAATATAATAGTTAGAATAAATGGATGAATAGAGACAATATTTAATATTTATTAGAACTCAAGACCATAATATTGTTAAGTCTCTAATATGAAATATCAAAAAATTTATTCTCTCTACTATATATTTTGACTTTACTTGAAGATTAGTAAAGAGTATGCATGAGAGAGTTTGATAAATGATAATATATATATATAGATATCAACTTTTTATATTTGCAGTTATTTTAGTGTTTTTGTATGCTATAATTGTTTATTTTGCAATTTTTGGAAAAAGAAAATTTGAAATGTTTATGAATTTTTTTTATTTTTATTTGACAAATGGATGAACTCAGATGGACCATGGATTTACTTAGAAAAATGCCACTCAAAATTCCATCATTTTGAAGCCTCACTAATTGAATGACACCCTAACCATGCATCGCAAACCTAGTACCTCGTTGAACAATGCATCATTCTCTAAATTTATTCAACCACCTAACACTTTGCCCAACGATGATTTGTTTGTCCAAATCAAGACCAGTATGCGCGCCTTGCCTCTCTACAATCCTATGCATGTCTTGATTCCTTTAGTTGCCACATGGCATAACATGCACCATCAGATTTCCATCATCTAACAACTCCATTTGCTTCTAAGCTAAAATACCTAGATTAAACTAGTTAAATACCTACAAAACACACATATTTCTTATTATTAGCTCTCAAAAATCACCCTTTTATTATTTATTATTTTTATCCTTTTCACAATCAACCAAAAATCTCGAACTGCTAAATTCAATTAAATCAATAACAACCTAATAATTAGAAGTGAAATCATTTCTAATCATCAATATGTTCGACTTTTATTTGCACTATATTATTATCTAAAAAATAATTATTTAAGATAATTAAGGAATTAACTTTTTACTTATCTTTTTAAGGTGTATCAAAATTTTGGTGATATGAGAAAACTAGTACTTTTATAAGGCTAGTTTGACTTACATCCACCATACATTACTAAGCACATACCTTAAGTATAAAATAAATATGATTAAAATAACAAAGTAATTGTGTTTACATTACCCCTAAAAAATAGCATAAATAAGAGAAATAAAAAAATAATGAAAATAGAAACACAAAATATCTCAGGATATTTTTACAAAAAATATATATAGCAAAAAGATTTGAAGAAATATAAAAATCAAAATTAAATATTTAGAAAGGAGACAGACCCAATGAATCATTTTTCTTAAGATTAAAAAAATATTCTAAAAAAATATAATTTATTATGCTGTAAATAATAAATAAATGGGTATTACAATAACATATGCAAAAGAAAGATATAACATATCGTTAATTAATAAAGAAATCATTATGAAAAAAATAACAAACATTCCTTAAAAGGATAAAAGAATTTTGGATTCATTCATTTAGGAGAAAGTTAAGTATTAATAAAAACACATTTTATAGAATGAATCGATATACTAATAAAACTAACAATATTAGATAATAGGATAATAAATTGAAAATATACTTTGTTAGGAATGATATATGAAAACTTAGAATACAAAATATTAAAATTTATGACATATCCTAAATTTGCTATTAATATCATTAATAGAAGTCTAAATCAAGTATTAAATTTAGCTTATAAATTTGATTGATAAGATTTAATGAAATAAGAAAACTATTCATTTTTAGTACACTACAAAAGGATATTCACAAACACGCAACCACAATAGTTATATACATAAACAAAATGAACTGATAGTAATAGATAAAAAATCCAAGAAATAGAATAAATAATAAAACCAGAAATACTAACAGATTTTGAGGTAACAAGAAAATAAAACTTAGACATTAAAGAAAAATCTTTTATACCAACGAGAAAAAATAATTTAATAATAATAAAATTTATAGACTCTCAAGTTGAAATCTCCTAAAGGAACAAAGAGGTAGTAGAACTAAAAAAAGTAAAGAAATTAAATATTTAGTCCATGAAAAAATAAGAGAATAAGATAATGATGTTATATTTTCTCCAAAAATAATTTTAAAAAGCAAATTATAAGAAATAGAATTAGATGATAATACCAGTCTAATAAGCGTATCAAGTAACCAAATTATTATAATGAAAGATTTAATTATTTTAAGAAAAAATAGAAACAACACATGAATTAAACATTAAATCCTTACAAGATATAAATGAAACTCAAAAATAATTTCTTTAAAAAATAAGAGAATGTGTTTATCCTAATAAATTACAACTAAATATGCGTAAGGAAATTACAGAGTTAAGAATGGATGACAACAACATATCTAGATATTAACAATGAAACTAGAGGATACAAGTTTGATATATTAAGAGGATTAAAAGAAGAAGCCCTAAGAAATCTGATACATTAATACCTAAGAATGAGAAAAAAAAGTGAAGGAAATTCTAAAAATAAAGAATTAGAAGAATAATTTATGAACCCTTAAAATATGGATATAGAAAAACTATGTGTTAATACTAACATAAGAAGAATTAGGAAAACATTACGAGTAAAAATTTTGCACAAACAAAGAAAATGATATAACAATAGTTAATGAAACTAACTTTGAATAAAGAAAAAAAACATATCAAACCTATTATATTACCAATACCATATCAAGAGGAAACATTTGATCCATATAAGGAAAGAAATAAGAAAAGATTAGGGACCCTCTATATAGGAGAAAATAACAACCTCAACCTAAAATGGAAGAAGGTTTACATTGGGAAACTAGAAGCACTATTACCCCAGAATTTAAACCTTATGAAAATAATAAATCTCATCTTTTATAATTAAATTGTATAAGGGATAGAAAAAAAATTAGATGAATGATTTAATAGAATGAGTGTAATCATATAAACTTATTCGAACACACAATCAAACCCTTTAACTTATAAGATATTAGTAGCCCACAAAATGACCAAAAATGTTAAAATTTTGGTTTATAAAATTAACAGAACAAAAATATTTACAAATAGAAGGAAGTTCTCTCGTGGGTTGAGAATATCTAAAAACTTTAGTAAATGAAATATATAATGAATTAATTATTATGATAAAGGTAGACATATCACTAAGTTTAATGAATATGAAATTTAGAAAGATAAATAACATTTGGCAAACATGAAGATATGTGACATATGTTATATAGATTTTCTTATTTGTAAATATGAAATGTATTATCATATGTTACCACCCTTTATGCAAGATACCTAAAAGGAAATATTTTTCAAAAATTACCTATAATATTATATAAAACTATAACAATAGATGGATTAATAGAAATAGAGAAACTATACCTCATACTTTAGGAAAAAGAATAAGAATATTAAGAATTGTATAATCATTAAATGTGATGAAATAGAAGAAGGTAAACAAATAAGGAAAATGGTAAAATTTGTTATGAAATAAAATATTTTAGGATCCTAGAAAAATAAAGATATAATATAAAAAATTACAAGAAAAAGTATAAAAAATATAAATTCAGAAAATAAAACTATAAAGTTTATGTGAGTGTTGGTGATATTTGTGAATAAAACATGTAATTATAATTTTAGTTTCTAAGTATACTTTAAAATAATAATTTCAAGTCGAATAAATTATTGAGCTTCAATGATCACATCTCATGTATATCTCTATTTCCGTGCACATTAGATTGCATATTAGATACATAGAAACAATATGAAAATAGGCTACTCAATCGATCGAGTAGCAACTAGGCGATCAAGATTAATGACTAGATAAATCCAAGTTTTTAAGAATTAATTAATTGATACAGTGTATCGATTGAGAGAATATTCGATCAATCGAACTATGTACTTTATCGATAAAATGATCAGGGCTTTGATTTTAAAACCTATTTTTAATACAAATTGGATTGACCTTTTACTATATTTCCCTTATTCCTTAAAACTCATTTAGCTAATTTTATAGACAAGATGGTAATTTTAATTTGACCTAAAGTGCTTCAAAATATTCTATAAATATGAACCTAAGCACGCAATTGAAATCAACCACCTAATAGCTTGAGTGTGCTTATTCTCTTTATCTTAAATTGTTAGTTGCTTTTGATTTATTTAATATATTGTTTAAATTAACAAGTTAGGGTTGTTCATTATTGAATCTGATATAGGACACACACTTGCACTTGTGTTATGTGCTAACTTTTTAGGTGACAGCAGTATAGGTTTGATTAACTCATGTGACTCAAGTTTGTTGGAATGTTGGCTAGGATCCGAATGTATTTCTTATAGATATTATAATGAAAGTAGTGGCTTGTAAGTAGATTACTTGGAGGTATTATCTTGGTAGGTAGTTTTAGTCCTACACTTGTAATTGGATGCCTATTTTTATAGTGGATAGTTAGATGGTCTGATGGACCGGTGGTTTTTCTCTTAGGTCATTAGTGTGGCCGAGTTTGTTTTTTCCAAAAAATCTTATGTGTTGATCTTTATTTTCCACTTTATTTTATTTACATGTGAATGCATGTCTGGCTGTTTGCAAAAAAAATAATTTGTTATACTTTTGCTAATTAGATAATTAGATCCATAACTAAATAAGAATAAACTTTTCATTTGGTATCCGAGCATGTCATTGAATACACTTAGTGTGATTAGGATCTTGTTATGGATTATTTTATTAAGGGTGATAGCTTAGATGTTGAGAAAATTAAATCCTCTTTTCTTTATGAATATAATGTTAAAAGTTTTCAAGAATTGTTCTCTAAAGATGTTAGAGCCATAAAAAAGAATGTTAGTTTAAAAGTGAAAAAATAAAGGTTAAATGAATAGCTTAAGGTATATGAAATCTTTTCAAACAAATTAAAAGAAGAAAAGAATATTTTGCAAGAACAAAATAGTACTTTGAATTTCAGTATTGCAGAGTTAAACAAGAAAATAGGAAAACAAGAATCTTATGTAAGAACTAGAACAATTAAATAAAGTAGTAAAGTAGTAAGGAGGTTAACTATTGGAGGTGAAAGGTTGAACAAATTTCTAGATTATGGAAAGTCAGCTAGAGACAAAAGGGGGTTAGGATATATAGACGAGCACACTACTATCTTCGTCAAAATCAACTGAATTTATCAAACCTTCAAACATGTCCTTCTCATATGATACATATAACATTGGTTATAACGCTGAGAGCTCCACTACTTCAACATCAAAAACCACACCTATAAGGCCTTCTAACTCTACTCCTTATGTTACCCATTATACATATAGAACAATTGCATATGTGATTGAAAAATCTATTAAGTTTGTGTCTGTCTGTCATCATTGTGGTAGGAAAGGTTATATTAAGCCCAAAACTAGATTTTTGATAAATTCTCCTAAATGCAATAATACTTTCCATGCTTCATATAGTATGACTTATAACCATCAGCCATCTATGAATGTTGCATGATATTCTATAGGACTAATTACCATCATCCTATTATGCATGCTGCATCTTCATTTAGGATGAATGGAAAATCTAAAGGTAAGTCTTAGAATGTGCCTATGACAACTAAGATAGGTGATTTTCAACCCAAAGACATTGAGAAATCAAAATTCAAGAAAGTTTAGGTTAGGAAAGATTGTCTATTTTCGATCACTTGAATGCCATTTATTCTTCACCTAGATACTTTTGTTTGAGTGCTCAATTGACCTTAGGTGAGCATCTTTAGTTTCTTTGTTTGTTTGTATGTTTGTTTTTATTATTTTTTCTTTAGCTTAAAAAAAGACGAATAAAAAATAAAAAAAGGGGAAAGTAGACATGCTTTAATATTGACATGATCATTATATACTCTATTCATATTTATTTTGATTAGCTATACATTATACAAATGGATATTTTGACTTATGTATTTACATATTTTTCAAATCTGGTGATCTATGTTGACTTGAACCTACTCACACACTCACTCGACACACAAGTATGTCATGCTAGAAGATTATAATTAATTATGTGAGATTTTAATGCATAATATAACCTTGATTGTGAAAATTATGGTTGAACTCTATCTTTCATTGTATAAAACGATAATATAGAGAGAGCCTAGTTTTAATATGGCTATCTACTATGATATGTGAAAGCTACAGAAGTGAGCAAAGAGGGCTACCTCACAACTAGTGTGAAAGTCATCATACTAGGTATACTGACTTATGCATATTTCCTTAAAAATAATGATAATTATATTAAAGGTAAAAGAAACATACAAAAGCTTTTGTATACATAAACAAAATAGAGTCATAATTGGTTATGTAGAAAGAAAATAAATAACTAATCCCTCACAAAATATTAATGCAAGAGGGGAATACAGGGAAAAAAATATTTAAGTTATCAAGAATATTTAAGTTCTCTCTTGATAAGTAAATTTTATTTTATGTAAGTATGAATTCAAGTATTATTTTTTAATGATAGATAATACTCCTTTTGAATATTTCATATATGATTATAAATAAACAAATTGACATCCTATTGCAGTTTCAAAACATATATAATTTTGGTGATTGTCGATATGTCACCATAAGTATGAATTCAACTATTATTTTTATCTCTCTGTTTTGAGCTTTTAAGAATATGTACTCCGTTTTTCACTCATTAAATATACTGCTTGTTTACTCAACTTGTTGTTATTTCTTCATGATTATATTGTTTATTCGTATGTCAAAAAGGGAGAGAAAAATTAAAACTTTAATTGAAATATCAAAAAGGGAGTTAGTTAATTTAGGGGGAGATTTTTATTTTTGAATTAATTTTCATTTTTTGTGATATTTAACATAGAGAGAGTTGATTTTAATTTCTATCATTTTTTTAATCGTCTTTTGAATATTCTTCGCTTTTGTATTATTAGATACACTGAATTATTTCAAACAATGAGTCCTTTAGGACAAGTTGTTTACTTGTTGGTGTTTTTGTTTTTCAATGTAAATATGATCTTTCAATATTCAAGTGAAGATGGTTCCGCCAGATCATAGGATAATACCATTATGTAAAAATTTAATTTTCTTATTAGCGTTATATAGTGAGAGATTTTTTGTCACAAAAATATGTCAAAGTGATAGATTGTAAGGTTTATGCGAGTGTTGGATATATTCATGAACAAAACATATAATTATATTTTAAATTTCTTAGTGTGTCTTCGAAAAATATTTTCAAGTTGAAGAAGCTATCGAGCCTCAATAATCATATCTCAAGTATATCTCTATTCTGTGTATGTTACAATGCATATTAGACATATAGGAACAATATGAAAATAGGCTACTTGATCGATCGAGTATTGGTTAGATCGATCAAGCTATATTAACTGTTGAATTAATTATTTATATGAATAAATTGATCGAGGAATAAATACTCGATCGATTGAGCACTAGATAGATCACCATTAAGGACTAGATTGATTCATGTTTTTGAGATTTAATTAATTGATACACTGGATCAATCAAAAGGACATTTTATTGATCAACCTATGTACTTGATTGATTGAGCACTTGATTGGATTGATCTAGCGGTCATGACTTTGATTTTAAAACCTATTTTTAATACGAATTGGATTGACCTTTTACTATATTATACTTATTTCTTAAAACTCATTTAACTGATTTTATAAACAATATGATAATTTTACTTTGACCTAAAATGCTTCAAAATATTCTATAATATCAACCTCTGCACACAATTGAAATCAACCACACAAGAGCTTAATTGTGCTTATTCTCTTCATCTTTAATTCTCTATCTTGTTTTTCTAAAACTATTTAAGTAGACTTTTTCATGAAGTTAATTTATCAAACTTTTGTGGTTGTGTTTGTTGGATTAACAAACCTACAATAATTGAAATATTGTGCTTCTAAACTGATTGTTCTAGAGTTACTAGTTTTTTTTCTATTTATATGATATATTGTTTGAATAAAATAGTTAGGGTTGTTCATTATTGAATCTACTCTAGGATACACAGTTGCACTTGTGCGTATATGGTAACTTTTTAGGTGATAGTAGTAAGGGTTCGATTAACTCGTGTGACTCGAGTTTATTGAAATGTTGGTTCTGATCCGAACATCTTTTTTGAAGAGACTATGATGAAAGTAGAAGCTTGTAAATAGATAAATTAGGGGCAATACTTTGGTGGGTAGTTTGAGTCCTAGCGTTTTAATTGGATACTTATTTTTCATTGTGGATAGTTAGGTAGTGTGGTGAATAGGTAATTTTTCTCTTAGGTCATTTATATGTCCTTGGTTGTTTTTCCCTAAAAATCTCGTGTGTTCACATCTACAAAAACAGGCTTTAAAGTCAGTTAAAAATCGACTTTAAATGAAAAGACTTAAAATTTAAAGTTAGTTCACGGGTTGAACCGACTTTACGTTTTAAAGTCGGTTCAACCCGTGAATCAACTTTAAAGTTTTTTATACATATTTTACTTATTTATTACTATACTTAAGAACCTGTACTGAATGACATATAAATTTATATAACAATTTTGTGATTATTAAGGTTTTTTTTAAATAACTACATTACTTCAAATCACAGATATTTTAATGAGCATCATATTATTGAATCATGTCTTTTCCATTTCATAATACTTATACAAAACCTACATAATAAAAATAATAACATACATATACAAAAATTTATACACATAATATACAAAAAATAACGCAGATAATTTGGAGAGATGAAATGACAAAATGAAGGAAATGAAAAAAAATGTATTTTGTAAGTGAAAAATGGTATAAAATATTTGAGTATTTCGCTCAAAAAAATAGGAGATCTAGAAGATAATTTGGAGAGGAAGAAAACCCACTAAACGGTGCTGGAATTGGTGGTCGTAGATGGCCAGAAAATGAGAAAGAGTGGAGGAGGTGAAGCTCGGTTTTTGGGTTTTTGGGTATTGTTTACAATGCTGCAAATTAAAAATTAGGTCTAATGGGGGAAGAAATAAGAGAAAAGGAAAACTCCACGTGTATAACGTCGGTTGACGTGTTGAACCGACGCTACATATGGATGTAGCATCGGTTCTACGTGTCAATTGACGCTACACACGTGCATAACATTGGTTGAACGTAGAACCGATGCTACGTCCACGTGTAGTGTCCGCTCAATATGTCAACCACTCTATACATAGCGTCAGTTCTCCACCGAACTAACTTTAAATTCATTATAAGTTAGTTTTCTCCAAAAACTAACTTTACATATTGACTTAAATGCCACGTTTTGTAGTGGTTGATCTTTATTTTCCACTTTATTTTATTTGCATACGATTGTATGTCTGGCTGTTTATGAAAATTTTAATTTGTCATACTTTCGCTAATTGAATAATTATATCCATAACTAAATAATGAACTTTCAAGAACTTTCAAAAATATAAGAAAAGATATGACCAAGAACCTTATAGGAAAATATATTTTTGGAGAAAAATGTATAAGCCACGAGAAAAGAAAAATTATTATCCATTAAGAAAAAAGAAATACAAATGTTAGATTTGCAATATAGAATAGCATTATGCTAATAAATTCTCAATTAGGCTTCAACATAAAAAAGAATTTCCAACAAAAGCAAAATCTTGGAAGAACCTTTTAAAATGAAATTAAAACCAATAGATAAATCAAATATAGATAATACTTATAGTATTTCTCTATTAGAAGAAATTGAGGAAGGAATAATTGATTCAAAATATGAATACTTTTCATTAAATGATGAATCATTTATATAGTATTGTAAATCCAAACAATATTTACATCAAAGTAGAATTAAAATTTAAAAGTTATACAAGTTACCATTTACACACACATATTTACATGTGTGTATGTGTGTCTTTCAAGAGAATTATAGAAACAAGTACCAAAAGATTTAATTGTTAGAATTGTTAATAATATTACAATAAAATCTTAAACGATAAAGATATAATGATAGGAGAATAAAATTTTCATGTTCTTATCATATATCAACAAGAAATAGGAGTTGATTTATTAATAGAAAATAATTTTCTAAACCTTTATCCATCCTTTACATAATACATAGACAAAATAGGTCTCATAATATTAGATGGTGAAAACCATTTATGTGTCAAAAAAAAAACTTTAACAGTATCAAACCCAACTTTTATGCAACAATAACTACATAAAAAACAAAAACACAATGAGATAGAAACAAAATAAAGATTTTATTTAGAAAATATTTCTTTAAACATAGAAGAGAAATGAAAAAAAATTCTTAATGAAATACATGAAGATAAAGTCTCAACAATTGTAAGGAAACTGTTACAAATAGTAAGTTCATAAAACCCTTTAGATTCTAAAATCAATTGGGGTTTAAAGTAATAGCAAGCATAAAACTCAAAGATCTTGAGAAAGTCATAACAATAAAATCAATGATTTATATCTTAGAAAATAGAGATAAATTTAGAAAAAAAAATTAAAGAACGTTTAAAATTAAAAGTCATAATACATAGTAATTTACTTCACTCAAACACACTATTTTTAGTTGATAAAAGAAGAGAGAAAAAGATAATAGTAATAAACTTCAAAGTCTTGAATAAAAGAATTATTGATAATAGATATTTTATCTCAAAGCAAGGATAATTATTATCATTAATAAAAAGAATAAAATATTTTTCAAGTTTTAATTGCAAAAGTGGATGTTTGAAAAATAAAAATTGATGAAGAATTACAACGATTAATAGCATTTAATTGCTCACAAGGACAATTCTAATGGACAATTATTCCATTTTGATTAAATCAAGCGTAATTTATTTTCCAAAGACATATGGATAATATCATTAAGAAGCTACGTGATATTTATCTTGTGTACATTAATGATATTTTAGTATTTAGTAATGATTGAATAAACATTACTTGAATATTATTTTTATCTTACAAAAATGTAGGAAAAAATGAGTTGTTTTATCAGAAAAGGCTATAATAACTCAACAAAAAATTAAGTATTTAGGATGGAAATAGAAGATATAAAAAATTATCTCCAAACTCATTACTAAATAACATATAAGGATTTCCTAGTAAAATCAAAAATAAAAATCAATTATAAATATTTTTATGATATTTTACTTATGTAGAAGCATACATAAAAAAATTAAGAGAAATGAAAAAACTATTACAAACTAAACTTAAAAAAAAACTATGTTTGGAAATGGACAAAACATGATACACTATATATGGACAAGGTAATAGCACAAGTAAAAAGTTTTCTAATTTTACACCATCTAAGTCTAGATGATAAAATGATAATAGAAATAGATACTTCACATAAATAATGGGGAGCAATTTTAAAAGTATAGATATATGACAAAGGCGAATATCTTTATAAATACACATTATGATCTTTCTAAGGTCTAGAATTAAATCATAGTATGGAAATGAATATTTAGCTCTCAAACAAGTTATAAAGAAATTTGTAATATATGTTATAAGTTCAAAATTATTGTTAGAATAGATAATAATATTTTTGAATAAGCATGTGATTATAAGCAAGGCCAATTGATCATGTGGAAACAATAATTCAATCATTACAAGTTTGATATTGAACATTTAGTAAAAAATAAGAATAGTTTAGATGATACATTAACTAGAAAATTAACACCTCTCATGACTTTTGTTCTTTCAAGAATAGATCATATTGATACAGAAATCACGATAAAAGAAAAGGAGATAAATATTCTTTATGAATAACTTGAGGTTTTATACCTTTATAAATCTCTTAAACAAAGATAATGGGTGGCTAGCTGAGCTAAATAGGAAGAGCTTAATTTCTCAAAAACCAAAAAGGAAGAGGTTAAAAAGGATTAATAATTGATAATTATTCTACTAATAAGGTGATCATTATTTTGCACAACAATTTGCCTATCAATGAAAAAGAATGTGAAAAAATCAGTAATATGAAACAAATTTCAAAAGCAATGGCCTAGAAATTGGAGAAGAAAGCAAAAATGTATTTTGCCACTATGCCAAAAAGCAAGCTAGATATCACATATACATATATTGTATTAGAGATAAAGCAAAAGACATGGACTCATCTACATCACACAATAAAGTGTCAACAACCGACTTTGAAAATGAATAAAAATGTTGGGATTACACAAAAATTAATTGGTACTTGACATCAGTAATGTAAGGCATTAAAAGGATGCTAAACAGGAAAGTTATAGGAAACAATATTTTCCCACTAATGTAAACAAGGAATTCTTATTTTATTTAACATCATTTCTCAAAACCACACACACCATTTAAATATGTTCACCTAACCTTTATCACGTAACAAGTAATGAGTAGATAAGAACTTTTTCAAGGTTCTTAGTTAGCTTAAGTATTATAATATTACTATAATAAATAAAAAGTCCTTTTTATTCTAATTTTTTTTAGCCACTTTGAGCTTGAAATAAGTATGGATAACTATAACTCACCATTAATGGATGAGAACATTAAAATTGGAGTTATTTGGATGCGAGTATCAAAGATCAAAAGGAGACGACTACAAGCGAATGCGATGGACTTATTTATTCACCAAGTAATAGTTACATATTTTAAGTAAGATTGAAAATCTTGATGGTTTACTAATTGATTTAAAACTCAAAAATAATATTAAAATATTTAGAATGATTAAAAACTATTCTAGAATAAGCAACAATTGATAAACCAATAAAAGATATTTAATCAGCTTTAGAAAAAATAATAAAGAAAATTTTAACTTAAGTCGATAAAGATTTAAAGTCTTCTAAAATTTTCAATAATTAATATACTGTTTTTCTTAAAAGAAAAAAATATAGCATATATAAAGAACCTAGTTTGAATGTATAGAGCTACAAGAAAATCTAGAAATAGTAAATATCAAAAACGAATCTAAAAATAAATAAATTTGAATTAAGCCAATAGATTACACGCATGACTGATCCACTTATGCAGGAAATAATTAACGTTTTAGAAGAAAGTTATATATTTAGTATAAGAGCCCTAAAATTAATAAAAAGGAGTATTAAATGTTTACAAAAATAAGTATATAACTAAAGTATTATCTTTGTAGTAAATATATGAACTTTACAGTATTTATCTTAAATAAGAAATATTATTCTAATCTCTAAATTTTTTACAAAATCTAACAAAAAAAACTTTTAAGTTTTATGATTTGATAAATAAGAAAGAGTATATATATATATATATATCTTTATGTGAGATGTTATTAGAATTACTCTTTATATGAGATATAAATTACGTGTATATTTAATTATATTTTTTATTAGTTTCAATTTTAATGTGTTAACTAACAAATTCATACAAAATATAACTACTTATTTGATTGGTATAATTAATGAAAAAAAATTTACGTTGTTAAATCTCACATCAATCAAATATTAGTCTTTCAATGTATATATAAGCATTGGCGATCTTTAATCTCACAACCTGGGTTTTGAGATAGACTTAGGTTTAAGTCTGTAAAGACTATGAATGTTAACTATTTTCGTGTATAAAATATTTACCTATAAATTTGTTTTTAGGCCTACTATTAAGTCTATCAAGAAAAGTCGAACAAATGTTCAAGTTTCAGATAATCGTACTCCAGGTATATCTTTTATAACTACGACAAATAGGATTACATTTATACATTTAATAGTACATGTTCATAAATCTAAAAAAAATTTAGTGCTTAAATATTTTTTATGTGTCTTAAAATTTTTAAGGTGTGATTTAAAAATATATTTTTTTACTAAGGTTTTGAACGGAACTTGAAGAATAAAGTGCATTCTAATAGGTTATCATTATATATATATATATATATATATATATATATATATATATATTACCTATATAACAATCAGCATGAACACATCAAGCCTAAGTAAATATATATAAATGTATATTGCCTATATCGCGCACTGTGAAGACAATTAAGCACTCATTTTTTTTTCTTTTCTATTGTTTTCGGCAAGAACACATGATCAGTTTCAACTTCTATTTAGCCTCACACACACACTAACCCTATGTATATATATATATATATATATATATATGATCAGTTTCAACTTCTATTTAGCCTCACACACACACTAACCCTATGTGTGTATATATATATATATATATATATATATATATATATATATATATATATATATATATATATATATTATACATACGGTTAGTGTGTGTGAGGCTAAATAGAAGTTGAAACTGATCATGTGTTCTTGCCGAAAACAATAGAAAAGAAAAAAAAAATGAGAGCTTAATTGTCTTCACAGTGCGCGATATAGGCAATATACATTTATATATATTTACTTAGGCTTGCTGTGTTCATGCTGAATGTTATATAGGTAATATATATATATATATATATATATATATATATATATATATATATATATATATATATATAATTAAAATTGACGAAGATTAGCGACAGTGGACTTAGGCTTGCTGTGTAATGCTATATAGGTAACATACATATATAATTCAGGTTAGCGACAACTTTTAGATAATACATGTATATGGTATTTGAGTGAAGATATATATCAGAAGAGATATTAATTGATATAATTATAAATTGATGATTATTTTTTTTACTTATCATATTCGTATAGTTGGATGTGTAATTAATATATTGTATATTTAAATTAAATAATTGTACGAGCGATCATGATTATTTGATTTAATTATTAAATTTTAAAGAGATTATTTTTATTGAAATTATGCGTATATATTCTAGTTGATTTGGTTTAAATGACATTTGTTTTGAATCATCTATTTAGGATTATTCATTGTTAAATTCGTTCTAGAACACACACGAGCACTTGTGTTTCTTTTTGTGTTAACCTTTTTTTTGCAGTTGATTTATGAATGATCTGATTTGGCGGGGAGCTTATTGGAACGTTGGTATGGAAACTACTCACGCTAATTTTAGAAACTGTGAAAACAGAACAGAGGCTCGTAAGTAAGGTACATTAGGATAGTATCCTAGGGAGGGTAGCATAAGATCGAGTTTGTACTTAAACATTTGGTTTTCATAATGTAAAGTTAGGTGGTCTGGTGGATCGGTGGTTTTCCTCTTATGTCATGGTTGTAGCATAGGTTGTTTCCACCTAAAAATATCATGTGTTATTATTCTATTTCCGCACTTTATTCTTACACGCGATTGTATGTCTGACCGCATTGTTTAGGTTTTTAAGTTATAAATTAATAAAAATTAAAAATAACCTATTCACCCCCCCTTTAGGTTAATCCGGTCCATATCTTATAAACTTTCAATTGGTATCAGAGCCAACACTTGACACACTTAGTGAGATTGATCCTTAGGGACACATACTCTTACTTATTGACCAAATGAAAGAAGGTAGGTCATCTGTTAGATCCCCACTCTTTGATGGGTTTAATTACCCTTACTAGAAGGCTCGCATGCAAGCTTTTCTCAGGCAAGATGAAAAAGTCTAGGATGTTATTCTTGATGGTTGGAAATCACCTTCGGTAACGAAAGATGGTGAAACAATCATAAAGCCAAGAAGAGACTGGACCACTGAAGAACGCACCCTTAATGGGGCAAACCAAAAAGGTCTAAGCTCAATATTTCCTATAATGTCAATGGATGAGTTCCATCGTATCTCTAACAGTGAGACTGCTAAAGATGCATGAAATGCACTTGCTCTTGCTCATGAGGGAACCTCCCAAGTCAAACAAACAAAATTGAGATTTCTAACATCTCAGTTTGATTCCATTAAAATAAGAAACACGAAAACTTTTGGTCAGTTCTATTCTCGCTTCTGTGATATCACTAATGCTTGTTCTAACCTTGGTGAGAAAATTCAACAACCTATACAAGTACACAAACTCCTGAGCTCTTTAACAACAAACAATAAGATGAAAGTTACAGCGATAGAAGAAAGCAAGAATGTGGACACACTAAAAATTTATGAACTTGTTGGGTCAATCCAAACCTATGAGCTTTCTCTTGATCCATCCTAGAAAAATAAGGATGTGGCATTCAAAAGCTCCAAAAAGGACATCTCTGATAGTGATGATGATATGAATGATGAGTCATTAGTCTTGTTGGCACGAAAATTTAAGAAGCTGATGAAGAAGAAGGGTTAACAGAATAATCAATCCAACAAGGAACAATCCATTTGTTCGAATGACCAAAAGTCAAGGGAAATGAAGCCCTCCTAGCCTTAATGGTAAGAAAAATAAGCCCCCTAGTACTCAATGCTTTACTTGTGGGGGATTTGATCATATTTCTATAGATTGTGATAACAATAAAAAGAAATTTGGAAAAGCCTTTAATGCTACACTCAATGACACAGAAAGTGAGCAGGACAATGCTAGTAACTCAGAGGATGATGACACTAATTATTGTGCCTTTACCGCAACTGCTGATGAGTGCTCAAAAAGCACTAAAATAACCATGATTTTATGCACATTAATTGATTAAAAATATATATATTTATATGTTTTATCATATATTTATATAAATTTGTCTTTTTCGGAATCACGGGTATTTTTATTGTTTTTCAGGAATTTTGGCCTAAAAACGCAATGTAAAGACTCAAAGAAGAATACTTGAAGCAATACATCACAAATAAATTCATAAATAAGTGGAAAAAGGTCAACAAACATGGAAAAATTGGACAAAATGGGTCGAAAAGGTCAAAAATGTCAAAAAACGAAAAATCGCCGCGGCCGGTATGGCCAATTGCGCCCGGCCGCGCCGCGTGTCCGTGGCGCCACTCTCACTCTTCCTTCAGCGCGCGCCGCAGCGCATATTATTAGCTGCCATTGGGCGCCCGGCGCCAGCCGGTAGCGCGTAGCGCGTTTTTGCCCCGTTTTCCCACGTGCGGCCGCCCAGCGGGCGTCATCGGCGTCATTGATGACCTCGGCATGTCCATTACACGTTTTTAATTTTTTTTATATTTTTTTAACATTTTTTACTCATGTTTTCTCTCCGTCCTCACCTATAAATACCTCTTCCATTCACTTCAAAGCACACCTCAAAACCACATATATATTTCTTTCTTTCTCTCATTTCTTTGTTTTTGAGTTTTTCTTAGTTTTTCTTATGTTTTAGCTAGTTTTTCTTATGTTTTAGCTAGTTTCTCTTAGATTTAGAGTTCTTCCCTTTTTGGGAAGAACTAGTTATGTTTTTGTAATATTTTAGATTTTGATTCAATAAATGGAAGTGCAAATTCCGCTTGGAGGTTTTTCTAGCAACGGGAATAAGCGTCGAAGTTGTAAGGATTTTATTTTTCTTCTGGAGTTATTTTTTTATACTTTATTCTTACATGTTATATTTAATTTATGCGTGATTAAATTTAAGCTACTATATTGTTGTAAACATGATATAATAATAGCGTTGTTATGCTTGCTAAATATTAAATAGGTGAAAATCTCTAAAATGAATTGATTTTATTTTTATTCAAGATTTTATATTAAGGATGTTGAGAGAAATATATTATTTTTCATTACAAACTTAAATGCGAAAATTAGATTTTAAGGTTTAGTTATCAGGTCGATTTAGAGTAGTGCTTTCTTTTATTTGATGGTACAATCGCCCGGTAGTTAAGAGTGAAGCTCTATTTCAAAAGTTTTATAAGAATTATTATACGAAAATGTATTGACAACATGTTTTCGGTAGTAGTTTAAAACTTGAAAGTTAGTACTCGGATAACTAAATTCTTAGGTTTAATTTGGACACCTTGAATAAAGTTTATCATCTAACCCCACCAAAGGTGGCATTTAAATGGTTCATTTTCAATCTCTTAGAAAAAGGAATTAATTTAATTAACCAAATTAGTTATCAACCCCACCCATAGGTGTTAATTGATTTGTTTAGTTAACAAAGAATATCTAACCCCACCAAAGGTGGTATTCATACAAAAAAGAGAGATAAATATCAATTCATATCTTTAATAACCTAGATAATACGAGCAAGCATAATTAACTTAGTTATTATATCCATAAATACTCCACTATTTATAAAAGATAAAATTTGCATGAATGTTTATTGAATCTATGTTTAATTTTCTGTTATTAGATTAAAAACATAAAACCCCAAAATATCGTGACAGGATGTTTAGGATTTAATTTTGTTTTTAAAAGTTTGAATAATAAATTAAAAACCACATACATTCCTTCCTTAGATCGACCTTGGGAGTATACTTATCATTTTCTACGAAATGATTCGTGCACTTGCGAGAGTTTTACAAATATTAAAACCAAAGTATTGGCAGGATCGGTGATGCCGATTTTCGTTCATCAAGTTTTTGTTCATCAAAGTATTTGGCGATCACGATTCTACTCATCAACTGCCAAAGCACACCACAATGACTTCGACTTTAGCTCAGATGAAGAAAATGAGGGAGTAAACTCTTCTCTCTTACTGTCTAAGTTTAATGTATTGAATTATAAGGAACTATTCATGGGTTGTCTAGGTGCTAGGGAAGAGAGAGACAAATTACTTATGGAAGTAACTAAACTTAATGATATCATCAATGTTCACAAAACAAATTCCTCTAGCCTAGAGAAAGATAAAAAAGAATTGTCTAATCATATTAATGTCTTGAATATGAGACTTGCAGAAATCACTCAGGAAAACAAAAAGCTTAGGCAAGAACTTAGTAGTGCTAAAAAAAGATGAGAAATTTGACCATTGGTGCTGAAAAATTGACCAAAGTCCTAGACTATGGAAAGCCAGATGGAGATAAGAGAGGTTTTGGATACATAGATGAACAGTCAACACCTTCATCATCCAAAACTCAATTTGTAAAACCCACTATTGCTCAGGCAGGGAAGGTAGTTTTTGCACCTTATCATTCTAAGCAAATTCAGTTTGTTCCCATCTATCATCATTGTAGTAGGAAAGGACACATTAGACCTAAGTGTAGATTTCTTTATGCTTATGATTCTATTATGAGTACAAATTTTTCTAAGACACCTCAAAAAATTTCAAAACGTAAAGTTTTTACTACAAGAACTATACAAAAAGAGGAACATAAAAAACCGGCAACTCAAATGTTCAAAATTAAAAGAGGATGGGTTAAGAAATCTGAGTTGCACTACTTTGTGGCCCATATAGTGTTTAAAGCTAAATCAAATACCACTTGGTATTTTGATAGTGGATTCTCTAGACACATGATGGGGAATCGTTCTTTATTTAAAACTTTTAAGGAATACAATGAAGGGACAATTACCTTTGGTGATGGTAAAACATCTAAAATTATTGGAAAAGGCTTGATGAGTGCTCAAAAAGCACTAAAATTACCATGATTTTATGCTCATTAATTGATTAAAAATATATATATTTATATGCTTTATCATATATTTATATAAATTTGTCTTTTTCGGAATCACGGGTATTTTTATTGTTTTTCAGGTATTTTGGCTTAAAAACGCAACTTAAAAAAAAGAGAAATACTAGAAGCAATACATCACAAATATATTAATAAATAAACGGGAAAGGTCAACAAATAAGGAAAATTGGACAAAATGGGTCAAAAAGGACAAAAATGTCGTAGTTTAAAGGAGAAAAATCGCGCGCTGGCCGCTTGTATTACGCACATTTCATTTAACTCCGCTTGTTGGCAAGGCAAGATCGCTCATCCGCGGTAATCGTTTTATCCGCTGGTATCGCTCATCCGCTGTAATCGGGTACTACAGCATCACTCATCCATGCAGACTGTAGCCGCGTTATGGACGTCATCAATGACGCCAATCACTAAATCCGCTTTACATTTTTTAAAATTTTTTTCTCTATTTTTCTCTCCATCCTCACCTATAAATACCCCCTTCCCTTCACCTTCAACACACCTCAAAACCACACTTCTCTTTCTTTCTTTCTCTCCATTTCTTAGTTTTTAGTTTTTTTTTAGTTTTTCTTATGTTTTAGCTAGTTTTTCTTATGTTTTAGCTAGTTTTTTTCTAGTTTTTAGAGTTCTTCCCTTTAGTGAAGAACTAGTTATGTTTTTGTAATATTTTAGCTTTTTTGATTCAATAAATGGGAGTGCAAATTCATTGAGTTTTTCCATAAGAATTGAATAATAAGTTCGTAGGATTTTATTTTCTTTACGCTATTTTTATGCTTTATTCTTACATGTTATATTTAATTGTCTGTGGTTAAATTTAACCGTGGCTGCTATTTAGTAAACATGATGTAATAATGACGTTGTTATGCTTAAATATTAAATAGGTAAAAATTCTAAAATGAATTGATTTTATTTTTATTCATGATTTTATATTAAGAATGTTGTAGAGAAATATATTATTTTTCATTACAAACTTAAACCCGAAAATTAGATTTTAAGGTTTAGTTATCCTATTCGATTTAGTAGAAGGTTTTTTATTTGACGGTACAATCGCCTAGTAGTTAGAGCGTTTCTATTTCAAAAGTTTTTATAAGAATTATTATGTGAAAATGTATTGATATACATGTTTTCGTAGTGGTTTTAAAACTTGAAAGTTAGTACTCTGATAACTAAATTCTTAGGTTTAATTTGGACACCTTGAATAAAGTTTAAATCGTTTTAACCCACCAAAGCATTTAAAAATGGTTCATTTTCAATCTCTTAGAAAAAAGGAATTAATTTAATTAACCAAATTAGTTATCAACCCCACCCATAGGTGTTAATTGATTTGTTTAGTTAACAAAGTTAATATCTAACCCCACCAAATGTGATATTCATACAAAAAGTTTTATAATCAATAAATATCAATTCATATCTTTAATAACCTAAATAATACGAAAGCAAGCATAATTAACTTAGTTATTATATCCATAAATACTCCACTATTTATAAAAGATAAAATTTGCATTAATGATTATTGAATCTATGTTTAATTTTCTCGTAATTAGATTAAAAACACAAAAACCCAAAATATCGTGGACAGGATTTTTATTATTTAATTTTCGTTTTTAAAAGTTTGAATAATAAATTAAAAACCACATACATTCCTTCCTTAGATCGACTGAAAGTATACTTATCATTTTCTACTTAAATGATTCGCACTTGCATGGTAGTTTTATAAATATTAAAACCAAAGTATTTTGCGTAGAATCGCTATACTTGCCATCAAGTTTTTTGGCGCTGTCACGAATGGCATCAAGTTTTTGGCGCCAGTCGGGATAGCATCAAGTTTTTCGCCGCCAATACGGGGAAGGAATAGCGCTTTTAATTTATTTATCAAAATTTTAAAAATATTTTTTTCACAGAATAATTGTGATTTTTTTTGTTTTTGTAAAAAAATAAAAAATAAATTAAAAAATTTAATCAAATTTCAAATTTTAAATTTCATAAGAAATAATAAAAAATAAAAAAATAAAATTTTTTTTAATAAATTTTAATTAAAAATAAAAAAAATAAAAAAAAATAAATAATAAATAATAAATAAATAATAAATAATAAAATAAATAAAATAAATAAAAAATAAATAAAATAAATAAATAAAAATAAATAAAAATAAAATAAATAAAATAAAATAAAATAAAAAATAAAATAAAATAAAATAAAAAATAAAAAATAAAAAATAAATTAAAATAAAATAAATTAAAAAATTAAAAAAATTAAAAAAATTAAAAAAATTAAAAAAAAAAATAATAAAAAAATAAAATAAAAAAATAAAAAAATAAAAAAAAAACAAAATTTTAATTTTTTTGAGTTTAATTTTTACTACTTTTTTTTATCATAATTTTTTTTTTTTTTTCTTTTACCTTTTTCATTTTTATTTTATTTTATTATTTTTTTTTCTTTCTTTAACTATTTGTTTTTTCTTCTTGATTTTTAGATACCCTACTTAACTTAATTAACTTAATTTTTTTTTTACTTCACTTAACTTAATTAATTTTTTTTTTTTTCACTTAGCTTAATTAACTTCGATTTTTTTACTTCACTTAGCTTAATTAACTTTTTACTAACTTAATTAACTTAGACTCTTTTTTAACTTAACTTAATTAACTTAGATTTTTTTTAATTCACTTAACTTAATTAATCTTTTCTTTAAACTTAATTAACTTAGATTTTCATTAACTTAAAGTTTTATTTAACTTAACTTAATAACATGAAAAAGTAAAGATCTAAGCGAGTTCTCATTTGTGAGACTAGCTTCTGGAAGCCTCAGGCCACTAGTCTTTCCTCGGGAACGCTTGTTCGCTCTGTGAGGATGGTTTTTAAGGAGCCTTTGCACCACCATTCTTTCCTGAGCACTCTTGGTTATCGATTATGTTATTTTAAAAAAAAAACAAAAAACAAAAAAAAAAAAAAATTTTTTTTTTTTAACTATCTCCAAAATTTTAAAGTTTTAATTACAATCTAAGGAGCTAGTTTTCTTTGTTTAATCTAGGTACAATTGTGTTTTTTATGCCTTAATTATTTGATTTGTACCTAGACGTGGGTTATCTAAAACCGCCAAAGTATGCCTCTAGTTTTAAGTACGTAAAGAAATCAAAATCAATAGTGGTACGATCGAAAAAGTATAGGAAGACAACCTTGTCTTACCTGGCAGTTTGATTGACTCAATGATGAGGGACATTGAGTTTACTTAAAATGCAATCCCCAAGTTACGCCTTGCTAAGACGTTAAACTAGTTACTGATGGGAGGCAACCCATCATTTTAGGTAATTTTCTTTTATTTGTTTCATTTATTTAAATACACGTGAATAATTTTAAATTGTTAAAACTAAAAATATTTGTCGAGATGTTAGAAGTTCACAACGATCTCGTCGTATACACTTTAATGATGAATATGATGGATGCACCTCGCATTTTCCATTACTACTTGCACTTTCTCAAGAAATAGGTAATCTTTTTCTTCTTTTCTTTATCTTTAATTTACGCTTGTTACATCGAGGACAATGTAAGTTCTAGGTTGGGGTTGGTGAAAAGTTACCATGCTTAATTAAAAAAAAAAAAGTTTTAACAATTTAAAAATAAAAAAAAATTTACTTTTTCATTTTTTGTGTGTTTGGTTTTATTTCTATTTTGTGTGATTTAGTAATTTTTGAAAAAAAAAACTTTTTCACAAAAATTTATCATTTCTTTAAATCAAATTTAAGTAAATAGTTAAGTCTTTTGTACTATTAGATTAATTTTTTGAAAACATATCATGAAATATTTTGTAATTATTTTTGATAATTAGTTAGTTTTTGTCATAATTAGTATTTATTGATAAGATGTAGAAATTATATCAAACCCAAAATCGGTTTATGAGTTTTTTCTTAGCGAGACTACCTTTGTGAGATAATTGAGCCTAATTTCCTTTATTCGAGTGAAATATATATTTTTTCTACTCCAAACACATTTCTTATTTCTTCAAATTTTTAGATGATCTCATAGGTATTAGCATTGAATGTATGAATTTTTTCATCTTAATAGAGGCATCATATATTTTTGATTATTATTTTTGCTTAGATTAAATGATTTCGAGTAGAAATTGATAGTATATGCTTATATCTCATTTATGCATGACTACTACAAAAACAAAAAGACATATCCTGGGTTACTCTAAACCAAGATCAAAACAGAAGCCACAAAATTAACCACTCACCAAAATCCAAAACAATGTACAATCCGTATACGGGTCGACTCTCTAAAAAATACACATATTGAAAAATATCTACGTAAAAAAAGAGAGAGATAAAAATAGTATCATCTACATACTATAACCCGCATTGCCTACAAAGTTGTGAGTAAAGGCTAATTACAAAAGAAAGATATAAGAAGTAATTCCCTAAAAAGTCATTGCAATTTCTTCATTTATAAAAGGCATATATCTTGAAATTCTTTCTTAATGAGTTTGATTTATGCATGAAAATAATTTTTATATATGATATCTTTATAATTTATACATTTGATTCCTTTCTAGATCAATGTTAAAATAACACTGAGCCTTTATTCTTTATACATATGCGTAACATATTAGTTCATTTCTATACATCAACTCTTTCGCATATAAATTAGTATTATGTGTTTCAACCTACATGGATTCAAAGAGCTGAGAGTATTGACTTGTGAGGAATAGAGTCGAAGCGAATTCTCGATTCATGACACTCGAAATTGGGTGAAATTAAATTGATACATTTTTTATATGAAATATGAAAAAGATTTCCGACTAATTATTATAATAAATCCTGATTGTTTAAGAAGAGTAAAATAACTTATGCTTGAGATCTTAATTATGATCTTAAAGGAGATTAAAAAGTATGACATTTTTGTGGAGATGTTGATAATTTGTGATGTTTCATAAATTTAATTTTTGTTGTTTGTTTTTATTGTTTCTTTTGTTTTTACATTAAGTACAATGTCAGGGTATCATTACCGAAAACCCTCACGAGACTCAAACTCGTCCACTGGGGCAACCTGTGGGTTTAAAGTGCTTGTCGCATAGGCTAAATGCAACCGTGTCAATCCACTAAGTGATTTAGATAGTTTAATTTTTAGTTTTTATCGCTTCTCTCATAGTGGACTAGCAAGAAGCCGTCGGGGTTGAAAACTCGAGGAGCGAAACCAGATCGTCAATTCTCGCAAATACTTTGGTTTTAATATTTATAAAACTCTCGCAAGTGCACCTAATCATTTCGTAGAAAATGATAAGTATACTCCCAAGGCTTCGATCTAAGGAAGGAATGTATGTGGTTTTTAATTTATTATTCAAACTTTTAAAAACGAAATTAAATCCTAAACATCCTCGTCACGATATTTTGGGTTTTGTGTTTTTAATCTAATTACGTAAAATTAAACATAGATTCAATAATCATTAATGCAAATTTTATCTTTTATAAATAAGTGGAGTATTTATGGATATAATAACTAAGTTAATTATGCTTGCTCGTATTATTTAGGTTATTAAAGATATGAATTGATATTTATTGATTCTCCTTTTATGAATACCACCTTTGGCGGGGTTAGATATTCTTTGTTAACTAAACAAATCAATTAACACCTATTAAAGCGGGTTGATAACTAATTTGGTTAATTAAATTAATTCCTTTTTCTAAGAGATTGAAAATGAACTATTTAAATGCCACCTTTTCGGGTTAGACAGCTTTAAACTTTATTCAAGGTGTCCAAATTAAACCTAAGAATTTAGTTATCCGAGTACTAACTTTCAAGTTTTAAAACCACTACCGAAAAACATGTCACAATACATTTTCACATAATAATTCTTATAAAAACTTTTGAAATAGAAGCTTCACTCTAACTACCTACATTGTACCATCAAATAAAAGAGCACTACTCTAAATCGTATCGATAACTAAACCTTAAAATCTAATTTTCGTGTTTAAGCTTGTAATGAAAAATAATATATTTCTCTAACATTCTTAATATAAAATCATGAATAAAAATAAAATCAATTCATTTTTAGAGATTTTTACCTATTTAATATTTCTTCGCAAGCATAACAACGTCATTATTACATCATGTTTACTAAATAGCCAAAGACAGCTTAAATTTAACCACGGCATAAATTAAATATAACATGTAAGAATAAAGCATTAAAATAATCAGAAGAAAATAAAATCCTTACGAACTTCGACGCTATTCCCGCTGTCGAAAAACTCCAAGCGGAATTTGCACTCCCATTTATTGAATCAAAAAGCTAAAATATTACAAAAACATAACTAGTTCTTCCTAAAAAGGGAAGAACTCTAAAAACTAAGAAAAACTAGCTAAAACATAAGAAAAACTAGCTAAAACATAAGAAAAACTAAAAAAAACTAAAAACTAAGAAACGAGAAAGAAAGAAGAGAGAAGTGTGGTTTTTGGAGGTGTGTTGAAGGTGAAGGGCTGGGGTATTTATAGGTGAGGATGGAGAGAAAAATAGAGAAAAAATTTTAAAAAATGTAAAAACGCTGGATTTAGGATTCACGACGCTATCATGACGTCAAGACGACAGGGCTGGCCGCATTACGCGGATGAACAAGATCATGGCTGCACAAGACCGCTGATGAACAAGACCGGATGAATGCAGTCGCATACTGGGGTTAGCCTACCGCATGCTGGCGGCATGCACGGGCGGCGCGATTTTTCTCCTTTTTCTCGACATTTTTTGTCCTTTTTGACCCATTTTGTCCAATTTTTCCTTATTTGTTGACCTTTCCCCATTTATTTATTAATATATTTGTGATGTATTGCTTCTAGTATTTCTCTTTTTTTTAAGTTGCGTTTTTAAGCCAAAATACCTGGAAAACAATAAAAATACCCGTGATTCCGAAAAAGACAAATTTATATAAATATATGATAAAGCATATAAATATATATATTTTTAATCAATTAATGAGCATAAAATCATGGTAATTTTAGTGCTTTTTGAGCACTCATCAAGGCTCTGTTCAAATAGAGGGTATCCCTAAACTTGATGAATTTTTATATGTGGAAGGACTTAAGGAAAATTTGATTAGCATAAGTCAAATATGTGATAGTGATTTTAATGTGCAATTTATAAGCAATCACTATATTGTAACATATCAAAATGGTGAATGTATGATTAAGGGAATCAAATCACATGACAATTATTATTGTATCAATACATCACCCACATTAACATGTAACCTAGCTAGCAATGACTCAACTACCTTGTGGCATGAAAAGCTAGGTCATATGAATTTTAAAGATCTGGTTAGATTAAGTAAAATTGAGACTGTGCATGGTTTACCTATTCTCTAAAAAATTGAAACACCTGTATGTGGATCATTTCAATTGGGTAAACAAACTAGGATTGCTCATAAGAAGATCAAGAGTATAAATACAAATAGAGTATTGGAATTGATACATATTGACCTTATAGGTCCTATGAGAATAGAAAGTATTGGAGGTAAGAAATGTATCATAGTTGTAGTAGATGACTTTTCTAGCTACACGTGGGTAGACTTTCTTATAGACAAGTCAGATGTTTTTGATTCTTCATCTCATATTGTACAAGAGTGCAGGTTGAAGCAGGTGAAAAAATAGTAACCATCAAGAGACTGAGAACATACCATGGAAAAGAGTTTGAAAATACCAAGTATGCTGACTTCTGCAAAGAACATAGTATCTTTCATGAATTCTCTACTTCTATAACACCTTAACAAAATGGAGTAGTTGAAAGGAAAAATAGGATACTTTATGAGATGGCAAGAGTAATGCTGCATGCCAAGTGAGTCTTCAAAAGGTTTTGGGCCGAAGCTATAAACACTGCATGTCACATTATAAATCGTGTATATCTTCGCCCAAGAAAAAACCCAATCTAAAATTCATGTATGTTTTTGGAAGTAAATGCTACATACTTGGAGATCGAGAACAATTGGGTAAGTTTGATTCAAGAAGTGATGAAGGTATATTTCTTGGTTATTCCATAAATAGTAGAGCCTACAGAGTCTTCAACTGTAGAACTAATGTAGTTATGGAATCCATAAATGTCGTTATAGATGATGGAGGTAAGCAGATTACAAGTGAAGAAGTTAGAAAGGAAGAAAATTTCACAACACCTCAATTAACAATGACTAGTGACACAATCGGAATAAAAGAAGAGGAATTAGAGGAAAGAAAAGAAAAAAAGGAAGAAGTATCAACCTCATCAATGATAAATCCAACTCAAACTTCAAAAAATCATCCTATTAAGAATAAAATCGAAAATCATAATCGAAAATCATAATGCAAGCATGGTAACAAGAAGAAGACAAATAAGTGAGGTAACCCATTTATGCTATATTTCTCAGTTTGAACCAAAAAATGTGAATGAAGCCCTTAGGGATGAGTTTTGGATAAATGCCATGCATGATGAGTTAGCTCAATTTGAAAGAAATCATATGTGGGTATTAGTACCTAAGCCTAAAAACAAAAATCTTATTGGAACAAAATGGGTGTTCAAAAATAAATCTGATGAGCATGACATTGTTGTTAGAAATAAGGCTAGGTTGGTAGCTCAAGGCTACATGCAAGTAGAAGGAGTTGGCTTTGAAGAAAAATTTGCACCTGTAGCTAGACTAGAGTCAATTAGGATTTTACTTGCCATTTCCTGTCACATGAAGTTCAAATTATATCAAATGGATGTTAAGTTTTCCTTTTTGAATGGATTTCTAAATGAGGAGGTATACGTGGAACAACCAAAATGATTTGTTGATCCAAAATTTCCAAATCATATTAACAAACTCAAAAAGGCTCTTTATGGTTTGAAACAAGCTCCTTGAGCATGGTATGAGAAACTTACCAACTATCTTTTAAACAAGGGATTTATTAGAGAGGGAATTGATAAGACTCTATTCATTAAAAGGAGTAGTGATGAGATCTTTATTGCTCAAATTTATGTGGATGACATAGTTTTTGGATCCACATCTAGTACACTAGTGGATGATTTTGTGCATGTTATGACAATTGAATTTGAAATGTCCATGGTAGGTGAAATGCCTTTCTTTCTTGGTTTGCAAATCAAATAATCTCTTAATAATATATTTATTTCTCAAATCAAGTACGCCTGTAACCTTGTTAAAAGGTTTGGTCTTGAAACTAGCAAGCCATTACGGACTTTGTTGTCTCTTTTGGAGAACATGAAATCGTGCAAGTATACATGGTCACAAGTAATATTATGATAAGTAAAATATCGTTCCCACGGAGATTTGTTACTAATGTTCGTTAATTACTAAAATTATTTCAACCTAATTTTATCCAAACATTCGATAATTTGATGCAGTTTGATTAACTAATTTTTATAACAGTTTGTAAGAAAATTCTAGGATTGCAGTTTCACCAAATTAATCCACTTGAATCATTATATTTTCTCTTGATTTATGTTCTCGTATTTTAAGTTGTCAACCAAGAACTCCTAAATTTATCCATATATCTCTTCCGAGCTCCATACAGATACATCTCGTTAAAATAATTCACTATATTCCTATGAGAATTAAATTCAACCAGATTTATTAAGTTCTAAGTTCTCAAATAGTTACACATACAATAAAAGTATATTCCTATCCCTTATACATATACGTTATTTTATCATGAGCAATACACAAAAATGCATTTTCCAAGTTTATTTAAGTGTCACATATCAATTAATTAATCTTCCGATAATTAAAAGCATTAAGCACAGATAAAATAAACAACTTAAAACCGTTCCATAAATCATTCGAAAATAATTAATTCAAGTTTCATAATTCAAGCTACACTACAACCCTAGAACAAATAAATTAGTTCATAACAGAAATTAACATTACAACACAATAATAATCACAAATTTCAGAGAAAAAAAATTTGAATGAAAAAGATTAGGAAAAACTCTTTCACGATTCCTCAATGAAAAATAAATTCTTCCCTTTCCTTCTTCTTCGTTGTCTTCTTTCTCTCTATTTCCTAAGAAAATACAACATCAAAATATGAAATAAAGGTTCTGTGTGTTGTAGAGAACACGTAGAGAGAAACCGAAAATTGAAGTGAAAACTGGAAAAATGAGAAAAACAAAAAGCTCACTCCCGAGATCCTCTCGCGTACAAAATATATCCCCCTTTTTGAATTATTCTTTTTATTTTAAGTGGGGGACAAAAAATGTATGGGGAATTAAACTAATAACATGCGTGAAAACCATTCTGCCCATTTTTGATTTTTTTCTTTTTACTCATGCCACGTGTCACCATGTGATTCGCTGAGAGAAATATAGAGACACGTGGCTTCTTATCGCTCTTGTTGCATTTGGATGTCACGCGCCTAATCTTGACCGCTTGATGGAATGATCGAGCAGTGTGTGTTGGGCATTGTGAATGTCGCGAGTGGCTCTTCTCCTGCACAGAAATTCAACTTTTTTTAATTGCATTTTGACCCACTAATTTAATTTAAATTAATTTCTAATCTTTTGATATTTGCAATTTAACACATTCTTAATTTCAAATTAAATTGTGATCTTTTTATAATTGCAATTAAGCCCTTTTTTTTATTAAAATTTATTAATTTACTTTAAAATATATTTATTAAAAACTAATACTAAATATTAATTTAATTAATTAAAAATGAACTAAAAATAATGTAAAGTACTAGCAATTATAATTAATAAAATAGACGTAAATCACTGTATAAAATACAGTTATCAGACTCCTTTAGGTACTAGCACAAAAATTACAAAAGACACTCAAGGTAAAAGTGTTGATCAAACCCTTTATGGGAGTATGATAGGTAGTTTACTTTACCTCACTACAAGTATGCCTGACATATGTTTTAGTGTTGGTGTGTGCGCCCGTTATCAAGCTGACCCTAAGGAGTCACACTTAGAGAATGTAAAGAGAATCAACAGGTATATCTCAAGAACAAGTAATTATGGTTTATATTTTTCTACTAACACTACTTGTGAAGTAAGTGGTTTTACAAATGCCGACTGGGTAGGCAACCGGGATGATAGAAAAACCACATCCGGTGGTTGTTTCTACGTTGGAAATAACTTAGTATCCTCACATAGTAAAAAGCATACCTCTATCTCACTCTTTACAACTTAAGCGAAATACATTGTTGTATGAAGCTCTTGCACACAAATTTTTTGGATGAAAAACATGCTTAAGGACTACGGTCAACCACAAGATATGATGCCCTTATATTGTGATAACTCTAATGCTATATGTATTTCTAAGAACATAGTTCAACATTCTAGAACTAAGTACATTGACATTAGGCATCACTTTATTCGAGAATTAGTTGAAGAGAAATTGGTAACACTTGAGTTTGTACCTACTGAGAGACAAATAGTTGATATATTCACTAAAGCTATAGACACTCAAATATTTGAGTATCTCAAAAGTACCTTGGGAATTTCTCCCTCAAATTGAATTTCAAATTTTATTACCAAAAAAAAAAATAGCATCCTTGTCTGGCCAACACGGTATTCGACTTATTTAATACTTACATACATATAATCTCATTTTTAGTGACTCAACTCATTTTGATATTTATTGTATAAATTATTCTACAATTTTCATTTATGCACACACATATTCTTATACATGTGATGATCGATGTTGATATAAACTTATTCACACACTCACAAACACACATATATGTTATGCTTGAAGTATATGAATTTTCTTGAAAGACTCTAGGACTTCAACTAATCTTGATTGTAAAATTGTGTTGAGTTCTACTTTTGCTTACTAAAATTTTAATGTATGGAGGCACCTAGTATTGAAAGGGCTACCTACTGTGATGTGTGAAGCTACCGAGTGAGTGGAGAGAGCTACCTCACAACTAGTGTGAAAGTCATCATGCTAGGTTTATGGCTAGTGCAAAAACAAAAAGAAAGAAAGAAAGAAAGATTATGCAAAAAGTGACTACTTATAAATCTTGTACCTTGAATGCACAAAAAGAAAGAGCCAATAGAGGTTATATATATATGTATATCATTTACCTCATACATATAAAAAAATAAAAAATAAGTCCTCCTTTAGTAGATATACTTTATTTTGTAAGATTGAAGACTCGATTATAGTTTTATATGATAGGTGATATTTTTTTTCTTTTGAGTCTTTCTTGATATGTCATAAATGAATTAATTCACATATTTGTTGAGTTTAAACATATATAATATTTTAAGTAAATGTCAATATGTCATTATGTGTGCGAAGTATGCTTGTGTACCTCTTCTATTCTACTTGTTTATTTATATAATAAATAATCAAAATTTAAGTTAAAAAATGATGAGTTCTCAATTGGTTGTGTGCTCATTTGTGATTAAATGAGTTTAATACCTTATGTGGTTATTTATGAAAATTTAAAAAAAATAGATTTTTATTCATTTATATCTTATTTTTCTTTATTACTTTTTGAATTGGTTTCTAAGTTAGAGAGTTATAGAACTTAGGGGGAGCTTACAGCACATTACACTTTTGCATTACTTTGATTTTACATTGCTATATCTGTAAGAGGTGTTTAGCTTCGTTACTTTGTCTAGTGCTTTGTCCTATTCGTATGTCAAAAAGGGGGAGAGAAAAATGTGTTTTACTTCCATGTTTTTATTTTGTTATGCATAAAGGGGGATAACATATTTAATAAAGCTTGATCGGTATGAATACACACTACATGATTATTCTTTACACTTCATTTATTTTTATGTAAACTGAAGTAATGTATAATGAGGCCTTCACATGCCAAGTTGTTCTATGCTTTGTCAATATCATTTGAGTTACTTACAAGCTTGTCAAGTTATAGCGAAAATGGATTCACCGGACCATAAGATAGTTCCACTATAGAGTCTGGGATATCATTGTATTTATATCTTATTTGTATATGTGTCATATAGTGAGTGAGAGGTTTTTCCACACAAAAATGCCAAAGGGAGAGTTTGTAAGGACTGTGAGTGTTGGCTATTTTCATGGAAAAAATATTTACCTATAAATTTATTTTAGGCTTGATATCAAATCTATCAAGAAAGCCGAACAAATGCTTAAGTTTCATATAATCGTACTTCAGGTATATCTTTTAAAACTACGACACATAGGATTGCATTTATATATTTAATAGTATATGTTCATAAATCTAAAATAATTTTTGGTGCTTAAATATTTTTTATGTGTCTTAAAATTTTTAAGATGTGATTTAAAAATATATTATTTTACTAAGGCTTTGAATAGGCCTCGAAGAATAAAGCCCAAAATGTTCTAACCATAATGTTAGTAGGTTATCATTATAAATATATAATTTTTATACATATGGTTAATGTGTGTAAGGCTAAATAGAAGTTGAAATTGATCATGTGCTGCTGCCGAAAACAATAGAAAAAAAAATCAGAGAAACTACATAGGAGCTTAATTGTCTTCATGCTGCGCGATATAGGTAATATACATTTATATATATTTACTTAAGCTTGCTGTGTTCACGCTGAATGTTATATAGGTAATATATAAGATTGACGAAGATTAGCGGCAATGGACTTAGGCTTGCTGTGTAATGTTACATAGGTAACATATATATATATATATAATTCAGGTTAGCGGCAACTTTTAGATAATATATGTCTATGGTATTTGAGTGAAGATATAGATGAGAAGAGATATTAATTGATATAATTATAAATTGATGATTACTTTTTTTTACTTTTCATATTCATATAGTTTGTTTTATGATTAGTATCTTGCATATTTAAATTAAATAATTGTATGAATGATCATGATTATTAAATTTCAAAGAGGTTATTTTTATTGAAATTATGGGTAATCTTTTTGCTCTAGAATATTCTAGTTGACTTGATTTAAATGAGATTTGTTTTGAATCATCTTGTTAGGATAATTCATTGTTAAATCTGTTCTATAAAACATACAAGCAATTGTGTTTCTTTTTGTGCTAACCTTTTTTTTCAATTGATTTGTGAACGATCTGATTGTGGGGGAGCTTATTGAAATGTTGGTCTGGAAACTACTCACGCTAATTTTAGAAACTGTGAAAATAGAGCAGGGACTCGTAAGTAAAGTACATTAGGGTAGTATCCTAGGGAGGGTAGCATAAGATTGAGTTTGTACTTGAACATTTGATTTTCATAGTGGAAAGTTAGTGATGAGTGCTCAAAAAACACTAAAATAACCATGATTTTATGCACATTAATTGATTAAAAATATATATATTTATATGTTTTATCATATATTTATATAAATTTGTCTTTTTCGGAATCACGGGTATTTTTATTGTTTTTCAAGTATTTTGGCTTAAAAACGCAATTTAAAGACTCAAAGAAGAATACTTGAAGCAATACATCACAAATAAATTAATAAATAAGTGGGAAAAGGTCAACAAACATGGAAAAATTGGACAAAATGGGTCGAAAAGGTCAAAAATGTCAAAAAGACGGAAATCGCGCCCCAGCTCCAAATGCGCCTAACGCTGCCACCCCATTTTTCACGTGCCCTGACGTCATCTCGACGTCATTGATGATGACCTCAGGATGTCCATTACAAGTTTTTTAATTTTTTAATATTTTTTTTACTCATTTTTTCTCTCCATCCTCACCTATAAATACCCCCCTTCCATTCACTTCAAAGCACACCTCAAAACCACGCTTCTCTCTTCTTTCTTTCTCTCATTTCTTAGTTTTTGAGTTTTTCTTAGTTTCTTTCTTAGTTTCTAAGCTTTTCTTAGTTTTTCTCTTAGTTTTTAGTTCAATTCTCTTAGGTTTAGAGTTCTTCTCTTTTTGAGAGGAACTTGTAATGTTTTTGTAATAATTTAGATTTTAGATTCAATAAATGGAAGTGCAAATTCCGCTTGGAGGTTTTCTAGCAACGGGAATAGCGTCGAAGTTCTAAGGATTTTATTTTCTTTACGCTTATTTTTATGCTTTATTCTTACATGTTATATTTAATTTGTCCTGTGATTAAATTTAACTCGTATAGTCGTTTATAATCATGATATAATAATAACGTTGTTATGCTTAAATATTAAATAGGTGAAAATTTCCAAAAATGAATTGATTTTATTTTTATTCAAGATTTTATATTAAGGATGTTAGAGAGAAATATATTATTTTTCATTACAAACTTAAATCAAAATTAGATTTTAAGGTTTAGTTATCCTGCCTAATTTAGAGTAGTGCTCTTTTATTTGTCAGTACAATCGCCTAGAGTTAGAGTGAAACTCTATTTCAAAAGTTTTTATAAGAATTATTATGTGAAAATGTATTGACAACATGTTTTCAATAGTGGTTTTAAAACTTGAAAGTTAGTACTGATAACTAAATTCTTAGGTTTAATTTGGACACCTTGAATAAAGTTTAAATCGCCTAACTCACCAAAGGTGGCATTTAAATGGTTCATTTTCAATCTCTTAGAAAAAGGAATTAATTTAATTAACCAAATTAGTTATCAACCCCACCCATAGGTGTTAATTGATTTGTTTAGTTAACAAAGAATATCTAACCCCACTAAAGGTGGTATTCATACAAAAAAGAGAGAATCAATAAAATATCAATTTATATCTTTAATAACCTAGATAATATGAGCAAGCATAATTAATTTAGTTATTATATCCATAAATACTCCACTAATATAAATGATAAAATTTGCATGAATATTTATTGAATATGTATTTATATTTATTTTTAGATAAATATTTATTGAATTTGTATCTATGTTTATTTTTATGTTTTTTTAGATTATATTTAATTAATCAGATATATGTTTATTTTATGTTATTAGATTAGGAACACAAAAACCAAACTATCGTGACAGGATGTTTAGGATTTAATTTCGTTTTTAAAAGTTTGAATAATAAATTAAAAACCACATACATTCCTTCCTTAGATCGACCTCGGGAGTATACTTATCATTTTCTACGAAATGATTCGTGCACTTGCGAGAGTTTTACAAATATTAAAACCAAAGTATTTGCGAGAATCGGTGATGCCGGTTTTCGCTCATCAGTTAGGTGGTCCAGTAAACCGGTGGTTTTCCTCTTAGGTCATTGTTGTGGCCAAAGTTATTTTCACCTAAAAATATCGTGCGTTAATATTCTATTTTCGCCCTTTATTCTTACACGCATTTTTAAATAAAAATTGTACCGTGAATAATAAAATAATTTAAGAATTTAAAATTTGAATAAAAAAAATTACCGTTCATGAATAGAAAAAAAAATTAAAAAAAATTAAAAAATTTAAGTTAATAAGAAATAAGATAGCGTGAATAGTAAAATAAAATTACCGTTCGTAAAAAAAAATTAATTAAAAATTTTAAAAAAAAATTTTAAGTTAATAAGAAATAAGATAGCGTGAATAGTAAAATAAAAATTACCGTTCATGAATAGTAAATTAAAAAAAAATTAAAAATTTTGAAAAAAAAATTTTAAGTTAATAAGAAATAAGATAGCGTGAATAGTAAAATAAAATTACCGTTCGTAAAAAAAAAAAAACTAAAAGGCATGAAAAGTAAAAATCTAAGGGAGTTCTGTCTAGGAGACTAGTTCTTTGAAGCCTTTGTACCATAGTCTTTCACAGGAACGTTGTTACGCTAGGAGAATGGTTTTTAAGGAGCCGTTGCACCACCATTCTTTCCTGGGAACACTCTTGGTTAATCTGATTATGTTATTTAAAAAAAATTTAACTAGTTTTGTCTAGTGTTTTGTATTAAATGCCATAGAAATTTTCTCTAATTTTTTTATTTTTGTTGACAGGAGTTTTAAATTTACGCTTAAAAATAGTCTACGCGTGGTAGGAGATCCTTAGGAAACCCCCTAACACCATATGTAAATAATATTCATAAATTTAAACAAGTGTCAACAACACCGGATCTTACCCATCAACCGATTTTGAGCCAAACATAGAACCAAGTCTTAATCCTTTACTAGAACCAAAAGAAATGGAGGAAAACCAACATGTTAGTGGAAACCACGATGAAGGAGTTTGCAAGACCGGTGATTGGCACGAATCGCCGCTATCCATTGGGAGAGGTCGCCGGAATTATGACCTTAAAAATATTCATTTTTCTATGCTTCCTTCCTTTTACGGGCTACCTAATGAAGATTCTCTTTCCTTTATGAGAGATTTCTATGCTACGGTCCAAACATTCCCCCAGATTCTAAACGAGGATCAACTTAGAATGAGATGTTTTCCTACACCTTAAAGGATAAGGCCAAAGCTTGGTTGATGTCACTTCCCCGGTGTTCTCTCGATGACATGGGGTAACATTTACAATAAATTCATGGGAAAATTCTATTCCCATCAAAAACATCGAGTGAGAGGAAAGATTGCTACTTTCTCTCGGATGGAAGGAGAACCATTCCACGAAGCTTGGGATAGGTTCAAAATGTTTCTCACTCAATGTCCCCATCATAGCTTTCCCCTACGCTTGCGTAACCAATTCTTTTACGATGGACTTACACAACAATGTCGGTTCATTGTCGACAACGCCTGCAGAGGAGCAATAGGAGAAAAGACTGCATCGAAACGTATAACCTCTTTGAGATGTTGGTCTTAATTCCCAAATGAAAAGCTCCCGAGTGAGAAAAGTGGTGTTCATGAAATCGACTCCGGAATGAAGTTCAACAACAACTTGTTCAACGACTAAGCAAGTTGCCGCTTCTCGCTACACAAACCAACACCAATAATGAACAATATGGTTTGTACAAAGAATACGGGACATGGTAGCCTCATTCCATATCAAGGAGATACAACTGACCGACCTGGCAGTTAATGTGTTGGGAGCATATCAACAGAGACCAAGGTTTGATCCCAATTCAAATACCTATAATCCTGGGTGGAGAAGTCATCCAAATTTCTCTTGGAGGCAAAACAACCCTCCTTTCACTCAAAGCTCAAACCAGGCAAAGCCAAATTCCACCCACCTATTCCAAGAAGCATTCCCAATAAACCAACCCTGGAGGACAACTTGAATTCTTTTATTCAAGTTTGTAGGGATAATCAATCTAAAACCAATCAACGGTTGGACTCTGTGGAAGCTTCTATCAAAAAGGTGAAAGTTCAAGTTGAACAGTTAGTTGAACATTTGCAAAAAGGCAAAAGACTAATTTGAAACTTAAATGAATTCAATGAAGAGGAGACATTGAGTTTTTCATTCTGCAATCTCCAAGCAACGTCTTACTAGAAGATGATAAATTTTAGTCCTACATGGGAGGTCACCCATTATTGTATTTTCCTTTGTTTTAGTTTGCGTGTAATAAAAAAAATAATAATAATAAAAAATTCAAATGAAATAAATTTGTTTGTTTCAAAAATTGTGTCCCTTCGTTTAAATTAAAAAAAAATTAGGTTCCTTGCATTTTTTTTAGAGATATCTACTATTGTTTTTAAGAGCAAAATGTTGATTCACAATAGGAGGAGGATCATTTTCAACTACAAACAACCATGGGAGATGCTGAAGATAGGCGGAAAAAGATGAAAGACTATACAATGCCAATCATTGGCAATGTAACTTCCGGTATCCAATTACAAGAGGCTACAAGGAATTATGAATTGAAAAAGATTCATTATTCTTTGTTGCCTTCCTTTTACGGTATCCCTAATGAAGACCCTTTGCATTTCATTCGAGAATTCTATGCTATTGTCCAAACCTTTCCACTACATGCAATTAATGAAGATCAACTTAGGATGAGGTGTTTTCCTTACACTCTCAAAGATAAAGCTTGGTCATGGTTCATTACTCTACAAATGTTCTCTTAAAACTTGGGAGGCATCTATGAAATTTTTATGGGTAGGTTCTATTCCCATCAAAAGATCAAGTTGATCTAAGAACAAAGATAGCAACATTTTCTCAAATGAATGAAGAGCCCTTTCATGAAGCTTGGGAACGATTCAAACTCCTTTTCATTCAATGTCAAAATCATAGCTTTCCATTACAGCCTACAAAACCAATTCTTTTACGATGGATTGACACTACGAGTCAATACATGGTTGATAATGCTACCGGAGGTCTTTGTAGGAGAAAAGACCGCAGAGGAAACCTATAATCTCTATGAGCTATTGGGTTCTAATTCCCAACAAAGAGGTGGTAGAAGGAAAGCAAAGGTCAATGAAGTCGGCTTTGATAATGAGATAACCTTGCAACTTGCTGAATTGACTAAACAAGTGAAATTCCTCACGTCTCACCAAGTTTCAAATCAAGAGGTATGTGAAGTGTGTTGTTCAATTGGGCATGGTACTCATAATTGTTCAAATACTTGTGATTCTAGTGTTGATGTCATAGAGGAAGTCCAATCTTTTCAAAAGTATCATCCAAAAACCTATAATCACCCAACCTACAACCACCTTTACCCACAAAGCCAATCTTTTAAACCAACCTTAGAAGATAGCTTGAATGCTTTTATTCAAATTAGTCGTGACAACCAATTGATGACTAATCAAAGGTTGAACACCATGGAGGCTTTGGTTAAAAGAATTGAATCTAAAGTTGGGCAACTGGCTGAACAAATGCAAAAGAAAGAACCAGGAAAGTTTTCCAGTCAACCAGAACAAGCAAAAGATGTTAGAACCCTTCAAGTTGGTAAGGTAGTCAATACCATTACTCCGAATTCTAACAAACTACCTTGAAGTTCATGTAACAAAGAAGGCGATATTCTAATCTCGCAAAAAGGAGTAAACAAGTGTTAAACTTAACAAGCCTTCAAAACTCATCGTGGGTCATCCGACACTCCCAAAATTCAAAAGACAACATGTAACCACACCCGTGATGCAAGTACCTTTTCCCCACCATTGAAAGAATCCAAACAAGATAAGCAATTCAATGATCTTTTTAATACGCTCTCTAAAGTAAATATCAATTTACCATTATTAGAAGTGATCATGAACGTGTCCTCATATGCCAAGTTTTTCAAAGAGTTGAACACTAAGAAAAGCGAGGTATTTAATCGAATGAACGAGTAGTAGTATCAAATTTTTAGCGACAGATTTCGAAGACAAACCACTCCCTAAGTTGAAAGACTCGGAAGTTTTATTATAAACATAACTACGTGGGATAGCGAAGGTTGCTAAAGCAATGCTTGATTTAGGGCGCTAGTATAAATTGATGCCCTACTCTATATTCTTACAAATTAATCTGGGGGATTTAAACCCACAACTACGTCTCCTACAACTTGCAGACAGATCTCTTAAATATCCGTAGGAATAGTCGAGGATGTTTTGGTATAGGTAGACAACCGATAATACCGTTGACTTTCAGGTTCTCGATATGCAAGAAAATCCCAGATTGGACGTAGAAAGACAATATTGCTTGGTAGACCATTTATGGCAACTACTAAAACTATTATTGACGTCCAAGATGGAAATTTGACAACGACTTAGAGAGACTGCTCATTTCAAAGTTTTTGATTCTTCACCTTTCCCTTCTATTTCTACCATCGATGAAATATTCGAAGTTGATCCTTTGATAATCTTGTCCAAAACACCTTTTTCCAAACCGTAATAAGACAAGCTTGAAACCGTTCTTACACTTGAAAAGGTTGAAGAAGATTTAGATGAAGAAATTAAGGGTACCTTGAACAACTAGACAATAATGAAGTTGATGACAAAATCTAGTACACTTTTAAATCTACCCGCTTCTTCATCCGCAAAGCAGGCCAATCCACCCGAACTTGAACTCAAAGACTTACTCCGAAAGCACTTAAAATATGTGTTTTGGGAGAAGGAGAAACATATCCAAAGGATAATTTCTTCAACTCGACCAAACCACAAGAAAAAGAACTCATCAAAGTTGCTTAAACAAGCTTTAAGAAATCTATAGGTCGAGTATAGTGATATAAGAGGCATTAGTCCAACAATGTGTACGCACAAGATCAACTCGGGAGGATGGTGCTAAACCCGTACGGTAGGCCCAAAGTTAAGACTAAACCCAAACACGCAAAGAGGTAGTTAAAAAGGAAATCCTTAAATTATTAGAAGAAGGATTATCTATCCTATCATGGATAAGAAGCGGGTTAGTCCAAAGGTACGTGGTACCAAAGAAACTGGGATAACAAATTGTTAAAAATGATAAAAGTGAATTAAAGTGCCCACTAGAATAATCAATCGGATGGAGAATGTATAGATTTTAGGAAACTAAATTTATATACCGAAAAGGATCACTTTCCTCTTCCATTCATTGATCAAATGTTAGAAAGATTAAATTTTATTAATTTTACCGTTTTTGATGGACTGCCTGGATATTATCAAGTACCCATAGCACCGTAAGATCGTGAAAAGCACTACATTTACATGTCCTTTGGGACATTTGCTTTTCTGCAGAATGCCATTCGGGTTATGCACGCCTCGCCACTTTCCGTAGATGCATGATATCTATTTTCTCGACACGGTGGAGAAATTCATTGAAATTTTCATGGACGATTTCTGGCCTTGGGAACTCATTGATGATTGCTTACATAAATTGACTTTTGGTTTTAGAAAGATGCATTGAATGCACCCAACCCTTAGTCGGGAGAAAAGTCATATTTTACGGTTCAACAAGGGATAGTTTTTTAGACATATAATTTCAAACAAGGGTATTGAAGTTGATAAGGCAAAATTTGAATTGATATCCAAACTACCTCCCTACATCCGTGGAAGGGATAAGAAGCTTCTCGGGACATGCAGGATTTTACAGACGCATTTATTAAAGATTTCTAAAATAAGTCGCCCTTATGTAACTTACTATCCAAAGATGTCAATTTGACTTCAACAACGACTCCATTTTATTTCCTTTAATACCTTGAAAGAGAAACTAACATCTACCTCGTTATAATGGCACCAAACTCGGTCTTTACCTTTGAAATAACGTGGTGTGACGCTCGACATATACAATAGGAGCGCTTCTTGGACAAAAGAAGTGATGTCGCTACATGTCATCTACTATGCTAGCAAAACACTCAATGATGCCCAAATGAATTACACCACCATCGAAAAGGAATTCTTGGCTATTGTATTCTCTTTAGACAAATTTCGGTCTTATTTAAGTAGGGATCTAAAGTGATTGTACATTCTCGATCATGTCGCTTTAAGATACCTATTAAGTAAACCAAATGCCAAGCCAAGATTAATCGCTGGTCTTACTCTTACAAGAATTTGACCTAGAAATCGAGGATAAGAAAGGCAAAGTGGAAAACTTAGTAGCCGACCATTTGTCTAGGTTGATTGACTTCAATTCTTAAAGATGAGAGTAATGACGATATAGTTGAAACCTTTCCTAATGAACAATTATTTTTCATAGGTCCGAACCTACGGTATTGATATTGTAAACTATCTTGCCACTGTGTTTTAAGCGACCTAACACTTCATATCAGACAAGAAAAGGTTTTTTAAAAATATTAAGGACTATTTCTCGACGACTCTTATTTATACAAGATTGGTCAAGATCAAGTCATCCTGAGATGTGTACCACAGAAGAACATAAGAGCATTCTGACTTTTTGTCATGAACTTATCATGGGTCATTTTGTAGGGTGAAAAGACAAACAGTAAGATATTACAGCCTCTGGATTCTTTTGGCCCACTCTTTTTAAAGATGCTCATATGTTTTAGGCGCACGTGATGATGTCAAAGAACAGAAACATCAAGAAAGAGATGAAATGCCTTGACATCTAATTTAGTTGTTGAACTCTTTCGATGTAATGTGGGATTGACTTCATGGCCCTTTTCCCCATCTAATGGTTTTCAATACATTTTGGTTGCCAGGATTACGTGTCCAAGAGTGTGTCTATCCCCACCAAAACCAATGATAGCACGTTGTTGTGGAAATTCTTGAAAGATTTCATATATTCAAGAGGTTCGAACGCCTGTATTAGCTAATAAGTGATTGAGGTAGCCATTTTTGTAACAAACTCTTTGATGGAGTACTAAACAAGTACAACATCACACATAAAGTAAATTTACTCCATATCATCCTCAAACTTCCTATTAGCTGAAGTGAGTAATAGGCAAATTAAGGGGAATACGAACGCACCGTGCGTCCGTCAAGGAAGGATTGGGCATTTAAGCTAAACGATGCCTTACGGGCATACCGCACCGCTTACAAAACACCTATCGGGATTTAGCCCTTACCGGTTAATCTTCGGGGAAAGCGTGCCACCTTCCGCCTGAACTTGAACACAAAGTTTCGATCGGGCAATTAAAGAGTTAAACATGGATTTAGATAAAGTGTGAAAACGCATTACTCCATTTCACGAGTTGGAAGAAATTAGGAATGAAGCCTACGAGAATGCCAAATTATACAAGGAACAGTACTAAGCACTATCACGATGCTAAGCGTTTGGGCCTCCAAGACTCTTCACCCTGGAATGAAAGTTCTTTTATTTAACTCGCTTCGAGATTGTTTCCGTGAAAGCTGAGATCAAGATGGATGGACCATTCAAAATAGTTCAAGTATTTCAACATGGAGAAGGGAACTATTGGACTCCAAGACACAAAAACGCTCAAAGTCAACGGCCATCGTGGTCAAGCCTTATTTAAGAACCAAACAACATTGGTTTAAATGGATCGGTGATTTGGTCAGTAACTTTAGCACCAAAAAGATACGCCTTGCTAAGACGCTAAACTAAGCTACTGGATGGGGAGGCAACCCATCATTTAAAAAACCAAAAAACCAAAAAACTAAAAAAACTAAAAAAACAAAAAATTTTTTTTTTGTTTGTTATTTGTTTTATTTACTTAATTTTATTGCTTATTTCATTTTAATTACATGTGAATAATTTTTAAATTGTTAAAACTAAAAATATTTGTTGAGATGTTAAGTTTACAAATGATCCGTCTGTATACACTTTAATGATGAATATGATTGATGCACCAAGATTTTCCATTACTACTTGCACATTCTCAGAAATAGGTAATCTTTTCTTTCTTCTCTTTATCTTTAATTTACAAATATACATTGAGGACAAATGTAAGTTCTAGGTCGGGGTGGTGAAAAGTTACCATACTTAATTAAAAAAAATTGACAATTTAAAAATAAATAAAAAAAACTTTTCTCACAAAAATTTATCATTTCTTTAAATCAAATTTAAGTAAATAGTTAAGTTCTTTGCAGACCGTTAGATTAATTTTGAAAACATATCATGAAATATTTTGTAATTATTTTTTGGTAATTAGTTAGTTTTTGTCATAACTAGTATTTCGATAAGATGTAGAAATTATATTAAACCCAAAAATCTAGTTTATGAATTTTTTTTAGCGAGATACATTCATGGAGATATAATTGAGCCTAATTTCCTTTATTCAAGAGTGAAATATATATTTTTTCTACTCCAAACACATTTCTTATTTCTTCAAATTTTTAGATGATCTCTATAGGTATTAGCATTGAATGTATGAATTTTTTTTTCTCATTTTAATAGAGTATCATATATTTTTTTATTATTATTTTTGCTTAGATTAAATGATTTGAGTAGAAACAAAAGGACATATCTGGGGTTACCTAAACCAAGATCAAACAGAAAAGCCACAAAATTAACCACTCACCAAAATCCAAAAAAATGTACAATCTGTACATGGGTTGACTCTCTAAAAAATACACATATTGAAAAATATCTACAGAAAAAAAAGAGAGATAAAAATAGTATCATCTACATACTATAACCCACATTGCCTACAAAGTTGTGAGTAAAGGCTAATTACAAAAGAAAGATATAAGAAGTAATTCCCTAAAAAGTCATTGCAATTTCTTCATTTGTAAAAGGCATATATCTTGAAATTCTTTCTTAATGAGTTTGATTTATGCATGAAAATAATTTTTATATATGATATCTTTATAATTTATACATTTGATTCCTTTCATGAGATCAATGTTAAAATAACACTTTGAGCCTTTATTCTTTATACATATGCGAACATATTAGTTCATTTCTATACATCAACTCTTTCGCATATAAATTAGTATGAGTGTTTGAACCCATAGGATTCAGTGTTTTGAGAGTATTGACTTGTGAGGAATAGAGTCGAATTTCGATTCATGACACCGAAATTGGGTGAAATTAAATTGATACATTTTTGATATGAAATATGAAAATGATTTTCGACTAATTATTATAATAAATCATGATTGTTTAAAGAGATTAAGATAACTTATGCTTGAGATTTTAATTATGATCTTAAAGGAGATTAAATAGTAAGAGACATTTTTGTGAGATGTTGTTAATTTCTGATTTTGTTGTAAATTTAATTTTTAAGTTGTTTGTTTTTATTGTTTCTTTTGTTTTTACATTTAGTTCAATGTTTGTGGGTATCATTACTGAAAACCCTCACGAGACTCAAACTCGTCCACTAGGGCAACCTAGGGGTTTAAAGGCTTGTTGCATAGGCTAAATGCAACCGTGTCAATCCACGGAAGTGATTTAAGATAGTTTAATTTTTAGTTTTTATCGCTTCTCTTGCTAAGGGACCAGCAAGAAGGTCGTTGGGGTTGTGATGAGTGCTCAAAAGCACTAAAATAACCATGATTTTATGCACATTAATTGATTAAAAATATATATATTTATATGTTTTATCATATATTTATATAAATTTGTCTTTTCGGAATCACGGGTATTTTTTTTGTTTTTCAGGTATATTGGCTTAAAAACGCAATTTAAAGACTCAAAGAAGAATACTTGAAGCAATACATCACAAATAAATTAATAAATAAGTGGGAAAAGGTCAACAAACATGGAAAAATTGGACAAAATGGGTCCAAAAGGTAAAAAATGTCAAAAAACGAACATCGCTACAAGCTGCGCGCTGCCGCGGCCACCAAGGCACTACAAGGTTGACTCCCATTCCGCGCGCCGCAGACGGGCAATGTTCACGCACCGAGTCGCGCTGCAGCCGATGCGCGAACGCGCCGCCGCCAGCGCCACCGCGCGCCCAACGTTTTCACCCCATTTTTCACGTGCAGAGCCTCGTGACGTCCGACGTCATTGATGACCTCAGCATGTCCACTACACGTTTTTTAATTTTTTAATATTTTTTTAACATTTTTTTTACTCATTTTTTCTCTCCATCCTCACCTATAAATACCCCCTTCCATTCACTTCAAAGCACACCTCAAAACCACACTTCTCTCTTCTTTCTTTCTCTCATTTCTTAGTTTTTGAGTTTTTCTTAGTTTCTTTCTTAGTTTCTAAGCTTTTCTTAGTTTTTCTCTTAGTTTTTAGTTCAATTCTCTTAGGTTTAGAGTTCTTCTCTTTTTGAGAGGAACTTGTAATGTTTTTGTAATAATTTAGATTTTTGATTCAATAAATGGAAGTGCAAATTCCGCTTGGAGGTTTTCTAGCAACGAGAATAGCGTCGAAGTTCTGTAAGGATTTTATTTTCTTTACAGTTATTTTTATGCTTTATTCTTACATGTTATATTTAATTTGTCTGTGATTAAATTTAAGCGTGCTATTGTTTATAATCATGATATAATAATAACGTTGTTATGCTTGCGAAATATTAAATAGGTGAAAATTTCCAAAAATGAATTGATTTTATTTTTATTCAAGATTTTATATTAAGGATGTTAGAGAGAAATATATTATTTTTCATTACAAACTTAAATCTGAAAATTAGATTTTAAGGTTTAGTTATCCTGCCTAATTTAGAGTAGTGCTCTTTTATTTGTTGGTACAATCGCCTTTAGTTAGAGTGAAACTCTATTTCAAAAGTTTTTATAAGAATTATTATGTGAAAATGTATTGACAACATGTTTTCAATAGTGGTTTTAAAACTTGAAAGTTAGTACTCGGATAACTAAATTCTTAGGTTTAATTTGGACACCTTGAATAAAGTTTAAATAGTCTAACCCCACCAAAGGTGGCATTTAAATGGTTCATTTTCAATCTCTTAGAAAAAGGAATTAATTTAATTAACCAAATTAGTTATCAACCCCACCCATAGGTGTTAATTGATTTGTTTAGTTAACAAAGAATATCTAACCCCACCAAAGGTGGTATTCATACAAAAAAGAGAGAATCAATAAAATATCAATTTATATCTTTAATAACCTAGATAATATGAGCAAGCATAATTAATTTAGTTATTATATCCATAAATACTCCACTAATATAAATGATAAAATTTGCATGAATATTTATTGAATATGTATTTATATTTATTTTTAGATAAATATTTATTGAATTTGTATCTATGTTTATTTTTATGTTTTTTTTAGATTATATTTAATTAATCTGTATATATGTTTATTTTATGTTATTAGATTAGGAACACAAAAAACCAAACTATCGTGACAGGATGTTTAGGATTTAATTTCGTTTTTAAAAGTTTGAATAATAAATTAAAACCCACATACATTCCTTCCTTAGATCGACCTTGGGAGTATACTTATCATTTTCTACGAAATGATTCGTGCACTTGCGAGAGTTTTACAAATATTAAAACCAAAGTATTTGCGAGAATCGGTGATGCCGGTTTTCGCTCATCAGTTAGGTGGTCCAGTAAACCGGTGGTTTTCCTCTTAGGTCATTGTTGTGGCCAAAGTTATTTTCACCTAAAAATATCGTGCGTTAATATTCTATTTTCGCCCTTTATTCTTACACGTAATTGCATGTCTGGTCACCTTGTTTAGGTTAAGTTATAAATTAATAAAAATTAAAAATAGCCTATTCACCCCCCTTTAGGTTAATGCAGTCCATATCTTATAAACTTTCAAAGTCTAACACGGAATTAGAGCTAGTTCTCTAGCTTCTTTGCCCCCACCGACGCCCAAGAGCCTAGTGGTGCGCTCACCCCCAAGCTTCGCTCATCTAGTGCCAACCAAGACCACCACCCGATGTAGAGGGGAATGTTAAGTTCCACATCGACAAAGTACTAGTCTTCTGCTACACATATAAGCTTAGACAATCCTTCATCTCACAACCTAAGTTTGAGATGGAGTTAGGCTCAAATCTAACACATGTAATATATAGTTTTATTTTGTCTCACTATCAAGTTTCTAAGTCAATTTATTCTATTGATCGCAAATATTTTCATGATTTTTGATTAATTGTCAATTTATTTTTTTATCCATTTTCTTAAATAATTTACAATTTTATGTAAGGCGTGTTATTTGTTATTTAATATCCTTAAATGTTATTTTTAAATTTTTTTTCAGATAGTTTAAATTTGTTATGTTTAATGAAAGTATATTTTATACTCATATCTATTAGCTAGGGCAATATAAGTCCGTTATATTTACAAAAAAGTGTCACAAAGTCTATTTTATAAAAAAAATAAATTTGTGGTGTCCACTTTTTTTGCAAAAGTGGGACCACATAAATATATTATATTTACAAAATAGACTTGAGTGACTATTTTTATAAAAATAATATACTTGTATTGTCCTACCTAATAGATAAATAAATAAAGTATAATTTCGTTAAATATAGTAAATTTGTGCTATTACTTCGGTGACTATTTTTCTTTTCTTTTTTATATATAATTAAATTGAGTTTGATAGTAAAAATATTTTATAGAACAACTGCCAAATATTATTTATATATTATAAATTTAATAATTTTTTATATTTTATTAAAATTTATGTCATGATATATAAATAATTTAATTATTCAATTGATTTTACTTTTAATTTTCTTAGTAAAAAAGAGAAAAAAGAGCATCTCAAGTCCATGTACCTTTAATGAAACTATATTTTAGTTTCCTAGTTATTAACTATGATAATACAAGTATACTAAATTTACAAAAAAAGATTACATAAATTTATTTTGCAAAACAATAGAGTTATAATGCCCCAGTTTCAAAGTGAACAAGTGTATCATCATAAGTTTATTTCTTTATAAAATGGACTTCTACGACTTTTTTTGTAAAAGTTTCGAACTTTTATTATCTTACTTAATAAGTATGGATTTAAAATGCAATTTTGTTAAAAGTATCAAACTTGGACATCCTTTCATTCTAAAAACAATATGTTCATTTTTTTACAATGTTAAAAAATATATCATTTACATGGTAAGAAAAATAAACATATGTTTTTTTAAAGGAAAAACTCTATATATAAAAAAGTAAGAAGAGTCGTTCAAGTCCTTTATATTTAACAAAAATGTATTTTAAATCTGTACATATTAAATAGGGTGGTACACTATCTTTACAAAAAAAATCATAAAAGTCTATTTTATAAAGTAATGGATTTTTGGTGTCCAACTTGTTTACTTCGAAACTAGGTAACAAAAGCGAGTATCAAAGATCAAAATGAGAAGACTACAAGCGAAGGTAATGGACTTATTTATTCATCAGGTAATAGTTACATGCTTTAAGTAAGACTAAAAATCTTAATTGTTTACTAATTGATTTAAAACTCAAAAATAATATTAAAATATTTAAAATGCTTAAAAACTATTCTAGAAATAAGAAATTAGGAATTGAATTATATAGAAGTAAGAAATATGGAGAAGTAACAATTGATAGACTAATAAAAGATATTATTTATCTTAAACAAGTTTTAATCATCTTTATAAAAATAATAAAGAAAATTTTTACTTAAGTAAGGAAGATTTGAAGTGTTAGAAAATTTTCAAGTATTAATAGATTGTTTTCCTTCAAAGAAAAAATATAACATATATAAAGAACCTAGTTTTGAATGTACAGATGTACAAGAAAGTCTATATATAGTAAACATCAAAAAGGGATCTCAAAAATAAATTTTTGAATTAAGGCAATAGATTATATACATGACTGGTCCACTTATGCATGAAACAATTAACGTTTCGGAAGAAAGTTAGCCCATATATTTTGTTGAAAAAGATGAATGTTTATAAAAAAACTAGTGAAGCCTTGTTTCACATTGTTTTTTTACATTTCTTAAAAGATGTAAAAATAATAAAGAGTTGGGTATTGGGATTGGGCCCTAAGGGGTACACACTTTTGTGGAAGAGAAGAGCACCTAGGTAAATGTGATACCACACATGCACACCATCGTTGCCGTCTGTCTGACCGACCGGCTGAGTTCATATGTTTGGCATTTTATTTTTTGGAAATTATTTTTTTATTAAAATACTTTTCCACTCAAAAATTGTTTTCTTTTACTCAGAATATGATCATTAAATGGTCGTTACTCTTCTTTACTCAGAAAATGGTTGTTACTCTTCATTGTTCAGAATGGTTGTTACGCTCTCCATCCCCAAACATTACCGTTATTATCATAATGGTCACACGGTTTCTAAAACCTATAAATAGAGGGCCTCACCTCTTAATTTTAATACAACAATCTTCAAACTCATCTCACTAAGAAAACAATTCTCTTAGCAATCCTGAATTATTTTTGAGTTTTCTGAGCAACAAATTTTTCAGGTGTAGCATTCAGATATTCATCAGTGTAGTGAAGTTCTGAGATAGAAAAAAAACAAAGATTCAGGGTTGTTTTATCTTGGGGACGACGGAGTTGTGTTTACTTGCACAAATCTCGGTAGAGTCGCGAAACATCTTAAAAAGAGTGACCTACTCCATGACTCAACCCAAGTAGTTCATTTCAAGTTATTGGTAATATTGTTCTAACACTGTTTTTACGTACTTATTTCAACAATTTTAAGACAAATTCTATCTGGCATGTCTACTGAAATGCTAACTGTTGATCTCAACAAACCATTTCGTTTTGAGGGACTACACTTTAAAAGATGGAGACAAAAAATGTTATTTTTCTTAACCATGAAAAAAGTCATTTTTGCTCTTACTACTGAAAAACCAATTTTGTTTAATTCTCCTGCTGAAGTTACAACTAAGGATTTAGACACCTGGATGGAAAATGATTTTATGTGCAAAAATAATATTCTTAATGGTTTACTGATGACTTGTATGATTATTATAACTTTGATAAGTCTGCTAAGGAAATTTAGGAAGCACTTCAAAAGAAGTACGACACTGGGGAAGTTGGAACTAAGAAGTATAGTGTCAGTACATACATGAAGTTTCAAATGATTGATGGCAAATCAGTGGAAGCTCAATCACACGAACTGTTGAAGATAGCATACAAAATAACTTCTGAAGGTATGATTTTAGATGAACAATTTCAAGTAGCTGTTATTATAAATAAATTACCCCCTACTTGGAAAGATTTTAGGAATACACTTAGGCATAAAACTAAGGAATTTTCTTTAGAAAGTCTTATAACCCATTTAAGAATAGAAGAAGAAGCTTGAAAACAAGACCAAAGAGATGAAGTACCCGTAGTCTCAAACAACAGTACCAATAAGAAACCATCCTCTGCAATTCTGAAACTTAAAGTTAGAAATATGAAAACCTAGAATCGTAATAATAACAAAAATTGTAACCACCAAAATAGAAACAGAAACTATCCTCTCCAGAATGGACCTCAACCCCCTTAAAGAATAACACATTCATGTGTTATAGTTGTAACAAACTTGGCCACTTGGCTAGGAACTGTCGGAACAGGAATCGTCCTACCCTACAGGCAAATCTTACCGAAGATCAACTTATTGCTATGATATCTGAAGTCAATTTTGTTGTTGGATTCGAGGGGTGGTGGGTGGATATTGGTGCTTCTCGCCATATTTGCTATGATCGAGACATGTTCAATTCCTATTCAGATTCTTAGGATAAGAAAGTGATGTTGGGCGACTCCCACTCCACTAAAGTTGCTGGTATTGATGATATGGTATTAAATTTTACCTCTGGAAAGACTGTCACCTTGAAGGATGTCCTGTATACTCCAGAGATGAGAAAGAACTAAGTTTCAGACTATCTTCTTAACAAAGCTGGGTTTACTCAAACTATAGGAGCTGATTTATATACTATAACTAAAAATAATATATTTGTTGGGAAAGGGTACGTCACTGATGGCATGCTTAAATTAAATGTTGAAATCAATAAAACTTCTTTGTTTGCTTATATGTTGAGTTCTTTTAATATTTGGCATGCTAGACTTTGTCATGTTAATAAACGCATAATCAAGAACATGAGTACCTTAGAACTAATTCCTAAACTATCTTTGAATGATTTTGAAAAATGTGATTTTTGTAGTCAAGCTAAAATAACCAAAACTTTCCATAAATTAGTAGTTAGAGAATCTGAACCTTTAGAATTAATACACTCTGACATATGTGAACTTGATGGAAATTTAACAAGAAATGGAAAACGCTATTTTATAACTTTTATATATGATTGTTTAGATTTATGTATATCTAATGAAAAATAAAAGTGAAGCATTTGACATGTTTAAAATATTTATGACTGAGATTGAGAATCAACTTAACAGAAAAATAAAAAGGTTTCAAAGTGGGAGAGGCACTGAATATAATTCCAATATCTTCAATGATTTTTATAAAACTCATGGAATCATTCATGAAAAAACTACACCTTATTCTCTTGAAATGAATGGCAAAGCTGAAAGAAAAAATAGAACTTTTATTGAATCAGTTGTTGCAATTTTATTAAACTCTGGTGCTGCTTCTCATTGGTGGGGATAAATTTTATTATCTGTTGCTATGTGCTAAATAGAGTGCCTAAATCTACAAGTAAAATTTTACCATATGAAATTTTGAAAAATAAGAAACCTAATTTAACTTATTTTAAAACTTGGGGTTGTTTAACCTATGTTAGGATCCCTGATCCTAAAAGAAATAAACTTGCTAGTAGAGCATATGAATGTGTATTCATAGGATACACTGTGAATAGTAAAGCCTATAAATTCTATGACTTAAATGATCATGTAGTTATAGAATCAAATGATGCTGACTTCTATGAACATAGATTTCCCTTTAAATTGAAAAAATAGTAGGGGCTCGTCTTCTAGTAGTTTACCCATAATTAGAACTAATGAAAAAAATGAGGAATTAAACACTGAAATTAGGAGAAGTAAACGAGCTCGAACCCTTAAGGATTTTGGGTCTGATTTTTATGCTTATACCTTAGATCCCCAAACTCTTAAAGAAGCATTATCTTCTTTAGATGCCAACTTATGGGAAGAAGCCATAAATGATGAAAATGGACTCTCTTGAGTATAATAAGACTTGGCATTTAGTTGACTTACCTCCTGGTTGCAAAACCATTGGATGTAAATGGATAGTAAAAAAGAAATTAAAACCCGATGGTACTATTGAAAAGTACAAAGCTCGTCTTGTAGTTAAAGGAAGGGTATAGGCAAAGGGAAAATGTAGATTTCTTTGATACCTTTTCACCAGTCACACGAATAACTTCTATACGTGTACTTTTTTCTCTTGATGCTATCCATGATTTAGTAGTACACCAAATAGATGTTAAAACTACTTTCTTAAATGGAGACTTAGAAGAAGAAATTTATATAGACCAACCTGAATGTTTTGTTATCCCAGGTTAAGAAAATAAAGTTTGTAAACTAGATAAATCCCTTTATGGTCCAAAACAAGCACCTAAGCAATGTCATGAAAAATTTGATAATCTAGTTATCTCATATGGATTCAAAATAAATGAAAGTGACAAATGTATTTATTATAAATTAGAAGATAACATTTGCACTATTATATGTTTATATGTGGATGACATGCTTATTTTTGGATCAAATATTCATGTTGTGAATAATGTGAAAACTTTGTTAAGTGCTAACTTTGATATGAAATATCTCGAAGAAACGAGTGTAATCCTTGGTATAAAGATTATTAGGTCTGAAAAGGGAATTTCTCTAGATCAATCTCATTACATTGAGAAGATCTTAAAGAAATATAATTACTTTAACTACAAACCTGCATGTACTCCTTATGATCCTAGTGTAAAGTTGTTCAAGAACACCGGAGACGGTATTAGACAAACTGAGTATGCGAGCATCATTGGTAGCTTATGTTATGCTACTAATTGCACTAGACCAGACATAGCTTATGTTGTGGGACTACTATGTAGATTTACCAGTAGACCTAGTGTAGAGAATTGGAATTCTATTGAAAGGGTTATGAGATACCTTAAGAGAACTATGTATCTTCGATTACATTATTAAAAGTTCCCGTTGTTCTAGAAGGATACATCGATGCAGATTGAAACACTTTATTAGAAGACTCCAAAGCAACTAGCGGCTATATATTTAACATAGCTGGTGGAACTGTTTCTTGGAAGTCTAATAAACAGAAAATATTGGCTCAATCTACAATAGAGTCTGAAATAATAGCACTAGCCACTACTAGTGAAGAAGTAGGCTGGTTAAGAAGTCTGTTAGGTAAGATCCCTTTATGGGAAAGACCGATACCAGCTGTCTTAATCCACAGCCATAGTACCGCAGCTATTGCAAAGATTCAGAATTGTTACTATAATGGCAAGAGACGACATATATGTCATAAGCATAGTATTGTTAGAGAATTTCTTTCTACAGGAGTTGTAAGAGTGGATCATGTACGTTTTGATGAAAATTTGGCAGATCCTTTGACGAAAGGATTACCGAGAGAGAAGGTTTTCAAAACCTCAAAAGGAATGGGACTAATGCCCTTAGAATGAAGAGTCACTCGTGATGGTAACCCAACTTATAAACTGGAGATCCTAAGAAATAAGTTCAAAGGGTAATAATAAGGCATGAAGTGATATGAGATGAATCATGCTATTTTTACATCCTATTTTATATTGATAGAAGCATGAAGTCCTAAAGCGATAGAAAAGGATGAGTTAATTGTTAAACTCTTAATGAGTTCTATACTCTATGTAGAGTGGAGTACATAGCTATATAGCTACGAGCTTTTTGAACTACACCTTGGAAAGGTTGTGTGTGTAATGATTGTTAGAGATAGAGTTCAAACTACAAGTTACTCTAGTATATTATAAAGTATCAACACTATGCAAATGTTCAAGTCGATAGACACCTTTTGCTTATGCACAATCTTATATTTTTAATTGATCGATTTCTCGATGAAAATTATTTTTATATAAAATTCAAGTGGGGGATTGTTGGAAAAGATGAATGTTTATAAAAAAACTAGTGAAGCCTTGTCCCACATTGCTTTTTTATATTTCTTAAAAGATGTATAAATAGTAAAGAGTTGTCTATTGGGATTGGGCCCCAAGGGGTACCCACTTTTATGGAAGGGGAGAGGACCTAGGCAAATGTGATATACACATGCGCGTGTGCCTTACCACCGCCGCCATCCATCCGACTGACCGGCCCGTTGTGCCGTGTTGAGTCGAGCCGAGTCCGAGTGCATATGTGTGAGGTGAGGTTGCATTATATTTTTTGAAATTTGTTTTTTATTAAAATGCTTTTCCACTCAAAAAATAGTTGTTACATTTTTACTCAGAAAAAATAGCCATTATTTTCTTTTACTCAGAATATGACTGTTACTCTTCTTTACTCAGAAAATGAATGTTACTCTTTATTACTCAGAATGGTTGTTACACTCTCCATCCCCAAATATTACCGTTATTATCATAATGACCACATGGTTCATTGGTTTTAGAACATGCAATAAAATCTATCAACAACAAAGATGTTATCCTTACCACTTTGAGACCTTGGTAATCCTAAAACAAAATCCATATATATATATATCAATCCAAGGTTGATTAGGTACATGTAAAGGGGTATACAAGTCATGTGGTTTAACTTTAGATTTTTCTTCACTACATGTAATGCACTTTTCATAAATAAATTGCACATCATGCTTCATATTAGGCCAATAAAAATGCTCACATAAAATATTTAAAGTCTTTAGAACACCAAAGTGACCCATCAAACCTCCCCCGTGACTTTTCCTAATAAGCAACTCACGAACAAAACAAATAGGCACACATAATTTATCTTTCTTGAATATAAATCCTTCATGCCTATAAAAATCACCAGGCGCACACTTATCACATGCATTCCATACTTGAAAAAAATCAGAATCATTAGCATACAAGTCCTTAAGCAATTCAAAACTAAGTGATTTAGTTTGCAATGAAGTAAGTAATACATACCTCCTAGACAATGCATCAGCCACAACATTTTCCTTCTTATGCTTGTATTTGATTACATAAGGAAACGTTTCTATAAACTCCAGCCACTTAGCATGTCTTTTATTAAGCTTACCTTGGGTCTTCAAAAACTTCAAACTCTCATGATCGGAATGAATAATGAATTCCCTTGGCCATAAGTAATGCTTCCATATTTGAAGAGTTCTCACTAATACATAAAGCTCCTTGTCATAAGTAAGATAATTCAACACTGCCCCACCTAGCTTTTCGCTAAAATATGCAATTGGTTTTGAATCTTTCATTAAAATAGATCCTATGTCAATCCCCGATGTATCACATTCTATCTCAAAAGCTTTATCAAAGTAAGCCAAATACAACAAAGGTGTATTTGTTAGTTTATCTTTTAAAGTGTTAAACGCTCGATCATGCATATCATCCCACTTAAAAATAACATTCTTTTTAACAAGTTCATTCAAAGGTGCAACAATAGAACTAAAATCTTTAACAAACCTTCGATAAAAACTCATTAAACCATGGAAACTTCTTACCTCATTTGCATTCCTAGGTGTAGGCCAATCTCTTATTGCCCTTACCTTTTCTTCATCAACACTAACACCCTGTGAACTAACAACAAATTCAAGAAATACAACAGATTCCATGCAAAATGTGCACTTTTTAAGATTAGCATACAACTTGTTCTTTCTCAACACACTAAAAACTGCATGCAAGTGTTCCACATGTTCCTCTAGACTTCACAAGTCTATTACTTTATAAAATAGACTTCTACAACTCTTTTTGTAAAAGTTGTGCACTTATACTATCTCACTTAATATATGCGAATTTAAATGGTAAAGTTTTAAAAAGTGTCAAACTTGGACGTCCTTCCATTCTAAAAAAAATATGTTCATTTTTTTACAATGTTAAAAATATATCATCTACATTATAAGAAAAATAAACATATGTTTTTTCTTAAATGGGAAACTCTTTATATAAAAAAGTACGAAGGGTCAATGAAGTTATATTTAACAAAAATGTATGTTAAATCTGTACTTATTAAGTAGGGTGGTATAAGTTCGCTATCTTTACAAAAAAAGTCAGAAAATTCTATTTTATAAAGTAATGGATTTGTGATGCTCTACTTGTTCACTTCAAAACTAGGTAGCATAAGTTAATTTCTTTATAAAATAGATTTCTATTAAATTTTTATAAATATAATATATTTATACTGTAAAACTTAATAAATAAGAAATTAAAATAGATTTTCGTTAAATATAACATACATAAATCATTTTTTAAGGGAAAAAGAGAATAAGGTAATTTTCATGACACAATAATATTATATAAAATTACTCCTCTAAAAATTCACGACAAAAACAAAGAACTTTATTTTTCTTTAATTTACCTATGTGTGGAAATTCCGAAGCCAGAAGCAATTTTAGTTTGCCTGAGCAACTGAGTTTATCAATTTGCCTTAGTTATCACTATAGGTTATGCCCATATGGAAGGGGAAGAAAATAAAAATGTTAAGTGCAATCACATTTGAAAAATGCATCAAATATTTTTGTGGCTAAAATTTTTCCAACTACGTAGCCAATTTCTGGCCACATAAGGGATAAACAATTTTTTCAATAATAGGCAATGTTTTTGCCTTAAAGATACACATCAAAAGAAGATAAGCAAAGCAAATCCACCAAATGAAAAATTTCCTTTGATGAAAATTAGTGTTGTGTGTGAGAGAGTGGGAAAGAATATTTTAGAAAAATATTTGTGATATTTTTCTAAAGGGGGAGTGACAAAATAGTGAGTTTGTGAAACACTTGTGTGTCACTATTTTAGGTTTATCTCAATTTGTTGTATTGCCTCTCATTGTGCCTGTGGATGTAGCCCAAATTAAATGATGAACCACGTTAAATTATCGGTGTCATTATTTTACTTGGTTGAATTTATTTTATTTTTACCCGTTGTGTCCCAACAACTGGTATTAGAATTGGTATAGTAAAATTCTTAGTATATTATGTGGTCGTAGTTGATGAGCAAAAACCGGCATCGCCGATCTTGCCAATACTTTGGTTTTATATTTATAAAATTCTCGCAAGTGTACAAATCATTTCGTAGAAAATGATAAGTATACTCCCAAGGTCGATCTAAGAAAGGAATATATGTGGTTTTTAATTTATTATTCAAACTTTTAAAAACAAAATTAAATCCTAAACATTTTGTTATGGTATTTGGGTTTTTGTGTTTCTAATCTAAGAATATAAAAATAAACATAGATACAGATTCAATAAATATTTATGCAAATTTTATCATTTATAATAGTGGAGTATTTATGGATATAATAACGAAGTTAATTATGCTTGCTCATATTATTTAGGTTATTAAAGATATGAACTGATATTTATTGATTCTCTTTTTTATATGAATACCACCTTTGGTGGGGTTAGATATTCTTTGTTAACTAAACAAATCAATTAACACCTATGGGTGGGGTTAATAACTAATTTGGTTAATTAAATTAATTTCTTTTTTCTAAGAGATTGAAAATGAACCATTTAAATGCCACCTTTGGTGGGGTTAGACAGTTTAAACTTTATTGAAGGTGTCCAAATTAAACCTAAGAATTTAGTTATCCGAGTACTAACTTTCAAGTTTTAAAACCACTACTGAAAACATGTTAATATTCAAATAATAATTCTTCTAAAAACTTTTGAAATAGAGCTTCACTCTAACTACCGGGTGATTGTACCAACAAATAAAAGAGCACTACTCTAAATCAGACCGGATAACTAAACCTTAAAATCTAATTTTTAGATTTAAGTTTGTAATGAAAAATAATATATTTCTCTCTAACATTCTTAATATAAAATCTTGAATAAAAATAAAATCAATTCATTTTAGAGATTTTTACCTAACTAATATTTCGTAAGTATAACAACGTTATTATTATATCATGTTTACAAACAACCAGTAAATTTAAATTTAATCACAGAAAAATTAAATATAATATGTAAGAATATAGCATAAAAAATAAATGCAAAGAAAATAAAATCCTTATAGTACTTCGATGCTATTTCCGTTGCTGGAAAACCTCCAAACGGAATTTGCACTCCCATTTATTGAATAAAAAAAAAATAAATTACAAAAACATAACTAGTTCTTCTTAAAAAGAGAAGAACTCTAAAACTAAGAGAAACTAACTAAGAAAAGCTAAAAACTAAGAAAAACTAGAAAAATAAAAAAAAACTAAGAAATGAGAGAAAGAAAGAGAAGAGAAGATGTGTTTTTAGGTGTGTTTAGTTATGAAGAGAATGTGGGTATTTATAGGTGAGGATGGAAAGAAAAAGTGAGTGAAAAAATGTTAAAAATTGGTGGAAACGCGGAGTAGTGAATAATGATGTCATTTGATGATGTCAGCATGACGTAGGGTGGCTGCGCGCGCAGATGGCAGCAGGGGCGCGCGTTGCAGGGCACGGTGGGCGGTGCGACTGGGCAGATGGGTGGCACAATTTCCTCCTTTTTGACATTTTTGACCTTCTTGACCCATTTTGTCAAATTTTTCCATATTTGTTGACTTTTCCTCATTTATTTTATGAATATATTTGTGATGTATTGACTCTAGTATTCCTCTTTGAGTCTTTAAGTTATGTTTTTAAGCAAAAATACCTGAAAAACAATAAAAATACCCGTGATTCCGAAAAGATAAATATATATAAATATATGATAAAATCATATAAATATATATATTTTTAATCAATTAATGTGCATAAAATCATGGTAATTTTAGTGCTTTTTGAGCACTCATCAGTAGCATAAACTGATCTACCACCTCAGAAAATATTTTATTAGGTCTAGGGTGTATTTATTTGTAGAAAAAGAAACACAACGAAAAAAAATGTCAAGCCAGAAGATAGATATTGAGAAATTTAATGGCAATAATAATTTCTCTTTATGACAAAGGAGGATGAAGGATATTCTCATTCAACAGAAAGTCCAAAAGGATTTGTTGGGAAAAGAAAAGAAGGCATCAACCGTCATAGAGGAACAGTGGGAGGAGATAGATGAGATTGCAACCAGTACAATCCGTCTAAATCTCTCGGATAATTTCTTGCAAAATATTGAATCAAAAAATTACAAGACTATAAAAGAAACATGGGAGACTCTAGAAAATATGTACATTTAAAAAAACCTTGCAAATAAATTTTATTTGTGGAAGGAGCTATATCAGATGAGGAAGGAAGATAATGTGAGCATGATGCAACACGTTAGCAATTTCAACAACAAGCTTTCTCATTTTGTAAGATTCAATGTGCATTTTGGCGATGAAGAGAAAGCTATGATATTACTAGCATCACTACCCTCATCATATAATCATCTCACAACAACTCTGACTTATGCGAAAGACAAGATGGAGTTTGAAGTTGTTGTAAAAGCCCTATTGTCATATGAGAAATAGAACAGAGAGATAGATTCAGAAGGAAAAACCCTTATCACAGAGTTCAGTGGAAGGAGACAGTGCAGAGAATAGAAACCCAGAGGCAAAAGAAGAGAAAAATCAAACAAATATGCCAAAGTTGAATGCCATCCGATTTGAAATTAATTCCTCCAACATCAGTGCCAAGACAAGTTGGAGATGAAGACCATGTTTATCCACTTGATGAAGATGATGCTCCCATAGAAGTTGGTTCTAAAGATGAGGGATACGATGATGTTCATTATCTAGCACCAATACCTACGGCTTCTCTTGTTTCACTGAGAATAAGTGAAAGATTGAGATGACCCTTTACCACATATCCTTCATATGGGTATGTAACTTTCACTAATGGGAGAGAACTTGAGAGTTATAAAGAAGCCATAGATAACGAATCCAAACAAAAATGGATTGAAGCCATGCAAGATAAGAGGAAGTCTTTACATGAAAACAAAACTTTTGAGATGATGAAGCTGCCCAAAGGGAAGAGGGCTTTGAAAAATAAATGGGTGTTCAGGATAAAGCATGAAAAACATTGTTCCAGTCCGTGATACAAAGCCAATCTGGTTGTCAAGGGATTCAAGCAAAGAAAAGGAGTTGACTTTGATAAGATTTTCTCACCAGTTGTGAAAATGACATCCATTCGTACTTTGTTGGGGTTAGCAGCAAGTCTTGAATTGGAGGTTGAGCAAATGGATTTCCAAATTGCCTTTCTACATGGTGACTCAGAAGAAGAGATATATATAGAGCAACAGAGGGTTTTAAGCAAAAGGTAAAAGAGGATTATGTTTGCAAATTGAAGACAAGCCTAAACAACTTAAAACAGGCACTGGGACAATGGTACAAGAAGTTTGAGTCTCTTATGGGAGAGTAAGGATACAAAAATACTATTTTAGACCATTATGTTTTTGTATAGAAATTCTTTGATGATGATTTCATTATTCTTTTGTATTTTATGGATGATATGTTGATTGTTGGCTGGAATATTTCTAGAACGAATAACTTGAAAAAGTAGTTGAGTAAGTCTTTGCCATGAAAGACTTGGGCTCAACAAAACAGATTCTTGGCATGAGTATTATTAGAGACAGATACGTCAAAAAATTATGGTTGTCTCAGGAGAAGTACATTGGGAAAGTACTTTAGAGATTTCATATGTACAAGGTTAAAGCGATTAGTTGTCCTCCTGCTAATCACTTTAAGCTAAGTTCTAAGAAGAGCTCTTCTATAAACAAAGAGAAGGAAGAAATGGAAAAGGTTCCATATGCTTCAACAATTGGAAGTCCTATGTATGTCATGGTTTGTTCATGGCTAGATATCGCTTGTGCAATTGGAGTTATGAGTAGATTCTTTTCAATCCTAGAAAAGAACATTGGGTTACAGTGAAATGGATTTTTAGGTATCTTCAAGGTTCTTCCAAAATATGCCTATGTTTTGAAAATGGAAAACCTATGCTAGTTGGATACATAGATGTAGATATGGCTGGCGATGTGGATTCTAGAAAATCCACTTCAGGTTACTTGATTACATTTGCAAAGGGAGCTTTGTCATGGCAGTTGAAGTTACAAAAATGTGTTGCATTGTCCACCACATAAGCAGAGTTTATAGCATCAACGGAAGCATGTAAAGTGTTCCTATGGATGAAAAAGTTCTTAAAAAAAATTGGGTTGCAACAAGACAGTTACTAGTTATTTTGTGATAATTAGAGTGCTATCCGCTATCCACCTTGGAAATAATGCCTCATTTTATTCGAGATCAAAACATGCATATTGATGTGAGATATCACTAGATTAGGAATGTAATGGAGAAGAAGTTACTATAGCTTGATAAGATTCATACAGAGAAAAATGGATAAGACATGTTGACAAAAATTCTTCCAAGACAGAATTTTGAATATTGTCATTTAGCTGTTAGATTGTTGGAGCCCTCCATGTAGTCGGAAGGAGGAGATTTGTAGGTCCTGCACACATGGAAGGGTAAGAAAATAAAAATGTTAAGTGTAATCACATTTGACAAATATATCAATTATTTTTGTGGTTAAAATTTGGCCAGCTACGTGGCCAATTTTTGGCCACATAAGAAATAAATAATTTTTCTTATAAATAGACAATGTTTTTACCTTAGAGATACACACCAAAGAGAAGAGAAGCAAAACAAAGTCAAGCAAGATGAACAATTTCCTTTAATGAAAAATAATGTTGTTAGTGTGAGAGAGTGAGAGAGTGAGAGAGTGAGAGATAATATTTTTTTTTAAATATTTAGGATATTTGAAAAGGAAGTGACAAAATAGTGAATTTGAAAACACTTGTTTGTTATTCTTTTGAATTTATCTCAATTTATTATATTACCTTTTATTTTATATATATTAATTTTATTAATAAAAATAATAGTTTTTAAAATTTATCACTAAAAATAACCTAAATATAAATAACGTTAATTTACTAATATCATTAGTCATAATAGATAATTTCCTTACCAGCCATCGCCTTTGTGTCCCTCCGTGTATTGGCTGGCTTGATTGAGGTGTGAGTCTTTATATTACTCCTGCTTATTCTCTTTCTATTTTCTATTTTATTTTACGGGTCTCCGTATTGGCTTGTATGATCTTGATTTTAAGTTCCATTTTTGATATTTCCTGATGTTTATTCTGAGATTGGTTTAAACAATCAGTTGATATTTTGTCGATAGTAGTATATAGTATAGTACCTGTATTATCTCCGATTTTGCTTTGGTTCATTGATTTGTGACTAGGGTTTCGAGGGTAGGATTTCTTCGGGTTCAATTTGTCGAAACCTCGATGGGGCGGAAGAAGCCGAGTGTACGAGACGATGATAACCCGAACCCGCCTGCTGCTACTGGGAAATCCAAAAAGAAGGCTGTGCGTATTGATGATGATGAGTATTCTATTGGTATTGAATTTTCAGAGGAGCCCCAGGTTAAAGAGGAGGCGGTGGCTGCTAAGGAAAAAAATAAGGGCAAAAAAGGTGGCTCCAAAGCTTCACACTCTAACGATGATTATGTAGAAATGGCTACCAAGGACGAAGACGATGTTCCAGAGGTGGTTCTTGCCGGGAAGAGGAAGGGTAAATTGAAAAAGGGTGGAGGGAACGGTGTGTTTAGTGCTTCAAGTTTTGGGTTACTTGGGGATGAGGGTGAGGATGAGGATGATGAGGATGATGAGGAGAAATCAGGGTTGACTGGTGGAGGTCAGAGTGATGAGGAAGATGCTCCTGCAGTGAGCTTTTCAGGTCGGAAAAAGTCTTCGAAGGGGAAGAAGAAAAATAGTGGTAGTTTGTATAGTGCATCCTCTTTTAAAGCTATTGATGATGATGGTGATAATGATAATGTTAGAGAGGTAATTGATACTTCTGTGGATGAGAATATAATAAATGATGATGATAGCGATGCTCCAGTTATTGAGTTCAAGGGGAAGAAGAAGTCATCCAAAGGAGGTAAGAAGGCTGGGAGTGTGTTTACAGATGCTGGTTTTGATGCCTTGGATGATGAGGATGTAGATGAGTATGAAAAGAAAGACGAGCATGAGGATGTTGAACCAATTACTTTCTCAGGTAAGAAAAAGAAATCATCGAAAGATTTAAAGAAGAGTGTAGGTAATTCATTCAGTGCGACATTGCTGGATGAGGGAAATGATGAAGCAGCTTCTGTCAATGAACCGACTGTTCATGATGAAGAGGCTTCTGTTATTTCATTCTCAGGTAAAAAGAAATCTTCAAAGAAGAAAGGAGGTAGTGTATTTGCTGAATTGAGTGAAGATAATGGGGTTTGGAGTGAAGATGTACCCACAACTGAGCAACCGAGCTTGGGAACTAGTAGTGCTGGAGCTGCTGAATCAAAAGTTAACAAGAGGGAAGAGGTTACAGAAACTTCAAAAAATAAAAAGAAGAAGAAGAAGAATGCAAGGAATGCTCAAGAAGAGGATGATTTAGATAAGATTCTTGCGGAACTTGGTGAAGGTCCTTCTATATCAAAGCCCACTGCTCCTCCAAAGGATGAAGAGAAGGTCCAGGATCAAGCTGAACCATCTGGCCTCACTGATGGCTTAGGCGAGAAAGAAGGTGAAGACGAAACTTTGGAGTCTGCTGCAGCAAAGAAGAAGAAGAAGAAGAAGGAGAAGGAAAAGGAGAAGAAGGCGGCAGCGGCAGCAGCTGCAGCTGTGGAGGAAAAACAGAAAGAAATTAAAACTGAAGCAGCAGAGACCAAAAAGAATGAAGCAAAGGGTAAAGCTGGAGACAAAAAATTGCCAAAGCACGTTAGGGAGATGCAAGAGGCTCTTACTAGGCGAAAAGAACTTGAGGAAAGGAAGAAAAGGGAGGAAGAGGAGAGGTTGAGGAAGGAAGAAGAGGAAAGGAAGCGGCAGGAAGAACTTGAGAAGCAAGCAGAAGAAGCTAAGCGTCGCAAAAAGGAAAGGGAAAAGGAAAAGCTTCTAAAGAAGAAGCAGGAAGGCAAGCTTTTAACTGCAAAGCAGAAGGAAGAAGCCCGTCGGCGTGAGGCAATGAGGAATCAATTCCTTACCAGTGCGGTTTTGGCTGTCCCTGCTTCTGACAATGGTGCACCGGCTAAACGACCTCTTTACCAGAAAAAGAAATCAAAACCTGGTCCTCATCAAGCAAATGGAGGTGTTAAGGCAACAGAGACCCCAGAGGACAAGAAAGACCAGCAGGACAATACACAAGGGTTGGATACCATTGAAACTGACAAGGTTGAAGAAACAGAATCAGTGGATGTGGAAGATAAATCTGCAATTGCAGAGGATGCTAACGAGAATCATATTGCAGAGAATACTAAAGAGAATCAAATTGAAGAAGATGATGACGACGAGGATGAATGGGATGCAAAGAGCTGGGATGATGCTGTCGTCAAGCTTTCTGTTGATAATGCATTTGCTGATGAAGAAGTTGACTCTGAGCCTGAACGTGTTTTGAAGAAAGGAGTAAAGAATGCAGTGTCAGCCACTCATAGTGCAGGTGGGGTTTTTGTCTCATGCCCTGCATAATTAAATTTTATTATGACTTAATTATTTTATGTACTAGAATAAGTATTTTAGCTAAACTGTGAGATCAATACTTTTGAATTATTGTGATAATTTGATGGGATTGTAAATATGTGTGCCAAGATTGGAACTGAAATCAGTTCTTTACACCTGTACCAGATGTTTATTTGCTCAACATTTTATTTGACATTAATACCCAAAATTTTATTCTTCTAGATTGATGGTTATTTATTTTATTTTCTGCATTATTCTAATTAGTAGACAACTTTGCTAAATTCATTCTTTCCTATTATTTTACTTTTTGTTGCACCTGTTATGTTTGTGGAGGTGATGACTGTATCTACTTGGAGTTCTGCATTACAATTACAATCTCTTCTAGGATCATTAAATCTGTCTTAATTGCAATGTTATTGAGATTCTGCATTTTTATATAGTTTATTTGGTTATTTATTTGCCTTTTTCGTTCTGTTGAGTTCTTCTATATCGTTAATTAACATAACTTGGAAGTTTTTAAATGAGTATGTAATCATCCTCTACAGATATGTTTGATTATGACTGAATTCAGGTTGACTACTGTGAAAGTAGCATCTTAATTTGTGATCGACGGTAGAATTTTGTAGAACTCTTATTGTTCTCTTTTGTGTTCCTTATGAAGAATTTGTTAATTGAGCTTGTATTATTGGCCCAACCCATAAACTGATGGAATTATTTTTTCAGAGGACCCTCTTCTGTAATAGATTTCGTGTAATGTTTCTTCATATTTTTTTATTTTAAATTGTATATTGCCGTTGCAGGTAATGCCAAGAAAACTGTTTCTTCTCAACATGTGAAAATGCAGGATGTCAAAGATACAAAACAGCAGAATGAAGCTGAAGTTGTAAATAATAAGAGAAAAAAGAATGCTGTCTTGAAAAAAGAAGCACCAAATTTAGATGCTGCTCCTAAGCAGAGTGAAGAGAATCTTCGCTCACCTATCTGCTGCATTATGGGTCATGTAGATACCGGGAAAACCAAACTTTTGGATTCTATCCGACGCACTAACGTTCAAGAAGGTGAAGCTGGAGGCATTACTCAGCAGATTGGTGCAACATATTTTCCTGCAGAGAACATACGTGAGAGAACTAAGGAGCTAAAAGCTGATGCAAAGCTGAAGGTCCCAGGTCTATTGGTTATTGATACCCCTGGGCATGAGTCATTCACGAATTTACGTTCAAGGGGTTCAGGTCTATGTGATATTGCTATTTTGGTTGTTGACATCATGCATGGGTTAGAGCCTCAGACAATAGAGTCGCTCAATCTTTTAAAAATGAGAAATACAGAGTTCATTGTTGCATTAAATAAGGTAATATAATGTTATTTTTATGGTTAATCCTGTAAACGAGTTTTTTTTCTTATCGATACCAAATTATGCTGTTTTCTGTTTCAAATGTTTTAGGTGGACAGACTGTATGGTTGGAAAACCTGCCGTGATGCACCAATTTTGAAGGCAATGAAGCAGCAATCAAAGGATGTTCAGAATGAGTTCAACATGAGGCTCACTCAGGTTATATGCATTTCACTGTTCTTTCAAATTCTAATTTTGAGCTTTGACCGTTTGATTCTTTGGATTAAATCTTTCGTATTTGTCCATCAGATCATTACTCAGTTCAAGGAGCAGGGGTTAAATACTGAACTCTACTATAAGAATAAAGAAATGGGTGAGACCTTCAGTATTGTTCCTACCAGTGCCATCAGGTACAAATCTTAAAATTTGCCTTGCATTGCTGTAATTAGTTTATCTTGTCTCTACTGACTGGTTTTTATGCTACTGGAATTTTTGGCTATTTCAGTGGTGAAGGCATTCCAGATATGTTATTGTTATTAGTTCAGTGGACTCAGAAAACTATGGTTGAAAAGCTTACCTACAGCGATGAAATACAGGTTTTTATTTCATCCTTGTGTTTTCTTTTACTAGAACGCATTAGATATATTTGAAATATCTGATTGGGATTTCTTTTGTCCAGTGTACTGTCTTGGAGGTGAAGGTTATTGAAGGCCATGGGACAACTATTGATGTTGTTTTAGTGAACGGTGTTCTTCATGAAGGAGATCAAATAGTCGTTTGTGGAATGCAGGCAAGTTGAAGTCTTTCTCCCTACAACGTGGTCTTCTTATCTTATAATTTCTACACACAGCAAATCATTAATCTAGGAATGTGACTTATGGATCATTTTCATTCTTATAAAATCTTTGAAGTGTAATTGGATTTGGGATTAATATTCTGTATGACAGGGACCAATTGCTACTACTATTCGAGCATTATTAACACCTCATCCTATGAAAGAACTCCGAGTTAAGGTACTATTTTTCTATTTTCCATATGTATATTTTTGTACTTGATATCCACATTTAGTCTTGGTTGTATGTTCATCGTGCAGTTCTTGCCTTATTTCTAGGGAGTAAACCCTATTTTTTTGGGAACCTTCTCCCCTCCTTTATTGGTTAAACTTCTAGTTCATTGCTCTCATTTTGGGTTTGTCAACTTGTTTGGTTTCACTTCCCAGTATTCTAATTCAATTTGTTAAGTTGCAGTGATAGCTGTGTGAATGTTAGTTGTCTATATACATGAATTATACTTTATGTGAGGAATTAGAAAAATTAATTTTTGAATTTGGACAAATAAATGGTATATTTCTTGACTCTTACCCCCCCTAATTTTTTTTCCTCACTTGTAGTTTGAAACACTAAAACCAATACATTGCGTGATTGGTGTTTAATTGATGCAGGAGCATCTCTAGTCATGTTCTAATTGCTCTATGTTTCCTTTTATTTGTTGTTTATGAGTCGTTTATTTCATTTATGTTTTGTTTTGTTATTTCCCTTAGTGCACCTAGTTTTGGCATTATTAGGTAACATGGCATGAGTTAGTTATTTTTGTGCCAGTACCTTTTTGTGTGCAAGGGTTGCTGCACTGATATAGTGAGCACCATAGTGTCAGTTTCTTTTACCTTTACATTTTTGCTGAACTTGTACTACAATTCTCTGAGAATTGTTTTTTTTTCCTCTGATTTAATACATAGAAGAACAATCATATAATTGTTACTTGAGAGTTATATTCCCTGTGTTAGAAATTAGTATCAGAGCATGAGATTTTCCTCGGTTTAAAAGATGACTCCTGTCGATGGAAGCCAATGAAGCCCCGATGACACTCGTAATACTAAGGAACTATGGTCTTTTGAGGGTTGAGTTGAAAAGAGGATGGAAGAAGTGTCGTGAGATCTTTACTATGTGATGCAACAAATTATTCAACAATTGGGTGAGCTTTAACAGAGTGTAAAGCAGAAATATTAGCTTCTTTGTCAAAGTTCTTCACCCGCACTCTTGGAATTTGCATTGCAAATACCAAAATCCACAGCTCATCATCACCACTCACAGACCCCACGTCATGACCCCAACCCCCCTCCCAAAAAAAAAAACAAGTTTCCCAGAAGTAGTAAACTCAGATGATGAACTTAGCTTGTCAGCATGAGCTACTCAAATGTGTGGAGGATTCAAAACACCAGAATGACCAGCTGTTGAACCTTGCTTTGGACAACTCACTTTCTTTCGCTCTAATGAGCGACAAGATTACAAGCTAAACATTGATCTTCCAAGTTTTATAGTTCATGCACATATGGAAGAGTTTATGGACTGAATGAGTGTAATAGACAAATTCTTTGACTACACTGAGATGTCTGAGGATAAGGTGAAACTAGTGGCATATAAACTGCGTGGTGGAGCTTTTGCTTAATGGAATCACCTGTAGAATGAGAGGAGAATGGTTAACAAACTTTTAGTGACAACATGGGCACGTATGAAGCAAGGAATGATCCAACAGTTCTTCCTAGTGGACCGTGAGCATATTTCTTATCAGAAATATCATTAACATTCCCAGAAAAATCGAGCAATGAGTGAATACATAGAGGAGTTCATGAGATTGGGGATTAGAGCCAATATGAGAGAAAGAGAACCCCGAAAAGTGTCAAGATATTTGCAAGGTTTAATCTCTTATTCGAGAGTGACTAGAGCTTAATCAAACTGTCTGGACTCTTAACCAAGCCAACACCATGGCCCTCAAGATTGAGACACAACTTTGTAAACCAAGAAAACCTTTTTCATTTCGAAGACCCTATTATGATCCTCTTGACTAACCAAAGCTATTTCTACCTCCTAACCCAGATAAAACCCCACTGATGACATATGGAATAATAATACAATGTGTGTAATTAAAGCCGTTAAAAAATTACCTTTATGGTTCCTAAGAGAGATGGGACTATGCATATGTGTGTTGATAGCAGAGCTATCAACAAAATTACTATCAAATACAGATTCTCAATCCCAAGACTGGAAGGTATGTTAGACAAACTACATGATGCACAAGTGTTCTCAAGATTGGATTTTAATAGTGGCTATCATCAGATCAATACAACCTGGAAATGAATGGGAAACAACATTTAAGACCAAGTCCTCAAGCCATAATGGTAAGTTTGTGGATGTGTATTTTGATGACATATTAATCTTTAACAAGAGTAAATTAGAACACCTAGAACACCTGATGGGTTTGCAGCTGATGAAGCTAAGGTATCGGCTATTCTAAACAGGTCCACTCCAACAACAGTGCATGATGTCGGGAGTTTCCATGAACTAGCCACCTTTTATAGAAGATTTGTCAAAGGCTTTAGTTCCATCATTACCCCTATCACCAATTGTTTGAAAAAAGGGCAGTTTGAATGGGGAAAAGAACTAGAACAGAGTTTCAGTTTAATTAAAACAAGCTTTGCATAGCTCCAGTCCTGGCTTTACTTGATTTTGACAAATTTTTTGAGGTAGAGATTGATGCTTCAATGGTAGGAATTGGGTTAGTCTTTGTCTCAGGGTGGTCGACCTATTGAATTTTTTAGTGAGAAGTTAAGTGAAGCAAGGCAGAAGTGGTCTACTTATGACCAAGAGTTCTTTGCAATTATCAGGGATCTTCAACACTTGAAGTGTTATCTGATTCAAAACGAGTTCATCTTGCATAGTGATCATCAAGCCTTAAAGTGGCTCAACTCACATAGGAATATTTCTAGGTTGCATGCTAGGTGGGTCATCTACTTACAGAAATTTACTCGTATTTAAACACAAAGCTGGAGAACAAAATACGGTAGCAGATACCTTAAGCAGGAGACATGAACTTCTCATTGTTCTATACATTATAGTGAGCAGTTTTGATAACTTACCTACGATGTATGAGGATGATGAGGATTTTGCTACTATTTGGGAAGAGTGTCTGAAAATGTTGGGGACTTTCACCTCCTAGAGAGCTATCTGTTTCATGGGAACCGATTTTGTGTTCCCAAGACTTCCCTCAGAGACTACTTGTTTGATGAAATACATGCTGGTGGATTATCAGCTCATGTAGGGAGAGACAAAACAGTCTTATTGATGGAAGAGAGGTACTATTGGCCTCACTTGAAGAAAGAAGTGGCAAAGAGTATACAGAGGTGAACAATATGTCAAGAGTGCAAAGGAACAGAATACAGGTTTATATATACCCCTTCTAGTTCCACACACAATATAGGAAGAACTCATTATGGACTTCATTCTAGGGCTGCCCAAGACCCAGAGGCACGTGGACTCCATCTTTGTGGTGGTTGATAGGTTTTCAAAGATGTCTCACCTCATTCCTTGTAAGAAAATACATGTTGCAAGTCATATTGCTCACCTTTTCTTCAAAGAAATTGTGAGGCTACATGGAATTCCTAAAACAATTACATCTAACAGGGATGTTAAATTCATGGGGCATTTTTGGACAGAAATGTGGAAAAGGTTTGATATAACCTAAATTTCTCAAGTGCATACCATCCCCAATTTCATGGTCAAACAGAAGTTGTCAACAGGACCATAGGCTGCATGCTCAGATGCCTGGTAGAAGAAAAGCTAAAACAGTGGGACTTGTTATTACCATAGGTGGAGTTTTCTTTAAACAGCATACCAAACAGAACCACTAGAAAGTCACTCTTCTCTGTAGTCTATACCAAAGTTCCTAACTTTTCTGTAAACCTTATAAGCATTCCTAATCCAAGGAGCAAGTCTGCTAATGCTTGGGCACAAGACTCAGAAATTTCATGCAGAAATTAGGGCTCATATAGAAGACATGAACTCTAAATATAAGCAACAAGTAGACAAGCACAGGAAACACAAAATTTGAAGAAGGGGAGTTAACTGTGGTTCATTTCATCAAGCAATGACTACCAGCAGTGCATTGTCACAAATTGCAGTCCAGAAATTGTTGTCCCTTTCATATTCAAAAGAAAATTGACTCCAACTCCTATATCAATGAACTTCCCGCTGAATGGAGCATCTGAACCACCTTCAACTTGTCTGAAATTCATCCATATCATCCACCTGAAGAAGCTAAGGCTATCCTATTGAATTCAGTGTCGAATTCTTTTAAAGAAGGAGGCTCTTATGCAGGAGCATCTCTAGTCATGTTCTATTACTCTATGTTTCCTTTTATTGTTGTTTACGAGTCTTGTATTTAGTTTATGTTTTGTTTGTTATTTCCCTAAGTGTACCTAGTTTTGGCATTATTAGGTGACATGGCATGAGTTAGTTATTTTTGTGCCAGTACCTTTTTGTGTGCAAGGGTTGCTGCACTGATATAGTGAGCACCATAGTGTCAGTTTCTTTTACCTTGATATTTTCTAAACTTGTACTACAATTCTCAGAGAGAATTGTTTTGTTTTTCCTCCGATTTAATACAAAGACGAACAATCATAGAATTGTTTTTTACCCTCTGAAGCATTTTAGCTCAGAGTTATCTTCCCTGTGTCATTAACATTATGCCATCGAGCACTAAGGCCAAACAATAAATAATTGACTTGGCATAAATCTTCAAAGCCCATTGATATTTGCAGTAGATATTGTTGGCTGGTGTGGTGCAATCATAGGATGTAACTATTTGAGACGGTTAATTGTGCTTAGTGATCCTGTTTTGCTAGGAATGATGATCATTTTTCACTTTTTGGGTGCTTGTGTTTTTGCATGGTGGGTTTTTGCTTATTTATCAATTGCACCACAATCCTTGTGTTAAACATTTTTCTTTAAATGCTTTTTTCCATAAGATGCTACTGTTAGTTACGTCAATTTTTTCTTTGATTATTCTAACTTGTGATTTGTGTTTTGCTAATGATTCATTCACTATTTGATGTTAGGGTTCTTATTTGCATCATAAGGAGATCAAGGCTGCACAGGGCATTAAGATAACAGCTCAGGTAAATTAAAGACTGCAGTTTATGTCCATCTCTCCTTATCTTTGAAGTTATATAGATTTTGGACTCTTTCTGTGCGATTTCTTGAGTTCCTAATATTGTTCAATGCAGGGCCTTGAGCATGCCATAGCTGGCACTGCTCTATATGTTGTCAGGCCTGAGGATGACTTAGATGATATCAAGAAAGCAGCTATGGAAGACATGGACTCAGTTATGAACAGGATTGACAGGAGTGGTGAAGGGGTTTGTGTACAAGCATCTACATTGGGCTCCTTAGAAGCATTGCTTGAGTTTTTGAAGTCACCAGAAGTGAAAATTCCCGTTAGTGGTATAAGCATAGGCCCAGTGCATAAGAAGGATGTCATGAAGGCTGGTGTGATGCTAGAAAAGAAAAAAGAATATGCCACAATTTTGGCATTTGATGTTAAAGTGACACCAGAGGCTCGGGAACTTGCTGAGGAAATGGGTGTGAAGATTTTCATTGCTGATATCATTTATCATTTATTTGATCAGTTCAAGGCTTATATTGATAATCTCAAGGAGGAAAAGAAGAAGGAAGCTGCTGATGAAGCGGTCTTCCCATGTGTACTTAAGATATTACCCAATTGCATTTTCAACAAAAAGGATCCAATTGTTTTGGGGGTTGATATTCTTGAGGGAATTGCTAAGGTATTGCAAGTTACAGTTATGAGTTGCGTCTTTCGTTTTAATGTTTAAGATTCTGGCATGATAATGATTTATGGATTAGTACTTGTGTTAATAACTTCGTTTCATCATATGCTTCAACATAGAAATCTCTATATGTTAGACTTAATAAATTATGTTAACTTTTCCTTCAATTGGTAGTTCTATTTTTCTTTTTTTGATCGATGGATCGAGTACGCTTATCTTTTGACCTTGACTGTAAAATAGAGTGCTACAGGTGCTATGCTTTGTCTTGAATTACTGTTGGCTAGTTCAGGAGTCAAAATTGAACTTTGGTTATATACAATATTTATAAAATAATTATGGTTATTGATCAGCGTAGATGAATTTTTATTCTGTCCCCTTTTGGTACAGGTTGGGACTCCAATTTGTATTCCTTCTACTTCAGGAGATTTTATTGACATTGGTCGCATTGCCTCAATCGAAAATAATCATAAACCAGTTGATACAGCCAAGAAAGGGTTGAAAGTAGCCATTAAGGTATGTCAAGTTTATTCGATATGACATTATATTGATTTCTTTTGTTGAGAAATATAGAATGGTTTAGACCATAAAGTCATGACACAGCCACAATAAATCCTAGTTAAAGACAACCAAATAAGGAAGATATAATATTAGATGTCATATTTTCCAACACTGCCCTCCAAGCTTTACGTATTATGATCAACTTGAACTATTACAAAGGACACTAAAAAGTAACAATACTCGAAAATAAAAAATTAAAGACTCGCTGTAAAAATTGAGTAGGGCCAATGTTTTAAATTAATTGGAAATGGGAAGCTAGTCTTCTTTGACTTGTTTAGTTTTGTTGTTGGGTTCTTGGTTGGTTTTTTTGGTATACTGGGGTTTTAAGATAGTGTTGTGGTTGAGTGGATTGCTGGTCTACTCTTCTCTGTATCGTTTTCCATCTTTAATAAAATTTGTTCTCTCCTATTAAAAGTTTAATATTCACACTGGTTGTAGTGGTCTGCTTGCAGATGTACTGGTGTTCAGTCATGAGTTTTAGCTTCACCATTATGTTTTTTGGGAGGGTCATACTTATTCTAAAAATTCATGTTTAGTCCTATTATTATTAAAAAGTTACCGCACAAGGATAAGGAACCATTTTTTATGTTTTTATTTAATTTTTTCTTCAATTATTTCATTTACAACCTATTTTAAGTTAAAGCTGCCTCTATTTAATGCAATTGAAAAAATAAAAAAATAAAAATAAAAATGAAAAAAATTAACTTTGTCTTTGTGAATTTACTTTTTGATAATAATATGACTAAACTGTCATAAACAATAAGTACATGATCTAAATGTTATTTTTGCGATGTGTTAGGGACTCTGGCGGTATTTTTCTCTATATTTTTTCACCTTGGGAACAATCCTTGGTAGATAATTGGAGTGAAAGTTGGTCATGAAGTGCCACAATAGATCTAGTTAAGCCATAGTTGTCGTCATGGAATTGCCATAAGATTGTTCCAAAATAGCTTGAGTACTTAGACGTTGTTCTTCGAGAAGTAACTCACCAAAACAAATATCTAGAGAAGGAATAGGAGATCTGTTCAATAGAGAAGAGCAAACCGATTCATATTCCTGGCGTAATTTCATAAGAAATTGATCACGTTTATTAGTCTTGTGAAGATTTTGAATAGTTGATATAGCAGCAACAAGAACATTTGTTGTAACTAAATCAACATATTCATGCCAAAGAATCAAAAATGTTGAGTAATAATCCTGGATGGAAAGACTACCATGTTGGAACATGGCAATTGCATGTTCCAACTGAAAGCGACGAGCATCATTGTCTTGATGATAAACTTTTTTCAAATAATTCCAAATGGAGTGAGCGGAGGAGCGATGAGCCATCAAGTTTGTGACGATATGTGGTTCCACCGAACTAAGAAGCCAAGACATGATTCGAGCATCAAGCACAGTCCAAGAAGAAGAAGACACGACTTCCTTAGTTGACAGTATCAAATGTTGGTGTAACATCTGTGCCATCAATATGGCTCCATAGGTCTTTTCCTTGAGGAAAAGTTCAAACTGGAATCCTTGAGGAAAAGTTCAAACTGGAAAACCTAGGTAGAGTAATTTTTTCCCATAAACTTAACACATATTGGTGCAGTGTCCATTGCAAGTAAATAAAACTTGAGAAATATTAAAAAAAAAATTAAAGAAACCAAGATAGGGACCTTAAATAGAGATTGCTGAAGAACACTTGTTTGGCAAAAAACGCTAGAAAATATCAATGAAGATTTCCTTAGAAATATAATGCTGAAATTAAAGAAATTGAGAAAATGACTTTAAACATAGATTGCCGAAAAACACTTGTTTAGCAAAAAACGCTAAAAAACATCAATGAAGATTTTCTCAGAAATAGAAAACCGAATTTTTTTTCTCAAAGAAGCTTTGATACCATGTTAGAAATAAGTCAAGAATGTTGTATGAAAATGACCGAATGATTTGGTCTTATGATTTCTTTCTATTTATAGACTTTACAAAATACAACAAACCTACAAAATACATCAAAGCTGTCTATGAACAGCTGTGGACAGTTGTGGACAGCTGTTTATGGACAGTTTGTGGACAGCCATGGATTGCTGTCTATGGACAGCTATGGACAGCTGTTTATGGACAATTATTTACAGCTAAATAGACTATGGACAACAGCTGTGTACAACTAAATGAATATGGACAACAAATTACAGCAAAACTGTTATGGACAGCTAAGCTGTCAATGGAACACAGCAAAGCTGTTATAGCTGTCCATTGACAGTATCTTGGGTCTAAAGATACAAACTGAATAGAGACCAATAGAGTTAACAAAGAGTACAATAGAGAATTCTTGTGGGTGGAGAGACATAATAGAGCAAAAGTCGATGTTTTTTTACTGAGCAAACAGATCGAACCCTTTTTTAACAAATTAAAATTTAGTAGTTCAAAGTGATAGATCATTTCCAACATATAAAAGACTGCCTCAGCTGTAAAGTGCAGAACTGAGCCCAAAAAAAAACAAAAAACCAGTAAGAGACATTCTGAACGTGGGAAACCCACTTTAACCAAATCGTGGAAGTAAGAGAAAATAGGAATCTCAGTCATTTAGACTGGGATTTTGTGGACAATGTTTCAAGAATTATAGTTTTGTAAATAGTTATAATTGATGCCAGATGTTTGAATTTGTTGAGAGTAGTTATTTTTTATTGGTATTGCAAATGGTTGATTTGGGCTTCAATAGGTCTTGGGTGAACTTTTTACATTATAGATATTTATTTATTTTTGAGAAAATTTAGAGTAGATTTATGGGAAGGTTGATATTCTTGACATAAGCTCTTATTTGAGGAATATCAGAACTTCCTAACATGTATAGCTTAACCTAGGTGGAATGGTGTAGTTTTGAATGTCTCGTTTGCTTCTTGTTCTCTTTCTTTTTTCAAGGGCCATAGACAAAAATAACAGAAAAATGGAGAAAACTTCTCATTTTTTCCAAAAATAACACAGCCCTTATAGACGAAGCGCTCTACAATAGATGAAAATCACTTTATTGAATTTTAGATAAACTACCCTCATTTAGATGAAGACAACTATATCCAGCTTCATCACGAAAGACCACTTCATCTGGAGTCTTCATGATGGACACTACTTTATCTAATGGTCAACCCAATCAATGGCAGATCAACATGGTATATGTTCAGTCAACATGTTCAGTTTGGGGAGAAAGGGAAAAGATACTCCATCTACAATTTTGTGGTACTTTTTGGGAAATTGAAACTTAAACATCCTAAATTGTGGTATTTTTGGAAAATTAAAACTTTCAATATATCTTTCGTTCGTTCATATAATATAATTTAGCTTCCATAGATTCACTTCGCCTTTTATGCTGCTCGGTCTTCAGAGAATAATCTTTGACCTTTGGTGTGCATTTTACATTTTTACCTATATGTCTGAATTTTCATCTGCTTCTGCAGATTGTGGGTTCCAATTCGGATGAGCAGCAGAAAATGTACGGCAGGCATTTTGATCTTGATGATGAACTAGTCAGCCATGTCACAAGGAGGTCAATTGATGTGCTAAAGGCTAATTACCGAGTATGTTCACGTTTTGCATAAACTTGTTTTTATGGTGATTTCAGTGATTTCTGTTTAACTTATTTTCCTCTATTATTTAGGATGATCTGGCAACTGATGATTGGAGGCTGGTTCTGAAATTGAAGAACCTTTTTAAGATAAACTGAAGGAATGGAACCTGGGGCAGGTATCGTTTTTTATTTATTTTACAAGTCATTTCCTCGCAGACAGATGTTTTGATTAAAAATGCTCAAGAAGTTGGATTGATGTTATAACGGCTACTTGTCAAGTAAGTTCCAATTCTTGGTTCAATGTACCTCTGGATGCTGTCAATTTTGGGGTCTAACTCAAATTTTTAAATAACTCAGGAGGATCTTTGTTTTGAGAAGTGGAATTTACTTGAGAAAATTGAAGAATCTAAACATCAAATGAGAAATATTGATGGAATCTTGGGCTGTTTGGTTGTGAATACTTGGGTTTCACATGTAGTTTGATGAGAAAGTTGCAGAAAGACAATTCTAATTTCTAAGGAATCCTTCAACAGCAGTGATTTATTTGAGAATCATAAAGTTATGATTGAGGTTGTGCGCACACATTAGAGGAATTCGAGTTCCAGTTTCTGATGCATGAGAAGGCTCTTTTCAGTGAGAGGATTTGTGTTTTTTATTTTTAATTTCTTGCTATTTGTTTTTGTTATCGTAAGCAAGGTTCATGTTTATCCTTAACTAATTTTCTCCCATTTATCAACGAGACAAGGTATTGATGTTGAGTATGTGATTCAGCACGTGCTGAAAGACGTTCAAAGCTTCTGCAGCATGTTTTCCATAAAGAGTTACTGCTTTTATCTTTAATGCAGCAGCATGATTCTCAAGTGTGTTCTTTTTAACTGATTGTTTACGCAGATATGAAACGACCTGAGAATGCAAGCATTTGTAATAGGTGGTCAGTTGGCTTATAGATGGTCAATTTTAAGTAGGAAGATATGAAACGACCTCGTCTCTTTTTTAAGAGATGATTTTATCATGTGCGATGCCAAACAGCCCTGTTAGGGTGTCAAAACACACTTGCAGTGAGATCGGTTAGTGTACAAAGTGCTCCTTATTCTATCTAGCTAGCGTCCTTTCCATACCATTATACCATACCAAACATCTTCAATATGATCTTTAGAGGTTGAATTGATTTGTAACTGCAGATTTTCTAAAGTTGTGATCCCAATCTTTCAAGAACGTCCCAATATGATTATTTTTCCTTCTAAATTTTAACTCATTTTTTTGTGATTTTTGGATGCTAAAATTATGTATGAATGAATACTTGTGTATTTGAAAGGGATAATTTAGGTTTTTATTCCCAAATAAAATTGAAGGCATCAGATAGGAAACAATGGACGAAGATTCGCTTGTCCAAGTGGAAATTAGTAAAAAGTGGAGCGCTTGAGAGGTGAGCGAGGCTGTAGTTTTGGAGAAATAACACGTCGTTTGGTGAAGCATTAGATTGAGGGAATTTGAGGAAATGACTCGTTGGGTTGAGCGAATATAAGGAAATGACGTGTCGTTTGGTGATGTAGTGGGTTGTGCCACTATGTTGGAGTGTCGTTCGAGTGAGGGTCTTTAAAATAGTGTCAATTTTGGTATGTCTGTTAATCTATTTGTCTAAAACAATCATTACAAAATCCATAAAAAAATCAAAGAATTTGAAAAAAAAAATCTAAAAAAATTATATTTTCTAATAAAATATAAAATAAATAATTAAAGCACAAAAAAGGGTGTAAACATGAAGGAAATTGATACATAAAACATGTATAAAATATCACTTATCATAAATAAAGAGTAGGTAAAACTTAAATAAAGAGTAGGTAAAACTTCATAGATTTTATGGAGTATTTCAAATGTTTTGTTCATATACTATTATTTTTTAAATAAGTAATTCTTGTTTATTCAGTTAAATTTTAAGTTTTTAAATAAGTAATTCTTGTTTATTCGATGAAATTTTAAGAAAAATGTTGATATTGGGCAGCGAAGTAAGGGAATGACAAATGACGCTTAATTCCATCTTCTTTTCAAAGTTCATAATCCGTTACTTTATTATGCAGTCTAATTAGAAACTTTCATTTTATTGAATTTATATATTATGACCATTTATTACATCGACATCATTGTCTAATATCACTTTATCTAATATATATCACTCTAATAGGAAGTGGTCCTATTATGTGTTGGATAAAAAAATAAATTGATATTCCAGCACTTATTCACTGTCTTAAACAGGTGGATTGAAACGCTATTTTGCCTAATTATTTTTCATGTAGTTATGAATTTTGTTAGAATACTTCTAGCTTTTATATAAATTTTATCTTAAATTTTGAAAATTTGTGTCTTAGATAAATGAATTGATTTTGGGGAACCATGGAATGTATTGGACAATATATATGACATTTTGTTGAAAAAGGGTCATTGGATTGAGATTGACTTAGATTTAAAACCGCAAGAAATCAATGAGTACGATTCATTGTCGATTCACATAAAGGATTCCCTTCTTAAAAAATGGTTCCAAAACTTTATGTTAAATGATTCCCGGTCTACCCAAACACGTGGAGGTTTGTGTTTTTACAATAATGATCAGTGACAGCTTCTTCCAAATAGGATACTTGGTCCACGACAAAGTGAAGCATAAATAACCACAACTTCATTCATTTTTTGTAACCTTGTTTTTGAATAAGAATTCCACAATACTAAACATTTGTTGCCAACAATCAGTGGAGATTATGGTGTATATGCATTGAAGTTTATCCAATATCTTGTTAACGGTAAGTCATTATATGACATTGAGGATGATGATATTGGATTTTGTAAGAAGAAAATGTGGTGAAGTGTATTTTGCAACTAATGATTATATGGTACTTTAAATTAGTATCAGTATGTAATAAATTACATGTAAATAGACAGCTATTTTATATTTTATGATAGTGCTTGAATTACTCATGAAACTGTTGAAGTGTACGTTAAACTTTTGAGTATACTATGTATCATATAATTTAATTTTGTGTACAAAGCTATGCAATTCAAAACTTATAGGTTAGTTTTTTTTGATGAGATGTCTTAGGTGAATGGTTTCGGTAGGTGTACCGAGACATCTTAATTAAGTTGATACATTTGAACTACGAGTATTATTAAATAGAGAAAATAGATATACAAATAAATCTCATAAAATTTATTATTAAATTTGATGTTAAAATCAAATAAACAACTTGTTAATATTTGCAATTGAAAAAATTATGGTAGAGAGCAAGTTCTTACTTACAAAACCCCACTTCCATGTTTTTTTTAAATTAAAAAAATAAATGCTATTTCAATTGATTTAGGAGTTCAAGTAACAATGAGGGACTCTTTATAGTTCGTTAATACGTTCATTAATTATTAATTTAAAATCCATTACAACATCAAAGCTTATACTCATATCCATCTTCAATGAGATTAGACAAGTTAGAAGTAAAAAGTAGAACAATTTTAATGATATTCATCTTCAATGAGATTAGACAAGTTAGAAGTAAAAAGTAGAACAATTTTAATGATAACTTATTGAAGTTGGTATAATAAACATACAACAACCATTTCCTTTTTAATAAATATCCAATTTTCTTCTACACGAAGATATGAACCGGTTAATGATCCTCAAAGCTTTTCAATGGAAACGCTTTTATTTCCTTCTTAAACTAAAATCCATCTCTTACTACTTCTTCAAATCAACGAAGTTCTTTATTGTCTTACTACTTCGTACAATGAATCCCTCAAATCAAGCTCTAAGTGCTAAATTTACTGGATCAGAAAGTAGAAGGACGTTGGATGATATACTTTGATTGCTTCTCCCAATTGACATTGTACCTTGAGATTAGGTTGCAACTGGTTTAGATTACAATCTTTCTATCAACCCTGAACCCATGGTTAAAAACTTCTGGTATACTAATTGTACCAATCTCAATTGATCGTAATGAACTCATTTTTTTGCCCAACATGTAATAAGATCACCTTCTAATTGATACTCTGAAGAAGAAGAACAATATATGTCTTAGGTTCCATATGCTAGTTCCATTGGTAGTTTGATGTATACTATGGTTTATACTTTTCCAGACATTTCACATGTAATTAGTGTTGTCAACAGATATATGGGTAATCTTGGAATGGGTCATTGGCAAGCAATGAAATGAATACTTCAGTATTTGAAATGCATATCTAATTTTGGTTTGTTATATGATGAAATTTTTAATACTAGTTGTAGTCTTATTGGTTATGCGGGCTCCGATTATGCTGATGATTTAGATAGAAGAAGATCTTTGAGAGGTTATGTCTTCACTCTTTCTTATTGTGTCATTAGTTGGAAGGTTACTTTACAGTCTACAATTGCTTTGTCTACCACATAGTAGAATATATGGCAACAATAGAAGTAGTGAAAGAAACTATTTAGCTTAGAGGTTTGGTTTGTGATTTAAGTTTACAACAAGATATTTTATTGTATTTTGTGATAGTTAGAGTAAATTAAACAATTGACCAAGAATACTATGTATCATGAAAAAACCAAACATATTGACGTTAGATATCACTTCATTCATGACGTTGTGTTTAAGGGTGCTATTGTTGTCAATAATATAGTTACTATAGAAAATCCAGTTGATATGTTACAAAACCAGTTCCATTTAACAAGTTTAAGTATTGCTTAGATTTCGTTGGTGTTTATAGTAAATGATCACCCTTTGAGGCTTTGGACGACGGTTATTTGGTAATCCGAGGAATTTCATATTTAAAAAACTTGTTTTCGTTTTGAGCCAAGGTGGAGATCTGTTAAATGTGGCCCAAAATGATTTCGTGCCAAAACCATCTAACTCTTAAACCCTGTTTTGTTTGTCTTATATATATTTCCCTTTCTTTTCTTCCGTTTGGGAAATACATATTTGTTTTTCTCTACTGTTGTCGAATAGAGAAGAAGAGTAGAATATGCATGGGATTTCAGCCAAAGACCCTGATGCGTATTTTTGCAAGTGTACGAATCGTTCAAGTAATAAAGTGTACAAAAGTACGGATATCGAACCCACAAGGAATGGCGTTACTAAGTACCGAAATTATCTAATCCTAATTTTATTTGAAAACCGAATTGTTGAATTTGTTTAAGAAGCAAATTAACTTAAAACTAAACGCAAATAACAAAATTTAATGTTGTTCACAAATGATTAAAAATGCTAAGGCATTTGATTTCGCTAAATCAATTCAATCCGATTTCAAGTCATGTTATATGAAAATCAAAGCTAAAAGTGATGAAAATCAAAGCTCAAGTTATATTAGAATTACTTATCTATGAAAACCAACTATATTTCTATGAAGATTTAATCATAAACAAGCACATTACGATTTATGGAATTTCTAGAATAACCACATACATCATGCATTAGGTCTTACACTCGCATTCAACATACGATATTTATCACAAGAAGCATTCATTACACATCTCCTCTCGGTCTCAATATAATGCAACAAATCATCTAAATCTTGGCCAGAAATTTAAAAGCATTAAGCATGGAAATAAATACTCAACTTGAAAACAATGAATTCATATAATGATAACACAAGAAATCAGATTTTCTTGATTCAACTACGTCATAGCCTTAGCAAAAATAAATTAGTTCATAATGGAAATAAGAATAAACATTATCTCAATTGAATTCATGAATAAAAAATCTGAATAAAGTGCAGAAAATAAAAGCTAAGGAGAAGAGATGAAAAACTCTTGAAGATGAAGACTTGGTAGCAACAATGGTAATGATCCTTCAAGCTTCTCCAAACTTTCTCTCCAAAATTTCCTTTTCTCCTCCACAAATGACTCATATCTGCTCTCTCTTACGTGGCCTCTTTCTCCATCTTATAGTATATATAGATCTAGGGTTTTTGGGGCAATTTTGGAACAAAACAACAAAAAAATTGTGTTTTCAGACGAAACTCGCCGACGGCGACATTATTCTCGCCGGGCGAGATTATTTGGCCGGCGGCGAGATTTGCATTTGCCAAAATTCGTGCTCTTGGAAAGATTTTCGCCGTGCTCTCTGTAAGATTTTCGCCGGCGGCGAGAATCATCTCGCCGGCGGTGGGATTTCCAAATTTTGAAACTTTGTTTTATTTTTATTTTCACTCAATCTCGATCATTGAACTTTGTCCCAAACTTCTCCAAAATTATGATTTTACCTGAAATTGCACTTTAAACACGAAATACCCATGAAATGACATTTGTGGATTAAATAATCAAATAAACACAATTTTCACACAAATATCAACATTTAAATCATAACAAAAATGCAATAATTTGACTCTTATCAGAACCAACCGTTGGTCTCCTACTCTTCATTTGGTGTTTTCTAATTTCCATTGCCATCTCCTTTTAAAGAGGGGTAACTTATAGGGGTTTTCCAATTTCTATTATTTCCTTGCTACATATTCATCATTGCTTGTGTCTTCACTCTTTAAGTCTTCGTCAAGAGCTGATTAGAAGAGATGTCACACGTAGTAAGCTTATTTGTATGGTAATATTTGATTAAAATAGCAAGTTTATTAATTTATCTTACTGTATATTATGAGTAAATTAAATAAAGTTATTTTCTGGGTGTATTTGGGTTTTGATATATTTTGTGAAGCTTTCTAAATATTATTGTTTGTATCTGTATTTAATTATTAATAGATTTTTCTCGGTGTGCTACTTTCAGTGAAGTAGATTTTTGTTATTGAAAAATTGAATCACTTAAATCATTGTGTATTATTTTTCTTCCTTATTGTTTATTATTTTACTATTACCCATAATTATATATTTGTACAACCAAATGTAGTGCTAATTTATATCATTTATTATAATTATCTTCAACTTAGAGATTAAAAAACTCTTTCTATCTTCCTCATCACCTATTGAGATAGTTGGTAAATAACATATCATTCTTATAAAAGTATCTTATAGGCAATCCATATTTTGCACTTATCAATCTTAAACTTCTCAAACTACTTTTTTTATTCGAAGCTGTTATGTTTATCTCTCTTTATTAATACAGGTTGATCGCCCGATATTCTTCTCTATCATTTATCTTCCTCCACTAACTAACGTGAAGGATAAGTGTATTAAGTCCATTCATTTTCCGAAATGCCTCTTAAATGCATCCAAATAAAGTGTAATTATTCATTTATGGAGACAAAATATTAATTAATTAAATGAATAATGCATATAAACTAACGTATTAATAAATTCAATAAATAATTATATAAATTTACAATTAAAGTTTACAAAAATTTAATATATACTTATAAATAAAATTCTAAATTCATATAGATAATAAAAAATTTAGCCATACAAAAATAAAAATGGAATTAGAGATTATTAGCATAGTTTTGTCGAATTAGTTATCAATGTTCAAGTCTAATCAACTTTGTTTGCGTTTGGTGGCTTTTGGTTGTATTTGATCTATTTTCTTCTACGTGGTTGATTATAGTTGAATTTGGTATACTTTGATCTTTTCGAGTGATCTTTGGTCAATAGTACACAAAAGTTGTTTTCTTATTACTAAACCCAACTAAATACATACTATTAACTTCCACAAAAATTGTATAATTAACAATGGAGATACATAAAAATTAATATATGAGTCTCATAATATTTAATTTAAAGTTATAATAGACAATAAAAATTTAATTACAAAAAAATAGCAATGGATTTTGTCATAATTAATATAATTTGACTGATTTTAGTCTTTAATGATGAATTCTAATCAACTTTGCTAGATTATGATGGTTTTTGGTCGTATCTAGTCTATTTTCTTCTATCAGATTAATTTGGTTTGCTTTTTAAATAATAAACCTCATTGAATACACAAATTCTAAATGTAAATTTTATCTTTTATTGCTAAGATCATCTTCAAATAAAGTCAAAAATTTCTAGTTTTAACTTCCAAATTAATATTTTTAACTCTTCAACATTCCAAATATGATATTATCTCTGACTTTATACCTTTAAGATGAGAGATGAAGAATTTAAATCATTTTTGCATCAAAGTTTAATTGCTGTGGATTGTAATTTGTTGAAAAAACCTAATATATATGGAAAAAAGAATTTTGGTCTATTGATGGAAAAAGGGCAATAGAGATGAGTGGTGTTGGGCAGTTATTTTTCTTCTTTAAAAAAATAAATATAACCCGCAACATATAGAGTCAAGTAGAACGTAGCATATTATTTAAATGCCACAAAATTTTCCATTCTTAAATTTTGACTCCTGTTTTTTTATAAGAATGTTGTTTGTTAATAAAGAGAAAATTGTTGTTGAGGATGGAGCATAGTCAGTCTGGTTTTTCCTCAAGCCAAGTTACATAACGGGAATATGTAAGCCTGAATCTAGCCAATTCATGAGCACCTTTCTAGGACAAAAAGAACATGAAAATGAAGTAGTGTGAAAAACTGAACATCTAATTACATTAACAATATGCCCCTAAGATGAAAAAGAGACCAAGCCACCATTAACTAGTTGTACCGCTTGCAGGCAGTCTAATTCCAACTGTACATTATAGAACTCGATATCCAAACTGAATTTCAATCCATACAAGATAGCCCGTAATTTTGCAACCCGTAGCGACATACAAGCCACATTTCTATTAGCTAGTGCACCCAACACGCTGTTTTGGATTACACATTCCAATCTGACAATACTAATATTTTTCATAATAGTCACATCAATGTTAATCTTGAAGCACCCATCCGGAGGCAGCACCCACCGTGGGGCACAAGCGACACAATCACTAGTTGCGACCAGTTATAGGTTTGAAAATTTTCAAATTCTAGTAGCACCCATTGATGGACCTTTGCCCCAGTTCACTTCTTTCCATCCATTACAACATCACAGTGAGACCTCCAAACTCAATACAACATATAGTGCACATTATCTCCACATTTTCATCTTTAAATTTAGCCAAATCTAGCCATAGTAGTTCCACAACATTGATACATTTAAAAGATTTAGACATACTAGCAAGTGCAGAACACTTCCACATCTCTACTACCACCTGACAACCCCAAAGTGTATGCCCAATTGTTTCAAAGTCTGAACCACAAGTTGGGAAACCTGGATTTGCTGTCATGTTGATGAAATAAAGTTGCATTACAAGGGATAGCACCATTTAGATTCCTTCACACAAAATGCTTGATTTTTTCTCCATTATTTTGAGCCTCCATATCTTTTCTACATTCTTTACATGACCTCCATTGAAGATGTTGAAGCACAATTCCTTGCAGTCCCTTACTTTTGTATCAATACGATAACCACTTTTGATATTATAGTTTCCATGGGTGTAAAATGCTATACTAATAAATCAGGCCTTCTAACTAGTGCTAAATGTATGCTTAAAATAGATACAACCTCCTCTATATCAAAAGATTGGTGTATCAATGGCACATTCCAAGTTCCATCATATCCAATTAATTTAGAGACCATGGTATCCATCCTAAGGTGGCAGATAGAATAAGCCAAAAACAACCTTTAAAGTTGGTTCACCAAACCAACTTTAAATACAATAACTTAAAAATATAAAGTCGGTTCAACGTGTGAATCGACTTTAAATTTTTAATTTTAGTTTTTACAAAATTTATTCATTTTCTATTATACTCAAATGAAAACATGTATTTAATCACTACATAATAGCAGGAAAAACCAAAATCTATTTAATACATAGTTTAAATAATACAAATCATTGAAAAATTAAATATTAATTAATTACTTGAGAATTAAATTTATTATTAAAAATAATTTATATACAATACATATATATTTAACTTAAATTACAAATAAAATGTTGTCTATTTCGTCATAGATTTTGTGATATTCCTACTTTATTTCAAGGAGAAGAAGCTTGGTTGGCCTAGAGGCAAAAAATAACTCGTCCATATAACAATTCATTCCCCTAAATACATGATCACATAAATATTCATCAAGCAAACAGTCTAAACTTAGAGCCATAGGAATGGAGAAATTAAAGCATTATAAAAAGTATCATGCGGTATTGTCCTATGTTATTCAAGATTATCATATTCTTCTCCTGATGTTATAATTTGAACAAAGTGTTCTATCCATTCTTCTCTTAAATCATAAAAAAATTACATATCATAGCCCCACTTGTTCCAACCAAAGAACTATATGTAATTAAATTCAAAAAAAGAATGTAATATCATGAATTCATAAAAAATAACTTATATATGTTAAAAGATTAGTAAAAGAGATTACCACATCGACACCGGAGTGATATAATAATAACCTTATCCCTTCGAAATCATATTAGCACTGTATTAATCTTTTGTCTAAAAATATGAAGCTATGAATCATGTTGGTATATTTAATTCTATAATGAGCTCTAAATATGAAGTCAAGTGTAACTCCGATTTGTTACTTGGAACAACTGTTTGGTGCCCAACCAACCTATGTAACAAATCAGAGTTACACTTGACTTCATATTTAGAGTTCATTATAGCATTAAAAATACCAACTTGATTCCAGATAGCTTTATATTTGTAAACAAAAGATTAATACAATGCTAATATGATTTCGAAGGGATAAAGTTATTATTATATCACTCTGGTGTTGATGTGGTAATCTCTTTTACTAATCTTTTAACATATATAAGTTATTTTTTGTGAATTCGTGATATTACATTCTTATTTTGATTCTTGGTGGTTTTCTTGTAATTGGCTGGCCAGTGACTATCATGATGTTGTCATACAAGGGAACTAGGAAAGAGAGATGAGATAAAGTTTGGGTAGAAAATAGGTCCATATAATAATTCATTCTCCTAAATACATGAGCACATAAAGATCTATCAAACAAAACATCAATCAAACAAGCTGCACAGACTTCAGACACAGGAATAGAGAAATTAAAGCATTATAAAAATTACCATGATGTTATCATATGCTATTCAAGATCATTAAAATCTTCTCCCGATTCTTCTTGTGATGATATAATTTGAATCATGTGTTCTGCCCATTCCTCTCATAAATCATCAAATATTTGCGAGTCATAGCCCGACTTGTTCCAATCAAAGAACTACATGTATTTAAATTCAAAATAAGAATGTAATTTCATGAATTCATAAAAAATAACTTATATATGTTAAAAAAGTATATTGGTAAAATAGATTACCACATCTTTAATTGAAATTTTGATATTTGTGATGATTTCGCCCATAAACTTCGTGACATAGTAACCACACATGACTCCATCATTTTGTTGTAGAACCTACAAAAAACAAGTGTACATTATTTTACATATTTGAACATCTTTATTATTCAATAGTAAAATTAATTAAATTATTAATATTCGTTTTTACGTACAATAATTTTGTCCCATATAAGCTTATGAAATTTTTTAAAGACAATACCCCTACTCTTGTTTCACATCTTCCATGCTCTATCAAAGTTTATAACGGTTATTTTTTTATTAAATATTACAAAGACTAATAGAAGAAAAATAGCTAACTATAATTACATTTCAACAACTGTTTTTATATCTTTATTCAATTTTATGGGTCTTGATATAGAGCCATCCTCAGTATGCCATTTAATCCCTTGCCAATTAATTCTCTACCCTGTAGAAGACTTCTCCGGACATAACTAGCCCAACTAGTTCACTGAATAGATAACAAAGCATGATTAGAACAATACTTAGCACGCACCACACGACTTGCTTAAGAGTCATGTCGAATGTTAAGTCTTCACATTTTCTTTGCCACCATTTCTTGGTTGAAATCAGTAAGGTTCCAAAAGCACAACCCCTATTTCATTTGGGCTTACATAAATCCGTCCATGACACCCAATGAACTCCCTTTCCATTTTTTTATTAGACCCCAGAATCTTGCAGCCATTCTTTCAAGTTCAGAATAGAGACTAATTAGTAATTTAGAAACACTCATAGGATAAATAGAAATAGATTGGTAAAATACTTTTAAAAATAACTCTTTTCCTTCTTCTAAAAGTTCTATTTCCTTCCACCTACTCAATCTTTGCATACACCACTCTCAAATTATTTGAAAATAACTTTTTTTAACCCTTTTAATCTCGTTAGGAAGACCTATGTACTTTTCACATTGGACTCAGTTGGTATCAAAAATATTAAGAATTTATTCTCTATCTAGTTGGGGCGTGTTTGGGCTAAATAATAGAACTGATTTATCAAAATTGACATGTTGTCGAGCAGCTTCTTCATAAGTTACTAAAATTCTTTTAAGTTCCTTGCTCTACTGTTACATAGATCACGAAAAATGAGAGTCATCTGTAAAAAAACAAATGGGTAATATTTGGGCCTAATCGAGTAGACTTGACACCCTTAATATACCCCACCTCCTCGCTATGCCGCAACAAAGAAGAAAACTCTTCACCTTATAACAATAGTAAGTATGGACTAATTGGGTCATCTTGGCGAAGACTCCTGCGTTGTTTGATGTCACTAACAATTGAACCATTGACTTTGATTGAGTATGAAACCGACGAGATACATCGGTAAATTAAAAGGAGACATATGTCAGGGAAGCTCATATGTTGTAAAGTTTGAATAACATAATTCCATCCTTTCATATGATTTGCTCATATCAAACTTTAATTCAATTCGACCCTTTTGACGCTTAGACTTCCTGATCATAGATAGTCTCAGAGGAAACAATTGTATTATTCGTAATCTATCCAGCAAGAAAAAAAGCACTTGTGTCTCGTTAGTTAAGTTTGAAAGTGATCGACATGAACTATGTGCAATAAATACGTAAATATACGTATCACAATAAATAATAAAATAATAAAAAAAAATCGTTCTCGAAGAGATTATGTTATTAGAAACTAATTTTTAAAATTAAAATATAAAAATCAATTTTTTTTGTGTTTTTATGTTTTAATAAATCAAAATTAAAAGAACTAAAAATAAATAACATTAATTAATTAACTCAGAATTGACAACTAAGAAGATATATGATAAAAATATATAAAAATCTCTCAATTTTTTAAACATGTGAATCACTAAAATATCCCCAATATAATTATCAATCAATTACATGATCAATTGAATCTAATCTTACATGTATTTTTCTCTCAAGTAAACTACATACCATATAGTAATTAACCTAATCATACTTTCATATACATTAAATTGTTTACTACTTATTAAGCTTATCAATTATGGATCACATATATATATGAATTATACATGTTTGTTTAGAAACTATGCATGTTATTTAATTTTTATAGATCAATTATTGGCAAAACAAATAATAGCATAAAAATTAGATTAAATAATATAATTAAATTGAAATCATAATTTGAATAAAATATTAGATATTTATATGTAAAAAATTGGGTTTATAAGATCCCTAGATTAATAAATTTCCTAGATATAATTTTATTCATAAAACTCATTTTTTATGAAAAAAGACATAAAAATTGATAAAACAAATTAAAAGAAGAATACATATAATCAATCTCTTGCATTGTAACACCAATTTCCTCTTAAATCTCAACCAAAATTGTATATATTTTTAAATTTTTTATATATTTTTATCTCTTCTTGGCGCCAAAAATTGATAAAAAAATGTGTTAGTTTTGGCTGATTAAAGTTTTTGGATAATTAAGGGTTAAATTGGATTCAAATAGATTCTAAATCGTTATATCTATTTCATATTAAGGGTTGAGATGAAAAATAAAAAATTAATAGAGCTGGCATGTAGGAACGTGACACATGGCACGAGAAATCATTGGACAAAATCAACGCATCATTGCGGAGTCATGGACTAGTCGGGTCAACGCCGCTAAGACAAATTTACGTGGCGTAAGGCGATGCATAGATACCGACACGTGGGTGTCCAGGTGGAGAGAATGGGCATGCCACGTGACGATGCATGGCACGCTCGTTGACCACATGACAACAAGCTAAACGAACATTGTGCTGACACGTGGCATGGATTACTTCACTCGATACACGTTGTGTGCTTCAATTAGTCTTCTTCATTTGTGTGGCATCCACGTGGCGACGATTGATCAACTCCTTGGCATCCACATGACATCTTCTTATTGGTCCCACATTAAAAAATTCATAAAAATATATTTGCACCCTTTTTTCACAAAAAAATTAATATTTTAATATTTTTAACTCTAAAAGTACTACTTATTACATAAAATGAATAAATATTAAGCAAAAAAATGTATCGATGAATTTATTTTTTATAAAATCATCTGAAAGCACTAATTTCAAACTCTTTGCCATAACCTTTGTAACAATTTTGTATGTTTACGAAGACTAATTGGCTGAAATTCAGTAACTCTTTGGGGGAACCTTTACCTTCTATATTAAGGCAATGACCATTTGATTTATTAGATGGATATCAGAGTAACCATTTAAAATATCTAAACAAGTTGCAATGATTTCATCTCTTACAATATGCCAATAATATCAATAAAAAAATGACAGCATACCATCCACACTAGGAGCTCTATTAGGATGCATACTAAATAAGGTGTTATTTATTATTGGCCCAAAACTTCAAGCCCATAAACCTAATTATTTTTCCCTAGCTTGTGCACCCTAGCTGATATATATATATTTCCTTAGCTTGTGCACCCTAGCTAATATATATATATATATATATATATATATATATATATGAGAGAGAGAGAGAGCTACAAGCTGATGAATTAAAGAGTGAGAAGAAGAAGAAATATTTCAATTGCTGATTTTTCATTTTCAGCCAAGGAATCTCCCATTTTTTCTTGTTAAATTTTGCATAGTAGATTAGAAGAAAGGTCATATGCAGTAAGCTCATTTGTGTGGTAATATTTGATATAATAGCAAGTTTGTTAATTTATTTTGTTATATATTACCAGTAATTTAGTGGAGATATTTTTCTGGGTGTATTTTTTGGATTTTGGTATATTTTGTAAAACTCTCTGAAGATTGGTGTTTGTATTTCCATTTGATTATTAGTGGATTTTCCTCAGTGTGTCGTCGCTTGTGGAGTAGACTTTTCACATTTAAAAGTTGAACCACATAAATCATTATGTGCCATTTAATTTTCTCATTGCTTATTATTTTTCTGTTACTCCATATTATTTATTTATGCAACCAAAATTGGACCCGATCTTCGCTTCCGCAAGTGCTAATTTATAACAAATTGGTATCGGAGCATTGGGTTATTCTGCTATTTATTAGAACTGATCAAGTTTACTCTTTTGGATTTATTTTGAGCTTCTGATTGTCTGATTGGTTTCATATTTTCTGGGTTGTGCTTTTGTTTATTTAATATTGGGTTTTCTATCATGGTGGAAAAATACAAAATTGAGAAACTCAATGGTAGAAATGATTTCAGTCTATGGCATATGAAGATGTGGGCTATATTAGTTAAAGAAGGGCTCGTTAAGACACTTGAAGGCAAGGATAAATTGTCAAAAAAAATTGACTGATGAAGAAAAAGATGCATTGATGGAAAATGCTCCTAATTCAATTCAATTATCCTTGTCTAATGAGGTACTATGAGAGGTTGGTAATGAGGAATCTCCCGCTAGGTTATGTCTTAAATTGGAGAATTTGTATATGACCAAGTCTTTAACAAGTCATTTATATTTGAAGTAGTGTTTGTATACATTCAGAATTTCAGAAGATACACCGTTACACGATCATCTTGATGAATTTACTAAAAACTTTCGTGATCTAAAAATGGTGGTGTTAAGATTGATGATGAGGATCAGGCCATAGTTATATTATGTTCTTTACCTCATTCGTTTGAACATTTTTGTTGATACCATGCTATATGGGCAAGACACTATTTCTTTGGAATATGTCAAAGCAACTTTGAATTAAAGAGAGTTGAAGAAAAATGTGTCTACAAGTAACAATGATAATAGGAGTGGTTTATTTGTGAGAGGTAGAAATAAAAAAAGGCACAAGCAATAATAGAAGCAAGTCTAGATCCAAATCTAGAAAAAGAAAAGATAAATGCAACTATTGACGTCAAGAAGGGCACTGGAAAGTAAATTGTCTGAAACTCAAAGGTAAAAGAAAATCTACCACAATGTATTATGTTACTAATGATGTTGCTGGTGTTGCAGATATTTCTAGTTCTGATGGTGAAAATGTTCTATCAATATCTATTCGTTCTCCTAGAGATGTTTAGATTCTTGATTCGGGTTGCATTTATCATATGTTCCCCAGTAGAGATTGGTTTGCTTCTTATCAATCTATTGATGAGGGTGTTGTATTGATGAGAAAAAATATATCCTACAAGGTTGTTGGTATTGGTACTGTCCGAATTAAGATGCATGATAACTGTATTTTATATAGTTAGTTTCATCTATTTTATTAATTATAATTGCTATGTTCTTAACATTTTTAGTTAATTTTAGTTAAATAAATTAATATTTACTATTTATTTGTTAAGTAGTATATTTTTAAGAAAATTAAATAAATTGAATCGAAAATATACTTAATTGCAAATTTATGTCCAAATATATAATTTCAAATAAAAGAGTGCTTAATTGCAATTTATAAAAGTTTAAAATATAATTTAAATTAATATCGGGCTTAATTTTAATTATTAAAAATTTAAAATTTAAATTAAATTAGAAAATGGATGAATTGTAATTAAGGAATGTTTAAAATTTAATTTGAATTAAGTTGGAGGACTTAAATGCAATTAAGTAAATTTATTTTTTGCGTAGGAAAAATAGGCCACACGCTCAATCACAATCGCGCAACACCAACCGTGCGATCAGGTAATGAATGGTTACGATGAGGTGCGTGAGACCATATGCGACAAAAGAGATTGGACACAGGATTTTAGGTGCACCGCTCGGCGTGGCAGTGGGGCCCACCAGCCGCACAAGCCGACGTGCAGGGTGGGACCCACGTGTCTATTATGCGTCTGCCAAAAGGACATGATCCCGTGCAACGCAGTCTGCATATTTTTCGTGCGCCTATGAATCTAACGGATGATACAATGCCACGTGTCTCCAATATTCCTACAGCTAATGAGAAGCAGACATGTGGCATGTATTGGGTAAACCAAGAGCACAAAAACGGCACACGTTTCCAGCCGCGCCCTTTGTCTGCCACTTGTCTCGAGCGCCATTATTTGGTGCGGCGCAATCTCATACAACCATTTCTCTCCCCGAATGAAATGATTCCACGTGTCTCACTATAACTTTCAGCGCATCAGATCGCGACACGTGGCAGAGTGTATTGCAAAGAAAATGAGAAGCACGTAGCTATTTCCCACTCAGTTTAAAATATTGTTTTTCATGTAACCGTTTATCCCCCACGTGTTTTATTTTTATTTTTGATTTAATGTTTCATGCATGTCAAAAAATGTATTATTTTAGATGTATTTTTTTAGCTATAAATAGGGGATTTATTGTTGAAAAATAGAGTTTTTTTGGAGTTTTAGAGTTTTGGATTTTTAGTAGTGTTTGGGGCTGGACTTTGGAACACGCAGAAGCCATTTTTGGCTTCTGTTGCGTTCTGCATGTGCCAAATATTTACGATCCGAAATGATTTAATTTTCTTTTGTTATTCATCTTATATTCCTTAATTGTTGTAATTTTAATTTTTAATTTATGAAGTAATTTAATTTTTCTAGGGTTGCATTTTATCTAAATTTATGAAGCTTGGATTTAATTATTTTTGAAAGATTTATAAAATGTTCGATTTGTTTATTCTATTTGTGCTTAATGCTTTTGATTATTTACGAATTTTATCAAATGATCTATGGTACTTAAATAAACTTGGAAGAGACATTTTTGTGTATATTGCTCATGGATAGAATGACATGTATGATGAAGGATAGGAATATACCCTAATTTTATGTGTGGCCATTTGAGAACTTAGAACGTAATGAATCTTGGTGAATTTAATTCTCATAGGAATATAGTGAATTAATTTAACGAGGTGTGTCTATACGGAGCTCGGAAGAGATGTATGGATAAAATTAGAAGTTTTCGGTTGACAAATTAAATGTACTAAAAAAATATAAATCAAGAGAAAATAACATGATTCGAGTGGATTAATTTGGTGAAAAACTATAATCCTAGATTTCTTTTATTTTGTTATTAAATCTTTTCTTAAACTTTTTCCAAATCAATGATCGTTTTGGATAAAATTAGAGAGAGATAATTTTAGTACTCAACAAACTGTAGTGACAAATCTCCATGGGAACGATAACTTACTTATCAAATTTTATTACTTGTGACCGTGTATGCTTGCACGTTTTATGTTCTCTAAAAGAGACAACAATGCACGATGGTATTGTTAGGACTTTGAAAGATGTTCACCATATTCTAGATTTGAAAAAGAACTTGATATCTTTGGGTACTCTTAATTCACAAGGCTACAAGTATGTAGTTGAAGGTGGAGTTTTAAAAGTTAGTAAGGGTGCTCTCGTTGTTATTAAATGGAAATTGTCGTGTGGTCTCTATATGCTTAAAGGTAGCACTGTTATTGGTAGTGAATCAGTTTCATCCTTGTCAAATCAAGATTCAAATACTTCTCGATTATGGCATATACTGCTTGGGCATATAAGTGAGGCATGGATGTCTATTTTGAGCAAATGGGATTTGCTTTGTGGTTAGAAAATTGGGAAGCTTGATTTCTGTGAGCATTGTGTTTATGGAAAGCATCGCAGGGTCAAGTTTAGTACAACCATCCATAAAATTAAAGGTACTGTTGATTATATTCATTCAGATCTTTAGTGTCCTTCGCATGTTGTGTCTAAGGGTGGTGCCCGGTATGTGTTGACTTTTATTAATGACTTTTGATGTCATATTTGGGTGTATTTTCTGAAGAACAAGAATGATGTGTTCTCAAAATTTGTGAAATTTAAGGTTTGTATAGAAAATCAAACAGGTAAGAAAATCAAGCATTTGCGGATTGACAATGGTTTGGAATTTTGTGAAAGTCAATTTAATGAGTTGTGTGAAAGAAATGGCATAATGAGACATTGCACTGTGGGTCATACACCACAACAAAATGGAGTAGTCAAACAGATGAATAGGACTTTCTTAGAAAGAGCTCGTTGTATGCTCTTTCAAGCGAATAAATCCTTTTGGGTTGAGGCTTGTAACCATGCCTGCTATTTGGTGAATCGGCCTCTATCAACTGTAATGAATTGAAGACTCCTTTTAAGGTATTCTTTGGTACTCCCGCTAATTATTCTGATTTAAAAGTTTTTAGTTGTTCTGCTTATGCTCATGTTAATGATGGTAAACGTGAGTCTAGGGCATTGAAATGCATATTTTTAGGGTATCCTTCTGGGGTGAAGGGTTATAGATTATGGTGTGTTGAACCCAAGTCACCTAAATTTTTGATCAGTAGAGATGTTAAGTTTGATGAGTTTTCCATGTTTGAAAAGAAAAAAGATAGGCTATTGTTGTAGATAAAGACCATGGTGTTAGTGAGCAGGTGAAGCTTGAGAGTGGAGCTCCTAATCAAGTGCAAGAGGGCACTTCAGATCAACCATATGTGGATGAGATAGATGATTATGCTCATGATGTAGCAGAAGAGCAATATGAGCAACCATATAGCATCGCTAAGGGTAAAGGAATAAGAGAGATTCGACGCCCTCAGAGGTATGTAGATGCAGACTTAGTTTATTTTGCATTTTTTGTAGCAGAGTCTATTGAGGTGTATGAACCTTCTAGTTATCATGAAGTTGTCACTTGTGATGAGTCTGTTCAGTGACTGATTGCTATGAATTAAGAGATTGAATCACTTCATAAGAATCATACTTGGGAATTGGTGAACCCGTCTAAAGGCCAGTAGATTGTTGGAAACAAATGGGTCTTCAAGATAAAGGAAGGTATACTTAAGGTTAAAGCAACTAGGTTCAAGGCACGCGTTGTTGCAAAAGGTTATTGTCAGAAGAAAGGTATTAACTTCAATGAAGTATTTTCACCTGTTGTGAAACATAGCTCTATTGGTGTGTTTCTTGCTATGGTTGCATTGTTTGACATGGAATTAGAACAACTTGATGTCAAGACAACATTCTTACATGGTGAGCTTGGGGAACAAATATATATGCATCAACTAGAGGGGTTTGTTGTTCCAGGTAAGGAAGATCATGTTTGTATATTTAAAAGTCTTTGTATAGGTTGAAGCAATCCCCTAGGCATTAGTATAAACGATTTGATTTTTTTATGATTGATCAGGGTTACTCTAAGAGTGATTATGATAATTGTGTTTATCATAAAAGATTCCATGATGGTTCATCTGTATATTTTTTACTTTATGTTGATGACATGCTTATTGCTTCTAAGAATAAGCGTGAAATTCATAAATTAAAGTCTCAACTTAGTGGTGAATTTGAGATGAAAGATTTGGGGGCAGCGAAGAAAATTTTGGGCATGGAAATTTACAGGGATAGAAAAGCAAGCAAGCTTTATTTGACTCAAAAAAGTTATATTGAAAAATTTCTTGAACGTTTTGGTATGGAAGAGTCTAAACCTGTGAGTACACCGTTAGCTATGTATTCCAGGCTTTCTTTGGATTTGTCACCATAGTTAGAAGAAAAAGAGCAGTACATGCCTCAAGTTCCATATGCTAGTGTTGTTGGTAGTTTGATGTATGCTATGGTTTGTACTCATCCAGACATTTCACACGCAGTTAGTGTTGTCAGCAGATATATGAGTAATCCTGGTAAGGGTCATTGGCAAGTAGTGAAATGGATACTTCGGTATTTGAAAGGGACATCTAATTTTGGTTTGGTATATGATGGAAGTTCTAATACCAGTTACAGTGTTATTGGTTATGTGGACTTTGATTATGCTGGTGATTTGGATAGAAGAAGATCTTTGACAGGTTATGTCTTCACTCTTTCTCATTGTGCCATTAGTTGGAAGGCTACTTTATAGTCTACAGTTGCTTTGTCTACGATAGAGGCATAATATATGGCAACAGCAGAAGCAGTGAAAGAAGCCATTTGGCTTAGAGGTTTGGTTTGTGATTTGGGTTTATAGCAGGATACTTCTGTTGTATTTTGTGATAGTTAGAGTGCGATACATATGACTGAGAATACTATGTATCATGAAAGAACCAAACATATTGATGTCAGATATCACTTCGTTCATGACATTACCTCTCAGGGTGCTATTGTTGTCATTAAGATAGTTACTACAGAGAATCTAGCTGATATGTTAACCAAACCAGTTCCATTTAATAAGTTCAAGCATTGCTTAGACTTGATTGGTGTATGTAGATGGTGATCACCCTTCGGGGCTTTGGACAACAGTTATTTGATAATCCGAGGAATTTCATATTTAATACTCTTGTTTCCATTTTGAGCCAAGGTGGAGATTTGTTATTTATTATTGGCCCAAAACTTCAAGCCCATAAGCCCAATTATTTTTTCTTAGATTGTGCACCCTAGTTGATATATATGTATATATATACATATATATCAGTTTTCCTTCCTGTGAGAGTTGGAGCAACCACAAGAGAGAAAACAGAGAGAGAGAGCTGCAAGCTACTGAATTAAAGAGTGAGAAGAAGAAGAAAAATTCCAGATGCTGATTTTTCCATTTTCAGCCAAGGAACCTCCCATTTTTTCTTTTCAAATTTTGCAGAGCAGATTAGAAGAAAGGTCATATGCAATAAGCTCATTTGTGTGATAATATTTGATTTAATAGTAAGTTTGTTAATTTATCTTGCTATATATTACCAGTAATTTAGAAAAGATATTTTCTGGGTGTATTTTTTGGATTTTGGTATATTTTGTGAAGCTGTTTGAAGATTGGTGTTTGTATCTTCATTTGATTATTAATGGATTTTCCTCGATGTGCCATCGTTAATGGAGTAGAATTTTCACATTGAAAATTTGAACCACTTAAATCATTGTGTGCCATTTAATTTTTTCATTGCTTATTATTTTACTGTTACACATAATTATTTATTTATGCAACCAAAATTGGACCCGATCTTCGTTTCTACAAATACTAATTTGTAACATAAGGCTATCTGGACCTCTTCTGCAGTAAATTTTATTGACAATTCCTCCCTATATTGAGAAGATCAATTGGTCTATACAAGGAAACTTTAGAACTGGGTCAATGTTCAAGTGCCCTGTAGTGGAAAAAAGTTGCTGATAATAATCACAAAAGGCCCCCTCAATCCTATTAGAAGACGTTAATTACTCACCAGATACTAAATTTTTTTTATCAACCTGGTTCCGGCGTTACCGTTGATTAACACAAGAGTGGAAATATGAGTTATTTCGATCATCATACTTTAGCCAATTGTTTTTTGCATGTTGTGCCCAAATTTTTTCCTTTTTGTCAAACAGTTCATTAAGCTATTGGCACACTACAATTTTTTCATAGTGGTAGGTGTACTAAAGCCTATTATTCTCTTCAGTTAGTGCTGTAACTCCATCACCTGCCACCTAACAGCCCCTACCGAATGGTCACTCCATTTCCTAAGCGAGCTTACCGTTGATGAGTTTTTGGAAAGCAAGCATGCCATAGGATCAGACCCTACCTCGAGTGCCAAGCACTCTCAATTGTTGTACTCTGACAACCATCTTCCTCCACCCAGACCTTTTCAAAATGGAACCCCCGTCTCTTTGTGACACTATGACCACTTCTAACAGTCCCTTTTTAATCAACCAGTACAAGAAGGGGTGCATGATTCAAATATGATGTGACAAGATGCCTAACCATGGCATTAGGAAAAAAATTCCCTCTACAATCCATTAGCAACACCCCTATCCAGCCGAGCTTTTGTAAAAGATTCATCACTGTTCTCCCAATATCCAATAAAACCCAAGTCTGTCAACCCACAGTCCTCAAGAACCATATGGAAGTTTCGTATAAGATACATTTGTTAGGGTTCATCACCCTCCTTCTCATCATTGTTGAGAATATCCTTGAAATCTCCACACACTAACCATAGCGCTGCCAGTTGGGGCTGTGATCTTCTCATTAAATCCCAACAATATGTTGGATCATAGACTTGATCCATTATGGGAGCTCAAATCTAAACCCAATCAAATTGGTACCAATTCCACAAATTTTGGTCCAAAACTACAAGCCTTCTACCTAAAATCTTTTAGGGTGTGGTAATTGTGCATGTGAATCATTTGGTAACTTAAAATATTGTTAGAAGGATGGAGAAGAATGAGGTACATGGTTATTGTAATTTTGGATTAGTTTATTTGTATGGTGTAGAATTGTTCTTAAGTAGTATAAATATCTCTCCCCATTTTAGTTTAGGCATCAAGAAAAATTAAGAGCTTCTAAGTGAGTGAAGAAACAAAGTATAAATAAGAATGAGTTGTAGTATCTTGTATTTTGAGTAGGAGTGCTCTTGTAATATTTATTTGAGTTTGAATAAAAATTATTTGTGTGAGTGTTTAATTTTCAACAAAGTGATATCAAATCCAAGTTGTAAAGTATACACTATTGCATATTGATGAGCGAAAACCAGCATCGCCAATTCTTGCCAATACTTTGGTTTTATATTTATAAAACTCTCGCAAGTGCAATAATCATTGAGTAGAAAATGATTAGTATACTCCCAAGGTCGATCTAAGGAAGGAATGTATATGGTTTTTAATTTATTATTCAAAGTTTTAAAAACGAAATTAAATCTTAAACATCCTGTCACGATATTTTGGTTTTTTTTGTGTTTCTAATCTACTGACATAAAAATAAACATAGATTCAATAAACATTTATGAAAATTTTATCATTTATAATAGTGGAGTATTTATGGATATAATAACTAAGTTAATTATGTTTGCTCATATTATTTAGGTTATTAAATATATGAATTGATATTTATTGATTCTCCCTTTTTTGTATGAATACCACCTTTGGTGGGGTTAGATATTCTTTGTTAACTAAACAAATCAATTAACACCTATGGGTAGGGTTGATAACTAATTTGGTTAATTAAATTAATTCCTTTTTCTAAGAGATTGAAAATGAACCATTTAAATGCCAACTTTGGTGGGGTTAGACAGTTTAAACTTTATTCAAGGTGTCCAAATTAAACCTAAGAATTTAATTATCCGAGTACTAACTTTCAAGTTTTAAAACCACTACTGAAAACATGTTATCAATACATTTTCAAATAATAATTCTTATAAAAACTTTTGAAATAGACCTTCACTCTAACTACCGGGCGATTATACCAACAAATAAAAGAGCACTACTCTAAATCAGACCGGATAATTAAACCTTAAAATCTAATTTTTAGATTTAAGTTTGTAATGAAAAATAATATATTTCTCTCTAACATTCTTAATATAAAATCTTGAATAAAAATAAAATCAATTCATTTTAGAGATTTTTACCTATTTAATATTTTATCAGCATAACAACGTTATTATTACATCATGTTTACTAACAGCCAACAGAGTTAAATTTAATCATAGACAAATTAAATATAACATGTAAGAATAAAGCATAAAAAATAACTGTAAAGAAAATAAAATCCTTACAGAACTTCGATGCTATTCTCGTTGCTGGAAAACCTCCAAGCAGAATTTGCACTCCCATTTATTGAATCGAAAAGAAAATAAATTACAAAAACATAACTAGTTCTTCCCAAGAAGGGAAGAACTCTAAAATTAAGAGAAATTAACTAAAAACTAAAAAAAACTAAAAACTAAGAAATGGAGAGAAAGAAAGCAGAGAGAAATGTGTTTTGAGGTGTGGTATGAAGTGAAGAGAAGGGGGTATTTATAGGTGAGGATGGGGAGAAAAAGTGAGTGAAAAAATGTTAAAAAATTGTGAAAACGCGGAGTGCAATTGCTGAGGTCATTGATGACGTCAGCATGACGTCATGGGGGCGGCTGCGTGCAAAAATGGTGCGAAATGGCAGCTGCGCGCACGGAAGGCAGGCGCTGCGCACATGGGAACAGTAACAGCGCGCTGGGGCGCGCGCGAACGTGGGGCGTGTTGGGCGCTGGTGGTGCGATTTTCTACTTTTTGACATTTTTGACTTTTTTGACCCATTTTGTCCATTTTGTCCAATTTTTCCATATTTGTTGATCTTTCCTCATTTATTTATTAATATATTTGTGATATATTGCTTCTAGTATTCCTCATTGAGTCTTTAAGTTACGTTTTTAAGCGAAAATACCTGAAAAACAATAAAAATACCCGTAATTCCGAAAAAGACAAATTTATATAAATATATGATAAAACATATAAATATATATTTTTAATCAATTAATGTGCATAAAATCATGGTAATTTTAGTGCTTTTTGAGCACTCATCACAACTCCCAACTAGCTTCTTTCTAGTCCCTTAGCAAGAGAACCGATAAAAACTAAAAATTAAACTATCATAAATCACTTCCGTGGATTGACACGGTTGCATTTAGCCTATGCCACAAGCCTTTAAACCCCTAGGTTGCCCTAGTGGACTAGTTTGAGTCTCGTGAGGGTTTTTAGTAATGATACCCACAAACATTGAACTAAATGTAAAAATTAAAAGAAATAATAAAAACAATCAATTTAAAAACTAAAATTACAACAAAATCAAAAATTCACTTTTAAGAATAAAAGAAAACAACATATCACAAAAATGTCTTATACTTTTTAATCTCCTTTAAGATCATAATTAAAATCTCAAGCATAAGTTATTTTAATCTCTTTAAACAATCATGGTTTATTATAATAATTAGTCGAAAATCATTTTCATATTTCATATCAAAAATGAATCAATTTAATTTCACCCAATTTCAGAGTCATGAATCAAAATTCGCTTCGACTCTATTCCTCGCAAGTCAATACTCTCAAAACACTGAATCCTATGGGTTCAAACACTCATACTATTTTATATGCGAAAGAGTTTATATATAGAAATGAACTAATATGTTCGCATATGTATAAAGAATAAAGGCTCAAAGTGTTATTTTAACATTGGGGTCATGAAAGGAATCAAATGTATAAATTATAAAGATATCATATATAAAAATTATTTTCAAGCATAAATCAAACTCATTAAGAAAGAATTTCAAGATATATGCCTTTTACAAATGAATAGAGTGCAATGACTTTTTAGGGAATTATTTCCTATATCCTTCTTTTGTAATTAGCCTTTACTCACAACTTTGTAGGCAATGTGGGTTATAGTATGTAGTTTATACTATATATTCTTTATCTCTCTATTTTTTCTGAAGATATTTCTCAATATATATATTTTAGAGAGTCAACCCATGTACAGATTGTACATTTTTTTTTGGATTTTAGTGAGTGGTTAATTTTGTGGCTTTTCTGTTTGATCTTGGTTTAGGTAACCCAAGATATGTCTTCTTCTTTTTTTTGTAGCAGTCATGCATGAATGAGATATAAGCATATACTATCGATTTCTACTCAAATCATTTAATCTAAGCAAAAATAATAATAAAAAATATACGATACTCTATTAAGATGAGAAAAAATTCATACATTCAATACTAATACCTATAGAGATCATCTAAAAATTTGAAGAAATAAGAAATGTGTTTGGAGTAGAAAAAATATATATTTCACTCTGAACAAAGGAAATTAGGCTCAAATTATATCTCACAAAGGTAGTCTCCATTAAAAAAAAACTCCATAAACACCGATTTTGGGTTTAATATAATTTCTACATCTTATCAAGAAATACTAGTTATGACAAAAACTAACTAATTATCAAAAAATAATTACAAAATATTTCATGATATATTTTCAAAAATTAATCTAATAGTACAAAAGACTTTATTTACTTCAATTTGATTTAAAGAAATGATAAATTTTTGTGAGAAAAGTTTTTTTTTAAATTCCAAAAATTACTAAATCACACAAAATAGAAATAAAACCAAACACACAAAAAAATGAAAATGTGAACATAAAAAAATTAAAAAAATTATTATATATATATATATTTATTTTTTTAATTGTAAATTGTCAAAACTTTTTTTTAATTAAGCATGGTAACGTTTCATCACCCCCAACCTAGAACTTACATTGTCCTCAATATAACAACTGTAAATTAAAGATAAAGAAAAAAAGAGAAGAAAAATTACATATTTCCTGAGAATGTGCAAGTAGTAATGAAAAATGCAGGTGTATCAATCATATGCATCATTAAAGTGTATACAGATAGATCGCTGTAAATTTCTAACATCTCAACAAATATTTTTAGTTTTAAGAATTTAAAAATTATTCACATGTAATTAAACTAAAATAAACAATAAAAATAAAATTACCTAAAATGATGGGTTGCCTCCCATCCAGCGCTTAGTTTAACGTCTTAGCAAGACTTAACTTGGGGATTGCATTTTAAGTAAACTCAATATCCCCTCATCATTGAGTTAATCAAACCTACAGGTAAGACAATGCTGTCTACCTATACTTTTTCAATCATGCCCTATTGATTTTCAAATTTATTTCTGTACTTGAAACTAAGGGCATACTTTGAGGGTTTTAGATAACCCACATCTAGGTGCAAATCAAATAATTAAGGCATCACAACACAATTGTACCTAGATCAAACCAAGCAACTAACTCCTTATATTGTAATGAAAATCTAAGTTAATTATGTTAAGTTTAAGGAAAAATCTAAGTTAATTAAGTTAAGTTAATTAAAAATCTAAAGTTAATTAAGTTAGTAAAAAATTAAGTTAATTAAGTTAAATAAAAAAAATAAAAAAAATAAAAAAGTTCAAAAAAAATTAAAATAAAATTGAAAAATAAAATTGAAAAATAAAAATAAAAATAATAAAATAAAATAAAATTGAAAAAAAGTAAAATAAAATAAAATTGAAAAAGGTAAAAGAAAATAAAATAAAAAAATTTATTTTTTTTATTTTTATTAAAAAAAATATTAAAATTAAGATTTTAAATAAATAAAATAAAAAAAAAACTTAAAATTAAATGAAAATTAAATGAAAATTAAAAATTAAGTTTTTTATTTTTTTTTATTTTTTTATTTTTATATGTTTTATATTATTTTTTTATTTTTTTTAACTTAAAATTTTTAAAAATTTAATTTCTTTTACTATTAATAAACGGTAAGTTTTATTTTATTTTATTTTTTACTTCAAATATCAAATTTCAAAATTATTTTACTATTCACGCTATAATTTTTAGTATTATTATTTTTTTTAATTTTAAGTTTTTTTTTGTTTTTTAGTTTTTATTTAGTTTTTTTTATTTCTTATGAAATTTGAAATTTGATTATTTTAACTCAAAATAAAAATAAAAATCATAATTATTTACGGCACAAAAAGTTTTTAAAATTTTGTTAAATAATTTAAAAATGCTACTCCTTTCCCCGCAACGTCTCCAAAAACATTGATGCCATCCTCGGTAACGGCGCCAAAAACTTGATGAGTAGAATTGGGATTGCCAAAAACTTTGATGCCATCCCCGGGAACGGCGCCAAAATCTTGATGAGCGAAAACTGGGATCGCCGATTCTTGCCAATACTTTGGTTTTATATTTAGAAAACTCTCGCAAGTGCACGAATTATTTCGTAGAAAATGATTAAGTATACTTCCAAGGTCGATCTAAGGAAGGAATGCATGTGGTTTTTAATTTATTATTCAAACTTTTAAAAACGAAATTAAATCCTAAACATCGTGTCACGATATTTTGGGTTTTGTGTTTTTAAGCTACTAACATAAAAATAAACATAGATTCAATAAATATTTATGCAAATTTTATCTATTATAATAGTGGAGTATTTATGGATATAATAACTAAGTTAATTATGATTGCTCCTATTATTTAGGTTATTAAAGATATGAATTGATATTTATTGATTCTCTCTCTTTTATCTGAATACCACCTTTGGTGGGGTTAGATATTCTTTGTTAACTAAACAAATCAATTAACACCTATGGGTGGGGTTAATAACTAATTTGGTTAATTAAATTAATTCCTTTTTTCTAAGAGATTGAAAATGAAGCATTTAAATACCACATTTGGTGGGTTAGACAGTTTAAACTTTATTTAAGGTGTCCAAATTAAACCTAAGAATTTAATTATCCGAGTACTAACTTTCAAGTTTTAAAACCACTACTGAAAACATGTTGTCAATACATTTTCACATAATAATTCTTATAAAAACTTTTGAAATAGAACTTTACTCTAACTACCGGGCGATTGTACCAACAAATAAAAGAGCACTACTCTAAATCAGATCGGATAATTAAACCTTAAAATCTAATTTTCAGATTTAAGTTTGTAATGAAAAATAATATATTTCTCTCTAACATTCTTAATATAAAATCTTGAATAAAAATAAAATCAATTCATTTTAGAGATTTTTACCTATTTAATATTTCGCAAGCATAACAACGTTATTATTACATCATGTTTACTAACAGCCAACAGAGTTAAATTTAATCACAAACAAATTAAATATAACATGTAAGAAAAAGTGAATGGAAAACCTCAAAGCTGAATTTGCACTCACATTTATTGAATGGAAAAGCAAATAAATTACAAAAACATAACTAGTTCTTCCCAAAAAGGGAAGAACTCTAAAACTAAGAGAAATTAACTAAAAACTAAGAAAAACTAAAAACTAAGAAATGGAGAGAAAGAAAGAAGAGAGAAGTGTGTTTTGAGGTGTGTTATGAAGTAAAGAGAAGGGGGGTATTTATAAGTGAGGATGGGGAGAAAAAGTGAGTGAAAAAATGTTAAAAAATGGTGAAAACGCAGAGTGCAATTGCTAAGGTCATTGATGACGTCAGCTTGACGTTATGGGGGCAGCTACGTGTGAAAATGGTGCGAAATAGCGCGCGCGAGGGCAGGCAGAGGCGCGCACGGAAAGCGTGGCGCTAGCGCGAGAAACGATAACAATAGGGCGCCCGCCGGTCGAGCAAAGCGCGCTAATCTTGAGCGCGGACGTGGGCGTCTTTGCGCACGCGGTGAACACTAGCGGCACAATTTTCTCCTTTTTGACATTTTTGACCTTTTTGACCCATTTTGTCCAATTTTTCCATATTTGTTGAACTTTCCCCATTTATTTATTATTATATTTGTGATGTATTGCTTCTAGTATTCCTCTTTGAGTCTTTAAGTTACGTTTTTAAGCAAAAATACCTAAAAAACAATAAAAATACCCGTGATTCCGAAAAAGACAAATTTATATAAATATATGATAAAACATATAAATATAAATATTTTTAATCAATTAATGTGAATAAAATCATGGTAATTTTAGTACTTTTTGAGCACTCATCACATATCAAATTGAAGGTCTCAACGAGAGGAATCTAACACCGCCAGAATCACCCTGATTAAAGTTAAGACCACACGCTGTAGGAGAGTGCTGCCATAAACCGAGTTGAACCACCGAGTTGAATTGAGTTGGAGCCATTGGCCGAGCCACCAAGCAAGTTGATAGAGCCTGTTGATCGAGCTGTCAAGCCTATTAATTGTGTCTTTGATCTTTGACTTTGACTATTGACTTTGATAAAAAAAATTGAATTTTTTTTCAAAGTTCCTTCTAATGTTTTTTGGCGTTTTGGATTCATCCGTGGGATCATGAGCTTACAGATGATGCTTCTCTTACACTAGATCAAAAGACGACTTTGAAGGATTCAAGAAAGAGAGATAATAAGGCTTTCTACCTCATATACCAAGCATTAGATGATGATGGATTTGCAAAGATTTTGAGTGCAAGCTCTTCCAATGAAGCGTGGGAGAAGCTGCAAGCCTTTTAAAAAGGAGTCGAAAAGGTGAAGAAGGTTCTTCTCCAAACATTAAGAGGTGAATTTTAATCCTTACACATGAAAGTATCTGAGTCTATTTTAGATTATTTCTATATTAGCTATTTCTAATCAATTAAAATAAATGGTGAAAATTTAGAAGATGTGAGGATAATAGATAAGATACTTCATTCAGTGGATCCCAAATTTGAGCACATCACCATGATGATTGAAGAAACTAAAGACTTGCAAGAAATGACGATCAAGCAACTCTAAGGATGATTGCAATCATACGAAGAGAATCATAAGAAGAAGCAAGAGTTTACTGACAAAATCCTCAAGCTACAACTCAAGGATATACATAAAAGCCAAGGAAATGATAGAAACCATCATGACCAAGGTAGAGGTAAAGGCTATGAACGAGGTGGAAGTTGCGATTATGGATGAGGTTGAAATTACAACAACAATAATTCTGACAACAACTATGAGAAAGGAGAAAGCTCAACATGAGGCCATGTAAGAATCAATCTGAACTCAAGGTATGACAAATCTCAAGTTCGATTGTATAATTGTCAGAATTTTGGGCATTATGAGTTAGAATGTAGACATCCGGACAATAAAATTAAGGAGAATTCCAAATAAGTGGAGGAGAAGACAAATGGAAAAGAAACACTTCTTCTGGTACGAAAGGAAACTGATAGTGACCAAGAAAATTCCTAGTATCTTGATAATGGTACAAGCAATCATATGTGTGGAAGGAAAGACATATTTGTGGAGCTAGATGAGTCAGTAAGTGGAAATGTTTCATTTGGAGATGATTCCACAATAATAGTGAAAGGGAGAGGTAACATCCTTATCCGTTTGAAAGATGGGAGACATCTATTTATTTATAATGTCTACTATATACCCAATATCAAAAGTAACATCTTGAGTTTAGGATAACTGTTAGAGAAAGGTTATGATATTCATATGAAGGATTATAATCTTTTTATAAAAGATGATAAGAATAACTTTATTACTAATGTGTCAATGTCAAAAAAACAAAATGTTTCTGATCAGCATACCAAACGATGTTGCAAAGTGCCTAAAATCTTGCTACAAAGGTGCGTCATGGCTTTGGCATCTTCAATTTGGGAATCTCAATTTTGTAAGTCTAGATATGCTATCTAAGAAGGATATGGTGAAGGGACTACCTCGTATCAACCATCCTGACCAGCTTTGTGAAGGGTGTCTAGTCGGGAAGCAATTCAGGAAAACCTTTCCAAAGGAGTCAGAGTCAAGAGCCAAGAAGCCACTCTTATCCATACTGATGTGTGTGGTCTAATCAAGCCAAGATATCTCGATAATAGTAAATATTTTCTTCTCTTTATTGATGGTTTTCAAGAAAAACCTGGGTATATTTCTTGAAACAGAAGTCAAAAGTTTTTGAAGTCTTCTAGAAGTTCAAAGCTACAATAGAGAGAGAAAGAGCTAGAAAAATAAAAACCATGAGATCAAACTGAGGTGGAGAATTTACATCCAGGGAGTTTCAATATTTTTGTGACGCAAATGGAATTCATCGACCAATGACAATTAATAGATCCCCCAAGTAAAATGGTGTGGTAGAAAGAAAGAATAGAAAAATCCTCGACATGGCACGAAGCATGCTCAAAAGCAAGAAACTACCCAAGGAATTTTGGGTGGAAGTACTTGTGTGTGCAATCTACTTGTCAAAATGATCTCCAACAAGAAGTGTATGGGGAAAGACACCACAAGAGGCATGTAGTGGAAGAAAGCCTGACATTTCTGACTTGAGAATTGATGAGCGAAAACCGGCATCGCCGATTCTCGCAAATACTTTGGTTTTATATTTGTAAAACTCTCGCAAGTGCACGAATCATTTCGTAGAAAATGATAAGTATACTCCCAAGGTCGATCTAAGGAAGGAATGTATGTGGTTTTTAATTTATTATTCAAACTTTTAAAAACGAAATTAAATCCTAAACATCCTGTCACGATAGTTTGGTTTTTGTGTTCCTAATCTAATAACATAAAATAAACATGTATACAGATTAATTAAATATAATAAAAAAAATAAACATAGATACAAATTCAATAAATAAATATAAATACAGATTCAATAAATATTCATGCAAATTTTATCATTTATATTAGTGGAGTATTTATGGATATAATAACTAAATTAATTATGCTTGCTCATATTATCTAGGTTATTAAAGATATAAATTGATATTTTATTGATTCTCTCTTTTCGTATGAATACCACCTTTGGTGGGGTTAGATATTCTTTGTTAACTAAACAAATCAATTAACACCTATGGGTGGGGTTGATAACTAATTTGGTTAATTAAATTAATTCCTTTTTCTAAGAGATTGAAAATGAACCATTTAAATGCCACCTTTGGTGGGGTTAGACAGTTTAAACTTTATTCAAGGTGTCCAAATTAAACCCAAGAATTTAGTTATCCGAGTACTAACTTTCAAGTTTTAAAACCACTACTGAAAACATGTTGTCAATACATTTTCACATAATAATTCTTATAAAAACTTTTGAAATAGAGCTTCACTCTAACTACAGGGCGATTGTACCAACAAATAAAAGAGCACTACTCTAAATTAGACCGGATAACTAAACCTTAAAGTCTAATCTTCAGATTTAAGTTTGTAATGAAAAATAATATATTTCTCTCTAACATCCTTAATATAAAATCTTGAATAAAAAAAAAATCAAATCATTTTAGAAATTTTCACCTATTTAATATTTAGCAAGCATAACAACTTTATTATTATATCATGATTATAAACTTAGCAGTTAAATTTAATCACGGACAAATTAAATATAACATGTAAGAATAAAGCATAAAAATAAGCGTAAAGAAAATAAAATCCTTACAGTACTTTGACGCTATTCCCGTTGCTAGAAAACCTCCAAGTGGAATTTGCACTTCCATTTATTGAATCAAAAATCTAAATTATTACAAAAACATTACAAGTTCCTCTCAAAAAGAGAAGAACTCTAAACCTAAGAGAATTGAACTAAAAACTAAGAGAAAAACTAAGAAAAGCTTAGAAACTAAGAAAGAAACTAAGAAAAACTTAAAAACTAAGAAATGAGAGAAAGAAAGAAGAGAGAAGTGTGGTTTTGAGGTGTGTTTTGAAGTGAATGGAAGAGGGGTATTTATAGGTGAGGATGGAGAGAAAAAATGAGTAAAAAATGTTAAAAAAAATATTAAAAAAATAAAAAACGTGTTTTGGACCTGCTGAGGTCATCAATGACGTCAGCATGACGTCATGGGGGCGGCTGCACGTGAAAAATGGGTCAAAAACGCGTTGAAGCGGCGCTGGTGGCGGCTGAGGCCGCGCAGCGTGAACAGTAACCCGCCTTGATCTTTGCGCGCATGAATAGTAACCAGCCTTGATCTTGCTGCGTAGACGATACCAGCGCCTTGATCTTTGCGCATGAACGATACCAGCCGATTTAGTGAGTCTTGAGTCGCAAGCGTAGCGGCCGCGTTTTCGTCCTTTTTGACATTTTTGACCTTTTTGACCCATTTTGTCCAGTTTTTCCATATTTGTTGACCTTTCCCCATTTATTTATTGATATTTTTGTGATGTATTGCTTCAAGTATTCCTCTTTGAGTCTTTAAATTGCGTTTTTATGCCAAAATACCTGAAAAACAATAAAAATACCCGTGATTCCGAAAAAGACAAATTTACATAAATATATGATAAAACATATAAATATATATATTTTTAATCAATTAATGTGCATAAAATCATGGTTATTTTAGTGCTTTTTGAGCACTCATCACAACCCCCAACCAGCTTCTTGCTAGTCCCTTAGCAAGAGAAGCGATAAAAACTAAAAATTAAACTATCCTAAATCACTTCCGTGGATTGACACGGTTGCATTTAGCCTATGCAACAAGCCTTTAAACCCCTAGGTTGCCCTAGTGGACGAGTTTGAGTCTCGTGAGGGTTTTCAGTAATGATACCCACAAACATTGCACTAAATGTAAAAACAAAAGAAACAATAAAAACAAACAACTTAAAAATTAAATTTACAACAAAATAACAAATTAATTTTTTTTTGAATAAGAGAAAACAACATATCACAAAAATGTCTCATACTTTTTAATCTCCTTTAAGATCATAATTAAAATCTTAAGCATAAGTTATTTTAATCTCTTCAAACAATCATGATTTATTATAATAATTAGTCGAAAATCATTTTCATATTTCATGTCAAAAATGTATCAATTTAATTTCACCCAATTTCAGTGTAATGAATCGAGAATTAAACCGACTCTATTCCTCACAAGTCAATACTCTCGAAACACTGAATCCTATGGGTTCAAACACTCATACTATTTTATATGCGAAAGAGTTGATGTATAGAAATGAACTAATATGTTCGCATATGTATAAAGAATAAAGGCTCAAAGTGTTATTTTAACATTGATCTCATGAAAGGAATCAAATGTATAAATTATAAAGATATCATATATAAAAATTATTTTCATGCATAAATCAAATTCATTAAGAAAGAATTTCAAGATATATGCCTTTCACAAATGAAGAAATTGCAATGACTTTTTAGGGAATTACTTCTTATATCTTTCTTTTGTAATTAGCCTTTACTCACAACTTTGTAGGCAATGCGGGTTATAGTATGTAGATGATACTATTTTTATCTCTCTCTTTTTTTTCTGTAGATATTTTTCAATATGTGTATTTTTTAGAGAGTCAACCCATTATGCAGTTGTACATTTTTTGGTTTTTGGTGAGTGGTTATTTTTGTGGCTTTTCTGTTTGATCTTGGTTTAGGTAACCCAAGATATGTCTTTTTGTTTTTGTAGTAGTCATGCATAAATGAGATATAAGCATATACTATCAATTTCTACTCAAATCATTTAATCTAAGCAAAAATAATAATCAAAAATATATGATACTCTATTAAGATGAAAAAAATTTATACATTCAATGCTAATACCTATAGAGATCATCTAAAAATTTGAAGAAATAAGAAATGTGTTTGGAGTAGAAAAAATATATATTTCACTCTGAATAAAGGAAATTAGGCTCAAATTATATCTCACAAAGGTAGTCTCCACTAAAAAAAAACTCATAAACAACGATTTTCGATTTGATATAGTTTCTACATCTTAACAAGAAATAGTAATTATGGCAAAAACTACCTAATTATCAAAAATAGTTACAAAATATTTCATGATATGTTTTCAAAAAATTAATCTAATGAAGACAAAAGACTTAACTATTTACTTAAATTTGATTTAAAGAAAAGATAAAGTTTTGTGAATTTTTTTTTTTTATATTCCAAAAATTAGAATCACACAAAATAGAAATAAAACCAAACACACAAAAAAAAATTTTTTTTTATTTTTTTTTATTTTTTTTTATTTTTTTTATTTTTTTTTAAGCATGGTAACTTTTCATCACCCCCAACCTAGAACTTACATTGTCCTCAATGTATCAAATTTGTAAATTAAAGATAAAGAGAAAAGAAGAAAGATTACCTATTTCTTGAGAAAGTGCAAGTAGTAATGGAAAATGCGGTGCATCCATCATATTCATCATTAAAGTGTATACAGACGGTCCTTGAACTTCTAATATCTCAACAAATATTTTTAGTTTTAACAATTTAAAAATTATTCACATGTAATTAAATAAATGAAACAAATAAAAGAAAATTACCTAAAATGATGGGTTGCCCCATCCAATACGCTTAGTTTAACGCCTTAGCAAGACGTAACTGAAAGATTGCATTTTAAGTAAACTCAATGTCCCCTCATCATTGAGTCAATCAAACCTGCAGTAAGACAAGGTTGTCTACCTATACTTTTCTACCGGTCGTACTATTGATTTTCGCATTTCTTTCTCGTACTTAAAACTAGAGGCATATTTTGAGTTTTAGATAACCCAGCATCTAGGTACAAATCAAATAATTAAAGCATGAAAACACAACTGTACCTAGATTAAACAAAGAAACTAGCTCCTTAAATTGTAATTAAAACTTTAAAATTTTGGAGATAGTTAAAAAAAATTTGTTTTTTTTTTTGGTTTTTTTAAAATAACATAATCAGTATTAACCAAGAGTGCTCCCAGGAAAGAATGGCGGTGGAAAGGCTCCTTAAAAACCATCCTCCTGCGTAACAACGTTCCCCGGAAAGACTAGTGGCACTGAAAGGCTTCAAGAACTAGTCTCCCTAGAACTCCCTTAGATCTCTTTTACTTTTATTAAGTTAAGTTAAATAAAACTTTAAGTTAATGAAAATCTAAGTTAATTAAGTTTAAAGAAAAGGTTAATTAAGTTAAGTGAATTAAAAAATCTAAGTTAATTAAGTTAAGTTAAAAAAAAATCTAAGTTAATTAAGTTAGTAAAAAGTTAATTAAGCTAAGTGAAGTAAAAAAAATCTAAGTTAATTAAGTTAAGTGAGAAAAAAAAGTTAATTAAGTTAAGTGAAGTAAAAAAAATCTAAGTTAATTAAGTTAATGAAAATTTAAGTAAAAACCTAAGTTAATGTTAAAAAAATTTAAGTTAATTAAGTTAGTAAAAAGAAACTAAGTTAAGTAATTAAATAAAAATCAAGAAGAAAAAAAAATAGCTAAAGAAAGAAAAAAAAATAATAAAATAAAATAAAATTGAAAAAGGTAAAAGAAAATAAAAAAAAAATAAAATTATGATTTAAAATAAATAAAAAAATAGTAAAAATTAAACTAAAAAAAATTAAAATTTTGGTTTTTTTTATTTTTTTTATTTTTTTTATTTTTTTTTATTTTTTTATTTTTTTATTTTTTTTATTTTTTATTTTATTTTATTTTATTTTTATTTACTTTATTTATTTTATTTATTTATTTTATTTATTTTTTTATTTATTTTTTTAAAATTTAAAATTTTAAAATTTTTTTATTTATTTTTTATTTAAAAACAAAAAAAAAAATCACAATTATTTACAGCACAAAAATATTTTTAAAATTTTGATAAATAAATTAAAACGCGATTCTTCCTACAATACGGCAAAACTTGATGACATCACAAGAACGGGCGCCAAAAACTTGATGGCAAATCAGATCGCCGATTCTCGCAAATACTTTGGTTTTATATTTGTAAAACTCTACCATGGCAATTTAATCATTTCGCAGTGAAAATGATAAGTATACTCGTCGATCTAAGGAAGGAATGTATGTGGTTCTTAATTTATTATTCAAACTTTTAAAAACGAAATTAAATCCTAAACATCCTGTCACGATAGTTTGGTTTTTGTGTTCCTAATCTAATAACATAAAATAAACATGTATACAGATTAATTAAATATAATAAAAAAAATAAACATAGATACAAATTCAATAAATAAATATAAATACAGATTCAATAAATATTCATGCAAATTTTATCATTTATATTAGTGGAGTATTTATGGATATAATAACTAAATTAATTATGCTTGCTCATATTATCTAGGTTATTAAAGATATAAATTGATATTTTATTGATTCTCTCTTTTTTGTATGAATACCACCTTTGGTGGGGTTAGATATTCTTTGTTAACTAAACAAATCAATTAACACCTATGGGTGGGGTTGATAACTAATTTGGTTAATTAAATTAATTCCTTTTTCTAAGAGATTGAAAATGAACCATTTAAATGCCACCTTGGTGGGCGGGTTAGACAGTTTAAACTTTATTCAAGGTGTCCAAATTAAACCCAAGAATTTAGTTATCCGAGTACTAACTTTCCAAGTTTTAAAACCCTCATCGAAAACATGTTGTCAATACATTTTCACATAATAATTCTTATAAAAACTTTTGAAATAGAGCTTAGCACTCTGGGAACTACCTATTGTACCAAAAAATAAAAGAGCACAACTCTAATTTAGACCCGGATAACTAAACCTTAAAGTCTAATCTTCAGATTTAAGTTTGTAATGAAAAATAATATATTTCTCTCTAACATCCTTAATATAAAATCTTGAATAAAAATAAAATCAATTCATTTTAGAAATGTTCACCTATTTAATATTTCACAAGCATAACAACGTTATTATTATATCATGATTATAACAATACTAGCTTAAATTTAATCACAGACAAATTAAATATAACATGTAAGAATAAAGCATAAAAATAATCAGAAGAAAATAAAATCCTTACAACTTGACGCTATTCCCGTTGCTAGAAAACCTCCAAGCGGAATTTGCACTTCCATTTATTGAATCAAAAATCTAAATTATTACAAAAACATTACAAGTTCCTCTCAAAAAGAGAAGAACTCTAAACCTAAGAGAATTGAACTAAAAACTAAGAGAAAAACTAAGAAAAGCTTAGAAACTAAGAAAGAAACTAAGAAAAACTTAAAAACTAAGAAATGAGAGAAAGAAAGAAGAGAGAAGTGTGGTTTTGAGGTGTGTTTTGAAGTGAATGGAAGGGGGGTATTTATAGGTGAGGATGGAGAGAAAAAATGAGTAAAAAAATGTTAAAAAAAATATTAAAAAAATAAAAAACGTGTTTTGGACCTGCTGAGGTCATCAATGACGTCAGCATGACGTCATGCGGGCGTACACGTGAAAAATGGGTCAAAACGCGTTGGCGCGCGGGCCGATGGCGGCTGTTGGGCCGCAGCTGGCGCGTGTAAAGTAACCCCGCGCGCGATCTTTGCCGCGCATGAATAGTAACCAGCGCGATCTCTTGTAGCAGCATGAACAAGTACCAAAGCAAAGGCCGCGATCTTGTGCATTTAACGGGCAGTACCAGTAGCCATGTTGCCAGGTCTGCCGTAAGTATGACAAGAGAATTTTTCTCCTTTTTGACATTTTTGACCTTTTTGACCCATTTTGTCCAGTTTTTCCATATTTGTTGACCTTTCCCCATTTATTTATTGATATTTTTGTGATGTATTGCTTCAAGTATTCCTCTTTGAGTCTTTAAATTGCGTTTTTATGCCAAAATACCTGAAAAACAATAAAAATACCCGTGATTCCGAAAAAGACAAATTTACATAAATATATGATAAAACATATAAATATATATATTTTTAATCAATTAATGTGCATAAAATCATGGTTATTTTAGTGCTTTTTGAGCACTCATCAAGAATCTTTGGAAATATAGCCCATGTTCATGTTCTACATGAGAAAAGAACAAAGCTTGATGATAGAAGTGAGAGTTTTATCTTCATTGGCTATGATTCTAATTCGAAGATCTAGAAGATGTATAATCCAGACAATAAGAAGATTGTGATTAGTCGAGATATGGTATTCAAAGAAGAAGAGAATAAGATTTTAACTCTCATGCAGATGACTTCAATTTCTTTACTCAGTTTGAAGAAGATGAGTAGACAATGAGCTAGCAACTAGGTGAACCTCAATAAGAGCTTGAAAATCCACCCATTTCACCAACATTGACCACTCAAGGAGACTCATCACCATCAAGTGAAAGAAAAGAGTTGTGTCATGCATACAAAGTCTTAGATATCTTTATGAGGTAACAGAACGACATGATAACCATACATTATTTTTTTGTTTTCTGATTATGAACCAATGTGCTTTCAAGAAGTAGCATAAGAGAAGAAGTGGATAGATGCAATGGATAAAGAAATCAAGGCCATCGAGAAGAATGACATATGGGAACTCATCTCACTTCCCAAGGGACATAAGGCGATAGGTGTCAAATAGATGTACAAAATAAAGAAAAATGCTAAAGGAGAGATTGAAAGGCACAATGAGAGATTAGTTGCTAAAGGCTATATTCAAAAGGATGAAATTGACTATGATGAGGTATTTTCTCACATTACTCGATTGGAGACTATTAGACTAATCATTTCTTTGGCAACTCAAAACAAGTGAAAGATACATTAAATGGATGTAAAATCTACCTTCCTAAATGGAGTTCTTGAAGAGGAAGTCTACAGTCAGCAACCATCAGGCTATGAAGTTAAAGGCCACAAAGACTAGGTGTTGAAATTAAAGAAGGCGCTTTACAGGTTAAAACAAGCACCAAGGCCATGGAATAGATGAATCGACAAGTACTTCCAAGAGAATGGATTTAAAAAATATCCCTATGAGCACACTCTATATATCAAGATCAAAGATGGATATATTTTGATCATGTGCCTCTATGTGGATGATTTGATCTTCACCGGAAGCAACCCAAGCTTGTTCCATGAATTCAAGGAAGTGACGATGAAGGAATTCAAGATGACAGACATGGAGCTCATGGCATACTACCTTGGCATTGAAGTTAATAAATAAAAGGATGGAATTTTCATTTCACAAGAAAGCTATGCAAAGGAGATCTTGAAGAAGTTCAGCATAGAGAATTGTAAGCCGATAAGCACATCAAAGGAATATGGAATCAAGATGTCCAAACATGAAGAAGGCGAAAGTGTAGATCCAACATTCTTCAAAATTTTGGTGGGAAGTCTATGCTAACTAACTTACATGAGGCCTGATATTCTTCACGTAGTTGGATTGGTTAGTCGCTATATAGAATCTCCAATAACCACCCATTTTAAAGCCACAAAGTGAATTCTTCGCTATCTAAAAGGTACAATTGACTTTGTCTTGTTTTATTAAATTTATAATTATTACAAGCTTCTTGAATATAGTGATAGTGATTAGGGTGGAGACATAGATAATCAAAGAAACACTACTGGATTCATATTTTTCATGGGAGATATTACTTTCTCATAGATGTTAAAGAAATAACCGATTATCACATTGTCCACTTATGAAGTGAAATATGTTATTACTACCTTCTGAATTTGTCATGCAATTTGGTTTAGAAATCTATTGAAGAAGATAGGCTTGATACAAGAAGAGCTGAACAAGGTTTGTGTTGACAACAAGTCAGTCATTGCCTTAGCAAAGAATCCATTTTTTCATAATCGAAGTAAGCACATTGATATTCGCTATCACTATATAAGGGAGTATATTGCAAGAAAGGATTTGCAAGTTGAATATGTGAAGTCACAAGATCAAGTTGCTGATATTTTTACCAAGCCACTAACAAGTGAAGACTTCATAAGATTAAGGAACTTATTAAGGGTCACAAGATCAAGTTTAATGAGGTGTTGGATCATAAACTTGATCCATTATAGGAGACCAAATCCAATCAAATTGGAGCCCAAGTCCACAAATTTTGGTCCCAAACTACAAGCCTTCTACCTAGAATCTTCTAGGATGTGGTAATTGTGCATGTGAATCATTTGGTAACTTAAAATATTTTTAGAAGGATGGAGAAGAATGAGGTGTATGGTTATTGTAATTTTGAATTAGTTTATTTGTGTGGTGTAAGATTGTTCTTAAGTAGTATAAATACCTTTTCCCATTTTAGTTTAGGCATTAAGAAAAATTAAGAGCTTCTAAGTGAGTGAAGAAGCAAAGTCTAAATAAAAGGGAGTTGTAGTATCTTGTATTTTGAGTGAGAGTATTGTTGTAATATTTCTTTAAGTTTGAATAAAATTATTTGTGTGAATGTTTAATTTGCAACACAATATACCATTTGATTAGTTTTCGGATCACCATAAAACCCAGATAGTTTCCACCTCACCTTCCCTTATCTAACACCCATGCATCAATATGTCCCTTTGTACGAGAAAATATTATAATATCAATAGGTTCCATCCACAACAACAGTAAGACAACCTCCCCAAACAACAAATTTTCCATAGTGTAACAGTTTGAAAAATTTAATTTCACTTGTGAAGTTTTACTTATACTTTATTCATTTAACTTTTAGAAAGAAAAATAATATTGGTATCATAATTATTTAAAAGGTTCATCAAACACAAGAACGCTTGATTATTTTTGAGCCCATAAGCATTGATGAGAATGCTCTATATCCCTTATCATATGTTTAAAAGAAGATGGAATAAAACTTCATGTATCTGCCTTAGTTTCATCACCGACACCAACATCACACCTAGCCAATGAAGCCACTAGTTTTTGTTAGAAATAATAATTGGACAAACAATTTAAGAATTGAATTATTTTATTTAAAAAAATTAGAAATATATAATATATAATATATAAATACAAAATTTAAATAATATATAAATTAAATAAAAATAATAATAACCGAGGCTTGTGTATCATATAGTGTCCTTAAGATAAGTTTTTCACTCACCGTGGGTGTTTGAGAACAACGAAAATTTATATCTTAAGATACAACGATTAAATAATAATAAACTTATATCATAATTTATTATTCTAAGAACTTTAAAGTATCTGAACTCTATCGAAAGAACCTAACTCTATATAGAAAATATACAACCAAAAAAAAATAATCATAATATATATATATATATTACCTTCTTCTTCTTTTTTCTGTGTGTCTCTCCTTTTTTTTTCTTTTTTCTCTTTCCCTTTACTTTTCTCTTTCTTCTTTTACTTTTCTTTCTCAGCTTCTTCTTCTTCTCTTTCTCAGCTATTATTTTCTCTGCTTTTCCTTCCTTAATGAACGGGTATTTATATACCCATGAGAAACCGAAGGAAAGATGGAAGAATTAATTTCAAAAATGGATAGGAGAAAAAACAAAACAAAATCTTTAATTCAAAAACATAAATGAATTGAAATCAGAGTTAAAAAAAATTAAAAGATGGAATTTTTATTCAAGTTTTCTAACAATTCTCCACATGAATGAAAATTGACATAAATTTTAAATCAAATTTTGACACGAAAATAGGGTTCAACAGATTGAAACCTGCATAGAATAGGTAGGTGTTACCCTTTGAACCTTCCTTTATGAAAATATATTTATCTTACTGATTGAGGAGTAGACACAATGTCCTTGAACTGTTCTGTCGTTTATGTAAGCGATGACATATTTCACACAAGAATCTTTCCTGACACAATTTTGTTCTCACTGTTATGTTCGTCTTGGCCACAAACATATGCTTGGTTCTATGAGAGTCTTTAAAGAATTGAAACACGCTAAATGGAAACCTGAAGAAAGAGATTGGACATTCCTTCTTATCTATTCGAAAATTGTATCCTCTCCTCTTAATAAATAAATTTCATGATTTATCAAAAAAGTAAAAAATGGCATATTGATTAATGAATAAAATCAATTTTCTCTCACTTCATATTCTCTAGTATTTTTTTCATCTCTCTACGAAACCTTAACTTTCTCTCTTTTCATCTTCGTCAAGAACAATTGAATACTGTGCTTAATCATACTATATTATTTCTCATAAAAATAAGTACCACTAAAATACAAGACCCACCTTAATCTCTCTCTTTCTCTCAATTTTCGTGAGCTAAAGATGTTGATAAGGGTGGGTGGGTTACCTATGATTACGAATTTTGGGTCATTGGGTTAGAACAATTCCATAGGGACGTTGCAAACCCCACTACTCTTTGAAAAGAGTTTTTTTTACTCTAATTTTTTAAAATTTACACTTTAATGAGTAATTTTTTAAAATATGTATCATAAGTTGATTTCAAATACATCAATCTAAAAACTAATTTAGACAACTTGAATAGTAGTTTAACTTTTTAGACTCGACCGAAGTAGGCAAGTTAAATAGTTTGTTAATTTCTTAAAAAATAATCATAATTTAATTAAAATTAACTCATAGACTTGACCTAAGTCGTTAACTATTTTAATTAATAATGAATAACAGACTCAACAGAAGGTGCTATTTATATATATAAGAAAAATCAATAAATCTAAGTTTATGTTTTATTAACCTAATTATTTTTATCAATATAAATAACTAGCTAAATATCCCATTAATATTTCATTTATTAATGAATTTCATGTATGCCTATAATTTGTGTAAACTAATCTATTCTTTATATTTTTATTTTATGTTATTAGTTTAGATATTTTAAATCAAAATCATTGTGATAGAATATTTAAGTTAATTATTTTTTGTTTTTAAGAATTTTGTTGAATTATTTAAAAACAATAGTTCTTCTATAAATTGATCTTGGAAGTATACTAATTACTATTTACAAAGTGATTTATGCACATGATTTATTTATAAATTTTTTAAAATTTGACTAACAAGTTTCTGTACATCAATAACACACATAATATATATATATATATATATAATAGCGAAACATAAGTAGAATATTTATTTAAAAAATATAAATAGAAGTTACATAACATAAACTCTAAATACATTAAGTTACATACAATACAAATATGCATAAATGCTTAATTTAAACAACTTTGCATGGCTAGCTCAAATTCTAGAGTTGTGAAAATATCAACATCAATAAGGACACGGTAATAATAACATGACGTTATGTAATAGTAATTTTGGTTGTAATTATTAATGTATCATATATAAGTCGCATGATATCTCTCAACAATATTTCTACTAAAGAAAAGTCTAGATTAATCCAATTTCTATAATACAAAGGATATTCATTCCAAAATGAATGTCTATATTGCTTATGTTAAAAGTCATCATGTATAGTTCCATAATCAAGTGAGTACTGTATAGATTTTTTACTTAGATTATCATAATTACTAGTAGTAATACTATTATATGAAAAATTACCAGATAGAGAATTCTAGTTATAGGCATTCATACTTGCATGTCCTTTTAGTTGCCTTTTTGTGTAATATTTTCTTCAGAAGCCATGACAAAAGAGATTTTTTCATAAATATACAAAACATTTTTTTCTAAACCAATAATACGAAAATTGTAAGTATGTTTGTACTTAGTGTCTATATATTGGTTTCCCATGTACAAAATGCAGAGTATGATTATTTTACTCAGTGTTTTATCTTCCTCTATGTAAGGTTGGTTACTGTAGATCATCAATGAACACACACATATAGTTAGAAACACTATGGTTGAAATCATGTTTTTCACACACCATAAGGTTGGTTGTTTAGTATGCATGTTAGGCCATGGGTGATGAATTTGGGCTTCGTTTCGGTACGGCTATTTATGAAAATTACACTATAATTTTTGAAACAAAAAATATATTTTTTGGCACCTCAACAAAGGCCTTATCACATCCCTCAACAAGGCCATGGCTAGGTGGTCATCGAGGACCATGGTGAGGCCAAGGCGAGGTGATCCAATCATTGGTATTCCTTTTATAAATACCCTTTCATATCTCTTCTCCTTACCCCATTCATACTGTATCAAAATTCTACCAAAATTCACACTGAAAATTACATTTGTTTCCCAAATTATTATTGGAGAGCTTATTTTTATTTCTATATTGCGGGTAAAATAGAGTGCATAAGTGTTGAGTTTATGAGTGTTTTACTTTATATGTATGGCATAACATTGTGAGATTGATTGTATCATTGTGGTGAGATCTTAAATCGTTAGTTATATGCATCACGTGGATTGATTATGTGTCTCAGTAGTAAGCAATTTGAGACTTGGGGTGGAAAGTGGTTCTAGAGTGACTATTGGTGGCTTATAATTGATGGTACTTATCAAGGTTATTTGTTTTGTTTACTTTACACATTACTAAACTATGGTTACTATTCACACCACATTTGGTGGTATTGGCTTTAGAGGAGAGCTTTCGTGTGTCAAACCAAGTTATTACAGAGGTAGTAAGTGTGAGTAGAGATAAACAATTCGAATAGAGATTCTAGTTCATAAAGGTATTGATGGTTTTATTTTTACCATAAGCAACCCAATTGTTAGTTATGCATGCTATATTATTCATCTAGTATAATCTGAGTTTAAGTCGTGTATGTTGCAACATACTAGTATTTAAACTTTTACTTGTTTTTTATTTATTAAACATTATCTTTATGCTAAAAGTTATTTGTTTATTTAAGACTTCTTTTTACAACTTCTACTGAGTATTTTTTTTGAGTATTTATTATTCTGTTCTTATGAGTTAGGGATGAGTCCTTAAGGAGTCAATATTTCCTTACCTTAGTTAGGTACCAGGTTGCAGACTCTATCAGTTAGTATCAAAATAGGTGCACCAGTTTAGGGCTTAACAACTCTGGTGTTGATACTTTTAACTTTCCTTTCACACATGCACTTTCTCTATAATGGATTCAGTATAAGGAGGTAATTTTGGTGGGACTCCACTATTCAATAGGCTAAATTATGCCTATTGAAGATCTCAAATGAGGGCCATCTTATGGTTGCTCAAGGATCGTGTTTGGTTTCTTGTTGAAAATGGATGGATGTATCCCTCCAAAACTCTCACTAATAATACTATGATTCCTAAAAAATGATTGAATAGACTAAAGAAGAGAGTAAATGATCTAAATAGAATAGCAAGGGTAGTATGCAATCATCAGGGTTGTAATGCCTAATGAATATAGAAGCATTCAATTATGAACTACTTCAAAACAAGTTTGGGACTTTCTGAAAAACTAATTATGAAGGAACTTCTGCTATCAAGTGTTCCAAAATTTTGAAATTGAATAGACTTTGATATATGAATCATGTAAGAGGATGAGACCTTTGACAAATTTTATGCAAGTTTTTCAAATATTTTCATTTTATCTTATAACTTGTGCAGCCTCATTAACGAAGAAAATCAGATTGAGAAGATCATTACTAGTCTACTCTATCAATTTCATGCCAAATTTATCTTGATTGAGTCCATGTATCAACCTGGTAAGCTTATAGTGAATGAGTTAGTTGGTGATCTCCAAGTCTTCAAATTGCATCACTTATTTCCAAGATAAGATCAACTTGTTACAAAAAGGGAAAGAGTTTGGCTCTCAAGACCACCAAGGGTTATGGTTATGGTAAAGATGTGAATTCCACTACTATAAGTGATGATTTTTATTATGATTAGAAAGAAATGGTTTTACTTACCCAGATTCACCAAATTTTTCAAAAAGAAAAAACCCTTATTTGGGGTTGATGAAAAAAAAGCTTGAGCTTTTAAAGTCTTGAAATCAAAAAGGTTAATGAAGACTCAGATAATAAATCTGAGAAACCCATCTAAATAAATCAGATTCTTAGAATATGGAAGCCATAACACATTATTGCCAATTGTTTTTAAAAACAAAAATGCATGAATAAGCATGCAATGAAGGTTGAGGTTACCATTTCGAATAGTACCAACAATGATGATGAAGATGACACTAACTTTCTAGCATACTTTACTTCAAGTAATGTCATTGATCCTCCAACTACAATCTCAAATACTCAACAGGTTATAGCCACATATGATGAAGATGAGCAATATGAGTAGCTCAATTCTTATAACATGCTCTTATTGCAGTATATCAAATCTAAAAAGGCCAAGAAAAAGGCTTTGAAATGCCTAGATGAAAAAGAGCTTGAGATAAGTACTTTGAAGTAAAATCTTGAGGATAAGAAGTCCTCCATTCATGGTCAACAATAGGACCTCACTAATAGGTGTGAGGTAATTCAAAAGAGATATAATGATTTGCAAGAAAATTTCAAGGTAAATCATGACAAAATGAAGAATTTAAAAGAATATCTAAAGTGTTCCATCTCAGGTAAAATTATTTAGTTATTTTTCAATCACGATCACTCTACTAATTAGAAGGTTATAGTTGTATAGTTGAAAAAATTGATTATTCTCCTTGAAAGTTCTCACAAAATCAAATAAGCGGATGTTGAACAACTGTACGAGAGAGTGGAGATTTTTAACAATTTTGAATCCTTCCTTAAGGAAAAGGAAGATTTAATGATAGAGTTGAAGGAAAAATGTGGCATTGGATATAATGAAGGGGTTTCTACATAAACTACAGGTACTACTAGGTTTTTTTAAATTAATCGCTAAAGATTAAAGGTTGAAGTCAGCTACCACTAACCAAAAAGGTAAGTTGGTCGTGTCATTTCAACTAGTTTCCTCTAGCAAGGTGAACACTTCACCTAAAGCTAATCCTTCATGTAACTCTAGTGATGATCTATTACCTCTACCTACTATTACTCATACTTTCACCACTATTATGAACTTGGGCATTTGAGACCATATTGTGGGAAATTGACTTCTCATCTTCGTGTGAAAGTAAATGTGAGCGCTTCTCCTTCCTCTTCTCTGCATACTACCTCCTCAAAGTTAGGGAGCCAGATTGTCTATCTCTATAGCTCGTGTTTGTTATCTATGTGGCACTACTGGTCACCTTGCTAGGTAGTGTCCTAGATATGTGAGGAGTACATCTTGAAGTTCTTTAACTCGCTCTCTTCCATCCTTTATGTCTGAATGTAGCTACTGTGGATTATATGAGTATCATCAAGTAGGTTGTATTATGCACCTTAGGCACAATGCAAAAATAAATAAATCATCTTCAAAAAGTTCACATAACCCAATTTATATGCATAGCTCAGCTACAATTTCTAGAAATTATAAACAAAATAAACCACTAGTTCCATGTACACCTCATGCTCGTATGATCATTATTTTTGAGTGATTTATATAGGGTTGAGCAAATTATTTATTTTCCCTCTTAGGATTGTAGTTCTTTTATATGTGATTTATGTGTTGTTTTGATAACTGCCTAATACTTTACTATGTTTTATCTCACTTTTCATCTTTGGAAAATCAAAAATATTTTTGTTTTGTGGTTTGACACTCTCTTTTAATCTTTCTCTCTCGCATCAGAAAATTTTGTGCAGCTCGCCATACCTTTTTTACACGCTCGTCAAGTTAGCTTGTCGAGCACTCCAACAAAGAGAGAGGCGATGACCATGGTAAGGTGTACCAAAGACTATAAATAGACCCTTTTAGTACCTATTTTCTTCACACCTCAGTATTGCTATACTAGTATCCCCTACCTTCCATTTCTTAACAAAATTAGCCCCCAAAGAGTACTAGGAGTGCAAAGAAGTCAAAGCAGTATGAGCCCATCAATCCCTCAAGCAGAGTGTCCATTCTTAGTGTGCTTCTTATGGATATCCAAGACTTTTTTGGATTTTGATGAACAAAATTGGCAATGCCGACCTTGCAAATACTTTGGTTTTATATTTGTAAAACTCTCCCAAGTGCACGAATCATTTTATAGAAAATGACAAGTATACTCCCAAGGTCGATCTAAGTAAGGAATATATGTGATTTTTAATTTATTATTCAAACTTTTATAAACAAAATTAAATCATAAACATCTTGTCACGATATTTTGATTTTTGTGTTTCTTAATCTAATAACAAAAAATAAACATAAATATGATTCAATAAACAATTATACAAATTTTTATCATTCATAATAGCAGAGTATTTGTGGATATAATAATTAAGTTAATTATGCCTCCTCATATTATTTAAGTTATTAAAGATATAAATTATTATTTGTTGATTCTCTTTTTTTTAAATGAATACCACCTTTGGTAGGGTTAGATATTCTTTGTTAATTTGAAAAATCAATTAACACCTATGGGTGGTGTCGATAATTAAATTGGCTAATTAAATTAATTCATTTTTTAAGAGATTGAAAATGAACCATTTAAATGCCACATTTGTTGGGATTAGAAATTTTAAACTTTATTCAAGGTGTCTAAATTAAACCTAAGAATTTAATTATCCGAGTACTAACTTTTAAGTTTTAAAACCATGATTGAAAATATGTTGTCAATATATTTTCGAATAATAGTTCTTATAAAAGCTTTTGAAATAGAGTTTAACTCTAACTACCGGGCAATTGTAGTAACAAATAAAAAAGCACTATCCTAAATCTGACTGGATAATTAAACCTTAAAATATAATTTTTAGATTTAAGTTTGTAATGATAAATAATATATTTCTCTCTAACATCCTTAATATAAAATCTTGAATTTAAACAAAATCCATCAATTTATTTTATAGAGATGTTTCACCTATTTAATATTTCGCAAGCATAACAATGTTATTTTTATATCATATTTACAAACATCTAGCCATGTTAAATTTAATCACAGACAAATTAAAAATAACATATAAAAATAACTGTAAAAAATTCATTTTAAAATTATACCTCAAAGGAACCCTTACAAAACTTTGATTTTAATTTTGTTGCTAGAAAACCTCCAAATGGATTTGCATTTCCGTTTATTGAATCAAAAAGTAAAAATCTATAAAAACATAGCTAGTTCTTCTCAAAAAGTGAAGAACTTCAAAACATAAAACTAAAAAAAACTAAGACAACTTTCTAGAGAGAGAAAGAGTTGAGAAAATTGTAATTTTTGGGATGAATTTTACAATGGGGAGATGGTCCTATTATAGATGAGGAAAATGCCAAAAAAGGTGGAAAAATATCTCAAAAATTGATTTTGAACACGCTTGAACAGGCTGGCATGCATGTGGGGAGAGATTTGTGGAGAGACAGGTGTTGGCGCACGTAGATGGTTTGGAATGGCTAGATTTACGGAATAACATGCGGGTGGTATGTGCGGGGTTAGGAACGATGCATGTGAGGCTCAACAGATTGGGGAATAGCAAGCGCACGAAGCTCGAAATGGCACGATCGAGGATAGATAGTTTGGGATGTGTCATACACGTGACTCATAACATTTTTTACCTTTTTGACCCATTTTGTCCAATTTTTTTGTTTTTTTTATTTTTCTCAACTTATTTGTGATTTATTTTCTCTAGTATTTTTCTTCGAGTCTTTACATTATTTTTGAACGGAAATACCCGAAAACAATAAAAATACCCATGATTTCAAAAGGATAAATTTATATATAAATATGATAAAATCGTATAAATATAAATATTTTTAATCAGTTAAAGTACATTAAAGTATGGTAATTTTAGTGCTTTTTAAGCACTTATCACAACCCTCAACCAGCCTCTTGCTAGTCCCTTATCAAGAGAAGTGGTAAAAACTAAAATAAAAACTAAAAATTAAACTATCCTAAATCACTTTCGTGGATTGACATTGTTGCATTTACAGTATGCAACAAGCCTTTAAACCCCTAGGTTGCCCTAGTGAACGAGTTTAAGTCTCGTGAGAGTTTTCAGTAATGATAACCACAAACATTAACAAAAAAATGAAAACAAAATAAAATAAATAAAATAAGAAGTTAACTAAAATTTAAAATAAAGTAAAAATATTAAAATAAAATAAAGAAATGAAATACAAAAATATCCCATGTTTATAATCTCTTTTAAATTTCATAATTAAAATCTTAAACATAGATTATTTCAACTTCCTAAACTATCATGATTTATTATAATAATTAGTTGAAAATCATTTTCATATTTCATATAAAAAATGTATCAATTTAATTTCACTGAAACTTAGTGTCAAGAATTTGAATTCCCTTCGACTCTATTCCTCGTAAGTCAATACTCTCAAAAACACTCCTACTAATTTATATGCGAATGAGTTGATATATAGAAATGAACTAATATGTTCACATATGTATAAAGAAAAAAAGTTCAAAGTATTATTTTAACGTTGATCTCATGAAAAGAATCAAATGTAATGATTTATAAAATATTATACATTACTTTCATGCATCAATCAAATTCATCAAATAAAAATATCAAGTAATATGCCTTTTAAAAAATGTAGAAAAACGTAATGACTTCTTAGGGAATTACTTCCTATATTTTATTTTGCATTAAACCATTTCTTATAACTGTTTGGGTTTTTTGAGTCTTAGTATATATATTATACTATTCATTTTTCTCTCTTTCTTTCTATTTTTTCTCTCTTATATTTTTTTTATAAGAGAATCCATTTTTTAGAGAATGGACTCATGTACAGATTGTACATTTTTTATATGGTAAGTGGAGTGGTTAATATTTGGCTTTTTTGTTTGTATTTGCATAAATAACCTTATATATATATATATATATATATATCCTTTTTTAATAGAAGTCATGAATGAATGAAGAAAAACATATACTATCAATTTCTACTTAAATCATTTAATCTAAGTAAATGAAAAATAAATATGTAACACTTCATTGAGATGTAAAAATCCAGACATTCAATGCTAAGTCCTATAGATATCATCTAATAATACTGAAAAAAATAAGAAAAATGTTTAAAGTAGAAAAAATAATATTTATCACTCAGAATAAAGGATAATGGACTCAAAATATTTCTCACAAGAGTAGTCTCTACTATATGATTCCTAAAAACCAATTTTGGGTTTAATATAATTTCCACACCTTATCAATAAATACTAATCATGAAAAAAACTAAATAATTACCATATATTCCATGATATGTTTTCAAAAACTAATCTAATAGTGCAAAAGACTTAACTATTTACTTAAATTTGATTTAAAGAATGATAAATTTTTGTGAGAAATTTTTTAAAACTAATCCTAAAATTCTAAAAATTACTAAATCATATAAAAAAATAAAGTCAAACACAATAAAAATATAAATGTGAAAATATAAATTTTAAAAATTGTTAAATTTTTTGAAATTAAGCATGGTAATTTTTCACCACCTCCAACCTAGAACTTACATTGTACTCTATGTTACTTATTTCTTTAGAATGTGCAAGTAGTGATGGAAAAATGCAGGTGCATCCATCATGTTCACCATTAAAATACACACAGATAGATCGTTGTGAACATCTAATATCTCAACAAATATTTTTAGTTTTAACAATTCTAAAATTATTCATATGTAATTAAATTATAATAAACAACCCAAATTAAATAAAGAAAAGAAATAAAAGGAAATCACTTAAAATGATGGGTTACCTCCAATCTAGTGCTTAGTTTAACATCTTAGCAAGACATAGATGAGGGATTTCATTTTAAGTAAACTCAACGTCCCTACATCATTGAGTCAATCAAACCTATAGATAGAATACGTTTGTCTACCTATAATTTTTAAGTCATACCCTATGGATTTTCAAAATTTTATTTACTTAAAACTAAGGACATGATTATGAGTTTTAAATAACCCACTTCTAGGTGCAAGTCAAATAACTAAGGCATCAAAACATAGTTGTATCTAGATCTAACAAAGTAACTATCTCCTTTTATCACATATTATAATTAAAAACTTTGAAATTTTGGAGATAGCTTCAGTAATTTTTAATTTTATTTTATTATAATCTCTAAGTTATATAACATAATCAATATTAACCAATAGTGCTCATAGGAAAGAATGGTGGGGCAAGCCCTCCTTAAAAACCATACTCCTAGACAAAGCAACGTTCCTATGAAAGATTGGTGGCACAAAGGTTTCTAATAACTAGTATCCTTGATAAAACTCTCTTAGATATTTATTTTTCATGCTATTAAAATCTAAGTTAATTAAGTTAATAAATTAGGTTAAGTGAAAATCTAAGTTAATTAAATTAATAAATTAGGTTAAGTGAAAATCTAAGTTAATTAAATTAATAAATTAGGTTAAGTGAAAATCTAAGTTAATTAAGTTAATAAATTAAGTTAAATGAAAATATAAGTTAATTAAATTAATAAATTAGGTTAAGTAAAAATCTAAGTTAATAAATTAAGTTAAGTAAAAATTTAAGTTAATTAAGTTTTTTACATTAAAATTAAAACTAAAAGTGACAATTAAAAATTAATTAATTTTTATTTTTTGTTTTCTAAAATTTTTTCTAATTTTTTTTTAAATAAATTTAAAATTAAAAGTTAAAAAGTTTTTTTTGTAAATTGTTTTTGTTTTTTTTTAATTTTATATTAATTATTTTTTTAAAAAGAAAATAATTAAATAAAATAAATTTTAATTTTTTTAAAATTTTAAATTAATTTTTTAACACAAAATAAATAATAAAAACCACAATTATTTACAACACAAATGTTTTTCAAAATTATGATAAATAATTCAAAAACATTATTTCTTCTTCGACAATAGGCCCTAAAAACTTGATTAACAAAACCAACAATGCCCATTTTTCAAATACTTTGGTTTTAAATTTGTAAAACTCTCGCAAGTGTACAAATCATTTTATAAAAAAATGACAAGTATACTCCCAAAGTCGATTTAAGGAAGGAATATATGTGGTTTTAATTTATTATTCAAAATCTTAAAAATGAAATTAAATCCTAAACATTATGTCACGATATTTTGGTTTTTGTGTTCTAATCTAATGACATAATATAAGTAATCATAGATATGGATTCAATAAACAATAATGCAAATATTTATCATTTATAATAGTGAAGTATTTAAGGATATAATAATTAAGTTAATTATGTTTACTCATATTATTTAGGTTATTAAAGATATAAACTAATATTTATGGATTCTCTCTTTTTATATGAATACCACATTTGGTGAGATTAAATATTTTTTTTAATTAAAAAAATTAATTAACACCTATGGATGAGGTCGATAACTAATCTTGTTATGATATTTTGGTTTTTGTGTTTCTTAATCTAATAACAAAAAAAAACATATATATGATTCAATAAACAATTATGCAAATTATTATCATTCACAATAGTAGAGTATTTATTGATATAATAATTAAGTTAATTATAGTCAAAGACTTGTAGATACCACTAAGGGAAACAAAAAACTTAGACAAGAACTTAGTATTGCTAAAAAGATGGTGAGGAATTTGACCATAGGTGCTGAAAAATTGACCAAAGTCCTAGACTATGGAAAGCTACATGGAGATAAGAGAGGTCTTGGATACATAGATGAACAGTAAAACCTTCAATATCAAATACCACATTTGTAAGGTCCTTAAACTTTACTCCTACTATTACTACTTATGCACAAAGAACTATTGCACCTTCGGTAGACAAAGTTGTTAAATTTGTGTCTGTTTGTCATTATTGTGGTAGAAAAGGTCATATAAGATCAAATGTAGATATTTGATGAATGCTCCTAAACTTAATCATTCCTTCCATGCTTCACATAGTGGGACCCATAAGCATCATCCATCTATGCATGCTATATCATATTCAAGGATGAAGGGAAATTATAATAACGTGTTCAAAAATTCTACTAGGAAGCATGAAGTCTTAGGTTTAAAGAGGCAAGTAAAATTCAGTACTTTTAATGCTATGACTCATTATCATCATCCTACTATGCATACTACATCTTCATTTGGGATGAATGAGAAAAGTATAGCTAAGTCTAAGAACACGCCTATGAAACCTAAGTTTGTTGAGTCCCAACCCAATGATATAGAAAAACCAAAATGCAAGAAAATGTAGTTAGGAAAGGTTGTTTTTTCCTAGTCACTTGACTGTCTTTTACTCCTTCATCTAGGTATTTTGTTAGAGTGATTAAATAACCCTAGGTGAGCAATCTTTATTTTCTTTATTTTATTTATTAGTTAAATTAAAAAAAAGTAGAATCCTTATTCGGCTAATAGGGTATTGGGCTTATTCAACACTTATAGACATATAACCTTATTTTTAATGACTTAATTAATTTTGATATTTATTGTATAAAATATTCTACAATTTTGGCTTATGTACACACATATTCTTGTATATGTGATGATCGATGTTGACATAAACTTATTCATACACTCACAAACACACATATATGTTATGCTTGAATTTTGTGAATTTTCTTAAAAGACTTTAGGACTTCAACTAATCTTGATTGTAAAATTGTGTTGAGTTCTAGTTTTTACTTACTAAAATTTTACCGTATGGAGGTACCTAGTATTGAGAGGGCTACCTACTGTGATGTATGAAGTTACTGCTGTGAGCGGAGAAGGCTATCCCATAATTAGTGTGAAAGTCATCAAGTTAGGTTTATGGCTCGTGAAAAAAAGAGAAGAAAAGATTATGCAAAAAAGAAACTACTTATAAATCTTGTACTTTGAGTGCATAAAAATAAAGAGCCAATAGAGGTTAAAAAAATTAAAAAATAATATCATTTATCTCATATATAAAATAAAGAAAAATATTTAAGTTTTTTTTAGTAGATATATTTTATTTTGTGATATTGAAGACTCGGTTATAATTTTACATGATAGGTGATATTTTTTCTCTTTTGAGTCTTTCTTGATTGCTCATAAATGAATTAATTGATATATTTGTGGAATTTCAACATATACTATGCTTTTAAGTAAATGTCAATATGTCACTATATGTACCAAGTGTGCTTGTGTCCCACTTCTACTCTACTTTCTTATTTATATAATAAATAATCAAAATTTGAGATAAAGAATGATGAGTTCTCAATTGGTTGTGTACTCTTTTGTGATTAAACGAGTTTAATACCTTATGTGGTTATTTATGAAAAAATAGAAAAAAATAAATTCAGATTTTTATTCATTTACATTTTCTTTTTATTTATTACCTTTCAATTAGTCTTTAAGTTAAATAGTCATAGAACTTAGGGGGAGTTTAAATCACATTACACTTCTGCATTACTTTACTTTTACGTTGTTTTATCTTTAGGAGGAGTTTAGCTTCATTGTTTTGTCTAATGTTTTTTTCTTCTCGTATGTCAAAAAGGAAGAAAGAATAATATGTTTTACTTCCATGTTTTTATTTTGTTATGCATATAGAAGGAGAACATATTTAATTAAGCTTTATTGGTATGAATACATGCTACATGACTACTCTTTATACTTCGCTTATTTCTATGTAAATTAAATTAATGTACAATGAGACTTTCAGGCCAAATTGTTGTATGCTTTGTTTATATCATTTCAGTTACTTACAAATTTTTCAAGTTGTAGCGAAGATGGATTCACCGGACCATAAAATAATTCCACTATGGAGTATGGGATCTCATTGTATTTTTATCTCATTTTTATAAGTGTCATGTAGTGAGTAAGAGGTTTTGCCACAATGAGTGTTGGTTATTTTCGTGAACAAAATATTTACCTGTAAATTAGTTTGTAGGCCTGTTATCAAGTCTATAAAGAAAAGCCGAATAAATGCTCAAGTTTCAGATAGTCGTATTTCAGATATATATTTTATAACTACGACACATAAGATTGCACTTATGCATTTAATAGTACATATTCATAAATCAAAAATTATTTTTGGTGCTAAAATATTTATTTATACTTGAATCAATTTATAAAATTATCAATTAAACATTTATTAGATGTGCTATAATATTTTTAAAATGTGTTTTAAAAAAATAATTGATTTTTTTATAACATTAAGGTTTTTAATATGCTTTGAAAAATTAAGCACAAAATACATTTAACCCTATTATTATTATTATTATAATTATATATATATATATATTAGTGGTAAAAAGTTGGATTGGCCGAATCTGTTGTTTACTGCCAAAACAAAACAAAAAAATTATTATAAGAAAAGCTGAATCTGAGTATAGCGGCAGTAGGAATATCGAAGAGAATTGCAAATAGGCATGAGTGATGAAGAACACCAATAACACATAACAATACCAAATACGGCATCTTCCCGAGTGATCAACTACCACTACTGTTTATTTTTTTCTATTTGGATCATCACTAACCCAGACTCTACCAATCCTGAATCTAAAAGCAGCAAAGGGCAACAGAAATAAAGGCAGCAAAGATTGTTAATATAATAATAATAATAATAATAATAATAATAATAATAATAATGTATTTATTAATAAATAAAATATTTTTAATTTTATATAGCTTATTCTTTATTAGTTGTTCAAATATTTAGATTAAATAATTTTACGTATGATCATAATTATTTGATTTGATGATTAAATTTTAAAGAAATCATTTTTGTTGAATTTATGTTTAATCTCTTTGTTATAAAATTTGTTAATTGTTTTGATTTAAGTGATATATATTTTGAATCATATAGTTAAGATTATTCGTTACTAAATTCGTTATAGAACATACATCGACACTTGTGTTTTTGTCTTAACCCTTTTTGCAGTTGATTTAAGAAGGTATCTGATTAGTGGGAAGCTTATTGAAATGTCGATATGGAAACCGTTTATGCTAATATTAGAAGCAAGAGCTCGTAAGTTATGTATATTGGGGCAATATGCTAGATGGTCCAATAGACCGGTGGTTTTTCTCTTAGGTGATGGTTATAACATAGGTTGTTTACACTTAAAAATATCGTATGTTATTATTTTATTTTCGTACTTTATTTTTATACACTATTTCATGTCTGGTCGATTTTTTTAGGTTATTGAGTTATAAATTGATAAAAATTAAAAATAACTTATTCACCACCTCTAGATTAATTATGTTCATATCTTATAGACTTTCATATACAAAGTTTGTTATAGAAAAACATATTGACCAAATATTTTTCGTAATAAATTTAACATATAAAAGTTAAATTTTAGTAATAGATTAAAGGCATACTCTATTTTAGACTAGACAGACTCACTCTTTTGGAAGAGATCATCGTATTTTATGTTATAAAAACAAACATAAAGAAACTATTATCTAAACAAACATAAAGAAACTATTATCTAAACAAACACTAGTATTTAGTAAATCTAGAAAAAAATAAGCTTAATTATGTTATTTTTTTTAGACAAGTTCTCTAACAACCCTAGAGTGAAGTTAGCCTAAATATATTATTCTATCTAATGAATAAAAAGACTTCAACTTTCAAACGGAAGAAAGAATAATTATTCTTAAAATATTAAGAATAAAAGAAAAAAGAAAAAAAAAGAGTTTCTTTAATAGTACTAAGTTGATTATTTTTTAGAATCTTTATTCAAATACGGAGTCTAATTATTTATAGTTAAAAAAATCATATAATAATTAATAAACTTTTTATGTAAGACTCTACTGCTACAAAAAAACACTCTAAATTAAATATTATTTTAATAATACTCTAAACAAAATAAAATATTTTTCTTCTTCTAATCTTGTCTCTTATTACATTATTATTTTAAGCTAATAAAAATGTGAAATAAATGAGATATAATAGGATAAAAATTAATATTTATTCACTTTTTTATTACTTATTTGAATTAATATGTCACTTATGATTAATAAATAATATTTAATAAAATTAATATTTTATATTGATATATTTTTATTATTAAAAAAAATTAATTTATAATTTTATATTTGAAGTTATTTAATTTAAGGTAGTTAAAGTTTTTAAATTCTGTTAAATTAAAATAAATGTAATATTATTAATTACTATTGTAAGTTTTAATTAGGTTAGTTTATGTAATTTTACTCGTTCTTATTGTCAGGTGATATGTATGAACCAATAAAACATCGGCCCGTGTCATAACATTCCCTCCCAAAACCACATGCTCCTTCAATTTACTTCTCGTTTCTCTCCTCTCCTACTTTTTACTCAACACACACTCCTCAGACTTGATTCAGAAAACCACCATCTTTGCTTGGATTAAAACCATGGAAAAAGCTTCATCGATGGCTGCATCAACTTCCTTACTGTTCAAACTCACCATAATTTCCTCTCTCATTTCCCTCTCATCTTCCATCTCGTCCGATACCATTGCAAATGCCGCTGAGGTTCTCAAGGATTCAGGATTCGTTTCCATGGGTCTTACTCTTGAGGTTATCTCTCGAACCCTAATTTCAGAACCATCTTCACTGACCTTTTTTGCACCTCCAGACCCAGCCTTCGTTCAATCTGGTCAACCCTCTCTCTCCCTCCTTCAATTTCACTTCAGTCCTTTACCTCTCCTTCTCCATAACCTTAAATCTCTCTCGTCTGGTACCAAGATTCCCACATTACTCCCAGGTCATTCTCTTTTCATCACTACTTCTCATCTTGATGGCCAAGCTTCACTCAACAACGTCAAGATTAATACTGAGTCACCTATCTACGACGATGGGATTTTGATCATTTTCGGAATTGAGAAATTCTTCGATCCCAATTTTCGTATTCCAGTTACTACCAGTGGTGCGCATACTATGCCCAGATGTTGGTCGTCACCATCGAAACAGCCAATTGGGTTTCCGGCACCTTCTTGGTTCCAAGGTGCGAGCGAGATCCTTAGGTCTAATGGGTACTCTATGGTGGCAACGTTTCTTGATTATCAGTTGATGGGTTATATCGAGGGCTCGACTATGATGACTGTGTTTGCTCCTATTGATCTAGCTATGGTGGATATTACACCAAACCCATCAATCTTTCTACGGCATGTGGTTCCCTGCAAGCTTTTGTGGAATGAATTGGTTAGTTTTAATGGTGATTCGATTGTGTTACAGACATTTCTTGATGGGTTCTCCTTTACAATTGGGAGATCGGGTAACGTTCTAGTGCTTAATGGAACCCCTGTTTTCTATCCGAACATGTATTACAGTGATACCCTCGCTGTTCATGGAATAAATAGCATTCTTGTTCCACAAGAGAAGACCTCTATTCCTGAACAAGCCTCAGATACTACTGAAAACATTAATGGTCAGGAGAGTTTTTTTGATTTTAATGGTGACCTTTGAAGATAAGACTCATGTATCTGATAGATTACTTTGTTACTGAAAATTCTGATAAATAGATAGAGATTTGGTATGTCGTTTGTTGTTGATTTGATAGGTGATGCAGTAACTCTCTGTATAGATTTTGACCTCTTAGCATTTGTATGTGAATGAGGTTAAAAGATGTTGCACACTTTGTTCACTGTTTTTGATACATGAATGATGATATCATGGGTTTACGTTCTGTGGTTTCACAGAATTCTCTTTGATCTTAGTTGAATGTCAATTTCCTGTTTTGAGTTTGATGATAAGCTTGAATCAATATGAAGAAATAATTATGAAAATTATGGAAATACAAGTGTTATTACTGAATTGTGACAAAGGTAAAGTTACCTACACTCACGCTTATATCCATGCCGTATCGTTTGAACACAAGTGATTTCACGAAAATTAAAGGGTCAGGTAATCATGCTAGAACTTGGAAGTTATATGCAGATTACAGAGTAAGTTGTTTCTGCTTAATAAATGATTGGTTTCTTGTTTCTAACGATGACTGATAGTGCATGGCACACTTTGAGAAATTTTGTATTTGGCAAGGAATGATGTTGCTTATAGATGTTTCTGTATGAGGATTTTCTATCCATTCTTGCGTGCCCATGCATGTATCTGAAACTGCACTGCAAATTGAGAAAAAAAGGGGGGTAAAGGCCGGGCATTATCGGATTGGTTAAATGTCTTGTATTGGTAAAGTTCAAGCAATGCAACTTAGAATATTAGTAAACTTCAGTTATTCTAAACTCAAGAAACTTAATCACCACGAGCAACAATTCACTAATTATAAATCTGCAACATAGCAATATTAACAGAGAATGTTGAAAATGTACGTGGAAAGTTGCATAATTTTTTTTCAGAAGCATGTCTAAATTAAATATTCATAGACAACTTACATGTGGATGGCATGTTGGTGACCAAGGATACTTAGGACCGTTGGTAACTTGTGAATTAAATTACCGCATATTTGAGGAGGGAAAAATAAATAAATAAAAGAAACAGATATTCATTCGTTTAATACTTACAATTTACAAAGTCCAGTTATGAGCTAATGCTATTTAGATGTGAGATGTTCTATACAATGTGAACAACGCAGCACATTTTAACTAAATACTAACCCATCACAGCTATAGTCTAACAATATGACATTCTTTTACCCTATTTTTTGTATTTTACAGCCATGAAATATTTTATCAATTTATTTCTTCTTATTCTAATTCATTTGACAAAGTATTTATTGCTTTTAAAAGTTTCAATCTTTTTGTTTATGATCAGATGAAAACATTTTCAGCTTATTTCCTAAAGATGGAACTTTATGCATCTTTATATCATACAAGGCTGGTTGTATATTCTTCTTTCTGTTGGTCCGGATGAATTCCATAGGGAGGTCCTGCATACTTTGAATTATGTGGTAAACCAATCGGACTACACTTTCCGATTTCTGAGAAAAGTCGGTGGAGTATTTTATACCTTGCAAAGTCTATTAATGTGGCCCCGGTCAACCTCCCTTCAGATGTGATGAATGATATTTACAAATTAAATGTGGATTTGAACACTGTAGCAGATATACTTTTGGAGAAGTGAAAATTCTGATAAAAGAAGGTTGAAGTGAACAAATAATGATTTTATTTAAGTTAAAGGTAGTGTTTTTAAGTCATTTTGTTTATAAAAAATTGTATGAGAAGTCATCGGACTCAAACAAAGTGCACCTGATGAGACATTTGTTCAATTTGCTGATGATGGAAGGCATATCGGTAGCTCAACATCTCAATAAACTCAACACACTCAAAACCTAGTTGAGTTCAGTTGAAATTGAATTCGATGAAAAAGTAGGAGCATTGATACTTTTATCTTCTTTACTAGAAAGCTGGAATGTTATTGTCACGGCTGTGAGTAGTTCATCAAGAATCAATAAGTTGAAATTTAAAGATGTTTGTGATATAGTTCTCAATGAAGAGATTTGACGTAGAGAGTTGGGTGAATCGTCAACCTCTTCAATTTTAAATACAGAGTTAAGAGGAAGAAATTCAACCAAAGGGAATGAACGTGGCAGAATAGACTACCAAGGTAGATCAAAGGATACGAGGTCCAAATCCAGGAATCCCAACAATTCTCATAGCTTAAAGACTATTGAGTGTTGGAATTGTGGGAGAATCGGGCACTACAAAAATCAATGCAAGAGTGCACCGAAGGACTAACAAGTAAAGGTAGAAGTAAATGTTACTTCCACCTCAAGAGGAGATGATGCATTGATATGCTCTTTGGAGAGCAAAGAATAATCTTGGGTGTTAGACTCTGGAGCATCATTCATACTACTTCATGATGACGAGTCACAAGACCGACATTACAAATACCGATTTTGCAAAATATCCTTTGTGGTTGTATTATTTGTAAAACTCTCGTAAATGCACAAATCATTTTATAGAAAATGATAAGTATACTCCCAAGGTCGATCTAAGGAAGAAATATGTGGTTTTTAATTTATTATTCAAAATCTTAAAAATGAAATTAAATCCTAAACATTCAATCACGATATTTTGGTTTTTGTGTTCTAATCTAATGACATAATATAAGTATATGAATTCAATAAACAATAATGCAAATATTTATCATTTATAACAGTGAAGTATTTAAGGATATAATAATTAATTTAATTATGTTTGCTCATATTATTTAGGTTATTAAAGATAGAAACTGATATTTATTGATTCTCTCTTTTTTATATGAATACCAAATTTGGTGGGTTTAAACATTTTAAACTTTATTCAAGGTGTCTAAATTAAACCTAAGAATTTAATTATCTGATTACTAACTTTCATGTTTTAAAACCATTATTGAAAATATGTTGTCAATACATTTTCAAATATTAATTCTTATAAAAACTTTTGAAATAGAATTTCACTCAAACTACCGGGCGATTGTACCAACATATAAAATAGCACTACTCTAAATCAGACCAGATAATTAAACCTGAAAATCTAATTTTCAGATTTAAGTTTGTAATGAAAAATAATATATTTCTCTCTAACATCCTTAATATAAAATCTTGAATAAAAAATCAATTTATTTTATAGAAATATTTTACCTATTTAATATTTTGCAAGCATAACAACATTATTATTATATCATATTTAAAAATAGCCAATCATATTAAATTTAATACAAACAAATTAAAGATAGCATATACGAATGAAACATAAAAAGATAACGGTAAAGAATCCATTAAAATTATACCTTAATAGAATAGATCATGTCATTATTTATGGAAAAGATTCGAGAACAGATGGAATTGTGAGTTCAAGTTTAAATAAAACTTATAACATTAATTAACCTCTCAATTAATTATCAATTTTATTTAATTTCAGAGTTATTCTATGATAAATTTGGAACTGAATTCTTGGATAACAAAGCCAATATTTACCCAAGTTCAATACGATTAAGTACTCTATTGATATAATCATTAGGTCTAAATTAATCATTAAAACTTAATTCCAAATTAAAATTAATCAAAATGTTCACTTTAACCTCTCTAATTATTGCTTCTCCTTGAATACTCAAAGGAGCTTAATCAGCTTACATGGTAAAAGCCACCCATATAGACATTATATCATCCACCCAAAAAATGTACTCCAATATACAATACAATTGACCAGCCATGTAGACTAGCCAAGTAGACCAACCAGCCAGGTAGACCGATTAGACACAGTATTCATGCATATCAGTTAGAAAGAGTAGCTGGCATTAAACTTTCATATCTCTTAGAGATAAGAGATTCATGCGAGATCAGGTCTTAAAAGGAAATATCACACCCTAGAAAGCTATGCTATCAAGATCGTTACTCCAAGGTTGGGCTCTCCAGAACGCCGCATCTAGGCCATGCAATCCAAGACGTTATCACCCAAGTTGTGCAAGACTTGATGGATTATTGATCAATATGAATTGTGTGTAATGGGTGCATAAGTATATGTATCATAAACAAATAATATAATGATAAGAAAAGATCATTCTTACAAAGATTATGCTATTAGAAACTAATTTTAAAATTGAAAAGAAATAAAAATCAATTGTTTTGGTGTTTTGAGAAAACAAAATTTAAATAATAGTAATTATTTAACTCTAAATTAGCAACTAAGAAGATATATAAAAAATATCTAGGAATGCGTAATCCCCTAATTTCTAAACATATGAATCACTAAAATCCCTCTAATATAATTACCAATCAATTATATGATCAATTAAATCTAACCTAGCATGTATTCCTCTCTCAAGTAAACTACACACCATATAGTAATCAACCTAATCATAACCTTATGTTAATTAAGTTGAGAATCATACATCTTTGCCTAGGAACTATACATATTATTTAATGAAGACAAATAATTAAACAATTCTCTCCAATCTATTCAAGTGTTTGTATAGATCAATTGTTGGCCAAACAATTAATAGCATAAAAATCAGATTAAATAATATAATTGCATTGGAATCATAATTAGGGTAAAAATATTATATCATCATATGCAGAAAATTGGGTTCATAGGACTCTTAGATTAATTAATTAGTTAGACATGATTTTGTTCATAAAGCTCAGTTTTTTCATATAAAAAGACATGAAAATTGATAAAGAAAGGAGAACAAGAATAAATACAATCAACCTCTTTAATTGTAGTGTCAATCTCCTATTGAATCTCTACCAAATTGTATTTTCTTTTGAACTTTTCTGTATTTTTCTTTCTTCTTGACACCAAAAACTGATAAAAAAGTGGTAATTTTGGCTAATAGGGTTTTTGGGACAATGAAGGGGTTAAATGAGGTTTAAATGGAATCTTGACCGTCAAATCAGCTTCAGATCAAGTTGAGATGAAAAAATAAAAATTAAAAGTAATAGCCAATGGGATGGAAACACGTGGCACTGAAGAAACGATGGATGAATCAATCGCGACGTGTGATGGGCGGACTGGTTATGGTTAATTCATACTAAGTCAGCAACATATGGTGCATTGCGATTCATTAATCCATATTGCATGGCATCCCAGTGCATGGAAGGAATAAATGAATCTTGTGATAATGCATGACACACTCATTGATTACTCGGTAAAACTTAATATGAATGTCGTGTTGACATGTGGCAATGCCTATGTCACTTGGTACATGCGTTGCACTCCGATTGGATGCCTTTGCTTGCATAGAATCCATGTGGCAATGAATGATCATCTATACACATGGTGTGCTCCGATTGGCTCTCTTTACTTGCATGGCACCCACGTGTCTTATTCTAGTTAGTCCTATAATAAACAATTTATAAAAATTCCAAAAAATTCTAGAAAATTTTTGAAAAAATATATTTTCATCCTTTTTTTCTAGAAAGTTCATATTTTAATATTTTTAATTTTCAAAATTACTACTTATTAGATAAAACTTACAAATATGAAGCAGAAAAGTGCACTAATGACTCTACTTTCATGAAGTTATCACACCTCCAAGATTAACTCTTTGGTTGTCCTCAAGTAAAGCTAAGTCTAACTAAATAAAAGGACATGGGCAGTATATTAATAAATATATATTCATTAATACATGCATATTTAGCAAAAACTATTCCCCTTCAAATGTCGTACAATTATATAATAAAGAGGTTCACATATTCATTAATCAATGTTCCATCCATAAATTGATATGTAAGGTCTTTGACAAATTGATTCATGTGTAAGCATGTTAATCAATTCAATTTTAGAAAAAAAAATTATAAGTCTATTTTTCACATCCCTTTCCACTAATATAAATATGCACGTAGCTGAAGATCATTAATGGGGCTTTACATGCTTGTAATATAAAGCTTAGGTGAGAGTCGATAAATGAAGACATTTAGGCTCTTTCCACAGCTTAAATATTTTTTATTCATCATGTATTTTTTTAACTATAATTCAAATTTTATTTAATATTTTAGTGCACCCTATCATTCCATTCTTTTCATATTCTTTTATTCTACATCTCTTTTGTTTTAACTTCATAACACCCCTAAAATTGTTTTCAATTTTATTTTATTTTTCTTTATAAGGTTAATTGTGTTGCGAATTTTTTTAAATAGGATGCATTACATTTTCCTTTACTCTATAGCATACTACATGATTATATTTTTTATACCAGCTAAAGGAGCAAGGGTAAATGTATAGTTTATTGGTTAGGCATAAAATGTGGCTTAAAGATATAAAAGGTTCATAATTAGGCTCAAATGGGCGAATAACAATATCAACAATGGTTAGCTTGAAGGACACAATCAATCCAAATAAGGCCTAAATCATTTCTTACTTTAAGTACTATTCATGATTTCACCTCAAGGGATGATCAAATAGATTTTACAATTTGGTATATCTCATCAACTCACATAACTTACTAAACATTATCTCTCAATAAGAACACTAAAATTTGAATCAATCAATCAAAACCAACAAGTCTTAAGGAGTATATTACCTTCCTTATTCTTGTCATAAGAACCAACTTTTATCATTGGGTTCATACTTTCATATCAAGTATGCATGCATTTAGTTTCCATGTATTTATCAATTTATACTCATATCATGATTAAAAACATCCTAAAAATAATTAATATTTCCTAAAATTTGAAAATTTATACTAAATACTAAACTAAAGAATGAAGTTCCCTCTCATAAACTTAAATTTCACATTGTCCCAAATGTTCACATTTGAAAATGAAAAAATAAAAGAAAAGAAAACTCCCTTAGTCTTGGCATACCACATATGTTGTTGAAATTTCTTAATATCATTACTCTTCACATTTATTCACCTAAAAAACAATAAAAATATAGGTAAAATAGCATTGGGTTGCCTCCAAACAAGCGTCACGTTTAATATCCTTGTTAGAAGATCATATCAACTCTTAAGGTACATCATTATATGTCTAGTTACTATTTAGTTTGCCTAGAAACAATTTGAGTGTTGAATTATTCAATAATACATATCATGCCATATTTTTGTTTTGTTTTTTTGTAATTTTTGGCATTCTTATAAGAACTTTACCGTAGCTCATCTAATTTATGTATTTATAGCATCTTTTTCACCTCTCTATTGAACTCTTTAGCCTGCCCACTTAATTGGAGATGGTAGGGTAAAAGTGTGAGGTCTAACCTTGGTAGCTGTTTAATAGATGGTTTGAGCTTATATCCTATCTCAAAACTCTTTACAACAACATTAAGTATACACATGGGAGGTGTAGCCTCCAAATATTCACAAAATCAACAATATCAATCATTTCCATGCTTTTAAAATAAGAATAGATTGCATTGTTTCTTCATTATCTTACTTCACTAATTGTAGCATCATGTGTAATAGTCTCAAGTATGGACAACTCAAAAAATTTTTTTAAGTTATCATCATGATTTGTAACATCTATCCTAAAGCATTCATTAGCATTATCAATATCAGGGGGTTCAGACGCTTTACAAAATTTAAATGTTACTTGTTCATCTTGCACTCTCATTGTAAGGTTAAATTTTTATTCATCAATAAGTGTTCTTTTAGTTGCATAGGAATGTTACAATTCTATTTTTTCACTTAATTGATATATCTATTATTCGTAATGTTTTTAAACTGGGTTTGGCTTTACCAACCCTTAATCTCTTGAAGACTGATAATTGCATAAGGTTAATACTTGAACATAAGTCACATATTGCTTTCTTAGGTTCATGTTCCTAATACTTGAACATAAGTTACATATTGCTTTTTTAGGCACTACAACCTTCAGACAAGGTTATTGTTTCATTATTGATGACTCTATGAAAGTAGAGTCATTAGTGCACTTTTATACTTAATATTTTCTCATTTTATTTAATAAGTAGTTTTTTTAGGGTTTAAAATATTAAAATATGAATTTTTTAATGAAAACGGGAGAAAATATATTTTATGGATTTTTTTGGGATTTTTTTATGTATTTTTAATGAATTTTTAACTAAAGACAAATCAGAAGCTTCTACATGGATACCACGCAAGTAAGGCAACTGTCGAGGCAAGCCATATGGATGCCATGTAATCAGAGAGATCCAATTACGAAACATCATGTGTGCCATATGATGTAACAGCAAGCCATGTATCAGCACAACATTCATTCTAAGTTTGCCAGTTGGTCAACACGCTTGAATCATGTTGTAACCTGATTTGTCCTTTCTTTTCACCCTTGTACCACACAATATGTAAGCATGAATCACATAATTCCATGTGGCACTAACTCAGCATGTGTTGACTAAGACCAATCTCCTATACCAAGTGTCGTGTGGTAATTGGTTTTGACTTCTTTTCATGCTACGTGGCATGCTTCTATTGGTTGGCGTTGTTAATTTTTCCTTTTTTTCATCTTAGCTCTTTATCTAAAGCTGATATGATAGTATTGATTCTACTTGAGCCTAATTTAACCCCCTAATTGCCTTGCAAACCTTAATGAGCCAAAATTAACATAATTTTTATCAAGTTTTTAAAGGCAAGAAGAGAGAAAATTACAAACAAAAAAAAATTTCAAAGAGAGATATAATTTTGGTGGAGATTCAAAAGGAGATTGGTACTACAATTCAAGATATTGATTGTATTTCATCTTCTTTTCCTTTCTTTATTAATTTTTATATCTTTCTTTATGAAAAATTCTTAGCTTTATGAACAAAATTATGTCTAGTTAATTTATTAATCTAGGGGTCTTATGAACCCAATATTTTAAATGTGATGAACTAATATTTTACCCAAATTATGATTTTAATTTAGTTATATTATTTAATCTAATTTTTGTGCTATTAATTGTTGATCAATAATTGATGTATAAAAACAATAAATAGATTTGAGAGAATTATTTAATTCTTTGTCTTGATTAAATAATATGCATAGTTTCTAGGTGAGATGTATACTTTTTATGTGTGTGATCCATAATTGATGAACTTAATTAGTAGTTTGCAATTTAATTCACATGATAGTCTTGATTAAATAATATGCATAGTTTCTAGGCAAGATGTATGATTTTTATGTGTGTGATCCATAATTGATGAATTTAATTAGTAGTTTGCAATTTAATTCACATGATAGTCTTGATTAGGTTAATTAGTATATGATGTGTAGTTTACTTGATAGAGTAATACATGCTATGTTAGATTCAATTGATCATGTAATTAATTGATAATTATATTGGGGGTATTTTAGTGATTCACATGTTTAGAAAGTTAGGGGATTAAGTATTTCTGAATATTTTCCCATATATCTTCTTAACTACTAATTCTGATTTAATTATTATTATTATTTATTTATTAGTTCTTTTAATTTTGCTTTCTTACAACATAAAAACATAAAAATAGATATTTTTATTATTTTCTTTAAAAATTAGTTTCTAATAACATAATCTCCATAGAAACGATCTTTTCTTATCATTATATTACTTGTTGCAATACATATATTTGCGCATATAATTCGTGTTCGATCAAGTTTTTTGGCACCGTTGGTGGATTATAAACATTAAAAATTAATTTTTTTATTTTATTTATTTTTCATAATTTTAATTTTAAATTTAATTTATCTAGTTATCTAGTTATCTAGTTATCTAGTTATTTATTTATATTTATTTATATTTATTTTTAATTTAGATATCTCCTTTAGTGCTACTATAAACATAATGAGTCTATTGTATGAGCTAAGTACATAAGGGAGAAATTTTTGCCTTTAGATTCTGAAATCGAACATACTTTGAGATCAATAAGAAAACAAAAAAGTTGTTACCCAAGTGGAAGATATGGTTAATCCATTAGAAATAAATAATAATGAGCTAAATTTGAACAACCATATTCCTTTAATGGATGAGAGGGATATACCTATGAGAGATTATGCAAGACCTATGTCGGAAGGGTTGAATCCAAGTATTACAAGGTCAAACATTCAAGCTAATTAGTTTGAACTAAAGCCAATAATGTTTCAAATACTACAAAAGTTAGACAATTCAGCAGATTACCAATAGAGGATCCTCATTTACATCTTAGATTGTTTAATGAAGTTGGAGATTTATTTAAATTCAATGGTGTGACCGAAAAGGCATTTAGGCTTAGATTGTTCCTTTACTCTTAGCCACCTCATTCTATTACAACTTGGAATGATTTGGTAGAGAAATTCTTGATGAAATACTTCCCATCAACAAAGAATGCTAAGCTTAGGAATGATATTATTGCCTACCAACTATATGAAGGAAAATCTTTATACAAAGCATGGGAAAGATTCGAAGAATTGCTAAGAAAATGTCCTCATCATGGTATCCCTCATTAGATCCAAATGGAGACTTTCTAAAATGGTCTCAATACTCAAATAAGAACCATTGTTGATGCATCCGCTAATAGGGCTCTACTAACTAAATAATACAATCAAGCCTATGATTTACTTGAGAAAATGGCTACAAATAATCAATGGCCAATGGAAAGAATAATAGCCATAAGAAGAGTAGCTGGAATGCATAAGGTAAATGATATCACAACACTTACAAATCAAATGTCATCTTTGATAAATCTTTTGAGGGCTCAAAACTTACTAGTAAGTATAAACAAAGTCCAAGATTCATGGGTGTTTTGTGTGTTTTATGGGATAGCTCATTTTTTTAATAATCGTCCAAATAATCCTGAATCAACATTTTATGTGGGTAATGTGAAATGAAATAATAATACAAGATATAGACAACATCCAAATTTCTCATGGAATAACAACAATCATGGTGGTTATCAATTCAATCATCAATCATTTCCACCACTAGGTTTCAATAACCACAACAATCACTACCCCAAGAGAAGAAGCCATATACTAAGGAAATATAAATGTTTTAATGGGGATGATGAAAGACTTCATCCAATCACTAAATACAAAAGTTTCCACTTAGGAGGCTTCAATTCAAAATTTAGAAACTTAAATGGAAAACTTCCTTGGGCCCTAATTTAAAGGATTTCCAAATGACAAAATTTTAAACCTAAGAAAAGAAGGTAAGGAGCATGGCAACGCCATAGCCTTGACGAGTGGTAAAACTCTAGAGGAGGACTATAAGAAGAAAAAGCATAAGAAGGAACTGGAAACTAACAAGGATTAGGAGGAACATGAAACTAACAAGAATGAGGAGAAATTAAAGAATAAAGAGATCTAGAGAATGTGGATAAAGAAAGTAATGGAAATGACATAATTTAGCCAAAAAAGAGAAACCTTTACAAAGCATTATTCCTTTCCCTCAAGAAATACAAAAGTAAAATTCAGATACGCAGTTTTCAAAATTCTTGGAAGTCTTTAAGAAATTGTACATAAATATATCACTTGTAGATGCACTTGAACAAATTCCTTCTTATGCCAAATTTCTAAAGAACATCATCTCTAAGAAAAGGAGGCTTGGATATAATGAAACAATAACCTTAATTGAAGGTTGTAGTGCCATCCTTGCTAGAAAAATACCTAAAAAATTAAAAGATTTGGGTAGCTTTGATGTCCCTTGCACCATTGGGAACATCCATTTTGAGAAAGTACTGTATGACTTGGGTTTCAACATTAACCTTATGTCATTAGTGATTTTCAAAAGATTGGGGGTTGGTAAATCCAAACCCACTTCCATAATATTACAAATGGTACATAAATCAATTAAGTAACCTTGGGGTGTAGCAGAAGATATGCTAGTAAAAGTAGACAAGTTTATCTTTTTGGCGGATTTCACTATACGAGATATGGAAGAGGGACGTAACATTCCTATCATACTTGGTTGTCTATTCTTATTCTTAGCAATCAGAAAAACACTTATTGATGTAAAATAATATGAGCTTAGAATGAGAGTGCAAGATAAACAAGTAAAATTTAAAGTTTTTAAAGCATCTGAACCCCTTAATATTGATAACTTTTGATGAATGCTTTAGGAAAAATGTTACTAATTGTGATGATGACTAAAAATAATCTGTTAAGCCACCCACACATAATACTATTACACATGATGCTATGAACAATGAAGTAAACTCATTAAGAAACAATTCAATATATATTAATTTTGGAAGTGTGAAATCTATGATTGATATTGTTGATTGTGTCAACTATTTGGAGGCTATACCTCCCATGTGCATACCTAATGTGGATGTGAAGAGTTTTGAGACAAAATCTAAGGTCAAACCATCTATTGAAGGGCTATTGTGGTTAGACCTTACACCTTTATCCTACCGTTCCTAATCAAGTGGGTAAACAAAAGAGTCCAATATAGAGGTGAAAAAGATGCTGGAAATACATAAATTGTATGAGTTATAGTAGAGTGCTTATAAGAATGTCAAAAAGTACAAAAATAAAACAAAAATATGGCCTGATAAGAGAATTGAGCACCATGTTTTTAAACTATAACATAAAGTATTATTAAAATCAAGACATAAAGGGATTTACCTTAGGACTTGATATGATTGTCTAATGATGAGTGCTCAAAAAGCACTAAAATAACCATGATTTTATGCACTTTAATTGATTAAAAATATATATATTTATATGTTTTATCATATATTTATATAAATTTGTCTTTTTTCGGAATCACGGGTATTTTTATTGTTTTTCAGGAATTTTGGCCTAAAAACGCAATGTAAAGACTCAAAGAAGAATACTTGAAGCAATACATCACAAATAAATTGATAAATAGGTGGAAAAAGGTCAACAAACATGGAAAAATTGGACAAAATGGGTCGAAAAGGTCAAAAATGTCAAAAGACGGAAAAGCAGCCAGCCGGCCATTTCGGCGCCCAGGCGCGCGCGCGGCCAAGCCGCGCGGCCCGCGCTATCGCGCTGCGTTTTGACCCATTTTTTCACGTGCAGCCCATGACGTCGTGCTTAACGTCATTGATGACCTCGGCGAGTCCAAACACGTTTTTTATTTTTTTAATATTTTTTTTTAACATTTTTTAATCATTTTTTCTCTCCATCCTCACCTATAAATACCCCCTTCCATTCAATTCAAAACACACCTCAAAACCTCACTTCTCTCTTCTTTTCTTTCTCTCATTTCTTACTTTTTAAGGTTTTCTTTGTTTCTTTCTTAGTTTCTAAGCTTTTCTTAGTTTTTTCTCTTAGCTTTTAGTTCAATTGTCTTAGGTTTAGAGTTCTTCTCTTTTTGAGAGGAACTTGTAATGTTTTTGGAATAATTTAGATTTTTGATTCAATAAATGGAAGTGCAAATTCGCCTTGGAGGTTTTCTTGCAACGGGAATAGCGGCGTAGTTCTGTAAGGATTTTATTTTCTTTCTGAGTTATTTTTATGCTTTATTCTTACATGTTATATTTAATTTTATGCCTTGATTAAATTTAAGCGTCTTTAATTTATAATCATGATATAATAATAACGTTGTTATGCTTGCGAAATATTAAATAGGTGAAAATTTCTAAAATGAATTGATTTTATTTTTATTCAAGATTTTATATTAAGGATGTTAGAGAGAAATATATTATTTTTCATTACAAACTTAAATCTGAAAGTTAGACTTTAAGGTTTAGTTATCAGGTCTAATTTAGAGTAGTGCTCTTTTATTTGTTGATACAATCGCCCGTTAGTTAGAGTGAAGCTACTATTTCAAAAGTTTTTATAAGAATTATTATGTGGAAATGTATTGACAACATGTTTTCAATAGTAGTTTTAAAACTTGAAAGTTAGTACTCGGATAACTAAATTCTTAAGTTTAATTTAGACACCTTGAATAAAGTTTAAATTGTCTACATACCAAAGGTGGCATTTAAATGGTTCATTTTCAATCTCTTAGAAAAAGGAATTAATTTAATTAACCAAATTAGTTATCAACCCACCCATTTGTAGGTGTTAATTGATTTGTTTAGTTAACAAAGAGTATCTATCCACATGCAAAGGTGGTATTCATACAAAAAAGAGAATCAATAAAATATCAATTTATATCTTTAATAACCTAGATAATATGAGCAAGCATAATTAACTTAGTTATTATATCCTTAAATACTCATTAATATAAATGATAAAATTTGCATGAATATTTATTGAATCTGTATTTATATTTATTCATTGAATTTGTATCTATGTCTATTCTTTTTAGATTATATTTAATTAATGCAGTATATATGTTTATTTTATGTTATTAGATTAGGAACACAAAAACCAAAACTATCGTCATTGTGGATGTTTAGGATTTAATTTCGTTTTAAAAGTTTGAATAATAAATTAAAAAACCACATACATTCCTTCCTTAGATCGGTAGGAGTATACTTATCATTTTCTACGAAATGATTAGATGACTTGCGAGTTTTACAAATATTAAAACCAAAGTATTTGCGAGAATCAGCGTCTTGATTTTTCGTTCATCAAGTTTTTAGTAGCGTTCTTGAAGGAATAAGCGTTTTCAATTCATTTATCAAAATTTTAAAAATATTTTTGTGTTGTAAATAATTGTGATATTTAAAAAAAAATAATAATAATAATAAATAAATAAAATAAAAATTAATCAAATTTCAAATTTCATAAAAAATAAATAATAAATAAATAAATAAATAAATAAAAAAAAAAAAAATTAAATTTTTTTATTATAGCATAAAAAGTAAATAATTTAGAAATTTGAAATTTGAAGTAAAAAAGTTTTTACCGTTAAAAAAAAAAAAAAAAAAAAAATTAAAATTTTTAAGAAATAAGATAGTGTGAATAGTAAAATAAAATTACCGTACGAAAAAAAAAAAAAAATTAAAAAAACTAAAAGGCATGAAAAGTAAAAATCTAAGGGAGTTAAATACAGGAAATTGTGATTCTTTGAAGCGCTTTGTCGTAGTAGTCTTTCACAGGACGTTGTTACTGTTAGGAGAATGGTTTTTAAGAAGGAATTAGCAATTCTTTCCTGAGAACACTCTTCTTGGTTAATACTAATTATGTTATTAAAAAAAAAAAAAAATAAAAAAATAAAAAAAAAGAGAAAAAAAAAATATAAAAAAAAAAAAAGAATTAAAAAAAAAAAAATTGTCTAATGTTTTGAATTAATTGCCATGGAAATTTTCTAATTTCTTTATTTTTGTTGACAGGAGTTTTAAATTTACGTTTAAAAATAGTCTATGCGTGGTAGGAGATCCTTAGGAAACCCACTAACACCATATGTAAATAATATTCATAAATTTAAACAAGTGTCAACAATCTTTGGATCCTACCCATCAACAAGTTTTGAGCCAAACATAGAGCGTCTTAATCCTTTACTAGAACGAAAGAAATGGAGGAAACCAACATGTTAGGAAACCACGATGAAAGAGTTTGCAAGGCAGGTGATTGGCACGGCAAGAATGGCTATCCGATTGGGAGAGAGGTGCTAGGAATTATGACCTTAAAAATATTCATTTTTCTATGCTTTCCTTCTACATGGGCTACCTAATGAAGATTCTCTTTCCTTTATGAGAGATTTCTATGCTACGGTCCAAACATTCCCCCTCGGTATTCTAAACGAGGATCGGCTTAGAATGAGATGTTTTTCCGTACACCTTAAGGATAAGGCTAAAGCTTGGTTGATGTCACTTACCGCAGTTCTCGATGACACGTGAAATTTACAATAAATTCATGGGAAAATTCTATTCCCGTGAAAAACATCGGTGAGAGGAAAGATTGCTACTTTCTCTCGGATGGAAGGAGAACCATTCCGTGAAGCTTGGGATAGGTTCAAAATGTTTCTCACTCAATGTCCCACCATAGCTTTCCCTGCAGTTGCAGAACCAATTCTTTTCGATGGACTTACCTGACAATGTCGGTTCATTGTCGACAACGCCGGGAGGAAGCAATAGGAGAAAAAGGCGCATCGAAGCGTATAATCTCTTTGAGATGTTGAGTCTTAATTCCCAATGAGAAAAGCTCCAGTGAGAAAGGCGGTGTTCGTGAGATTGACTCCGTAATGAAATTCCATGACAACTTGTTCAACCGACTAAGCAAGTTGCCTTCTCCTACACAACACCGCACAAATAATGAAACAATATGGTTTGTACGACAACGTGGGACAAGGATGCGGCTTTGTCCACGTCAAGGAGATACAACTGGACACTGAGCGAGGTTAATGTGTTGGGAGCATATCAACAAAGACCAAGGTTTGATCCCGATTCAAATACCTATAATCACAGGTGGAGAAGTCATCCAAATTTCTCTTGGAGGCAAAATAACCCTCCTTTCCTCAAAGCTCAAACCGGGCTGCCGATTCCACCCACCCTATTCCACGAAGCATTCCAAATAAACCAACCACGGAGGACAACTTGAATTCTTTTATTCAAGTTTGTAGGGACAATCAATCAAAAACCAATCAACGGTTGGACTCTTGTGGAAGCTTACATCAAAAGGTGGAAGTTCAAGTTGAACAGTTAGTTGAACATTTGCGAGAGGCAAAATTGAAACTTAAATGAATTCAATGAAGAGGAGACATTGAGTTTTTCATTCTGCAATCTCGAAACAACGTCTTACTAGAAGACGATAAATTTTAGTCCTACATGGGAGGTCACCCATTATTGTATTTTCCTTTGTTTTAGTTTGCGTGTAATAAAAAAAAATATTTCAAATAAAATAAATTCGTTTGTTTCAAAAATTGTGTCCCTTCGTTTAAATTAAAAAAAAAATAAAAAAAATAAAAAAAATAAAAAAAAAAATAATTTAGGTTCCTTGCATTTTTTTTTAGAGATATCTACCATTGTTTTTAAAAGCAAAATGCTGATTCACAATAGGAGGAGGATCATTTTCAACTACTGAGCAACCGTAGGAGATCTTGAAGATAGGCGGAAAAAGATGAAAGACTATACAATGCCAATCATTGGCAATGTAACTTCCGACATCCAATTGCGAGAGGCTGCAAGGAATTATGAATTGAAAAAGATTCATTATTCTTTGTTGCCTTCCTTTACGGTATCCCAATGAAGATCCTTTGCATTTCATTCGAGAATTCTATGCTATTGTCCAAACCTTTCCACTACATGAAATTAGTGAAGATCAACTTAGGATGAGGTGTTTTCCTTACACTCTCAAAGATAAAGCTTGGTCATGGTTCATTACTCTACGGTCAGGTTCTCTTAAAACTTGGGAGGCGGTCTATGAAATTTTTATGGGTAGGTTCTATTCCCCGTGAAAAGACATTGATCTAAGAACAAAGATAGCAACATTTTCTCAAATGAATGAAGAGCCCTTTCATGAAGCTTGGGAGCGATTCAAACTCCTTTTCATTCAATGTCAAAATCATAGCTTTCCACTACAGACTACAAAACCAATTCTTTTACGATGGATTGACACTACAGAGTCAATACATGGTTGATATCTTCTTGGAGGTCTTTGTAGGAGAAAAGACGGCAGAGGAAGCCTATAATCTCTATGGTCATTGGGTCTAATTCCCAAAAGAGGTGGTGGAAGGAAAGCAAAGGTCAAATGAGGTCGGCTTTGATGATGAGATAACCTTGCAAATTCTTGAATTGACTAAACAAGTGAAATTCCTCACGTCTCACCAAATTTCAAATCAAGAGGTATGTGGAGTGTGTTGTTCAATGGGCATGGTACTCATAATTATTCAAATACTTGTGATTCTAGTGTCGATGCCATGTAGAAAGTCCAATATTTTCAAAAGTATCATCCAAACACCTATAATCACCCAACTCTACCACCCTTACCCACCAAGCCAATCTTTTAAACCAACCTTAGAAGATAGCTTGAATGCTTTTATTCAAGTTAGTCGTGACAACCAACGATGACTAATCAAAGGTTGAACACCATGGAGGCTTAGGTTAAAAGAATTGAATCTAAAGTTAGACGTTGAACAAATGCAAAAGAAAGAACCAGGAAAGTTGCCCGGTCACCGAGAACAAGCAAAAGATGTTAGAACCTTCAAGTGGTAAGGTAGTCAATACCGGTGTACCGAAATCTCTAACAAGAAGGCGACATTCTAATATCGCAAAAGGAGAAACAAGTGTTAAACTTCACAAGCTTTACGAAAAACTCATTGGGGGTCATCGACACTCCCAAAATTCAAAAGACAACAGAACCACGCTGATCAAGTACCTTTTCCCTTAGGTTGAAAGAGTCCAAACAAGATAAGCAATTCAATGATCTTTTAATATGCTCTCTAAAGTAAATATCAATTTACCATTATTAGAAGTGATCATGAATGTGCCCTCATATGCCAAGTTTTTCAAAGAGTTGAACACTAAGAAAAGGAGGTATAGGCCGAATGAGCGAGTAGTAGTGTCGGAAATTTCTAGCGTACGTACTTGACCTGACAAACTACCCACTAAGTTGAAAGACCCTGGAAGTTTTATTATAAACGCATAACTATGGGGATAGGAAGGTTGCTAAGGCAATGCTTGATTTAGGTGCTAGTATAAATTTGATGCCTACTATATTCTCACAATTTCAATCTAGGGGATCTAAAACCCTGACTATGTCCACTGCCCGACTTGCGGATAGATCTCTTAAATATCCGAGGAATAGTTGAGGATGTTTTAGTACGCAATTAGACAAGCCCGATAATACCTGTTGACTTTGTGGTTCCGGATATGCAAGAAAATCCGGCATTGGACAGAGAACATACAATATTGCTTGGTAGACCATTTATGGCAACTACTAAAACTATTATTGATGTCAGATGGAAATTTGACAATGACGCAGTCTTAGGAGAGACATTCATTTCAAAGTTTTGATTCTTCACCTTTCCCTTCTATTTACGCCATCGATGAAATATTCGAAGTTGATCCTTTGGATAATCTTATCCAAAACACCTTTCCAAACCAGGAATAGAGAATGACTTGAAAGCGTTCTTACACTTGAAAAGGTTGAAGAAGATTTAGATGAAGAAATTAAGGTACCTTGAACAACTAGACAATAATGAAGTGATGACAAAATCTAGTGCACTTTTAAATCTACCCAGTTCTTCATCTGTTAAAGAGGCCAATCCACTGAACTTGAACTCAAAGACTTACCTGAGCACTTAAAATATGTGTTTTTGGGAGAAGGAGAAACATATCCGGTGATAATTTCTTCAACCTTGACCAAACCACGAAAAGGAACTCGTGAAGTGCTTAAGCAGTTTAAGAAATCTATAGGTTGGAGTATAGGGGATATAAGAGGCATTAGTCCAACAATGTGTATGCCTGAATCAACTTGGAGGATGGTGCTAAACTGCATTAATGCGAGAGGCCCAAAAAGACTAAACCCAAACATGCAAGAGGTAGTTAAAAAGGAAATCCTTAAATTGTTAGGAGAAGGGATTATCTATCCTATTGCGGATAGTAAGTGGAGTTAGTCCGGTACGTGGTACCAAAGAAATGCGGGATATGAGTTGTTAAAAATGATAAAAGTGAATTAGTGCCCCTAGAATAATCGGATGGAGAATGTGTATAGATTTTAGGAAACTAAATTTATATACGAAAAAGGATCACTTTCCTCTTCCATTCATTGATCAAATGTTGGAAAGATTAGTAGACACGAATTTTCTTGTTTTTGGATGAATTTGTCTGGATATTATCAAGTACCCATGCAGGAAGATCGGAAAAGACCACGTTTACATGTCCTTTTGGGACATTTGCTTTAAATCGTAGAATGCCATTTGGGTTATCTGCAATGCCACTTTCCAGGAGATGCATGATATCTATTTTCTCGGACATGGTGGAGAAATTCATTGAAATTTTCATGGACCCGATTTCTCTGTCTTTGGGAACTCGTTTGATGATTGCTTACATAAATTGACTTTGGTTTTAGAAAGATGCATTGAATGCAATCTAACCCTTAGTTGGGAGAAAAGTCATTTTATGGTTCAACAAGGGATAGTTTTGGGACATATAATTTCAAACAGGGTATTGAAGTTGATAAGGCAAAAGTTGAATTGATATCCAAACTACCTCCCTACATGCAGCAAAGGGGATAAGAAGCTTCTTGGGACATGCAGGATTTTACTGACGATTTATTAAAGATTTCTCTAAAATAAGTCGTCCTTTATGTAACTTATTATCGAATCTTGAATTTGACTTCAACAATGATTTGCCTTATTTCCTTTAATACCTTGAAAGAGAAACTAACATCTACCCCTGTTATAATGGCACCAAACTGTCTTTACCTTTTGAAATAATGTGTGATGCTTCGATTATGCAATAGGAGCAGTCTGGGACAAAGAGTGGATAAGCGTTTACATGTCATCTCTTATGCTAGCAAAACACTCAATGATGCCCAAAATGAATTACACCACCCTTTGAAAAGGAATTCTTGGCTATAGTATTCTCTTTAGACAAATTTCGGTCTTATTTAGTAGGATCTAAAGTGATTGTACATTCTGATCATCTTTGCTTTAAGATACCTATTAAGTAAACCAAATGCCAAGCCAAGATTAATCGGTGGGTCTTACTCTTTACAAGAATTTGACCTAGAGATCAAGGATAAGAAAGCGGTGAAAACTTAGTAGGTGACCATTTGTCTAGGTTGATTTACGACTTCAATTCTCTTAAAGATGAGAGTAATGATGATATAGTTGAAACCTTTCCGATGAACAGTTATTTTTCATAGGTCCGAACCCGTGGTATCTTGATATTGTAAACTATCTTGCCACGGTGTTTTGCGACCTAACACTTCATATCAGGACAAGAAAAGGTTTTTAAAACTATTAAGGACTATTTCTGGGATGACCCTTATTTATACAAGATTGGTCAAGATCAAGTCATCAGGAGATGTGTACCGAGAAGAACATAAGAGCATTCGACTTTTGTCATGAACTTCATTGTGGGGGTCATTTTGGAGGTGAAAAAGACAGCCAGTAAGATATTCTGATCTGGATTCTTTTGGCCACTCTTTTTAAAGATGCTCGTATGTTTTGTGCACAATGTGATAGATGTCAAAGAACAGGAAACATAAGCAAAAGAGATGAAATGCCTTTGACATCTAATTTAGTTGTTGAACTTCTTTGATGTATGTGGATTGACTTCACGGGTCCTTTTCCCCCCTCTAATGGTTTTCAATATATTTTGGTTCTTTGTGGATTATGTGTGTCAGTGGGTAGAAGCTATCCCGCCCAAGACCAATGATGCTAATGTTGTTGTGAAATTCTTGAAAGATTTCATATTCAAGAGGTTCGGAACGCACAGAAGCTATAATAAGTGATGGAGGTAGCCATTTTTGTAACAAACTCTTTGATGGAGTACTAAACAAGTACAACATCACACACGTAAAGTAGCTACTCCATATCATCCTCGAAACTGGTTTAGTGGAAGTGAGCAATAGGCAAATTAAGGGAGTCTTGGAACGCATCAGTGCGTCCGTCGGAAGGATTGGGCATTTAAGCTAAATGATGCCCTATGGGCATACCGCATTACAAAACACCTATTGGGATGAGCCCCTACCGGTTAATCTTTGGGAAAGCGTGCCACCTTCCGGTTGAACTTGAACACAAAGCTTATTATGGGCAATTAAAGAGTTAAACATGGATTTAGATAAAGCAGTGAAAAACGATTACTTGACCATGAGTTGGAAGAAATTAGGAATGAAGCCTATGAGAATGCCAAACTATACAAGGAGCGTACTAAGCGCTATCACGTAATGAGAGGCTAGTTCCTAAAACTCTTCACCCTGGAACGAAAGTTCTTTTATTTAACTCTCGTTTGAGATTGTTTCCAGGAAAGCTGAGATCAAGATGGGATGGACCATTCAAAATAGTTCAAGTATTTGAACATGGAGTAGTGGAACTATTGGACTCCAAGACACGAAAAAACGTTCAAAGTCAATGGCCATCGTGTCAAGCCTTATTTAGAAGAACCCGAAAGCAACATTCTTTGAAATGGATTGCATTTGGTGCGTAACCATAACTGCAAAAGATACGTCTTGCTAAGGCGTTAAACTAAGCTACTGGATGAGGCAACCCATCATTTTAGATAAAAAACAAAAACAAACAATAAAAAATAAAAATAAAAAAAGTAAAAAATAAAAAAAAAATAAAAAAAAATAATAAAAAAATTTTTTTGTTTGTTATTTGTTTTATTTACTTAATTTTATTGTTTATTTCATTTTAATTACATGTGAATAATTTTTAAATTGTTAAAACTAAAAATATTTGTTGAGATGTTAGAAGTTTACGATGCATACGTATACACTTTAATGATGAATATGATGGATGCACTGCGCATTTTCCATTACTACTTGCACATTCTCGGGAAATAGGTAATGCTCTTCTCTTCTCTCTTTATCTTTAATTTACTGATTGTTACATTGAGGACAATGTAAGTTCTAGGTTAAGGGTGGTGAAAAATTACCATGCTTAATTAAAAAAATAAAATAAAAAAAATATACTTTTTGTGTGTTTGGTTTTATTTAAATTCTGTAATGATTTAGTAATTTTTGGAATAAAAAAAAAAAAAAAAAAAAAAAAAGAAAGTTTCACAAAAGTTTATCATTTCTTTAAATCAAATTTAAGTAAATAGTTAAGTCTTTTGTCTTTGTTAGATAATTTTTGAAAACATATCATGAAATATTTTGTAATTATTTTTTGATAATTAGTTAGTTTTTGTCATAATTAGTATTTCTTGATAAGATGTTGAAATTATATTAAACCCAAAATCGGTGTTTATGAGTTTTTTTTAGTGGAGACTACCTTTGTGAGATATAATTTGAAGCCTAATTTCCTTTATTCAAAGTGAAATATATATTTTTTCTACTCCAAACACATTTCTTATTTCTTCAAATTTTTAGATGATCTCTATAGGTATTAGCATTGAATGTATGAATTTTTTTCATTTTAATAGAGAGTATCATATATTTTTGATTATTATTTTTGCTTAGATTAAATGATTTGAGTAGAAGTTGATAGTATATGCTTATATCTCATTTATGCATGACTACTACAAAAACAAAAAGACATATCTGGGGTTACCTAAACCAAGATCAAGCGAGAAAAGCCACAAAATTAACCACTCAAAAAATCCAAAATATGTACAATCATGCATACTGGGTTGACTTCTACAGAAATACACGTATTGAAAAATATCTACAGAAAAAAAAAAAAAATAAGAGAGATAAAAAATAGTATCATCTACATACTATAACCAGCATTGCCTACAAAGTTGTGAGTAAAGGCTAATTACAAAAGAAAGATATAAGAAGTAATTCCCCAAAAAGTCATTGCAATTTCTTCATTTGTAAAAGGCATATATCTTGAAATTCTTTCTTAATGAGTTTGATTTATGCATGAAAATAATTTTTATATATGATATCTTTATAATTTATACATTTGATTCCTTTCATGAGATCAATGTTAAAATAACACTTTGAGCCTTTATTCTTTATACATATGCGAGCATATTAGTTCATTTCTATACATCAACTCTTTCGCATATAAATTAGTATGAGTGTTTGAACCCATAGGATTCAGTGTTTTGAGAGTATTGACTTGTGAGGAATAGAGTCGAAGCGAATTGATTCATGACCTTTGAAATTGGGTGAAATTAAATTGATACATTTTTGATATGAAATATGAAAATGATTTTTAGACTAATTATTATAATAAATCATGATTGTTTAAAGAGATTAAAATAACTTATGCTTGAGATTTTAATTATGATCTTAAAAGGAGATTAAAAAGTATGAGACATTTTTGTGAAATGTTGTTAATTTGTGATTTTGTTGTAAATTTAATTTTTAAGTTGTTTGTTTTTATTGTTTCTTTTGTTTTTACATTTAGTACAATGTTTGTGGGTATCATTCTGAAAACCCTCACGAGACTGAAACTCATTCCACTAGGGCAACCTAGGGGTTTAGGCTTGTTCGCATAGGCTAAATGCAACCGTGTCAATCCACGGAAGTGATTTAGGATAGTTTAATTTTTAGTTTTTATCGCTTTCTCTTGCTAAGGGACTAGCGAGAAGGCAGTTAGAGGTTGTGATGAGTGCTCAAAAAGCACTAAAATAACCATGATTTTATGCACTTTAATTGATTAAAAATATATATATTTATATGTTTTATCATATATTTATATAAATTTGTCTTTTTCGGAATCAACGGGTATTTTTATTGTTTTTCGGGAATTTTGGCCTAAAAACGCAATGTAAAGACTCAAAGAAGAATACTTGAAGCAATACATCACAAATAAATTGATAAATAAGTGGAAAAAGGTCAACAAACATGGAAAAATTGGACAAAATGGGTCGAAAAAGGTCAAAAATGTCAAAAAGACGAGCACGCGCGGCGGCCCAGCGCCAATAAGCTTGGCAGCGCCGGCGCCGAAGCCCAGCGCGCTGTGCATGCTGATGCATCTTCAGCGCCTTACCTTTGCGCGCAGCGCTATTTGCCCATTTCAGCGGCCTCATTACCCGCCTTCGCGTAACGTTTTGACCCATTTTTCACGTGTAGCGCCTTACGATCGTCGTGCGCGTCATTGATGACCTCAACAGTCCAAAACACGTTTTTATTTTTTAATATTTTTTAACATTTTTTTAATCATTTTTTCTCTCCATCCTCACCTATAAATACCCCCCTTCCATTCTCTTCAAAACACACCTCAAAAACCTCACTTCTCTCTTCTTTCTTTCTCTCATTTCTTAGTTTTTAAGTTTTCTTTAGTTTCTTTCTTAGTTTCTAAGCTTTTCTTAGTTTTCTCTTAGTTTTTAGTTCAATTGTCTTAGGTTTAGAGTTCTTCTCTTTTTGAGAGGAACTTGTAATGTTTTTGTAATAATTTAAATTTTTGATTCAATAAATGGAAGTGCAAATTCCGCTTGGAGGTTTTCTAGCAACGGGAATAAGCGTTGAAGTTCGTAAGGATTTTATTTTCTTACGATTATTTTTATGCTTTATTCTTACATGTTATATTTAATTTGTACGTGATTAAATTTAGCTGTGCTAGGCTATTTATAATCATGATATAATAATAACGTTGTTATGCTTGCGAAATATTAAATAGGTGAAAATTTCTAAAATGAATTGATTTTATTTTTATTCAAGATTTTATATTAAGGATGTTAGAGAGAAATATATTATTTTTCATTACAAACTTAAATCCGAAAGTTAGACTTTAAGGTTTAGTTATCAGGTCTAATTTAGAGTAGTGCTTTCTTTTATTTGTTGGTACAATCGCTTCCGGTAGTTAGAGAAATTGAAGCTCTATTTCAAAAGTTTTTATAAGAATTATTATGTGGAAATGTATTGACAACATGTTTTCAATAGTAGTTTTAAAACTTGAAAGTTAGTACTGGATAACTAAATTCTTAAGTTTAATTTGGACACCTTGAATAAAGTTTAAAATTGTCTAACCCACCAAAGGTGGCATTTAAATGGTTCATTTTCAATCTCTTAGAAAAAGGAATTAATTTAATTAACCAAATTAGTTATCAACCCCACCCATGTAGGTGTTAATTGATTTGTTTAGTTAACAAAGAGTATCTAACCCCCACCAAAGGTGGTATTCATACAAAAAGAGAGAATCAATAAAATATCAATTTATATCTTTAATAACCTAGATAATATGAGCAAGCATAATTAACTTAGTTATTATATCCTTAAATACTCCACTAATATAAATGATAAAATTTGCATGAATATTTATTGAATCTGTATTTATATTTATTCATTGAATTTGTATCTATGTCTATTCTTTTTAGATTATATTTAATTAATCTGTATATATGTTTATTTTATGTTATTAGATTAGGAACACAAAAACCAAAACTATCGTGACAGGATGTTTAGGATTTAATTTCGTTTTTAAAAGTTTGAATAATAAATTAAAAACCACATACATTCCTTCCTTAGATCGACCTTGGGAGTATACTTATCATTTTCTACGAAATGATTCGTGCACTTGCGAGAGTTTTACAAATATTAAAACCAAAGTATTTGCGAGAACGCATCTAATTAAGGATGCTAAACGTAACGCTTGTTGGGAGGCAACCCAAAGTTATTTGACTTATTTTTTTTTTGTTTTATTGGTGAATTAATGTTGAGAGTAATGACACAATAAGATTGAGAATTTTGACAACAGATGTGGTGTGTCAAGACTAAGGGAGTTTTCTTTCCTTTTACTTTTTCATATTTATATATGCACATTGGGAAGAAGGTGCAATTTAAGTTTGGGGATGGAAATTCATTCTTTACTTTAGTTTTTAGTTTGAATTTTCAACTTTTAGGATTTCTTTTCAATTTTAGGATGTTTTTAGCCATGATTTGGGTATAAATTGATAAACATATGGAAACTAAATGCATGCATGCTTGTTATGAAACATATGAACTCAATGATAAAAATTGGTTGTCATGAATAGGATCAGGAATGTAACATACTCATTAAAATACCTTAATTAATCATATGATATGCTTTCTAGTTTTAACTGAATTGATTCAAATTTGTATGCACATGTTCATGATTGAATTTGGTGTTCTTATTGAGAGAAAATTTATAGTGAGTTATGTGAGTTGATTAGATCTACCATATTTTAGAATCTATTTGATCATCCCTTGAGGTAAAATTCTAAATAGTATTTAGCAAAAGATATGATTTCGGCTTTATTTGGATTAATTGAGCCTTTCAATCTAATCATTATTAGTATCCGTAGTTACCCATTTGAGCCTAACAAATAACCTTTCATATCTTTAAGCCACATTTCATGCTTAACCAATAAGCATTATTTTAACCCTTGCATCTTTAGCATGTATGAAAAGAAACAAATGCAATCACATGTTATGTTATAGAGTGAGGTGAAATGTAATGCACTCTATAAAAAAGGAGAGAGGAAGAAGAAAAGAAAAACTCACAACACAATTACTCTTATAAAGAAAAAGAAAATAAAATTGAAAACAAGTTTGGAGGTGTTGTCAAGTTACAAAAAAATGTGGAATAAAAAAATATGAAAAAAATGATAAGAGAGAATGCACTAAAATATCAAGTTAAATCTGAGTTGCAATTAAAAAGTGCATGATGAAAAATAAAAGAAAAGATAAGGTGTGAAAAGAGCTTGAATGTCTTTATGTATCGACCCCTCATCTAAGCCTTACATTACAAGCATGTAAAGTCCATATTGATCTTTACCTAAGTTCTTATTTATATTAACTAGTGGAAGGGGTTGTGAAAAATAGACTTATGAGACTTGTTTTAAGATTGAATTGATTAGCATGCTTATATAGGTTGATTGCATGAGTGCATTGGATGATATCATGTGCAACACACACAAAAATAAATTCATCAAAAACCTTGCATATTCTTGTATTCATGGAACATTGATTGATGAATATATGAACCTCTTTATCAAAGAATTGTATGACTTTTGAGAGGGATAATTTTTGCTAAATATGAATGTATTAATATATATATATATATATATATATAATATATATATATATATATATATATATATATTTATGAATATACTACCCATGTCATTTTATTTAATTAGACTTGGCTTTACTGGAGGACAAAGCTTGGAAGTGTGATGACTCTATGAAAGTAGAGTCATCAATACACTTTTCTACTTAATATTTACTTATTGTATTCAATAAGTAGTATTTTAAGGGTTAAAAATATTCAAATATTAACTTTATAGTGAAAAGAGATGAAAATGTATTTGTTTTGATTTTTTTGGGATTCTTTAAGAATTTTTATGGATTTGTTTATGAATTTTTACGCAGCATCAATCATGTGGACGCTATGCAAGTAGGAGAGATAACTAGGTAAGCCATGTGGATGCTAAGCTAGGTAAGCCATGTGGATGCTAAGCTAGGTAAGCCATTGATCTAAAGTTGATTTGATGATCCAAATTCCACCTAAATCTAATTTAACTCCCTAATTGCCTCATAAACCTAATGAGCCAAAATTAACATAATTTTTATCATTTTTTGGAGCCAAGAAGAGAGAAAAATATAGAAAATTTCAAAGGGATATACAATTTTGGTGGAGATTAGTTGTATTTCTTCTTCTCCTTCTTTATTTATCAATTTTTATATCTGTCTTTATGAAAAATTATAAGCTTTATGAACAAAATTATGTCTAGCTAATTTATTAATCTATGGGTCTTACGAACCCAATTTTATACATACGATGATCTAATATTTTATCCCAATTATGATTTTAATTTAATTATTGATCTATAGAGGCAATTAAATAAATTTGAGAGAATTATTTAATTATTTGTCTTGATTAAATAACATGCATAGATTCTAAATAGAGATATATGATTCTGATGTGTGTGATCCATAATTGATGAACTTAATGAGTAGTATGCAATTTAATTCATATGAGAAAGTGATTAGGTTATTTAGTATATGGTGTGTAGTTTAGTTTAGAGAAGAATACATACTAGGTTAAATTTAATTAATTGATAATTATTTTGGGAAGATTTTAGTGATTCATATGTTTATAAAATTGGAGGATTAAATATTCTTGAATATTTTCTCATATATCTTCTTAGCTACTATTCTAAATTTATTAATTATTATTATTTATTTGATAGCTCTTTTAATTTTACTTTCTTAAAACATAAAAACACAAAAAAATGATTTTTATTTTTTTGTTTTAAAAAATAGTTTCTAATAACATAATCTCTATGAGAATAATTTTTTCTTATCAATATTATATTACTTGTTTCAATACTTATACTTGTGTATTCATTGCACATAGTTTATGTCCGATCAATTATCTCCAAGCTTCATTTTCTTAAATAGGATGTCCTTTAAAAATTTTGCATAAGAAGACTTTTGTTCAAGTGCATCTACAAATGGTATATTTATGTGCAGCTTATTGAAGAAATCTAAAAATTTGGAAACTGTGTATCTAAATATTTCTTTTGCAGTCTTTGCAGGAAAGGAATAGTGGATGTGTAGAGGTTTCTCTTTTTTGGCTGAATTATTTCCTTTCTAGTGCTCTATTTATCCACTTGTTCCTTCTCATATTTTTTTAACTTCTTCTTCCCTCTCTAAAGTTCCGATCCTCAGGGCTATAATGTTGCAATTCTCCTTACCTTTTCTTCTTAGGTTTATAATTGTGTCATTTGGAAGGTTATCTTGAGGCCTTTGACTTATAGCCTATGCAAATTGCCCAATTTGGGTCCCTAAGTTTCGATTTGAAGTCTCTTAAGTGGACACTTTTGTATTTACTAATTGGATGAAGCCTTTCATCATCCCTATTGAAGAATTTTTATTTTCATCAGTAGGTGGCTTCTTCTCTTGGGCTTATGATTGTTGTGCTTGTTGAAAACCAAGTGGTGAAAATGATTGATTGTTGAATTGATTGATTGTTGTTATTACTCCAAGAGAAATTTGGATGTGTCCATCTTGGGTTATATGTGTTTGAGTATGGATTATTTTTTCAATTGACATTACCCATTTAGCATGTTGATTCAAGATTATTTGGACAATTATCAATCAAATGAGCTCCCCCAAATAATAAACAGAATACCCCTGAATCTTAGACTTGGTTTATGATGAGCAAAATCGGCATCGCCGATCCTGCCAATACTTTGGTTTTATATTTATAAAACTCTCGTAAGTGCACGAATCATTTCGTAGAAAATGATAAGTATATTCCGAAGGTCGATCTAAGGAAGGAATATATGTGGTTTTTAATTTATTATTCAAACTTTTAAAAATGAAATTAAATCCTAAACATCTTGTCACTATATTTGGGTTTTTGTGTTTCTAATCTAATAACATAAAAATAAACATAGATACAGATACAGATTCAATAAATATTAATGAAAATTTTGTTATTTATAATAGTGGAGTATTTATTGATATAATAACGAAGTTAAATATGCTTGGTCATATTATTTAGGTTATTAAATATATAAATTGATATTTATTGATTCTCTCTTTTTGTTCAAGTGTTTGTAATATTTGAAACATCATTGGCTTTAGTTCAAACTAATTAACTTGGATTTAGCCCTTTCAAAATAGGTAATACATATTCATTCACAATGTTATTCCAATCATTCATTAAAGGTAATTATTGTTTATTTATAATGGATTAGTCATTTCTTCCATTTGTGTGACAACTTGTTATTTTCTTATTAATTTCAAAGTATATATACTTTATTTTGGTATTTAAAGTTAAAATATTTTCCTTATAAACTTTGCTCATGCAATAAAGCCAAATATATTTCTACCAGTAATAAAGGAGATGTCAATAAATAAATAAATTAATTAAAAATTAATAACTAAATAAGTTAGAATTAAAATTAAAATCACAAAAAATAACATAAAAAATAATTTCTAATATTTATATTCCCTAACAACGGTGTCAAAAACTTCCTCAACATGAATTGTGTGTAATGGATACATAAGTATATATTTATCACAAACAAGTAATATAATAATAAGAAAAGATTATTCCCACGAAAATTATGTTATTATAAACTAATTTCTAAAATGGAAAGAACTAAAGATCTATTTTTTTGTGTTTTAAGAAAGAAAAATCAAAAGAACTAAAACTAAATAGCAGTAATTAATAAACTCTAAATTAGCAACTAATAAAATACTTGAGAAAATATATAGGAATACTTAATCCTTTAATTTTCTAAACATGTGAGTAACTAAATTCCCTCTAATATAATTACTAATAAATTACATGATCAATTCAATTAACCTAGCATGCATTTCTCTTTCAAGTAAATTACATACCATATAGTAATTAACCTTATCATACTCTTATGTCAATTAAATTTCATGCTACTCATTAAGTTCATCAATTATAGATCATATATATAAGAATCATACATCTATGCTTAGAAACTATGCATTTTATTTAATCAAGATAAATAATTAAATAATTCTCTTTAATCTATTTAATTGATTTTATAGATAAATTGTTGGCCAAACAATTAATAGCATAAAATCAAATCAAATAATATAATTGAATTGAAATCAGGATTCGGGTAAAAATATTAGATCATCACATGTAGAAAAATTAGGTTCATAAGATTCCTAGATTAATAAACTAGCTGGACATGATTTTATTCATAAAACTCAAACTTTTCATAAAGAAAGACATGAAAATTGATAAAAAAAAGAGAACAAGAATAAATACAATTAATCTCTTAAATTGTAGCAACAATATTCTATTGAATCTCCACCAAATTGTATCTCTTTTTTAACATTTTTTATATTTTTCTCTTTTCTTCACACCAAAAACTGATAAAAAAATTGGTAAATTTGGCTAATAGCATTTTTGGAGCAATTATAGGGTTAAATTAGACTCAGATAGAATCTGGACAGATAGATCAACTTCAAATCAAGGGTTGAGATGAAAAAGGAAAATTAAATAGCATTGGATAATGGGATGACAACACATGGCACCAAAAAACACTAAAAAAATGAGTGTGTGGCGAATGGTGAGATAGGTTGGTTATGATCAATGTGTGCTGAGTCAATGACACATGACACACTGTGATTCACTAATCCATATTACGTGATGCCTTGGTGGATTAGTGAATCATAGTGTGAATACCACATAATATGCCACTTATCGGGTGACAATGTCTAGAATTAAAACCTTTAGGATGAGTATTCTAGGTCATTGTCATTCGGGGTATATCAAATTGGAAACAACTTACGAATAACATTGCATCCAAAATAGAAGCATTTCAAAATTTGCATAAGGGACACTTTCCAAGGGAGTTACACAACCTTGGATTTTTTCAAGTTAAGCACACTTAACTAAAAAGTTGCAACGGAAAGGTTGCCTAATCCTTCTAGAAATCAATAGATGGTTAAAAAGTTGACATTACAATATTTAACTGCATCTTTTATGGCTCAAAGCTACCCTCAAGTTGGGTAGAACTTCACCTATAAGTCTATAAGTAAAAAGTGGAATCTAGAAGTGTTCACTACTCAACTAACTCCAGGCATTCTTGGTATGAGGAGATCTAAAGTCTCACCATTTACAAAATATTCATTAAGAATAGACTTAGGAAATTTAACAGAGATGCGAGCTTCAAATCATCACTCTCTAGGTTACTGTCTCCCACCTTGGGAGGCTAGAAGTTACTTTAGCTCTAAATAAGTAGAACTTATAGAAAATTCCACCCCAAGCTAGACATTCTAAGAAATTTAATAATACCTAAAACGCATCCAAGATGAGCCAACGTGGGCCGGGTTCCACCACAAGAGTTCAACTATATTGTTCATAAGACATCAAGACAATATGTGAGAAGTAAAGGGTACACCAGAAGTGTATTCAAAAAATTCATCTAGGTTCACACTTGGGGAATTTGGAAAATCCATATTGGCTTATTAATTCTTCATCTTTGGAAGTCAATTGCCTCTTCCAAGAATGTTTTACCGAGACAAAAGTTAGCAAATATTTCACAAAAAAAAAGAATGTTCAAAACTTACATCCATAATGTATTTTGAATATCCAAAAATGAGAACACTTATAATTTTTGATCTAGGAAGATCATTTAGGTGATGCTGTCTAGAAATATGTTAGTCATATTTATAAACAAGTTTGGAGTACTAGGAAAGGGAGCATACAAAATGGAATGAGTGGAACAAGATTCTTTGAAGCTTTGAACACACAACATCCAAGTTTTTATTTTCTTTTTCATTGTAATTTTTATTTTTAATAAAGCATTCAGCGAGGTCCTATGCAATCATGTCAACACCAGTATCCAATCTTAGTAAAATGATGGAAACAGGAAAAAAAATAAGATAAGAGTATACTTAAAAAGTTCACCAAGGATAATAGTTGTTACTCAATTGAGTGCTTCCTATTCAGAAAAGTCTTGTCTAAGGAGATTGAAATTTAAATGGCTCCATTTTGACCCTTCTTAAAATAGTGGTTGTATTCAAGTAGTCCCCTACAACCAGGATAATAGTTGGGATAATAGTTGTTACTTAATTGGGTATTATTTAGAAAAGTTATGTATAAGGAAATTGAAATTTAAGTGGTTCTATTATGACCCTCCAGCCTTTCGAGAGAGCTTTCTTAAAATAGTGGCATTAAGGTAAGTCCTACCTTTACCATTGCTACAAAAAGATAGGCCAAGTGACTACACTAGTTATTAGAAATGTATATATTCAATCAATCCATTTCAAGATTGGGCTCTACTGTAAGTCTTCTAGGGTCTTCGCAAGAACCCAAAAACATTACTATAAACAAAGTCAACCATAGTTACAATTAAATAAAACTTTGAGCCTAGACGGGTTGCTCTAGCTAGATTGAGAGAAAATATGTTCCTCTACTAAGCCCTAACAACCAAACTTGGTCAAAGCATTAACATTTAAATGAAGAGATCTTAAAGGGTTGGGGGGAGTAAGGTCTTCCAAATAGATCTTGACAATAATGTCAAGCTAAAGTTAGAAAACACACATTACCACCACAAGTTACATTTAGAAAACTAAGATCTTCTTTGGAAAAAAAAGTGAGGTTATAATTTATAAAAAATCTTTTGTATGCGGAACCTCACAACTAAAACTTGGAACAAGAGATGATGACCATTAGAGTTTTGCATAGAAATGGAAGGACTCCATCGTCTATAGGCACCTCGCACTTTAGACCAGTCAAGTATCGCACAGGAGTGGGAAAAACACCTTCCTTAGAACCATGTGGAAATTTTCCTTAGAAAATAACTAAGGAGTGTTATGGTATAGAATGTTCCACTAGAGGAAAGTAGAACATCTCTTTAGAACCCGTCAGTGACTAAGACTTAGCAGGCACTAGGAAAAATTCACCCTAATAAGTATCACCCTGAGGAGTGTAGGCTAGCATACATAAAACCCATTGATGACTAAAGTCTCGCCTAAGAAAGGTAAACTAAGTTTCCTATAACACACTAATGATAGTGCAGGTCAACATACCGAGAATCTAGATATGACTATTTCTAGCTCGTAAAGTATACAATAACTTGCCTACAACCCAACAATGAAAATATCTCAATGGACTAAGGTATGTTTTTCCATTATGTCTTATGTAGAAATTAAAAACGAGGAACAACCTAGTTTAACACCCATAATGACGTCATTTCAAGATCAAGACACTAGGATACATTGGAAAGACTACCACTAAGAGAATGAGGTATTATTGATCAGGACCATTTTATACATATATTTATGTATCAATTCCCATGTTTTTATAATAAATTATTATTTCATTTATATTTATGTATTTTTCTATATTATATAGGTGTTTAGGGATAAATGAACAAAAATAGGAAAAAATGTGTACTTAGAACAAAAACAAAACACTCAATTGATTTAGCTTTGAGCAAGATCGATCGAGGATTCATAGGAAGAATGAAAAGAAAGTTTAGATCAACCTAGAAAGGGAATCGATTAATCGAGCCATAGGTCAATTGGTCAAGCACTCTTGGGTTAGAACTTATTTAATGCTAGATCGATTGAGTAGGGTCTTGAATGATTGAGAGTCCAATCAGCACTCAAATTTGAAATTTTTTGACATTAAATTTTAGTTCTAGCCATTGGATCAATTAAACTCTAATCCAATTCAGATTGGACTCAAAAATACACAATATATACAACCCAAAGGGTCATAAAAACACAACAATTGTAAGAAGGAATAAGAGAGATCAAAGATCATATCTAGGACAACTTTTGGAGGAGATTTTTGAGATCTTCATAATCTTTTCTTAATCCTCTTCTTTACAGTTTTCTATGATTATAATAATAATTTTTGTAGAATATATGTCCAGCTAGTTTTAATAATGTGATTGTGAAAAATTTCAAGCCGTAGAATATGGTTTAATTAGTTTATAGTTATAATAATTTTAGTTTCAATTCTATATTTAAATGCTCGAATTATGCATGCATGAATTATAGTGATTAACTAGTTTATTACATGGATACATTTATATCTAGTCTAAGATATTAGTATTTAATCGCTAATATTATTATTCAAAGTGGTACTTTGTGGTTGTCATAAGTAGGATTGAATACCTATGTTAAAGGTTAAACGATTTTTCTAATCTTACCTAGTTTACTTATCATACTTTTAGATCTTAATGCAATGAATAGAATAAATCAAATAAGTATAACTCTAGGTTGTTCTAGATTTAAGAATAGTTTTAAATTATGAGAATGATTTAGAACTTAAGAAACTAATTTACATTCATGATATTTCAAATTAAATTGTAGGAATATCGTTCAAATGTGTTAGATTTCATATTAGACATTTAGGAATATCGTTCAAATATGTCAGTCGATTAATCGAGTGGTGACTTGATCGATCGATGTTAATTAAAACTATCTGAATTGATTTTTAATATGACTAGATCAATCAAAGCATTAACTCGATCGATTGAGATTTTTGACTAGATTGATCCACTTATTTGTAAAGTAATTAATTGTCTCACTAGATCAAAATATTCATAGTCGATGGATTGAGCTTGACTAAATCGATCAAGCGGCCAGGTTTTTAAATTTAACCTAAATTTTAATCGAGCCAAGCTCTTCTAAATACTATAAGGACAATTTTGTAATTATCCTTTAACCTAGGATTTCTACTCATACTATTCAATCATACCATTTTCTCATATTTTTATTAACTATACAAGAGCATTATTTTCTTCATCTCAATCTCTCTCTTATTTTGTAAATATAAGATCATAATTCTTACAAGCTTCTTTGTTTAGTTAATATATCAAACATTGGTGGCTATGTTTGATTAATTAATAAGCCTAATTAGTTTATGATATTTTGATCATATGTTCTTATAGCTTTTCCTTTGTTTTTATTTTTGATCAAATAATTGTATGTATCATATTATAATTATTTAATTTGATTATTAATCTTTAAAAAAACTATCTTTATTAAACTTGTGCTTAAACTGATTATTCTAGGATTGCTAGTTGATTTTGATTTATTTAACATATTTATTAAATCATCGAGCTAAGATTGTTTATTTTTGAATTTTCTCTAGGACACACATTTGCACTTGTGTTATTGTGCTAACGTTTTAGGTGCTATCCATATGGATTTGATTAACTCGTATGAATCAAGTTAATTGAAACATTGATCCTAATCCGAACACCTTTCTTGTAGAGACTCTCATGAAAGCAGCGACTTTTAAGTAGATTACTTGGTGGGTAGTTTCAGTCCTAACCTTGTAATTAAACCCTATTTTTCATAGTGGATAATTAGGTACTTAGGTGGATTGGTGATTTTTCTCTTAGGTTATTAGTGTGATTTAGATTATTTTCATCTAAAAATATCGTGTGTCAATCTTTATATTTCTCCATTATTTTATTTACACACGATTGCATATCTGGCCATTCTACGATTTCTTAATTTGCTATACTTCCATTGATTATCTTTTAACAACCCTTCCTAGCTAACATAATCCATAACTAAACAAAATTATTTTCTCTCAATTATGTTATTCTTTTCAAAAATAACTAAAACCTCAATTTACAAATTTTAACTAACATACTAACTAACTAGTAACAAGTAGTAGAAGTTGTTAACAATCCTTGTAAGTACGAAAATCTTTATTCTTAAATTTTTTATCATTTTTAAATGATCACTTATTTGTTCTCAATCATGTCAACTGCCTATTTCATATTTTTACGACAATCCTTATGAGTATGCCAATCCTTATTCTTAAATTTTTATCATTTTTAACCTAACCCTAGATACTCAAAACTTACATCGGTCTAATTAAGTTATGTAGCATCATCAGAACATCAAAATTTGTGTTGAGCTAATTCTGACCATATAACCCCTGTAAATAGAGTGAAGACCAAACTTGTCACAAGTTGGAGTCCAGACTACTTTTTTACTTTCCATACATAAGAAGTATGCCAAGTAAGGGGGCTTGAAGACTAGGGGATCAAGAGAGTATAATCTCAAAAGTTGACCACCTAACCCTTGGGCAACTTGTGAAAAAAAGAAAGAAAAAAATTAAATATTTTCAAGCCATAAGAACTAACTCGGGAACCCTACCTGACACTTAGAATTTTTTAGCATCTTTGACATAAAAGGATAGGAAAAAAAGGAATGTGTATCACAAAAGAAAATAAGTGAGATTCAAAGACAAGATCTAGGGTCACCACGGAAGCACGTCCTTCTATCATTAGAAAAAGGATTGGTAGCCACTACACCTATGGGCTGCGACTAGCTAGTACCCATTTTCCCGTGTCATAGCTGACAACCCTAGACCTTTGATTGACTAGCCATCCAACCTTCCAACCGATCTGCCATTTCTGGACCATCACTATTGAATAATCGACGAGTTGATAATTGACTTGTAAGTTTGCCATTGGCTAACCAACCAATTAACTAGCCAGTTATTGCTGGTCCTAACCTATTGTACCTATCCTGTGTTGCTATTACTTACTTATACCCATGCCACAATCCTTCCGATTGGGTGCTTTCTAAAACCTATATGGTTCTTCACTATGATGTTAAACTATATGCACTCTAGGCCACTAGAGCTCCTACAATTTTGGATCGTCGCCTTATTCGCTGAAATATCTCCAAAAGATACTAAATATTTCTCAAATAACCACCAAGTCATCAAATCACTAACTTGGCATAAAGTCTCAACAGAATGTAACTTCAAGTTGCATAAAAACTTGCAAAGTGTTGTCTTAATGGAAAATTCATAAAGTATTGTCCCAATGAAAAATTCGCAAAGTATTGTCTCAACAATAATATATTTTCAAGTACACAAATGTAAAGTGTAATACAAGCTACACAATAACAATGATCACAAAATAAATTACAAGTAATTATGGAGTGCAAAAGTGCCAAGGCCATCATTAAAAAAAAATGAAGTATTTATTATTAAGGAGAAAATAAATTGCTTATGGAGTTATAGACTAAATGCTGAGTGACTACACTTCGCATGAATATAAAAGATAACTATTACATGTAAAACTAAAGGAAAAATAATAAAATATTCCTAAGGTTGATGAAGCTTTTCTTCTTTAACATCATTTGGGATCACCACAATAATGGGGTTTGCCTCCTAAGTCTCACCAGTAGACTAGGGTTGGGAACCTACATTATTATCAGTTCCTACAATAGCTTGAGATGGCACATCAATTGAAACCCCACCCTTCTCCACTTGCAAGACATTATCATACTCGCCTTTCTTAGTTGTTACTCCTTAGAATTTTAGCAAATGTTGAAGTGGGAGGAAAAGTTTGGGATACACTTTCCTTACTCTCATCTTAGCGGACTTAAACCTATGGGCTCAAGCCACAGAAATGTTAGTTGAAAATTATTTTGAGTTAATATATTCATTAATAACATTCTTAGTGAAAACCTTAAGTTAGGATACGAGTCTCTAGTTCCCAGTTTCCAAATTCTTACTATAGGACTGCTTTTATGACAAACTTTCCTACAACTGGTTCTTTAGCATCTCCATAGTTTCCAAGGCTTCCTTATTAAACTTAAGAGTTTAAAAATGTGCAAATATTGGATGAGTGCTAAACATCTCCAAAATCCTAATGTGCAAACAAATTTCAAGACATGAAGAGTGATGTGGTGCCATGGATTCAATGCAACACACAAAAAAGAGACAAAACTTCTCTAGTATACCTAGCCCCCAAGCACAAACATAGTTAAATAAATTTTTTTACAACATTATGATTGATCAAGAAGAATCATTTCTCTAGAAATAAAGAATTTCTTTAAAATAAAAAAACTTTTGGAAAAAATGGTACAAAAGTATAAATATACAAGTATATTCTATTCTACCAAAGCACTAAGTTGAGACTTTTCTTCTAAGCTAGATCCTAAGTGTCACCCTAGACATCATACAAGATGAAAATCCAACAATAGAGTTCATAAGACACTCTATACATTTAATGCCTTGCTTCTTTTCATTCAGCTAGTCATCATGTGCGAAAACCTCTTGGGACTCATCAAGCCTCAAGGTATAGCTAGTGAAGATTGAGAACCAATCGAGAGCCAGTCCAAGTTTGGATATATGACTCTAACATTTCTCTATGTAAAATTAAACTTCCATATTCTGGAGGCATTGGTGTCTACTAGTCGTAGGATTGTTAGACTCCAAGTACTCTTGAATTGTTTATTTCCTAACGATTACAAAGCTTACAATCGACTCTTGGACTTCTACCTTCTCACATACCAAATACATCTCTTCCTAGCAAAAATATCTGGTAACTCAAGATAGCTTGGCAGCACTACTAAACTTCTTCCAGGCATCCTTGGATCACGTTAGAGTCTTCACAATATCCTCCCTAGTAAAAAAAAACTTTTATGAAAACATGTAATTTTCAAGAACAAGTTGGGAAAGCATAAGAATCATACTAGAACATTAGCAAGTTATTTATGGTCTTTTAGTTCTATGAAAGTTGCACCAACCATTTCACTTGGTCATCTAGTTCAATAGAAGTTGTGCAAGCAATTTCACCTGGTCTTCTATAGGCATTCTATTCAAAAATTCAATTCAGCATTATGTTGGCCTTTTCCACTGAGAAGACCCAAAATCCAGCTATTTAGATGTTTGCATCTAGAGATTCAATTCATCCCTTCAAATCCTAATCATCCAACCATATCCTTCCAAAATCTCCAACAAATGGTTGAATGGACTTTGGAATTAATGAGATTGATAGAGGTTTGATCCAAAGACTCAAATTAGAGAAGATATTTAAGAATCTAATTACATAGAAATCAGGATTGGAAAGTCAAAATTTAAAGGATCAAGGTTGACTATTTTTATCAAATTTGCTTGGTGATTGAGACATGAAAATAGTTGTTAAAAAGCTTAAAACCTCTAGATTATTACTATTTAAATAAAACAGGGATACTAGCTACATGTTTTAGTCAAGATGCCCCAAACCTTGACATAACTGCATCGCCATACTCAGGTGAAGTAGTTAGCCCACCTTGCCTGCCATAGACGACCTAGGAGGTCTAAGGGGCTGATGTAGGGGAAATTTCAATAATTACACATGGAACTCTTTGATTGGTCTATATCACCTTTAAATAATAAAATTAATACAATTAGCATACAATCAATGCATAATCAATAGATGTTCGAAATAAAATGGAAAGCAATTATAGTAATTATTCTTTTAACTTAAATAAAATGAATATATTAATGATTTGATATTTATAGATATAAAAAATCATTAATATATTAATTAATATCAAAAGATGTATTATTTTTATATTATAAATTAAGAATATATTACTATATTATCTTTGATCCAAGTATATATATAGACTCTGATTCATTTTTGAAGGTATTCATTTTCTATGCTCATTATGCTTTGCAATTAAAAACTCATATTTTCTTTGACTTTTTTAGTTAAATCCTTTGGGAACGAACTTAATCATCGAAATAGATATGAAAATTGTTAGTGTCGTTCATCTGATTGTTTACTCATCTATTTCAAGATTCATATCAGTAATCTGATTGTGAACATAGTAGGTGCATAAATTGGATTCAAAAACTACATTAAGCTTTATATGCATGTTCTTGGACTTAGCTTTATTTTTCACAATCATTCTAAATAAAGATGCAACATGCATAATAGGATGATGATAATAAGTCCTAGAATTAAATACATCATGCTTCCTCATAGAACTTTTGGATATATAATTGTAATTTTCATTCATTCTAATTTCTAAGAGATGGTTCAATATGCATAGATGAATGATAATAATGATTCCAACCATTTGAACACATGGAATGAATTATTAAAATGAGAAGCATCAAAAACATATTTTTTTGTTTTATATGACATTTCCTACCATAATGATGATATATAGGCACAAATTTAACAATTTTACCAACTATATGTGTAGTGGATGTTTGTGCACAATTAGTAGCGATATAAGTACGGTTAGAAGGCCTTGCAAATATGATTTTTAATGTTGAAGGTGTGAAACTTTCTCCTTATAACCAAAGTCATATGCATCACCATGTGACTTACCAATGCTCAAAATTCTATCCAAGCATTAGGCTCCAATGGTAAGTCTCTTGATTATTTTGCTTGAGTATTTGTTCTCTTGTACCAATTATTCTTTATAGTAAGCTTATTATTTTCTTCTTTCAATGCTACAAGACTAGAATTTAAATCATTAATATGTTCAGATTTTTCTTTCTTTTCTTTCTCTAAGATGGATGGTTTGATTTGTGGACACTAATTATGTTATTCAACTTAGTTACTTTAATACGAAGCTTTTTTCTCTCTTTCCTAGCATCTAGAAAATTAGAAAAAATTTTATAGAACTTTTAACATTAAATTTAAAGAGAACAATAGAGTCAACTTCTCCATCATATTTATCTGAACTGGAGTCTGTGTCATTAAAGTGTACTTTAGTAATTGTAGTGAAGGCACTATAGGTTGTTTCACCATCTTTTGATTCACTTTTATTTTTGTGTTTACTTTATATGCCATTCAGTGTAATATTAAATGCACTTCTAGCTTTCTTGTTGTTATTTGCACACTCTATAGCAATGTGACCAAAACCATTGAGGATTAGTAAGTTTAGATTTCTTAACATTTGAACTCGAGAAATTGAATTCCTTTGATTTTATATTCTTGACTTGATTGGATTGTCCTTTGTTAGGTTTGTTATCCTTTTGTTTCTTTTGGTTTAAAAACTTCTTGAAACTTTATGCAAATAGAAACAGAGAATCCTCATCATCATCACTATCAAACACTTCCTTTTTAGTACTATTAAAAGCTACATTCTTGTTTTTCTTAGGAGGTTCAAGTGTGACTTCATAAATTTGTATTGATCCAACAAGCTCATCCATCTTTTAGAGAATCAATATCCTTGCTCTCCTCTATAGAAATAACCTTTTATCTTGAAAGATTTCTTAGTCATCTTAAGATACTCAAATTGAGACACGAGAAGTCTTAGTTTTGGGTCTTTTAATCCCAAAATGTTAACCCAATGGTTCGAACACCTACAATCCTTATAAACTCTATCATTGCATTATACTTGAATAATGTGAAACAGTACTCTTAATATTCTCCTCAAAGTGTGGATCTTTGTCTCTTGCAAATCCTATCACTTTGTATTTTTAACCTATTTTATTATATTTATATACTCACAATCCTTATAAACTCTATCATAGTATTATACTTAATCAATATTTGATATTACTCTTAATATTGTTTCATTATTGGCATTTTGGACATTGTAGCTTATGGGCTTGGGTCCGATGCTTGCAAAGTATCCAAATTATGGTGAGACAATAAGATTTTGGCAAAGGAAGGGAATAAAACAAAATATAAAAACAATCAATTAGCAATACACATATAGGTACGGTGAATTGATTGCAGTTTGATATAATTCTTGGAATAATTATATTTTTGATATCTTTCTTTGATTAAGCTAGCTAGATAGAAATTCATTTCTTAACTTCTCTACTTGTAGATAAGTTAGAACAATAGAGACTATTTAATTGCAATTTCTAGATTATAATGATTTCAATTATATCTTTGTTTAATTGTAGATGGGTAATCAACACAGATTTGAAATATTAAATTATTAGTACTATTTTGCAATTTGTTTCAAGGTCCGCAAGTGTGGGTTTAAACAAATAGCATGTAAATTTTCCCATGGTTCATATACGTCTCTAGCTTTTTTTCAACATGCTATTATTATATTCCTTCCATTGAGCATTAAGGGACCCTTTTTCAGGACCCAATATTACATACAATGGGGTATGGATAAATGGTGAAGTGGAGTCATTTTGACTCTTCATTTTAAAAAAGATGGACGTAAGAGTAGGGACAATATCAACGAATGATATTAATAGATAACATATAACATATTACATGTAAAATTTTCTTCTTCTTTAGGGTTGTATACCACTTAAATAGTTTAGATAAAAAAAATTGGAATATAATTTGTAAAAATATATACTTTGTTATATTATTATTTTTATCGGTTCAAAGAGTTTGTTCTAATTTTTTTCTTTTTCACTTCGTAATTAAACTTATTTATTATGTAATTGTTTGTGTTTGGTAGTCATTAAAGTTCATATTTTCCTTTAAGCAACTTACATGCATCAAGGTAGTTTTTTTTTCTCTTCTTCTTCTCCTTCTTTAGATCTAAGGTTTAAATAATTAAATAATTTTTAAGGATAACTACAACTCATTTTCTTTTATTACAATAATAATTTATTATTAACAATATAATTTAATAATAATGAAACTCGATTGTAATTAATTATAGGATTATGATAGATAATTCATTCACTTTTTTATAATAATAAAAAACCTAATAGTTACGAGGAACCAAAAAGTCTATAATAGGGGAAGCTAAAAATAGGATATCTATCCCCAATTTTGAATTATGATTCTTTGATTAGCCTTAATGATCACCATATTGCCAATGTAGAGGCATTTATAGCTGATAGGACACAAATTGTTGCAAATGTTTTTGGTAAAACTCACATGAGTTGGGAGGTGACCCTTAACTTACCCCCTAATGCGCAATGATTGTCCTAAGATGGAAAGGATGAGGTCTTGTCAGATGTCAAGCCATAAGGGCTCTACGTTATTTGCTTAGAAGAAACAAAACATATATGATTTGGTTAATAGAGACCATGATTGACATAACTTCTTATTTTCTATAACAATATCTAAGATTTTATCATGCTTTTGTTTCCCCTAACAAGCATGTTGGTTTTATTTTGTTTTGGAATACTTCCATAAGTCTAATATTTTTGCTCAAAGGTGCTAGCTATGTTGTTTACAAATTTGATCATCCAATGGTTATCAATGAAAAAATCATTTTGTGTTATGTGTACATCTTTCCATACTACCATGACAATTCTAATACTTGGTTGTCTTTGTTAAATCTTTTGCACAATTATCATAAGCCATGGGTTTTAGTAGGAGAGCTCAATGATATAACCTCACAAGAAGACAAGTAGGGAGGTCTTCCTTCAATTGCACACATGAGAACATGCTAACTTCTTTTATAACTAAGACAAGAGCTATAAACTTAGGTAATGATATGAGTATTCTTATACAAATCTCTCAAACTACACAATCAAACCTTTCAACTTGTTAAGTTTTAGTAGCTCACAAAATGACAGAGAATGTTAAAGTTTGGTTTTCAAATTTAACATATCAACAACATTTATTAATGCAAGGAAATGCTTTCACATGAAGAAAATATTTAGATTTATTAGTAAATAAAATATACAAGGAATTTATTGGAGAATATAAAGGAAGAGCTATCACTAAATCTAATGAAAATGAAATTAATGAAGCTAAATGACATTTAACAAATATGAAAATTTGTAACATGTGTTAGATTCTTTATTTATGAATATGAAATGTATTATCATAAATTATCACCCTTTATACAAGCAACATATAAGAAAATGTTTTTTTTCAAAAATTACCTGGAATGATATATAAAACCTTAACAAAATATTAGAGCCAAAGAAATAGGAAAACTATACCAGACACCCTATGAGGAAGAATAAGAAGCCTTAAAGCTGGATAATTATTAAATATTATGAGAGATGATAACTATATTTTATATAGTTATTTTCACCTATTTTATTAATTATAATTGCTATGTTCTTGAGATTTTTGGTTAATAAATTAATATTTACTGTTTATTTGTTAAGGAATATATTTTTTAAGAAAATTAAATAATTTGAATAAAAAACGTACTTAATTGAAAATTTGTTTCCAAAAATGCATGTTCAAATAGAAGAGTACTTAATTGCAATGTATAAAAGTCGAAAATATAATTTAAATTAAAATCAGGCTTAATTTTAATTATTAAAAGTATAAAAATTTAATTTAAATTAGAAAAAGGTTTAATTGTGATTAAAGAAAGTTTAAAAATGTAATTTGAATTAAATTTGTGGGTCAAAATGTAATTAAAATTATTTATTTTCTACGGAGGTGAGTAGAAGCCACGCGCCATAATCCACGCGCGCAACGTGGACCGTCCGATCAGAGAATAAACGGTTATGATTCGCACGTCTCTATCACAATAAGTTTTTGGCGCCGTTGCCGGGGATTTTTTTACTATTTTCATTATTGATATTAATACCAATCAATCTGATTTTAATTCAAAAAAAACAAAAAAAAATTATTCTTGTTGCTTATTGTTGTTTTTTTTAATTTATTTTTCAATTTTCTCGTAAGTTGAGATTTTGTTTGACACACAAATCTTAACTTAAAAAAAAAATTTATGGTTATTGTTGCTTTCTTAATTTATTTTCTAATTTTCTCGTTGGTTGAGATTTTGTTTCACACAAATCTTAACTAACAAAAAGAAAAACAAATTGAGAAGTCAAGCTGACGACTATAAATCAAACGCTTCTTGGGAGACAACTCATGCGTTTTATTTTTTTATTTTCGCATGTATGTGTTTTTTTTTGTTATGTTGTTATTTTATTTCTTTTTTTCGTAGGTGCAAATTGGAGGAAGTGAAGCTATTTTGGAATTTAACCAAACAAATCAAACCATGAAGTTTCTTTAAACACATCTCATATGTTCTTCAACTTTCACACATTGAGGACAATGTGTATATTAAGTTTGGGGGTGGTAGATATATTGAACTTAATTGAAATATTTTCTGGATGTTCTTGCTTGTAAATTTTTTTTTTGTTTGGTTAATTGAAGATATTTTGCTATGAATAGTGATTTATTTTTGTTTCTTCAATTTAAATGATGCATTGAAAAATTTGAATATTGTCTAAGCGATGAATAATTTTTACGTATGTTTCATTTTTACAAGGATAAATATTTATGAGCACTAGTCTTGATTTTTGAGTTGCTATGTTAAGTTAGAGAAGGTTTATGTGAGTATGGAATTCGATTGATATTTGTGGTGTCACAATTTTTAGAATTTGTTTGATTTTCTCTCGAGGCGAAATTATAGATAACATTTAACTAAGAAAATGATTTAGGCCATCTTTGGATCGTTTGAGCCTTTCTATCTACCTTCACATGCATTATCCATAGTACACCCCTTTTGAGCTTCAAAGTTTATATATATATTTTTCTCATTTCAAAAGCCTACCCTAAAAAATATATATGTGTGTGTGGATATATCTATTTTTCTTATCTCACTAACATTTCACAATTGTTAGTAAATAATTAAAGATATATCATGAAAAAAAGAGGTTACTAAAAAGAAAAAAGTAGAAAAGAAGAAAAAAAAAACAGATTCTGAAAAGAAAAGAAAAAAGAAAGAAAGAAAAGAAAAGCAGAAATAAAAAAAAATTTGAGTTTGTATGTGATGATAAATCCCTAATTGGGAAGTATTTATTGTGATGATAGAAGATCTCTTGCTTAAATCCTAACATGATGTGTTAAGGAAATTTTGAGCTAAATATTATCCTTTATCTTACCTTTACCTAAGCCATACATTATGAGCTTATTAAAGTCCTAATGATTTTTATTTTGTGTTTGTCTACATTAGTGGAGAGAGAAAAGAAAAATAAACTTATGAGATTTGTGATTTCATTAAAATTTATTTGATTTTATATTCGCATAAACTCATCCGGATTGCATGTGATGAAATTTGAAAAGACTTCACACACACACACTTAATATTCATTGAGAAAATGTAATATACTTTTGAATTGATTTTAATGCTTAGATAAAATTCTTTTATTTCTTTGAGTTATGTTACGTGAATAGATTAAAAAGAAATATTTTGAAAATCACTATTTTAAATGCAACTATCTTTTATTTTATTTCTTTCCTTTTGCTCGAGAACTAGCAAAAACTTAAGTTTGGGGGTGTTGATAACTGTATTTTATATAGTTATTTTCACCTATTTTATTAATTATAATTGCTATGTTCTTGAGATTTTTGGTTAATAAATTAATATTTACTGTTTATTTGTTAAGGAATATATTTTTTAAGAAAATTAAATAATTTGAATCGAAAACGTATTTAATTGAAAATTTGTTTCCAAAAATACAAGTTCAAATAGAAGAGTACTTAATTGCAATGTATAAAAGTCGAAAATATAATTTAAATTAAAATCGGGCCTAATTTTAATTATTAAAAGTATAAAAATTTAATTTAAATTAGAAAAAGGCTTAATTGTGATTAAAGAAAGTTTAAAAATGTAATTTGAATTAAATTTATGGGTCTAAATGCAATTAAGATTATTTATTTTCTACGGAGGTGAGTAGAAGCCACGCTCCATAATCCACGCGCGCAACATGGACCATCTGATCAGAGAATAAATGGCTATGATTCGTGCGTCTCTATCACACCCGACCAACTCGCGTGGATGCAGGTTTTTGTCTTTTCCGTTGTTCGGTGCCCCAGCGGAGCCCACTTTCCACGTAGGTTGGCGTGCAAGTGGGACCCACGTGTCTGACGAATCCAGCCACTGTCCCCCACGTTTCGCATGCTCCAATCCCGTGCGCTGAAATCATGTGCAGTCGTTCCACCCAGGCAATTAAAGTCTGCCATGTGTCCCACGTTCCCTTCATACAATCAGGTGATGACAAGTGGCACATTTGGGTGAATGTAAAAGCGCAGAATCGCGCACGCGTCTCAGCAGATGTCCCTCACATTTCTCGCGCCCCAATCCCGTGCGACAATCTATCGTGCGCCCGTCCTTAATATCGAATAATATTCTACCATGTGTCCCATCATTTCTTTCGACGAATCAAATGTTGACATGTGTCACGCAGATTGTATTAAAAAAAGATCAGAAACGGTGCCCCTCTTTTTGATGTCTCTCACGCATCTGCGTAATTACATAAAAATGTATATTTTTTTAGATGTATTTTTGGTGCTATAAATAGGGCATTTATTGCTTAAATTTTGAGGTTGGGTTTAGGGGTTCATTTTTGATAGACCTGGACAGGGGAACACGCAGAAGCCATTTTTGGCTTCTGTTGGGTTCTACATGTGCCAAATATTTACGATATGAAATGTTTTAATTTTATTTTGTTTTTCATCTCAGATTCCTTAGCGGTTGTAATTTTAATTTTTAATTAATGAAGTAATTTAATTTTTCTAGGGTTGCATTTGATCTAAATTTATGAAGCTTTGATTTTAATTATTTTTGATAGATTTATAAGACGTTCGATTTCTTTATTCTATTCTGTGCTTAATGCTTTTTGATTATTTACGAATTTTATCAAATTGATCCGTGGCACATAAATAAACTTGAGAGAGGCATTTTTGTGTATATTGCTCTTGGATAGAATGACATGTATGATGAAGGATAGGAATATACCCTAATTGTATGTGTGGCCATTTGAAAACTTAGAACGTAATGAATCTTAGTGAATTTAATTCTCATAGGAGCTTGGAAGAGATGTATGAATAAAATTAGAAGTTTTCGGTTGACAATTTAAATGTACTAAAAAATATAAATCAAGAGAAAATAATATGATTTGAGTGGATTAGTTTGGTGAAAAATTGCAATCCTAGATTTCTTTTATTTTCTTATTAAACTTTTTTCTTCTTTTTCTAAATCAACGGTCGTTTTGGATAAAATCAAAAGGAAACAATTTTAGTACTCAACAAATTGTAGTAACAAATCTCCGTGGGAACGATACTTTACTTACAAATCTTATTACTTGTGACCGTGTATGCTTGCACGTTTTATGTTCTCCTAAAAGAGACAACAAGAGACAAGAATTTAAACAAATAAGAGGAAAGGAAAAAATATGTTGTGATAGAAAAGATTTTAAAAGGCTAGGAAAATATGGATGTAATATAAAACCTTAATTACAAACAAAAATATTAAAAATATTAAAAGTACAAGATATTTAAAAGATATAAATTCAAAAAATAAGATTTCCAAAAATATAAAAAAAGATTTAATAGGGAGTCCTATAGAAAAAGACATTTTAGAAAAAAATGTACAGACCTCTTGAAAATAAGAATTATTGTCCTTAAGTGAAAAAAAATGCATGTGTTAGATCTATAATGAATAAGGACATTATGCCAATGAATGTCCTAATAGGATTTAATATAAGAAAGAATTTGAAATGGAATTTTCATATAAAGTAAAAATGTTAAAAAAAGTTTTAAAGATAGAACTAAAGTCAAATGAGGAATTAGATGTAAATGATATTCATAGTATTTATCTATTTGAGAAAATTAAGGAGGAATTAACTAACTCAATATATGTATTACAAATCCACACATTACCTATATTAAGGTAGCACTAAAATTTAAAGGCTATACCAGCTATCATTTATATGCATATATAAATACATGAGTTAGTATGTGTATAGAAAGATAGTACTACAACTAATATTAATAAGGTTTTAAAATATAGAGATATAATGATAGGAAGAGAGAAATTTTATATTCATATCATATATCAACAAGAAAATGAGTTGATTTATTAATAGGAAATACTTTTCTAAACTTTGACTATATAAAACCCAAAACTCTTATATAAAAAATATTTCATTAGATATAGAAGATAAACAAAACTCTTTTTTTAATGAAACATAAAAAGATAAAACCCTAGCAGGTATCAAAAAACTATTAAAAATAGTAAGTCCAAAAAATCCTTTAGATCAAAAAATTAATAAATCTAAAATAATTACCAATATAAAATTAAGAGACCCTAGCAAGGTTATAAGAATAAAATCAACGATTTAAACTCTAGAAGACAGAGTTGAAATTGAAAAACAAATTCAAGAACTTTTGAAACTAAAAGTCATAATACTAGGTAATTTACCTTACTTAAGTTTGACATTCTTAGTCAAAAACGAAGAAGAAAAAAGGGAACGGTAATAAAGTTCAAAGCATTGAATAAATAAACTATTGATGATTGATACTTTATTCCAAAGAAAGAAGAAGTACTATCATTAATAAAAGAAAAGAGATATTTTTTGAGTTTTGATTACAAAAGTTGATTTTGACAAATAAGATTAGAGGAAGAATCTCAAAAATTAATGAGATTTAATTGTCTCCAATGACAGTTCCAATGGATTGTTATTCCATTTAGATTAAAACAAGCTCCATGTATCTTTCAAAGATATATGTATAATATCTTTAAGAAATTACAAAATATTTGTTATATTTATATAGATGATATTTTGGTTTTAAGTAATAATTTTAAAAACATTATTTGAATATTATTAATATTCTACAAGAATGTAGGAAATAAGGCATTCTACTTTTTGAAAATAAAATAGTAAATTCTTAGTAGAAAATTAAGTATTTAATGTTGAAAATTGAAGATGAAAAACATAATCTATAATCCCATATACTACATAACATTCAAGGATTTTCTAATGAATTGAAAGACAAAAGTCAATTACAAAGATTCTTAGGATGTGTAACATATGTTGAAGCGTACATCAGGAAACTTGCAGAAATACGAAAACCATTACAAGTAATGTTGAAAAAGGATTATGTCTATAAGTGAACATAATAATATACTCTTTATATGGAAAAGGTAAAAACATAAGTAAAAAATTAATCAATTTTATACCATCCACGTCCAGATAATAAAATGATAATTGAAATGGATGTTTCAGAAGAATATTGGGGAGTAATATTAAAAGCATGAATAAATGAAAAATATGAATATCTTTGTAGGTATACTTCAAGATCTTTCCATGGTCAAAAATTAAATTATCACAATAATAATAAAAAATATTTAGCTTTTAAAAAAGTTATTAAGAAATTTGTAATATATGTCATAAGTTTCAGATTCATTATTAGAATTGATAACAAGAATTTTAGTTATTTCTTAAGAACTAATATTGCAAGTGATTATAAACAAGAAAGATTAGCCAGATGATAATAGTGGTTTAATCACTACAACTTTGACGTCGAACATCTCCCAGAAAATAAGAGTAGTTTAGTAGATGCTTTTACAAAAGAATTAACACCTCTAATTATTTTTATACTTACAGGAATGAAACATTTTGATATGAAGATCAAGATAAAGGAAAATGAGGTAAAAATCCTTTAGGAACAACTAAAGCTTTTATACCTCGAGAAGTCTCTTATAGAGATAAGAAATAAACAGAAAGAACTTGATTACTCAAAACAACTCTTAGAGTCCAAAAACTCTAAAGAGGATTCTTAATCAAAAATTCAATCTAAAGAAGGTATAAAGAAAGAATTTAAGATAAAAAAAGAAGAACCTAATAGTTCAAAATAGAGTAACATCTCTGAAATAAAAAAAACTTAATTGGGTTAATGAAGCAGAAAAAGAAAAAGACTTATGTGCTCTATAATGGCCCAAAATTAGGAATCTACAATGAATGGGCAAAAGTAAATCTATTCTTAGATTTAGTTGAGTAACTCATAGAGCCTTCATCAATATAATAGAGGCTAAAGGCAATTATGGCAATTACAAAGTACCAAAACTAATAACTTTAGAGGAGATAGTAAGAAATTAATTTGGAACACTACAACAATAACTAGCAGCATCCATCAGGTTAACAACTCTAGGAAAAGTAATAGAAGCTTTAGTACTATTTAGAGAGGTATCTCTCCCAAAAACATTAAAGATAGTAAATCATTTAGTGGTATTCAGCACATCCCTTAGAAATTCATTAGTCATTAAAGATAAAAGGAAGCAATATAGAAATCTTAGTAAACTATAATGGTTGAGTTTCTACAACTTGACTAAAAAATCTACCCAAGAATACATAGAAGATATGAAGTTCTATACTATAAAAAAGGAATTCCTTACAGGGAGTAAATTCAATATTTTGGAAGGAGTTGATTCAATATTTGTTAACAAAGCTTTCAATGCATGATTAATAAAAAACATATATAGGAATTAATTTAAGTGAATTAAATTATTTCCCTAAAAATTTAAAAAAATCAAAAACTTCAAGAAGAAGATAAAAGCATGTGACAAGCTCGTTATTTCAAATTTTTTAGTTCATTAATAAACTAAAATGAGGAATAATGTATGAGTCCTTACTGTTTTATCAAATTAGGGATTTCTAACACAAATAGAGAAGTTCCCAAATAAAGGGTGTTTTGAGAAAATGAATTCAACATAGATGAACTATGTGTATTAAGAGCTCAAATGTTAGGCTAAATTTAATACGAACTTAGAAAATTTGATAATTCTATTGAGATCAAAGCAAATTACTCAACTAGTAAAGTCATCATCACTTCCCATAATAGTATGGCTCTCACCGAAAAAGATGGTGAAAAAATCACTAAATTTGGGACAAACTTTAACAACAACAACAACCTAAAAATTGGTCAAGAAACAAGAAACGTATTATGCTTTTATGCCAAAAAAGTCATCAAAGATCGCATATGCATTTACTTAGTTAAAATGGGTGAAAATAAAATTTTTGGAATTTTTGGGATTTTTCTAGAATTTTAATGAATTTTTTATGAATTTTTTAACTCAGGATCAATTAGGAGCTACCATGCAGATACCACGCAAGTAGGGACAATGAATCACGTTATGCCACGTGTAAGTAGGAAAAAAAATTCACCACGTGTTAGTACGGAATTCAATCTGAGTTCGAAGATTGGTCAACCCGCCCTGGCATGTGTTGCCATTCCATTACTCATTGCGTTCCACCCGTGCGCCACGCCATCCATCTGTAATAATCATGTCGCACCACATAGCTCTGACTTAGCGAGCGTTGACTCTGACTGGTCTCTCCTTCCACGTGTCGTGCACTGATTCGCTCATTGAATTCCTTATGCCATATGTCGTGCTGTGATTGGTTGGCACTATCAGTTTTGCTTGTTTTGAATGCAACTCTTGATTTGTAGCTGATTTGATGATACAGATAGCACCTGTGATATATTTAAGCCCCTAATCACCCCATAAACCCAAAGGGGTCATCATTAGCATAATTTTGGTCAATTTTTGGAGCTAAAAAGAGAAAAATTCAAGAGAGGACACAATTTTGAAGAAGATTAATACTTCAATTCAAGAGATTGATTGTATTTCTTCTTCTACTCTTTTCTTTATCATTTTTTATGTCTTTCTTTATGAAAAATATGAGTTTTATGAACACAATTATATGTAGTTAATTTATTAATCTATGGATTTTATGAACCCAATTTTTACCATGTGATGATATAATATTTTACCCCAATTATAATTTTAATTTAATTATATTATTTAATCTGATTTGTATGCTATTAATTGTTTGGCCATCAATCTATCTATAGAGGTAATTACATAGATTTGAGAGAATTATTTAATTGTTTGTCTTGATTAAATAACATACATAGTTTCTAGGTAGAGATATATGACTCTTATGTATGTGATCCATAATTGATAAACTTAATGAATAGTATGCAATTTAATTTGCATGAGAGTGTGGTTAAATTAATTACTATATGGTCTGTAGTTTACTTGAGAGATGGATACATGTTAGGTTAGATTCAATTTATCATGTAATTTATTGATAATTATATTGGAAGGATTTTAGTGATTCATATGTTTAGAAAATTAAGGGATTAAGTATTGCTAGATATTTTCTCATATATCCTTTTTAGTTACCAAATTTGATTTAATTAATTATTGCTATTTACTTTTAGTTATTTTAATTTTTCTTTTTTAAAATATTAAAACACAAAAAAAATTGATTTTTATTTTTTTAGTTTTAAAAATTAGTTTCTAATAAAATAATCTTCGTAAGAATGATATTTTCTTATCATTATATTACTTGTTGAAATACGTATACTTGTATATTCATTGCATACACTTCGTATGTGGCGATCAAGTATGAATAAAATGGAGTGCAGTCATTCTTTTCTAATAAGTTTAAATTGTACATCGTCTATGTACAAATGCAGAAGGCTTAACATTACTAGGAGGGTATTAAGGTTTGAGCAATGTTAAGGCATAACCGAAATAACAAGAGAAAACAAGTAGAAGGGAAGACCATAATGGACTTATTAAATTCATACATAACAATTATAATTGTTAAACCAATTAAATATCTTAAATATTTAATTATTTGCTTATAACAATTTGTAATACTAATAAATAAGAATATGAAGATAAAAATAACATAATGTTATAATAAGAAAATTAAAGAATTATCTTTAATCAATGATATACAAAAATGACATGAATTAACAACTATTGTTTAAAAAAAACCCATAATTTGATATCAAAACCATAGATTTAGGGATATTAATATAATATGGATATATAAGTTAACACTATTATATTTAAGAATATCAATAGTATTAATCATAAAATCTAGAGATATTATAATATTTTTTATAAATCTTAAAAGTACAAGTAAAGATATCTTAAACTCTAAGATGGTGTTTGGTTCACTGGAATAAAATAGAATTGAGATTGATTTCTTCCAATTTTATGTTTAGTTGTCCTAAAAAATTGGAATAAAATGTAATCAATTCCTTAGAGAGAAGGAATGAGATCTCTCCCCCGTAGGAATTATGATTTTATTCTCATCTTAATTTTTTGTTCTAATTTTACCCCAATCCCAACCCCAAATATAACCCTAAACCCTAAACCCTTAATCCTATACTCTATATCCAAAACCCAAAACCCCAAAACCCAAAACCTAAAACCCAAAATCAAAAATCCTAAACCCTAAACATTATACCTTATACCCTAAATCTCAAAACCCTAAACTAAAAATCCTAAACCCTATTTAGAAAAATAATAATTTTAACCATAAACCTTAACCTATAAATATAACCCTAAACCCTAAACATTTATACCTTATGCCCTAAACCCTAAACTCTAAATCTTAAATCCTATTTAGAAAAATAATAATTTTAACCCTAAACCCATAAATATAACCCTAAATCTTAATCCAAAAATATAACCCTAAATCTTAACCCACAAATATAACCCTAAACCATAAACCATATACCTTAAACCCTAAATTCTAACCCTAAATATGAAAACCTCAAACGTTAAACCTAAACCCTAAATCCTATACCTAATAACCTATACCATATATCCTAAATTTTAAATCTTATACCCCTAAATCCCAAATTCTAAACCTCAAAACCCTAAATTTTATGTAAAAAAAATAATTTTAATAGTATATTTTATTTTTAAGTAATAGTTATTTAAAAAAATAATGATTTCATTTATTTATTTTATCTGATGAAAAATAATAATTAAATTATTTTATTTAAATTTTAATGATATTAAGTTAATATATAATATTTTTTATTTTATTTTAATAATAAATCAAACACTATAAATATGTAATACTGTTTTTTTATTTAATTTTAATAATTAAAAGTAAAGAAAAGAATCAAAATCAAAATCACACTTGAGCTCAATTCTTCAGACGCAAATCTGAGCAGGAAAACCTAACCCTAGAAATTCACTGACACACAGCCCAAGAGAAGAAACTGAGAAATACAATCAATAGTGACAGAGAGAAAGTTAGCAATCAATTTATGGTATTGTAAGAGAGAGAATTCTGCAGTTTCTGATCCGATTTTGAAAACTGTTTTTTTTTTTGTAGCTAAATCAATAAACATTCTTATCCCATGTTCGCCATTATCGCAAATTAACACCAAAACGAAGATCCATTAATCAAAACGCCATCATAATAACAACTTGATCCCATTCCGACCCGAAATTTCTTGAGTTGACCCTGACCCATATGCTCCAACATCTAACTGAAACGCACCATGGGAGCTGAGAGAAGATGGCTTTTTACTCTCTTCTCAGCTGCATTCCTCTCTGTCATTCTCTTCTTGCTCTTTTCCATGTCTGTCTTCAGCTCATCTAAGCCTTTTCCTTCAGTAGTTCACCACGGTGCTCGTTATCCTCCAGCTTTTGCTTATTACATATGGGGTGGGAGAGGAGATAATGATCGGATGTTTAGGTTGTTGCTTGCGGTGTATCACCCACGTAATCGTTATTTGCTGCATCTCTCAGGTGAAGCCCCTGATGAAGAGATAGATAGGCTAGTTAGGTTGGTGAAGTCAGTGCCGTCAATTCTGGCATTTGGCAATGTGGATGTGGTGGGCAAGCCTGATCGTCTTACTTACATGGGTTCTTCGAATATTGCCACTACTTTGCGTGCAGCGTCCATACTGTTGAAGGTTGATAGTGGGTGGAATTGGTTTATTACTTTGAGTGCAATGGATTACCCTCTTATCACCCAGGATGGTATGCCTAATGGGTAAAAAATTTAGTTTATTGGCTTATTTATTTATTTTCTTTTTTTTTTCCTAACCAATTGAGCAGTTCATCCTAAGTTTGAAAGAAATTTAGTGATCTGTTTTGGCTTTATTTCATTACACGATGGCTGACTGGCTGTTTCTAGAATTGACTTGGATAAGTTAGTTCTTGACTTAGACTTAGAGTGAAGTATTCGCCTTGAAGCATTTGGTGTTTTGTAGCTGAAGTTAGAAAAAAGAAAGAAAAAATATATGATTTGCTAATCTCAATACAGCAAGTCTACTTTGGTTGGCCATTCTGAGGGTGCATTTAATATGATGAGTTTAAATTCTTACTCTTACATCCTGATCATACTGAAGTCAGTTTACACTCGAATGGTACTAGGCATATATAATCCTGTCGATCATCGAAGTTCTAAGAATGATTTGTTTTCTTTAAGAATAAACATTTTGGAGTATGGATGTCAGGATGTGAGTTACTTTAAAAGTAGCAGTGTTTGATCTTGTTTCTATATCTAGTTCTTTCCAAGTAGATGGCTGAAATATTTAACATGGTCAGCTGAGTTAACTTTTAATGTTACATCTCAAAAATGGTACTTTGATATTCTAAAATATTACTATTATTATTGTCTCTTTGTATTTGGGGTTTGGACAGAGAAATGTTAATTCTATTTCTTAACTGCGTTAGGTCCCCATATCCCTCTTGCCGAGTTGAGTTTTATGGTATGCTATGATTACTATGGGCTTTAAAGATATTTGTGAAGTTTAATGTTGCATATATGTGATCTTGGCTCTTGGAACTTAGAATTCCACGAGCAATTCCTGGCCAGTGCAAAACCAGTGGCTGTTTTCGTTTCTGATGTTGGGAGCTTATATAATTAAGTACAATTATTAATGGAGTACGTGTCAAAAGTTGTTAACTGGGTCTTATTGTTTGTGAAAAAGGACTACTGTTCTATTTTTGATAAGGGAAGTATATCTAGTGTTCAAGGATGAATGCTTAAATCTGAAGTTTAATGGCAGATGTTCTTTTCATTCCCTTAAAGTTTAGTGCATCAGTTTTTGTTCAAGAAGAGGTCTGGAGTACTGGCTTCGTATCCCTTCGTTATGTGCATCCTAGGTGCGAATTTAAGGGTGAAGATGGATCCATAAAAAAAAAGGTTTTAAGGATATAGCAAGCAAATTATCGAGTCCTGTGTGCTAAGAATTTTGGTCAATGTTCTCTATCGACGCCTCTGTTTGTCTTGTCACTCGAGGTTCAGTCGATATCTTCAGTGAAAATTACAAAAGAATGGAGTTATTGTGCAACCAAGAGATGCTATATTGTTGCATTTATTTCTGAAAAGATTAATAGAATTTGTGTGTTAAGTACATTGCTTGTTTGAGTTTGATGGTTTTTGCAGCAGTTTTACCTAAAAATTAATATATTTCACTTAGGAGAGACTCTTTCCAACCCTCTCTATACTAATCATTGTCTTGATAATAGCCAAATAATGCTAACATAACGTCAAGATTGCAATTTCAAAGGTAAAACTGCTACTCTTTCAATTAAGAGGTGCACACATACAGTGGTTGGTGATACATTAATTGCTTCTTTTATAAAATCAATCATTTCCATCCAACTTAGGGGAAAATTGATTGAAGATGCATGTGATCTAGAAATTCCATTATTGGAAAGAAGATGATCTAGATAAGCTGAAGAGAAAGCAAAGTATTATCGCAAGCTGTAATGTGGGGAACAAGAAATTTATTCTTAAATGAGTTTCCAATATTTCATATTTATATATATATAATTTACCTTTAGGTTAGCAATACCTTGTACTCTGTTCACTCTCTTACAAGGTTTTACGATGATTACAAATTATCAATCCACAAACTTTAGTTTGGTGAATATCAATGATTTAGACATGTATCCTAGTGTGTAGAGGAGATATGGAGACCACTTTCTTGTTTATAATTCTTCGGAATATTATTATAGGAATTTACTTGCTCCTGGTTCAGATGAATTGATATTTAACTTATTCTTGGACAGATGGTTAATCTGCCTTTATTTTTGGAGCTTAGGTTTCTTTTCTACTGTTCTTCTCTTCGCAATTAAGGTTTGGTTGGGTTCTCATGGCACAAGTTGATCTTTCACTTGTTGACTTTTATGAGGCCATATGTATTTATTTCCTGAGGCCATTTTCTTTTATATCATAATTTCTTATCTCCTTTTCTTACCATATGCTGCTACATTTCCTTGTGGATTTTGCTGATGACTAATATTGTTGATTTTTCTTTCATTCCAGATCTATCTCATGTGTTCTCTTCTGTTAGTAGAGATCTAAATTTCATCGATCATACTAGTGATCTTGGATGGAAAGAGTAAGCAAACCCTTACCACTAATTTTTACTGCTTCTTTCATGGCGAGTGCCTCTTTTACTTTATATGATTATTTGATTTTGAGGTTTTAACATCTGATTTTGGTGCCAGATCCCAGAGGTTTCAGCCCATCGTAGTTGACCCTGGAATTTACCTAGCCAGGAAAAGCCAAATATTTCATGCTACAGAAAAGCGAAAAACACCTGATGCTTTTAAAATATTTACAGGCAAAGCCTCTATAAACTGGATACACTCATTTGGGTATATCATACCTTGTTTGGAATTCTGTACTCATGCGGTAACTGTTTCTAATTTGCAGGTTCACCGTGGGTGACCCTGAGTCGACCATTTCTAGAGTTTTGCATACTTGGTTGGGATAATCTTCCACGGACCATGCTTATGTATTTTACCAATGTAGTTTTGTCTCAAGAAGGGTACTTCCATTCTGTCATATGCAATTCAATTGAATTTAAGAACACAACGGTTAACAATGATCTTAGATATATGATCTGGGACAGTCCCCCGAAAATGGAACCTCACTTCCTCAATAGTTCTGATTATGGTCAAATGGTTCAAAGTGGTGCGGCTTTTGCCAGACAGTTTGAGAGAAATGATCCTGTGCTAGACATGGTTGATGAAAAGATACTCAAACGCGGACATAAGCAACCTGTCTCAGGTGCGTGGTGCTCTGGCAGGAAAAGCTGGTGGATAAATCCTTGCTCCCTATGGGGTGATGTCAATATCATTAATCCTGGGCCTCAAGCAAAGAAGTTTGAAGAGTCCATTACTAACCTCCTTGACGACTGGGATTCGCAGTCGAATCAGTGCAAATGAACATCATTTACTTGAACCAAGTTAAGATGTAATCTCATAAAGTATAATCTCTTCAGCAGAGCTTGTGGATTGATTGTTTGACAGTCACAGTTCAGACACATTCTTTGGTCACTCAAGTTATTTTTTGGGAGTTCCTCGAACTACAAGTGTATGGTGTGTATGAAAGCAACAGAATTGAATAGAGGAAGCAAAAAATCAAAAGAAGGGTATCCTCTTTGCTATCCCCTTTATATGCTGTTGTATTCTCTAAATCTCTGGGAGTATTTTTACCATTGTTGTTGATTGATTACTCGAAGTACTGGAGCAAAAATGCATTCATTACATTGTGATTTGTTGTTGTGTCAATCTCTATCAGATAATATGCAAATCAAGACATTTTGTTGGAATGCTTCAGGAATAGGCTTCTCAATATTTACAGAAGCTATCAATATAATTATGTAGTTCTTTTTTGTAGTGTGTTTAATGCTTATATTCACATTTAGTCATTTATTGTTTCTCCCATCGCAAATAAAGAATGCATTCAATTGTAGCTGGTAAAAGCTTTGCATTTTTCTGTGGATTTCCCTGGTTCAAATTCCTCGTTTCCTATTTTGTTTGGAAAAGAAAAATGCCAAAGTCCATTTCCTTTTGAAAACAGTGATGATTAGGCTACATAGCGGTGTAGGTAGATGAATACTATTATTAATCATTATATGTAGGTATCTCATTTTATTTTTAAAATATAAAGGCTTAAAGCGTATAATTTGGCAAGAATACATATAATCCGTTGCCAAAAAAAAAAAAGTGGCTATATTAATGCAAACAATAAAAGTTATTATGCCACTGTCATAAAATATATGAAAGAAATTTTTATCAAATATCTTTTATGTTTAGTCTCATATAACTTTCGATCCTAATTGTGTTAGTGTATCGATCCATTAGTTTTTTTCTTTTAAATTTTCTTTTTATTTTTTCAATTTTGATAAAAGTTTTATTTTTCCAATTTTGATAAAAGAATTTAGGAGGCATTTTCACCTAGTCAAAAGAACTTTTCTATGACCCTAACAATATCAATGAAATTGTTATTTCAAAAATAACTTTACAAATTTAATCAATTTTCAAGTGAATAATCAAAATATGATTTTAATATTAATTTTATGAAAACAAAAAACATATAATCCACTAAAAAGTTACAGGATTTATAGATTATTTCATCATGACTACTAACACCTTTCAAGAGACTTAGAGTGACGGATGATAAACTTTTGTGTCAAATTTCTACACCCAAAACCTAAAGTATTTGTGTCAAATTTATCTCCACTTCTACTACAGATCCTCAGATACATGAATCTCCTTCGGGAGAATCTATCTTGGTTTCTATGCAATTGTACTACTGTACAGAGCAATTTAGACTCATACCTGAGGCAAATAGTGAGACCCAATTGAAAAAACTAAGAAAATCGCCAGAGACACCGTGTAAATAGTATCCACCAACAACTCTAGCTTTGTGTTGAGAGCTTGCTTGATGGTGCTTTTTTTTAGGTGTCTCCAGAGTTGGTTGTGAAGGTCTTAAATGTTTAAGGAATGAATGTATAGAAAGGGCATATTCGTAGTCATGTAATGTAGTTAGTTAGAACGAACTACTAGAGCATGTGTTCTTAGTTCTTAAGCTTTGAATGGTTGCATATATACTCACATCACTAACCAATAACAATTACTTGATCATTGCCAAACTACTGTATGTTATCAGAGCTATCGGTTTGCTAAGGAGCAAAGCTTCATTGATCACAATAATGGGGGTGGATAATTCATCTTCCTTAGTTACACCTAACACACTAGCTTTTCCCAACACTCATACTGGAGTTACACAAGTGCCTCTGCTACATGCATCTTCTTTTGTGAGTTATCCTCAAGTAGGAATGTCTTTCTTGATCAAATTGGATCGAACAAATTTCCTGGTGTAGCGTGAACAATTGCTTGCATTGATCACCACATTTAGCATAGGGAAGTACATTGATGCTTCTCTTCCTGTACCTGCTCCAACTATGTTTGGATATGGTGGAGTTAATCCAGATTTTGAGACCTGGAATCGCATGAATTTCCAGGAAAGATCAAGTCATGGCTTTATGGCTCGATTGGTGTAAGTGTCTTATAACATTTGCCTCACATAGGCACAAGTACTCAGATATTGAGTAAAATTGATAAGAAACTCTCTAGTTTTTCTTATGCATAGATTATAGACCTATGTTTACAATTGCAAATAATTTAGAAAGGAAATCAGTCCATGGATGATTATCTACAAAGAGTTAAAGATTTTTTAGATCGTCTCTTAACTATTGGAGAGTTTTGTCACTGATAAGGATTTGATTCTTTGTATTATCAGGGGGTTAGACTTGAGGTATAAGACTTTCATAAGCTCTTTATAAATTCATGGAGATACTGTTACTTTTGATGGTCTTCATAGTCCTTCTCTTGAACATGAGAGAATGCTAGAACATCAAGTTAGTCAAGTTAAGTTTTAGCTACTTATCAAGCTCATTTGTCTTCTGTGAGCGCTGGTACTTCTAATGTGAATGCTTTTGTTGCTAAAGCTTCATTTCTTTCCAATTTTCCTTCTACACAGAGGTTAAGTCTTCCTAAATTTTAGTAGAGTCTTCATGATTTCCTTCAAAGGAGTGGTTCTTACACTAATCAGCCTAATAAACCTGATACTAACAACAATTACAATAATTATAAAAATAAGAAATATTCTGGCTTTGAAAATGTTATTAAATGTCAAATATATGGAAATTTGGATATATAGCTCAAGAATGCTTTCAACTTCATGATTTCTTGTTAGGAAAGTCTAGATTAACCTTTGCATTTCTTGACGGTGCTTTAGATGCTTCACTTTCTCTTGAGCCTTCTAAATAGCTTATGTATTAGGGTGAAACTCATCATCTGACAAATGATGATGCACATTTACATAACTCAGTTTCTTGTGCTGGTTAATGTACTAATTTTATAATTATAAAGCTCGCAAGTAAACAAATAATTTATAATGAACGATAAGTATACACTCAATGTCGGTCTCTTAAAGAATTGCGGTTGTTTTAAAAAGTTAATTTATTTTCTAATATGGTTAAGAAAACAAATCCTAAACACTTTAACAATTTGTTGGTTAGTGAAAAAGAAGTGTAAATTCTAAATTACTTTGTATCTAAAGAAAGCAAGTAAACAAAAGCAAATAAATGAAAGCAAGTAACTCAAACTATAGTCGAACCTAGGTTGATATATGGAATTTTAGCAAGTATAACCCTTTTATTTACAAAACTAATTTAATGATTAAAATAAAAATTTATATTTACTGCACTATTACAAAAACGACTTAAAATGTAAAGTCGGTTCATCACGCGAACCGACTTTACATTTTATGATTTTTTTTTATTCTCATTTTTCACTCCACCTTGTATTCAATATATATAGTATAAAAAAACCAAAATATAAATAATAATACAAATAATTAAAAATTTAAATATAATTAATTACTTGATGATTAAATTTATTACAAAAATAAATAATGTATATACAATATATATAGTTAACTTAAATTACAAATAAAATAATGTGGTCAAAGTGTAATTGGATTGTGCGAGCGAGCTTGGTTGTCTTAGAATCACTAACATTGTGACAAGGAAACTGGACAAAAAACACCGGGTTCATATAACAATTCATTCCCCTACATACATGAGCACGTAAATATCCATCAAACAAGCAGTCTAAGCTTTAGAGACATACGAATGGAGAAATTAAATCATTATAAATATTATCATAAAAAAAAAGATTACCACAGCGACATCCGAGTGATATAACCCTTCCAATTCATATTAGCACTTTATTAATCATTTGTCTAGAAATATGAAGTTATCTGTAATCTCTATTGGTATTTTTAATGCTATAATGAGCTCTAAATATGAAATAAAGTGTAACTCATATTTTGTTACTTGGCTTGTGTGAGTTTTGGTGCCCTTAAACGTATGGAACAATTTTGTAATACGTTCATGGGCACCAAAATCATACAAGCCAAATAACAAAATATGAGTTACACTTTATTTCATATATAAAGCTCATTATAGCATTAAAAATACCAGTAGAGATTCCAGATAACTTCATATTTATAAATAAATGATTAATAAAGTGCTAATATGATGTTGTCATAAGGAAAGTAGGCAAGAGAGATGAGATGAAGTTTGGGCCAAAAACAGGTCCATCAAACAATTCATTCTCCTAAATACATGAGCACATAACCATCCATCAAACAAGGGAATTCAGACATAGGAATAGAGAAATTAAATCATTAAAAAAGTTACCAGTATGTTGTCATATGCTATTCAAGATCATCAAAATCATCTCCTGATTCTTCTTGTGATGATATAATTTGAACCATGTGTTCTACCCATTCTTCTCATAAATCATTAAAAATTTGCTGGTCATATCCCATCTTGTTCCAACCAAAGAACCTACATGTATTTAAAATCAATATAAGAATGTAATTTCATGTATTTACAAAAAATAACTCAAATATGTTAAAAATTTCTATATATAGGTAAAAGATATTACCACATCATCAATTGGAATTTTGATATTTGTGATGATTTCGCTCATAAACTTCATGACATAATAACCACACATGACTCCATTATTTTGTTGTGGAACCTACAAAAAACAAGTGTACATGATTTTCCATATTCGAACATCTTTATTATTCAATTGTAAAATTAATAAAATTATTAATATTCGCTTGTACATACCATAACTTTTGTCCATATAAGCTTATGAGATTTTTAAGGGAAATTCCCCTAAACTTGTTCCACAACTTCCATGCCCTATCAAGGTTTAAAACAATTAGTTTTTAATTAAATATTACAAAAAATAATAGAAGAAACCAATAGCTAGCTATAACTCTTATATTTCAACAACTACTTTTGTATCTTTACTCAATTCTATGGAAGCTGAGTCACAGTACCAAGCATGATTATTGAACAGATCAATGATTACCAACATTCAATGATCTTGGCCTTTTTCAAACCTTAGTAGCCAAGGGATTATCAACTTTTGATTTCTGTTAAGCGTTAATGCCCTATCACATAATTGTTTAGCTTTGATGCTAACATCCTTCTCTTGATATTGATTGACATATGAAGAATCATAGAACATTGCTAAATGTGATTAGTGATTATGTTGAATTCGATAATAACAAGCCCTATATAAAAAAAATTTCAATAAGTGTTTAGATAATATAAATATAATTATATATGTTCTACATAAATGAAAGAAAATTAAATAGATTGAGGATACTCACCTTGTCCACACTTAAATTATACTTAAATCGATCATTTGATATTCAAATAGTTACAATATGCACTCGATTGATATATAAGTTTGGCCGAGGTCTACACCAAAAATTTCTATAGGAAGTGGCACAGTCCATCCATCATTTATGCTAGATGCCCTCCCAACAATAGTCATCATAGTGGCCAGATTTCTGCTGAAGTTTAAAGCATAATCATAAGTATACTTTTCTAAGGCTTCTTCTTGAATGACTTAGTGCGTGATGATTGGCCACTAGACATAGATTTAGCATGAGATACTTGCTTCGTCTCTCTTAAATGTGCTATATTTAAGAGTTCTAGTATAATAGACTAAAAAATATTATTATGTATATTAGTAACAATAAAAGATATAATAAAGTGATAGTAGTAAACAAGTGTTATCTTTTAATTTAAAAAATAGTACCACGTAAAAATCTAGCACAACTTGAATCGACAGCCAAGCCACATACTGTCCAACCGCCTCTTGGACTGTGGTAGCATCAGAAGACACAGGTAGTGGACAATTATGAAGAAATGATTGATAAATTACTATTTGCCAATGATTAGGCAAATATTGATTATGAATCATCTGATCATCGCTCAATTGATGTACCGTTCCAATAGCAACAAAGTTCGTTGACGAAGGATGTTTAAACAAACATTTCATATTCTGTAAAAAAATTTAAGTGTTATATATAAAAAATAAAACATAAAATAAGAAATAAAAATAATAGATTATATACACCAGAAATTAAAATCTTACTACAATAATTCATCAAATAGAGGAGGACTTCCATGTGGGGTAGCTATTAGATGTACATTCTCACCAAAACGTTCATCGTGGTTTGATTGATGGTAAGAATGCGTAGATTACATTGGAGAAAATGAACCATGGCCACTACTTGATTGCATATGCATTCTTGGCATATAGGGAGGACCAATAGGATGACTATATCCTATACTAGATATAGTTTGAGCTCTATGAGATTGCGTGGGTGGCATGCTTAGCATGGATGGTGGCATGCTTGGCATGGATGGTGGCATGCCTGGCATGGATGGTTGCATGCTTGGCTAATATGGCATGCCCTTGTTGTAGAATGATGCCATGCCTGACATGTGTTTTGATTAATATTATTTTAGAGTGGCAATCTCACTTAACATTGAGGCCTTAAAGGAGTTGAGTTCTTCTTCAATTTTAGTGTACTTCTCCTTACTGACCGTCTGAGACTTTTGTTTTGGAATGTTAAAATACTCCATGTAACCATCATATTAGCTACCTCCCCTAACACAACCAGGATGGTCGCGTCCAAATGCATGATATAGAGCATCTCTCCCAAGCTCTTCGATTATTTCACCCCTGGATATTTGTTCTTGAATAGCTCTCTACAAATAATAAAGCACACAAACATATCATGCATTATTACATCAATTATTAAAAATCATTAAGATTTTGTATCAACCAAAATTAATAACCAACTTATTTAGTTGTTCTTCTCCTCGCTTATACATCAATCTTGACTTTTTTGTTTTAGGAGTCTTTGTGTCTATGTACAATTCAGTTCGGGTAACAAGTCTACCCAATTCAGGTTCCTACATAAATTATGAAAAATTTATTAAGTAAGACATGAAATTAAATTGAGGAAAATAAATATAAAAATATTTATAAATTAACACAAATTAATAATACCATTCTATATCTAACTTCAAGATTTGAAGACCTTCCAATACGGTTAGGAAGAATGTTATACATTTGTATATTCTGATGTTCTTCCCTAATAATTTGAAATTCATCCAAACGTCTATTATCCATGAAATCTTTCCAAAATTGAGGTGTAATCTAGGGATGTCCTTTAGGGATTTTGTAGAGCTCTACCTCATCAAGTGGTTCCAAATATGGAAACATATAATTTCTTGCCAATATGGAAGTCTTGTATTCCTTCCACGCCTTTCAATCTTATAACACTTGCTCTTCCAATTGTCATCGACTTTGTAATGATTCTGTAAAAACACACTCCAAAAAATTAGATATAATACAAAAAAGATATAATATATGTACGTACTTGATTATAAAATATAAGAGACTTACACAAATGGTTATCCATATTTTGAACTTTTCTGCATCGTCAACCTGAGACCAATCATTTATATTGATTGGTATACTGGACTTCACAAGTCGACCAATAGAGGATTTCAATTGTAGGTCATTTTCCCCTATTGGATTACCAGTAGCATAAAATAGAATAGGTATTTTATCATTTGGGTTAAGTGGAGCATCATGTGTATTCGCCCAACCCCTTCTTTTCAAATACCCCAATGGATCATTTGAATACAAGCTCTGTTACCCGAGGATCCATAAAATATCTGCAAACAATGAAGAAATATAAATTAATTGACAATTTTAGGAACATACATACATACATACACACACACACACACACACACACACACACATATATATATAAGAGTTATTACAACAATATAGAACATACATTATGTTTAATTAGGTTGTTGATCGTATACATACATTCCTTCATAATTATTTCGAGCCCATGATGAAGAATCATCGTCATCAACTAGATCATCACATACATTAGGAAATTTATTTGAGAAATTACTAATATTGGTTAATGTATCAAGCATAGGGTCATCATCTTCTAAAGCATCATAATGGTAAAACTCTTTTTGTGGAGGCGTTAACAAAACAAACCATCTTGTGTCAATTTGATCGCTCACGTAAAATACTTGTTTTGCATGAAGTGCTAATGTGAAAGGATCATCAGTGTGACTTATCCAACATTGATAACATCTTTGACCCAATCACACAAGAAAACTGTTTCATAGAAGACCTCATAATCCAATTCCCAAATCTCTTGTATTATACCATAATATGTTTTATCAAAAAGTACAGGATTACCATCTTTTGAACTAGAAAATTGCATAGTTTGTGCAACTATCTTCACACCACTATTCTGATTTACTTGGACTTTGTCCCTAGCTTGAGTCGTAAACATCGATCCATTTATTGTGAAACTAGGAAATGATTTGACATCAAATTTTGGCCCATGTGCAAGCCATTGTAAACTTTCTAATATTTTATGATTGGGTTTCTTGAGTTCATCTCGAATCTATGTATACAACAACATGAAATGTGTTTAGAGCAAAGTTTTAAAACATTTCATAGATCTAGGAACATACATGCATGAATTTTTGTTTGTGATTGCAAAACCAATTAATAAGCTCTCGCTTCCATTTTTCTCCTCCTTTTTTTATAACGAGGATCGATCTTCAATAAGTTTAAATGCATCCTGTAATGTTATTAAATATATATGAAGTATATATCATCATTACTAGTTAAATAAAAAATGATTTTTGCATAAATGGAAAGGTTGAACATCACTTACTCTATATACGGTTGTGCCACATTATTATTTACCAAAATGATTCGGTGTGCTTTTTCCCATCGAGTGCGATCAATAAAAAATTTCTTACTTCCACAAGCATAGGATTACCTACTTGGATCATGTAACATTCTAAAAACAACTTGTGCGTAGGATTCCCAATTCAATGCAACCACTAAAGTATTCATAACAAAACTCAATGGCAACTTCAGCAATGTAGCGTTCCACCATGCATCCTTCAGGTTGATTTTTATTATTTATATATCATTTAAGGACTTACATATATCTCTCAAAAGGATACATCCATCTTAAGTAAGTAGGACCACATAATTGAACCTCTCGAACTAAATGAACACACAAGTGAATCATTATATCGAAGAAAGAAGGAAGAAAACATTTTTCAATTAGACACAAAGTCTCTACAACATCTTTCTGCAAAGAATTTAACTTGCCAATTGATATAGATTTCTTGCATATTGTATTGAAGAATGAACAAAGCCGAATTATTTATAATCGAACATGTTTTGGAAGAATCGATCTAATAGCAACTGATAATAACTGTTGTATTAAGTTATGAAAATCATGTGATTTCAATCCATAAAGTTTCTTATCTATGATAGACACAAAATTTCTTAAGTTGGATGAGTAACCATCAGGAACTTTCACACCCTCCAAACATTTACAAAACACATCCTTCTCTTTTGTTGACATTGTATATGATGCTGGTGGCAAATATGTTTGATTCTTATCATTTTCCACCCTTGGTGCCAATTCAGGTTGTATGCCTAGTTTCTTTAAATCCAGTCTTGCTTTAATTCCATCCTTTGTTTTTCCAGGTATATTTAAGTAAAGTACCAATCAAGCTCTCATATACATTTTTCTCAATGTGCATGACATCTAAGATGTGATGAATGTGTAGGTCTTTCCAATAAGGTAATTCCCAAAATATTGATTTTTTATTCCAACGACCATGGTAAGTCGGTTCAAACTCTTTTTCATTTTCACCCATTTCATTAGTTGACCTCTTTCATTTCCCTACCTTAGTGAGTTTTTTTTTCATCTTTCCATATCATTTGAATGTCATACCATTCAATTGCCTTAATATCTCAACACCTAGCAAGGTCGGGTTGCATGATCATGATATTCTTCACCATCGAACGATTTCTTTTGGTATCTAAACTTGTGTCCAAATGGAAAAAATCTTCTATGTCTTCTATAAGACATCTTTCGTCTGTGAACAAGATAAGTTGCAGAAGTTCCATCACTACATATAGGGCATCCCTTGTAACCTTTTGTTGCATGTCTTGATAAGTTTCCATAGGCAGGAAAATCATTAATTGTCCATAAAAGGACCCCCTTCAAGTTAAAGTGTTCTTCTTTATGTGCATCGTAAACATTTACACCATCGTTCCACAACGTCTTTAAATCATCTATCAGAGGCTGCAAATATACATCAATATCAACATCGGGTTGTTTCGGTCCTGAGATCAATAATGTTAACATCATGAATTTTCTTTTCATACACAACCAGGGAGGAAGGTTATATGTTACCATAGGTCCCCAAAAGAGGATAGCATAAGCCAAAGAACGTCTAGACCTGATCAAAAACATACTCTAGGGCATCTTGGAGAATCTAACAAAGCCACCAGGTTTTGCACCGATCCTCACCCCAAAAAAATCTCTACGACATCTTCCAATACCTAGAGTGCACAAGCCATACTCGTAGCTATCTAGGGCTTGGCTGGTGATCCATACAACACTATTCACAGCTCATGGTTGGCTAAACTTTTTCTTTCCTTACTATTCACAACCGTCTAACAACGTATGCTAAAAAACAGTCTCATTGTCCATCCATCCTAAACCAGTTAATGACAGTTTGAAAGGCTATGATAAATCATAATCCACACTACCATCTTAAGACCTACAAGTAAGGACACTCTATCCAAGCTTGACATATTGACTAGATAGCCTCAACATCTGATAATTGCCGTAAGAACTATCATCCATATGAAGTACCATTTTTCCTTCTTCCAATCATCAACGAGTCATTGCAAAACTGTAAGTGGTTCAATGGAGGCTGAATTGAGGTAGACATCCAAACCTAGTGGTCTCTATGGAGTCCCTATTCACCCCAAAGATCATGGACATCCCTATTTTTGATAAATTTAAGTTACCTAATAAGGGTACTTATGATAGCACAAAAGTCCTTTTGAATCATATAGAAAACTTCAAGGGGTTGTATGTACCTCTTTATGTACACTAATATGGTTTAGTGTCAAAGCTTTCCACCATACTTTGATAGACAAGGCTAGAGCTTGATATCATGCCATAAAGCCCAACACTATTTGTTCCTTCTTAGAATTTAGGCAACAATTTTTATCTCACTTCTCGACCAAGAATAAGAGGCCAAAAACCCTACCACACCTATTAAATTTACAACCGGGAAGGGATGAGTCTCTAAAATATTTGTTTGACCAATTCAATTTGGAAAATATGCAAGTGGCTACTACCTAGAGTTTATGGCCATTATGGCCTTATATTAAGCCCTATGCCAAGGAGCCTAAAGGAAGATATGACCAAATACTTCATAAGGACATATTTTGAGGCCACTTAGCTAGTCAAAATCTACATCTAAAGAGATGAGATGATCTCCACCAAAAACATCAAAAGCCTTCTAGAACAAAAGTCATGGAACAAAAGCATAAGGGTAGAGATGAGCCCTCATATCATGATAATAAGAGGTCTAGAGTGATCCAAAAAGAAAATAAAAATAATGGGGAAAAAAGCCTTACCTTTCCTAGGAGATGTTTTTAGACCTATACCCTTTTTAATGCAACAAGAAACGTCATGATGATGCAAGTTGAGCATTGGTACATGGTACGTGAGAGTGCTCAAAAAGTACTAAAATTATCATGATTTTATGCACATTAATTGATTAAAAATATATATATTTATATGATTTTATCATATATTTATATAAATCTATCTTTTCGGAATCACAAGTATTTTTTATTGTTTTTCAGGTATTTTTACTTAGAAAAGAAACTTAAAGACTCAAAGAAAATACTGGAGGTAATACATCACAAATATGTTCATAAAATAAATGAGGAAAAGTCAACAAATATGTAAAAATTGGATAAAATGGATCAAAAGGGTAAAAAATGTCAAAAAGGGTGAAATTGCACACATAACCACCCAATCGCGTCCGACAATGCGTGTAGCACGCCCAACAGTGCCAGACAGCGCATGAAGCACGCTCAGCCACACTGAGCAACGCGCGCACATTGCCTAGACCACGCCGAAGTCACATGCCCAACTACGCGCATCACTAGCAGAATGCCCAGTTCGCACGCGCCTCTACTCCATTCCACGCGCACCGCACGTCATCCATGCGCGCCTATTCCCAGTCCACGCGTACTGCTGCACCCATCTGCCTCATCTACGTGCACCATTGCACCAATCTGCCCCAATCCGTACGCGCCGCACGCTATCATGATGTCAATAATGATGTCATCATTCACTACTCTGCATTTCCACCATTTTTAATCATTTTTCCACCCACTTTTTCTTCCTCTCCTCACCTATAAATACCCCCATTCTCTTCATATCAAAACACACCTCAAAAAAATCTTCTCTCTTTCTCTCTCCATTTCTTAGTTTTTCTCTTAGTTTTTAGTTCAATTCTCTTAGGTTTAGAGTTCTTCTCTTTTTGAGAGGAACTTGTAATGTTTTTGTAATAATTTAGATTTTTGATTCAATAAATGGAAGTGCAAATTCCGCTTGGAGGTTTTCTAGCAACGGGAATAGCGTCGAAGTTCTGTAAGGATTTTATTTTCTTTATAGTTATTTTTATGCTTTATTCTTACTTGTTATATTTAATTTGTCTGTGATTAAATTTAACTTTGCTAGCTGTTTATAATCATGATATAATAATAACGTTGTTATGCTTGCGAAATATTAAATAGGTGAAAATTTCTAAAATGAATTGATTTTATTTTTATTCAAGATTTTATATTAAGGATGTTAGAGAGAAATATATTATTTTTCATTACAAACTTAAATCAAAATTAGATTTTAAGGTTTAGTTATCCATTCGATTTAGAGTAGTGCTCTTTTATTTGTTGGTACAATTGCCTCGTAGTTAGAGTGAAGCTCTATTTCAAAAGTTTTTATAAGAATTATTATCTGAAAATGTATTGACAACATGTTTTCAGTAGTGGTTTTAAAACTTGAAAGTTAGTACTCGGATAACTAAATTCTTAGGTTTAATTTGGACACCTTGAATAAATTTTAAACTGTCTAACCCCACCAAAGGTGGCATTTAAATGGTTCATTTTCAATCTCTTAGAAAAAGGAATTAATTTAATTAACCAAATTAGTTATCAACCCCACCCATAGGTGTTAATTGATTTGTTTAGTTAACAAAGAATATCTAACCCCACCAAAGGTGGTATTCATACAAAAAAGGGAGAATCAATAAATATCAATTCATATCTTTAATAACCTAGATAATACGAGCAAGCATAATTAACTTAGTTATTATATCCATAAATACTCCACTATTTATAAAAGATAAAATTTGCATGAATGTTTATCGAATCTATGTTTAATTTTCTGTAATTAAATTAAAAACACAAAACCCCAAAATATCGTGACAGGATGTTTAGGATTTAATTTCGTTTTTAAAAGTTTGAATAATAAATTAAGAACCACATACATTCCTTCCTTAGATCGACCTTGGGAGTATACTTATCATTTTCTACGAAATGATTCGTGCACTTGCGAGAGTTTTACAAATATTAAAATCAAAGTATTTGCGAGAATCGGCGATGCGGTTTTCGTTCATCAGTACCAACAAATAAAAGAGCACTACTCTAAATCAGACCGGATAACTAAACCTTAAAATCTAATTTTCAGATTTAAGTTTGTAATGAAAAATAATATATTTCTCTCTAACATTCTTAATATAAAATCTTGAATAAAAATAAAATCAATTCATTTTAGAGATTTTTACCTATTTAATATTTTGCAAGCATAACAACGTTATTATTATATCATGTTTACAAATAGCTAGCACAGTTAAATTTAATCACAGACAAATTAAATATAACATGTAAGAATAAAGCATAAAAAATAACTGCAAAGAAAATAAAATCCTTACAGTACTTCAATGCCATTCCCGTTGCTAGAAAACCTCCAAACGGAATTTGCACTCCCATTTATTGAATCAAAAAGCTAATAAATTACAAAAACATAACTAGTTCTTCCCAAAGAGGGAAGAACTCTAAAACTAAGAGAAACTAGCTAAAACATAAGAAAAACTAAAAAAACCTAAAAACTAAGAAATGGAGAGAAAGAAAGAAGAGAGAAGTGTGTTTTGAGGTGTGTTTTTGAAGTGAAGGGAAGGGGGTATTTATAGGTGAGGATGGAGAGAAAAAATGAGTAAAAAAATGTTAAAAAATGTAAAAACGCGTAATGGAAATGCTGAGGTCATTAATGACGTCAGCATGACGTCATGGGGGCGGCTGCACATGAAAAATGGGGCGAAATGGCGTCGGTGCACGCGGAGGCAGCTGGGCACGCGCAGCTGTGCGCGGATGAACAGTACCAGCGCGCGCGGGATGGGCTGCTCCGGGCGCGATTTTCTCCTTTTTGACATTTTTGACATTTTTGACCCATTTTGTCCAATTTTTCCATATTTGTTGACCTTGCGCCATTTATTTAGTAATATAATTGTGATGTATTGACATGGGAACAGGAGTTATGCTTTGAAAGAATATGGTAGCGAGAAATGCTAATCCATAGGGATTTAGATGGGGCAAAAATAAAAGTCATGCTAGGCTAAGACCAAATAATACTCACCTTATTTTTTTTATAACTTGTATTGTTGCAACATTAAGCAAAATAAAGACCCTTAGTTGGCTATGTTTTAAATTTTATCCCTAAAATATTTTCAATTATTTTGTAATTTGATTTAGGATACATATTGTTATCTATAACAATAAGTCTATACCATTAAGGATTGGGCAGCATGAGGCCCTGAGTGCCCTAATAAGGCATGCACCTTTACCAATAGGTGAATAAGAAGCACTATGATAAGTGAGCTCTATGCTTTTAGCACAAGCCATCAAACGAACTACAAAAGCTAGATGCTTTAAGTTACAAATAGGAAACACCCTAATCATAGGTAAGTCCTACAATTCTAAGGACAATGCCACTAAATATTTTGCAAAAGTTGGATGCATTAAGTTACAGATAGGATGCATTCTAACCTTAAGCTTTATGCTCTAGACTATAACTAACATGGAGAATAGTTTAACTGGGCCCATATTACCCCTTAATTAGCCATAGACTTTGAAAAAGAGCCATGACTTGAATGCCACACCATTTTAGATCTAGGAATCATTTGAGGTTCCTACACAATGTTAAAAATGCAAACTCAGGTTAGTCAAATTTAGACAATGAGACCACGAGTCTCTAACACATGGTGATTAAACACTGTGGAAAGGCCTAGATCAAACAAACACCTCATAATAGGGAAAATTTCATCAATTCAAATGCTAAATATTTTTTCTAAGTTGAGAAAAATCTCATACATGGAGCACTTGAACAAATTCAAGCACTCAAAGTAGGGGGCTAATAGACCAGGAACTTAGCCAAGTATAATTAGAACAACAAATAACCCTAACATAGAAATGTTTTGAACAAACACAACAAGGCTTGAACAAAAAATATGGCAATGGTTAGAAAATTCAAACTTCATCTGAATATCGAGCCATATTCCATCCAACCAAAGGAATGTATGGACCAAAGACCAAATATATCCTTCATCATGGTAATTTTAGTGCTTTTTGAGCACTCATCAAAACATCTCCTTCATCATGTCCAAATCTTGACATGTCATCTTGGAGCTGCAATGGTTCATAAAAAAGAAGTCAATATTGTTCTAATCATTACCATATTGGCACAAAGGAATGTCAATTCGAATTGAACAAAAGCCACCATTACTCCAAGACTCCACTCATATAGAATGAGTGCCTGAATGAATCTCATGAATGGAATCACAATGATGAGATGACTTGAACATCGCGGACCAGAGGATCATCAACCAAGGGATCATTGACCATACCATCACCAACATAGTAAGTGATAGCCAAGCCACCATTGGCCAAGGATGGACTAGCTAGGACATTTTCAACTAGATTCCTATCGGTTAGGGCTTTGCCATCCATACCTCATTTTGAACTCCACTTAGCCATCAATCTATGCTACCCACACTAACCCTTATCCATCTAGATCCATCATTTGGCATCCATAAATTCGATATCCATTGCTTCTTGCCCAAGAAAGTATGGTATGAATATTATGAGGTGTAGAGTATTTAGATGATAAGAAAATAATTGTTCTACACTACTTGCAACCTAATTGAAGAAAAATAATGGAAGAAAAATAAGTGAATAAAATTCCTTAGAGAAAGCATGCCTTTACTTTCCACTCTCATTTATATCTCAAAATGTGAGCTCTAAGAAAAAGAGAAAACTTGTGAAAAGTCCAAGGGAATGAATGGCTTTCATATATAGAGATGGAGAAGTGATTTCATCCATTCCTCAAAGATCACATCCAAGGGCCACATATGTTTGGCTATGCCTAAGGGCTTTAATCTAAGGATTTCAATTTCAAATTTCCCTCCAAAAAGAATGAAGGGTTTACTTTGTAAGTACTGACAATGATTTTGACATAACTCCCTAAGTTAGAGTCTGATTGGAAATCTTCAAGCACCATTAGTGATAAGAATCAATTGCATGCGTCTTGAATGACTATACATGGCATGAAATCCCTTACTTGGATAAGTAAAAAAACCATATGAAAGTAGGTCTAATGTCCCCAGTGTGATTGAAAGAGTCACGAACCTAGGTGTTGACAATAATTATAGTCAGACGTTGTCGCTCAAGGAAAAAAAGTCTAAAGGGTTGATGTTAGGTGTAATTTAGTACATCCTATGTGACAAAACAAGAGTGGTCCTAATCAGCAAAAAGACTTTATGGGCAAAGCCCAGTATGTGTTGAGTCATCAGATAAGCATGACCATAAGATAATGTCAAACAAGGGATAAAGGCCTAATGATTATCCTCTAATTACCCTAAAGAGATAATGACGGATAAATATCCATAATGCTATAACAAGTCTATCTACATATGTAATGTATAGTTATCTGGTTAACTTTTCTCCCTATATATATTCACAAATATCTTATCATATCTAATATCTCACACATAATAGAGAATCCTTGTAAAAAACTATACTTTCTCTAAATCACAAAGTAAGACCTAGATCTTCTCTAATCTTCATCATCTTGTTACTAGCTTAAGTATTGGTAGGCCAAAACCACCCCCACATTGATTCGAAGTCATAACAGTTTGTTTCATCTAGTAGATTTCACGAAAAATAATCATACCTAGTGTTGACAAAACTAACATTCATAAATACACACTACTACAAAATGTGACATTTAAGTTGAGATTAAAGTTGGTTTTTGGAGAAAACCGACTTATAATGATTTTAAAGTCGGTTCACTGAAAAACTGACTTAAAACATGTAGTTTTTAGCATCGGTTAACTTATTAAACTGAGACTACACGTAGGACGTTGGGTTAGTTCTATGTGTCAACCGATGTTAGACATGTGCATAGCGTCGATTGACACATAGGACCGACGCTACATCCAACTTTTAGCGTCAATTCAACACATCAATCAACATTACACACGTGGATATTTTCCTATTCCCTTCTTTCTTCCCCATTAGACACAATATGACCACCAATTCTAGCATCATTTAGTGAATTTTCTTCTTCTCCAAATTATCTTCTAGATCCCCTACTTTTTCTTAGCGAAATACTCAAATTTTTATACCCATTTTTTCACTTACAAAACACCATTTTTTCTACATTTTTTTCATTTTGTCACTTCATTTACTCTTGTAAGTATTTCTATTAATCCTACGCACTTATTATTCACTTTGCGTTATTTTTTGTATATTATGTGTATATATTTTTGTATTATGTATGTTATTATTTTTATTATGTAGGTTTTGTATAAGTATTTCATAATAAAATAAATTTATATATTTATGACTGTGATTTAAGGTTGGTATTTAATTTATTTATTTATGTTAATATGAAATGGAAAATACATTGAAGTAGTGTAGTTATTTAAAAAAATATTAATCATCACAAAATTGTTATATAAATTTTGTTTTATATATCTTAAATTTGAAATCAATTCAAATGATGTGCCATATTATTATTAGTAATTACAATCAATCTCATATAATTATATTTATGTGTATATAATCGTTATGTTTGATTTTTATGTATTTATTTTTATAATGCTTTAATTTCTCTATTCCTGTGTCTGAAGTTTGTGCAGCTTATTTGATAGATGTTTATGTGTGCTCATGTATTTAGGGGAATAAATTGTTATATGGACTTATTTTTTGCCCAAACTTCATCTCATCTCTCTTGCCTAGTTCCTTGGTATGACAACATCATGGTAGTCATTGGCCAGCCAAGTACAAGAAAACCACCAAGAACCATCATATCTTCAAGAGTAATTGTTGTTTCACCCCAAGGAAATACAAAAGTATTAGTTTATGGGCACCAAAACTCAACCAACCCAAGTAACAAATCGGAGTTACACTTGGCTTCATATTTAGAGCTTATTATAGCATTAATAATACCAGCTTGATTTCAAATAGCTTCGTATTTATAGACAAAAGATTAATATAGTACTAATATGATTTTGAAGTGATGGGGTTATTATTATATCACTCTAGTGTCGATGTGGTAATCTCTTTTACTAATCTTTTAACATATGTAAGTTATTTTTTGTGAATTCATGATATTACATTCTTATTTTGAATTTAATTACATATAGTTCTTTGGTTGGACCAAGGCGGGCTATGAGGGTTATTATTATATCACTCTGGTGTCGATGTGATAATTTCTTTTCCTAATCTTTTAACATATATAAGTTATTTTTTGTGAATTCATGATATTACATTCTTATTTTGAATTTAATTGCATATAGTTCTTTGGTTGGAACAAGGCGGGCTATAGGGGTTATTATTATATCACTCTAGTGTCGATGTGGTAATCTCTTTTACTAATCTTTTAACATATATAAGTTATTTTTATGCATTCATGATATTATATTCTTATTTTGAATTTAATTATATATATTTCTTTGGTTGGAACAAGTTTGGCTATGATATGCAAATTTTTGATGATTTACGAGAAGAATAGACATAACATATGGTTCAAATTATAACATAACAAGAAGAATCAAGAGAAGAATCTGATGATCTTGAATAACATAGAACAACAACATGGTAATTTTTATAATGTTTTAATTTCTTTGTTCTTGAGTCTCTGAAGTTTGGGCTGCTTGTTTGATGCATATTTATGTACTCATGTATTTAGGGGAATGAATTGTTATATAGATCATCTGTTTTTTGCTCAAACTCCATCTCATCTCTTTTGCCTAGTTTCCTGATCATTATGTTGGTAGTACTAAGCAAACCAAGCTTCTTCTCCTTGAAATAAAGTAGGAATATCACAAAATTCATAACAAAAGAGACATCATTTTATTTGTAATTTAAGTTAAATATATATAAATTATTTTTTTGTAATAAATTTAATTCTCAAGTAATTAATTAATATTTAATTTTTTAATTATTTGTATTATTTTAGCTTTGTTAAACAAATTTTGATTTTTTTCTGTTATTATGTGATCGAATACAGGTTCTAAATAGAATAGAAAATGAATAAAATACGTAAAAAAATATAGAATTTAAAGTTAATTCAATCCTCGAGATACGTGCACCAACTAGTCGAAGATAAAACCTCGAAGAAGAGATATCATTGATAACTAAAAATTAACTTTTAATTAATTTGTACATATGCATGTTAAATTTTGTAGATGTAGCTAATCATCCAAATTATATACCGTGTTTTCTTTTCTTTTATACTTTAAGACTTGTTATCATATACAATAACATAAAAACATTTATGGTCAACTTAATTATACATGACAAGTGTCAAGCATATATATATTAATAGAATTAGAGTGGTATGATCAATCTGATTCTGGTCATACTAGCTAACAAGTAAAACCACACCTAACAATTTTAGAAAGAAAAGAAAAGCATTACAAATTAATTAGGGGCCGAACAATATATATATATATATATACATATATTGGTTTCAGATGTATAGATTATCTATTTAAGTAATAAGCAAGTCACCTTTCTTTAATTAAGTTCTAATTTGTAATTATGCATGGGTTTTGATTGAAATGCACTAACAAAAGGGACATCGAACATATATAGGCACATAGCTCTTGCTCTCATCCGGGAAGATATAATGAGAAATTTACAAATACTTTAAGAGTTTAATAAAACGTTACAATAAAATACATATAATAAAAATTAACTAATTAAAGAGTTCCAAAAATATAAAAAATACAAGAAAAAACTTTAAGGCTACTAACTAATTATAGTCTACAATTTAGATCAATATGAAAAAGATTAAGTCCCATTATAATAATGCTATTCTTCAAAATCTTTGTACTTGGCAGCATGCATTAATTTTCTCATAAAAAAACAGCATCTAATATGAGCATACCAACATCCAGTTTCCATAAATATAATCCTACATATACAACATCCATAACACAAGAGTCTTTACTTATTTATTCTTAATATAAAGGTTACATCACGATTATAATGTCATAAAAATGTCTATAATAAATAACACCGTGTGATAGTACCTGTGAATATAAACATCTACTATATATAAACATACTAGCATCCAGATTACATGAATATAAGTAATACCTCATATTTACACAATAAGTTCTTCAATCTACGTATGTTCCTGCATATACAACAAATGGTCTATAATAAGTTATTTAACATGTTCAAGCGTGAAAGTTGGAATGCTTATCTAGCCTCTAAGTAAATTTATAATACTCGATCTAAAACAAAAAATTGAGAGACAATTCAACAAAATCAGTACTACCCATATCAATAACAGCAACAATATTATTATTTAGTACTACTCATATCAATAACAACAACAACATTATTATTTAGTACTATCCATATCAATTACAACAGGAACATTATTATTTAGAATACTCATATTAATAACAACAACAACATTATTATTTAGTATTACCTATATCAATTATAGCAACAGCTTTATTATTTAGTACTACCCATATCAATTACGCATAACAGAGAGATAGAGGAAGGGTCCTTGACAGCGTTAGATAGTACCTATGAATATAAGCATCTACCGTGTGATAGTACCTGTGAAGCCAATGATGCGAAGCTTATAGGTCGAGCACCATTAACCATCAGTGGAACAGTCAGCTAGAATAGTTGCTAATAAAATAACCTTTTGAGTGCAAGACATTTTTAGAAGAAGAAATATATGTATATATATCATATAAGCTTCTTTTGATGATGATTGGTGTAGTACTAAAAATATTGCCGGGTTTATATATAACCTATTATTTCTGCATCATTTGTTGTAGTTGTACCTGGAAATTGGAATCGACAACCCATCAACTCCAAGTGTTGCAAGTACGAAAGACCAAGCCACTAGATTATTCAATGGGAAAGTACCACGTTTACTACGGTGAGTGATAACTCACAATAAATCTAAATAGACACAATTTGGATACAAGCATGGATAAGAATATTGCAAATTTTCACGACATGACAAAAGAATAGAGAATATATGAGATAAAATTAGTGCAACTTAAAAGAGTAATGACAACAAAGTTTATCCTTGTAACCGTATTTAATATTTACAAGACAAATAATATCATGCTTATTTATCGTAGAATTGATATAAATCAATAAATTTAAATAATTTCATATATAGAAAAATGAGTAATATCAATAATCACGTGAAAAGAGAGTAATGTATATTAGCATTATGATATGATTGTTTTGTGTTTTAATATGATAATATTAAACTCCCGTTAATAAGAATTCCAAATTTCAAATATAATTAAAATCCAAATCTTCAAGCTGTTTCTCAAGATTTTGCAATTCCTTCACACTTAGTGGTCCAAGATATTCACCAAGCAAGTGCCTTCACGAGGTTTTGCATGATTAAAAAAGAAGAAGAAAAAATTAATAAGCATAGTATATATATGAGTATGCCCTCTAATTCTCTAAACATATACACTAGCATAGTACTGGTGTCATATGTATATTTATCCTCTTTTGTGTATGTATGTGCCCATTCTAATATGTAAAGAAAATGTCAAATATATATAATATGTGTAAGAATATAATTACCTTTGAGTGTATTGAAGGGACTCATATTTGAACTTTAATTTTGTGACCTCCTGATAAGCCACTCCAAACCACCATTTTTAAATAAAAGAGCCTAAAGAGAGAGTAAACAGACAATCAAAATCTTGGAAGGAGTTTCAGACAAAATAAAAAGAAAGTTCATTTGATAAGGGTTATTTTGGGAAATTAAATGAAAAGAAAGAACAGAAACTGCAAAAACAGTAGCAAAACGGTTGATACCAAAACACTATTGAGGTGGAATTAGAAAGCAAAATGGACAATAACTAAGAGTACCAACAAAAAACATCCCTATATTTCAATGTAATTAAGTCAAGCTCATAAGCAAGTTTTGCAATGTCTTTTCTTGATTTTAGGTATTGTGATTTCAATATAATATCAAGAGCTAAAAGATGAATCACAGAATAGTGGAAAAATGAAAGGTAGTAACTGCCTTAATATATATTAAACCATAGACTAATCAAACCCCAGCAGCCAAACTGCACACGTTCAAGGATATATGAAACTTAACGCAATCATATAACAATTAAATGTATATGTCGTGAAAATTAAGAAACTAAAAAAGCATTATTACCCTTGACTTTGAACCAAGCATCTGCAAAGTGTTTGTGGGCAACAAGCAAATCAGCTTTACAAGAACATCTCAACTCAATAGGAATTCCAGATTCATAATTGGTTGAGTCCAAGCTCAGATGGAAGATCAGTTTGTCAGTACACCAACACCAACGACTAGCGACCAGCAAACAACGAACAGCGAATAGCGACCTATGAACAACGAACAACGAACAAGCGACTAACGACCAGAGACCAGAGACCAGAGACCAGCGACCAACGACTAGCAAACCAACGACCAACACCAGCAAGAGGACTAGGAGAGGTGTGCGACATGGCCGAGGAAGAAGAAAAAGAGAGGGGACGAGGAAGAAGAAAAAGAGAGGGGACGAGGAAGAAGAGGGGGCAAGATAATCGATTTGGGAAAAACGAAAAAAGAAAAAAAAGAAGGAAATAGAAATGAAAGAGAGGAAAAAGTAAAAAAGAAAGAAAGAGGAAAGATGAAAAAAAAGAAGATAAAAGTAAAAAGAAAATAAAGATAAAAAAATGAAAAAAATTGATATAACTTATGGCCACAGTTATTGATAAAACTGAGGCCATAAACATACCTTATAGCCTCGGTTTTTATTAAACCGTGACAAAAAACATATATGTAGTAGTGTTATTGTACGAGTTTTTTTTTTTGTAAAAATAAAAAAAGTGTAAAAAATAGAAACCATATCAATGAGTTTTTTTAAAATAACAGAACTCAAATGTATATAAAGCATGTAAAATTTTCTAAATGGAAACCATAAAAGGAATTAATGCTAGCTTAAGTCTATCAGCCTATGCATGATAAAAGAATCAATAAATGATATAATATTTTGTGGTTGCATCTTCTATTCTTGTTATTTAAGGTTATTGGAAAAATAAAAAAATAAAAGAAAAACTTTTTTTATTTCATTTTGAAAAAATCTAATAGCCTTATGCAATCAAACTGTGCACTGTCCGTATACCTTGACTTTGTCAAGGTTAGTACGGTAATTATCTATCCCATGTTTTTGTCTTTCTTTCTAATTTCTATTTGCAACATTTTTTTTTCGATTCGTAAGGCTAAACTATTATTTTGGGCTTTATTCTCACTTTTTCCACGCGTCGAATTAGAGTAGCTTCATCACAAAGAAAATCGAGGTCTTATTATCGAATTATATATCAGCACATAAAAAAAATTATTTAAAAAGAAGGGTAAGTGATCGTAGACGTCTTTGTATTAGTTGTTACAATTTTAACATTTAAATCTATTAATTATTTTAGTAAATATTTTAGTCTACTCATTAAAAAAAAATAATACAAAGACAAAACAATTTATTATGTAGCTTTTTTTTTGTTTCATTTGACAAAAAAAAATTAATATAAATAATTGGTGATAATATATTTTTTAAAATTAATAAACTAAATTTTTTAAAAAATAGTGTCCAACTTGAATGGTGGTAACATTCTTGTACTTCAAAGATTTGTGTGAAAGAAATATACAGTGAATAAATTAAATATAAGCAATTACGTAGAAAGGTTAGAAAACATAGACAAATTAGTGAATTAATTTTATTAAATAATTAATTTCTAACATTAATGTGTTTGGATAACTCCAATATGATGAGCCGTCAATCATTTTTGACATTTTCTAAGTATTGAGTCCCTCTGAAGTCAAAAATACTAATACTCAAAAAGGATGACAATTAATCATTATTTTCCAAATTGTAAAATATACCTCGATGTAAAAGAAACCAGAAAAAACATGTGTAATTTCTCAACAAAATGACTAATATTTCACTGTAACCTTGAAACTTAATTTCTCTTTCAGAATAGAATCTCGTTTCAAATGGTTCAATAAATTAGTAATATTTTTATTCCAATGTATATATTTAAGGGAAGATAATTTTATTACTATTATAGCAAAATTATAAAGATAAATAAAACAACACTTTCTTATATTAATACTAAAATATATAGAGCAAAATACATTGCAATCATTTTATATAATTTTTTTTAATTCAGATGTAATTTTACACACCAAAATACTCTTATCTAGTACTCTTGAAAGAACCATCAAGCTAAACATGATACCTCTAAGATGAACCCATATGTACATGTGTCCTCTAATCAAGAAAATAAAAGACATCACATCTAAACCAACTAACATAATACAGAGACAAAAAATTAAACAAAAGAACCTAAAATTAAAAAATCACAAATGGAGATACATATAAGGAAAGAGAGTGTTGCAATTTCAAAGACTAATATACAAAGTAGCAATCCTGACTGTGGGCAAAAAAGGGGAATTAATTCCTCATTCTGGAACATCTCTTCTTCTGTCGGCTCTTCTTTCATCCGGAAGAATTTTTAATGATTTAAACTTATGATTTAATTAGAGGTTTCAACACGTGACGCGTACATGGACAAAAAGTCGAAGGAAAAATCATCTATAAAAATGTTTTTCACTTGTAAACTACATCTCCTTCTTCAATCAGTTGTTTATAAGAACATTAAAGTTGTAATAAATTTTGTTAGGTACACTTATTTGAGATAAAAAGCTATCCAAATTTTCTTTTTATTTATACAAACCCTACGTTTTCTTGAAAATTCATACGTTCCCTTTTGGTTTTTCTCGGAAGTCGTATTTATAGCATGATTTGATTTCTTTTAAACTATTTTGAGACTTTCTCAACTTTTGGTGATTTCAATTCGTTTTTGGTTTAATAAACTTTTTTTAATTTTTAATTATTTTAAATACGAGAGATCTTCCATTTTTGCTCATGTAAGTGATAAATGTTAAAATTTCTAAGTAAATTTTAATTTTAAATTACTAGTGTATCTAAAATTAAATATATATATTACTAGTATAATGCTATGCAAATATTAATCCATATATATAAGATTATTTTATTCTTGATTTCTTCTATTTAACTTAAACTAACAAAAGTTAAAAAAAAGTTATATTTATAGGGAACAATCTTGTCATAATTTTGTTAAATAATTGTGATTAATTTAACTCGTATTTTTAAAATTGAAGTTAAGTATTTTATATACTTATGTAATAGGATTTGAATTAATGTTCTCTTGGTACTCATGAAAAAAGATAAATTAATAAATATACTATCAAATTAAGAAATTACAAATATACTATCTAATTTTATCGAGATATAAATATTACAAAAATATCATCCGAATAACATATGGTATTTTAGGGTTATATTTATAAATTACATAAACTTAATGGTTTGTTTTCAACTTTCTCAATGGTAATATATTTGTCAATCGATTCATTTCTCGATCTATCAAAAAAATGGCTCGATCTAAGCTTTATTGATCCTGTATTGTTTCAATATTGGTGAAAAAACACCAAAAGGTGCAAAAAATTAAAAAATTGAAACAATTTAGGATCAACAAGGCTTGGATCAAGCCACTTGTTAACAGATTGAGAAATGATTCAATCGATTGATTGAGAAAGCAAGGCTCAATGCTTATGAATGGTAAACATTGTTAGACCAATTGAAAAGGATATCAATCAATCCCAAAGGGCCTTGATTGATCGAGCTTTGCTCGAGCATCAATCGAGTGCCCTCAAATTGGAATGATGTTACTACTAGATCGATCAAGCAAGGATCTTGATTGATCGAGTAGAGTGAATTTGACACATCATTCTTGATTTTATATCCAACTAACAATCTTAACCACTAGATCAAAACTAGTATGCATCTTGAACTAATTAAGATTATTTTCAACCTACTTAAACAATATTAGAGGTCATACTTAACACATAATTAACAAGAACATAAGAGAATTATAAAGGAACAAGAAAAATCAAGGAGAGGAAAGTTAAAATGTCAATTGAATAGTTAACAAGGAAGTATCAGAATGTGTGACATGTTACGTATGAGTATAATTGATGTGTGAATCAAATAGCATGACAATTTGATTGTTTGCACGTAGCCAAACTAATACTTGTCAGAGATTCATAGAATATAAGAGCATATAGCTAATCAATCAAGCAGAGAAACCGTTCAACATTATTTGATATTATATGTGAAGTGGTTGGAGAATTCATAGATCCCAAGTTATCAAGCATTGTTTATTTGATTATTATTTGTTGCTTTGAATAATTCTTAGTTTAATTCATATTTTAGATATTGAAGATTCCCATACATAGGAACCATTACACGAAATTCAATTGTTCTTCCTACTCAAATAGGTAACCAAAACCTAAATGAGGGGTGAACACACCAACTCATGGAACCCATTTGAGAGATCTATATCAATTTAACCAGGTAGGTCTCATAACTTGAATTGAGTAATTAACACAACGGAAATAAAAACAACATTCTTAATTCAATACATAATAAAAACAATCTATAGTAAGAAAAAAGACACTATAATAAACACATTAGTGATGGTATGTCTCACAAGCACCTATCCTGGCTAACAACATGCATAAACATACCAAATATCACATAATATGCAAGACAACCATATTTACTGAAAAGCTATAAGGGATTTTCAAGCTCTTCAAGACCACATATGTGGAAACATATTCGGTGAATGATGATTGTACTTTCATAGCATGCTATCATACATTACATAACAAATCATAATAAAGAGTCCAACATTTGGTATATTACCAAAATAAGGAGACACAAAATCCACAAAGACTCATACTAAAAATGCATGATTAAAAAGTGTAAGTAATAATTAGAAAGCTATAGACATGCTATAAGTAAAGGAAAGAAAGCATGCAACTATTCAAAATAAATAAACTTTATAATCAGAGTCTAAATCTAGTATGATGGAACATACACAATAGAAACTCATATTATACTAACACAAAAATAGATCATGCATGACAATGGATATAACGAGATAAAGTCATATATAAACCCTATCTACATGGCAACATCCTTGGGTTACTTAAGGCAAGTACTTTACAACAAACAATTCACAAAAACAATAAATCAGTCATAACTTTGAAAGAAATAAAACCATTATTACCTTTATTTTTTGGATCCCTTATCCTAATTACGTATTGTCGCTCTTGCTTGCTGCTTTGATAATGACCCAATTTGACACACAAATCTAACTTTCTTCCCAAGCTAACACCACTTGGGGTGGTGTCATCAGTAACTAAAGATCACTATGTGTAAAGTGAATAAGAAAATATTGCACAAATGCACCCACCAACACACTCACACTCACAGCCACATAACCTTCTCACAAAAGAAAAGATTGCATAAGGGAAACTACCAGCCAATACACGGCTCACATACAACCCTCTCACAAACACTATCTAGAGTACTCACACCTAACAAACACAATTTTGCTCAAAAAATCACAAATTAAATACAAAACAACATTCAAGGTATTAGTGATCCAAAAACGGAAAAATGAGATGTCAAATTGACAATGCTCTATTACATTTTTGGATATCAAATAAGAAGAAATTGGAAAATTATATAAGTCAAATTTTCCACCTAGCTAACCACCATGCCAAGGGTGGTCATGAGGTGGTAAAAGTCACATTTTTTGTTCCAAATATTTCTAAGTGCTTTCCATAAATACTTGCACTAGAAAAGAACCAAAAACACAAGTAACAACATCCACGATGAAAGCCAACCCCATGATTTGTGTAAACATGCTTGCATATAAAGTGTTCCTAACTATATGCATGTGTACATTACTGATCTACAATAACCAACCTTATACAGATGAGGACCAAACACTGAGTAAAATAAAACATTGTTCACAAATACAAATACAATGGGACTTACAATCTCCTCCTTTGGCTTTCTGTGTCAAAACACTACATAACTAAATACATACTCACATCTATTATGAGATGATCATGAAGATGACCTAAAGATGTTTGTTCCCATGAACAAAACATTAATACACACCTAAACTCAAAAGACACACCTACCAAGTGTATCCATCTTATGTGCTTTATCCATCTTTATATACCAAATTAACCACTCTGAAACTCTATAGCACAAGGAACTTAGCACCATTTCTCACAGCATATATAAAGCTCAAAGACTTCAATTTACACATATAACTACACACATGAAACAAACACATACCCCGTGAACATATCATATAGAAATAGCATATAGTCTATTATAATACTATTGTATAACCCCTATATAGGTACATGATGAAGGCTAAGCATAGTCAACATGTAGCATAAACAAACAAAATCTACCTGGAACAGAAATATGCAAACTCTCCTTGACATATGTAACACTCTCCCTAAGTGTATGCATATTAGAGCTACACTCACCAAAAACTTTGATGCCATCCCCGCAACGGAGTCATCCCCGGCAACGGCGCCAAAAACTTGATGAGCAGAATCGGGATTGCCAAAAACTTTGATGCCATCCCCGCAACGGAGTCATCCCCGGCAACGGCGCCAAAAACTTGATGAACGAAAACCGGCATCGCTGATCCTGCCAATACTTTGGTTTTATATTTATAAAACTCTCACAAGTGCACGAATCATTTCGTAGAAAATGATAAGTATACTCCCAAGGTCGATCTAAGGAAGGAATGTATGTGGTTTTTAATTTATTATTCAAACTTTTAAAAACGAAATTAAATCCTAAACATCCTGTCACGATATTTTGGGGTTTTTATGTTTTTAATCTAATTACAGAAAATTAAACATAGATTCAATAAACATTCATGCAAATTTATCTTTTATAAATAGTGGAGTATTTATGGATATAATAACTAAGTTAATTATGCTTGCTAGTATTATTTAGGTTATTAAAGATATGAATTGATATTTATTGATTCTCCCTTTTTTTGTATGAATACCACCTTTGGTGGGGTTAGATATTCTTTGTTAACTAAACAAATCAATTAACACCTATGGGTGGGGTTGATAACTAATTTGGTTAATTAAATTAATTCTTTTTTCTAAGAGATTGAAAATGAACCATTTAAATGCCACCTTTGGTGGGGTTAGACAGTTTAAACTTTATTCAAGGTGTCCAAATTAAACCTAAGAATTTAATTATCCGAGTACTAAATTTCAAGTTTTAAAACCACTACTGAAAACATGTTGTCAATACATTTTCAGATAATAATTCTTATAAAAACTTTTGAAATGGAGCTTCACTCTAACTACCTACATTGTACCAACAAATAAAAGAGCACTACTCTAAATCGATCGATAACTAAACCTTAAAATCTAATTTTCAGATTTAAGTTTGTAATGAAAAATAATATATTTCTCTCTAACATTCTTAATATAAAACCTTGAATAAAAATAAAATCAATTCATTTTAGAGATTTTTACCTATTTAATAGTTCGCAAGCATAACAACGTTATTATTATATCATGTTTAAAAACAGCTAGCACAGTTAAATTTAATCACAGACAAATTAAATATAACATGTAAGAAATAAGCATAAAAAATAATTGCAAAGAAAAAATAATCCTTACAGTACTTCGATGCCATTCCCATTGCTAGAAAACCTACAAACGGAATTTGCACTCCCATTTATTGAATCAAAAAGCTAATAAATTACAAAAACATAACTAGTTCTTCCCAAAGAGGGAAGAACTCTAAAACTAAGAGAAACTAGCTAAAACATAAGAAAAACTAAAAAAACCTAAAAACTAAAAAATGGAGAGAAAGAAAGAAGAGAGAAGTGTGTTTTGAGGTGTGTTTTGAGGTGAAGAAAATGGGGGTATTTATAGGTGAGAATGGAGAGAAAAAGTGGGTGAAAAAATGTTAAAAAATGGTGAAAACGCCAGAAGGTGCACATGGCGAGTCATTAATGACGCCGATGACGCCGCGTGGGGGCGGCTGCACGTGAAAAATGGGGCGAAATGGCGTCGACGCGCGCGCAGAAGGTACCAGCAGCGCGCGTGCGCACGCACGTGAACAGTGACAGCGCACCGGGCGCGATTTTCTCCTTTTTGACATTTTTGACCTTTTCGACCCATTTTTTCCAATTTTTCCATATTTGTTGACCTTTCCCCATTTATTTATTAATATATTTGTGATGTATTGCTTCCAGTATTCCTTTTTGAGTCTTTAAGTGACGTTTTTAAGCGAAAATACCTGAAAAACAATAAAAATACCCGTGATTCCGAAAAAGACAAATTTATATAAATATATAATAAAACATATATTTTTTAGTCAATTAATGTGCATAAAATCATGGTAATTTTAGTGCTTTTTGAGCACTCATCACTATACAGTAAACATCATGTTAAAAACAAAAACAAAAAAAGCACAAACAAAAAAACATAATGCACAAACACACATAAGTTTTGGACACTTCTTCCCTTTTGACATGGAAAGTCAAAGCAGGCATACACAAAGTATGCAACATAAAACATTTGTATATGAAGAAGAAAAGTTAAACAAAAATGTAATAATCCTAACACTCCTGCAATACATTAGAGATGATTAGAGAAAACACAAAAAGAAGCAACACATGCAGTCAATCAAAAAGACAAAGAATAACACCAAGATAATAGCTAGGTGAAAGCATGAAATAAACTATAACCTGAATGCACACATATACCAATAGTAATGTAGATAGAATACTTGTCCCTAATGAAATACATAGCATGGATCCCTACATCTATACGTGCTTTGAGAGGGGATAAGAGGCTTCGCAGTGTGCATACAATACCTTGACAGGACAAGTAGTCAAACACCAATGTCATATATATGTGTCAATAAATCTATAAGAAGACATTGATTAGGAGTCCAACTATCTTCCAAGTTGGCATACTCATAGTGGCTCAACTCTTTTCCTCTAAGCATCAATGCCATATAAATATGTCAGCAAATCCCCCTAAGAAGAAGTTTTCTATGAGTTCAACTATTTTCCAAGTTCACACACTCCTAGTGACTCAACTATCTTCCCCAACAACACTAAGGTGTATTCAATCCTGCAGTCTCACCCCATACTATGCACACATATATAGAAAGACATCTCATTCTCCCAAAGAAAATATGTGTTGTGTATTTCAGCAAACAATTCCAAGCTATCAACTATATGTGATAAACATGCAACAACTCACTACAATAGGAAAACAAGTAAAAACATAAGAAGAAATATGAAATAGGAGAATGCAGACTATGCATGCAACAAGTCAACTTAATAGTTCTATTTATATAAGGTTCATACAAAGTAATTTCAAGAAGGAGGCATTATAACATAAATTCATAAACAGGACAAACAACAAGAATGTAAAAGACTCATAACATTCTCTTTGCCAACATGCAATTGACAAACACCTCTCCCCATAAATGTATGCATGTGAGGCAATGAACATGTTATGCATTCTACACTCTCAAAACTTTTCCAAAACAGAAGCATCTACACATAGTAGAAAAAAGCTAACACAGAAAGAGGGAAGCAAATAAACTATATAAAACCTGTGAGGATAGAAAAATAGATAGTAAGGAGCATAACAAGCTTAGTCCCATTAAGTAAACAAAATTTTATGAACTTTTAAAGGACAAAGTTGAAAAAATTAAAGCAATAAGGAAAAATAAAAGAAGTTAAACACTCTATGTCTCCCTCTTCTACATCAATGTTTCCAAGAACACCATAGCAAGAAGACTGTCCAATAACAATAGGGGTAGAAGGTGGTGAAGTAGATTGAGAATTAAGAACAATATGAGCTAACTATTCGAAAGGAATGGTCAAGCTCAAACAGAATAATGCTATTATGTCCACCAAACAAAGAAAACATGGAGAACAATAGGCCAAAAGAAGAAGTACTATAGTGAAAAGTGCCTCTAGAACCAGAAGGGAAAGGTATAATTGAGGCTAAAAAATGGGTGAAGCATGAATAGGAGGTACAACAGGATGAAAAAAAGCCACAACACCTTGAGAAAAAGCTTGAAATCGATATGAATCCAAGACATTTTCAAATTCAAAAGGGATAACTAGAAAAGAAATGAACCAAGCAATAGGAAGAGTTAATAAATTACTAATATCTTAAGAGAAGATAACTCTACGTCCTCTAAGCACAAAAGTGGTAAAGAAATTAGTGGAAGAAATAGGAGGTAGGGCAAGACAAAAGCCAAAGGGCCCTTTGAGATTAATCAAGTCATTTAACAAAAATATCCACAAGGCAATCAATCCATAATGTATTCATGTAAGGATATGACTAAATTTTTGATAACATGAACTATGTATGATATACTAAACTTGCTTATTCCACATGCCATTAAGATATGCTTATGAAAACAAAGTAAATAGAAATATAGATTCAAGTAAGCCAAACTTTATAAGTCCACTTTTAGCCTATCTCTTTACTAAAATAGGTTCCAACCAAGAAGAAATCAAAAGGTCATTCAAAGCTTGTCATGTTAGCTCGAGGTTTGGGTAGATAAGAATGAACATTTAAGGGAAAGCACACATTTTTTTAACAAAAAAAACAGTTTAAGCGCTCACAACCAAGAAAATAAACCTTTAAACATAAGTTCAATACTTTTTACTCATCAAAATTTAAAAAACTTTCAAACCCAATACAAATGACCTTTTTTGCTTTTACAACATAGCATTCATTTGCTGGAACCCCTCGTTTTCTTTTTCTTTTTCCTTTTTCCTTCTTTCTTTGTTCTCATTTTCCTTTTTTTTAAAATAAATGAGAGAAAAACAACTAAAACACAATTCAATGTGTGCACCAGTAGCAAATCTGTAAAATAATTGAAAGTGTACAAGATAAGTAGGATTTATCAATTATGCAAAGCCAGTAGGAATAAAGAAAAAAACATATAACATAATGGCTCAAAAGGGGAAGCTAAGAACAAGAGAACAATGGTGGCATAAAAGGATCAAGCGGTTCAAAGAAGGCCTAAATCCTTCTCTACCTAAGCAGCACCTAGGATTTTGCTTCAAGATACAATAAAGTAGATTCTAGAGATTGATCAAGTCATACAAATCATCAAAGCAAAAAATCTACAAAAACCTCTCAAAATATCCATACAAATTCACAAAGTCATGACACGTGTTTAAAAAAAATTCTTTCAAATTTAACACAAGAGTTCACCTAATGACTTGCATAATTTGAAATAATTTATCACTTCTCAAATTTAATTTTAGTCTAATTTTATTTTTTGTTTTATTGATTTTGGACTTTATTATTATTATTTAAATTTTACTATAGATTTGAAGATAATTAAGATACAAAATTTTATAAACATATCATCTATCATCTAAGACTCAAATTTAAATGAAATTTTATATAAATCAAATTTAAATTTAGCTATATATATATATATAGATAAAGGAGAAGAGAATGGGAAGAAAAAGCAGCTGTGGAATATGTGATAGAAGAAAAATAGAAATAGAAGAGGACGGTCGCAACAGAAAAAAATCAGAAATGATGGAAAAAGAGAAAGAAAGCGCGGAGAAGACACGAAAGCAGATTCTTTTTGCGATTCAATTTTATTTCAATTCTTCTTAGAAAATTATGGTGGATTCATTTATGTTTAATTTAATTTTTAGCATGAACTAATTTATCTTTATTCTAGGAAAAAGTTGTAATTTAATTCTAAACTATGCTTGATTTTCTATGTTAATTTAAATTATTTCTCTTCATGTTTGTTTGATTTATTCTGAATTTAATGCTTTTAATTAACTCGCCATTAATTAAATGATTTTAGTCTTATGATTTACTATCGAAAGAGGGAATTATAGGATAGATTTGAAATATTTCAGCATAGGTAAATATAGAGATCGAAAGACTTGTATGAACCTCTGTAGTTTTAAAAATCAATGGTCTTAATGATTTCTTGCTTTATTAAATTACATATTCTTGTATAAATTAATGAACAAGATTATTTCCAATTGACTATCGAAAGAGGCTTTTGGATATTTTTGAAGATTGCTAACAAACAGAGAGAATTAAATTTAATTAACTAGATGAGTAAAGCATATGGAGAGAATAGGTGAAATCGATTTCCTAGAAGTTTTCTTCCAATTAATTTAATCTTTGAATAATATCTTTATTTTCTTTTGTGCATCTTTCTTTAAATTAATTTTATTTTAAATTTCAATTACAACAACCTGGGTGAATTTTCTAGATAAAATGGAGATTAGCATAATTTTGGTTTTTGTCAAAAGTAAGTTAACAATTTCTGATGATGATATTCTATTTATCACTTTATTATAAAACTATGATATTTTGCACTAGCAGTTTTGCACCAATCATCAGCCATACATACGCTTAATAAAAATACATTTCATAAAAACCACATTTCAATGCAAGTCAAATGGATGCCACTCAAAAACCACCAAGTCCCTGTTGACTTCATTATACTTACAGTAACAAAGCTAAATGAAAACAAAATGTAGAATAGTCTTGGGAAGAGAAAGAAATAGATAAGGGGAATGCCAAACAACCATAGACATATATATAAAGAAAGATAAACATAGTTTTAGAGAAATAGACAAGTAACACAATAATAAAAAAAAAATGGGACGACAAGGATGGCTTCAAAGGAGATCATAGGCTAAACAAAGAAGCATATGCATCAAGAGATATTATCAGCACAAACTATTCAGTAGTGCCTCTAGAGACAAAAAGGCAACAAACTATACATAGTTACTTCAAAATAGATCATTGGCAACACTCACATTATTTCTAATCAAGAGAAGAAAAGAAACTGACTAACTAGTGAGCAACATAGGTAACAATCCTAAGAGAGACGAAACAAGGGATGCTACAAAAACATCTAAGTATGTAAAAAAGGTTTAGGTTCTAGCACATAGACAAGAGACATTCTTAGACATGGTCAACACCCCAAACATCAAGAATTCCAACTAAATACACAGTTTAATCATAGCAATACATGTAAGTGAAGAGTCCTAATGACAATTACATAATCTATATGACATACAGATGCACGATGCAAACCCAAACAAGCACAATACAAAGAAACACTTATGTAAACAAGCTTGTAACAACACTTTAGTTTTCTCCAAAGATACATCTAAAGCACAAGATAAGGAAGTGCATGCAAAAGATGGAAAAAATCAACAAGATACTAACAAAGGGCCAACACAAAACATACTAGGTACAAGAAATAAGAACCTAGTAAAATAGGTGAGAATATGAAGAAATCCTAAAAATTTGACACTACATGAAGAAAAATATGTAATATGATGTTCATACAAATAGCAATAGAAGAAGTAAATAGTAAGTAAGGCAAACACATAAAAGAGCATGTAAAAGTAACTAGTATGTGAGAATAATATTAAACGATCAAACAGATAGGCATAATAGCAAGTAGGACGGTTAACATATTATGCAAGAAAAAGAAGCAGAGAAAGAGAATGAGATATGCATGAACAAGAAAAGAGGGAATACAAACAATAAAGGTTCATAGAGATAACAATCTCATAGAATAACAATAGCCTGCACCAATAGAGAAAAAAAGCATAAACATACAAGATGTGTGAATGTATAAATAGAGGTCTAGGATTGAGCACCTAGGCGATTAAGCCTAAATTGGGATGACCTGTTCTGATACCAATTGAAGATTTCCATACATATGAACAATTACACAAAGGTAAATTGTTTTTTAGACTCAAATAGGTAATCGAGACCTAGAAGAGGGGTGAAAATACCAACCCATGAAATATTTTTACGAGCTCTATATCAATTCGACCAAGCATGCCTCACAAGGTGAATTGAGCAATTAATATAGCAAAAGCATAAAACAAGATTTTGAATTTAATACACAACAAAAACATCTTGTAGTAAGGAATAAGAAACAACATTAAACACTTTAGTAGCGGTATGCATAAACATAGCAAACATCACACATCATACAAGACATTCATACATATTGAAAAACTATAAGGGATTTTCAATATCTTCAAGACCTTATATGTGGAAACATATTCAGTAAATAATGATTGTACTTTCATAGCATGCAATCATAAATTACATAACAAACAATAATAAAAAGTCCAACACCTGGTACATTACCAGGGTAAGGAGACATAGACTCCACAGAGCCTCACACTAAAAATGCATGATCAAAAAGTAGAAGTAATAATTAGAAAGCTATAGGCATGCTATAAGGAAAGAAAAGAAAGCATGCAACTATGCAAAACAAATAAGCTTTCTAATCACAGGTTAAATCTAGTATAGTGGAATATACACAATGGAAACTTAGATTATAGTTACACAAAAATATATCATGTATGACAATAGATACAACGAGGTAAACCTACATTGAAACCCTATCTATGTGGTAACATCCTCGGGTTTCTTAAGGTAATCACTCAGTAGTAAATAATTTACTAAATAATAAATTAGTTATAACTCTAAAAGAAATAAAATTATATCCTAACTACCTATTGTTGCTATTATTTGCTGCTTCTATAATGACTTGGTTCGACACACAAACCTGACTATCTTCCAAAGCCACCACTACCCAGAAAGGTGTGATCAATAACCGAAGACTAGTAATGTGTAAAGTGAATAAGAAAATATTGCATAAATCACTACTACAATATGTACCTATGGCCTTCGATTTTTAATCGTGACCGTAGATCTATGGCCATGGTTATAAGAAATGAGGCCTAAGTGAGAGAGACCAAAGGTAACGACATATGGCCTCGGTTTTTAACTGATGTCATAGGGTATACCTATGGCCTCGGTTTTTTAATAACCAAGACCATGGTATGCATAAATTTAAAAAATAAAATTATTAATTACAATATTAAAAATCATATTATATTAAAATTAAAAGTATAATTACATTGAGAGTTTATTATACACTAAAAAACATAAGCCATTGAATTTGAAAAACCAAGCTATTGAAGACCATAGGCAATAAAAGCTATAAAAGTAGAAATAAATAGAACAACCCATAAAGAAAAATACATTAAAGCCAAACAAGATGACCATCCAAAAAATTTGCCTATATCAAAAGCATAGCCAAAAAATTCAACAGAACCTAAGAAATACCCAACACAGATTTCAAAGACGAAGAGTAGGTTGAGAAATCAAAGTTGGTTCCTATAAATGCCTAAATAAAAATGGTATGTTGGCATGCTTGGGAAGTTGGTGCACCTGGTGCGTTGGTGCGACTAGTGCCCTGGTGCACTTGGTGTGTTGCTGTGCCTGGTGTGCGGATGTGCCAACTGCGCTAGTGAGCCTGGTGTACTGGTATGCTGGTACACCTCATGCCTAGTATGCCTAGTGACTGGTGCCCTGGTACGCCTAGTGTGCTGATGCAAGCAAGTAATAAGAATGAATCATAAACACAGTGTACAACATAAATAACTTAAGCATAGTATTTATTTTTATCTATTTTGAGACTCAAAGCATGTCTTCCCTATTTATCATTCACCTTTCCTAAAATTGGGATTTCTATCTCCAAATTATAATGTATACTACATATAAAAGATTAGATGAAAAGAACAAAGAAATATAACATGTCTTATCTGTAGTGTAAATATTGAAATAATCTTAAAATAGGACCTAAGGATGAAACCTACTACTTTCTCTTTCGTCCAAGCACCAGCACCAGCCAAAATGCATATGCATCCATAAATAAATCACCCTAACTCCATAGTATAATAAAATGTAAGTTCTCCACAACAAACAGTATCCACATATACCTCTAAATATACAAGTAGTTTGAGGGATTGAGTTATCTACTATACAACTAATATCTCCTTAACTATAAACATTTCACCCAAAGAAGTTTGACATGGAATCCAAGCACAAATCCTCAATTTCGTCTAATCTTGTTTCCTCCCAGATGGTATTGATGAAAAATTAGAAGTGCATAAAATAAATCTTAGAGATGCTTTATCTTTAGCACATAAGCACAATACTTGCACCATTAATGAAACAAGAAATTAAAATAAGATTTTAGTGAGAACAAGAATGCTAAGATAGTTTGTTAGCACACTACCTCCAAGTAGCAAGCACCAGGCCAAACACTCGAAATTAGCATATTACCAAAGAATAATAGGCCAAGCACCAGCACTAGCACTAGGCACCAATACCAAGCACCAGTACCAAGCACCAACATCAGCACCAACATCAGTACTAGTAACAAGCACCAGGCTAAACACTAGAAATTAACATATTACCAAAAACCAACAGGCCAAGCATCAGCACCAAGCACCAGACCCAGCACCAACACCAAGCACTAAACACTAGGCCCAACACCAACACCAAGCACCAACATCAGTACCAGCAATAGTACCAGACACCAATACCAGGCCAAGCACCAGCACTAGCACCAGCACCAAACACCAATACTAGCACCAAGCACCAGCACCAGCATCAACACTAGCACTAGCACCAAGCGCCAAGCATTAGGCCAAGCACTAGCACCAGGTACCAGTACCAAGCACCAGTTCCAACATCAGCACCATGTACCAACACCAAACACCAGCTAAACACCAGCACTAGTACCAAGCACCAGGCGAAATACTAGAAATTAGCATATTACCAAAAACAATAGGCTAAGCACCAAGCTAAGAACTGGAAATTAACATATTACCAAAAAACAATAGGCCAAGCACCACCACCAAGCACCAGACCCAACACCAACACCAAGCATCGGGCTTAACACTAACACTAGCACTAGTACTAGTACCAATACCAAGCATTAGGCACCAAGTCAAGGACTAGCACCAGGCCAACCACCAGCACCAAAAAATTGTTGAAAAAACATAATTCCAACTCCATCAATTTCATTTGTTCCTTGATCAATGTAAAAACCATTGTTGTGCAAGAAGCATAAAATGTTATTGAATGAATGTTAATAATGCAAGTAAAGGACAAGTAGTCAATTTTTTTTAAAGTAATTTACCAACTAACAAAATTTTAAAGTGGTTTTCAAGAAGAAAACCTGCAAAGCATAACATATGATACATCTGAAAATTTTGGAGACTAGATTAGAGAAAAATATGCATCAGTTTTAAAATATCAAAGCAAAGTCAAAAAAATATCAAAACGAAGTCAAAAAATGGATATATATACAACCTGAAAATAGTTTCTATAATCAGATCTAAGCTAGTCCTTCAAAAAAACCAAAGCTTCCTTAATATTTAGGCATAAATTCCACACCGAAAATAATGTGTTCTAGTGATAAGAGGAAAACACAGTGAGAAAATGGTGAGAGCTTAGGGTTTCATAGATCTAGTGATCTGAGAAGAGGAAAACACAGTGAGAAAACGATGAAAGCTTAGGGTTTGATAGATATAGTGATTTGAGAAGAGGAAAACACAACGAGAAAATGCAGCGAGATCAGCTTCGGGTTCGATAGATCTGATCATCTGAGAAGAGGGAAAAGGAGAAATGTGTGTGTGAGAGTGAAAAAATAGGGGAAAAAGAGAGAGAGAAAAAATGAGGGAAAAGGGGGGGCAAATGAGGGAAAAAATTAGGGAGATAAAAAATGAGGTAAAAGGGAGGAAAATTAGGGGGAAAAAAGAGGGAAAAATTAGGGATATAAAAAAAATTTGATATAAAAATTTGGTGTGTGCATGGTGTAAAAGAGATAAAAATACATCAAATTAAATTGATAAAGAAATGAAAATAATTGTAAAGTAATTTTTATATTTCTTTAAATAAATAAAACACATAATATATTAATTGATTTCGGTTTTAAAAATATTGAAAACTCTATTATTTTAATTAGGAACAAGGTTATTTAATAATCGTGACTATATAAGTTTCTTTATATTTAAATAATTTTTATAGTTTAAGGGAAGAAAAATAAAAGGGAGAGGTAAAAAGGAAAAAAAGGAAAAAAGGAAAAAAAGGAGTGGGAAAAGAAAAAAAGAGAGGAAAAAAGGGAAAAAAAAGAGAAAAATAAATAAAATAAATTGATAAAATGTTTTGGTGTTAATTTGGTGTAAAAGAGAGAAAATTAATAGGGTATGTCTATGGCCTCGGTTTTTTAAAAACCGAGGCCATAGGATATGTCTATGTCCTCAATTTTTCAATAACTGAGACTATAGGGTATGTCTATGACCTCAGATTTTAAATAATTGAGGCCATAAGGTATATCTATGGCCTCAGTTTTTAAATAACCGAGGCCAAAACCCTATGTAATGTCCGAGACTATATGTATGTATTGTAGTAGTGAATGTAACCATCAATTGATACATGGCTCATAGCCACTGATGAGCAGAATCAGGATTGCCAAAAACTTTGATACCATCCCCGCAACGGAGTCATCCCCGGCAACGGTGCCAAAAACTTGATGAACGAAAACCGGCATCGCCGATCCTGCCAATACTTTGGTTTTATATTTATAAAACTCTCGCAAGTGCACGAATCATTTCGTAAAAAATGATAAGTATACTCCCAAGGTCGATCTAAGGAAAGAATGTATGTGGTTTTTAATTTATTATTCAAACTTTTAAAAACAAAATTAAATCCTAAACATCCTGTCACGATATTTTGGGTTTTTTGTGTTTTAATCTACTTACATAAAAATAAACATAGATTCAATAAACATTTATGCAAATTTTATCTTTTATAAATAGTGGAGTATTTATGGATATAATAACTAAGTTAATTATGCTTGCTCATATTATTTAGGTTATTAAATATATGAATTGATATTTATTGATTCTCCCTTTTTTGTATGAATACCACCTTTGGTGGGTTAGATATTCTTTGTTAACTAAACAAATCAATTAACACCTATGGGTGGGGTTGATAACTAATTTGGTTAATTAAATTAATTCCTTTTTCTAAGAGATTGAAAATGAACCATTTAAATGCCACCTTTGGTGGGGTTAGACAGTTTAAACTTTATTCAAGGTGTCCAAATTAAACCTAAGAATTTAGTTATCCGAGTACTAACTTTCAAGTTTTAAAACTACTACTGAAAACATGTTGTCAATACATTTTCAGATAATAATTCTTATAAAAACCTTTGAAATAGAGCTTCACTCTAACTACCGGGCGATTGTACCAACAAATAAAAGAGCACTACTCTAAATCAGACCAGATAACTAAACCTTAAAATCTAATTTTCAGATTTAAGTTTGTAATGAAAAATAATATATTTCTCTCTAACATTCTTAATATAAAATCTTGAATAAAAATAAAATCAATTCATTTTAGAGATTTTTACCTATTTAATATTTTGCAAGCATAACAACGTTATTATTATATCATGTTTACAAACAAGAAGTACGCTTAAATTTAATCACGCACAAATTAAATATAACATGTAAGAATAAAGCATAAAAAATAACTAAAGAAAATAAAATCCTTACAAGATTGATGCCATTCCCGTTGCTAGAAAACCTCCAAACAGAATTTGCACTCCCATTTATTGAATCAAAAAGCTAATAAATTACAAAAACATAACTAGTTCTTCCCAAAAAGGGAAGAACTCTAAAACTAAGAGAAACTAGCTAAAACATAAGAAAAACTAAAAAAAACTAAAAACTAAGAAATGGAGAGAAAGAAAGAAGAGAGAAGTGTGTTTTGAAGTGAAGGGAAGGGGGGTATTTATAGGTGAGGATGGAGAGAAAAAATGAGTAAAACAATGTTAAAAAAAATGTTAAAAAATGTAAATCGGGTAATGGAAATGCTGAGGTCATTAATGACGTCAACATGACATCATGGGGGTGGCTGCACGTGAAAAATGGGGCGAAAAGGCGTTGGGCGCGCGGAGGAGGATTGTTGGGCACCACGCTACAAGACGCAGGGGTCATTCGCCGAGCGCAGCCGCGTGCGTGAAACGATGTCACAAGATCAGGCATGAAACAGGCGCGATTTCCGTCTTTTTGACATTTTTGACCTTTTCGACCCATTTTGTCCAATATTTCCATGTTTGTTGACCTTTTCCCATTTATTTATTAATATATTTGTGATGTATTGCTTCAAGTATTCCTCTTTGAGTCTTTAAATTGCGTTTTTAAGCCAAAATACCTGAAAAACAATAAAAATACACGTGATTCCGAAAAAGACAAATTTATATAAATATATGATAAAACATATAAATATATATATTTTGAATCAATTAATGTACATAAAATCATGATTATTTTAGTGCTTTTTGAGCACTTATCAGCCACATAGGTTCCTCACATAAGAAAAAGTTTTCCAAAGGCAATTACTAGCTGACACACAGCTCACATATAACTTACTCATAAATATCATTTTAAGCACTCACCACTCACAAGATCATTTTTTCTCACACAATCATAAATCATAAATACTAAACAACACTCAAGATATTAGTGATATGAAAATAGAAAAATGAGATATCAATTTGATAGAGCTTCATTACATTTTATGTATACTAAATAAGAAAAATGAGGGGTATTTATAGAACTGAAATTTGCCACCTTTCCAATCACCTCGAAAAGGGTGGTCGTGAGAGTTGTGGTGAGCTTAGTGGTGAGGTGGTAAAAAGTCACATTTTTTCGTTTTAAAAATCATCGAGTATTTTTTATAAATATCCACACCTGAAATGAACCAAAAACACAACCAACAACATTGGTTCACTCACCACAAACCAACGCTTTACCTAGCATGTACATTATAAAAACTAACCCCATGGTATGTCTAAACATACTTTCATATGAAGTGTTCCTAATTATATGCATATGTATCTTACTGATCCACTGTAACCAACTTTATACAGACAAAGATAAAACACTGAGTAAAATAAAACAAACATTGTATTTTATACAAGAGAAGCCAACACACGGACAAAAGTACAATAGGACATATAGATATTTTTCTCTTTTTTATTCAACTAAAAATAGTAGATGTAGAAATAGAAGACATCTCAGGATATTTTTCATAGGAAATGATAATAAGTAAAAAAAAAATTGAAAAAATTCAAAAAGAAAAATTAAATCTTAAAGAAGGAGATGGATTTAAAGACTTATCATTTTTGTTAAGAAAATTATTTCTTTGGAAAAACATAATTTATTATGGCATAAGTAATAAAGGAATGAGTATTAAGATTACAGATACAAAAAAAAGATATAATATACTATTAATTGATAAAAAAACTATATTAAACAAGTTATCCAAAATTCCTCATAAAGATAAAGAAAAATTGCATACATGCATTTAGGAGGAATTCAAATGTTAATAAAAGCTCATTTGAGAGAATGAATAGATACACCAATGAAAATAACATTTCTAAATAACAGAATAATAAATAGGAAAAATGTTTTATTAGGAATGGTCTATGGTAACTTAAGATGCCAAAAGTTAAAATTTACAACATATCCTAGATTTGCTATTAATATCACGATAAAAATATAAATCAAGTATTAATGAAAGAAGAGAATTAATGAAAGAAAGAAACCATCCATTTTCAATACATTATCTAATAACATATTCTTTAACAAATAATCATAATAGTTCAATATACGGACAAAATGAATTTATAGAAATAGACAAAACTTTTAAGGAACTTGAACAAATAATAAAACTAGAAATACTAATAGACTTTGAAATACCATAAGAATGGAAATTAGATATCAAAGACAAACCCCTGATAACAGGAAGAAAAGGTAATATTGTTAGAAATAATAACATACCAAGGTTTACTTTTATAGATCATAAAAAACTTCTAACCAAGAAGAAATAAAAAACTAGAAAATGAAGTAAAAATAATGAAAGCATTAGTTCATGATGTTATATTAGGAAAAAAATAATGTTTAAAGATAAAATAAAAAATATGCATTTAGAAGTAAATGGAAGGCTAGTAGGCGTAGCAAAAAATCAAGTAATATTATTTGAAACTTTACAACTATCAATAAAGGATATTAATTTAGTCCAAGAATCAAATACAAAATACCTACAGGAAATAATAGACGCACAAAAAGAATTGTTAAAGGAAATAAAAGAATGTGGTTATAATAAACTACAACAAGATATAAACATGGAATTTTCATAACTAAGAAAAGATTTATATAACATACATAGAAACAATGAAATTATAGGTCATAAATATAATCACATAGACTTAGAAGGACTAAAAGAAGAACCACCTAGGAGATCAGATGCCTTGATTCCTAAAAATGAAAAAAGGAAAAATGAAAAAAATCTGAGAAAATAGATATAATTTCAATATAATGGAATATAGAAAAGAATTAGAAAGAAAATTCATGAAATTAGTTAGTTTATTGACACTAACTAATGAAGAAATAGAAGAAAATTATAATGAAAAACTTTCTACGAATAAAAAAGAAGAAGATATGATAGTAATCAGTGAGATTGATTTTGAACTAGAAAACATGACCCCAAAAGGTCATATGAAACCAATTTCATTACTAGTCCCTTACCAAGAAGGAACATCTGACCTACATAGGGAAAAAAGAAATAGGAAAAGGACATAACGACATGATACCACAGATAGAAGAAGATAATCACCTAAAATGGAGGAAGGTTTGCACTGGGGAACTAGAGGTAGTATTCCACTAGAATTCAAACTCCATAATAATTATAAGTATGATATTCTATATTTAGATTGTATAAGAAATATGAAGAAAGCCTTATATGAATGGGCTAGTGGTATGAGTGTGCTCATACAAACCTCTCAAACTACCCAAACAAACCCTTCAATCTGTAGGGTACTTATAGCACATAAAATGACAGGAAATGTTAAAGTTTGATTTTCAAACTTAACATATCAACAACATTTGTTAATGCAAAGGAATGCTTACATAGGAAGGAAATACTTGGATATAGTAATAAATGAAATATACAATAAATTTATTGGAGAAGATAAAGGAATAACTATCACTGAATCGAGTGAAAATGAAATCAATGAAGTTAAATGGCATCTAACAATTATGGAAATTTGTAATATGTGTTATATAGATTCTTTTATTTGTGAATATGAAATGTATTACCATAAATTACCACCATCTATGAAAACAACTTATAAAAAAATGTTTTTTCCAAAAATTACCTAGAACACTACACAAAACCTTAACAGAAAGTTGGGAATAAAGAAATAAGAAATTATATCAGATACTCTAGAAGGAAGCATAAGAAGCTTTAAGGATTGGATCATTATTAAATGTCAAGAAAAAAAAAGGAATATAAACAAGAGGAAATGATAAAATCTGTTATGATACAAAAGTTTTAGAATATCAGGAAAATATGGATGTAATATAAAATCTTATAAACAAAAGTATAAATATAAAAAATATAAAACATTTTAAAAAAATAAATTCAGAAAACCAAATATAAGAAAAGACGCTTTAGAAGAAAGAATTATAAACCTTATGAAAACAAGAATTATTGCCTTTCAGGAAAGAAAAAATGCAAATGTTGGATTTGTAATGAAGGACATTATGCCAATGAATGTCCATTAAGACTTCAACATAAAAAGGAATTTCCACAAAAAGAAAAAAATCTTGAAAGAAGTTTTCAAAATAGAATTAGAACCAATCGAGGAATCTGATGTAGATGATACTTATAGTATTTATCTATTGGAAGAAACTAAGGAAGAGATAATTGACTCAAAATGTGAACACTCAAATTATGGGTATTCTTCATCAGAAGATGAATGATTTGTATAGTATTACAAATCTAAATAGTACTTACATTAAAGTAGGAATAAAATTTAAAGGCTATACCACTTATCATTTACATGCATATATAGATATAGGAGCTAGTATATGTGTAGTCAGTAAATATGTATTTCTAAAAGACAACTGTAAATAAACGCCAAAATATTTAATTATAAGAATTGCTAATAATACTATAATAAATCTTAATATGGTATTAAAAGATGCTGATATAATGATAGGAGGAGAAAAGTTTTACACTCCTACCATATATCAACAAGAAACAAGAGTTGATTTGTTAATAGGAAATAATTTCCTAAACTTATATCAACCTTACACACAATATTTCAAAAAAATAAGTCTCACAATCTTATAAGGAGATACCATCTATGTCTTAAAAATAAGAAAAGCTTTAACTGTCTCAAACCCCACTTTTATGTAACAACATAAAAAGAAAAAACTTGGTGAGATAGATGAGAAAAAATCTTATTTATAAAATATTTCATTAGATATAGAAGAGAAACAAAACTCTTTTCTCAATAAAATACAGGAAGACAAAGCCCTAACAGGCATAAGAAAACTATTAAAAACAATCAGTTTAGAAAATCCTTTAAACCCAAAAATAAATAAATCTAAGACAATAGTCAACATAAAATTAAGAGATCCTAACAAGATCAAAAGAGTAAAGCCAACGATTTATACTCTAGAAGACAGAATTGAATTTGGAAAACAAATTTAGGAACTTTTGGAATTAAAAGTCATCATACCAAGTAATTTACCTTACTCTAGTCTAACACTCTTAGTTGAAAAAGAAGCTAAGAAAGAAGAGGGAAAAAGAGAATGGTAATAAACTTTAAAACACTAAATAAAGAAACTATTGATGATGGATACTTCATTCCAAAGAAAGAAGAACTATTATTATTAATAAAAGGAAAAAACTACATCTCAAGTTTTGATTACAAAAGTGAATTTTGGAAAATAATACTAGATGAAGAATCCCAAAAACTACTGGCCTTTAGTTTCCCCGAAGGACAATTCCAATGGATAGTTACACCATTTGGATTAAAATAAGCTCCAAGTATCTTTCAAAGATATACGGATAACAACTTTAAGAAATTACAAGATATATGTTGTGTTTACATAGATGAAATTTTGGTTTTTAGTAATGAATTAAATAAACACTATTTTGACATTTTCAATATTTTACAAGAATGTTGAAAAGAAGGCATTTTACTCTCTAAAAAGAAAGCAGTATTTGTGCAGCAAAAAATTAAATATTTAGGGTTGGAAATTGAAGATGAAAAACATAATCTACAATCCCATATACTAAATAATATTTGAGGCTTCCCTAGTGAATTAAAAGACAAAAACCAATAACAAATATTTTTAGGATATTTAACATATGCAGAAGCATACATCAAGAAACTTGCAGAAATGAGAAAACCATTACAAGCAAAATAGAAAAAAGACTATATCTAGAAATGGACCGAAGAAAATACTCTATATATGGATAAAGTAAAAGTAAAAACAAAGGTAAAAAAATTTCTAACTTTATACAATCCAGGGCCAGATGATAGGATGATATTGAAACAGATGCTTCACGAGAATATTGGGGAGTAGTTCTTAAAGAAAGAGTAGATGACAAGAGATGAATAATTCATCTTTGTAGATATACATTGATGCGTATTTTCGCAAGTGTATGAATCGTTCAAGTAATAAAGTGTACAAAAGTACGGATATGGAACCCACAAGGAATGGCGTTACTAAGTACCGAAATTGACTAACCCTAATTTTATTTGAAAACCGAATTTTTGAATTTGTTTAAAAAGTAAATTAACATAAAACTAAACGCAAATAACAAAATTTAATGTTGTTCACAAATGATTAAAAACGCTAAGGCATTTGATTTCGCTAAATCAATTCAATCTGATTTCAAGTTATGTTATATGAGAATCAAAGTTAAAAGTGATGGCTGAAAAACCCAAACTTATCTAATACTCTTTCTCAAGTTATATTAGAATTACTTATCTATGAAAACCGACTATATTTCTATGAAGATTTAATCACAAATAAGCGCATTACGATTGATTGAATTTCTGGAATAACCACATACATCATGCATTAGGTGTCAAACTCGCATTCAACATACGGTATTTATCACAAGAAGCATTCATTACACATCTCCTCTCGGTCTCAATATAATGCAAAAAATCATCTAAATCTTGATCAGAAATTTAAAAGCATTAAGCATGGAAATAAATACTCGACTTGAAAACAATGAATTTATATAACCATAACAAAAGAAATCAGATTTTCATGATTCAACTACATCATAGCCTTAGCAAAAACGAATTAGTTCATAACGAAAATAAGAACAAACATTATTTCAATTGAATCCTTGAATAACAAATATCAATAAACTGCAGAATATAAAAACTAAGAAGAAGAGATGAAAACTCTAGAAGATGAAGGCTTGGTAGCAACAATGGTGTAGATCCTTCAAGTTTCTCCAAAATTTCCTTCTCTTCTCCAAAAATGCCTTTGAACTCTGCTTTATGCCGTGGTCTCCTTCTCCATCATAATGTATATATAGGTCTAGGGTTTTGGAGGGCAATTTTGGAACAAAACAGCATAAAAAAATGTTTTCGAACGAAACTCGCATAAAAAATATTCTCGTCGGCGGCAAAATTCCAAATTTTGGAATTTTGTTTTCTTTTTCTTTGATTCAATCCCGATCATTGTACTTTGTCCCTAACTTCTCCAAAATCATGATTTTACCTTAAATTGCACTTTAAACACGAAATACCTGTGAAATGACATTTGTGGATTAAATAATCAAATAAACACAATTTTCACACAAATATCAACATTTAAATCATAACAAAAATGCAATAATTTAGCTCTTATCAACAACCTCCAACCAGCTTCTTGCTAGTCTCTAGCAAGAAAAGCGATCTATTTAATAAATTCAAAGGAGACATTAAGAGAAACTTCAAAGGAAATTTATTCTATTTACAAAATTACATTAAGCGTGTCACGATAAGCCTTTAAACCACAAGCGGCCCTAGTAGGACGAGTTGTAGTCTCGTGAGGGCTTCCAGTGATGACACCCACAAACATCTTACCTATAACTATCCTAACTTAAAACAATAACATAACATAAAAAAATAATTTGCACAAATGTCTCAAATGCCAATTTCACTTTTATTATTGACTCTTAAACATCCATCAAACCACAAACCTATAGCCATAATGCCCAGATAATATTATGCAGAACATCCACAAACAAAAAGGTGAAATCTCAAACTCCATAGGCTCACTCTTCAAAACTCTCTCCACTAATGAAGAAAAATACACCACTTCGGATCAATAGGACTTTATTAGGCTTGTAATGTTAGGCTTAGGTATTTGGTTAAGAAAGAACAGGAAGTGTCAAAATATAAATAATAGCACTTATTAGATTAAACACAACCAATTAAGTAAAAGAGTAACACCATTTAACCCAAATTGTTTCTTCTGATCATAACCCATTTTTCCAAAGATAAACAAAATTCTTCCTCGATCTTTCACCTCAGTACATCCATTACTAACACTCTTTTATTTACTAGAGTGTGAAGGCCCTTTTTTCTCTTTTTCTTTTCTTTTCTTTTTTTTCTTTTCTTTTCTTCGTTGTTTTTTTTAAACATAACTCCCAACCAATTTCTTCCAATATATGTGGAAGATGTCTTTTTTTTTCTTTTTTTATTTTTTTATTCCATCCTTACTCCATTTTCTCTTGAAAAGTTTGTGTTCAAAATTAAGTGCTCTTAACAAATAAGGTAGGAATTATATATATATATATATTGGCTAAATAAAAGGTAGGTTATTGAAGGCAAAAAGAAAGAAAGATAAGGCTAACAATATATTTAAATCGGCTCAATGAGGTAACTAGTGATATAAAGATAACAAGGTAGGCTTAAAATGGCACAATCGATCCAAAAATGAACTATATCCTATCCTAAATAGTGCAATTCCAAATTATTTCGCCTCAAGAGGTTTTCAAATGAGTTCTAGAGTTTGTTGAGATCACAAAAATGTCCATGAAAAATTCGCACATAAGACTTCTCTAAGCATTTAGACTAATCAACCAAATCATACCACATACCAAAAGAGTCGCCAACTAGATAATATCAACATTTGAAATTATCTTTAAACCGAAGCAAAATTTAATGTCTTCTAAAAGCTACTTGTTATCACAATCACATTATTATCATCAACGTGCAAATTAAAATAAGTAAAATGCAAATAAAATAAAAATAAAAGAAATTAAATCAAAATGCAGAAAAAATAAATGGAAAATCAAAATTAAACACAAATAAACACACAAACAAAACTAATAAAAATGAAGGGAAGAAAAGATTTACCGTTCTGCACCCCAACCAAAACCTTACATTGTTCTCAATGTAAGAAAGAAAAACTGTATATGGCTTTTTTTTTTCTTACTGCCAAGACAAATAAAATAAGAAAATTTAATTAAAAATAAAATTATCATAAAATGAAGTGCAAAATTTAAAATTTCCAAAATAAAAAGAGATAAAAGATAAGAAAACAAATCTGATGGGGTTGCCTCCCGTTAAAGCGCTTTAAGTTATAGTCATTAGCTAGACTTTTATGTTATCTTTAAAACCGCTTGCTGAATTCTCCGTCAAAATATGGCCTCAACTGTTGTCCATTTACCTTGAATGTTCCCTTTGTTTCATGAGTGATCTCAATTGTTCCATAAGGAAACACCTTGGTTACTAGAAAAGGTCCTGACCAACGAGATTTTAGTTTTCTTGGAAAAAGTCTGAGACGGGATTTATAAAGCAGCACTTTCTGTCCCACCTCAAAGTTTTGCCTCAAAATGTGCTTATCATGCCAAACCTTCATCTTGTCCTTGTATATTCGGTCATTCTCATAAGCATCATTCCTCATTTCATCCATCTCATTTGTTGCAGATTTCACAAGGCAAGCTTCTAGTGGTAGCAATGGAGTTCTCTCCTCAAACGTTTCCGAGATTAACTTGTCAAGAGTGTTAATTTGAAAACAAGAATGTACCTCACTTGGAAATTTCATTGCTTCAAAAACATCAAAAGTCACTTGTTCATATTGCACCCGTAGAATGAGCTTTCCTTGTTGGACATCAATCAATGTTCTTCCAGTTGCAAGGAACGGTCTCCCCAATATCATGACTGCATCTCTTACCTTCCTCCATGTCAAGCACCACGAAATCTACGGGGAAAATAAATTTGTCAACTTTAATTAAAACATCCTCGATTACCCTCGAGGATATTTCACCGATCGATCCGCTAATTGTAGAGAGATTGAAGTGGGTTTTACTTCTCCCCGAGGCTAGTTTTTAGAAAATAGAAAGTGGCATCAAATTAATGCTTGCTCCTAAATCACATAGGACTTTATCAAAATTGCAACTTCCTATAGTACAAGGTATAGTAAAACTTCACGGGTCTTTCAATTTCTGTGGCGAGTTTTCTTTGAAGAATCGCTGCACTCCTCATTTAGCATGACGGTTTCATAATCTCCAGCTTCCTCTTCTTTGATAGAATTTCCTTCATGAATTTTGCATACTTGGACATTTGTTCCAACATCTCTGCAAAAGGAATGTTAATATGCAATTTCTTAAAAATATCCAAAAATTTATCAAATTGATTATCAAGCTTTTTCTTATTCAATCTTTGAGGATATGGGATAGGAGGCTCATATTTCGCATTTGGGGAAGGTTGAACATCTTGGGATGTTGATGGCTTTTCTTTAGATTTTTCCATCATTTTCTCTGATTTCCCTTGCCATTCAAGTTCTTTACCGCTTCTCAATGTGATAGCCTTTACATTCTCTTTGGGATTTATTGTGTCACTAGGCAATGATCCTTGAGATCTTTCTGAAATTTGCTTTGAAAACTGCCCTAGTTGGTTTTGGATGTCCCTATTGATTGCCTCTTGATTTCTGAAATTTGTTCTTGTCTCCTCAATGAATTTTCCCAAAATTACTTCCAAATCTATTTGTTTCTTCTCTTGGGGTTGGTAGGAAGATGATGTCTGTTTGAATCCCCCTTGGTTATTTCCCCATGACAAATTTGGATGATTTCTCCAACCTGGATTGTAGGTGTTCGAGTATGGGTTATGTTGAGGTTTTTGGAAATTTGAAACATAATTTTCTTGCTCAGCATTTGGTGAAGCAAATGGATTTCCAACTTGGCACTCGATACTAGCATGAGTTCCACCACATAAATCACATTGTGCAGTTGGTTTGGATTCGAATTTGGATGACAAAGAATCCATCTTTCTTGAAAAGAAGCAGACAACTTGAGCCGGACAAAGCATTCACCTTTGAATCAATTTCATGTCTTATGCTTTGGTCTTTTGCAATTACACATTTCCCGAATGCCCCGATTGTTGTTTTGACCATAATCTCTAATAACTCATGAGCATCCTCCGGTGTTTTTCCCATTAAAGACCACTCCAAATTTCATACGGCATCAATCATTGCACGATAGTTTGAAACCAACCCATTATAAAATGTGAGACTTGTGACCAAATTGGTATACCGTGATGTGGCACTTCCTCAACATTTCTTTGAACCTTTCCCAAGCTTCATACAATGATTCTTGGTCATATTGTGTAAAGATGTGATTTCATTTCTCAATTTTACTATCTTAGCGGAGGAAAGAACTTGGACAAGAATTTTGAACCAACTCATTCCGTGTTGTAATTGATCCGGTGGTAATGAAATTAGGCAACTCTTGGCTTTATCCCCAAAGTGAAAAAGGAAAAACCCTCGATCTTATAGCATCTTGAGACACACCATTTATCTTGTAAAGATCACTCACCTCCAAAAAGTAAGCAATATATGTGCATTTGGATCATCCTTTGACATTCCCCAAATGATTTGATTGAACCATTTGGATAAAGTTGGCCTCCTTATACCCAGTAGTTCAATGACATTAGGCACATGACATAATCCCTCAAAGCTCTACATGATTTCCAACTCCTTCAACAAATGGTGGATCCATAGTTGATTGTCTATTAGGAGGTGAGGTTGAGCAACCTTCTTTCTCGGTTTTAGGCGCCTAAATGTTCTATCAATCTGCGAATTGAATGGAAATTGGTTAAGGCTTCTTGCGTCTCATACAAACAATCCTTACAACCGAAAATTAACTAGCACAAAAACAACACAAAGTTACCTTTTTTTATGATAATTGTATTTTCACCCACAAATATATTTCAAATTACATTTTAAACTTTCTTAAATTACACTTTAGCCCTTTTCTAATTTTAAATTAAATTTTTAACTTTTAATAATTATAATTAAGCCCAAATTTAATTTAAATTATATTTTTGATTTATATAAATTGTAATTAAGAAACTATATTATCATAAATTATATTTGTGGACAAAAATACGAAATTAAGTACATTTCCGATACAAATTATTTAATTTTATTAAAAATGTATTTTTAGCAAATAAAAGGAAAATATTAATTTATTTAACAAAAATTAATACAATATTCAAACAAACATCAGCAATTAAATCATTACTAAAATTGATGCAATAATTTAGCTCTTATCATACATCAAGATCTTTCCAAGGTCCATAATTTAATTACCATAGTAATAAAAAAGAATATTTAGCTGTCAAAAAAGCCATTAAGAAATTTGCAATATATGTCAAAAAAGCCATCAAAAAAACCATTGTTAGAATAGATAACAATAATTTTGGTTATTTCTTAAGAACTAATATTGCAAGTGATCACAAACAACTAAGATTAGTCAGATGGAAGCAATGATTCAACCATTACAGTTTTGATGTTGAAAATCTTCCAGGCCATAAAAATAGCTTAACAGATGCTCTTACTAGAGAATTAGCACCTTTAACTATTTTTATTCTTTCAGGAATGGAACATCTTGACATCAAAATCAAGATGAAGGAAAAGGAGATAAAAATCGTACAGGAATAACTCAAGCTACTATATCTCGAGAAATCTCTTATAGAGATAGGAAAGAAACAGGAAGAACTTAATTGTTCAAAATAACCTACAGGGACCAAAAGCTCAAAAGAGGAATCTTTATTAAAAATTCAATTTAATGAAGGTGATCAAAAATTCTAAAGATAAAAAGGAAGAACCTAACCGCTCATAACAAACTTCTAAAACCAAAAAGCTCAATTGGGTAGATGAGGAAAAAAAAGAATAAAAAAATATTTATGTGGTCTATAATGGCCCAATACCAGGAATTTAAAACAACAGGGCAAAAGCCAGTAAATCTATTCTAGGAAATAATGGAGTAACTTATACAGCTTTCATCAATAGAATAGAAGCCAAAGGTAGTTATGTCAGCTACAAAAAACCAAAACTAATAACCCTAGAGGAGATAGAAAGAAATTATTCTATAACATTACAATGACAACCGATAGTTCCAAGTAGATTGATAACTCTTGGAAAAATAACAAGGCCTCCAATACTATTTGAAGAAGCATTTCCTCCAAAGACATAAAAAATAGAAAAGCATTGAGTGCTATTCAAAGAGACATCCTATAGAAATACTCCAATCATTGAAGATGAGAAGGACCAATATAGAAACCTCAGTAAACCACAATGGTTGAGTCTCTATAACTTGACTAGAAAGTATACTGAAGAACATATTGAAGATATGAAGTTTTATAATACAGACAAGGAATTTCCTATGGGAAGTAAATGCAATATCTAAGAATGAGCTAATCCAATATTTGTGTATAAATCTTTTTCATGTAGGACTAATTGAAAATATATATCCAAAAATTAATTTAAGTGAATTAAATAATTTCCCAGTGAATTTTAAAAAGAGCAATCAAGAACATCAAAGAGAAGATTAAGGTAGGTGACAAACATGTTTATCTTAGATTTTTAAGTTTATTAACACACTGAAATGAGGAAGGATGTATTAGTCCCTACCACTTCATCAAGATAGGGATCTCCATCACAAATAGAGAAGTTCTCAAACCAAAGGCATTTCCAGAAAATGAATTCAACTTAGAAAATTTACTATGAACTCAAGAAAATTGAATATTCTATTGGGGATAATATCTCAAATTACCCTAGAGTTTAGCATATCTTCACTTATGCCCTCAAAGATTATAAAATATCTAAAATTCTCCTAGACTTTATGGTTAATACCATTGATGTTCTTTATTCCTAATGGTGCTAATTTTCCATCCATCACTATTCAGAATACTATTCCTTGGCTTTGATACCAACTTTTGTGGATCGATACAATTTTTAATCAGGAGTTAATATTGACCTAGTTGATGGTCTTTTTTATTTACAGAAGGCAATAATTTTTCTAAAAAGCTTATTATTTGTTAGTATAAATCTAATTTTCTTCTATATTCATTAAAATTACATAGTATATTATGTTCTTCATTATGCTGATTACTTATTTCTATTCCTGAATCTATTAATTATCTTTTAAAATTGAAAATTATTCTTTCATTTGTTAAATCTAATAGTTTTAATTTATGTACAAATGATTCGATGTTCATAGAGTATTATCTTGATAAGTTATATGTATGCAATGCATATTATTTTGTCTTATTCATAGTATACAAACAGGTTTTTCTTGTGTACATACAATGTACTTATAATCTTCAATGAAGTAGTATCCAAACATTAAGTCGTTGAATTCTTCATCATCTATTCTTACATATTTTTGACAAAAATAGTCTCTTAATGTGCTTTAAATAGGATGGTCTATAATGCTTGTGATAGATTTAATATAATATGTGTAGATATCTAATAAGTTGTTAAATCTTTTAAAAAATTTAAAATAAGTTTCATAATCCTCATTTTTAAAGTATTCATTTAAATGATAAAGGTGACCTTTATCAAGTTTTTCTAATACAATTAGATTTTTATCTCTAATTTTATTTGGAATTAGTTGGTTATTTTTAAAAACAGTTTCCATTTTCCTATACTATAGACAAGGAATTTCCTACAGGAAGTAAATTCAATAACTTGACCCAAGACATCAAAAATAGTAAAGCATTGAGTGTTATTCAAGGATACATCTCCTAGAAATACTCCAATCATTGAAGATGAGAAGGACCAATAAAGAAACCTCACCAAACCACAATGGTTGATTCTCTATAACTTGACCAGAAAGTCTACCAAAGAACATATTGAAGATATGACATTCTATGCTACAAACAAGGAATTTCCTACAGGAAGTAAATTCAATATCTAAGAAGGAGCTAATCCAATATTTGTGTATAAAATCTTTTCATGTAGGATTAATTGAAAATATATATCTAAGAATTAATTTAAGTGAATTAAATTATTTCTTAGAGAATTTTAAAAAGAGTAATCAAGAACTTCAAAGGGAAGATTAAGGTAGGTGACAAACCTGTTTACCTTATATTTTTAAGTCCATTAATGGACTGGAATGAGGAAGGATGTATTAGTCCCTACCACTTCATCAAGATATGGATTTCTAACACAAATAGAGAAGTTCCCAAACCAAGGGCACTTCCAGAAAAGGAATACAATACAGAAGAACCCTGTGTAATAAAAGGGTCAAATGTTAAGCCAAATTTACTATGAACTCAGGAAGATTGACAATTATTTTAGGGATAATATCTCAAATGCCCCTAGGGTTTAGCATATCTTCACTTATGCCCTCGAAGATGATAAAATATCTAAAATTCTCCTAGACTTTATAGTTAATATCATTACTTTTCTTTATTCCTAATGGTGCTAATTTTCCATCCATTACTATTCAAAATACTATTTCTTGGCTTTGATACAAATTTTTGTGGATCGATATAATTTTTAATCGAGAGTTAATATTAACCTAGTTTGTGGTAATTGTTTATTTATAGAAGACAATAATTTGTCTAAAAAGTTATTATTTGTTGATATAAATCTAATTTTATTCTATATTCATTACAATTACATAGTATATTATGTTCTTCATTATATTGATTACTTATTTCTAATCCTGATTCTAGTAATTATCTTTTAAAATTAAAAAAATATTCTTTCATTTACTAAATCTAATAGTTTTAATTTATGTACAAATGATTTGATGGTTATAGAGTATTATCTTGATAAGTCATATATGTTGAATGCATATTATTTTTTCATATTCGTAGTATACAAATAGGTTTTTCTTGTGTACATATAGTGTACTTATAATCTTCAAAGAAGTAGTATCCAAACATTAAGTTGTTGAATTCCTCTTCATATATTCTTACATATTTTTTACTAAAATAGTCTATTAATGTCCTTGAAACATGATGGTATATGATCCTTATGATGGATTTAATATAATGTGTGTAGATATCATATAAGGTGTTAAATCTTTTAAATTTTTAAGATAAGTTTCATAATCCTCTTCTTTAGAGTATTCATTTAAATGATATAGGTATCATTTATCAAGTTTTTCTAATACAATTAGATTTTTATCTTTAATTTTATTTGAAATTAGTTTTTTATTTTTAAAAACAGTTTCCATTTTCCTATACTGCTGACAAGGAATTTTCTACGGGAAGAAAATTCAATAACTTGACCAAAGACATTAAAAATAGTAAAGCATTGAGTGCTATTCAGGGAGACATCTCCAAGAAATACTCCAATCATTGAAGATGAAAAGAACCAATATAGAAACCTCACCAAACCATGATGGTTGAGTTTCTATAACTTGACCAGAAATCCTACCGAAGAACATATTGAAGATATGGAGTTCTATGCTATAGACAAAGAATTTACTATAGAAAATAAATTAAATATCTAAGAAGGAGCTAATCCAATATTTGTGTACAATAATTTTCATGCAGGACTAATTGAAAATATATATCCAAGAATTAATTTTAGTGAATTAAATTATTTCCCACAGTATTAGAAAAAGAGTAATCAAGAACTTCAAAGGGAAGATTAAGGTAGGTGACAAACTTGTTTATCTTAGATTTTTAAGTTCATTAATGGACTGGAATGAGGAATGATGTATTAGTCCCTATCACTTCATCAAGATAGGGATTTCCAATACAAATAGAGAAATTCTCAAACCAAGGGCATTTCCGTAAAATGAATTCAACTTAGAAGAACTTTATGTAATAAGGGGTCAAATGTTAAGCTAAATTTACTATGAACTCGGGAAGATTGAATATTCTATTGAGGATAATACCACAAATGCTCTTAGGGTTTAACATATCTTCACTTATTTCCTCAAGGTTTATAAAATATCCCTATATTTTATGTTTAATACCATTGGTACCCTTTATTCCTAATTGTGTTAATTTTCTATCTATTACTATTCAAAATACTATTCCTTGGCTCTCATACCAATTTTTTCGAATCGATACAATTTTTAATCAAGGATTAATATTAACATAGTTGATAGTCTTTGTTTATTTATGGAAGGAAATAATTTGTCTAAAAAATATATTATTTGTTGGTATAAATCTAATTTTCTTCTATATTCATTATAATTACAAAGTATATTATTTTCTTCATTATGTTGATTACTTATTTCTAATTTTGAATCTATTAATTATCTTTTAAAATTTTAAATTATTCTTTCATTTGTTAAATCTAATAGTTTTAATTTATATACAAATGATTCGATATTTGTAGAATATTATCTTGATAAGTTATATGTGTTGAATGCATATCATTTTGTCCTATTCATAGTTTACAAAAGGTTTTTCTTATGTATATACAATGTACTTATAATCTTCAACTAAGTAGTATCCAAATATTAAGTTGTTGAATTTCTCTTCATCTATTCTTACATATTTTTGACTAAAATAGTCTCTTAATGACCTTGAAACAGAATGGTCTATGATGCTTGTTATAGATTTAATATAATGTGTGTAGATATCTAATAAGGTGTTAAATCTTTTAAAATTTTCAAGATAAGTTTCATAATGCTCATCTTTAAAGTGTTAACCTTTATCAAGTTTTTCTAATAGAATTAGATTTTTATCTTTAATTTTATTTGGAATTAGTTGTTTATTTTTAAAAATAATTTTCCATTTTCCATTTTTCTGTTTTAGCAGTATTATGTCTTGATGTAAACAAATATTTAAAAATTCAAGATTCTTAACTAGCTTAAATTTATAATTATTATACTTGAATTTGATGGGTCTACCACGATTTTTCCTTCTGTTCGTCTTATTTTCTTACACCTGTTATGCTTCAACTTTGCTTAAACCTCAACACCCTTCTGGCAATGGTGAGCCTTCTGCATCTGTACATAAAAAGGTGTCTAATATTTGACTTACTTGAGAAGAGTAAATGAACTCCATTTTATTTATAAGATAATAGTTATTACAAGTTAAGGCCAATTAAGAACCTTGAAGAGATACTTCACTGCTCATAATTACTAGGTATTGGTTTTGGGATTTCTGGATAAAGAGGTTTTTTATTCTAGATTTTTTTTTTGTTTCAAAGTATAGAGCTCTAAATTTTAATGTATTCGTGTGTCCTTTGAAATGAGCATAATGATTCCTTTTATAGCACAAGAAATCTTTGTTTACAAAACTAGAATTATTGTTTTATCCTTGATTTAATAATTCATTTTCTTTTTTTCTTTAAATGATAGCCACTTCTTTTTTCCTTGGCATATACTGCCAACTGACTTATGGATTCTACATCTTTATTTTCTTTTTTGTCTTCTGCCAATAGTTCCTTTCTTTATTCTTCTTTTTTTTCTACAAAAGGAATTTCTTACAGGAAGTAAATACAATATCTTAGAAAAAGCTAATCCAATATTTGTGTATAAAGCTTTTCATACATGACTAATAGAAAATATATATCCATGAATTAATTTTAGTGAATTAAATTATTTCCCATAGAATTTTAAAAGAACAATCAAGAACTACAGAAGGAAGATTAAGGTAGGTGACAAACCTGTTTATCTTAGATTTTTGAGTTCATTAATGGAATGGAATGATGAATGATGTATTAGTCCTTACCACTTCATCAAGATTGGGATTTCCAATACAAATAGAGAAGTTCCCAAAGCAAGAGCACTTCCAGAAAATGAATTCAACACCGAAGAACTCTGTGTACTAAGGGTTCAAATGTTAGGCTAAATTTCCTATCAACTCAGGAAGATTGACAATTCTATTGAGATCAAAGTAAATTATTCAACTAGTAAATTATTCATCATTTCCTATAGTAGCATGGCTCTGTCAGAAGAAGATGGTGAAAAAATTACCTAATAAGAAACCAATTTTAACTACAACAACTTAGAAATTGGTCAAGAAACAAGGAAGGTATTATGCTTCTATTCTAGAAGATCCACCAAAGACCAAAGATGCATTCTCTGCATCAAAGACCGAAAAGATGAAGATGTGTCATCATCAACGTCATAAAAAAAACCATAGGTAAAAAACGAAAAAGAAGAATTAAGAAAGGAACTGTCAGCAAAAGACAATAAAGAAAATAAAGATGTAAACCCCACATCTCAGTCAGCAGCATATGTCAAGGAAAAAAGAAGTGGCTATCATTTAAAGAAAAAAGCAGATGAATTATTAAAGCAAGGGTAAAATAATAATTCTAGTTTTGTAAACAGTGATTCTTTGTGCTATAAAAGGAATCCTTATGCTCATTTCAAAGGACACACTTATACACAGAAATTCAGAGCTCTTTACTCTGAAACACACAAAAAATTCTAGCATAGAAAACCCCTTTATCTAGAAATCCCAAAACCAATAATGTTATACCCAGTAATTATGAGCAACTAAGCACCTCTTCAAGGTTCTTAGTTGGCCTTAAGTTGTAATAATTATTATCCTATGAATAAAATGGAATTCAATTAATCTTCTCTAGTAAGCCAAATATTGGACATCATTTGTGTACGGATGTAGAATTCTCACCATTACTAGGAAGAAATTGAGGTTTGAGCAAAGCTACGACAAAACAGGTGTATCAAAAGAAGACGAATAGAAGGGAAGACCGTGGTGGACCAATCAAATTCAGGTATAATAATTATAACTTTAAGCTAGTTAAGAATCCTTGATTTTTAAATATTTGTTTACATGAAGAGATAATACTGCTAAAATAGGAAAATAGAAACTATTTTTAAAAATAAACAACTAATTCCACATAAAATTAAAGATAAAAATATAATTCTATTAGAAAAACTTGATAAAGGTTACCTATATATTTTAAATGAATAGTTTAAAGATGAGGATTATGAAACTTATCTTGAAAATTTTAAAAGATTTAACACCTTATTAGATATCTATACAGATTATATTAAATCTATCACAAACATCATAGACCATCCTGTTTCAAGGACATTAAGAAACTATTTTAGTCAAAAATATGTAACAATAGATGAAGAGGAATTCAACAACTTAATGTTTTGATACTACTTCATTGTAGATTATAACCACATTGTATGTACACAAGAAAAATCTATTTGTATGCTACAAACTGCACAAAATAATATGGGTTCAACACATATGACTTATCAATATAATACTCTATGAACATCGAATCATTTGTACATAAATTAGAACTATTAGATTTAACAAATGAAATAATAATTTTTAATTTTAAAAGACAATTAATAGATTCAAGATTAGAAATAAGTAATCAACATAATGAAGAACATAATAGACTATGTAATTATAATTGTTTGGACATTTTAACATCTGAATTGGCCCAAATACCGAACCAAGCTTTATACAGAGCAAGCCCAAGACCAGCCCAAGATGGAAGATGAAGCACCCTAGACATCCCACCCATGGGGCAAACCAAGCCCAAAGACCAAGCTCTATCTCAACAGAGTTGGACGTCACCCCGAGCTCAGTCACAAAAGGATCTCGAGCTCGGTCACAGAAGGATCTCGAGTTTGGTCATAGAATGACCTCGTCATAAGCATGGTTAAACTCGACCTAGATTTCTGACACGTTATACTTTATGTCAAATCATACCCTACTGACATGTATTTGCATTCACACATTGTTTATCTAACACTTGTACAAATTATGTGCTATAAATATATGGATTTCTTATGAGGATCCATAATTGGAATCCATGGAAACAACACATACACACACACACACACACACACACACTCTCTCTCTCTAGCTAAAATCTGCACCCCCAACATTTTGCTGCCCACCGTGGGGCTTAGATTCTTAGGTCAATCACAAGTTTCTAACCCCATCTACCCATAGAACTCACCATGCCCCTAAAAAAATACTTTTTTGGAATTCATCACTCTCAAATAGACATTCATGGCAATAACTCGATCTGATAGATGATCAGACTCGAATGATGTAAACGTAATGGCTACCTAAGGAAACTCACCACGAGCCACAGAGTAGGAGGGGATTGAAGGTAGCGCTCTCTATCAGGAATTATCTCACCAATTCCTTGAACTAAGAAAAGAGCTTGATGAAACCCAAAGAGAAAATAGAGCTCTCCAGCCTTTGACAGACGGAAGGATCTCGGAAAATCCTACCGCAGAACTAACCATTGGGAAGGCGAGGGAACATGGCTTGTCCGAACCCTGTCATACCATGCACGAAGTAGAAAGACATATTTTTTCCAGTTCGGCACGCCTTGATGAAGAGCAATGGATCCAAGAAAATAGAAGTTGGGAGATACAACTGCAAGCTTTAGAGCATAACAATAAGATGCAGGAGGAGGCCCTCAAAGCAACAAACGGGAGACATTAAAAAGGAAAAACCACTTTCAAAATCGATAGAGACTGTGAACAGTTGTACATTTCACCATTTGCAGATATAATCAAAAATGATGACACCCTACCCAAGTTTAATGCTCCTAAATGCTCGAGCTATTTTGGAACAAAGGATCCAGTGACTCATGTCCAACATTTCAAAATAGCCATGGCTCCTATAAGCCTCACTCAGGCAAAGTGAGATGCAATGTTGTGTAAGCTGTTCTCCACCACTCTGTGCGAAGGCTTGCAAAAATGGTTTAACAACCTACCCCCCAGTTCATATCTTCCTTCCCATAGTTTTCCAAGTTATTTATCACCAACTATGCCTGAAATAAACCCTTGAGAAAAGAATCTCACCACCTCTTTTCTATTATAAAAGAGGAAAAGGAGCCAGTCGAAAAATACATGAAGCGTTTCAGGGAAGAAAAATTATAAATCATTGATTTCCCTAGCTCTATCGCCATAGAGGCTTTCAGGCGAGGCCTGCTAAACATTCTGCCCTATTTATGGAACAAACTAAATCAGTGTCATGGACTTTGGAGGAAGCTTACGGGGAAGCCAGGAATTTTTTCAATCTAGAAAGAGAGCTTAACATAGCAAAGGATCGTCGAACAGGGACGGAGATTATCCCAACCTCAAGCAGAGAAAAAAGAGCAAGCCCAATGTTAGAGCAAACACACCACAATTATAAAAACAAGTGAATTTTAGATGTAGGTAATATACACGAGCCGATCAATAGAAACTAGGTGGTGCATAAAGATTGATCGAGAGTCCCTCGCGATTGCAAAATCTTTTAAAAGGAGATTTAACTGAGATACTAAAAAGAATGGAGCAAGAGCCCGAGACCATATGGCCGCCCAGGATGACTACCCTGGGCAGAGATATATCCAAGTGGTGCGCTTTTCACAAAGATGTGGGCCACGACACAAGAAATTGCAGGGACCTAAAAAGAGAGTTGGACACATTACCGGTAAGAGGATATTTTAAAGACTTTGTTGCAAGAAATGATGACAGAAGAATCTACCAGGAAGAACGAGAAGCATCCCGACCAACATTCTCATCCAACAGTAATAAACGACCTTATAATGGGTCGTCGTTAAAACCATACATACAATACATGGAGGACCTGGGGTCAGTGGGGTGTCTAACAATACCCGCAAAATATTTGCAAGAGAAATGCACAATGTACCCTATGTCTATGCGTTGGACAAAGTTAAGACCCCTACTAGAATAATTTTCACTAAGAAGGATGAAACTACATCCCATCACGAGGACCCATTGGTGATTACCCTGAGTATTGGGTCCTATGATGTCCGACGAATAATGATTGACACTGGTAGTTCAATGGACCTCCTCTTTCGGACCACGGCCGATGCCCTAGGACTTAAAGACACAAACATCATCAAAACCAAGCTTACCCTCGTAGGATTCAACAACAACACCACCTATGCAATAGGAATGGTGATCTTGCCGGTCATGACAAAAGGGATCATAATGATGACTAATTTTTTCATCATTGACGCCTTGGCTCATTACAAAGCAATCCTATGAAGACCCTGGATACACAAGATGAAGGCAGTGCCATCTACTTTGCACCAGGTGATAAAATTTCCTATGCCTAAAGGCCCCGAGGAGATAAAAGGAGACTAGGAAAATGCCAAAAGTTGTTATAATGCCACTATGAAGGGAACCACCCCTAAATAACAATCACTGAAAAGTTTCCTTCCAATGAAACAAAGGAATAAAAGTACGGCATGTCCAGTGTTTTCAAAGTAAAAGAAGTCCCAACAGACGCAGAGGGAAAGGGCCACATAGTCAAAATGGGCGACGACCTGACACCAGAGCTCGAGGAGAAACTCTCGTTATTTCTCAAAGCTAATGCAGAAATTTTTGCATGGACCCCCACGGAAATATCAGGAATTCATTTGCGAATAATAACACACCGGCTAAAAGTCGATTCAAAGCCTAAACCCGTTCAACAAAGGAAGAGAAAATTCCCTAGGGAAAAAAATGAGGCAATCAAATGTCATATCATAGCCCTCCAACAGGCCAGAGTCATTAGGGAGGTTAAGTATCCCTTATGGCTCTCAAATGTGATATTCATGAAAAAGGCCTAAACGAGGTCTACCCCAAAGACTGCTTCCCACTTCCTAGCATTGATCAATTGGTAGACGCCTCTTCCGGCTTCGCATTGATGAGTTTCTTAGATGTATACTCTGGGTATCATCAAATCAAAATGCATCCTGATGACGAGGAGAGAAATTCTTTCATAACTAAAGAAGGAACATTTTGCTACACAAGAATGCCGTTCGGATTGAAAACCGCAGGTGCAACATACCAGCGCCTCGTCAACAAAATGTTCTACAAACAGATGGGCAAGAACATGGAAGCATATATCGATGACATGCTGGTCAAGTTAGTCTAGCTCATGAACCATATCAATATCCTACAGGAGATATTCGAGGTGATACAAAGGTACGACATGAAACTTAACCCAAAAAAATGCATTTTTGGTGTGGCTGTAGGAAAATTCCTGAGATACCTTGTATCAGCGAGAGGAATCGAGTTCAATCTAGATAAAATATAGGCACTGATAAACATGTGGCTGCCCAGTAGTCTAAGGGGTATACAACAGTTAAATGGAAGAATTGGGGTATTGGGCAGATTCATAGCTAAATTCACGGACAAGTGCATGGCTTTCTTCAGAATGCTAAAAAAAACATTGTCTTTTGGAATGAGGACTACAACATGGCCTTTGAGGATATCAAGGAATACCTTGGAAAACCCCCAGTCCTGATCAGTCCAATTTCAGGAGAGGTTCTTTATCAATATCTGGTCGTTACACCCTAAACATGCCAGGCCGTGCTCATAGCAGAAATACTCAAAATCCAGTAACCCATTTATTATGTCAGCCAAATTTTAACCGAGGCCCATAGCAAATATCCCACCTTAGATAAACTTGCTTTTGCCCTCAAAATTATTGCGAGAAAACTTAGGCACTACTTTAGCTCACACACCATCATAGTACTCACCTCGCATCCTCTAAAAAATATATTAACAAAACAAGAAGTCGTAGGAAGGCTAGTCCAGATAGCCGTGGAATTAGGGGAGTATGACATTAAATATATGGTTAGGACTGCCATCAAGGGACAGGTTGTGGCCGAATTCGTGGCTGAGTTCACCGAATTCCCTGAGGTCATTACCAACACAGAAACTGAGGAAATATTGATAGTTGACCCATAGAATGCACCAACCTGGCAAGTATTTATGGATGGCGTTCACAACTTTAATGGCTCAAGAGCCGAGGTGGTTATAAGGGATGAAAAAGACAATTGCTTCGAATATCCTGTTAGACTTGACTTTCAAACAACCAATAATATCACAGAATATGAAGCCGCCATATTCGAAGTCATGACAGCCAAAAAACTGGGAGCAGATAGCATCGCCCTACATAGTGACTCCCGACTTATTGTCAATTAGTTTTTGGGAACATTTGAGGCCCGAGATGGAAAGATGAAAAAATACCTAGAAAGACTAAAAAAAGAATGCACAAAATTCTCAATGCTCAAAATCGAATAGATAGCTCGAAACAAGAATAAACACGCTAATGCCCTGGACACCTTGGCATCTATCCGAGAAACCAAACACGACCGAGTGGTCTCAATAACAATGCTGATAGAGGCGTCTCTTGAAGAAATTGAAAAAAAGGGTTAAATGCGTGGACAAAAATCCATCTACAACATGGTTCGCACCGATATACAAATTCTTACAAACAAGAGACCTACCCAAAGACCGCACGGCCGCAAAACAAATTGCAGCCAAGGCAAGCCGGTACATTGTCGAGGCATGAAAACTATACCACAAGACACCACTCGGCCTAGGCCTCTTGTGCATAAATATGGAGGGAGTCGACAAAATAATATACGAAGCACATAAGGGAGATTGCGGCACACAGTTAGGGGGTAGGAGATTATCTCAGTGAATCATGAGACACGGTTATTATTGGCCCACTATGCTTGCCGATTACGTAAAATACGCCCAAAGGTGCAACAAATGCCAACGATTCAGCCCCCTAACCAACACACCACCTAATGATATGAGGGGAGTAGTAAGTCCATGGCCTTTCTACAAATGGGGATTGGACATAGTAGGACCTCTACCCATAGGCACGAGCCAGAAAAAATTTCTCCTCGTTGCCACTGACTATTTTTCAAAATGGATAGAAATTGAGGCTCTAGCCAGAATATGAGAGGAGGAGGTAATACAATTCATATAGAGGTCCATAATTTGTTGCTTTAGCCTCCCCAAAGAGCTCATTATGGATAACGGGTGCCAATTCACCGGTCGAAAGCTCAAGACATTCACTCTCAAATATAATATCAAGATCGTCCACTCTACACCATACTACCCCCAGGCCAATGGTCAGGCAAAGTCTTCCACCAAATTAATCATCAACCTTTTAAAGAAAAAACTTGAAAGAATCGAAGGAAAATGAGTGGAGTAATTACCCGGCACCCTCTAGGCTGTAGAACAAGCCCCCGAGGGAGCACCAAGGAAACCCCTTTCTCCTTAGTATATGTAACCAAGGCGGTAATACCCACTGAAGTCGTGATCCTTACTCATAAATCGACTATAGCAGAAGAGCAAAACGAGATAAAAAGAGCAACCAAATTAACTTTAGTCGAGGAAAGAAGAGATGAAGCTTTAAGATCAATAATAAAACAAAAATGAACAATAGCAGAATATTACAACAAAACCATGCTCTTCAAGATTTCTTTCCCCAGTGATTGGGTACTTAGGAAGGTTTTTCCTAATAAAAAAGAATGGATGGCAGGTAAAATGGGTGCTAGTTGGGAGGGACCTTACCAAATAATTGTAACAATATCAGGAGGGGCGTATGTATTTTAAAGCATTGAAGGCATTGAGGAAAGCTCAAGCTGGAATGCTAGACATTTAAAAAGATACTACTTCTAAGAAATATATGTATTAACCTACCCATCTCTTTCTCTCTTTTTTTGTAAAACAACGACACGTCTATATTTATAAAATGAAACACTTCAGCATCATATTACTTACTTACGACTATCTCCCTTAAAATGGGTCAGGGACTCCTTACCTAGATCTATAAATCTGGTAGAGCACCCCAACAAAGGAAGAAGTCTAGTTTCCTACCTCGGTCAAATAACCAGGTCGACACTTAAAGAACATCGGTCAAAAACTAGTTCAAGCTCTCCTGTAAAATAGGTATCAAGGGCTCCTCACCTAGATCTATAAATCTGGTATAGCACCCCAACAAAGGAAGAAGTCAAGTTTCCCACCTCGGTCAAATAACTAGGTCGGCACTCAAAGAACCTCGGTCAAAAACCAGGTCAAGCTTTCATGTAAAATGGGTATCAGGGGCTCCTCACCTAGATCTATAAATCTGGTAAAGCACACCACCTCGGTCAATATCCAGGTCGGCACAAAATAAAAATATAAATAATAAAAATTTCATTATACATAAATACATGCCGATCCGATTGTTCTGCTATACACTCAGCACAAACATTTGAAAACTATTTAAACGCTTGGACACACGTCCCGTATCTGGATCATCAGTTTCTTCATTCAAAGGCAAAATTTTAGCCTGAACCTCCACCACCTTTTCATAAGCATAAGTGATAGGTTCTAGGTATTCCGTCCTTATTGTGAGCAAACCTCGTTCCAGATCTTTAGTAACCCCATAACTTTAAGAAAAACTCTTTTAGATCGCTTCATATAAAAACCTGCTCAAAACGACTCTCTACCAATAACATTTGCCATATTGGTCAAGGTTTTATTTTCATGAGATTGCATTTCAGATAAAAGCTCCTTACAAGTAGCAAGCTCACACTTGGTTTCTTTTGTACTACGTTCAAGCCTCACAACCTCAGCTTTCAACACCCTAATCTCGTCCTCGAGCCTACAACTTGCTATGCGAAATGCTTGAAGTAAGCGCCTATTCGTTCAGTCAAAATCCATATCACACGAGCAAAAAAGTTAGACGAATTAAAAAATATATATATAATATATATTTTTTCTCAAACGCATAAAAAAGATTAACGTTCTACCATCCCTTTTATAGGGATATACAAAACAAATATAAAATAAAATAAAATAATAAATAATTGTTATTATTACATAACATGACAAAAGGGTAGGTCAACAACATAAATACACAATAAAAAGACAAAATTTATATTAAATCCATAGGTACAAAATCCAAGTACCAGCTCGCGACTATATCAAATAACATGTAAGTTATGGGGGATACATTAAATTGATCGAGCTCAAACAACATATATCAAAATTAACAAATAAACTAAACTAATCAAAATTAACAAATAAACTAAACTAAAGATCGACTCTCCCTTCATCTGGAACTTTTGGGCCGTCCTCCCCATGAGAGAAGCCCATTCCCCTTCCCTCTTCCTCAACTGACGGAGCTTGACTATAGACTGGCGTAACAAGTATATCTAAAATGCGATAATAATACTCACCTAAACCTTTCTTCTTGGCCTCTGTCTTGAAAGTGTCCACAACCAGCTCATAAGCCCGCTCGACACTAGACTCCAGTTTCTGGGCCATAGCATCCACATCAGTTTGCGCTTGACATAGTACTTCTTCAGTAGATACCTCAGCCTATCTTTTTACATCCATCATCCCCTCCTCAAGCTCAGTCACATGCTGAGCATACAAATTTAGCTAAAATGCAGCTCACTTCAACTTTTCCTCCTTATCAACCGCTTCATTCTCCCACTTCGTTGTTTTCACCAACAAAGCAGCATATTTTGCACGCAACAACACATGAGCCTGTTTTTCTTTCAAAAAATCAGACTTCACATAATCTACATTTTTAGCTCGGTCAAAATCAAAAAGTAGCATCACTTGATACAGTTGACATCGAATGAGCTCACCAGCATTAGCTCCCTCACAAATAGCTATGAGTTGCTCCTTGCATGCATCCGCAGATACATGGCTCATACAATGGTCAAGATATTCTGGCACCAGGCCTCTATGCAACAAAATTCTATCCACATCCGCAGTAAGATCCTCCACGAAAGCCTTCCCATTTCTTACATCCTTAATGGATTTTCCAAATTCTTTGGATCCAGTATGAGGAGTGGAAGACCTGCCCTGCTGATACAAAGGCAATATAGGAACACAAAGATTCAAAGGCTCGAGATCATGCCCAACCTCATTAGTACCAACATTTTTTTTCTTAAGATGCGAGGTACGACCTTCATGCGAGGATTTACCCCTCTTTTTACCAACCAAGGAACCCCCTTCCCTAGGAGTAGGAATGGCACCAGTAGGTGAGCTTTGGCTCCCTAGCGCAATCTTACTCTTCATTCACGCAAAAGGTTGCTCGGAGGTTAATTCCATACGAGCTGCAAATTAAAACAAAAATATATATAAGAAATAATAATAATAAATAATAAAATAAAATAATATACAAATATAAAAATCGTAATAGTAGGGGAACAATATGTTAGGTCGGGAAAAAAAGGGTCACCATAATCCAAATCCACCTCGCACCCATCCCCGACATCTATAGAGGGAGTTTTGCGTTTAACTGTAGCCCAGGCTTTAAGAGAAGCTCGTTGTTTACGATTCACCCTAAGAGGAGGTTCTATAGTACCATGTCTCACTAACCCATATGAAGAAAACTGCGGAGTGTTCAACAATGCCCTCTAGTTTGTCTTCTTAGGCAAATAGTTCTGAATTTTAGCCAACCTCTGTTTTGCATCCAAGCTCAAGGTCGTGATTAGAGAGGCCATGTCAAGAAGGGATACATTCACCCCACGATCCTGTTTAACAGACATATACACCCTCCTCGGGTCTGTAGGGTTTTATTTAAGTACATACGCCTCATTGAAGTTGGCCATCTCCAAATTCACCCCCAGCTTTTTGGCATATCAGCGTCACGTAAAGAAGATATCTCCACCCATTAGGCATTAATTTCCCTAGTGCGAGCTATGTCCTAACTAAAAACCTCCTGATAAGAGAATACAAAGGAAACCTTACTCCCAACCATAAGGCTTTCTCATGAAAAATGGTCCACCCAGTTGGAGATGCATCACCATCACAAACATTCTCGGGAGGAATCATTATCTGAACGGTTGAGGGAATATCATAGGTCCTCATTATCCTCTCTTTAGCCTCTAGCAACAACCCATAAGTTTTTGGAGTGGCCGCCTAACCCCTGACATGACCTATCGATTCACCAAACCCTATTTTTCTGTTTTTCTTCCTCCAAGTCCTAGATACTGAAATCTGAGTTTGAGGCATGCTTAATATCATGGTTGGAACTATTTAAGGATGATGGACAGAGGTAGATGGTTGTGACAAGGACCGACTCGTCGTATTAGAAGAACCCGGGCTAGAGGACCCTGAGTTTCCACTTGTACTATCATACTGGGGACTCTCCCATGAGCCCGAGCTAGAAGCTGATGTCTCTTCCCTTTGCATTTTTTGGTATAAAGCTACGAAAAATATAAAAAAATAGCAGCATGGGATAAGATACAAAAAAAATAGATTACTTAGAGACGATCTAAAAATTAAACAAAATGTTAGGACGCAAACCGACCTAAAAAGAAAGTAGCAAATCATTAGGAAATCTACGCTTGAGTTCTAAAAAAGCTTAACAAAGAATATGTTAACACAAGCTGAAATCTTACCACCGAACTAAAAATCTCTCAACAAACTCAAGGAGAAACGAAATTTTTTTCAGGTGAACTAAATAATAAGCCTCAGCCCAGGCACCCTTTTATATAGGAATATTAGATTTCTCTCTCCAATCAACTGACAAAACATTTATGGTGGAGATTGAAATGGTTCATATCCGATGATCAATATCCACTCTTCCACCTCAAACTAAAGCCCGAGCTAAAAGAGTGGGGGACTTGATGTTTGGAAATTTTAACATCTGAACTGGCCCAAATATCGAACCAAGCTTTATACAGACCAAGCCTAAGACCAGCCCAAGATGGAAGATGAAACACCCTAGACATCCCACCCATGGGACAAACCAAGCCTAAAGACCGAGCTCTATATCAACCGAGCTGGACGTCACCCCGAGCTCGATCACAAAAGGATCTCGAGCTTGGTCACAAAAGGATCTCGAGTTCGGTCATAGAACGACCTCTTCATAAGCACGGTTAAACCCGACCTAGATTTCTAACACGTTATACTTTATGTCAAATCATACCCTATTGACATGTATTTGCATTCACATATTGTTTATCTAACACTTCTACAATTTATATGCTATAAATATATGGATTAGTTATGAGGATCCACAATTGGAATCCTTGGCAACAACACACACACACTCTCTAGCTAAACTTTACACCCTCAACAATAATGAATATAGAAAAAAATTAGATTTATACCAACAAATAATAAGCTTTTTAGACAAATTATTGTCTTCTATAAATAAACAAAGACTACTAGGTTAATATTAACCATCGATTAAAAATTGTATCGATTCACAAAAATTGTCATCAAAGTCAAGGAATAATATTTTGAATAGTAATAGATAAAAAATTAACACAATTAAAAATAAAGAGTACCAATGGTATTAATCATAAAATATAACAATATTTTAGATATTTTATAAACCTAGAGAAAATAAGTAAAGATATGTTAAACCCTAAAAACATTTGTGATATTATCCCGTTGTCTTATAGATCCACACGTATATCACTTTTTAAGTTATTTTTTATTTAAATAACTATATTACTCACCTATTTTAAATAATATTTAAATCCAAATATTCTATGTATCTAAATATACAGCTTACCATTAAGCAACAACCTTCGTGCGAAATTGATAATATTCCTTTCCGTTGGATTTATAATCTGGTAATTTGGTGACTTGATGACAATGAAATATCGATTTCCACGGATGTTTTGAAAATTCTATCAAAACAATATCTTTAAATTTATAACAATAAAAATAATACCATAATAACATTAAACAATATTTAATTAAATAACGTTTAATATTATATTAATTTAAATTATTATAATTTAATTTAAATACTATCTAATTAAACGTAATTTAATGTGAAAGAATATGTAAAAGCTTTTTAAGCATAAAATTGTACGAGATAGACATAAAATGTTTATTTTTGTGATTATAAGTTTTAAATATGTTATTTTTATTTTTTCTAAATATTTTTTAAATATTTTTGAAGTATGAAATAGTGAATACTTCGTATAGACTTATAATTTTAAATGCACGTGTATATTGTTGACATTACCCTCTTCTCACTACTTCACCATTTTTCCTTTGTTTGTATATCTTAAGAAAATACACTCTTCTCTCCTGAGTACAAAATTTTTCGAGCTTAGGATGCTTAGAGAAAGTATGCATGCACCCATTTTAATTAAAGCTTGTGTTTTAATTAAGAAGCAAAATTTGTTATTTTTGTAAACGTATGATTATATAATATAACTTTTATATATTTAAAGTTTTATTTTTAACTTGTTAGAAAAAATTATATGTTGATTTTTTTACCGCTATAAATTTTAAGTCTTCGTAACATCAAAAACATATGTTTTTTATGAACTTAAAAATAAAATTATACCAATAAATATGTCATATACATTTAAAAATGTGTAAATATCAACATTCAAATTGATAGAATAACAAAGGGGTAAATTTTCTTTTTTTACTAATCAATAAGTAATAACACTAAAAATGAAACCCTATCACCCAGCACACAATAAAAGTGGTGCTTTATATTCATTTTAATTATATGTTCAAAGTGGAATTTAAAACTAGCTAACCAAGGAATGTCCGTTTAGTGGTGTGTGGCCTACATTGACGTAGCTATGTAATTATAAGATGTAATATACAGTTTATAATTTTGAGCAATTTATTTATTTTATTAAAATATTATTTTAAACTAATATTTAATTTAAAAAATATTAAAATAATATAATTTTTCTATAATTTACTCATTTTTTAAGGAATTAAACAACTTAATCTAAGAAACCTTAATAATATTTTTTTCTCTAAAAAAAATAGAATAACATTTTTTCGTAATCATATATACCAAATATTGCTTGTATTATTTATTTGAGTACACAATAAAATATTTACAATTTATTAATTCTTATTATTGTTTAAACTTGCAGAGTCACGTAAGTTTCACACCGATCAATGAAAGATTATTCAAATAGCTTTTTCTTCGCAGTGAATGAATTGCAGGTTGAATATTTGCTCTAAAATAATAAATTAGTTACTTAATTTAAGAAAATTAGTGACTTAATGGTATAATTTAAAAATATTAGTGGTATAATTTGTGACATAATTTAAAGAAATTAGTGACATAATTTGTGGCTTAATTATGACAAAATTTAAGAAAAAAGAGTCTTATTTCATCTATAAATATGGAGGAGTTTATGCATTAAAAATACAAGACATCAATCAAAAAAATCAAAAAGAGTATAAGCAAACTCAAAGATAAAAAATTCTTAGTAAGTGTGAGAGTTTTCTGTGAGTTTGGAGAAAAGTTTGAGAGATGTTATTAGTGAAGAAATATGTATCTGTATTCTATATATTTCCTACTCAATTCAATAATATTTGTTGTCTTCCGTGGACCTAATAGAATTGTCTAGCCACGTAAATTCTGTGTGTTTTCTTTTACCGATTTGATATAATTCAGAGTTAAATATAACGGTATAATATATCAAATTTAAGCTCTCGACGCGATAAACATAACGGCAAAAGAATCACTCAAATCAGAGGTCAGAGGCACCATAAGGAGCCGTCGAAGTGCTATTGTCAACAATTGAGTTAACTCACCGAGTTGAGCCATCTACGCCGTTTGATTGAGCCACTGAGCCGTTGACCAAGCTGTCAACTGGAGCTGCTTAGCCACTTTGACTGAGCCATCAAAGTCGTTGACGAAGCCGTTAAGCCAGTTTGACCAAACCGTTGACTTTTCGTTGACTGTTGACTAGCGAGTCAACTCAATCATTAGTGATTTTTTGGTCGAGTTGGTTTTTTTTCCACCCATTTTCAACTGAGTCAAACATTTTCCTAGCTAATTGTACCGTTCTGGATTCAACCGTAGACTCCGTTTTTTTTCAAATAAGGTATAAATTTGAAAAAACATTGTTTTAAGTTATTAGTGTAAAAGTTTTATTATCTGTTTGTACTTATGATTGATAAATGTGAGATTGAAGAAGGTGAATAAGCTGACCTTAGAAGTTTTGGCAAACAAAGTTGTTCTACTTAAAGAACTATATTTTCCAATGCAAAGTTTAAGGTGGAGAAATTCGACAATACCAATAACTTTGGCATGTGACAATGTGAAATATTAGATCTATTGTTTCGAGAATGATCTAATATAGCCTTGGAGACGAGGCAAAAAGATTATTCCAATGCAGATTGCAATTATGTTAACCGAAAAGCTTGTGGCACAATTCAACTATGCTTAGGAAAAGATCAGAAGTACTTTGTCATGAAAGAGAATGTAGCCGCAGTTCTCTAGTAAAGGACAAGTACATGATGAAAAGTATATAGAACAAACTATATCTTATGAAGAAACTTTTTTATTTCTAGTACAAGAAAGGTACCTCTACGATTGAGCACTTAGATAATTTCAATAAAATTTTGGTTGATTTGCAAAATTTGGATATGGAAATTATCGATGAAGATAAAGCTTTGTTGTTGCTAAATTAATTATCTGAGAGCTATGAGAATTTAACCACAACTCTATTAAATGGAAAATATGAGGTTAAATTATAGATGTTTCAAATTCTTTGGTAAATAATGAGTATCAGAAGAAGGATCAATATGATCATAGAGACTCAATATCAGAAGCATTGACTGCAGCTAGAGGTAAGAGGAATAATAAAAAATATTGCAGATCAAATAATAGGGGGTTATCTAGATTAATATCCAAAGGTGAGTCATCCAGAAGACATCTTGTGAAGGACAAGTGTGCTTATTGTCACCAAAAACGGCACTAGAAGAAAGATTGTCCAAACAAGGACAAGTCAAATGTAAACGTTGCACAAAAAGCCGATGAAGATGAAGAATCAACCATTTCAGTTTCATCATTAAATACCTACTCAGACAAATGGATCCTTGATTTTGGATGTTCTTATCATATGTGTCCAAAAAAACATTGGTTTTCAAGTTTTTAAGAGCTCGATGGAGGAGTTATGCTTATGTGCAATGAAAATGCTTGTCAAACAAAAGGGATCAGAAAAATACGACTAAAGATGCATGATGGTACAATCAGACCACTTACAAATGTGAGATACATTCCTGATCTAAAGAAAAACCTTATTTCTTTAGGTGTTTTAGATTTTGATGGTTACAAGGTAACAATGGAAAATGGAGTCTTGAAAGTTGTACGAGATGCATTTGTAGCAATGAAGGGTACTCGGAAGGAAAACCTATATTTCCTAGATGGGAGTACAATTACAGGAAAAGCAACTATCTCAAGCAGTTCTAAAGAAAAGACATGATTCTTCCCACCTGTGGCATATGTGCTTAAGGCATATCTGTGAAAACTTTGCAAGGCTTAATGAAGCAAAGTCTTTTGAAAGGTGCCAAGACTGGAAAATTTGATTTCTACGAGCATTGTGTAATGGAAAAACAAACAAGAGTCAAGATCGGCACTGCCATTCATCATACTAAAGGAACTCTAGATTATATTCACACAGATGTTTGGGGACCTTCCAAGAATGCTTCATTTGGAGGTAAACATTGGTTTGTGACTTTTATTGATGATTTCTCTATATATGTATGGATATACACCATGCATCATAAAGATGAAGTTCTGGATATCTTTCTTAAATGGAAGAAAATGATCGAGACTTAGACAGGAAGGAAATTAAGAGGCTCAAATCTAATAATGGTGGTGAGTACAAATCAGATCCCTTTTTTAAAGTTTTTCAAGATGAAGGAATAATCATACATTTTTCAATTCCTCATACACCATAGAAAAATGGAGTTGCAGAACGAATGAATCATATTTTGGTTGAGAAAGTTCGATGTATGCTATCTCAATCCAAATTGAGCAAGGCATTTTAGGTTGAGGCTTTATCATATGCAACTCATATAGTCAACAAACTTCCTACGATTGTATTAGATGGGAAAAATCCTAAAGAGGTATGGTTTGGAAAACTTGCTTCTGATTATGATTCATTACGAATATTTGGATATCCTGCATATTTTCATGTTAGTGAATCCAAACTGGATCCTAGAGCAAAGAAAACTATTTTCTTGGGCTTTAATGAAGGAGTTAAAGGATTTTGACATTGGTGTGGTGGATCTAAGAAGATCATCTTAAGCTCAGATGTCACATTCAATGAGTATGTTATGCTGAGACAGAAAAATTCAAAGAAAGAGAATGAAAGTCCAAATACTCTTTTCTAAGGTGGTGTATGAGACTCTAGAAGATCTAGAAAAGATTACACTAACTACTGATCATGGTGAAGATGAAATTGATGATTAAGAAGAGATCTTAATTGAGGTGGAGGTTCTATCACCATCATCATCGATCAATCAACAGCCATAATCTATTGCCACTACTCGATCGAGAAGGGAGATTAGGAAGCCTACCAGATGGACAGACATGGTAGCATTCACACTTCTAGTAATTGAAGATGATGTCACATGCACTTATAGAGAAGCCGTGCAAAAAGTTGATAGCATGAAGTGGAAGCTGGCAATGGATGAAGAGATGAAGTCTTTATACCAAAATCAGACTTGAGAGTTGGTTCAACTTCCCAAAGGAAAGAAAACTATTGGCTATAAATGGGTATATGCCAAAAATGAAGGTGTTCCTGGTAAAGACAACATTAGATATAAAGCCAGACTGGTAGCAAAATGCTATGCTCAGAAAGAATGAATAGACTACAATGAGGTATTCTCACCTGTTGTTAAGCATTCATCTTTTTGGATACTATTGGCTTTAGTAGCATAGTTTGATCTCGAGTTAGCTCAACTCGATGTCAAAACATCTTTTCTCCATGGTACTTTGAATGAAGAGATCTACATGTCTCAACCGGATGGCTTCAAAGTTTTAGGATATGAGAATTGGGCTTGCAAGGTGAGCAAGTCACTTTATGGTTTGAAGTAATCACCGCAACAGTGGTACACGAACTTTGATAGCTTTATCAGAAAGCAAAAGTACACACGCAACCAGTTTGATCACTGTGTATACTTTTAGAAACTCTGATGAGTGCTCAAAAAGCACTAAAATAACCATGATTTTATGCACATTAATTGATTAAAAATATATATATATATATATATATGTTTTATCATATATTTATATAAATTTGTCTTTTTCGGAATCCCGGGTATTTTTATTGTTTTCGGTGTATTTTGGCTTAATACGCATGATATGTAAGACTCAAAGAAGAATACTTGAAGCAATACATCACAAATATATTAATAAATAAGTGGGAAAAGGTTAACAAACATGGAAAAAATTAGACAAATGGGTCGAAAAAGGTCAAAAATGTCAAAAAGCGGAAATCGCGCCGCGGCCATGGCCGCCGCGTGGCCCCGTGCCCGCGCCCGGGCAACAAGTGTATCAGCAACCATGACAGCCTGCTCGACCTTGTATGTTGGCAACAACGTGTGGCAGCAGCACCTGCAACCAGCCAGCCATGCGCTACGGCGTTTTCACCCCATTTTTCACGTCGTCACATTGACGCAGCATGACGTCATGCGGCGTCGTTGATGACCTCGACATATCCATTACCGCGTTTTTAATTTTTTAATATTTTTTAACATTTTTTTACTCATTTTTCTCTCATACACTATAAATACCCACTTCCATTCAACTGGCGCATACCTAAAAACCACATACATTCCTTCCTTAGATCGACCGGAGTATACTTATCATTTTACTCTGAAATGATTCGTTACTTGCGAGAAGTTTTACAAATATTAAAACCAAAGTATTTGCGAGTATTGGCGATCAGGTTTTTACATCGAGTTTTTGCTGAATTCTTGCGAGAAGGAATAGCGTTTTTAATTTATTTAACAAATTTTTAAAAATATTTTTGTGCTGTAAATAATTGTGATTTTTTTTTTGTAAAAAAAATAAAAAATAAAAAAATTTAATCAAATTTCAAATTTTAAATTTCATAAGAAATAATAAAAAAATAAAAAAATAATTTTTTTTTTAATAAATTTTAAATAAAAATAAAAATAAATAAAAATAATAAAAATAATAAAAATAAAAATAAATAAAATAAATAAATAAAAATAAATAAAAAATATAAAAAATATAAATAAAAAAAATATAAAAAATATAAAAAATATAAAAATAAAAAAAATAAAAAATAAAAAAAATATAAATAAAAAAAATAAAAAAAATAAAAAAAACCAAAATTTTAATTTTTTTTTAGTTTATTTTTTACTATTTTTTTTATTTTAAATCATAATTTTATTTTTTTATTTTCTTTACCTTTTTCAATTTTATTTTTATTTTTATTTTATTTTTTTTTATTTTTCTTTCTTTAGCTTTTTTTTTCTTCTTGATTTTTATTTAACTTACTTAACTTAGGTTTTTTTTACTAACTTAATTAACTTAGATTTTTTAACATGAACTTAGGTTTTTACTTAAATTTTCATTAACTTAATTAACTTAGTTTTTTTTATTTTACTTCACTTAACTTAATTAACTTAGATTTTTTACTTAACTTAGCTTAATTAACTTTTTACTAACTTAATTAACTTAGATTTTTTAACTTAACTTAATTAACTTAGATTTTTTTAATTCACTTAACTTAATTAACCTTTTCTTTAAACTTAATTAACTTAGATTTTCATTAACTTAAAGTTTTATTTAACTTAACTTAATAACATGAAAAGTAAAGATCTAAGGGAGTTGTGTCACAGGAGACTAGTTCTTGGAAGCGCAATGCCCTTTAGTCTTTCACGGGAGCGTTGTTACGTCTAGGAGGATGGTTTTTAAGGAGCCTTTGCACCAATTTCTTTCACGGGAGCACTCTTGGTTATCTTGATTATGTTATTTTAAAAAAAAAATTTTAACTATCTCCAAAATTTTAAAGTTTTAATTACAATCTAAGGAGCTAGTTTCTTTGTTTAATCTAGGTACAATTGTGTTTTTATGCCTTAATTATTTGATTTGTACCTAGATGTGGGTTATCTAAAACTCGAAAATATGCCTCTGGTTTAAGTACTGAGAAAGAAATCGAAAATCAATAGAGGCGTGAATGAAAAAGTATAGGTGAACAACCTTGTCTTACCTGCGGGTTTGATTGACTATATGATGAGGGGACATTGAGTTTACTTAAAATGCAATCCCCTAAGTTACGTCTTGCTAAGGCGTTAAACTAAGCGGATAGGGAGGCTGACCCGTCATTTTTAGGTAATTTCCTTTTATTTCTTTTATTTACTTAATTATTTCATTTCAATTACATGTGAATAATTTTTAAATTGTTAAAACTAAAAATATTTGTTGAGATGTTAGAAGTTCAGCCGATCTGTCTGTATACTATTTTAATGATGAATATGATGGATCTTTGCATTTTCCATTACTACTTGCACTTTCTCAAGAAATAGGTAATCTTTCTTCTCTTTTCTCTTTATCTTTAATTTATAGTTGTTACATTGAGGACAATGTAAGTTCTAGGTTGGGGGTGGTGAAAAGTTACCATACTTAATTAAAAAAAAAAGTTTTAACAATTTAAAAATTAAAAAAAAATTAAAAAAAAATATACTTTTTTTCATTTTTTTGTGTGTTTGGTTTTATTTCTATTTTGTGTGATTTAGTAATTTTTGGAATAAAAAAAAATTTCACAAAAAATTATCTTTTCTTTAAATCAAATTTAAGTAAATAGTTAAGTCTTTTGTACTGTTAGATTAATTTTTTGAAAACATATCATGAAATATTTTGTAATTATTTTTGATAATTAGTTAGTTTTTGTCATAATTAGTATTTCTTGATAAGATGTAGAAATTATATTAAACCCAATCGGTGTTTATGAGTTTTTTTAGTGGAGACTACCTTTGTGAGATATAATTTGAGCCTAATTTCCTTTATTGAGTGAAATATATATTTTTCTACTCCAAACAAATTTCTTATTTCTTCAAATTTTTAGATGATCTCTATAGGTATTAGCATTGAATGTATGAATTTTTTTCTCATTTTAATAGAGTATCATATATTTTTGATTATTATTTTTGCTTAGATTAAATGATTTGAGTAGAAGTTGATAGTATATGCTTATATCTCATTTATGCATGACTACTACAAAAACAAAAGACATATCTGGGTTACCTAAACCAAGATCAAGCAGGAAAAGCCACAAAATTAACCACTCTTCAAAATCCAAAATATGTCTGATCTGTACGTGGGTTGACTCTCTACAAAATACATATATTGAGAAATATCTTCAAAAAAAAAAAATAGAGATAAAGAATATATAGTATAATCTACATACTATAACCCGCATTGCCTACAAAGTTGTGTGAGTAAAGGCTAATTACAAAAGAAGGATATAGGAAATAATTCCTACCAAAAGTCATTGCTACAACTCTTCATTTGTAAAAGGCATATATCTTGAAATTCTTTCTTAATGAGTTTGATTTATGCATAAAAATAATTTATATATATGATATCTTTATAATTTATACATTTGATTCCTTTCATGAGATCAATGTTAAAAATAACACTTTGAGCCTTTATTCTTTATACATATGCGAACATATTAGTTCATTTATATCATCAACTCTTTTCGCATATAAATTAGTATGAGTGTTTGAACCCATAGGATTCGGTGTTTTGAGAGTATTGACTTGTGAGGAATAGAGTCGACGAATTCGATTCATGAAAGCGAAATTGGGTGAAATTAAATTGATACATTTTTGATATGAAATATGAAAATGATTTTCGACTAATTATTATAATAAATCATGATTGTTTAAAGAGATTAAAATAACTTATGCTTGAGATTTTAATTATAATCTTAAAGGAGATTAAATAATATGAGACATTTTTGTGAGATGTTGTTAATTTGTGATTTTGTTGTAAATCTAATTTTTAAGTTGTTTGTTTTTATTGTTTCTTTTGTTTTTACATTTAGTACAATGTTTGTGGGTATCATTCTTGAAAACCTCTCACGAGACTCAAACTCGTCCCACTAGGGCAACCTAGGGGTTTAAAAGCTTGTTGCGTAGGCTAAATGCAATAGTGTCAATCCACGGAAGTGATTTAGGATAGTTTAATTTTTAGTTTTTATAAACCTGCTTTGCTAAGAGACTAGCGAAAGAAGTGATTGGGAGTTGTGATGAGTGCTCAAAAGCACTAAAATAACCCATGATTTTATGCCACGTTAATTGATTAAAAATATATATATTTATATGTTTTTTTCATATATTTATATAAATTTGTCTTTTTCGAATCACGGGTATTTTTATTGTTTTTCGGTATTTTGGCTTAAAAGCGCCAATGTAAAGACTTCGAAAGAATACTTGAAGCAATACATCACAAATATATTAATAAATAAGTGGGGAAAAGGTCAAAAAACATGGAAAAATTGGACAAAATGGGTTGAAAAAGGTCAAAAATGTCAAAAGGCGGAAATCGCGCGCGCGACCGGTAGCCACCCGATGCCGGCCCGGTAACGGCGCCAGCTTCCCCGTGCGCCCGGTAATGTTGACACTCCCGCTTTCCGCGCCCGGCGCGGGCAGACATTCCGCAGCGCTGCCTTGACGGCAACGACGTATGTGGCCAGCCGGTGACCCATATTGACGCCGGCGCAACGCTTTTCACCCCATTTTTCACCGTCTTTCGTGACAGCGTCATGCTGGCGTCATTGATGACTTCTCGGCATATCCATTACACGTTTTTTAATTTTTTAATATTTTTTTTAACATTTTTTTACTCATTTTTTCTCTCCATCCTCACCTATAAATACCCCCCTTCCATTCACTTCAAAGCATACCTAAAAACCACATACATTCCTTCCTTAGATCGACCTTGGGAGTATACTTATCATTTTCTACGAAATGATTCGTGCACTTGCGAGAGTTTTACAAATATTAAAACCAAAGTATTTGCGAGGATCGGCGATGCCGGTTTTCGTTCATCAAACTCTAAGATGGTACCTTCATTTATTTTCTCTTTTATGTTGATTGCATCTAAGAGAAATGTGGAGATCGATAGACTGAAGGCTCTATTGAGTTCAAAATTTGAAATGAAAGATCTTGGAAATGCTAAGAAAATTCTTGGGATGGAAATCACAAGAGATAGAGTTACAAGCATAGTCTGTCTGACACAAACTCGGTATTTAAAGAAATTACTTCAAAGGTTTGACATTGATGAGAAAACCAAACCAGTAAGTACACCATTTGCTCCTCATTTTCAATTGAGTGCATTGATGTCACCTAGCACTGCCGATGAGAAGAAGCAAATAGAGCATGTTTCATATGTAAATGCCATTGGTGCCTTGATGTATGTAATGGTATACACCAGACCTGATATTTCCCATGTTGTTAGTATGGTGATTCCTTACAGGCATAATCCCTATAAAGGACACTGGCAAGTAGTGAAGTGGATTCTACGGTACATCTATGGTACTATGGATATTGGTTTGAAGTTTGAGAGAGACAAGACTAAAGGAAAGCACCAAGTTAGTTATATGGATTCTGACTATGTTGGAGACCTAGATAAGCATCTATCTATAACTTGTTATATGTTTATAATGGCAGGAGGACCAGTTTGTTAGAGATGAAGATTGCAGTCAACAGTAGCTTTGTTTACTACAGAGGTATAGTATATGGATGTAATAGAAGCATTCAAAGAAGCTATATGGCTTCCCGGGTTGACCAAGATTTTGGATATTGTTTAGAAGAACGTGGAGGTTTTCTGCGACAACCAGAGTGCCATTTGTCTGGCAAAGAACAAAGTTCATTATGGTCGCACCAAGCACATCGTTGTTCGATATCATTTTGTTTAGGAAATCATTGATGAAGGGAATGTTACACTTCATAAAGTTGGAACTGTAGATAACCCTACAGATATACTTACAAAGGTGATTACAGGGATCAAGTTTCAACATTGTTTGAACTTGATCAACATCTCTGTGGCTTAGAGCATCTAGGACGAATTTGGAGGAAGCGCTATGAAGAATATTAGCTCTAAAGTAACAAATTAGTAGCCTAATTTGTTGCTTAAATTATGGAAAACTTTAGGGAAAGTGAGCCTTGCTTCATCTATAAATATGGAGGAGTTCATGCATCAAAAATACAAGGCAATAATCAGAAAAATTAGAAAGAGCATAAGCAAATTCAAAGAGATAAAGTATGTAGTGAGTGCGAGATTTGTTATAAGAATTTTATATTGCAATATATTGAAACTATACATTCTATATTGTCGATGATATACATCAATCAAAAATTAGTTGCATTAGAAATTTTTTGATGTAATTTTCAATAAAATTACAGGAATATCAATAGTGAAAAATAGTTTGATGGAAACGCCTTTAATGGAAAATCATCTGTTACTAAACCAAATGCTTTGATACCATCATTGATGAAACGTTTTGAAAATATCTCGATAGTTTAATAGATATCAATAAATTGATAATATGAATATTGATATAGGATAAAAATTGAGTTCGTCTAAAATATCAATAATATTCAAATTTACGCATACCTACTGCTCTTGAAATTTGGGGTGCTTTGGCAAAAGCATTCTATGATGGAAGTGACGAATTACAGGTATTCGTCTTAAACCAAAAAGCATTTACTTCCAGACAAAATGAAAAATCACTTTCAGAGTATTATGGAGAGTTGACTTAAATTTTCCAAGAGCTAGACCATCGTGATAAGGTGGTCATGAAAGACCTTGATGATCTAATATCATATCAAGAGTCTGTTGAAAGACTAAGGATACATATTTTCCTTGCTGGATTAAATGATGAATTTGAGCAGGTTCGTGGAGAAATTTTACGAAAAGAAACTATCCTAGATTTAGAAAGTTGTTATTCCTTGATTCGACGGGAGTACGTCGAATCTCATTGAAGAAAAATCTGGAGATGTTGACACTTTCGCCATGATATCTAAAAATCGTTCTTTTTCCAATCAGCAAGAACGAAGGGTGACTGATAAATCATCATTTAAATGTACCCATTGTCATTAAAAGGGTCACACAAAAGAACGATGTTTTGAACTTGTGGGATATCCTGACTGGTGGGATCACAACCGTGACTCTCGGAAGAAAAATCCATGACAGATGTCTACTGCCACCATTGCAGAAACAACAAAGGATCATGTTGAAAACTCCTTAGCAAATGTTGGTAAGATGCTTAAAGTTTTTTCTCTTATTTTTAATAATAAATGGATAATTGATTCAGGTGCAACTAATCATATGACATTCGATTCTAGACAAATCTCAAAACCATCCTTACACAAAACTGTTTGCACTGCCAATGGTAACACAACCCCAGTCATTGGGGAAAGATCTTTGTCTCCTACTAGTACTTTGAATTTAGCCTCAGTACTAGTTGTTCCCTCTTTAGAGTATAACCTTATATCTATTTCTCAAATAACCACTACTTTATCTTGTTTTGTTATTTTTTGGCCTGACTTTTGTGTGTTCAAGGACATTCAAACAAAGCAAACGATTGGTCGTGGTGTTAGGCAAGGAAACCTGTATTATTTGGATTTGGATTCAACAAATCATGCATTGGTAGCAACTGGATCTAACAAGGATGAATCGAATATATGGTTATGGCATAGGATATTGGGTCATGCTTCTTTTGGATATTTAAAGAAATTATTTCCAAGTTTATTTTTGAGCTAAGATCTTTCTACTTGTGTGATGTATGTGAACAAGCAAAAAGTCATCGTTCCTCATTTCCTGTAACCTTAAATAAAAGTCCATTTCTGTTTATGGTTATATATTCTGATGTATGGGGTCCTTCCAAAGTCTCTGCTTTGGGAGGATCACGTTGGTTTGTTACATTTATTGATGATTTTAGTAGAATGACTTGGGTCTGTTTAATGAAATTTAAAAGTGAGGTAAGCGTATTATTTAGAAAATTTCATAAAATGGTTTGTACTCAATATAAAACACAGATTCAAGTTCTAAGAAGTGACAATGGAGGAGAATATAAAAGTTCTGAGCTTCAAGAATATCTTAAATCAGAAGGGATTATTCATCAAACTACTTGTGTTGATACACCTCAACAAAATGGAGTTGCAAAAAGAAAAAAATTGACACTTGTTGGAAGTTGTCCGTGCCTCATTGATCAAAGCTAATATGTCATTATCTTATTGGGGAGAAGCAATTACTTCCGCTGCATATTTGGTCAATCGGGTACCTTCTAGTCCCATTAACTTCCAAACACCACTACAAGCCATCACTGAAGCAATTGTTGCACCAAGTGTTCCCAATTTACCTCCTCATGTCTTTGGTTGTGTGGCATTTGTACACCTACATAAACAACAACGTAGCAAGTTGGATCCACGAGCAATACGTTGTGTTTTTATGGGATATGCCATGCAACAAAAAGGGTATCATTGTTATCATCCTCCAAAAAAATAAATGATTACTACCATGGATGTTATTTTTCATGAAGATACAATGTATTTCCCTTCTACACCTAAATTTCAGGGGGACTACAACCATGCTGAAATTCAGACCCTTATATATAAATTGTTTCCTTATGAAGAAAGACAAATTATATGTGACGAAAATAAAAATAACTTGAATTCAGATGGTAATAACTCTCAATATAGAAAAGACTCAAGGGAAATGGAATCAAGTCCTCATCAACTTCAAGATCATCAAGCAAGTTCCTTACTACCACTAAGTGAGTACGATTTTCCTTCTCCACAAGCTGCTGATATACCTAACTAATCGTTTGTAGAGGATGTTCCAACTATTGAACCAGCCAGAAAAATACTTCTATCACGTCCTAACAGAGGTATTCCTAAAGCCATGTATGAACTTGAGATTTCTAGTAAAGTCAAATATCCCATGAGTAACTATATGTCTAAACATCGTTTGTCAAAAGCAAACGTATCATTTGTGAATCAATTATCTGATGTATCTATTCCTAACAGTGTGCAGGAAGCTTTAGCTGACCAAAAATGAAAAGATGCTATGAATGAAGAAATAAGATCCTTATAAATAAATAGAACTTGGGAACTTGTCGATCGTCCACCAACAAAGAAAATTGTTGGATGTCGATGGATTTTTCAGTAAAGTATCAATCAGATGGTATGATTGAACGCTATAAAGCAAGATTGGTGGCAAAAGGATACACTCAAACATATAGGATCGACTATACAAAAACATTTGCACCTGTAGCCAAAATTAACAATGTTCGGGTCTTGGTATCTCTAGCTGCAAATTTAGATTAGTCATTATATCAATTTGATGTAAAAAATGCCTTTCTACATGGAGATTTAATTAAAAAAAAGTCTACATGGATTTACCACCAGGAATCAAGAAATCCAAAATCCATGATGAAAAGGTGTGCAAATTAAAAAAATCACTGTATGGATTGAAACAATCCGTAAGAGCATGGTTTGGCAGGTTCACAAGGTCAATGAAGACATTTGGCTATAAGCAAAGCAATTCAGATCATACTTTATTTCTAAAAAAAGGTATGGTAAGATCACTGCACTTATTGTATATGTTGATGATATGATAGTAACAGGAAATGATCTTGAAGAAAGGAAAGCGTTACAAACTTATTTATCCAAAGAATTTGAAATGAAAGACCTTGGTTCCTTAAAATATTTTCTTGGGATTGAGGTTTCTCGATCAACAGAAGGAATCTTCTTATCTCAAAGAAAGTATGCCTTAGATTTATTAAAAGAAACCGGTATGTTGGCATGTCAACCAGCTAATACACCAGTAGAAGAAGGATTAAAGTTATGTATCAAGGTTGATCAAGTTCCAACAAATAAAGAAGGCTTGTTGGAAGGTTGATGTATTTGGCACACACAAGACCAGACCTTGCCTATGCTTTAAGTATTGTCAGCCAATTTATGCATAATCCTGGAGAACAACATATGAATGCATTTATTCGTATTTTGAGGTATTTAAAGTCTGCTCCTGGAAAAAGGAGTATTGTTCACTAAAAACTTAGAGTTTTCTAGAATTGAAGTATATACATCAGTTGATTGGGCTGGATCAATAAATGATAGACGGTCTACATCAGGCTACTTCACTTTTGTAGGGGGAAACCTTGTAACATGGAGAAGTAAGAAACAACATGTTGTTGCCCGTTCAAGCGCAGAGGCTGAATACAAAGGCATGACACTTGGGCTTTGTGAGGCCTTGTGGTTACAATCTCTCTTAAAAGATTTAGGATATCCTGCTAAAGAATTAATTAAGTTATTTTGTGACAATAAAGTAGCATGTGATATTGCTCATAATCCAGTTCAACACGATCGTACAAAACATGTTGAAGTTGACAGATTCTTTATTAAGGAAAAGTTAGAAGAAAATTCATTGGAATTGCCAAAAATTAAGTCAGAAGATCAATTGGCTGACATCCTCACTAAAGTAGCCTCATATCGAGTATTCACAGAAGTCTCAGTCAAGTTGGGCATGAAAGACATCTATGCACCAACTTGAGGGGGAGTGTGGAATTCAACAAACACTGTAACTCATTCAACAAATATTGTACGACGCCAAACGTTTTTCCAATATACACGGTACCTACCAAGCAGCTGTAAACCATATAATTCAATCATGGTGGTTGTTGAAATAGTAATTGATATTTGTCTATATAAACAATGTACATATCTGATACAAATTAAGAAAATATATACGAAGGAAAACATTTATTTCTTGTTCTGATTATTTTTTCAAATATTGATTTCTTCAATAGAGAGCTTCTAAACAAAACCCCACTGGACAGAACATTGTCCGATGGTAGCAAATCAGATGGTGGCTCATCAGATAGAGCCCAGCTATATATAAATTGGTCGGATCGGTCCTGATCGGACGTCCACCCGCTAAACAAACCTCCTAGGATAGCACTACGTTAGACACCCATCATCCGGACAAACCTCCACTTCTCCACTTGTCCACGATTGTTCCAATGTAGTCCCATTTTGCTCTTGTGTGTACCTAGGGTGGCCAAACCTAACTGTGTCTGTCTGTCACTCTAGTATCCATAAGATCACTTTCTACGTAGGAATGTGCAGGTGTAAGTGTGATAGAGTGCATTGTCTTTAGATGGTAAGAAAATATTACAACTATACCCACCACGCATGCGATAGGAAACAATAGAAAATAATTTAAGGGAAAGAGGGGAGAAAAAAAAGAACAAAAAGAAAACTTAAAAGATGGAAAAATCCCTCCACTTTTTCTCTCTACAAAATCTCCTCAGAAGTCTAGAATGAAAAAGGTGTGGAATGATTGGTGGAAAAAGTTAATATATATAGAGATGGGATGTGATCCCATTCGTCCACCTAGAACTTCATTCAAAGGATGTGGATTGGGCTGGGCGGAGAGTTAATGGGCTCCAAATTGAAATTCAAATTTTTTTCTCACTTTACTTTTGGAAGCAACTTTGACTTTAACATAAATTACACACGAGGAGAATTGAAAATTTGGAAACATCGCAAGCGATAAAAAGCCATTGTGCACATTTTAACGACCAAGTTTCAAATCTCCACAACTACATGAGTGACTAAGCGGACAAATGTTGAATAAGAGCTAAATGCTCGAATGAAAAGCACAAGATGCCCCGATATCGATTAAATTGCAAGACAAACCCTTTGGCCCATATATCTTGACTCAAGAGGAAGGGTGGATGTTGGATGTAAAATAAACTTATTTCACATGGGACAATGTAAATAGATTTATTCAATAATATGACTACTGGAATGATCAAATAAGCAATGATTAAATAGATAAGTATAATTATTAGATAAAGGTACATAAAGATAAATATCCTTCAATTATTTTAAATGAATAATTATAGATAAATAACTACGATTTCATATCAAAGTATATCTTTATTGATAAGTAGTTGGGTATATATTTTTCCCTTATATTCCCATATTGTATACTTTACCTGATAAATCTATAATTATATATATATATATGTAAAACTAAATCTATAATATATCTTTTTCTTTGCTTATTCTCCTAAAATCATAGATATAATTTTTAATATAATTTTAATAAATAAGTTTTTAATATTCTATAATTTTATATTTAAAAAAAATTGAAAATGAAATTTATTATAAATAATTTATTTTTTTCTAAAACTGAAATATGTTAAAAAAAATTTAAAAAATATCATTTGCAAAAGCATCAAACGAAAGCGTGAGCGTGACGCTTCGTATATGTATGTCATTCACATAAATGCCATGTTCTTTTTGCCTTTTAATTTCCTCATTTGAGAAGACACAATCATTACTCGCCATCTCTCTATCTCTCTCTCTCTTTATTATTCTCACTTACATAAAAATAATATTTTTCTAAGTATAGTAACCGTCGCCCGTTGGTGTCCTTCAAATTAACGTGCTTCATCTTCTTTTTTGTTCTTTTAATGAATGTTCTCGATAACAGACATAGTAGATAGGATGAAGTCGGTAATGAATTTATAATTAATACGAACATTATGAAAGCAAGAAAAAGTATATCTAATAATTATGTTTAAACTTTTGAAGAAAGTGAAACTCGTAATATTTATATCAATTAACAACAGATCATTCCCCCTTCTGATATTAATCGCTTTGATCGATAGACGATGATGATTAGTTTTTGTATGTTAAGTAGCTTAAAATATTACTTTTATCTTACTCTAGATACCTTTTAATGTTTAGCGATATGGGTTTGATTTTTTCTTCTTTCTATATAAGAAATAGAAGGCAAATAGCTAGAAAGCTGGAGAAAGTTTTTAGTCATGGGAAAGTTGAAAGGAATTGAAAAAAGAAAATAAATTATATACAACTTGACTTTTCTATTCGTTAAATATGTTTATTTTATCCTCCCCTGTCGATGATTTTGATGACCTTTCTTTTCCTCTCAATAAAATACATAATAAATTATTTCAAATAACACCCATAAAATTATGAAAATAATAATGATATTTTTATTCCCTCACTGCCCTTGCTTCAAGAGCGATTTAGGTTCTTTGGACTTTCTCTTTCAACAAATTATTGATTTGATTTCTTTCTATCTCATTAATATCCTACTCTCTTCCTCAATCATCGTGATAATGTTTTAGTTGTCCTGGTATGGTGTTTTCATTCCTTTATAATAATATCACGAGAAGGTCTTTTCCTTTGGTTTGGCTGTTTGAGTCCATAAATTTTATACGATTGTAGCTTAATTTTCTTTTCTTGGTTAATTCCATGAAAACCCTAACTAATTGACTGGGTAATCTGGATGTCTCTCTTGAGATCGGTGATTTGATTGAGAAGGAAATTGGTTCTACGAATTTAGCCCTAGCTGCTAAGTTAATTTCTCATCGTAATATTAACTTGGATGCTCTTCATCGAGTACATAGGCAAAGCTGGACTATGCATAGGGGTTTTGATTTGTAGGTGGTTGATAGGTTCACTTTCATTTTCTATTTTGTAGTTAACGAATAATCTGAACTAGTTATGAGGTGTGCGTTATAGATTTTTGATAATTGTTTACTCGTTGTTTAGCATTTGTATCCAAGTATTTCTTATTCAAACATTAGCTTCAATTCTACTCCAATTTGGGTCCAAATTAATGGTCTCTCTATGGATTGGAAAAGTGTTGCTATAGTTTCTATAATTACTGGGAAGGTGGGAGGTATTTTAGAGGTTAATAAGTTTTCTTTATATGTTAGAGTTCAATTCGATGTGTGAATAATTCATTATTTCTTGGGTTTGGATCCTTTTTAAAATGTGAAATAAATGTGTGTGTTGAGTTTAAATTTAAAATGCTTCCTTACATTTGTTTTTTCTGTGTAAAGTTAACTCGTGTTCTTTGATTTTGCACTATTGCTAAGGAAATGTGCATTGGCTTTGGTGAAAAATATGCTTCTTTTGTTGGGAAATAACGTAAATTCTCGATAAGTCAGATTTATGAGAAAGCAAGAATAGAAAAATAACATACAAATTTGATAGCAGATTCACTTGTCTTTAACTGCGTTTAGGACATATTGCAGATCTTTTTACTGAAAGGGGATAAATTACACAAGGTTTTTACAACACTCACAACTCATAATCCAATTACACCCGAGAAAATTACCCTTAATTTTCTCTCACAAAAGCTTTTCTCTCTAAGCTTTTCTCTCAATTGGAATGAACACTTTGGATGATTAATTCATTACAATTACATATCTATTTATAGGAAAATTCACTCCTTGAATTACTCCTTAAATTAAGCTCATTGTTTTGCTTCATGAATTGCTCCATGAATTGCTCCATGTGTTTGCTCCTTGTTTTGTTCCATGTTTTACTCCATGTTTTGCTCCTTAATTTGCTCCTTAATTTAAGGAGCTTTATAACAATCTCCCACTTGAAGACTGATTTCAATCTGTCACACCTTGATCAATGACTTTTCTAGTATTTGTTACTCTGTAACAGGACCGTGAAGTTGAGCACAACTTAAGTTTGTCAATAGTCACCACCTTTGTTAACATATCTGGATTTTTGCTTCCTTGAATCTTACTCGGTATTAACACATCATCTTAATAGAATCGATGAAGTGATACTTGAAGTCAATATGCTTTGTTCTAGAATGAAATGCTAATTCTTCGCAAGTGTATTGCACTTTGACTATCAACGTGCGTAACATTCTTCCTTGTTTGAATCCCAACTCAATTAACAAACCTTGAAGCCCGTATCATCTCTTTACTAGCTTCTGATCTGCTCATACTGGCACCAGAAGGATGGATAGGTGACAATTTTATGTATTTGTGACATCGACTAACTTGTTGTAGTTCAATGACAAATATATAACCGTGGTGCTTAACCCGGTGATCAGCTTCACCTCCAAAGTCTGCGTCTACGTGCCTTGTACTGCTCTCGCTTTACTAAAGTACGAAGCACTTTTCGTGGTGCCTGCACAAATACCTCAAAATCCACTTGATTGCTTCCCGATGAGTTTTCCCCGGATTTGACATAAATCTGCTAACAACTCCTGCGGCCAATGTACCCGGTCTGCATGCACGGACCGTTGCGTACATCAAACTTCCAATGGTGAGGCATAAGGAACCTTAGCCATGAATTCTCTCTCTTCCTGCTCGAGGGACCGATCCTTGGATAGGTGAAAATAGCGGCCAAGGGTGTGCTAACTAGCTTGCGCATCGCCCGTGTTGAATATTTGCAAAACACGATTGATGTACTCTCGAGATAAGCTGTGAGGATCCTTTCTTCTTATTTCTTGTGATTTGCATTCCAAGAATCTTCTTTGCGGACCCAAGTCTTTCATGTCAAATTCCTTTGACAATTCCGCTTCAACCTTTTAATATCATCCATATCGACTACTAACATATCATCAACATAAAGTAGTAAAATGATATAATCTTGGACCTATATCTCTTGAAGTAGCAACAATGATCGCATTGCACTTCAAAACCTTCCTTGTGCATACGGCATCAAAATTTCTACCATTGTCTCGGGGCTTGTTTCGGGCCATACAAACTCTTCTTAAGTACGCACCTGTATGTTCTTCTTCCCTTTCTGAGAAAAACTTCTCTGGTACATGTATATCTCTTCATCTAAATCTCCCGTGAAGGAATGCGTCTTCACATCCAACCGTTCAAGATGAAGATCTTCAATGGCTACAATACCGAATCGTCCGATGGTATTGAGCTTCACAACGGGAGCGAAAATGTCAGTGTAGTCAACTCCTTCCTTCTGTTGAAACCCTTTGAAAACTAGGCAAGCTTTATATCTCTTGGAACCATCATGCTCCTCTTTCACCCGGTACACCCATTTGTTGTGAAGTGCCTTCTTTCCGATAGGTAACTTAGCTAGTTCCCATGCCTGGTTGGAGATGTGAGAGATTTCATTTCTTCTTTCATAGCAAGCTCTCACTTGTTGGAACCTCGAGTCTGACAAGCTTCATCATAGCATTCAGGCTCCCCTCCATCAGTCAGCAACATATAGTTCATGTATCTCCTGTTAGGCACATGAGGTCGAGAAGACCATCTCAATACGGGCTGAGCAAGAGGTTGTGGTGTGTCGGAATGTCAGTGTACTTGCTTTGTCCGACAAGTTCCTTCCGTGAGGACTTGTTACAATTGGTTCATTGCCAGTATGCGGGACATCATCGCATCGCAAATACCGACTCATTCTGCTCCTGTGCGTCTATTTTATGTCCTTATAACCACCCCTTTCGTTGAAAATCACATCTACCTACGGATAACTTTCTTCTTTTCATCATCCCAAATGCGGTAGCCAAACTCATCCTCACCATAGCCAATGAATGTGCATTTCTTGGATTTGGGATCAAGCTTATTCCTACCTTGATCACTAACATACCTGAATGCTGGTAGAAAACTTTTAGATGTGATAGTTTCACCTTTTTTCCACTCCATTACCTCATACACGGTATTCTATGCTCCAATGGAGCAGGATGGGCCTCGGTTGATCAAGTAAGCCGGCCGTGTTGAGGCTATGTGCCTTGCACTGTTGTCGGTGGACTGACTTATATGAATGCTTTTGGCTCTTTTCTCTGTCAAACGTTCGGTTAAATACGCCTCGGTACACCATTGTGTTGAGGCATGCAGCCGCAGTTCTTTTCATTTCCGATCCCGTGATCATAGCGAGTAAATTTTTGAATCTCGGTGTCTTCGTATTCACCCCCATTATCGGTTTTGAGCTTTTGATATTTAAACCCGTCTCATTTTCCACCATAGCTTTCCATCTTCTAAAAGCCTCGAATGCGAGACTTATGCTTTAGAAAGTAAACCCATTACCTTCCAGAAGTGATCATCGATGAAAGTCATGTGAGTGTTTCCACCAATAGATGAGAAGGTCATTGGTCCCCAGAACATCGAGTGAATAAGCTCTAGCCTTTCCTTCTTTGGGAATCAGCTTGTCTGAAAAGCGACTCTCTTTTGCTTTCAGTATGCAATCTTCGCATATGTCTATATCCGTGGGCTGACCAAAGTTTTCCACTTTGGTGCATAATCTTCGTCCCCTTCACCATATGGCACTAGTCTCCGGTGCCCTGATTTGGTGTTTCATTGTTTCTTTGCAACCGTATTGAACAAGCGTGCCTCCGCTATCATGTAAAGAGTGCCAACTTTTCTTGCCTCGAGCAGCTGTCATTGCACCACTTGAAATCTTCCAATCATCACCGTGGAAGATCGTAGTGTAGCCTTCACTGCCAATCGCCGAGATTAAGTTCCTTTGAGATCGGGAATATATGCCGACATCCTTCGGTTCCCAAACAGATCCGTTCAACTTAATCTTCACTACACCTATTGCCAATAATAAAGACATGGTTGATCATCGCCAAGATATACCTTTCCAAGGTTTCAGGGGACATATTTCTCGAAGAATTATTTCTATGAAGTAGCATGGAATGATGGTCCAAAGGCTAACACCCAAGATTCTTCCTTACTCTCTAAAGAGCATATCAATGCATCATCTCCTCCTGAGGTGGAAGTAACATTTGCCTCTACCTTCACTTGTTTGTCCTTCGGTGCATTCTTGCACTGATTTTTGTAATTCCCGGTTCTTCCACAATTTCAACACTCGATAGTCTTCGAGCTATGGGAATTATTAGGATTCCTGGATTTGGACCTCCTGTCCTTTGATCTACCTCGGTAGTCTGTTCTGCCACGTTCATTCCCTTTGGTTGAATTTCTTCCTCTTGACTCTGTATGCAAAACTGAAGAAGTTGACGATTCACCTGACTCTCTACGTCGGATCTCTTCACTGAGAACCAGATCACGAACATCGTCAAATTTCAACTTATTGCTTCCTGACGAGCTACTCACAGCCGTGACAGTAGCATTCCAACTTTCTGGTAAAGAAGATAAAAGTATTAATGCTCGTACTTCTTCATCGAATTCAATTTCCACTGAACTCAACTGGGTTGTGACTGTGTTGAGTTCATTGAGATGTTGAGCTACCGATGCGCCTTCATTCATCCGAAAATTGAACAGACGCATCATCAAGTGCACTTTGTTTGAGGCTGATAGCTTCTCATACATATTGGAGAGAGCTACCATAAGACCCGACGTGGTCTTTTCCTTTGTTATGTTGAAGGCAACATTACGGGATAGCATCAATTGAATAACTCCGAGGGCTTGTCTGTCTAGAAGATTCCAATCTTCTTCCTTCATAGCTTCTGGTTTCTTTCCTGAGAGAGGTTGATATAGATTTCTTTGATACAGATAATCCTCTATCTGCATTTTTCAAAACCCAAAATCTGTGCCATCAAATTTCTTGAGTTTCACCCTTCCTTCATCTGCGGCCATTGCTCCCACTAAAATCTGACTTCCTCTGGATCGTTTCTGACTATTTCTGTAAATCACCGTGTATTAGAACACCTCCGTCAACGAACAAATATCGTCAACAAAATTTCACTATTCACGTAATTCACTATTCTTGTAAATAGTAACCTTGCAGAAAATTGACAGAAATCACCACCAATAGCTCTGATACCAGTTGTTGGGAAATAACGCAAATTCCCGATAAGCTAGATTTATGAGAAAGCAAGAATAGAAAAATAACACACAAATTTGATAACGGAGTTCGGCCAATCTTGCTTACGTCTCCGGACCTGCTGCGGATCTTTTTGCTGAAAGGGGAGAAATTATACAAGGTGTTTACAACACTCACAACTCACAATCCAATTACACCCAAGAAAATTACTCTCAATTTTCTCTTACAAAAGCTTTTCTCTCAATTGGAATGAACACTTTGGATGATTAATTCATTACAATTACACATCTATTTATAGGAAAATTCACTCCTTGAATTACTCCTTAAATTAATGGTTCCTTAAATTGCTCCTTGAATTAAGCTCCTTGTTTTGCTCCATGAATTGCTCCATGTTTTGCTCCTTGTTTTGCTCCATGTTTTACTCCATGTTTTGCTCCTTAAATTAAGGAGCTTTATAACATCTTCTGGGAATTGGATTCGTGTTGGTATGAACATGGTTGCCCTTGATCATGTTAAGTAGAAAGTACCAAACAACCATGAGAGTAGAGAAGCTGAATGTTGTAAACTGTATATTATTCAACTAATAATTACATGAGCTTCAACTAATTATTACATGACCCTAAAAGGCTAGGGTGTATATACACACGTGAAAAAATGAAATAGAGATAAGTAAGATAACTATAGATTACTAACTCCAACATCCACTTCAAATTGATGTTGTTAGAATAATTGTCAATTTCACTTGTAAAGAACAAAATAAATAGCCATCATTTCGAAGCAAAATAAGGTAAATCCTTAAAATCAATACTTTGTAATCCAAGATATGCTTATGGGAGAGCTAATGATGCTGAAACATATCAAAGCTAAGTGATCTATGATACAAGCCAAACAAAAATTAGAATGCACTAATACAAAAGCACGTATGGTTTCGATTCTTAATCGTGATTGATAATTTTTATAATTTGATATAATTTATCACTTCTTAACTTTAAACTTTAGTATAATTTTATTTAATTTTTATTGATTTTAGACTTTATGTTTATTATTTGAATTTTATTGTAGATTTAAATATAATGAAGATAGAAAATTTTAAAAATATATCATTAAAGACAGTTAAATTTAAATTAAGTTTTATTTAAATTAATATATATATATTAATATTAATATTAATATAAGATATAGGATATACGAACAAAGACGATAAGTTGATATATATATATAGGAGGAAACTGTGCAGATTATTATATGATATATATAGAAGAAAGAGATAAGTATCGGAGAATAATATATATATATAAATTGAGATGATCATAATTTTGGTATTTGTCAAAAATAAATTACCAATTCTTAAGTATGATACTTTTCTTATCACTTTATTATAAAACTATGATACTGTACGCTTGTAGCTTTGCATCGATCAATTTTTTGACGCCGTTGTCGGGGATTGATTTTTTCTTAGTTTTGTCAATATCGATACAAAGTAATCTTTGTTTTAATTTAGAATTATATTATATTTTATTTTTATTTTTTTTCTTATTCTTATTTTTTATTTTTTTTCTTTAGGTGTGTTTTTGACGTTGGATGCGTCATGCTAGAACTCGAAACATTATTCCTTTTGATCTAGAGATTGAAAAAAATTTTAGATCACGAAGAAAGAAGAAAGTACTAGTCATGACTGAAGGAGAACATAATACACAACCTCACACCTTGATGGATTATGTAAGGCCAATTGTGAATGATAACTACTCAGGTGTAAGACGCCAAACCATTAATGCCAATAATTTTGAGCTCAAACCAGCGTTGATCAGCATAGTGCAACAAGCTCAATTTAGCAGCTTGCCACTTAATGACCCCAATATTCATTTGGCGATGTTCTTGGAGATATGTGACACTGTAAAGATGAATGGTGTTACTAAAGACACAATTAGACTAAGATTGTTTCTTTTTTCATTGAGGAAAAGGCTAGAGATTGGTTACAATCTTTACAATCGGGAAGCATCACTAGTTGGTAGGATATGGTAGAAAAGTTTCTTACTAAATTCTTTCCACCTACAAAAACAGCCCAACTCAGGAGTAAGATTGGTCAATTCAAACAAAATGATTTTGAGACACTCTATGAAGCATGTGAAAGGTATAAAGATATGATTTGGTGTTGCCCTCAGCATGGATTGTTGGATTGGTTGTAAATTCAGATGTTTTATAATGGGTTAAATGGGCAAACTAGAATCATAGTTAATGCTGCTTCTAGTGGAACTTTGATGTCAAAGACACCTAAAGGTGCTGCTTTTCTTTTGGAATAAATGGCCCCAAACAACTATAAATGGCCAACTGAAAGATCTATAGTTAAGAAAGTTGCCAGAATTCATGAATTGGAGCCATTTGTTGCCCTTTCAGCTCAAGTAGCTTCTCTATCTCATCAGATTTCTGCCTTGTCAACTTAAAGAATACCACAAAGTGCAAAATATGTTGCAACTTCAAGTATGATAGTTTCGATGAATGAATCAAGTCAAGAGCAGTTTCAATACATCAATAATCGAAACTACAATTATCGTGGTGATCCTATGCCAAATTACTACCATCCAGGGTTTCGAAATCATGAAAATTTGTCTTATGGAAACACAAAGAATGTGTTGCAACCTCCTCCAGGGTTTAATAGTCAACCAAGCGAAAAGAAGATGTCACTTGAGGATGCCATAGTTTCCTTTTTTTAGGAGACCAAAGCAAGGTTTAAAAGAATGATGCACGACTAGATAACATTGAGACTCATTGTAGCAATATGGGAACCACTATGAAAAATAATGAAGTGCAAATTGGGCAACTAACCACAACCGTCAATGCTCAACAAAGAGGAACAATTCCTAGTAATACAGAAGTGAATCCAAAGGAACAATGCAAGGCCATTACACTTAGGAGTGGAAGATAAATTAAGAGGTCACCATCAATGGAAAATGAGTCCACCACTACAGCTCCAAACAATGACCAAAGCAATCATAAAGTAGAAGAAGAGGAGATTGTTTAGTTTAAGTTTGGGGGTGTCAACTCTTATAGTCTTTAGTTGTTGAATTTTTTTATCAATCATGTATTTGAGTATGATTGAATTCGCTATGACTCTAAAATTTATGATTGAGGATGGTTTTGAGAAGTTTTTTTCAAAATTTTCTATTTTGTTAGTCAAATTTTTATGGGTACTTTGATTTAAATCTTTCTCCTTGAAAATAATTAAGCACATAGTAAATTTTTCTCTACTCTATTTTGCCTATGAAGAGAAGGAGTTGAATTAACTAAATTAGGAAAGTTCAATCTTGCTTTGCTCTAGAATTCGTTGATGGATCCTTAAAGCAAAATCCTAATTAATACCAAATATTAGAGAAATGATCTAGGCAATTTTTTTCACAACCAAAAAGCTTTCCCAGCCGTCTTAATTATCACACCATTATTGCATGTTGTATTCCCATAGTCAACCCCCTTGAGCCTTATTTTACATAAGTCTTATTTTTTCTTTTAACTACATAAACCATTCTCATTCTAAGCCAGAAAAACCATGAACTTACCTAAAATTTTGAGAAAATATTTTGGTGGAAATTTGCATTTAAAGAAAAAGTTAGTTCAAATTAAATAATTCACATTATGTTTGTTCTATTTGATCAAAGAGGAGGAGGAGAAGAAGAAGAAGAAGAAGAAGAAGAAGAAGAAGAAGAAGAAGAAGAAGAAGAAGAAGAAGAAGAAGAAGAAGAAGAAGAAGAAGAAAGAAAGTAGAAGAAAATAAAGAAAGAAAGTGGAAGGAAATAAAAAAGAGAGGATAAAAGTGGTTGAAATTAGTAAACATTATGAGTGCCAAGGAAACCACACCCAAAAAGAGAGAAAAGAAGAAGAAGAAGAAGAAAATTAAAAAAAGCACCCCATTTATTGAGTATCAAGGTGAAAAAAAAGTAAAGAAAGAAAAGAAAAAAAGAAGAAAGAGTACTTCACTTATGGAGTATGTGAACAATATTGTCATTAGTATTAGCATATTGTCGAGAAAGAGCTTTAATGTGAGTTCTATGGATATTATTTTTATTGTTTCTTTCTACCAAGTATTTTCCTAATTTGCTTGATTTTTCATATCTATTTTTTCTTAGCCCTCACCCTATGGTCTCTCATTACAACCATGATTGAAGACCTTTTGATCTCTAATTTCGGTATTTGATTACATTAGTTGAGAGGATTTCTGAAAATTGGACTTATGGAGTTAAGTTTTGAGATAATTCTTCTGAGTTTAGCTGTTCTACTTTTATCTGAATTTATTAGTGGTTTAGAGTTGAATTGACTACTTCACACACACATTCAAGGACCTAGCTTTAAGTTGAAGTAAATGCTTAACTCTTACTTGAAAAATTGCAAAATTTTGATTGATTTTCTCGCTATCTTCGATGTAAAAGGAGTAAGTTATTAGTAATGAAATCTAAATTCAAATCACGACTTGGTGAGTGATGGTAGTTATCTATGTGGTCTTGTTGACACTATCTATAGTTTTTTTTTTCTTTTATGTTCTTTTTGTTTGAGGATAAACAAAATTTTAAGTTTGGAGTGTTTGATGACTTGTATAATATGACATAATTTATCACTTCTTAACTTTAAACTTTAGTATAATTTTATTTAATTTTTATTAATTTTAGACTTCATATTTATTATTTGAATTTTATTACAGATTTGAAGATAATAAAAATCTAAAATTTTTTTAAAAAATATCATTTAAGGACTCTTAAATTTAAATTAAGTGTTATTTAATTATATATATATATATATATATATATATATATATATATATATATATATATATATATATATATATATAACAAACGAAATGACAAAAAGGAAAAAAAGGGCTTAATATATATATATATATAAAAGGGAGGCGCACACAATAGAAGGAGAAAAACAGACGGCCATAGAAGGAGAAAAAAAGAGAGTAGAACAGAACAGCCTCCACGAGAGAAAACAAAAATAAATTGAAAAAAGCAGTGCATAAGCGAAGAGAGAAAGGAGAGGGAACAATGACGCAAAATTAAAGCGAAAGTAGATTTATTTTTTGAGTCAATTTTCTTTCAATTTCACTCAGAAAATTATAGTGAATTTGTTGATGTTTAATTTAATTTTTAGCATAACTAATTTATCTTTATTCTAGGAAAAAGATGAAATTTAATTCCAAACTATGATTAGTTTTCTATGTTAATTTGAATTATTTATTTTCATGTTTGTTTGATTTATTCCGAGTTAAATGCTTCTAATTAATTGGTCATTAACTAGATCATTTTAGTCTTGTGATTTACTATCGAAAGAGAAAATTATAGTATAGATTTAGAATATTTTGACATAGATAAATATAGAGATCAAAAGACTTATATGAACTTATATAGTATTAAAATCTTTGTTCATAATGCTTTCGTGCTTTATTAAATTGTATACTTTTATGTAAAATAATGAACAAGAATATTTCCAATTGATTATCAATAGAGGCTTTTGGATATTTTTAGAGATTGCTAACAAATAAAGAGAATTAAATTCAATTATCTAAATGAGTAAAGTATGGCGAGGAATTAGGTGAAATCGATTTCCTAGAAGTTTTTTCCCATTAATTTGATTTTCGAACAATATCTTTATTTTTTTTTTGCGCATTTTTTTAATTTTATTTTAAATTTCAAATACAACAACTTTAGTGACTTCTCTGGATAAAAATTGAGATTATCATAATTTTGGTATTTGTCAAAAATAAGTTACCAATCCCTGACGATATTTTTCTTATCACTTTGTTATAAAATTACGATACTGTGTACTTGTAGTTTTACACCAATCAATGACTGTAGGCGGCCACGATTATAAGAACTTAGGTCTAAGTAAGAGAGACCATAGACTGTTACCTATGATCTCGGTTATTGAAAGACCAAGGCCATAGGGTATGTTTATGGCCTCGGCTTTTCAATAATCGAGGCTATAGGATATGCTTCAATTAAAAAAATACAATTATTAATTAAAATAATAAAAATCAATATAAATTGTAATAAATTTATTAATTACAATATTAAAAATTATATTATATTAAAATTACATTTGAGAGTTTATTATACACTAAATTTTTACTATTAATTACAAGCGTTTATAAGTGTACAAACTTACTTTTTACTATTGGTTCGCTGGGGTAGTGTGCTGGTGCTGGTGCGTTGGGGTGTTGCGCTGGGGTTAGTGTTGGTGTGCCTAGTGCATGACTCTTTATCATATAAAAAGTGTACAGTCTGTGCATGGGTCCATTCTCTAAAAAAATTGTATTCTCTTAAAAATATATATATATATATAAGAGAAAAAAAATAGAAAGAAAGAGAGAAAAGAAAAATGAATAGTATAATCTATATATTATGACCCAAAAAGCCTAAACAATTGTGAGAAATAGTTTAATGCAAAAGAAAATATAGGAAGTAATTCCCTAAGAAGTCATTGCAATTTCCTACATTTTCTAAATGGTATATTACTTGATATTTTTATTTGATGAATTTGATTGATGCATGAAAATAATGTATAATATTTTATAAATCCTTACATTTGATTCCTTTCATGAGATCAATGTTAAAATAATACTTTGAGCCTTTCTACTTTAGACATATGTGAACATATTAGTTCATTTCCATACATCAACTCTTTCACATATAAATTAGTATGAGTGTTTGAACCCATAAGATTCAATGGTTTTGAGAGTATTGACTTATGAGGAATAAAGTCGAAGTAAATTCGGATTCTTGACACTAAGTTTGGGTAAAATTAAATTGATATATTTTTGAAAATGATTTTCAAGTAATTATTATAATAAATCATGAATGTTTAGAAAGTTGATATAATATATGCTTAAGATTTTAATTATGAAGTTTAAAAGAGATTATAAGCATGATATATTTTTATATCTCACTTCTTTATTTTATGTTAGTTTTATTTTTTTTAATTTATTTTAAATTTTAGTTAACTTCTTATTTTATTTGTTTTATTTTGTTTTCATTTTTTTTATAGTTAATGTTTGTGGGTATCATTACTGAAAATCCTCACTATACTTAAACTCGTCCACTAAGACAACCTAGGGGTTTAAAGGCTTGTTGCATACACTAAATGCAACTGTATCAATCCACGGAAATGATTTAGGATAGTTTAATTTTTAGTTGTTATTTTAGTTTTTATCGCTTCCCTTACTAAAGGACTAGCAAGAAGATGGTTGAGGGTTGTGATGAGTGCTTAAAAAACACTAAAATTACCATGATTCAATGTACTTTAATTGATTAAAGAGATTTATATTTATATAATTTTATTATATTTTTATATAAATTTTTCTTTTTGGAATCACGGGCATTTTAGTTCAAAAATAACTTAAAGACTAGAAGAAAAAAATAATGAAGGAAATACATCATAAATATAATGAGAAAATAAATAAAAAAAGTCAAAAGGATGTAAAAATTGGTCAAAATGGTCAAAAAGGCCAAAATCGCGTGCACAACTGCCAACCGCGCTGAGAAACACGGCCAATCCCGCGTGTGCATCAGATGAGTGCTCAAAACACACAAAAATTACTATGATTTTGTGCACATTAATTGATTAAAAATATATATATTTATATGATTTTATCATATATTTATATAAATATATCTTTTATGAATCACGGGTATTTTTATTATTTTTCAGGTATTTTCGCTTAAAAACATAACTTAAAGACTCAAAGAGTAATACTGGAGGCAATACATCACAAATATATACATAAATAAATGAGAAAAAGTCAATAAATATGAAAAAATTGGCCAAAATGGGTCAAAAAGGTCAAAAATGAGAAAATCGCGCACGCACTAGCCCAGCCACGCCAAGCCAGCACAACGCCCAGTTCGCATGCGCCAACTCTTCATTCCACGTGCCAGCATCCATCTACGCCCAGTCCGCGGGCACCGCTGCGTCCATTTGCGCCCAATCCGCACGCGCCGCCACCCCACGTCAACATGACATCATCATTCACTACTCCGCATTTCCACCATTTTTTCACCCACTTTTTCCTCCCATCCTCACCTATAAATACCCCCATTCTCTTCATAACTAAACACACCTAAAAACCCATCTTCTCTTCTCTTTCTTTCTCTCATTTCTTATTTTTTTTTAGTTTTTTAGTTTTTCTTAGTTTTTAGCTTTTCTTAGTTAGTTTCTCTTAGTTTTAGAGTTCTTCTCTTTTTGAAAAGAACTAGTTACATTTTTTTAATTTATTTGCTTTTTTATTCAATAAATGGGAGTCTAAATTCCGTTTGGAGATTTTCCAGCAACGGGAATAGCATCGAAGTACTGTAAGGATTTTATTTTCTTTACAGTTATTTTTTATGTTTTATTCTTATATGTTATATTTAATTTGTCAGTGATTAAATTTAACATTGCTCACTGTTTGTAAACATGATATAATAATAATGTTGTTATGCTTGCGAAATATTAAATAGGTAAAAATTTATAAAAATAATTGATTTTATTTTTATTCAAGATTTTATATTAAGAATGTTAGAGAGAAATATATTATTTTTCATTACAAACTTAAATCTGAAAATTAGATTTTAAGGTTTAGTTATCCGGTCTAATTTAGAGTAGTGTTCTTTTATTTGTTGGTACAATCGCACTGTAGTTAGAGTGAAGCTCTATTTCAAAAGTTTTTATAAGAATTATTATGTGAAAATATATTGACAACATGTTTTCAATAGTGGTTTTAAAACTTGAAAGTTAGTACTCAGATAATTAAATTCTTAGGTTTAATTTTGACACCTTGAATAAAGTTTAAACTATCTAACCCCACCAAAGGTGTCATTTAAATGGTTCATTTTCAATCTCTTAGAAAAAATGAATTAATTTAATTAACCAAATTAGTTATCAATCCCACCCATAGGTGTTAATTGGTTTGTTTAGTTAATAAAGAATATCTAACCCTACCAAAGGTGGTATTCATATAAAAAAGAGAGAATAAATAAATATCAATTTATATCTTTAATAAACTAAATAATATGAGCATGCATAATTAACTTATTTATTATATCCATAAATACTCCACAATTTAACTGATAAAATTTTCATAAATGTTTATTGAATCTCTATCTATGTTTATTTTTATGTTATTAGATTAGAAACACAAAAACCAAAATATCGTGACAGGATGTTTAAGATTTAATTTCATTTTTAAAAGTTTGAATAATAAATTAAAAACCACATATATTCCTTCCTTAGATCGACCTTGGGAGTATACTTATCATTTTCTATGAAATGATTCGTGCACTTACGAGAGTTTTATAAATATAAAACCAAAGTATTGGCAGGATCGGCAATGTCGGTTTTGCTCATCAACATCCACCCAATGCACCGAGTTTCGTGTGTACACCAGTCCTTCCACGTCGAGTCCTGCGCGTTGCATCCCGCCTGCACCGTGCCACGTGTACACTCCTCGCCCAATATTGCGCACATCAGCTGCCCATTTACCGCGGCAACCACCCGTTTGCCAAGATTTTTGCACACCATACGTGCCCAAACCTGTCCAAACGCGTCCAAATTCAAATTTTGAAGTATTTTCCCCCTTATTTTTGTCTTTTCCTCATCTATAAAAGGACCTTTTTCCCCCGTTCCAAAACATACAAAATTTTCTCAACCATTTCTCTCTTTAGAAAGTTTTATTTTTTATTTTTTTAGTTTTTATTTTTAAAGTTATTCTCTTTTTGAGAGGAACTAGTTATGTTTTTATAAATTTTTAGTTTTAGATTCAATAAGCAGATATGCAAATCTGTTTGGAGGTTTTCCAATAACAGAATTAACATTAATTGATTTTTTTATTCAAGATTTTATATTAAGGATGTAAGAGAGAAATACATTATTTTTTATTGCAAACTTAAATCTGAAAATTAGATTTTAAGGTTTAATTATTCGACATAATTTAGAGTAGTGCTCTTTTATTTGTTTGTACAATCACCTGGTAGTTAGAGTGAAACTCTATTTCAAAAGTTTTTTTGATAAGAACTATTATTCGAAAATATATTGACGACATATTTTCAGTATGGTTTTAAAAATTCAAAGTTAGTACTTATAAAATTAAATTCTTATGTTTAATTTGGATACCTTGAATAAAGTCTAATTATTTGACTCCGCCTAAAGCTGTGATCAGATGGTTTGCTATTTTCTTAGAAATAAAACTAAAATTTAATATTTAATTAATTAATTAATAGGCCCTGTTTAAGTATATTAATTAGTTAATATTAAACAAAAGAATTTGTATCATACCAAAAAGAGAAAATCAACAAATATTAATTTATATATTTAATAACATAAATAATATGAGGAAGCATAATTAAATTAATTATTAATTCATTAAATATTTCACTGTTATGAATGATAAAATTTGCATTAATGTTTATTGAATTTATATCTATGTTTATATTTATTTTTATGTTATTAGATTAGAAAACAAACTAACTAAAATATTGTGACATGATGTTTAGGATTTAATTTTGTTTTTAAGATTTTGAATAATAAATTAAAAATCACATAAATTCCTTCCTTAAATCGACCTTGGGAGTATACTTATCATTCTCTATAAAATGATTCGTGCACTTGCGAGAGTTTTACAAATAATAAAACCATAAAAGGGAATTTTCGTAAGATCTATATTTGCAATGTGAGTCTTGCGATTTCATTATCATCCATCAATGTCACATTTGAAGCCCATACAATAGGATCATTTGTAGAGTTTGGAAAGCACTTCCTATCCTCAATGAAATGTAGAAGACGAATAACAATTTCCTACTAGATGACCTTGCGGCAAGGAAAAGACAAACCTTTGATAAATTCAATTCCAATAAAAAAATACAGGTCCCTAACTGTCTAAACTCCATAGTTGAAAATGCTCTCCACAAAGTATTCCGCTTATGAGCTTTATGGCTTGATATGGCTAAGAATCTTCCTACCATATATATGGAACCCACACAACTAATAAGCACTTACTTAAATGTTTAAAAAATGGCCAATAATAGAAAGGACAATGAACAACTTGAAAAGAAAAGGGAAAACAGAAATAGAACAATAAAGATAAGTCGAGATGCTAAGAAAATAAAAGAACCAAGATATAACAAAGAAAAAATCGAGACAGGGAAAGAGATCCTGAACAACCAAAACAAGGCTTCCAAACTTATACACCTTTGACGGTACCATGAGAAGTCATGCTAATGCTGATTGAAAACCAATGAATGGTGCAATGGAACAAAAAAATGAGAAATTCTAGACGAGATAGAGCTATGTACTGTAGGTTTCAAAAGGAAGTTGAGCACAACACAAATGACTGCTACAAAATGAAGGAAGCAATACAACATTTGATCAAGAGAGTTCATTTGAAGAATTTGTGCAAAATAAAAGGCTATAACAACAATAGCAACACAAAGCCTTCCCACCAAGAGAACATGAATAGGCACATGGACACGCAAACCATGAGGTGACAGTTATTATTGGGGGGACACACTAGGAGATTCAAATAACATAAGTAACACCTATACTCATAAGGCAAATTTGAAAAAAAAGTAATTTCGCATACCACTTCTAACTCCAAAAAACGCCAAAAGTGAAGCTTATAACAATGGAAGAACAAAATGTTCTCCTAAAGTAAGAATTTTCAATTCCTAGTATTAATCATGTTTTTTAATCTCAGTCGAAAAAGAGCTATATGTTACGCCCTGCTCAAATTGTCCCTCAAAATCCAAAGAAATGGTGCTTTCCTAAAGGATCTAGAATTTTCTACAAGTTACTACATGAGAAAGTTCTAGAGTGGCCTAGTGATGTCTAAAGGGAGCTAGAGTTGGATGAACTCAACTCAAGCCTGGAAGACTTTAGAATGTTACAGAGTACACTAGCATATTCTAAAAGGTGTTGGAAGGTGATGGAATATTCTAAAACATGTTGGATGGTTCATGAAGGATGTATAAGTCTCCAGAAGCTTCTGAAACATCCTAGAACTTGTATAAAGGAACTAGACAATCCTAGAATACTCTAGAGTTGGCTAGACTTGATGAGAAGGTCCTAGAATCTTGTGGCATATTGTAGACAAAACTAGAACAATGTAGATACTCTTGTACATTCTAGACATTGTAGTATCTAGAAACTTATGGCATAACCTTAGGCTTGGTGTCATACTATAAATAGGCCTATTGGTCTTCATTTGTAATCATCCTTGGGAAGTTGTAAGATAACCTCTCAAGAGCAATGCAAAGCATTCTTCTCAAACTCTCTTTTGTTCTTGCTTTGCTCTGAAATCCTCTAAATCTCTAAGTCTTTTTCTAGTCTTTTTAGAGTGTTTTTGCTTGGTATGGAAGGTAGGCTTAGTGCAAAGGACTGTGCTAAGTTTTGCAAGATTTCTAGTTAAAGTCTAGGGTCATGGAAATTGGTATCAGAGCTTTCGAATGAAGCTTTACTATCCTTGGCATAATGAAGACTAGTGCCTCAGCTACACTAAGTATGGATGTTCCACCAATAGATCACGGGCATGAGAAAGTTCATAAACCACCAACTACGAAGTCTCGAGCCAAGTCATAAGACTTGATCTCTTGCTTGGAAGCACGTGTTGGGAGTGCTTAGGATAGTTGAAGGGAGCTTTTCGATCGGGTGGACAACTTGGAGGAACATTTTAGCAGCTTAGAGACAGAGGATGTGGAGATCTATGCAATAGTCAAGATGTCCCTCAATGAGCTAGATAATAGGTTAAGGAAAGAGATCAATGGGTTGAAGGCTGAACTTGACAAGGTACGTGATCTTGTCCAAAGAGAAATTAATAAAGTGTTACTTAAAGTTGAGGATATGGGTGTTGACCTAGCACTTTGCAAGTGGGCTATGGCCTTGGGAACTAACACAACCACCATCATTGAGGCCAAGAAAGTGGAAGTTCTCAAGCCAAAGACTTTGAATGGTACTAGGAATGCTAGGGAAGTTAAGAACTTCCTATGGGGGCTTGAACAATACTTTGAGGCTACTGGCATAATAGACCATGCCAGCAGATCCAAATCATTGTCTTGTACTTGTCCAACAATGCTATGTTATGGTGGAGACGGAGGCATGGAGATGTGCGTCAAGGGGTATACACAATTGAGACCTTTGATGACTTCAAAAGAGAGTTCAAAAGCCAATTCTTCCCTGTGAATGTTGAAGAGGATCATGGTGCCTCAAAGCCCCATATGATGTACTTCATATGCAACGAAACATATTGTGTGAATGTCCAAAAAGGAAGGCATTGAGTGCCTTAGTTGCCTCCATGCATGACCAAGATGAAGGCAAGATGGATGAAGGTACAAAGATGGGTTCTTTGCGGATGCTTGGTGCATTTTATAGTGCCCTGACGACCCCTAAGGGCTTGATGTTCGTGGATTCAACCATCAATGGGATGGTCACCCAAAGCCTTGGCTGACACAAGTGCATCTTACAACTTTGTTTCACTAGAGGAAGCCGAGAGACTCAATCTTAAGGTTTCCAATGGAGGCGGCTCTCTCAAAGTAGTTAACTTGACATCACTACCTCTCCAAGGAGTTACTCATAAAGTTAAGGTCAATCTAGGTGCTTAGACTGGCCAAGTGGACTTATCGGTAGCACCCATGGATGATTTCTCGGTGGTATTCGACATGGAGTTCTTGGAGTAGGTTACAGCTTTCCTTGTCCTATGTTCAAACTCTATGTGAATTATGGATGGATCAAAGGCTTGTGTGGTACCAATAGAGAGGAACACCAAACCTACTACCCAAGTTCTCTCAGCACTTCAATTCAAGAAGGGATTGAGGAGGAAGGAAGAGAGTTACTTGGCCATTTTGAAGGAGTATGATGAGGAGGAGGCGACACCATAGCCAAGCTTGCTGGCGAAGGTGCAAGTTGTCTTGGATGTGTTCCAGGACGTGATGCCTGAGGTGTTTCCTAAACGGTTACCTCCAAGGAATAAGGTGGAACACGAAATCGAGTTGGAGCCCGATACAAGACCACCAACAATGAGCCCTTATCAAATGGAAAACTCAAAGTTGGTAGAATTGTGGAATTAGCTTGATGAATTTCTAGATATTGGCTTCATTAGGCCCTCCAAAGCCCCATTTGGTACCCTAGTGCTCTTTTAGAAGAAGGATGGCTCATTGCGAATGTTCATTGACTATCAGGCTCTAAATAAGATCATGGTAAAGAACAAGTATCCTATCCCACTCATTTCTGGCTTATTCGATCAATTGGGGAATGAAAGATACTTTCAAAATTGGACTTACATTCTGGATACTACCAGGTGTGCATAGCAAAAGGGGATAAGCCCAAGACCACATATGTGACTAGGTACAATGCCTATGAGTTCCTTGTCATGCCATTTGGTCTCACTAATGCACCTACTACCTTCTTCACTCTCATGAATAAGCTTTTCCATCCCTACCTCGATCGGTTCATGGTAGTATATCTTAATGACATTGTGATATATAGTCAAACTTTGGAAGAATATCTTGAGCACTTGAGGAAAGTGTTCGAGGTTCTGAGGGAAAATGAGCTATATGTTAAGAAGGAGAAATGTTCCTTTGCCCAAGATGAGGTGATGTTCTTGGGGAATAAGATAAAGGATGGGAAGCTTATGATGGATGGAACCAAGGTGATAGCAATCCAAGAATGGGAACCTCCTACTAAGGTCTCCGAGTTAAGGTCTTTCCTTGGACTTGTGAACTACTACAGAAGGTTCATCAAGTCATAATTAGCAAGAGTAGCCTCACTAATCAACCTGCTCAAGAATAACAAGTCTTAGGAATGGACAAGTGAATTCCAAACTTCATTCGAAGACTTGAAGAAGGCCATTATTAGAGAATTGGTACTTTGTCTGCTAGACCCCTCCAAGATTTACGAGCTATATACTTATGCTTTAGACTTTTACATTGATGGAGTGTTGATACAAGAAAGACGTCCTATAGCATTTGAGAGCGTAAGCTTAATGACACTGAACGCTAGTACATAGTGTGAGAAAAGAAGATGATAGCTATCATCCATTGCTTAAGGGTGTGGCGACACTACTTTTTGGGTTCTCACTTCGTGACCATGACGAACAATGTAGCAACCAACTATTTCCAAACTCAGAATAAGTTTAGTCCTAAGCAAGCTCGATGGCAAGACTTCTTGATGGATTTTGACTACAAGATTGAGTACAAGCCTAGCAAGGTCAATATGGTGGCTGATGTACTAAGTCGAAAGGTGGAGTTAGCAACCTTAAGTAAGCCAAGAAATCCCTTGTGGGAAAGGATCAAAGAAGGGTTGGAGCATGATAACTTGGCTCAAAACCTCCTTGCCCTTATCAAGGAAGGAAAGACAAGTAAATTTTGGCTGAGTGACATACTACTCTAAGCCAAATAGAACTGCATCTATGTGCCTAAGTGGGGGAACTTAAGGAAGGAGTTGATCAAGGAGTGCCACGATTCACTATGGGCTGGACACCCAAGTTTGAGACGCATTCTTGCCTTGATCAAGCCTATTTATTATTGGCCTCAATTACGTGATGATATTGAAGCCTATATGAGAACTTGTCTTGTATGCCAACAAGACAAGATGGAGCAGCATGCATTGGGAGGCTTGTTAGAGCCACTGTCTACCCCAGAGAAACTATGGGAGAGTGTCTCAATGGACTTCATCACTTACTTGCAAAAATTAGAGGGCTTTGGTAGCATAATTATAATCATTGATCGCTTTAGCAAGTATGAAACCTTCATACCTACCTCAATAGATTGCATACGGACGAGACGACATAGTGATTCCTCAAGCATATTGTGAAGCATTGGAGAATTCCAACCAACGTCGTGAGTGACATAGACACACGATTTACTGGGAAGTTCTGGACAGAGTTGTTTAAGTTATTAGGATCAGACTTGAACTTCTCCATAAGATTTCATCCACAGAGCAATGGCAAACGAAACACGACAACATATTGCTGGAGCTCTATCTCATGCACTTTGTTAGTTCCAACCAACATGATTGGGCTAAGTTCTTGGATGTAGCCCAATTCTCTTATAACTTGCAACGAAGCAAGTCCACTGGCAAGAGTCCCTTCGAGATCATCATGGGGTAGCAACCCATGACTCCTCATGCTTAGGCCATAAGCTATGAAGGAAAAATTCATGCTGTCTTCAAATTTCCTCAGGCATGGCATAAGCATGCCAAGTTAGCCCAAGCTTATTTGAACAAGGCATCTAAAAAGATGAAGAAGTGGCTGACAAGAAAAGGAGGATGGTTGAGTTTTAGGAAGGATATTTGGTCCTTGTCAAGTTATTGCCTCAACAGTTCTTGCGGAAGGTTCACAAAGGGTTGGTGTGGAAGTACGAAGAGCCAGTCCTTAAGCAAGTAGGTAAGGTTTCCTACAAACTACAACTCCCTCCTAAGCTTAAAATCTACCCAGTCTTCATGTAAGCATGTTGAAGCCTTATCATGGAGATGAGGAATACACGAGTCGAGGAGAATCAAAGAGGGCGCCCATAGTGGTAGTAACCTCCTTTGATAGAGAAATAGACTGTAACTTGGCAGACCACTTAATTCGATGTAGGGGTGTACCAAGCTATCGAGAATACTTGGTCAAATGGAAGAATGCTCCGGACATAGAGGCAAGTTGGGAACCCAAAAATTTTTTGTGGTAGTTCAAAAATCACATAGAAAGGTTCAAGCTGGAAGGCGCAATGAAGGCGTCGCAAACTTGAGTAGGGGATGGTGTTACATCCCGCTCAAATTATGCCTCAAAATCCAAAGAAATGGTGCTTTCTTAAAGGATCTAGACTTTTTGACAAGTTACTACATAGGAAATTTCTAGAGTAGCCTAGTGATGTCTAGAGAGAGCTAGAGTTGGATAGACTCAACTCAAGCCTGGAAGACTTTTTGTCATTGGTTTGATTTCTTATTTGCTTTGGTTCCATATTCGTTGATTCTTATTTAATTTCTCACTGATTTTGCTCTGTTTCTAATATACATGGATGAGCCTATATAGGAAAAAACATCTAACGTTTTCAACTAAATAAGAGTAAGAAACAAGTTATCAAACACTTTATAAGCTAACCTTTAGACCATCATCGAAGAGTTTGGCTTGTTTGGAAGAGAAATTTCCATATTATAGAACCTATCTAGCTTTAAATTTCTAGTATGTTATTATTTTCCTTTTTGATCTTCAATGAACGTCTATATCATGATCAATTATCTTTGTTCTTCCAGCTCACCTTGAGTTACGTACTTTTGAGAATTATGATCTTTTTGTTGTTATGCTTGTCAATTAGGATTCAATGAGTATCATTTTAATCATCCTGATGCTTTTGACATTGAGCAACTTTTGGAATGTATGAGAAAGCTTAAAAGTGGCCAGAATGTCCAAGCTCCAATTTATGATTGCAAAAGCATCACTATTGTTTAGATAGTTTTTGGCAAGTATTACCTCTGGTTTTATTATCTTGGAGGGAATTCTGGTTTTCCGTAACCAATGAGTCCGTAATTTGATGAACATGAAAGTATTGTTGACACAAATGCTAGTGTTGTTGCTTAAGTTTTCTTCACGTGGACTTGTACTTGGCTTTTTTTTCTGTTTAGGAATAGAAGATTGGCCCTCTGGTTTGATCAATTTTGCTTATCCTAATTTTGATATATTGACTCATAATTTGAAATATTGATGCAACTTCATCATTCTCCTTTTTTGAGCAATGTTGATTTTTCTAATTCTTTTTTTTATTTTATCAATAGTCATGAATTTTTACGATCATTTTTGCTTTATTTTAACCTTCTTGCTCAAAATTCTCATCGTCTGTGAGTAATTATTTTCACTATCTCAACATATGATATGTACTTGCTTAAATGGAAATGTCAAGAGTTATAGTTTTGTTTCTGTTTTCCAAGTGTTTATTCTCATTTAGTAAGGCTAGGACTTGATGCATAATATTGACGTGTGCTCGAAGAAACCTATTCTAATTTTTGTTTGATTTGTATCATGGATCACTTAGTTTTGATATGTTTTAGCATCATTAGCTCTCCTATAAGCATATGTTAGATTACAAAGTATCAATTTTAAAGATTTATCTATCAGCTCCTAATTGATGGCTATTCGTTTTGTTCTTTACAAGTGAAATAGACGTTTGTTCTATTACCATCAATTCAATTTGAAGAGATGTTAGATATAGTAGTTTATAGTTATCTTAGTTAGTTCTATTTCACTTTCCTTAATTGTTAAGTTTCTATATACACCCTTTTCGGCTCATGTAATAATTAGTTGAATAATATACAGTTTACATCATTCAGTTTCTCTACTCTCATAGTTGTTTGGTACTCCCTACTTAACATGATTAGGGGCAACCATGATCATACCAACACGAATCCAATTCCCATAAGAAACATATTTTCCACCAAAGCCAATGCATATTTCCTTAGCAACAGTGCAAAATCAAACAACACGAGTTAACTTTACACAGAAAAAACAAATGTAAGGAAGCATTTTAAATTTAAAGTCAACCCACACATGTTGGAAATGAATTTAAATAAAAAAATATTTTTTATTATTTTATGATGATTATTTCATAAATTATGTAACTGTCATTTTCATAATTATATGGTCATTAATTTTATCACCGTTATTCTTATAATTATGTGACCGTTACTTTTATGACCGTTATTTTCATAATTATGTGGTCGTTAATTTTATGACCGTTATTCTCATAATTATGAGACCGTTACTTTTATGACCGTTATTTTTATAACTATGTGTCCGTTATTTTCATAATTATATGACTGTTACACATATTTTTTCCACTATAAAAAGGGGCAATAGCTCTCAGTTTAGAATATAACTTAACAACTCAAAAAACAGTTCTACGGTTTTCATAGCAAAATCAAAGAAAAGAAAATTCAGAATTGTTTTCTCAGATTTCCGAGCAACATAAATATTTAAGAGGTGTAGTATTCCGGACTTCATCAGTGCAATGAAGATCCGAGACAGAAAAAAGATTCTGGGCTGTTTTATCCTGGGGACGACGAGGCTGTGTTTGCTTGCACAAATTTGGGCAGAGCCGCGAAACGTCTTAAAGAGAGCGACCTAGTCCGTGACTCAACCCAAGCAGTTCATTTCAGGTTATCGGTAATATTGTTCTTACATAGTTTTCACATATTTGTTCCAACAATTTTAAGACGTATTCTATCTACCATGTCTACTGAAATGTTAACTGCTGATCTTAACAAACCATTTCGTTTTGAAGAACTACACTTTAAAAATGGAGACAAAAAGATGTTATTCTTCTTAACCATGTAAAATGTCACTTTTGTTTTTATTATTGAAAAACCAACACTACCTAATTCTCATACTAAAGCTACAATAAAGGATTTAAACACGTGGATAGAAAATTATTTTCTATGCAAATTTTTTTTATTCTTAATGGATTAGCTGATGACTTGTATGATTATTATAACTCTGATATCGTCTACTAAGGAAATTTGGGAAGCACTTCAAAAGAAGTATGATACTGAGGAAGCTGGAACTAAGAAGTATGATGTTAGTAGATACATGAAGTATCAAATGATTGATGACAAATCTGTGGAAGCTCAATCACACGAACTGAAGAAGATAGCACACGAAATAACTTCTGAAGGTATGACTTTAATTGAACAATTTCAAGTAGTTGTTATTATAGATAAATTATCCTATGCGTAGAAAGATTTTAAGAATACACTTAGACATAAAACTAAGAAATTTTCTTTAGAAAGTCTTATAACCAGTTTAAGAATAGAAGAAGAAGTCCGAAAATAAGACCAAATTGATGAAATACTTGTAGTCTCAAATAACAGTACCAATAAGAAACCCTCCTCTACAATTATGAAACCTAAAGGTAGAAATATGAAAACTCAAAATCGTAATAATAACCAGAACCGCAATCACCAAAATAGAAATAGAAACTATCCTCCCCAGAATAGACCTCAACCCCTCTTAAGGAATAACACATTCATGTGTTATAGTTGTAACAGACCTGGCCACTTGGCTAGAAACTGCCGGAATAGGAATCGTCTTGCCCCACAGGTGAACCTTACCGAAGATCAACTTATTGCTACACTGGTACTTCTCGCCATGTTCACTATAATCTAGACATGTTCAAGTCCTACTCTGAGTCTGAGGATAAGAAAGTGTTGTTGGGTGACTCCTACTCCACTAAAGTTGTTGGTACTGGTGAGGTGGAATTAAAGTTTACCTTTGGAAAGACTATCATCTTGAAAGATGTCTTGCATACTCTAGAGATGAGAAAGAACTTAGTTTCAGGATATCTTCTTTACTCAAACTATAGGGGCTGATTTATATACAATAACTAAAAATAATATTTTTTGTTGGGAAAGGGTACGCCACTAATGGAATGTTTAAATTGAATGTTGAGTTCCTTTAATATTTGGCATGCTAGACTTTGTCATGTTAATAAACGAACAATCAAGAACATGAGAGCTTAGAACTAATTCCTAAACTATCTTTGAATGATTTTGAAAAAATGTGACTTTTATAGTCAAGCTAAAATGACAAAAACTTCACATAAGTCAGTAGCTAGATAATCTAAACCTTTATATTTAATACATTATGGCATATGTAAACTTGATAGAAATTTAACAAGAAATGAAAAACGCTATTTTATAACTTTTATAGATGACTGTTCAGATTACACTTATGTATATCTAATGAAAAATAAAAGTGAAGCGTTTGACATGTTTAAAATATTTATGACTAAAATTAAGAATCAACTTAATAGAAAAATAAAAAGGTTTGAAGTGATAGAGGCACTAAATATGATTCCAATATCTTTAATGATTTTTATAAAACTCATGGAATCATTCATGAAAAAACTGCACCTTATTTCTCCTGAAATGAATGGCAAAGTTGAAAGGAAAAATAGAACTTTTACTGAATCAGTTGTTGCAATTTTATTAAACACTGGTGCTGCTTCCCATTGGTGGGGAGAAATTTTATTAACTGTTTGCTATGTGCTAAATAGAGTGCCTAAATCTACAAATAAAATTTTACCATATGAAATTTTGAAAAATAAGAAACCTAATCTAACTTATTTTTAAATTTGAGGTTATTTAGCCTATATTAGGATCCCTGATCCTAAAAGAAATAAACTTGCTAGTAGAGCATATGAATGTGTATTCATAGGGTATGTTGTGAATAGTAAAGCTTATAAATTCTATGACTTAAATGATCATAGTTATAGAATCAAATGAGGTTGACTACTGTGAACAAAGGTTTCCATTTAAATTGAAGAATAGTGGGGGCTCGTCTTCTAGTTTTTTACCCATAACTAGAACTAGTAAACAAAATGAGAAATTAAACACTGAAATTAGGAGAAGTAAATGAGCTCAAACCCTTAAGGACTTTGGGTTTGATTTTTATGCTTATACCTTAGAGTAAGATCCCCAAACTCTTAATGAAGCCTTATCTTCTTTAGATGCCAACTTATGGGAAAAAGCCATAAATGATGAAGTGGACTCTCTTGAGTATAATAGAACTTGGTATTTAGTTGACTTACCTCCTAGTTGCAAAACCATAGGATGTAAATGGATACTAAAGAAGAAATTAAAACTCGATGGTACTATTGAAAAGTACAAAGCTCGTCTTATAGTCAAAGGATATAGGCATAGAGAAAATATAGATTTCTTTGATACCTTTTCACCAATCACACGAATAAATTACATACGTGTACTTTTCTCTCTTGTTGCTATCCATGATTTAGTAGTGCACCAAATGGATGTCAAAATTGCTTTCTTAAATGGTGACTTAGAAGAAGAGATTTATATGGACCAACTTGAAGGCTTTATTATCTCAGGTCAAGAAAATATATTTTTTAAACTATATAAATATCTGTATGGTCTAAAACAAGCACCTAAACAAGTCTTGAAAAATTTGATAATATAGTTATCCCATATGAATGAAAGTGACAAATGCATTTATTATAAATTAGAAGATAACATTTGCACTATTATATGTTTATATGTGGATGACATACTTATTTTTGGATCAAATATTCATATTGTGAATAATGTGAAAACTTTATTAAGTGTTAACTTTGATATGAAAGATCTCAAAGAAGCGAGTATAATCCTTGGATGACATTACATTGAGAAGATCTTAAAGAAATATAATTGTTTTAACTGTAAACCTGCATGTACTCTGTATGATCCTAGTGTAAAGTTGTTCAAGAACACCGGAGACGGTGTTAGACAAGCTGAGTATGCGAGCATTATTGGTAGCTTACGTTATGCTACTGATTGCACTAGACGAGACATAGCTTATGTTGTGGGACTACTATGTAGGTTTACCAGTAGACTTAATGTAGAGCATTGGAATGCTATTGAAAGGGTTATGAGATACCTTATGAGAACTATATACCTTGGATTACATTATACAAAGTTTCCCGCTATTCTAGAAGGATACAGCGATGCAGATTGGAACAGTTTATTAGAAGACTCCAAATCAACTAGCAGCTATATATTTAACATAGCTAGTGGAGCTATTTCTTGGAAGTCTAAGTAATAGACAATATTGGCTCAATTTACGATGGAGTTTGAAATGATATCACTAGCTACTGCTAGTGAAGAAGCACGCTAATTAAGAAGTCTGTTAGTTGAGATCCCTTTATTGGAAAGATCGATACCAGCTGTCCTGATCCACTGTGATAGTACCGCAGCTATTGCAAAGATTTAGGACCGTTGTTACAACGGTAAGAGACGACAGATACACAGTACTGTTAGAGAATTTATCTCTACAAGAGCTGTAAGAATGGATCATATATGTAATGATGAAACAAAAAATTGACTAATCCTTTGACGAAAGGAATAACAAGAGAGAAGGTTTTCAAAAACCTCGAAAGGAATGTGACTGATACTCTTAGAATGAAGAGTCACTCATGATGGTAACCCAACTTATAGACTGGAGATCCCAAGAAATAAGTTCAATAGGTAATAACAAGTCATGAAGTGATATGAGATGAATCATGCTATTTATGAAGTCACAATCTATATTGTTAGAAGCATGAAGTCCTGAAGTGATAGAAAGGATGAGTTAATTATTAAACTCTTAATGAGTTCGATACTTTATGTGGAATGGAGTACATAGCTACAAGAGTACTCTGGATAGACTTACCTATGTGAATGTGGAAGTATGGCCGCTTCCTATGAAAATTTTGGGCAAAATTTACTAGAGCATTCACTATACTAGGATACACGTGCATGGCCGTAAAGCACGGGCTTTTCGAACTACACCTTGGAAAGATTGTGTGTGTGATCATTGTTAGAGATAGAGTTCAAAACTACGAGTTACTCTAATATATTCTAAAGCATTAACACTACGCAAGGGTTCAAGTCGATAGACACCTTTTTCTTATGTATAATCTTATACTTTTAATTGATTGGTTCCTCGATGAAACTATTTTTATTTAAAATTCAAGTAGGGGATTGTTGGAAATGAATTTAAATAAAAAAATATTTTTTATTATTTTATGACGATTATTTCATAAATTATGTAACTGTCATTTTCATAATTATATGGTCATTAATTTTATGACCGTTATTCTTATAATTATGTGACCGTTACTTTTATGACCGTTATTTTCATAATTATGTGGTCGTTAATTTTATGACCGTTATTCTCATAATTATGAGACCGTTACTTTTATGACTATGTGTCCGTTATTTTCATAATTATATGACCGTTACACATATTTTTTCCACTATAAAAAGGGGCAATAGCTCTCAGTTTAGAATATAAATTAACAACTCAAAAAACAGTTCTACGGTTTTCATAACAAAATCAAAGAAAAGAAAATTCAGAATTGTTTTCTCAGATTTCCGAGCAACATAAATATTTAAGAGGTGTAGTATTCCGGACTTCATCAGTGCAATGAAGATCCGAGATAGAAAAAAGATTCTGGGTTGTTTTATCCTGGGGACGATGAGGCTGTGTTTGCTTGCACAAATTTGGGCAGAGCCGCGAAAGGTCTTAAAGAGGGCGACCTAGTCCGTGACTCAACCCAAGTAGTTCATTTTAGGTTATCGGTAATATTGTTCTTACATAGTTTTCACATATTTGTTCCAACAACACATTTATTTGACATTTTAAAAGGGATCCAAACCCAAGAACTAGTAAATTATGCAGATCGAATTCATGAACTCTAACCTAAGCAACACTAAATATACCAACATATAAAGAAAACTTATTAACCTCTAAAATACCTCCCACCTTCCCAATAATTATAGAAACTATAGCAACACTTTTCCAATCCATAGAGAGACCATTAATTTGGACCCAAATTGGAGTAGAATTGAAGCTAATGTTTGAAGAAGAAATACTTGGTTACAAATGCTAAACAACGAGTAAACAACTATCAAAAATCTATATAGCACACGCCTCAAAACTAGTTCAAACAATTTGTTAACGTCAAAATAGAAGATGAAAGTGAACCTATTAACATGGGTTGAGGAGATACCTGGGAGCATTATGGTTTATTTGGACTAGTCTTCGAGGAAGCATTAACGAGATACCATTTTCCCTAGTATAGGGAACTGAAGAAGTGATATCAACTAAAGTTATAAAAGAATAGAAAAATGCTAGTAGAGCAATCGAACTAACCTTTACTAAAGGAAAGGGATGAAGCCTTAATAAGGATAATCAATCAAAAAAGGAAAGTATGAGATTATTACAAAGGTTATGCATTTCAAAGCTTTCTCTATGGGCAATTGGGTTCTCAAAAGGGTCTTTCCTAGCAAGAAGGAATGGATCACCAGGAAAATGGGTGCAAATTGGGAAAGACATTATCAAATAGTTGAGACAACACCATGAGAGGCCTACTTATTGAGAAGCATTGAAGAAGCTGAGGATTGCATAAGGTGGAATGCCCGACACTTAAAACAATACTACTTCTGATGTATCTTAATTTACTACATTTGTATACCATTATTGTATGTATACATATAAAGTGATTCTTTCAAGAAATGGTTCTCTCCTAGAAATCTCCCATTACTACATGTCATAGGATAATCACCTCGGTCAGGAATCAGGTAGACCCTAACAATTGTAAAAGCCACGAGCCCATCAACTCAGTCAGGAACTAAGTAGAGAGCTTTGGCATTAAAGGGAGAGTCGAGTACCTCGGTTAATAACCATGTAGAACACTCTCTCTCCCTACTATAGGTCATAGGCTGAACACCTCAATCGGGAACTAGGTAGAGCGCCTTGACACTTGTAAAAGCCATGAGTTGATCACTATTGTCAGGAATTAGGTAGAGAATTATGGCACTGAAGAGAAAGTCGAGCACCCCGATCAAGAACCAGATAGAATGTTCTCTCCTCCTACTACTACGTGTCACAAGTTGATCACATCGGTTAGGAACCAGGTAGGGTGTTATGGCACCAAAAAAAGAGTCGAGCACCTTAGTCAAGAATCAGGTAGAATGCTTTCTCTCACTACTACATGTCACAAGAAGATCACCTTAGTCATAAACCAAGTAGAGCATTCTAACACTTGTAAAAGCCGTGAGTTGATCACCTCAATCAAGAACCAAGTAGAGTGCTCTGGCACTTTAAGAGAGAGTCAAGCACCTTAGTAAGGAACAAGGTAGAATGCTTTCCCCTACTAATATATGTCATGGGTTGATCAACTTAGTCAAGAACCAGGTAGAGTGCCCAGATACATGTAAAAAATCATGAGTTGATCACCTCGATAAGAGAAAAAGTAGAGCACCTTGACACTTGTAAAAAAAGGAGGAAGACATTCACATGAAAATGGAAATATACATTGGTCTAGCATAGGAGGTGCATTCTACTAAAAACATTTTTATTGTTTGAGCTTACAATGCTCTTAAAATTTATTGATACATAGCTCGGTCTCCTAAAGTTAAAAATTCCTCAGATGCTTAGACACACGATTGGTGTCTGGGTCGTATGTTTCCTCTACCAAGGGAAATAGCTTGGCTTGAATCTTGATAATTTTTTTTATGCATTGGCCACTCTTTTAGGAGAGACCAAACTCAATGCGAGCACAAAACACTTCAATTATTTAGTGACCACCATCACCTTGAACAACACCCTATCAGATCGTTTCATATAGAAGTTTTCCCAATAGGACTCCCTGTTCTCAAGGGTGGCCATTTTAGTCATGGTCCTTCTCTCTTAAGCTAGAGTTTGAGATTGCTTTTCTTTATAGGAGGCGAGCTCACACTTGACCTCCTCATAAAGTTTTAACATATCCTTGAGTTTAGACACCTCAATTTTTAATTCTCTTGTCTCAGTCTTAAGCCTACCATTTTCCAATTTCAAAGCTCGAACTGAATGTCTATTAGCTCAATCAGAATCTATCAAGTTTGACCAAGAAATATGGAGAAAGAGTTGGTAACTATTTCAATAATATTGTGTGAATTTAACAAGTGTCCCTAGCCCCATTTTATACGGGATGATGTTAAGAAAAAGTCTAGTGACAAGTGTCCCAAAAAATAAATGGGAAGGTTAACATCATAAATAAACACTGCAAGTTATATAAATGCACAATTATGCAAGTAAATTTGTTTTCATTGATAAAGTTTAAACATACATGATAAGAGCTAAATTATTGCATTTTTGTTATGATTTAAATGTTGAAATTTGTGTGAAAATTATGTTTATTTGATTATTTAATCCACAAATGTCATTTCACGTGTATTTGTGTTTAAAGTGCAATTTCAGGTAAAATCATGATTTTGGAGAAGTTAGGGACAAATTACAATGATCGAGATTGAATAAAAATAAAAAGAGAACAAAATTTCAAAATTTGGAATTTCCCCGCCGGCGAGAGTATTCTCGCCGCTAGCCATATTCATCTCGCCGCCGGCTAAAATCCTGGCGAATATCTTCCTGAGAGCACAAATTTTGGTAAACTCATCTCGCCGCCGACCAAATAATTCTCGCCGCCGGCCAAAGCATCTCGCCGCCGGCCACATTATTTTGGCCGCCGGCCAAAATCCGAAAACCCAAAATTTAATTTTCCAGAAATCTCGCCGCGGCGAGAATAATTTTGCCGCTGGCGTGTTTCGTTCGAAAACACATTTTTTATGTTGTTTTGTTCCAAAATTACCCCCTAAACCCTAGATCTATATATACATTATGATGAAAAAAGAGGGGGATGGCAGAGAGAGCAGAATTGAGTTATTTTTGGAGGAGAAAAGGAAATTTTGGAGAGAAAGGTTGGAGAAGCTTGAAGGATCATCACCATTGTTGCTACCAAGTCTTCATCTTCAAGAGTTTTTTTATCTCTTCTCCTTAGCTTTTATTTTCTGCATTTTATTCAGATTGTTTGTTCATGGATTCAATTGAGAATATGTTTGTTCTTATTTTCGTTATGAACTAATTCGTTTTTGCTAAGGCTATGATGTAGTTGAATCAAGAAAATCTGATTTCTTGTGTTATCGTTATATGAATTCATTGTTTTCAAGTTGAGTATTTATTTCCATGCTTAATGCTTTTAAATTTCTGATCAAGATTTAAATGATTTATTGCATTATATTGAGACCGAGAGGAGATGTGTAATGAACGCTTCTTGTGATAAATACCGTATGTTGAATGCGAGTGTGAGAACTAATGCATGATGTATGTGGTTATTCTAGAAATTCCATAAATCGTAATGTGCTTATTTGTGATTAAATCTTTATAGAAATATAGTCGGTTTTCATAGATAAGTAATTCTAATATAACTCGAGAGAGAGTATTAGGTAAATTTTGGTTTTTCAGCCATCACTTTTAACTTTGATTCTCATATAACATGACTTGAAATTAGATTGAATTGATTTAGCGAAATCAAATGCCTTAGCATTTTTAATCATTGGTGAAAACATTAAATTTTGTTATTTGCATTTAGTTTTAAGTTAATTTACTTTTTAAACAAATTCAAAAATTCAATTTTCAAATAAAATTAGGATTAGTCAATTTCGGTACTTAGTAACGCCATTTCTTGTGGGTTCGATATCCGTACTTTTGTACACTTTATTACTTGAACGATTCGTACACTTGCGAAATTATGCATCAAGTTTTTGGCGCCGTTGCCGGGGAATGGTTTGATTTTATTAATATCGATACTACCTAATCTTAGTTTTAATTTGAAGTTAATTTTCTTTATCATTGTTTCATTTTTAATTTTGTTTATTTTGCTCTTTTATTTCATTTATAAAAAAAAGGGTAACTTTGTGTTGTTTTTGTGCTAGTTAATTTTCTGGTTGTAGGATTGTTGTATGAGACGTACAAGAAGCCTTAACCAATTTCCATTTGATCTAGAGATTGATAGAACATTTAGGCGTCTAAACCGAGAGAGAAGGCGTTCAACCTCACCTCCTAATAGACAATCAACTATGGATCCACCATTTGTTGAGGGAGGTGGAAATCATAGAGCTTTGAGGGATTATGTTGTGCCTAATGTTGTTGGAACTACTTCGGGTATAAGGAGGCCAACTGTTCAAGCAAATAACTTTGAGATAAAACCATCCTTTATCCAAATGGTTCAATCAAATCAGTTTGGGGGAATGTCAAAGGATGATCCAAATGCACATATTGCTTACTTTCTGGAGGTGAGTGATCTTTATAAGATAAATGGTGTGTCTGAAGATGCTATAAGATTGAGGGTTTTTCCTTTTTCACTTCGGGATAAAGCCAAGGAGTGGCTAAACTCATTACCACTGGGATCAATTACAACATGGAATGAATTGGTTCAGAAATTCTTGTCGAAGTTCTTTCCTCCTGCTAAGAAAGCAAAATTGAGGAATGAAATCACATCTTTTACACAATATGACCAAGAATCATTGTATGAAGCTTGGGAAAGATTCAAAGAAATGTTGAGGAAGTGCCCACATCATGGTATACCAATTTGGCTGCAAGTCTCTACATTTTATAATGGGTTGGTTTCAAACTATCGTGCAATGATTGATGCTGCAGCTGGAGGGTCTTTCATGGGAAAAACACCGGAGGATGCTCATGAGTTGTTAGAGATTATGGAAGAAAACAAAAATCAGTGGCATTCAGAGTGGGTAATTGCAAAAAGTCCAGTAGTTGTGCATGAAATTGATTCAGTGAATGCTTTGTCGGCTCAAGTTGTTGTTCTTTCAAGAAAGATGGATTCTTTCTCATCCAAATTCGAATCCAAACCAAATACACAATGTGATTTATGTGGTGGAAATCATGCTAGTATTGAGTGCCAAGCTGGAAATCCATTTGCTTCACCAAATGCTGAGCAAGCAAATTATGTTTCAAATTTCCAAAAACCTCAACATAACCCATATTCAAACACCTACAATCCATGTTGGAGAAATCATCCAAATTTGTCATGGGGAAATAACCAAGGGGGATTCAAACCGTCATCATCTTCCTACCAACCCCAAGAGAAGAAACAAACAAATTTGGAAGGAATTTTGGGAAAGTTCATTGAGGAGTCAAGAACAATTTTTAGAAATCAAGAGGCAATCAACAGGGACATCCAAAACCAACTGGGGCAGCTTTCAAAGCAGATTGCAGAAAGATCTAAAGGATCGTTGCCCAGTGACACAATTAATCCTAAAGAGCATGTAAAGGCTATCACATTGAGAAGCGGTAAAGAACTTGAAATCCAAGGGAAATCGGAGAAAAAGATGGAAGAATCTAAAGATAAGCCATCAGCATCCCAAGATGTTCAAGCTTCCCCAAATGCAAAATATGAGCCTCCTATCCTATATCCTCAAAGATTGAATAAAAAAAGCTTGATAATCAATTTGATAAATTTTTGGATATTTTTAAGAAATTTCATATTAACATTCCTTTTGCAAAGATGTTGGAAAAAATGCCAAAGTATGCAAAATTCATGAAATAAATTCTATCAAAGAAGAGGAAGCTAGGAAATTATGAAACTCTCATGCTAAATGAGGAATGCAGTGCAGTTCTTCAAAGAAAACTGCCACAGAAACTGAAAGACCCAGGGAGTTTTACTATACCTTGTACTATAGGAAGTTGCAATTTTGATAAAGTCCTATGTGATTTAGAAGCAAGCATTAATTTGATGCCACTTTCTATTTTCAAGAAACTAGGCCTGGGAGAAGTGAAGCCCACTTCAATCTCTCTACAATTAGCGGATCCATCGGTGAAATATCCTCGAGGGGTAATTGAGGATGTTTTAATTAAAGTTGAAAAATTTATTTTCCCTGTAGATTTCGTGGTGCTTGACATGGAGGAAGATAGAGAGGTACCCTTGATATTGGGGAGATCGTTCCTTGCAACTAGAAGAACATTGATTGATGTTCAGCAAGGAAAGCTCATTCTACGGGTGCAAGATGAACAAGTGACTTTTTATGTTTTTGAAGCAATGAAATTTCCAAGTGAGGTACAAGTTAACACTCTTGACAGGTTAATCTCGAATTTTTTTGAAGAGAGAACTCCATTGCTACCACTAGAAGCTTGCCTTGTAAAATCTGTAACAATTGAGGAGGAAGATGAGGGAGTGAGACAATGTTCCGAATTACTGGCAGCACTTGATGAATATTTGTTCAGTGATGAAACATTCAAGGAGTTGGGAACAAATGAAACTCCAACCTCAGTGGTAAAGAAGGAAGCCAATAAGATTGAGCTAAAGCCACTGCCGTCCCATCTAAGGTATGCCTATCTTGGAGACTTAGAATCCTTTCCTGTTATTATTAACAATTCTTTGAATGGTGAAGAGGAAAACAAGCTACTAGGAGTTCTTCAAACTCACAAAATGGCAATTGGATGGACAATGGCAGACATCAAAGGGATTAGCAACTCTGTTTGCATGCATAAAATCTTGATGAATGAGGATTACAAGCCCACAATTCAGCCACAAAGGCACTTAAACCCAAAAATGCAAAAAGTGGTCAAGGATGAGGTGATTAAGCTTTTGGATGCCGGGGTAATTTATCTAATTTCAGATAGTGCTTGGGTAAGCCCAATTCATTGTGTACCAAAGAAAGGAGGAATCACAGTTGTAGAAAACGAAAACAATGAGCTGATTCCAACAAGGACAGTGACTGGGTGGAGAGTATGTATTGATTATCTAAAGTTGAATGATGCCACCTGAAAAGATCATTTTCCTTTGCCATTTATTGATCAGATTTTGGAAAGATTGGCTGGACATGCTTATTATTGTTTCCTTGATGGATATTTGGGGTACAACCAAATTGCAATTGCACCAGAGGATCAAGATAAGACAACATTTACATGCCCTTATGGTACTTTTTCATACAGAAGGATGCCTTTCGGTTTATGTAATGCACCTGCAACTTTCCAAAGATGCATGATAGCAATTTTCTTTGATATGGTCGAAAAGTTTATTGAGGTTTTTATGGATGATTTTTCTGTTTTTGGCCATTCTTTTGATAATTGCTTGCATAATCTCTCTTTAGTCTTGCAGCGTTGTAAAGACACAAATTTAGTACTAAATTGGGAGAAATGTCACTTCATGGTTCAAGAAGGAATTGTTCTTGGCCATCGGATTTCAGCAAAGGGAATGGAAGTGGACCGTGCAAAGGTGGAGATGATCAAAAAATTACCACCTCCAACAACTGTAAAGGGCATTAGAAGTTTCTTGGGACATGGTGGGTTTTATAGAAGATTTATTAAGGATTTTTCAAAAATAACAAAACCTCTTTGCAGTTTGTTAGTTAAAAATATACAGTTTGATTTTTCTCCTAACTGTTTGAAGGCTTTTAACCTTTTGAAGGAAAAGCTCACTTCGGCCCCTATAATTTGTGCACCTGATTGGAGTCTTCCATTTGAGGTAATGTGTGATGCTAGTGACTATGCTATAGGTGCTTTTTGGGACAAAGGAAGAATAAGTTTCTTCATGTGATTTATTATGCAAACAGGAAATTGACAAATGCACAACTTAATTATGCAACAACTGAGAAAGAGCTTTTGGCAGTAGTGTTTGCATTTGATAAGTTTAGATCTTATTTAATTGGGTCTGAAATCATTGTTTATACTGATCATTCTGCTCTTAAGTATTTGCTAGCCAAGAAAGATGCCAAACTGCGATTACTAAGATGGATTCTTCTCTTGCAAGAATTTGACTTAGAAATCCGGGACAAAAAAGGGACCGAAAATTTGGTTGCTGACCATTTGTCCAAGTTGGAAGAAGATTACCTTGAGGTTGAAGACCAAATTAATGAAACATTTCCTGATGAGAAATTGCTTGCTATCCGAACGGCTCCATGGTTTGCTGATTATGCAAATTATTTGGTCAAGAAAATATTACCTCCAGACATGTCTTATGAACAAAAAAAGAAATTATTTTCTGATCTGAAACATTATTTTTGGGATGAACCTTACTTGTATAAACATTTTGCAGATCAAATTATTAGAAGATGTGTGCCGGAGGAAGAAATGGAAAGCATTCTCCATCATTGCCATTCGAAGGAAGTTGGGGGACATTTTGGTGGAACAAAAACTGCAGCAAAAATTTTGCAATCCGGATTCTATTGGCCTTCATTATTTAAAGATGCTTTCAAGTTTGTTTCAATGTGTGATGATTTCCAAAGGAGCGGAAATATTTCACGGAGACATGAAATGCCCTTAAATAATATTTTGATAATTGATTTATTTGATGTTTGGGGCATTGATTTTATGGGGCCTTTTCCTTCTTCTCATTCTAATAAATACATTCTTGTTGGTGTAGATTATGTTTCTAAATGGGTGGAAGCAGTTGCCTTGCCTACCAATGATGCTAGGGTTGTGATCAATTTTCTCAAGAAGAACATATTTTCCAGATTTGGCACACCTAGAGCAATTATAAGTGATGGAGGTAAGCATTTTGCAATAACCAATTTGAGGCTTTGTTACAGAAATATGGAGTAACACACCGGATAGCAACACCTTACCATCTTCAAAAAAGTGGACAAGTTGAAGTGTCAAACCGAGAGTTGAAGAGGATCCTTGAAAAAACCGTAAATAACCCACACGAGGATTGGTCAAGGAAACTAGATGATGCACTTTTGGCCTATAGGACAGCTTTCAAGACACCTATCGGCATGTCTCCATACCGATTGGTGTATGGAAAAGCTTGTCACCTTCCAGTTGAATTGGAACATTGGGCATATTGGGCAATTAAAATTCTGAATTTTGATCTTAAGGCAAAAGGTGAAAAGAAGGTGTTGCAATTGAATGAGATGGATTAAATGAGGAATGATGCTTATGAGAATGCCCGAATATACAAAGACAAGACGAAGGTTTGGCATGATAAGCACATTTTGAGGCAAAACTTTAAAGTGGGACAGAAAGTGATGCTTTATAATTCCCGTCTCAGACTTTTTTCGGGAAAGCTTAAATCTCGTTGGTCAGGACCTTTTCTAGTAACCAAGGTGTTTCCTTATGGAACAGTTGAGATCATTCATGACACAAAGGGAACTTTTAAGGTGAATGGACAACGATTGAAGCTATATTTTGACAGAGAATTCAACAGATAGAAAGATTCTCTAGAATTTCAACAACCGCAGTAAAAAATGACAGAAAGTCTAGCTAATGACTATAACTTAAAGCGCTTAATGGGAGGCAACCCATCAGATTAGTTTTCTCATATTTTATCTCATTTTATTTAAAAAAAAAATTTTGCCACCGACGAGAATCGATTTAAATAGTTTTTTAGCCGCGGCCAGGTTTGTTTTCACCAAATGTTTTCCTTTTCTCTCTAGTCTCTCCATTTTCTCTCATCCCCACTCAAAATCTTCACCACCATTCATCATTAAAACATAAATCCATCACCATAAACTTGTTTCCATCGAGATTTGCTGCAAGATTCATCCATTTTAGGGGCGATTTTGGAGCTGTTTCTGAAACAGATTTTCTGCGTTCTGGAGAAGTTTTCTGAGCATTTGTAGCTTGATTTTTCCTCTAACAACCATTTGCAGTTTCTCTTTCTTACATTAGGGACAATGTAAGGTTTTGGTTGGGGGTACGGTAAACGGTAAATATTTCCTTCATATATTTTTTCTTTTTAGTAGTTTTGTTTGTGTTTATTTGTATTTAATTTTGATTTTCCATTTATTTTTCTACATCTTGATTTAATTTATTTTATTTGTTTATTATCTTATTTTTATTTATTTTTCTCTCAATTGCAATTTTACTTATTTTAATTTTCACGTTGATGATAATAATATGATTGTGATAACAAGTAGCTTTTAGAAGACATTAAATTTTGCTTCGGTTTAAAGAATAATTTCAAATATTGATTTTATCAAGTTGGCGAATATTTTGGTATATGGTATGATTTGGTTGATTAGTCTAAATGCTTAGAGAAGTCTTATGTCTGAATTTTTCATGGACATTTTTGTGATCTCAACAAACTCTAGAACTCATTTGAAAACCTCTTGAGGCGAAATAATTTGGAATTGCACTATTTAGGATAGGATGTAGGCCATTTTTGGATCGATTGTGCCATTTTAAGCCTACCTTGTTATCTTTATATCACTAGTTACCTCATTGAGCCTATTTAAATATATTGTTAGCCTTATTTTTTTTTTCTTTTTGCCTTCTATAACCTACCTTTTATTTAGCCAATATATATATAATTCCTACATTATTTGTTAAGAGCACTTAATTTTGAACACAAACTTTTCAAGAGCAATTGGAGTAAGGATGGAATAATAATTATAAAAAAAAGACATCTTCCACATATATTGGAAGAAATTGGTTGGGGGGTTGTGTTTAAAAAAAAGAAAAAGAAAAAGAAAAGAAAAGAAAAAAAGGGCCTTCACACTCTAGTAAATAAAAGAGTGTTAGTAATGGATGTACTGAGGTGAAAGATTGAAGAAGAATTTTGTTTATCTTTGAAAAAAATGGGTTATAATCGAAAGAAACAAATTAGGTTAAATGGTGTTACTCTTTTACTTAATTGGTTGTGTTTAATCTAATAAGTGCTATTATTTGTATTTTGACACTTCCCGTTCTTTCTTAACCAAATACCTAAGCCTAACATTACAAGCCTAATAAAGTCCTATTGATCCGAAGTGGTGTATTTTTCTTCATTAGTGGAGAGAGTTTTGAAGAGTGAGCCTTTTGAGTTTGAGATTTCACCTTTTTGTTTGTGGATGTTCTTCATAATATTATCTATGCATTATGGCTATTGGTTTATGGTTTGATGGATGTTTAAGAGTAAATAACAAAAGTGAAATTGGAATTTGAGATTTCTTAAAGCTTAGGTGACATTTAATTATTCTATGTGTTGTGTGTTATTTAAAATTTTTGAGACATTTGTGCAAATTAATTTTTGTGTGATTTTATTGATTTTATTGCATACGCTTAATGTAATTTTGTAAATAGAATAAAATTTCTTTGAAGTTTCTCTTAATGTCTATTTTGAATTTATTAAATAGATCGCTTTTCTTGCTAGAGACTAGCAAGAAGCTGGTTGGGGGTTGTTGCTAAGAGCTAAATTATTACATTTTTGTTATGATTTAAATGTTGATATTTGTGTTAAAATTGTGTTTATTTGATTATTTAATCCACAAATGTCATTTCACGGGTATTTCGTGTTTAAAGTGCAATTTCAGGTAAAATCATGATTTTGGAGAAGTTAGGGACAAAGTACAATGATCAGGATTGAATAAAAATAAAAAGAGAACAAAATTTCAAAATTTGGAATTTTGCCGCCTGCGAGAGTATTCTCGCCGCCGACGAAAACCTTACGGAGAAAATGTTGAAAATCATGCAGGGAGCACTGATTTTGGCCAAGTGAATCTCGCTGCCGGCTAAAATCCTGGCAAAAATCTTCCCGAGAGCACAAATTTTGGTAAACTCATCTCGCTGCCGGCCAAATAATTCTCGCCGCCGGCCAAAATCCGAAAACCCAAAATTTAATTTTCCAGAAATCTCACCGCGGCGAGAATAATGTCGCCGCCGGCGAGTTTCGTCCGAAAACACATTTTTTATGTTGTTTTGTTCCAAAATTGCCCCCCAAACCCTAGATCTATATATACATTATGATGGAAAAAGAGGGGGACGACAGAGAGAGCAGAATTGAGTTATTTTTGGAGGAGAAAAGGAAATTTTGGAGAGAAAGGTTGGAGAAGCTTGAAGGATCATCACCATTGTTGCTACCAAGTCTTCATCTTCAAGAGTTTTTCATCTCTTCTCCTTAGCTTTTATTTTCTGCATTTTATTCAGATTGTTTGTTCATGGATTCAATTGAGAATATGTTTGTTCTTATTTTCGTTATGAACTAATTCGTTTTTGCTAAGGCTATGATGTAGTTGAATCAAGAAAATCTGATTTCTTGTGTTATCGTTATATGAATTCATTGTTTTCAAGTTGAGTATTTATTTCCATGCTTAATGCTTTTAAATTTCTGATCAAGATTTAAATGATTTATTGCATTATATTGAGACCGAGAGGAGATGTGTAATGAACGCTTCTTGTGATAAATACCGTATGTTGAATGCGAGTGTGAGAACTAATGCATGATGTATGTGGTTATTCTAGAAATTCCATAAATCGTAATGTGCTTATTTGTGATTAAATCTTTATAGAAATATAGTCGGTTTTCATAGATAAGTAATTCTAATATAACTCGAGAGAGAGTATTAGGTAAATTTGGGTTTTTCAGCCATCACTTTTAACTTTGATTCTCATATAACATGACTTGAAATTAGATTGAATTGATTTAGCGAAATCAAATGCCTTAGCATTTTTAATCATTTGTGAAAAACATTAAATTTTGTTATTTGCGTTTAGTTTTAAGTTAATTTACTTTTTAAGCAAATTCAAAAATTCGGTTTTCAAATAAAATTAGGATTAGTCAATTTCGGTACTTAGTAACGCCATTCCTTGTGGGTTCGATATCTGTACTTTTGTACACTTTATTACTTGAACGATTCGTACACTTGCAAAATTACGCATCAATACAAAAGGTTGAGCTAGTGACCACACAAGTGGAAGTGGAATCAACCTTGAAAAAATGTAAAAATCATATAGGATCTAGGATCTACTTCATCAAGAGGCTTGAGCTATAAAGATTAGTGGTCCCCGACCCCATCTTCTACAGTTGACACTTTGGGCCCGTAACCACTCTCACCGGAGTTTGAGTCCTCTGCCTTGTCCACCTCTTAAGATTAAGTAGGCATGTACTGAGGAGTGATATGGATATCCAAAATCTGATAGAAGTACTCCCCAAGTCCCTCGTTTTGGCCTCTATTTTAAAAGAGTCCATGGCCAACTCATATCATTTTTCAACGGTCAAGGTGAGCTATTTGGCTATCGCATCAAGCTTGGCCTTTTCCTTCTCTTATGTCTTAGCCAACTTGTGGTCACATGCCTTAATCTTGGCCTTGGCCTTTCTCTAGGCCTATTTGAGCTTAGAGAAAAGGCTCGAGTTATCATTTTGCTCAGCAACAGCCTTAGAAAATTTTTCCTCCTTGTCTATGGCCTCTCCCTCCCACTTATTGGCCTTTACCAGTAACCACCACATATTTGGCCCGAGTGGAGGCATGACCCTCTTTTCCTTGTGCTAGTATATGCTTTAAATGCCATATACCTCAATGATGAACGAAAACCGGCATCGCCAATTCTCGCAAATACTTTGGTTTTATATTTGTAAAACTCTCGCAAGTGCACGAATCATTTCGTAGAAAATGATAAGTATACTCCCAAGGTCGATCTAAGGAAGGAATGTATGTGGTTTTTAATTTATTATTCAAACTTTTAAAAACGAAATTAAATCCTAAACATCCTGTCACGATAGTTTGGTTTTTGTGTTCCTAATCTAATAACATAAAATAAACATATATACAGATTAATTAAATATAATAAAAATAAACATAGATACAAATTCAATAAATAAAAAATAAATATAAATACAGATTCAATAAATATTCATGCAAATTTTATCATTTATATTAGTGGAGTATTTATGGATATAATAACTAAATTAATTATGCTTGCTCATATTATCTAGGTTATTAAAGATATAAATTGATATTTTATTGATTCTCTCTTTTTTGTATGAATACCACCTTTGGTGGGGTTAGATATTCTTTGTTAACTAAACAAATCAATTAACACCTATGGGTGGGGTTGATAACTAATTTGGTTAATTAAATTAATTCCTTTTTCTAAGAGATTGAAAATGAACCATTTAAATGCCACCTTTGGTGGGGTTAGTTTAAACTTTATTCAAGGTGTCCAAATTAAACCTAAGAATTTAGTTATCCGAGTACTAACTTTCAAGTTTTAAAACCACTATTGAAAACATGTTGTCAATACATTTTCACATAATAATTCTTATAAAAACTTTTGAAATAGAGTTTCACTCTAACTACCGGGCGATTGTACCAACAAATAAAAGAGCACTACTCTAAATTAGACCGGATAACTAAACCTTAAAATCTAATTTTTAGATTTAAGTTTGTAATGAAAAATAATATATTTCTCTCTAACATCCTTAATATAAAATCTTGAATAAAAATAAAATCAATTCATTTTAGAAATTTTCACCTATTTAATATTTCGCAAGCATAACAACGTTATTATTATATCATGATTATAAACAGCTAGCACAGTTAAATTTAATCACAGACAAATTAAATATAACATGTAAAAATAAAGCATAAAAATAACTTAAATCTGAAAGAATAAAGCATGTAAGAAGTGATTTAGGATAGTTTAATTTTTAGTTTTTATCGCTTCTCTTGCTAAAATTATCATGATTTTATGTACTTTAATTGATTAAAAATATATATATTTATACGATTTTATCATATATTTATATAAATCTGTCTTTTCGGAATCACAGATATTTTTATTGTTTTTCAGGTATTTTTTCTTAAAAATGTAACTTAAAGACTCAAAGAGAAATACTGGAGGCAATACATCACAAATATATTCATAAATAAATGAGAAAAAGTTAACAAATATGGAAAAATTGGACAAAATGGGTCAAAAATGTCAAAAAGAGGGAAATCGCGCACGCAGCCGCACCCATCAGCGCCCGGTCCCACGCATTGCATTTCCCTGTCCGCGTGCACCCCTACTCCATTCCGCACGCACCGCCGCGCCCCACCTACCCACTGAAGTCATCATGACCTACTACGCGTTTCCTCCATTTCTAATTATTTTTTCACTCACTTTTTATTCTTTTCCTCACCTATAAATACCCCCATTCTCTTCATAACTAAACACACCTAAAAACACATCTTCTCTTCTCTTTCTTTCTCTCATTTCTTAGTTTTTCTAGTTTTTCTTAGTTTTTAGCTTTTCTTAGTTAATTTTTCTTAGTTTTAGAGTTCTTCTCTTTTTGAGAAGAACTAATTATGTTTTTGTAATTTATTTATTTTTCGATTCAATAAATGAAAGTTAGTACTCGGATAATTAAATTCTTAGGTTTAATTTGGACACCTTGAATAAAGTTTAAACTTTCTAACCCCACCAAAGGTGGCATTTAAATGGTTGATTTTCAATCTCTTAGAAAAAGAAATTAATTTAATTAACCAAATTAGTTATCAACCCCACCCATAGGTGTTAATTGATTTGTTTAGTTAACAAAGAATATCTAACCCCACCAAAGGTGATATTCATACAAAAAAGGGAGAATCAATAAATATCAATTGATATCTTTAATAACCTAAATAATATGAGCAAACATAATTAACTTAGTTATTATATCCATAAATACTCCACTATTATAAATGATAAAATTTTCATCAATATTTATTGAATCTGTATCTATGTTTATTTTTATGTTATTAGATTAAAAAACACAAAAACCCAAATATCGTGACAGGATGTTTAGGATTTAATTTCGTTTTTTAAAAGTTTGAATAATAAATTAAAAACCACATATATTCCTTCCTTAGATCGACCTTGTGAGTATACTTATCATTTTCTACAAAATGATTCATGCACTTCCGAGAGTTTTATAAATATAAAACCAAAGTATTGGTAGGATCGGCGATACCGGTTTTTCTCATCAAGTTTTTGGCACCGTTGTTGGGGAAATTAAAAATTTTAAAAACGAAATTAAATCTTAAACATCCTATCACGATATTTGGGTTTTAGTGTTTCTAATCTAAGAACATAAAAATAAACATAGATATGGATTCAATAAACATTTATTCAAATTTTATCATTTATAATAGTGGAGTATTTATGGATATATTTGTGATGTAATGCCTCCTGTATTCCTCTTTGAGTCTTTAAGTTACGTTTTAAGCAAAAATACCTGAAAAACAATAAAAATATCCTTGATTTTGGAAAGACATATTTATATAAATATATGATAAAATCATATAAATATATATATTTTTAATCAATTAAAGTGCATAAAATTATGGTAACTTTAGTGGTTTTTGAGCACTCATCAATTATCATGGAGAAAATATTGATAATACTCAAGAGGAAAAGATAAATAATAATGTGAGTGGATTACATACATCTTATCATAATGTAGAGACAGAAAATATGTTTCATGGTGTTGAAGATGAATTACACGAGGATGATCCCAAAATCTTTAAAAAACTTATAGAAGATGCTGAAAAATAATTGTATCCAAAATGCAAAAAATAATTGTATCCAAAATACACTAAAATGTCAGGATTGGTTCATTTGTACAATGTGAAGGCAAAACATGGTTCTTCTGACAAGGGATTCACAGAATTACTAAATATACTAGTCGATATGTTTCCTAAGGGTATTGAATTACCATCTTCAATGTATGAAGTGAAGAAATATCTTAGTCGATTTGGCATGGAATATCATAAGATTCACGCTTGTCCAAATGATTGCATTCTTTATAGAAAAGAATATGAGACATTAGATGATTGTCCAATGTGTAAAGAATCGAGATGGAAGCATGGTACAAATGAGACAACACATAAGAAAGGTGTGCCTACAAAGGTTCTTTGGTACTTTCCTCCAATTCCTCGCTTTCAAAGGTTGTTCAATAGTAAAGATACATCAAAGATGTTGACTTGGCATTTAGATAATCGATCTGATGATGGGGTGCTATGTCATCCTTGTGATTCTCTAAATTGGAAAGTAGTAGATAATTTATCTCCTTAATTTTCATCTGATCTGCGTAATCTTCGTCTTGCCATTGTTGCTGATGGAATTAATCCACATAGTTCCCTTAGTAGTAGATATAGTTATTGGCTAGTAATTATGGTAACATACAATCTTCCTCCCTGGTTGTTTATGAAAAGAAAATTCATGATGTTAACATTATTGATCTTAGGACCGAAACAACCCGATGTTGATATTGATGTATATTTACAGCCTCTAATAGATGATTTAAAGATGTTGTGGAATAATGGTGTAAATTTTTACGATGCACATAAAGAAGAACACTTTAACTTGAAGGGGGTCCTTTTATGGATAATTAATGATTTTCTTGCCTATGGAAACTTATCAGGACATGCAACAAAAAGTTACAAGGGATGCCCTATATGTAGTGATGGAACTTCTGCAACTTATCTTGTTCACAAAAGAAAGATGTCTTATAGAAGACATAGAAGATTTTTCCCATCTGGACACAAATTTAGATACCAAAAGAAACCGTTTGATGGTGAAGAAGATCATGATCATGCAACTCGACCTTTGCGAGGTGTTGAGATATTAAGGCAATTGAATGGTATGGAATTCAAACGATATGGAAAGATGAAAAAAAAACTCACTAAGGTAGGGAAACGAAAAAGGTCAACTAATGAAATAGGTGAAAATAAAAAAGAGTTTGAACCGACTTACCATGGTTGTTGGAAAAATAAATCAATATTTTGGGAATTTCCTTATTGGAAAGACCTACACATTCGTCACATCTTAGATGTCATGCACATTGAGAAAAATTAATGTGAGAGCTTCATTGGTACTTTACTTAATATACCTAGAAAAACAAAGGATGGAATTAAAGCAAGATTGGATTTAAAGAAACTAGGCATACGACCTGAATTGGAACCAAGGGTGGAAAATGATAAGAATCAAACATACTTACCACCAGCATCATATACAATGTCAACAAAAGAGAAGGATGTGTTTTGTAAATGTTTGGAGGGTGTGAAAGTTCCTAATGGTTACTTATCCAACTTAAGAAATTTTGTGTCTATCACTAATAAGAAACTGTATGTATTGAAATCACATGACTGTCATATCTTAATGCAATAGTTATTACCAGTTGCTATTAGATCAATTCTTCCAAAACATGTTCGATTATCAATATTTGGCTTTGTTCATTCTTCAATACAATATGCAAGAAATCTATATCAATTGGTGAGTTAAATTCTTTATAGAAAGAAGTTGTAGAAACTTTGTGTCTAATTGAAAAATATTTTCCTCCTTCTTTCTTCGATATAATGATTCACTTGTGTGTTCATTTAGTTTGAGAGGTTCAATTGTGTGGTCCTACTTACTTAAGGTGGATGTATCCTTTTGAGAGATATATGCAAGTCCTTAAAGGATATGTAAATAATAGAAATCAACCTGAAGAATGCATGGTGGAATGCTACATTGCTGAAGAGGCCATTGAGTTTTGTTCTGAATACTTTAGTGGTTGCACTGAAATTGGGAATCATACGCACAAGTTGTTCTTAGAACGTCACATGATCCAAGTAGGTAACCCTATGCTTGGTAGAAGTAAGAAATTATTTATTGATCGCACTCGATGGGAAAAAGAAAACCGAATCATTTTGGTAAATAATAATGAGGCATAATTGTACATAGAGTAAGTGATGTTCATTGTTTCATGATTGCAAAAATCATTTTTTATTTAACTATTAATGATGATATATAACTTCATATATATTTAATAACATTACAGGATGCATTTAAACTTATTGAAGATCGATCCTCGTTATAAAAAAAGGAGAAAAATTGTTGTATGATGAACATAAGCGAGAGCTTATTAATTGGTTTCGCAACCATGTAATTGTCATAAACAAAAATCCATGCATGTATCTTCCTAGATCTATTCAATGTTTTAAAACTTTGCTCTAAACACATTTTGTGTTTTTGTATACATAGATTCGAGATGAACTCAAGAAACTCAATCATAAAATATGAGAAAGTTTACAATGGCTTGCACATGGGCCAAAATTCGATGATAAATCATTTTATAGTTTCACAATAAATGGATTGAGGTTTACGACTCAAGCTAGGGACAAAGTCCGAGTAAATTAAAATAGTGGTGTGAAGATGGTTGCATAAACTATGCAATTTACCAACTCAAAAGATGTTAATCCTGTACTTTCTGATAGAACATATTATGGTATAATACAAGAGATTTGAGAATTGGATTATGAGGTCTTCCATAAAACAGTTTTCTTGTGTGATTGGGTCGAAGATGTTATCAATGTTGTATATAAAATAGATGATTTTGGATTTACCCTTGTAAATTTATCCAATATAAGTCACACTGATGATCCTTTCACGTTAGCACTTCATGCAAAATAAGTATTTTACGTGAGCGATCAAATTGATCCAAGATGGTCTGTTGTGTTAACGCCTCCACAAAAAGAGTTTTACCATTGTGATGTAGTAGAAGATGATGACTCTATGCTTGATACATTAACCAATATTAGTAATTTCTCAAATAAATTGCCTAATGTATGTGATGATCTAATTAATGATGATGATTCTTCATCATGGGCTCGAAGTGATTTTGAAGGAATATATGTATACGATCAACAACCTAATTAAACATAACATATGTTTTATATTGTTGTAATAACTCTTATATATATATGTATGTTCCTAAAATTGTCAATTAATTTATATTTCTTCATTATTTGTAGATATTTCATGGATCTTCGGATAACAGAGCTTGTAGATCCAAATGACCCATTGGGGTATTTGAAAAGAAGGGGTTGGGTGAATATACTTTATGCTCTACTTAACCCAGATGATAGAATACCTATTCTATTTGATACTATTGGTAATCTAATAAGGGAAAATGGCCAACAATTAAAATCCTCTATTGGTTGACTTACGAAGTCCAGTATACCAATCAATATAAATGATTAGTCTCAGGTTGATGATGCAGAAAAGTTCAAAATATGGATAACCATTTGTGTAAGTCTCTTATATTTTATAATCAATATATATACTATATCTAATCTTTTGTACTGTGTTTTTACATAATCGTTACAAAGTCGATGACAGTTGGAAACTTAAGTGTTATAAGATTGCAAATATTGCGTGGAAGGAATACAAGACTTCCAGATTGGCAAGAAATTATGTGTTTTTATATTTGGAACTACTTGATGAGGTAGAGCTCTACAAAATCCTTAAAGGACACCCCTGGATTACACCTCAAGTTTGGAAAGACTTTGTAGATTATAGACGTTCAAATGAATTTCAAATTATTAGGGAAGAACATCAGAATATACAAATGCATAAAATTCTTCCTAACTTTACTGGGATGTCTTCAAATCCCGAAGTTAGATATAGAATGGTATTATTAATTTGTCTTAATTTATAAATATTTTATATTTATTTTCCTCAATTTAATTTCATGTCATTGTTAATAAATTTTTCATAATTTATGTAGGAAGCTGAATTGGGTAGACCAGTTACCCAAACTGAATTGTACATAGAAACAGACTCCCAAAATGAAGAATTCAAGACCGATGACTAAGCGAGGAGAAGAACAACTAAATAAGTTGGTTAGTAATTTTGGTTGATAAAAAGTATTAATGATTTTTAATAATTGATGTAATAATGAATGATATGTTTGTGTGCTTTATTATTTGTAGAAAGTTGTTCAAGAAAAAATATCCAGGGGTGAAATAATCGAAGAGCATGGGAGAGATGCTTTATATCATGCATTCGGACGTGAGCATCCTGGTCGTGTTAGGGGAGGTAGCCAATATGATGGTTAAATCGAGTATTTTAACATTCCAAAACAAAAGCCTCAGATAGTAAGTAAGGAGAAGTACACTAAAATTGAAGAAGAATTCAACTCCTTTAAGGCCTCAGTGTTAAGTGATATTGCCACTCTAAAAGAATATCAATCACAACAAATGTCAGCCATGGCATCATTCTACAACCAGGGCATGCCATATCGGCCAAGCATGCAACCATCCATTCCAGGCATGCCACAATCCATTCCAGGCATGCTACCATCCATAACAGGCAAGCCACCATCCATACCAGGCATGCCAACCACGCAATCTTATTGTGCTCAAACTACATCCAGTATCTTATTGGTCCTCATTATATGCTAGGAATGCATATGCAATCAAGTAGTGGTTCATTTTCTCCAATGCAATCTGCACATTCTTACCATCAATCAAACCACGATGAACATTTTGGTGAGAATGTACGTCCAATAGCTACCCCACATGGGAGTCCTTTTCTATTTGATGAATCATATGTGGTAAGATTTTAATTTCTAGTGTATATAATCTATTATTTTTAAATTCTTATTATATGTTTTATTTTTTATATATAACACTTAAACTTTTTACAGAATATGAAATGTTTGTTGAAACATCCTTCGTCAACAACCTTTGTTGCTATTGGAATGGTATAGCAATTTTGCGATGATCGGATGATTCATAATTAATATTTTCCTAATCATTGGAGAATAGTAATTGATCAATCATTGTTTTATGATTGTCCACTATCTGTACCTTCTGATGCTACCACAGTTCAAGAGGAGGTTAGACAGTATGTGGCTTGGCCGTCGATTCAAGTTGTTCTAAATTTTGAGATGGTACTATTTTTTAACTTAAAAGATAAAACTTGTTTACTACTATTATTTTATCATATCTTATATTGTTACTAAAATACATATATAATACTTTTTTTAGTCTATTATACCAGAACTCTTAAATGCGGCAGATTTAAGAGATACGAAGCAAGTATATCGTGCCAAATCTATGTCTAGTGGCCAATCATCGCGCACAAAATCATTCAAGAAGAAGTCTTGGAAAAAGTATAGTTATGATTATGTTTTAAACTTCAGCAAAAATCTTGGCACTTTGATGACTATTGTTGAAAGGGCATCTAGCATAAATGATGGATGGATTGTGCCATTTGGTATAGAAATTTCTGGTGTAGACCTCGGCCAAACTTATATATCAATCGAGTGCATATTGCAATTATTTGAATATCAAATGATCGATTTAAGTATAATTCAAGTGTGGACAAGGTGAGTCCTCAATCTATTTATTTTTCTTTCATTTATGTAGAACATATATAATTATATTTATATTATCTAATTATTTATATATATATATATATATATATATATATATATCTTTTATATAGGGCGTGCTATTATCGACTTCAACATAATCACTCATCACATTTAGCAATGTTCTATGATTCTTCATATGTCAATCAATATCAAGAGAAGGATGTTAGCATCAGAGCTAAACAATTATGTGATAGAGCATTAATGCTTAATAGAAATCAAAAGTTGATAATCCATTGGCCATTAAGGTTTGAACAAGGCCAAGATCATTGGATGTTGGTAATCATTGATCTGTTCAATAATCATGCTTGGTACTGTGACTCAACTTTCATAGAACTAAGTAAAGATACAAAAGTAGTTGTTGAAATGTAAGAGTTATAACTACATATTAGTTTCTTCTATTATTTTTTGTAATATTTAATAAAAAAACTAACTGTTTTAATCCTTGATAGGGCATGTAAGTTATGGAACAAGTTTAGGGGCATTGCCCTTAAAAATCTCAAAAGCTTATATGGACAAAATTTATGGTATGTACAAGCGAATATTAATAATTTTATTAATTTTACAATTGAATAATAAAGATGTTCGAATATGAAAAATCATGTATACTTATTTTTTGTAGGTTCCATAACAAAATAATGGAGTCATGTGTGGTTATTATGTCATGAACTTTATGAGCGAAATCATCACAAATATCAAAATTCTAATTGATGATGTGGTAATATCTTTTACCCATATACATAAATTGTTTTAACATATTTGAGTTATTTTTTGTAAATAAATGAAATTACATTCTTATTTTGATTTTATATACATGTAGTTATTTGGTTGGAACAATACGTGCTACGACCAACAAATTTTTGATGATGTACGAGAGGAATGGGAAAAACACATTATTCAAATTATATCATCACAAGAAGAATCAAGAGAAGATTCTGATGATCTTGAATAGCATATGACAACATAATAGTAAATTTTTTAATGATTTAATTTCTCTATCTATTCCTATGTCTGAAGTCACTTGTTTGATGGATGATTATATGCTCATGTATTTAGGGGAATGCATTGTTTTATGGACCTATTTTTGGCCCAAACTACATCTCATCTCCCTTGCCTACTTTCCTTATGACAAAAATTAGCACTTTATTAATCATTTGTCGATAAATATGAAGTTATCTACAATCTTTTCTCGTATTTTTAATGCTATAATGAGCTCTAAATATGAAATCAGGTGTAACTCCGATTTATTTCTTATGAATTTTGGTGCCCATTAACGTGTTCCATACGTTTAAGGGCACCAAAACTCACACAAGCCAAGTAAGAAATTGGAGTTACACTTGATTTCATATTTAGAGCTCATTATAGCATTAAAAATACTAGAAGAGATTCCATATAGCTTCATATTTATAGAAATATTATTAATAAAGTGCTAATATGAGTTCGTCGAAGGGTTATATCACTCGGATGTGGATGTGGTAATCTCTTTTTGATGGTAATATTTATAATGATTTAATTTCTCCTTTTGTATATCTCTGAAGCTTAGACTACTGATGAGCAGAATCAGGATTACCAAAAACTTTGATGCCATCCCTCAATGAGTCATCACTTGACAGCGGTACAAAACTTGATGGTTGGCTAAAGCATCGCAAATCCACCTTAATACTTTGGTTTTATATTTATAAAACTCTCGTAAGTGCACGAATCATTTCGTAGAAAATGATAAGTATACTCCCAAGGTCGATCTAAGGAAGGAATGTATGTGGTTTTTAATTTATTATTCAAACTTTTAAAAACGAAATTAAATCATAAACATCCTGTCACGATATTTTGGGTTTTGTGTTTTTATTCTACTAACATAAAAATAAACATAGATTCAATAAATATTTATGAAAATTTTATCATTTATAATAGTGGAGTATTTATGGATATAATAACTAAGTTAATTATGCTTGCTCATATTATTTAGGTTATTAAATATATGAATTGATATTTATTGATTCTCACTTTTTTGTATGAATACCACCTTTGGTGGGGTTAGATATTCTTTGTTAACTAAACAAATCAATTAACACCTATGGGTGGGGTTGATAACTAATTTGGTTAATTAAATTAATTCCTTTTTCTAAGAGATTGAAAATGAACCATTTAAATGCCACCTTTGGTGGGGTTAGACAGTTTAAACTTTATTCAAGGTGTCCAAATTAAACCTAAGAATTTAGTTATCCGAGTACTAACTTTCAAGTTTTAAAACTATATATGTAGATTATACTATATATTCTTTATCTCTCTATTTTTTTCTGAAGATATTTCTCAATATATGTATTTTAGAAAGTCAACCCATGTACAGATTGTACATGTTTTTTTGGATTTTGGTGAGTGGTTAATTTTGTGGCTTTTCTGTTTGATCTTGGTTTAGGTAACCCCATATATGTCTTTTTTTTGTAGCAGTTATGCATGAACGAGATATAAGCATATACTATCAATTTCTACTCAAATCATTTAATCTAAACAATAATAATAAAATATATATAATACTCTATTAAGATGAGAAAAAAATTCATACATTCAATGCTAATACTTATAGAGATCATCTAAAAATTTGAAGAAATAAGAAATGTGTTTGGAGTAGAAAAAATATATATTTCACTCTGAATAAAGGAAATTAGGCTCAAATTATATCTCACAAAGGTAGTCTCCACTAAAAAAAATTCATAAACACCGATTTTGGGTTTAATATAATTTCTACATCTTATAAAGAAATACTAGTTATGACAAAAACTAACTAATTATAAAAAATAATTACAAAATATTTCATGATATGTTTTCAAAAATTAATTTAACAGTACAAGAGACTTAACTATTTACTTAAATTTGATTTAAAGAAATTATAATATTTGTGAGAATTTTTTTTTCAAAAATTACTAAATCACACAAAATAGAAATAAAACCAAACACACAAAAAATGAAAAAGTATATTTTTTATTTTTTAATTTTTTTTTATTTTTAAATTGTTAAAACTTTTTTTTTAATTAAGCATGGTAACTTTTCACCACCCAACCTAGAACTTACATTGTCCTCAATGTAACAAGTGTAAATTAAAGATAAAGAGAAAAGAGAAGAAAGATTACCTATTTCCTGAGTATGTGCAAGTAGTAATGGAAAATGCAGGTCCATCCATCATATTCATCATTAAAGTGTATACAGACAAATCGCTGTGAACTTCTAACATCTCAACAAATATTTTTAGTTTTAACAATTTAAAAATTATTCACATGTAATTAAAATGAAATAATTAAGTAAATAAAAGAAATAAAAGAAATAAAAGAAAATTACCTAAAATGATGGGTTGCCTCCTGATGAGTGCTCAAAAAGCACTAAAATAACCATGATTTTATGCACATTAATTGATTAAAAATATATATATTTATATGTTTTATCATATATTTATATAAATTTGTCTTTTTCGAAATCACGGGTATTTTTATTGTTTTTCAGGTATTTTGGCTTAAAAACGCAATTTAAAGACTCAAACAAGAATACTTGAAGCAATACATCACAAATAAATTAATAAATAAGTGGGAAAAGGTCAACAAACATGGAAAAATTGGACAAAATGAGTCGAAAAAGGTCAAAATGTCAAAGACGGAAAATCGCGCACAGCACGTGAAATGTACACACAATAATAGCGTTGATACCTCCTTCACGTACAATGCCCATTCTACAGCCAGGCGCTGCTGTGTAGGGCCATTCAGCCAGCGCTGTTAGTCGCTCAAGGCCAACGGCCGCGCCACGTTTCACCCCATTTTTCACGTGCAGCAACCCACATGACGATCATGCGGCGTCATTGATGACCTCAAAGCATGTCCATTACACGTTTTTAATTTTTTAATATTTTTTTAACATTTTTTTACTCATTTTTCTCTCCATCCTCACCTATAAATACCCCTTCCATTCACTTCAAAGCACACCTCAAAACCACACTTCTCTTCTTTCTTTCTCTCATTTCTTAGTTTTTAGCTTTTTTTAGTTTTTCTTATGTTTTAGCTAGTTTTTCTTATGTTTTAGCTAGTTTCTCTTAGATTTAGAGTTCTTCCCTTTATGTAAAGAACTAGTTATGTTTTTGTAACATTTTACATCTTTGATTCAATAAATGGAAGTGCAAATTCCGCTTGGAGGTTTTTCTAGCAAATCCGGAATAGCGTCGAAGTTCTATAAGGATTTTATTTTCTTCTGATTATTTTATGCTTTATTCTTACATGTTATATTTAATTTATGCGTGATTAAATTTAACTGCTAGCTTATAATCATGATATAATAATAACGTTGTTATGCTTGCGAAATATTAAATAGGTGAAAATCTCTAAAATGAATTGATTTTATTTTTATTCAAGATTTTATATTAAGAATGTTAGAGAGAAATATATTATTTTTTTCATTACAAACTTAAATCCGAAAAATTAGATTTTAAGGTTTAGTTATCCTATTCTGATTTAGAGTAGTGCTCTTTTATTTGATGGTACAATCGCCTTAGGTAGTTAGAGTGAAGCTCTATTTCAAAAGTTTTTATAAGAATTATTATTTGAAAAATGTATTGACAACGTGTTTTCAGTAGTAGTTTTAAAACTTGAAAGTTAGTACTTGATAACTAAATTCTTAGGTTTAATTTGGACACCTTGAATAAAGTTTAAACTGTCTAACCCCACCAAAGGTGGCATTTAAATGGTTCATTTTCAATCTCTTAGAAAAAGGAATTAATTTAATTAACCAAATTAGTTATCAACCCCACCCATAGGTGTTAATTGATTTGTTTAGTTAACAAAGAATATCTAACCCCACCAAAGGTGGTATTCATACAAAAAAAGGAGAATCAATAAATATCAATTCATATCTTTAATAACCTAGATAATACGAGCAAGCATAATTAACTTAGTTATTATATCCATAAATACTCCACTATTTTTTAAAGATATAATTTGCACTTAATGTTTATTCAATCTATGTTTAATTTTCTGTTATTAGATTAAAAACACAAAACCCCAAAATATCGTGACAGATGTTTAGGATTTAATTTTCGATTTTAAAAGTTTGAATAATAAATTAAAAACCACATACATTCATTCCTTAGATCGACTGGGAGTATACTTATCATTTTCTACTGAAATGATTGGTACTGCTTTTAGAGTTTTACAAATATTAAAACCAAAGTATTTGCGAGAATCGGGCCGATGCTTGCCGTCATCACCTCCCATCCAACGCTTAGTTTAACGCCTTAGCAAGACGTAACTTGGGATTTCATTTTTAAGTAAACTCAATGTCCCTCATCATGAGTCAATCAAACCTTCGGGTAAGAGGCAAAGGTTGTCTACCTATACTTTTCTTCATACGCCTATTGATTTTCAAATTTCTTTGTACTTAAAACTAGAGGCATACTTTGATAGTTTTAGATAACCCACATCTAGGTGCAAATAAAATAATTAAGTCATTAAAACACAATTGTACCTAGATCAAACAAAGCAACTAACTCCTTAGATTGTAATTAAAACTTTAAAATTTTGGAGATAGTTTAGAAATTTTTGTTTTTTTTTTGTTTTTTTTTTTAAAATAACATAATCAGTATTAACCAAGAGTGCTCCCAGGAAAGAATGGTGGTGCAAAGGCTCCTTAAAAACCATCCTCCTAGACAGAACAACATTCCCAGGAAAGACTAGTGGCACAAAGGCTTCCAAGAACTAGTCTCCCAGACATAACTCTCTTAGATCTTTACTTTTCATGTTATTAAGTTAAGTTACATAAAAAATTAAGTTAATGAAAATCTAAGTTAATTAAGTTTAAAGAAAAGGTTAATTAAGTTAAGTGAATTAAAAAAATCTAAGTTAATTAAGTTAAGTTAAAAAAATCTAAGTTAATTAAGTTAGTAAAAAAAAAGTTAATTAAGCTAAGTGAAGTAAAAAAAATCTAAGTTAATTAAGTTAAGTGAAAAAAAAGTTAATTAAGTTAAGTGAAGTAAAAAATCTAAGCTAATTAAATTAAGTGAAGTAAAAAAAAACCTAAGTTAATTAAGTTAATGAAAATTTAAGTAAAAACCTAAGTTAATGTTAAAAAAAACAAATCTAAGTTAATTAAGTTAGTAAAAAAAAACTAAGTCAATTTAACTAAAAATCAAGAAGAAAAAAAATAGCTAAAGAAAGAAAAATAAAAAATAATATAATAAAATAATAAAATAAAATTGAAAAAGGTAAAAGAAAATAAAAAAAATAAAATTATGTTTTAAAATAAATAAAAAAATAATAACACTATATAAAAATTGTTTAATAAATTTTTTTTTATTTCTTTTTTTTTTAATTTTTTTTAATTTTTTTTAATTTTTTTAATTTTTTTTTCGAAATTTCATATTCCAAAATTATTTTACTATTAACACTATATTTATTAAACAATTTAAAATTAGAATTTTTTATTTTTAAAACTTTTTTTTAACTATTTAGGAATGGTAACTTTATTTTACTATTTACAATATAATTTTTTTTTTGAATTTGTTTTTTTTTAACTTAAAATTTTTGAATTTTTTTTTAACTATTCATGAACGGTAAATTTTTTTTTAATTCAAATTTTAAATTTCTAAATTATTTTATTATTCACGTTACAATTTTTATTTAAAAATGTTCTTTTTTTGTTAATTTTTTTTTACTATTCATAAACGGTAAAAACTTTTTACTTAAATTTCAAATTTCTAAATTATTTTACTATTTATGCTATAATTAATTTTTTTTTTATTTATTTATTTATTATTATTTTTTTTATTTCTTATGAAATTTGATTAAATTTTTTTATTTTAATATTTTTTTATAAAAAAATCACAATTATTTACAACACAAAAATATTTTTAAAATTTTGATAAATAAATTAAAAACGTTATTCCTTCCCATTAACGCGCCAAAACTTGATGGCAGAATCGGATTACCAAAACTTTGATGCCATCCACTCAGTGAGTTATCACGTGAGCGCCAAAAACTTGATGGTAACAGCGTCGCCGATCCTGTCAATACTTTGGTTTTATATTTATAAAACTCTACATGAAGTACCTAATCATTTCATAGAAAATGATAAGTATACTCCCAAGGTCGATCTGGAAGGAATGTATATGGTTTTTAATTTATTATTCAAACTTTTAAAAATCTAAATTAAATCCTAAACATCCGTCGTCACGATATTTTGGGGTTTTGTGTTTTTAATCTAATAAAGAAAATTAAACATAGATTGATAAACATTCATGCAAATTTTATCTTTAATAAATAGTGGAGTATTTTATGGATATAATAACTAAGTTAATTATGCTTGCTCGTATTATCTAGGTTATTAAAGATATGAATTGATATTTATTGATTCTCCTTTTTTGTATGAATACCTTTGGTGGTTAGATATTCTTTGTTAACTAAACAAATCACTTAACACCTATGGGTGGTGTTGATAACTAATTTGGTTAACTAAATTAATTCCTTTTTCTAAGAGATTGCAAATGCACCATTTAAATGCCACCTCTGGTGGGGTTAGACGATTTAAACTTTATTCAAGGTGTCAAATTAAACCTAAGAATTTAGTTATCCGAGTACTAACTTTCAAGTTTTAAAACTACTACCTGAAACATGTTGTCAATACATTTTCGGATAATAATTCTTATAAAAACTTTTGAAATAGAGCTTCAACAACTACCTTGGAGGCATTGTACCATCAAATAAAAGAAGCACTTTCTAAATCAGATCGATAACTAAACCTTAAAATCTAATTTTCAGATTTAAGTTTGTAATGAAAAATAATATATTTCTCTCTAACATTCTTAATATAAAATCTTGAATAAAAATAAAATCAATTCATTTTAGAGATTTTCACCTATTTAATATTTCGCAAGCATAACAACGTTATTATTATATCATGATTACAAACAGCTAGCACAGTTAAATTTAATCACAGACAAATTAAATATACTTCAATGCCATTCCCGTTGCTAGAAAACCTCCAAACGGAATTTGCACTCCCATTTATTGAATCAAAAAGCTATTAAATTACAAAAACATAACTAGTTCTTCCCAAAGAGGGAAGAACTCTAAAACTAAGAGAAACTAGCTAAAACATAAGAAAAACTAAAAAAAACTAAAAACTAAGAAATGGAGAAAGAAAGAAGAGAGAAGTGTGTTTTTAGGTGTGTTTTGAAGTGAAGGGAAGGGGGGTATTTATAGGTGAGGATGGAGAGAAAAAATGAGTAAAAAAATGTTAAAAAAAATATTAAAAATGTAAAAACGCCAGAATGGAAATGCTATAGGTCATTAATGACGTCAGCATGACGTCGTGAAGCGATGCCAGACATGAAAAATGAGGCGAAAAAGGCGTTGGGCGCACGGAGGGGGGTCATTTACCCTTGTGTTATCGGCTGTCATTGCTTGTATTCGGCGTGCGTGAATAGTGCATACACACTGCCTTGTGACATTTGAAACAACAGTAGCGATTTGAGTCTTTTTGACATTTTTGACCTTTTCGACCCATTTTGTCCAATTTTTCCATGTTTGTTTACCTTTTCCCACTTATTTATTAATATATTTGTGATGTATTGCTTCAAGTATTCCTCTTTAAGTCTTTAAATTGCGTTTTTAAGCCAAAATACCTGAAAAACAATAAAAATACCCGTGATTCCGAAAAAGACAAATTTATATAAATATATGATAAAACATATAAATATATATATTTTTAATCAATTAATATACATAAAATCATGGTTATTTTAGTGTTTTTTGAGCACTTATCAACTACTTGTTTAATGGATGTTTATGTGCTCATGTATATAGGGGAATATGAATTGTTATATGTATCAGTTGGTTTTTATCTAGTTTCTTTGTCATAATGCTAGTGATTCTAAGCCAATCAAGATTCTAAGCCAACAAAGCTTACTCACACAATCCAATTACACTTTGACGACATTATTTTATTTGTAATATAAGTTAACAATATGTGTTGTATATACATTTTTTTGTAATAAATTTAATTATCAAGTTATTAATTATATTTAAATTTTTAATTATTTTTATTATTATTTATATTTTAGTTTTTTTATGCTATATATATTGAATATTGAATACAAAAAATGAGAATAAAAATAAAAGAGAATTCATAAAATGTACGTGTAAAGTCAGTTCACGCGATGAACCGACTTTACATTTTAAGTCACTCAATTTAAAGTCGATTCAACGAACCAACTTTAAATTTGTTTAAAGTCAATTTTTAACCGACTTTAATGCCCATTTTTATAGTATTGATAATTACGATAATACTATTATTGAATATTGCAATTAAAAGATTTTATTTTTATTTTTTCTTGTTTTACTAAAATAAAATAAAGATATTATATTTATAATAGCATTTTTGTGTATAAATAAAATTATAAATATTTTTTAATTTTTTTGTTTTATTTTTTAATATTGAAATATCGATTCATTCTTCCTACTGTATTGGATCTAATGTGCGCTTGCATGTAGAGTATAGCTAGCAACTATAAATATCTAAAGGAATTTGATAGCATGTACGAGTCTTTTACTACATGATATTAAATACAAATTTTCAATTTTTACATTTTCTATGCATTATCTTGTGTTCAATATAACCTTCTTAATTTATGAATGGTATTAAAGCTTATCATTTGCTATGATAGATATAGGTGTTGGTAATACAAGTTATAAGGAAGTTGTTGCTAGATTACACTCTAAACCTCCTACTCAATTTTTTGATGTGTTCCTCCAAGTTTTTCTCTTAATAATTTTGCATTTGTGTCTAATCTTGGTTCCTTAAGTATAATTGATACTCTTGATCAGAGTTTATCATAATCCCCACCTATGAATATAAATATTTCTGTCAAATTGGATCATCATAATTACTTAATTTGGAAAGATCAACTTACAACCTATGTTGTTGTGTATCGGTTGGAATGAACGATAGATGGATCTTTACGTTGTCCACCAAAATATTTGGAAAATTCTACATCATCTAGCCCTTTCTTTTTAAGTTGGAATTGATTGAATTCCATAATCAAGGGCTGGATATATAGCTCTGTTGCACTTGCATGGTTACTTGAGTAATGGCTTAACTACTCGTGAATAGTGGATTGCTCTAAAGGAGTCATATCCTACTGACATGCAATCTAGAGTCATAAAGCTTCGTAAACAAATTTAAGGTTAGAGTAAAGATAGTTTCACTATGTCTCAATACTCCATTAAGGCTAAGACTATTGCAAGGTATTTAGCAATAGCTAAAGAACTTGTAAGTGAAAAATATTTGTTGTTATATGTACTTAGAGGATTAGGTCCTCAATATAATTCGTTTATAACTAATATAAAGATGGGGATGTGAGACCTTTCATCAATGTAGTTCAAAATTTTCTTGAAGGATATGATAAGGTGCTACTAAACATTATCAAATATATTAGGCAAATTATGCAAGATTTCATTCCAAGAATCAGTAAGTTAGGAATTCAAGGTGCTCTCGTAACAAGAATCCTAGGTGGAATTTGAAACAATTCTTGCAATCAAGTGTTCAAAATCAATAGAAACAAATTTCTTCAACAATCAGCCTGGTAAACAACAATTCATGAAGCCCAATGTGGACAAACCTATTTGTTAGTGAAAAGATTGGTCATATAGCTCAATCTTACTTTCTTTTGAAGGATTTATTACAAGGTAATGATGTTTCTCCTTTGGTTTTGAATGCTCAATATACTTCAGAAGGAAATTCAAACTATGATTGCTCTTAGCTCTTGGATACTAGTGATAGTCATCATGTAACATAAAATATTGGGAAACTAACTTCAATTGTTTCTTTTCTTAGCTCTGAAGGGTTCTTCTTGGAAATGGTGGAAAGCTTTCTATCTCAAGTGTTGTCTCTGGTTGCTTGTATTTTTTTTAATGATTATGCTTTATTTTTAGATGATATCTTACATACTTCTAGTATTGCTACAAATCAAATATCGGTTAATAAGTTATGCATTTATAATGTTGTCTATGTTGAATTTGATCCTCATTGCAAAGAGGTGAAGCTCCAAGGCCCGAACTATCATGGCTTATACAAAATGGGGAGTTCTATGCAAAATTGTGTTTTTGGAAGTAGTAATTATGTTAGATTTCATACTACCTTGGACACTTGCAATGGAATGTTAGGTTATCCTTCCTATGCTACTATTAAAACAATTCTCTAGAGGTACGACCCTTATTGTCTTTTTTGGTAGTAGTAGTGCTAAATATAAGATGAAGTCTTCCTATCAACTTGCTAAATCTCACGATCTTCCATTTGTTACCTCTCATACTAGAGTTGATGTATTATTTATTTGTTGTACTTGGAATTATGGACCACTCTTAAACATATCATTTCTCATGATAGTTATTTTCTATCCATAGTTGATGATCATTCTAAGTTCACTTAGGTGTTTTGTCTTCACTCAAAGGATTAGACTGTGCTAGTTTTTTTTAAGCCTATGATGGAAAGGTAATTTGATGCAAAGTTGCAAGCTATTCAAACCGATAAGGGTATTGATTTTAAACCCATCATTAAAAAACTTCAAAAATAAGGCATTATTCATAAATTAATATGTTCTCACACCTCTAAGTAGAATGGGGTGGTAGAGTGTAGAAATAGAAGAATTATGGAGAGAGTGCTTGTTTGATTGCTTATAGCTCATATTCCTTTTGTGTATTGGTCATTTTCTATGAGAACTACAATCCATTTATTGAATAGAATTCCAAACAAGGTGCTATCAAGTGTATCTCCTTACAAGATTTTATTTGGTAGGTCTCGTGATTATTGAAGACAACCTCTACAATTATAGCTGTCTTGGATTGGTGAAGGTCACCAAGGACCCTATTTACACCCTTATAAAAACCTCATTTGGCATTTTCAATAAGTTTAAGATTGATTTTTTCAAGGGATTTAACTTTCACAGCCAATTCTTTACCCTTCTTTCTTTCAGCATTATAGTCCTTAACATCTTGGTTTTTATTTGGAAAACATCATCGAGTTCTATGGACAGAGCATGGAACTTCCCAATTAGATCTTCAATCTTGGCTATGACCTTCTTAGTTTTGACCTCCAAACAAAAGCACTTAATTCTTTCAAGCTTGACTAATTAATTCTCCAATTCAAAAGAGTGATAGCCCTTACAAATTTGTTGAATAATAAAAATGACCTTATCAAAAGAAACATTTTATCTTAAGAATTGCAAGTCACTTACATCCATTACACGTTGAAATCCCATGAGGAATACTAAATCAGGATCTTCATTATGGGCTTTATTTATTGTGGCCTCATCATCACGATTTGCAAAATAGTTGAAGAGTTCATCAATTTTATCCTTGTGACCAAAGATCCCACCCTTAAAAGAGTTCACTTGAGGCTCTAAAAATTCACCCTTACATGGTGTGATTTGGCTTCATTATCAAGAATGTGCATGGTTTCTTCCCAATTGGTCTGATTCAAAGTGACAGACTTTCTCTTTTTTTTAAATCGCACAAGTTTGGGAGATCCTTTAGTCTCATGCACAATTTTTTCTTGGAAATTGGCCTTAACCACTATGGCCTTATCCTTGGTTGTGGATACAACTAGTGTTGATATGTTTTGGGTATCGACTTTGAAGGTATGGTATATCTAAGCTGATGAGCATTAGGTCTAACAATTTTCCTATACAAACCTTTGACCAACATAGTCAAGAAATCTATACCTACAAAAAGAAAGACAACTAAAAACAAGCATGTAACATGGAAACTTAGGAGAAAATAAAAATGAACAAGACCTGACTCGTCTGGCTCAACCCAAACTCAGGATGCCCGTAAACAAGATGGTGTGAGAATTAAATCCCATGTTTGATTTCTAGAGTTATAATCATGTATATGTGTAAAAGGCCCTTTTATGAGGTCATTTACACCTTCACATTGAAACCCCGTATGAAAAGAAGATCAATGGTGTCATTTTCTAGCAGCTTGGAAGCACTTTTGATCTATTTTCATAACCTAATTGCCCAAAAATATAAAAGAACTTTTCCTTCCAACCCATGATAGACTCGAGAAACTTCAACATTAGGCCTTGACCAAAACAAGCAGCTATATACACCCGACCTTCATCCATATTATTCTCTTTTATCATATATGTATTCTTAATTTCAAGCATTTGAAGCTCAATGCCCAACTCTGCACTAACAATGGATAACAACAAAAAAATCCTCTAAGAATTAGGATTAAGCTAACTGGGTGCTAAGCCCATTGCATCCATAAATATTTTGACGAGGCGGGGCAGTGAGAACCTAAGCCCTACCTCAAATGATTTTTCATGAAAGACAATGCACTAATCAGGAAGAATGTGATTGTCAAGCTAATTTGGTGGGAAAGAAATACTGGCAATATTTCAAGGAAATGAATACTTGGCCCAAATTATTTAAAAATCTTTGAATGTGAAAATACTGGGTGTTTGGGCAAATTGAAAATTACTCTCTTTAGTTCGATTAGTTGGTGGCCAAGAATATTTTGGAATCCTTGGCTGAAGTTTTTGCTAGATTTTTGGAACATTTGGCAAGTAGACTATATTTTGGTGTGCTAGGACTAGTTATGTTGTGTAGTTACTTTATTTGGGGTAGAAATGCTAGCTCAAATGGTCCCATGACCAACCTCTAGCTCAGATGGACTATACCCAGCCAAACTACATAAGCCATAGGTCGAAGTAGACTCGTCACTAGAAAAGGTGTCTTGCAAGTCATCATATTTGGCCATATCCTAAACGACCTATAAAAAGTAGAAATATAAGTTACTCACCTAAAATGATGTTTGAGCTCAACGTTAAAAATTATGGACTTTGTTTGCCCTCTAGTTTCCCCAACTATGCCTATGAGAATAATATTTCAAAATTAGACCAAAAATGATAAACTTCATCCCAAATAGAAATAGATAGTTAGTTCAAATATTTATAGATTAGATAGACTGATTTTATAAATACAGACAAGTTTTTCTTAAAAAAAGTCTAAATTTCTTCAAAATTAACAACTAAAGTAGAAAGACATCCTTTGATTGAACTGATATTCTCTATATAGGTTGATATTCTCTACACAGGTCGATATTCTCTATAGAAAATAGAGTGTAAATTTGATAAAAATAACTAATGAACCTCATCTACCCTCTTTTATAGCCCAAGAGCGAGACCTTAAATGCCTTAGGAAGTGTGTAAGTTAACCATAATAATTGATCTACTATTTTGTTAATAAATATATAAATTATTATTGTATTCCATAGTTTGATACATAAACTTGAAGAATTGGGGACTTGATGTTTATTACTAGGATATGAGGTACCACTTTTAACAAGTGAAGAGGGTCTAGTTCTTCCAAAAGAGTTCAGGCTAGCTAGTCACAGCCCAAACTCGATTAGTGTAGCCCAAGTTCAACTTATCTGAGATAATATAGATCATGCTTAAAGATGGCTAGCCCATCACAGCTTGAACCCAACTAGGACAGATCAAGTCCATCTTATCTGAGATAATATAGATCATGCTTAAAGATGGCTAGCCCATCACAGCTTGAACCCAACTAGGACAGATCAAGTCCATCTTATCTGAGATTATCTAGACCATGCTTACAAATGGCTAGACCGTCACATCCTGAACCTAGCTAAGATAACCCAGGTCTAGCTTGTCTAGATTGTCCATGCTTACAAATGGCCAATACCCAGCCCATCGCAACTCAAACCAGACTAGAATAGCCCAAGTCTAACTTGTCTAAGATAATCTAAACCATGCTTATAGATGGCCAATCCTCAGTCTATCACAACCCATATCTGGCCAGGAAATATTGACACTTGACCTTGTCAGACCAGTTCTCCCCACTAGACACTACCTAAACAATACCCATGTGATTCTTCAAACATTATGATATGCATTAGACAGTATGACAATCCATATGGTTGGTCGGGAGACAACTATTTAGACTGTAACAACTACGTGCCAGTTATACACTATAGGTTCTATATAAATTTGTATTTTTTCAATAAAATTTCAACACATGTAGTATAGATATTCTATAAATAGGAGGTTTATGGACATCATTTGAGACATTTTGAACCCTATTAGGCTAAAATCCTCTTATAAAGACTCTAGCAAATGATATGCAAGCTCAAGAAAGCATTATATGACATTAAATAGACTCCACGAGCCTGGTATAAAATATTGTGTCCCATTTTGTTGTCTTTAGGGTTCAAGAACCCTAAATCAAATAGTTCTTTATTTACTCAGTTTTCCTCAATATTGTTTTTAATGGTACTAGTATATGTAGATGGTATTTTTCTCATTGATTCTGATGCTAGTTTAATGGGAAAACTAGTTTGAGAGTTGCATCTTAAGTTTGCATTGAAGCATTTGGGATTATTACATTACTTACTAGGGATGGGAGTCCAATATTTTCCTGATTTTATGATTTTTTCCTCAACATAAATATATTAGAAACTTATTGCATAACACAAGGCTATCTGACTCCAAATCTTTTTCAACACCTAAAAGCTCAAGCACTATTCTTAGCAAGGTTGATGTCTCTCTTTTGATTGATGCTATTGCTTATAGAAAACTAGTGGGATCTTTGCAATATCTAACTTTATTTAAACTTGATGTTTCCTTTGTTGTCAACAAATTATATCAATTTATGGCATCTCTAATTGACTCTTATTGGTTTGCTCTTAAGAGGCTTCTTAGGTACCTCAAAGGTACCATTCATTTTGGCCTCACTTTCACTAAGCCTGATGGGTTGGATTTGGTGTCTTTTTATGATGTTGACTGTGCACTCTTCCCTAATGACAAGCACAACATATGTTCCATTTTGTGTGTATATTGGTGGCTTGGTAATCTTCGATGACCTAACTTGTCTCTCATATTAGTACAGAAAGTGAGTACCAAGTAATGGAAATTGTTCTTACTAAATTGATTTTGCTAGAATCTTTACTAGTGGATCTATAGATTATATGTGTAACTCCACTATTGTTTACTAATAGTATGAGAGCTAAAGCCCTAGCTCATAACCCTGTGTTCCATGTAAGAACTAAGCATACTAGGTGAATCATTACTTCATTCATGATCGTGTGGTGCAAGGACAACTAGTCACTGAGTAAGTTCTCTTAATTGATTGGGTGGTTGATTCTCTTACAAAGCCTCTTCCTTGTTTTAGTTTTGGTTTCCTTCGTCCCAAACTATTGGTGTTGCCTCCACCTTCAATTTGAGAAGGGATATTAGATCCAGTGTGTCCTTGCATGTAGAGTAGCATGTCTCAATACATTTGAAGTTTGTTATGTTATTTATTAGAGTCGCTAGTAACTATAAATAGTTAAAAAAGAATGTGATAACATGTATGAATCTTTTACTATCTACTATTGAATACCATATCTTAGTTTTATATTTTTTCTACATTATCTTGCGTTCAACAAAACCTTTTTGGTTCCTAAATATTGTCTATAGTTTTTAACCATTATTCAACCATTAGTAGCAACTATGTTATTTTAACTCTTCATTTTTCTTAAAGCATTTGTATCCAAGCAATCTAACATAGAAATAGTTATTGATCCTTGGATACTCCGATATGATGTAAATGTATTTAAGAAAAAAGTTTAGAAAAATGGTCTGTGCAATATCAAAATAATATCTAAAAATTTATAACTCTTAATATTATTTTTTATTATGTATAATATAAACAGTAGGTACTATACATTTAAAAGAAAAAAAAGTATCATATTGAAATGAGTAAGTTCGAGGTTGGTTTGTGATGTTACTTTAATCATATCAAAATATCATTTTATACATATATCTATAATGTACATATTTGTTAAAAAGATAAATGATAGCAAGAGTTATCTATCTTTAATGAAAATACACTTTAGTCTGTTAGTTATTAAGTATAGTAAAACATATCTATTATCTCTTTTCAAAAGATCATCGAAATCCATCCAAAAAATTTAGACCAAATTTTCAAGAATAAAAAAATTGTCTTTTGTAAAAATTTTATTTTTTCTACCAAAATTAACAAAAATAATTATTTAATTTTTTCAAAAAAGAATAATTAATAGTTTAAAATAATAAATAAAAAATTAAATATTAAAAAATATCATTAAGACTATTTGTTATAAGAAAGTTGACTACGACTGATCATAAATAACAAAATAATTTTTATATACTTATTTTCATTATTTTTGGTAAAAAAAATAAAGTTATTATAAAATATCAACTTTATTCCTAAAATTTGGCCTAAATTAAATCTTCTAAATATATTTCATTGATACTTTAAAAAGAAATAACAAACTTGTATTACATCACCAAATAACTAGCAAATTAATTTACACTTTTATCGAAGGTAAACTACTCTTTTATCCTTTGTTGAAATGCATTTTTGACTTAATGAATTATTTGAAAAAACTTGTATTAAAATAACTTTTAAAAATGCACATTGAAGCCGGCCTTGATTTATGCATCTATTTTTAAGCGCAATAAGATGAGAGTGGTATATAAATAACTATATAAAAATTTGTTGGGCAATAAAAGAAACCACTTATTAAGAAGTTGACGAACTCTCTTGTTTGTTTGAAGGCCTGATACTTGAACACTCTTCTCTCTATTTATGTTGAATTATGCTTCATTATTTACAATTAAAGATTACTTCCTATAGGACAACAACCTAATACTAAGATAAGAAGAGAATGGTGGGACATCTGACAACATATAGATATACACTTAAATTGAGAGGAAGTTAGTTTTTTTTTTCAAAAGGAAAAAAATCTTTAATTCGGTCAAAAGAAGAAGTGACTTTGAAAGGTTTAATTTGAAGGAGAATATATGCTTTGCTTGTGGAGGAGGAGTAGTTGGTCCTACTATTTTGGGTCCCTCCATAAGTTAGATAGAGTGCCCTTTAGATATGCTTCTTTATCGGTGTCCAAAATATTCTTAGCTCCATGTAAGACTTATTTGCAAGTGAATGTACTCAATTACACTGGCTTTTTTTCTTCACTTGTTATATTTTTTTATTTTTTTTAAGAAATGATATTCATTCATTTTGGTGTGGTTCGAATATATATGATTTAAAATGAGAAAATAATAAATTTTACCTTAAGATTACTAAATTATTAAATCAACAACTTGTTATATATTTCACTAAACCCATATCCACACAAATCATTAGTTTCTCACTCGCTAGCTTCCTTGAAATCAGAACTTCAGTGCTCTATGAGCTGAGCCATTTTGCTATTTCCGTTTGATCACTGAAATAGATACAATGAGATCAACTTGGGAAATAGTGAGACACTACTAATTGAGTATATTTATATATCAAATGTAGTAGCTAGAGGGTCTCTCAAGAAATTTTATTTGAGTTGAGTTGTGAGTTTGTTTTATGGGTCTCATTTCTCTGCAAGCCTGCATGGATTCATCTGATTGGCTTCAGGTATGTCATTTCTATATAACAATGGTTAGAAAATGTCAAAAGAAGGGTAATGTTGTAAATTTTCTTGTAAAAGTCCAAGGCAAAGAAAATGTGGTACATGGAATTGCTAAACTCTTCCTCCAATACCTAAAATCCTGAAAGAATATATTGATGCATTATGATTTTGTTAAATTCCAAATATTTCTACGTATAATTTTATCTAATATTAGAACTAAATCAGATTTACTACTTATTATCTCTGTTTTAAACATCAATTAGTATTTTCACGTCTTGTTTTTAAATAATCTAATCGAATTCCTATTGGATGTTAAAAAACGGTGAATTCTTAGAGAAATATGTTATGCATGATATTATATTTGATCACGTACTTTTTTATTTTTCCAAGAATAGAATACACATTTTAATTATTCTTGAATTTCCTATGGTATAGGGTTCTTTTCACGAGGAATCTGGTATGGACTCTTCATCACCTTCTGGCCAGGATCACATGCTAGAATACTCACGGCCTTTGATAGAAAGGAGACTCATGAGACCCCAACAAAACAAAGCTCTGAATTGTCCAAGATGTGACTCTACACACACAAAGTTTTGCTACTACAACAATTATAGCCTTTCTCAACCTAGGTACTTTTGCAAGACTTGTAGAAGGTATTGGACCAAAGGTGGTACTCTAAGAAATATCCCTGTGGGTGGTGGATGTAGAAAGAACAAGAAAGTTTCTTCCAAGAAATCAAATAATGATCAATCAATTAATCAAAACCACCACTCATCAGGAATAATATCTTCTTCCTCTCATAACCCAAATGATCTTCAGCTTTCATTTCCTCATGATCATGTTCAATATTCACACTTTAATAACCTACTTGGTAATATTCCTGATGGTATGTTTGAAAACCCTTCAAGGCCTATTGACTTTATGGAAAGAAAATTAGAAGCTATGGTTGGGAATCCAAGGAATTATGAGTTTATGGGGAGTAATGGGGAATTGGGCTTGGTGGATGGACTTAGTAATATGGGTAGTGTTCATGGATTGGACCCAAGTTACCATAATGGTCTTTGTTCTACTTATAATGGGATGTCACTTGAGGGTAGCAGTGGAACTTTCATGAACACTTGTAACCAAAGGCTGATGTTACCTGCATATGAAACAAACCAGGACCAAAATGCAATAATAGATGTGAAACCAAATCCAAAGCTTTTGTCACTTGAATGGCAAGATCAAGGCTGTTCTGATTCTGGGAAGGACTCATTTGGATACAATAATGGTTTAGGATCTTGGACTACTGGTGTGATGAATTACTATGGACCCTCCACTACAAATCCATTAGTCTAAACTAATCCAACTATGTACGTTAATTATATTATTCAGAGTTATGTATCTATCCAATCTTTACTGGTGTTGTGTTTGGTGTGATTAGTGACTTTATTACTACTTTAGAGTTAATTTAGACTAGTTTGTCCAGTTACTTGGTGTAACTTTGAGAAATATATATATGGCAGTAGTCTTTTTTATTGCAAGGGAGTTAATGTGTTATTTCAAGGTGATTGTTATTAACAGAGTAAAAAAAAAACACTAATATTATAGTAAATTTAATATTTAACACTGACATTTATGTTTTGTTTTTTTTTTGCTGGCAATAGCATGACGCTGTTAAAAATACTGAGTATATTCATTCATCTTATTGATTGTTAGCATATTGTCTGGGATTCAAATTCATTATTTGGTCCTCTCCCTTTCGACTAAATCAAACTTATAATCATAGTTTCAATTAAGAGTTAATTTCTAGTGATTATATTAAACACCATGTCTGCTGCATATTTTTTTTCCTATCACATCGTCTTGTATAAATAAAACAGTTGTATAAAATCAATCAACATAATACAAAATATATATATTCTCTTCTTTTTCTTTTTCTTCATCGTAATTATTTTTATTATTATAAAAACAAAAAATATAAATTATATATATAATTAATTATAATTTAGCGAATTTATTATTAGATAAATTATAATCACTCTCTCTTTATATTGTTTGTGATCGTGACAAGAAGTACTAATTAATTAAGTTTGGATCTTAAAAAGCGAACTAAGCTATTTTTAATGAAAATAAATAAATAACTTTAGAATAATTAAATATTTTATATTCAATAATTTAATTCTTATTTTTTAAAAATAAAAATTTTGTTTTGTTATTTGCAAAAATTATTGGGAAAATAAAATTATGACGCTTTAAAATAATAATAAAAAACAAAATAAAATAAATAAAAATTTGATAGATAAAAGCAACCCACCCCACCCCCTCTCTTTTCTTTTATCTTTTTAGCAAACTAGTTATAAGCCACGAGGGCTATTTCTGTTTATTTCAAAAAGACAAAAAAGTATCCACCCTAAGGTGGAAAATCTTCTTAGTTTTAGAGAGCAGGGCCTCAATCCAGCTCAAGAAGGGATGTTCAATGCTTTTATTAGGGTCAGATACAAGTGTCTATATTAGTAATTCTTATAGCTCATGTTATTATTTTAATACTCAAGTTTATCTATTGATAATTTTTTTAATTATTATTTTGTAAATTATAGTTACACACTCAAGGCACAAAAACTATGTAATAATTACATATCATTATATTATAAGATAATTGATAATTTTTTTTAACATTGTAAATTTTATGAGAATATTAAGTTATAATAGTGTTGTACGTGTTGTAAATTATTATAAAACAAGTTGAAATTTAGTTGTTGATATCAATTGTATTATTCTTAAATTAGTGAGAATTTGTCTACCTTTTAATCATATTTATAGTGTTGTATATACATTTGAATTAATCAGAGAAAATAAAACAAGAATTCAGTTTCTCTCCACCATCTCTCAATATTTTCTTTATGGTATTAGAACATTTTTGAAATCCAATTTTTTTTCTCACTAATTCTATCCGAGGAAGATTTTCTTAAATCCAATTGCTCAGGTACTGTTCTCCGACGTCAATCCTGGTGATTCTGTGTTTCAACCGTGCATCATCGTTCATCTCTGTTCATCATCGTCCAGCATCATCGTCGCCATCTAGTTCATCTCTGCATTTTGTTTCAGCATCGAGACTTAGTAACAATTTCAGCCCAACCTAGTAACAAATTTCAGCCCAGCCCAGCCCAGTAACCAAATCAACCTAATCTATCCAGAAAATAATCTGCCCAGATTGAAATAACATCAGTTTTACGACAGTCCGAGCATCAATGGCCACAAGAAAACCTATCATGACCGGTTACAATGAAGGTTCCACCAAAAATAATATTTTACTCATCACCAGTCACAAATTAAATGGGCATAATTATCTTCAATGATCCCAATCTGTCACTGTCGCTCAATCAGGTAACACCACCAACGCTTTTGGTGTGAAATAGGTTAAGAGACAATGGATTATAGATTCAGGTGCTTTAGATCACATGACGAGTGATGCATCTCTTCTTGTGAATCTTAAAACTTCCTAAGACGGATACAATGTCAGAATTGCCGATGGATCAATATCCAAAGTAACAAGGATTGGTTCGACAAAAAATTCAAATTCTTTTATTCTCGATTATGTCCTTCTTGTTCCAACCCTTTATTGTAATCTCTTATCAACTAAACTCACACGTGATAAAAATTGTGTGGCAAAATTTGTTCATAATTTATGTGAATTTCAGGACTTGAATTCGGGGAAAACGATTGGCAGTGATAAAGAGTGCTTGGGACTCTATCTTCTCAACAATGAAGACCCTTCAGAAAGACAAGTCTTCCAAGCTATGTCCGAGGTTTAGTATCAAAATAAAGCTTTATTAAATTTTAATTCCAATAACAATGGTGAAATCTTGAAACACTATCGTCTTGGTCATCCTAATTTCCTATATTTGGAAAAACTTTTCCCTTCATTATTCAAAAATAAAAATTCAAAGGATCTTAAATGTGAAGTATGTCAATTCTCAAAACACGTTAGAAATTCATATCCTACTTCCACATAAAAAATCAAAAACATAATAGGGACATGATGGTTCATTTCATTTGTAGATGATCATACTCGAACCACTTGGTTATTTCTTATGAAAGAAAAATCTGAAGCATGTTAGATATTTAAAAATTTTAATACCATGATTCAAACTCAATTTCAAACAAAGATCCAAGTATTGAAAACTAACAATGCTAAGGAATACTTCGCATCAATTCTCAGTGATTATCTATCAAGTCATGGGATTGTCCATCCAAGCTCCTGTGTTGACACACCTCAACAAAATAGGGTGGCTGAAAGAAAAAATATACATCTTCTCGAAGTAGCTAGATCTCTCATGTTCACAACTCATGTCTCTAAACATTTAAGGGGGAAGTTATCCTTACGGCTACCTATCTTATCAATAGGATACCCTCTCGGAGTGCACTTTCAACGCAGGGAGAAAAGGCTATTTTTGCAGGAGTTGCAAGGGTTTGTATTTCGTAGTTCTCTTCTCTCTTTAATTAATGTGATTCTATGTTGGTATTTTGTGATTTCTGTTTATCATATCTATTTCCATATTTTTTGTTTGATCAATGAATTGTTATTTCAAAGGTGGCTTTATATAGTCACAAATGACAACTGAAACCAAGTGTGTATCATGTTGTTGGTTTCACGTTGACTTATACGTGTAACAACCATTGTTTTCATCTTTCTCGTTCAATAGTATATTAGTTGGCAAAAAGTGATGCTACTTGTGATTTAAATGATACAAAGATTCAACGCTAGTATCCAGTATACAAAGGACATATTTGAATATTCACAAATAATTTCTTAGCAATCTGTTGGAAGAATAAAAAAGGCTTGAAAGATCATGCTGCACAGGTCAAGGAAATCAACATGAGCAGCATTTCCGAGTTCCAAAAGGTTTATGAGGCTTGTTAAACGGATTTTGCCAGAAAATTATATACCTAATCAATGCATGACATTCAATTATGTTCTCTTCAGGATCAGTCAAAATCTGATGCAGAGAAGTTTATTGCTGATATTTCAACTTTGGTTTCAAGTCACACTAGCCGTCACAAAGAGATGGTTTGCTTAGGCTTATTTTTTGTTCTATCTTCTATATTTGTCTTAGATTGTGTTTTGTTCATAATTATAATGGTTTTGCTGGCAGGTTGAGTCTAGGCTTGTTGATATGAGAGAAAGTGCAATTGTAGAGAAGTCATTCTCGAATGGTCATGTCTATTCAATTGAGGGTATTACGACTGATGCAAAACAGAAATGGAAATCATTTTCAATGCAAGCAGAAAATGATACCTGTTAGGAAATTTGGATAAAATGATATAATCACAAATTCTCCCTTCTAAGATCTTCCTTAGCAGAATATCAAATAACAGAGAAATAGATAATACACAACACAAGAATTATAGTGAAAACTCCAAATTAGAGAAAAACCACTTTCGTTGTCAAAGAATTAATCACCAATTTTAAGAATTTCACATCGGCTCATGTCGAAAAAAAAAATTGCTGAAATTTATGGTGCAACTCTCACACTTGGTTTTCCCGAGAGTTCATCAGCCATCGACATCCTTTCCACCACACACCTTGCATCTACACCAAGCCAATTCCCATGTGCAAACTTGTGGACCCGCTACCAGTAACACACCCTCTTTCATGGCAATATTTAGAAACTAGCGGCATGCCATGAGGATGTACACGCTCTTTTCAAAGAGCATCACTATAGTCTTTGAAAACAGACATACTATTAGCGTTACCGTTGGTATTTGAGCTTCTTGCAGGATCAGCTCCACCCTTTGGACAATTTCTTTTGAGGTGCCTAGATTGTCCACAGCCCCAGCACACTATATTCTTTTTCATGAAATTGTTTTTCTTTTGGTTGTCAGCTACCAATGTTGAGTTTTCAAGCGAAACATTTCTTTCACCACTCAGGCTTTTTTCTTCAGAAAACAACTTGCTAGTAACTTCTGAAAAAATTATTTTCTCCTTTCCATGAATCAAGATAGGTTTCATGTGATCATAAGAAGATGGAAGAGACCAGATGAGCCTTAAAGCTATATCTTCATCATCAAGTTTAACTCCAATGGTTTCCAGTTCAGAGACAATACCATTGAGAACACTTAGATGGTCAGACATAATAGTTCCTTCATTCATACGCAAAGTATGAAACTGCTCTTTCAAATACACCCGATTTGAAACGCCTTTTGCCTGATACAATTCTTCAAGCTTTTCCCAGAGTTCTTTGGCCATAGATATTCCATGCACATTTGCAAGAATATTTTTGGCCAAACAAAGCAGAATTTCACTTGCAGCTCTTAGATCAAGATCTTCCCAATCTTCATCACTTATATTGGTTTTACTGGACTCAATACCAGTAACAAGGGCTGGTTTCCCCTTTAACGCCTTGTGTAACCCATATTGGATCAACAAATCTTTGACTTGTACTTGCCACAAGCCAAAATTGATTCTCCCATCAAATTTCTCAATGTCAATCTTGACTCTTGACATTTCTCCTTCTTTCTTTGAAATTGGCTCTGATACCAGTTGTTAGGAAATTTGGATAAAATGGTATAATCATAAATTCTCCCTCTCAAGATCTTCCTTAGCAGAATATCAAATAACAGAGAAATAGATAATACACAACACAAGAATTATAGTGAAAACTCCAAATTAGAGAAAAACCACTTTCGTTGTCAAAAGACAACCAGAGAAAAATTTACTATGTGGAAATTTTTTACAACAACACTCTTAGTAATTTTCTTACACACCCAAAAGACAAGAGCAATTACAAGCTCAAGAGAATTTTCCCACAAAATTCTCTCACTTGAGAACTTCTCATACAAGCTTTTCTCTATTTTTGGGATGATTATCAATGAAGAAATGAAGCCATATTTATAGCCTTCAAGTTCTCATTTCATATGCCAAACATTTCTTCATTCAACAAAATTAGGCTACCTAATTTTCCTATTCTTTATTCAAACAAAGTTAGGCACCTCCATCTTTGACAATATGGTAAGCCACCTTCCATGAATTTTCTTCTAAATTAGGCACCTCCTATTTTGACTAACAAACCTAATATTATTTTTAATTTTCAAAAAATTATATACCTAATCAATGCATGACATTCAATTATGTTCTCTTCGGGATCAGTCAAAATCTGATGCAGAGAAGTTTATTGTTGATATTTCAACTTTGGTTTCAAGTCACAAAGAGATGGTTTGCTTAGGCTTATTTTTTGTTCTATCTTCTATATTTGTCTTAGATTGTGTTTTGTTCATAATTATAATGGTTTTGCTGGCAGGTTGAGTCTAGGCTTGTTGATATTGGAGAAAGTGCAATTGCAGAGAAGTCATTCTCGAATGGTCATGTCTATTCAATTGAGGGTATTACGACTGATGCAAAACGGAAATGGAAATCATTTTCAATGCAAGCAGAAAATGATACCAAGGACATTGCATACTACTCTTCTACAAAGCAATGGTAAGTTCTCTGTCTCCTGTGTCCTGAATCACTTGAGCTGACAATTGAGTTATTTGACCTTTCCCTTCCTCATTGGTTTTGGTGTAAGTACAGCTGATTCAGCTATAAAGCATTGGGAAAGTGTACGTGAGTCTGTTAATGAGATGGGACATAAACATGTTTCAAGTATTATGGAATTTGTCAGGTGAAGATCAATTTTTTCATCTTCCTTTCAATATCATTCATTCCTATTTGGCACGTTTGGATTTTGTTTAGAATGAATTTGTGTGTTTTATGCATGCTTGCTTTAAATGATAATATTGAGATCATTAGAAGATTGTTGTGGGATACTGCAATTAAAAATAAAATAGAATAAAATAATGATATCGATAATTTAACGTGATTCACCCTTTTAATTTAAATTACATCTAAGACACAAACTCCGAAAAATATTTCTTTTACTAATAAAATTAATAGGTACAAAGTGAGAGACAATACAACAAATTGAGATAAACCCAAAATAGTGACACTAGTGTTTCCCAAACTCATTATTTTGTTACTCTATTTTAGAAAAATATCCCAAATATTTTTCTAAAATATTCGTTCCCACTCTCTCACACACAACACTATTTTCATCAAAATAAAATTATTCTTTTGGATTTTCTTTACTTCTCTTCCTCGGTGTGTCTCTCTAAGGCAAAAACATTGTCTATTTATATGCGAAATTTTCTATCTCTTATGTGGCCAGAAATTGGCTACATAGCTGGTCAAATTTTAGCCACCAAAAATATATTTTTTTTATCTAATTAATTTTTCAAATGTAGGTAATGGGGTTGCACCTAAATTTTTTATTTTCTTCAGCTTCCATGTGGGTGAAACCTACAAATATCCCCCTTACAACTACATGGAGGGCTCCACTAATTCAACAACTAAACGACAGTATTCAAAATCTTATCTTGGAAGAATTCTTGTCAACATGTCTGATCCATTTCCCTCTATATGGATCTTCTCAAGCTGTAGTAGCTTCTTCTCCATTATATCCCTAATCTAGTTATATCTCACATCAATATGTTTTGATCTCGAATGAAATGAGACATTCTTTCCAAGTAACTAGTAACTATATCCCTAATCCAATTATATAGCACTAACTATCACAAAATAACAAATAACTAGTAACTATCTTGTTACAACCCAAGTTCTTTCAAGAACTTTTTTCATCCATAACAACTCTTTACATTCTTCTATTGTTGCTATAAACTCTGCTTCTATAGTAGACAGTGCAACACATTTTTGTAACTTTAACTGCCATGACACAACTCCCCCTGTAAATGTAATCAGGGAACATCATGAAGTGGATTTTCTGGAATCCACATCGCCATCCATATCTTCATCTGTGTATACAATTAACACAGGTTTATCATTTCCAAAACATAGGCATATTTCGGAAGAATCTCAAAGATACCTGAAAAATTCATTTCACTACAGCCTAACGTTCCTTTCTAAGATTTGAAAGGAATCTACTCACAATTTCAACTGCATGAGTGATATCTGGCCGCGTACAAACCATGACATATATTAGACTTCCAACTGTTGAAGCATATGAAACTTTTTTCATCTTTCCATTCTCTTTGTCTCTAGAAGGGATATGTTTAGAACTTAGCTTAAATTGATTAGAAAAAGGACAACTAATCGCTTTAGCCTTGTCCATATGAAATCTCTGAAGTACTTTCTCAATGTACGTCTCCTATGACAACCATAATTTCTTGGCGCCTCTATCTTTAATAATACTCTTGCCAAGAATCTGCTTTGTTGGCCTGAAGTCTTTCATGGCAAAGGATTTACTCAACTATTTTTTCAAGTTATTGATTTTGGAAATATTTGGACTAACAATCAACATATTATCCACATAGAGCAAAAAAAATAATGAAATCATCATTAGAGAATTTCCATACAAAAATACAATGGTCTGAAGTAGTCTTTTTGTAGTCTTGCTCCCCCATAATCGACACAAACTTCTTGTACCATTGTCTCGGTACTGGATAATGAACATCATCATCTCCCTCGTCTTCAAAACCAACTTATATGGGAGCATCATCTTCAGCAGGTGGATAAAATTGGTATTCATCTCTAACTTGTCTTGGCACTGATGTTGGAGGAATTAATTCCAAATATGATGAGTCACCATTGGAATTAGAAACATCCTTATTCATTTTAACAATATCTTCAATGGTCTCATCTTCAAAAAATACAGCATCATGGCTCTTGACAAGTCCTTTTGCAATTAGATCATAAAATCTATAGCCAACTTGATCTTGACCATAGCCAATAAAAATACACTGTCTTGTCTTGGCATCAAGTTTAGATCTCTCATCCTTGAGGATATGAACAAATTCTTTGCAGCCAAATACCCGTAGATAATCATAGGAAACATCCTTTCCTGACCACACTTTATTTGGAACATCCATCTTGAGAGGAATACAGGTGAAAGATTCAACACATGTGCAATTTTGAGTATGGCTTCACCCCAGAAAGTTTTAGGAAACTTTGCATGTAAGAGTAGACATCTGACTCTCTCCATCAAAGTTCTATTTATCCTCCTAGTTAAGCCATTCAATTACAGTGTCTTTGTAGGTGTCATCTGATGCCAAATACCATGCTTTTTGTAGTAAGCATAGAAAGGTCTTATGTATTCTCCACCATTGTCTGTTCGAATGCACTTTAGCTTCTTCCCAATCTGTCTCTCAACTGAGGCATGCAATTCTTTAAAGACATCTAGCACCTAATTCTTTGTCTTCAAAAGATATACCCGCGTCTTCCTTGAATGATCATCAATGAAAGTCACAAAGTATTTAGCACCACCAAGTGACTTTAGCATTGCTCCACACAAATCTGAATGAATCAGATCTAAAATATTATTCATTCTGAAATGAGATAAACTCTTGAAAGTAACTCTGTTTTACTTTCCTGCTAGACAATCAACACATTTCTCCAAATGTACTTCATCCATTTCGGGCAGTATCTTCTTCCTGGCTAGACTTGTCATACCTTTTTCACCCATGTGACTGAGTTTCCTATGCCATAATTCAGCTACACTGTCTATCTCTACGAAATTTACTGTGTTGGTGGAAAGCTTTACTTGCATTATATACATTATTGTATACTTCTCACCTCTAGCCACTACTGAGAAGCCTTTGGTAAGTTTGTCATAAATGAAGGAGCTGCAATATTCTTCATTTGCAAGTTTGTGTACATAGATCAAATTCACGCACATATTTGGAATATGCCTGACATCCTTCAGAAATAGTCTAGTTCCATTCTTTGTTTCCAAGTAAACATCTCTTCTACCAAAAACCTTTGACAGACCTTTATTTTCCATTCTAATAACACCAAAACTTCTAGGTGTACATAATGAGAAATATTATATACATGATGTAGCATCAATTGTAGTACCACTATCAATCACCCAATTGGTCTTGTGTGATGCAAGATTGACAAAATCTTCATCATAAATTATATTGAACTTGTATATGGTAGTTGTTTGCTCATCATCACTGTTGTCTGTCTTTATTCACTACTTTATCTTTGTTCTTTTCTTGTTCAAGAAAACACTCGACAAAATTTCTTGATATTGCTTTTCCTCTTATAGTGATGGCATTCAACATTGGAAAATTTGTTTGATTTGCCTCTACTCTTACCTCTGAATTTCTATTCTATGTACTCTATCTTTCCTTTGGACTTTGTGATAAGGGCTTGTGCTTTTGAATCTATCTCCCTATTTTGTTTCTCATATGACAACATAGCTTCTACAAAAACTTCAAACTCCATTTCGTCCTTCTCATAAGTCAGAGTTGTTGTGAGATGATTATATGATGAGGGTAGTGATGCCAATAGTAGCGATGAGTGCTCAAAAAGCACTAAAATTACCATGATTTTATGCACATTAATTGATTAAAAATATATATATTTATATGTTTTATCATATATTTATATAAATTTATCTTTTGCGGAATCACGGGTATTTTTATTGTTTTCCAGGTATTTTCGCTTAAAAACGTCACTTAAAGACTCAAAAAGGAATACTGGAAGCAATACATCACAAATATATTAATAAATAAATGGGGAAAGGTCAACAAATATGGAAAAATTGGACAAAATGGGTCAAAAAGGTCAAAAATGTCAAAAAGGAGAAAATCGCGCCCCGAGAGGCCCACCCCGCGCGCGACATCGCCCAGCCGCGCCGAGCCACGCGCGCAGCACGGCGCCCGTCTTCCTCCAGATCCACGCGGCCACATCCGTTCACGCTACAGCGTATCCACTGCCCTCCGCGCGCCGACACCATTTCGCCCCATTTTTCACGTGCGGCCGCCCGACGTCATGCTGACGTCATCAATGACCTCCCCATTTTCACTCCGCGTTTTCACCATTTTTTAACATTTTTTCACCCACTTTTTCTCTCCATCCTCACCTATAAATACCTCCCCTTCTCTTCACTTCATAACACACCTAAAAAACACACTTCTCTCTTCTTTCTTTCTCTCCATTTCTTAGTTTTTAGTTTTTTTTAGTTTTTCTTATGTTTTAGCTAGTTTCTCTTAGTTTTAGAGTTTTTCCCTCTTTGGGAAGAACTAGTTATGTTTTTTGTAATTTATTAGCTTTTTGATTCAATAAATGGGAGTGCAAATTCCGTTTGGAGGTTTTCTAGCAATGGGAATGGCATCAATCTTGTAAGGATTTTATTTTCTTTGCAGTTATTTTTTACGCTTTATTCTTACATGTTATATTTAATTTGTCTATGATTAAATTTAACTGTGCTAGCTGTTTGTAAAAATGATATAATAATAACGATGTTATGCTTGCGAAATATTAAATAGGTAAAAATCTCTAAAATGAATTGATTTTATTTTTATTCAAGATTTTATATTAAGAATGTTAGAGAGAAATATATTATTTTTCATTACAAACTTAAATCTGAAAAATAGATTTTAAGGTTTAGTTATCCTATTCGATTTAGAGTAGTGCTCTTTTATTTGTTGGTACAATCGCCCGGTAGTTAGAGTGAAGCTATATTTCAAAAGTTTTTATAAGAATTATTATCTGAAAATGTAGTGACAACATGTTTTCAGTAGTAGTTTTAAAACTTGAAAGTTAGTACTCGGATAACTAAATTCTTAGGTTTAATTTGGACACCTTGAATAAAGTTTAAACTGTCTAACCCCACCAAAGGTGCCATTTAAATGGTTCATTTTCAATCTCTTAGAAAAAGGAATTAATTTAATTAACCAAATTAGTTATCAACCCCACCCATAGATGTTAATTGATTTGTTTAGTTAACAAAGAATATCTAACCCCACCAAAGATGGTATTCATACAAAAAAGGGAGAATCAATAAATATCAATTCATATCTTTAATAACCTAAATAATACGAGCAAGCATAATTAACTTAGTTATTATATCCATAAATACTCCACTATTTATAAAAGATAAAATTTAGATGAATGTTTATTGAATCTATGTTTAATTTTCTGTAATTAGAATAAAAACACAAAAACCCCAAAATATCGTGACAGGATGTTTAGGATTTAATTTTGTTTTTAAAAGTTTGAATAATAAATTAAAAACCACATACATTCCTTCCTTAGATCGACCTTGGGAGTATACTTATCATTTTCTACGAAATGATTCGTGCACTTGCGAGAGTTTTATAAAAATAAAACCAAAGTATTGGCAGGATCGGCGATGCCGGTTTTCGTTCATCAAGTTTTTGGCGCTGTTGCCGGAGATGGCATCAAGTTTTTGGCAATCTTGATTCTGCTCATCAAGTTTTTGGCGCCGTTGTCGGGGATGGCATCAAAGTTTTTGGCAATCCCGATTCTGCTCATCAAGTTTTTGGCGCCGTTGCCGGGGATGGCATCAAAGTTTTTGGCAATCTCGATTTTTTTTAACATTAACTTAGGTTTTTACTTAAATTTTCATTAACTTAATTAACTTAGTTTTTTTTTACTTCACTTAACTTAATTAACTTAGATTTTTTTTACTTCACTTAACTTAATTAATTTTTTTTTCACTTAACTTAATTAACTTTTTTTCACTTAACTTAATTAACTTAGATTTTCATTAACTTAATTAACTTAGATTTTTTAGTTAACTTAATTTTTTTTAACTTAATTAACTTAGATTTGTTTTACTTCACTTAGCTTAATTAACTTTTTTTTACTAACTTAATTAACTTAGATTTTTTAACTTAACTTAATTAACTTAGATTTTTTTTACTTCACTTAACTTAATTAACTTTTTTTTAAACTTAATTAACTTAGATTTTCATTAACTTAAATTTTTATTTAATTTAACTTAATAACATGAAAAGTAAAGATCTAAGGGAGTTCTGTCTAGGAGACTAGTTCTTGGAAGCCTTTATGTCACTAGTCTTTCCTGGGAACGTTGTTCTGTCTAGGAGGATGGTTTTTAAGGAGCCTTTGCACCACCATTCTTTCCTGGGAGCACTCTTGGTTAATACTGATTATGTTATTTTTTTTTCTTAAAAACAAAAAAAAACATAAATTCTGAAACTAGCTCCAAAATTTTAAAGTTTTAATTATAATCTAAGGAGTTAGTTGCTTTGTTTAATCTAGGTACAATTGTGTTTTTATGCCTTAATTATTTGATTTGTACCTAGATGTGGGTTATCTAAAACTCAAAGTATGCCTATAGTTTTAAGTACAGAAAGAAATCTGAAAATCAATAGGGCATGACTGAAAAAGTATAGGTAGACAACCTTGTCTTACCTGAAGGTTTGATTGACTCAATGATGAGGGGACATTGAGTTTACTTAAAATGCAATCCCCAAGTTACGTCTTGCTAAGACGTTAAACTAAGCTATTTGGATGGGAGGCCAGCCATCATTTTAGGTAGTTTGCTTTTATTTCTTTTATTTAGTTAATTGTTTAATTTTAATTACATGTGAATAATTTTTAAATTGTTAAAACTAAAAATATTTGTTAAGAGGTTAGAAGTTCACAAATGATTTGTCTGTATACACTTTAATGATGAATATGATGGATGCACTCGCATTTTCCATTACTACTTGCACATTCTCGTGAAATAGGTAATCTTTCTTCTCTTTTCTCTTTATCTTTAATTTACGCTTGTTACATCGAGGACAATGTAAGTTCTAGGTTGGGGGTGGTGAAAAGTTACCATGCTTAATTAAAAAAAAAGTTTTAACAATTTAAAAATAAAAAATATACTTTTTCATTTTTTGTGTGTTTGGTTTTATTTCTATTTTGTATGATTTAGTAATTTTTGAAAAAAAAACTTTTCTCACAAAAATTTATCATTTCTTTAAATCAAATTTAAGTAAATAGTTAAGTCTTTTGTACTGTTAGATTAATTTTTGAAAACATATCATGAAATACTTTGTAATTATTTTTTGATAATTAGTTAGTTTTTGTCATAACTAGTATTTCTTGATAAGATGTAGAAATTAAATTAAACCCAAAATCGGTGTTTATGAATTTTTTTAGTGGAGACTACCTTTGTGAGATATAATTTGAGCCTAATGTCCTTTATTTATAGTGAAATATATATTTTTTCTACTCCAAACACATTTCTTATTTCTTAAAATTTTTAGATGATCTCTATAGGTATTAGCATTGAATGTATGAATTTTTTCTCATCTTAATAGAGTATCGTATATTTTTTATTATTATTTTTGCTTAGATTAAATGATTTGAGTAGAAATTGATAGTATATGCTTATATATCATTCATGCATGACTGCTACAAAAAAAAAAGAGACATATATGGGGTTACCTAAACCAAGATCAAACAAAAAAGCCACAAAATTAACCACTCACCAAAATCCAAAAAAAAGAAAATGTACAATCTGTACATGGGTTAACTCTCTAAAATATATATATTGAGAAATATCTTTAGAAAAAAATAGAAAGATAAAGAATATATAGTATAATCTACATACTATAACCCACATTGCCTACAAAGTTGTGAGTACAAGTTAATTACAAAATAAAGATATAGGAAATAATTCCCTAAAAAGTCATTGCACTCTCTTCATTTGTAAAAGGCATATATCTTGAAATTCTTTCTTAATGAGTTTTATTTATGCTTGAAAATAATTTTTATATATGATATCTTTATAATTTATACATTTGATTCCTTTCATGAGATCAATGTTAAAATAACACTTTGAGCCTTTATTCTTTATACATATGTGAACATATTAGTTCATTTCTATACATCAACTCTTTCGCATATAAATTAGTATGAGTGTTTGAACCCATAGGATTCAGTGTTTTGAGAGTATTGACTTGTGAGGAATAGAGTCGAAGCGAATTCTTATTCATGACACTGAAATTGGGTGAAATTAAATTGATACATTTTTGACATGAAATATGAAAATGATTTTCGACTAATTATTATAATAAATCATGATTGTTTAAAGAGATTAAAATAACTTATGCTTGAGATTTTAATTATGATCTTAAAAGAGATTAAAAAAGTATGAGATATTTTTGTGATATGTTTATTCTTAAATTAATTTTTGATTTTGTTGTAATTTTAGTTTTTCATTTGATTGTTTTTATTTTTACATTTAGTTCAATGTTTGTGGGTGTCATTACTGAAAACCCTCACGAGACTCAAACTCGTCCACTAGGGCAACCTATGGGTTTAAAGGGTTGTTGCATAGGTTAAATGCAACCGTGTCAATCCACGGAAGTGATTTAGGATAGTTTAATTTTTAGTTTTTATCGCTTTCTCTTGCTAGTGGACTAGCAAGAGAGTTCGGTTAGGAATTGTGATGAGTTGCTCAAAAAGCACTAAAATTACCATGATTTTATGCACATTAATTGATTAAAAATATATATATTTATATGTTTTATCATATATTTATGTAAATTTGTCTTTTTTCGAATCACGGGTATTTTTATTGTTTTTCGTGTATTTTCGCTAAAAACGCCACTTAAAGACTCAAAAAGGAATACTCGAAGCAATACATCACAAATATATTAATAAATAAATGGGGAAAGGTCAACAAATATGGAAAAATTGGACAAAATGGTTCGAAAGGTCAAAAATGTCAAAAAGGAGGAAATCGCGCCCGGGAAATTTGACACTGCATATGCCAATACCGCCCAAGACAAGATGGCGCCCGTTCGCACGTGGGCCAAGCGCGGCCGTCATCGTTCACGCGCGCGGCCGTCGCGCCTCTACGCGCCCGCGCCGACGTCATTTCGCCCCATTTTTCACGTGCAGCCGCCCCATGACGTCATGCTAACGTCATCAATGACCTCACCATTTGCACTACGCGTTTTCACCATTTTTTAACATTTTTTCACCCACTTTTTCTCTCCATCCTCACCTATAAATACCCCCTTCTCTTCACTTCAAAACACACCTTAAAACACACTTCTCTTCTTTCTTTTCTCTCCATTTCTTAGTTTTTAATTTTTTTAGTTTTCTTATGTTTTAGCTAGTTTCTCTTAGTTTTAGAATTCTTCCCTTTTAATAACTAGTTATGTTTTTTGTAATTTATTAGCTTTTTGATTCAATAAATGGGAGTTCAAATTCCGTTTGGGTTTTCTAGCAGAACTTAATCGCATCGGGCATCGTAGCGATTTTATTTTCTTTGCAGCTTATTTTTTACGTTTATTCTTACGTTATATTTAATTTATTTATGACAATTTAACTGCATATTGTTTGTAAAAATGATATAATAATAACGTTGTTATGCTTAAATATTAAATAGGTAAAAATCTCTAAAAATGAATTGATTTTATTTTTATTTAAGATTTTATATTAAGAACGTTGTAGTAGAATATATTATTTTTTCATTACAAACTTAAATCTAAAAATTAGATTTTGGCTTAATATCCTGGCCTGATTTAGAAGTATTCTTTTTATTTGTTGATTAATCGATAGTTAGAGTGAAGCTCTATTTCAAAAGTTTTTATAAGAATTATTATCTGAAAATGTATTTATAATATGTTTTTAGTAATAGTAAATTAAGTTAATTAATTTTTCACCAAATATTTTTCTTTCTCTCCCACTCACACATACAATGCTATTTTTCATAAAAAGAAAATTTCCCTTTGACTATGATATGTTTCTTTTATTCGGTATATTTATAAGGTAAAAACATTTTCTATTCTTTATATGATTAGAAATTATCCGTGCTAAATTTTAACCACCAAAAATATATATATACTTTTATTCGAAGAAATTATCAATTAAAGGTAATAAGATTGTATCTAAAATTTTTATTTTCTTTACTTTTCACGTGCCTAACTTAAACTTAAAGCATCCCAATTCAAAATCCGTAAATTAGAGTAGGTCTGTTGTTATTATTATTTTTTTTTACAATTCAAAACCAGTAATTAGGTTTTTGCATACATCTGAATTTAAAAGAAAATCAGTAATTAGGATTTTGCAGACAGCTGAAGTCCAATTCTTAAAACATTTTTCTTTAACTAAACAAAAACATTTCCTATCCTCCGATCACCCTTATGTACTCTGGATTTATAAATCTTGGTCTTTCAGCTCTCTAAGTATACTTTTTTGAAATGACTATTTCTTTGAAAGCTACAAGTACCAATAGAAGGGTGTAAAATACCCTTGTTCTTGAATTGTCAAAATGGGATGCAGCCAAATCCAAAAATGTCGAGAAGTTAACTGGCCGGTTTTGTAAGTTTTTCTTTGTAAAATCACAGTGACAAATCTACTTACTTAACTTCTTATATTTGATTCAAATATTTAATTTTTTTTCGTTTGTTTCTCTAGTTTATGTTGGTAAACTAGATTGATTCTTGAGAAGGGGAGAAGAGATAAATGGTATAAATTTAACCATTTTTAGAGACCCTTTTCATAGATCAAATTTGGGTACCTTCCAAGCAAAGCTGTTTCAGTTCCTCAGCTTTTTGCGTCCATTGGTACCTACAATTTTTAACGCAAATCGAGAAAACCCTAAATCAAGTATATAGGGCTTGATTAAGTCGTGGGTATTGGTAAGAAATTTTTGATTTCATATCATGTTCATCTCAATCAGTCTCCCTTCTTGTTTTCTAAAGTTCCTCATTTTAGACATTATTTTGCTCTGTTATGTATTTCTCCCTTTTCACATTATTTTGCTCATTTAAGAGTAAGATTTTCAATGAATATTTCAATTCTGTTTTGTGAGAATGGTTCTTTGGAATGCTCTGAAAATAAAGCTGTGTTTTAATTTTGTTTTAAATTTTTGTCTCAATTCGATTAATTTGAAATGCATACACTTGTTAACGTTAAATCTGCAGAACTTATTATTATGAATTTGTGTCCTATTGATCCTCCGAAGGTATCATCTTCATATTCCTATCTGTAAACCTCTTCAAAGAAGGTACCATTGATTATATCTCAGAATCCTATAGATTTATTATATATCGCTTTCAAAGTGGGAAGTATGTAAGAGAACTTTTTCATATGCATTTTTCTTGTTGACCTAAGTGTGTTCCTCTTAGAATACCCATTGGGATCGGGATTAAGGAGGTCCATTCTTCTTCTATTTTTTTTTCATTTTTGATTTGGAGGATTAGGGTCATTTTAAACTTATAATTCTTCAATAAAAGTATTTCAGTATGATAAGCCAAAGATAAAGGAAATTGTTACAGATCTCACATGATAATATTTACTTACTTTCTGTTTCCTTTCGTTGATTATGTTGTAACAGCTTCTTTCTAGAAGTTGCGTTGATATTCTGTTGCAACTGCTTCTTTCTAGAAGCTCTTGTTAGATGTATAAAACCCTCGTTCACTCTCGTTTCTCATAGGGTGAGAACAGAGTTTTGCATTCTCAAATTCTAACTGGGTATCAGAGCCATTTGATCAAAGATCCATTCATGGCTTCCGCTTTCACTCAATCCTCTTCTTCCTCTGGCTCGATTGGATCTGGACAAAGCACTACAATGGCGTCCCATCCTTCTTATCAGATGCTCAATCATACTTTACCTGTGAAACTCGATTGGACTAATTACATTCTGTGGAAATCTCAGATTGATAATGTTGTTTTTGCCAATGGATTTGAAGATTTCATAGACGGATCTTCCATCTGTCCAGATAAAGAACTCAGTTCAGGATTGATCAATCCTGACTTTGTTGCTTGGAGAAGACAAGATCAAACGATCCTTGATAAGTGCTCAAAAAGCACTAAAATAACCATGATTTTATGTACATTAATTGATTAAAAATATATATATTTATATGTTTTATCATATATTTATATAAATTTGTCTTTTTCGGAATTACGGGTATTTTTATTATTTTTCAGGTATTTTGGCTTAAAAACGCAATTTAAAGACTCAAAGAGTACTGAAGAATACATCACAAATATATTAATAAATAAGTTGGGAAAATGACAACAAACATGGAAAAATTGGACAAAATGGGTCAAAAGGTCAAATATGTCAAAAGATCTTAGAATCGCGTCTCCGCTCCTACCATACAAGAAATTTCAACGCCCTAGTCATTTCACAGCACAGATCTATTCACTGGCTACTGAAGTCATAATGACAATTTACATCGCGTACGCGTCTAACAACCCTCTCCGCACGCCCAACGCCTTTTCGCCCCATTTTTCACGTGCAACCGCTTTACGACGCCATCATGCTGACGTCATTAATGACCTCATCATTTCCATTACGCGTTTTTACATTTGTTAACATTTTTTTAACATTGTTTTACTCATTTTTTCTCTCCATTCTCACCTATAAATATCCCCCATTCTCTTCACTTCAAAACACACCTAAAAACACACTTTTCTCTTCTTTCTTTCTCTCCATTTCTTAGTTTTTAGTTTTTCTTATGTTTTAGCTAGTTTTGCTTAGTTTTAGAGTTCTTCCCTTTTTGGGAAGAACTAGTTATGTTTTTTGTAATTTATTAGCTTTTTGATTCAATAAACGGGAGTGTAAATTTCGTCACGGAGGTTTTCTAGAAGAATCCGAATGGCATCAAGATCGTGGCGATTTTATTTTCTTTCAGCTATTTTTTATGCTTTATTCTTACACGTTATATTTAATTTGTCCGTGATTAAATTTAACCTGCATCACAAGTTTGTAAAATGACATAATAATAACGTCATACGCCATAAATATTAAATAGGTGAAAATCTATAAAAATGAATTGATTTTATTTTTATTCAAGATTTTATATTAAGAATGTTAGAGAGAAATATATTATTTTTCATTACAAACTTAAATCAAAATTAGATTTTAAGGTTTAGTTATCCTGGCCCGATTTAGTAGAATAGGCTTCTTTTATTTGGCTTGGCATAATCAACCTATAGCTGTGAATAAGCTCTATTTCAAAAGTTTTTATAAGAATTATTATCTCAAAATGTATCGACAACACGCCAATAAGCGTTTTAAAACTCCGAAAGTTAGTACTTGACAACTAAATTCTTAGGTTTAATTTTGGACACCTCAATAAAGCTTTAAATCATTTGCCTAACCCCACCAAAGTTGCAGATTTAAAATTCGCTCATTTTCAATCTCTTAGAAAAAGGAATTAATTTAATTAACCAAATTAGTTATCAACCCCACCCATAAAAGTGTTAATTGATTTGCTTAGTTAACAAAGAATATCTAACCCCACCAAACGTGGTATTCATACAAAAAAAAATGAGAATCAATAAATATCAATTCATATATTTAATAACCTAAATAATACGAGCAAGCATAATTAACTTAGTTATTATATCCATAAATACTCCACTATTTATAAAAGATAAAATTTGCATAAATGTTTATCAATCTATGTTTATTTTTATGTAAGTAGATTAAAACACAAAACCCAAAATATCGCGGACAGATGTGTAGGATTTAATTTTGTTTTTAAAAGTTCTTGAATAATAAATTAAAAACCACATACATTCCTTCCTGATCGACCTCGAGTATACTTATCATTTTCATTTAAATGATTCGCGTAGACTTCATGTAGAGTTTTATAAATATAAAACCAAAGTATTGGCAAGAATCGACGATGCTGCTCATCAAGTTTTTGGCGCCGCTTGTTCGGATGACTCACGATGACCTCCGTCGGGATGGCATCAAAGCTTTGACAATCCCGATTCCGCTTCATCAAGTTTTTGGCATCCGCCGATGGCATCAAGTTTTTGGCCATTGTTTAAGGAATAGCCTTTTTAATTTATTTATCAAAATTTTAAAAATATTTTTGTGTTGTAAATAATTGTGATCTTTTTTGTTTTTGTAAAAAAAAATAAAACATTTAATCAAATTTCAAATTTCATAAGAAATAATAAAAAAAATAAAAAAAATTGTAGTGTGAATAGTACAATAATTTAGAAATTTGAAATTTGAAGTAAAAAGTTTTTACCGTTAATGAATAGTAAAAATAAAAAAAATAAAAAAATTCAAATAAAAATTGTAGCGTGAATAATAAAATAATTTAAAAATTTAAAATTTGAATTAAAAAAAAAGGTTTCACAGTTCATGAATAGTAAAAAAAATTAAAAAAAAAACATTTCAAAAATTTTAAGTTAAAAAAAACTAATAAAAAAAATAAAGACAAAATAAAAAAAAATAAAAAAAATAAAAATAAATAAAAAAATAAAAAAAAAACCAAAATTTTAATTTTTTTGAGTTTAATTTTTACTATTTTTTTATTTATTTTAAATCATAATTTTATTTTTTTTTCTTTTACCTTTTACCTTTTTCAATTTTATTTTATTTTATTATTTTATTATTTTTCTTTCTTTAGCTATTTTTTCTTCTTCTTGATTTTTATTTAACTTACTTAACTTAGTTTTTTTTACTAACTTAATTTACTCAGATTTTTTTTAACATTTACTTAGGTTTTTACTTAAATTTTCATTAATTTAATTAACTTAGTTTTTTTTACTTAACTTAATTAACTTTTTTTCACTTAACTTAATTAACTTAGATTTTTTACTTCACTTAGCTTAATTAACTTTTTTTTACTAACTTAATTAACTTAGATTTTTTTTAACTTAACTTAATTAACTTAGATTTTTTAATTCACTTAACTTAATTAACTTAGATTTTCATTAACTTAAATTTTTATTTAACTTAACTTAATAACATGAAAAGTAAAGATCTAAGGGAGTTCTGTCTAGGAGACTAGTTCTTGGAAGCCTTTGTGCCACTAGTCTTTCCTGAACGTTGTTCAGTGAGGATGGTTTTTGGAGCCTTTGCGACCACCATTCTTTCCTTGAGACTTTGTTATCATCGATTATGTTATTTTTTTTCTTAAAAAAAACATAAATTCTAAACCTACCTCCAAAATTTTAAAGTTTTAATTATAATCTGCGAGTTAGTTGCTTTGTTTAATCTAGGTACAATTGTGTTTTTATGCCTTAATTATTTGATTTGTACCAGATACGGGTTATCTAAAACACAAAGTATGCCTCTAGTTTTAAGTACGTAAAGAAATATGAAAATCAATAAGTGCATTTAATTAAAAGTATAGGTAGACAACCTCATCTTACCTCAAGGTTTGATTGATCAACGTATTTATGGGGACATCGAGTTTACTTAAAATGCAAGTTACGCTCGCTAAGACGTTAAACTAGTCAGCTAGATACGGCAACCCATCATTTTAGGTAATTTTCTTTTATTTCTTTTATTTACTTAATTTTATTGTTTATTTCATTTTAATTATGTGAATAATTTTTAAATTGTTAAAATTAAAAATATTTGTCGAGATGTTAAGTTCACAAATGATCCGTCTGTATTACACTTTAACGATGAATATGATGGATGCACCGCATTTTCCATTACTACTTGCACTTTCTCAAGAAATAGGTAATCTTTCTCTTTTCTTTTCTTTATCTTTAATTTACAAATTGTTACATCGAGGACAAATGTAAGTTCTAGGTCAAAGGTGAAAAGTTACCATGCTTAATTAAAAAAAAATTTGACAATTTAAAAATAAAAAAATAAAAATATATATATATAATAATTTTTTATTTTATTTTTATATTCACATTTTCATTTTTTTGTGTGTTTGGTTTTATTTCTATTTTGTGTGATTTAGTAATTTTTGAAAAAAAAACTTTTCTCACAAAAATTTATCATTTCTTTAAATCAAATTTAAGTAAATAGTTAAGTCTTTTGTACTGTTAGATTAATTTTTGAAAACATATCATGAAATATTTTGTAATTATTTTTGATAATTAGTTAGTTTTTGTCATAACTAGTATTTCTTGATAAAATGTGGAAATTATATTAAACCCAAAATTGGTGTTTATGAATTTTTTTTAGTGGAGACTACCCTTGTGAGATATAATTTGAGCTTAATTTTTTTTATTCAGAGTGAAATATATATTTTTTTCTACTCCAAACACATTTCTTATTTATTCAAGAGTTTAGATGATCTCTATAGGTATTAGCATTGAATGTACGAATTTTTTCTCATCTTAATAGAGTATCATATATTTTTGATTATTATTTTTGCTTAGATTAAATGATTTGAGTAGAAATTGATAGTATATGCTTATATCTCATTTATGCAATGACCTGCCATACAAAAACAAAAGACATATCCTCAAGTTACCTCAAACCAAGATCAAAAGAAGCCACAAAATTAACCACTCACCAAAAATCCAAAAATGTACAACTGCATACTGGTCAATTTCTAAAAAAATACATATATTGAGAAAAATATATCTTAAAAAAATAGAGAGATAAAAAATATAGTATCATCTACATACTACGACTCACATTCCCTACAAAGTCATGTAGTACAGCCAATTACAAAAGAAAGATATAGAAGTAATTCCCTAAAAAGTCATTGCAATTTCTTCATTTGTAAAAAGCATATATCTTGAAATTGCCTTAATGAGTTTGATTTATGCATGAAAATGATTTTTATATATGATATCTTTATAATTTATACATTCGATTCCTTTCTACGAGATCAATGTTAAAATAACACTTGAGCCTTTATTATTTATACATACGCGAACCTATTAGTTCATTTCTATACATCAACTCTTTCGCATATAAATTAGTATTGTTGTTCAACCCACAGATTCAAGAGTTTTCGAGAGTATTGACTTGTAGGAATGTAGGTCAAGTGAATTCTCGATCTCATGACACTAAAATTGGGTAAAATTAAATTGATACATTTTTGATAAAAAATATGAAAATGATTTTCGACTAATTATTATAATAAAATCATGATTGTTTAAAGAGATTAAAATAACTTATGCTTGAGATTTTAATTATGATCTTAAAAGAGATTAAAAGTAAGAAACATTTTTGCATGATATGTTGTTTTTTTTTTTTTATTAAATTACTTTTTGTTTTTGTTGTATTTTTAATTTTTGATTTTATTATTTTTTTATTTTTATATTTAGTTTAATGTTTGTGGGTATCATTACCAAACCTCGCGAGACTCAAACTCGGCCCATTCAGTGGCAACCTGTGGGTTTAACCCGGCTTGTTGCATAGGCTAAATGCAATCAAGCTTCAATTCAACGAAAGTTGATTTAGGATAGTTTAATTTTAGTTTTTATCGCTTCTCATACAGACTAGCAAGAAGTTCGTCAGTTGTAATAAGTGCTCAAAAAGCACTAAAATAACCATGATTTTATGTACATTAATTGATTAAAAATATATATATTTATATGTTTTATCTCATATTTATATAAATATGTCTTTTTCGGACCACGGTATTTTTATTGTTTTTCGTATTTTGGCTTAAAAACGCAATTTAAAGACTCAAAGAGGAATACTAAAGCAATACATCACAAATATATTAATAAATAAGTGGAAAAGGTCAACAAACATGGAAAAAATTGACAAAATAGGTCGAAGGTCAAAAATGTCAAAAGATAGAAATTGCGCTACTACGCCTTCAATCACCATACAATTTCATACCGTAGTCATCAGACGTTTATACACGAGACAACGAAGGCAATCCAGCGCTGTAGTGCTCTCCAGCCTTCCGCTACCAATGCCTTTTTCGTCCCATTTTTCACGCAATCAGCTCATGACGCCATTACGCCGACGTCATTAATGTCCTCGTGATTTTACTACGCTGCTTTTACATTTTTTAACATTTTTTTTAACATTGTTTTACTCATTTTTTCTCTCCATTCTCACCTATAAATATCCCCCATTCTCTTCACTTCAAAACACACCTAAAAACACACTTCTCTCTTCTTTCTTTCTCTCCATTTCTTAGTTTTTAGTTTTTCTTATGTTTTAGCTAGTTTTGCTTAGTTTTAGAGTTCTTCCCTTTTTGGGAAGAACTAGTTATGTTTTTTGTAATTTATTAGCTTTTTGATTCAATAAATGGGAGTGTAAATTTCGTTTGGAGGTTTTCTAGCAACGGGAATGGCATCAAGTATCGTAGGATTTTATTTTCAGCTTATTTTTTATGCTTTATTCTTACATGTTATATTTAATTATCTCATGATTAAATTTAACTCCAATTGCTTGTAAAAATGATATAATAATAACGCTATGTTACAAATATTAAATAGTGAAAATCTCTAAAATGAATTGATTTTATTTTTATTCAAGATTTTATATTAAGAATGTTGTAGAGAAATATATTATTTTTCATTACAAACTTAATCAAAATTAGATTTTAAGGTTTAGTTATCCTATTCGATTTTAGAGTAAAGGTTTTATTCGTTGGTACAATCGCCCTAGAGTTAGAGAAGCTCTATTTCAAAAGTTTTTATAAGAATTATTATTCAAAATGTATCGACAACATCGCCAATAAAGTGGTTTTAAAAACCCTAAAGTTAGTACTTGGATAACTAAATTCTTAGGTTTAATTTTGACACCTTGAATAAAGTTTAAACTGCCTAACCCCACCAAAGGTGACATTTAAAATGGTTCATTTTCAATCTCTTAGAAAAGGAATTAATTTAATTAACCAAATTAGTTATCAACCCCACCCATAGCAGCAATTGATTTGTTTAGTTAACAAATAATATCTAACTCCCACCAAAGGTGGATTCATACAAAAAAAGCGAGAATCAATAAATATCAATTCATATATTTAATAACCTAAATAATACGCAAGCATAATTAACTTAGTTAATATATCCATAAATACTCCACTATTTATAAAAGATAAAATTTGCATAAATGTTTATCAATCTATGTTTATTTTTATGTAAGTAGATTAAAACACAAAACCCAAAATATCGGACAGATGTGTAGATTTAATTTTGTTTTTAAAAGTTTTAATAATAAATTAAACACCACATACATTTCTTCCTTAGATCGACCTTGGGAGTATACTTATCATTTTCTACGAAATGATTCGTGCACTTGCGAGAGTTTTATAAATATAAAACCAAAGTATTGCAAGAATCGGCAATGCCGGTTTTCGTTCATCAAGTTTTTGGTGCCGTTGCTGGGGATGGCATCAAAGTTTTTGGCAATCCCGATTCTGCTCATCAATCCTCAACTGGCTCTACTCTTCTCTCACACCAGTGATCATGGCACAAATCATTGGTCACAACACTTCTCACTCTGCTTGGAATGCATTGGAGAAAACCTTCTCATCTTCCTTCAGAGTCAGAATTATACAGTTAAGGCTCGATTTACAGTCAACCAAGAAAGGTTCTCTGTCTATGATCGATTATATCATGAAAGTTAAAGGAGTTGCAGATAATCTAGTAGCAATTGGAGAACCTGTCTCAGAACAAGATTAGGTTATGAATATCCTCGGCGGACTTGGATCCGACTATAATGCTGTAACTGCTATTAATTTTAGAGATGACAAGATCTCTATTGAAGCTGTTCACAGTATGCTTCTTGCGTTTGAACATCGCCGTGAGCAACAAAGCTTGATTGAACAATTCTCTCCTATGTCAACCAACTATGCCTCTTCATCTAATAGCAGAGGTGGTGGAAGGAGGTATAATGGCGGTCGAGGAGAGAATCATATCCCAAACACCAGCAACTATACCTACAGAGGTCGTGGTCGAGGGGGTCGATATGGTCAAAATGGGAGGCACAATTCCTACAATTATGAGAAGTCACAATGCCAGTTGTGTGGCAAGTTTGGTCATACCGCTCAGATCTGTTATCACAGATTTGACATCTTCTATCAAAGCTCTCAGAGCAGTAATACTTCTCCCTCAAATGTTGGTAATCCAAACTCTATACTTGCTATGATTGCCTCCTCTAATAATCTTGCAGATAACACTTGGTGTCTTGACTCTGGAGCCAGTCATCATCTGACTCGAGTGTGGACAATCTGACCAGTTCTTCACCATACAAGGGCACATATAAGGTGACAATTGGTAATGGTAAGCACCTATCCATTTCCAACACTGGTTCTCATCATTTACTATCTGATTCACACTCTTTTCATCTCAAAAAGGTGTTTCATGTCCCCTTTATATCAGCAAACTTGATAAGTGTTTCTAAATTCTGCTCAGACAATAATGCCTTAATTGAGTTTCGGTCTAATAATTTCTTTGTGAAGGATCTGCATACGAAGAAGGTACTTGCTCAAGGCAAGCTTGAGAATGGACTTTACCGATTCCCAGTTTTGAACAACAAGAAAGTAGCCTTTGTTGGTGCTACTAATTCTTCTACTTTTTACTCTCATAATTCCAGTATCTTTGATAATAAAGTGAAGTTATGGCATCACAGACTAAGCCATGCTTCTATTGACATTGTAACCCAAATTATGCAAAGTTGTAATGTCTCTTTTGAAAAGAATAAAAATACTATTTGTTCTACTGTTTGCTCTTCTTGTCAGCTTCCTAAAAGTCACAGATTACCTACTCATCTTTCACTTTCTTGTGCTTCCAAACCTTTGGAACTTGTTCACACTGATCTTTGGGGACCTGCCTCAGTTAAGTCTACCTCTGGTGCTAGATATTTTATCTTGTTTCTAGATGACTACTCACGGTACACTTGGTTCTATCCTCTTCAAACAAAAGACCAAGCCCTTCTTGTTTTTAAGAAGTTCAAACTCCAAGTAGAAAATCAATTTGATGCTAAAATAAAATGCCTACAGTCTGATAATGGTGGTGAATTTAGATGCTTCAAGACGTTTCTTCAGCAAACAGGCATTTTTCATCGGTTTTCTTGCCCGTATAACTCAGCTCAGAATGGGAGAGTTGAGCGAAAGCATAGGCATGTTGTTGAGTCCGGGTTGGCCTTGTTGGCTCATGCCTCCTTACCAATGGAATTCTGGCAGTATGCTTTTCAAACAGGTACATTTCTCATCAATAGAATGCCAAGTAAGGTATTCCAAAATAACTCCCCTTATTTCAAACTTTTTCAGAAAGTTCCGGATTACAAGTTCCTTAGAGTTTTTGGCTGCTTGTGTTACCCATTCATCCGTCCTTACAATAGTCACAAACTTCAATATCGTTTTGTTCAAAGTCTATTTCTTGGTTATAGTCTTTATAACAAAGGATTTTTGTGTCTTGACTTTCTAACTAGACGAGTTTACATCACTCCTCATGTTATTTTTGATGAGGGACAATTTCCTCTAATTAAAACTCACCCTCTCTCTTCAACAAAAGACACTTCAACAGACACTTTAACCCCATCCATTATAACTTCCTTTCCCTTTTCAACTTTCTGTTCTACTGGCAGCCACACGTCTTCACTTTCTTCCTCTCCTTCCACGAATGAAGCTTTAGATTCTATGAGTATTCCTATTGTTACTCTTGCCTCTAGTACTTTACCCGAAGCTATACATGATGGTCAACCTCCTTCTCCTTCCCCTGCTCCACACATGACAACAAGGCTAATGCGAGGTATAACCAAGAAGAAGACCATTCTTGATCTCTCTGCTGTGAAGATTTCAGAACCATATACTCTCAAACAAGCTTTCAAGGATCCAAATTGGATTCAAGCTATGGATTTAGAAATTGCTGCTCTTCATCGGAATCAAACTTGGGATCTTGTTGAACAACCTTCTGAAGTTAATGTAATAGGCTGTAAGTGGGTATACAAGTTGAAACACAAGCCAACTGGGAGCATAGAGAGATATAAAGCCCGACTTGTGGCTAAGGGGTATAACCAAACTCATGGTCTTGATTATTTTGAGACTTTTAGTCCGGTAGTTAAGGCTGTAACCATTTGAATCATACTAACTGTGGCTCTCAGTTATCAATGGGAAATTAGGCAGCTTGATGTTCACAATGCTTTTCTAAATGGTGAGTTAGAAGAGCAAGTCTACATGTCTCAACCTCCTGGCTACTTGGATACTACATTCCCAACCAAAGTGTGTCGATTGAAGAAGGCTCTATATGGTTTGAAACAAGCACCACGAGCCTAGTTTCAAGGACCCAGTTCTGCTCTTATACAGTGGGGATTCAACAACTCTAGAACTGATAATTCTATGTTTCTACACTTTGGTGAGTCTACTACTTTGATTGTTCTTGTCTATATTGATGATATAATCATCACTGGCAGCTCCTCAACACATATTTCCTCACTCATTGCTAAGCTTGACTCTATTTTTGCTTTAAGAGATTTGGGACAGCTATCATACTTCCTCGGTATAGAAGTCTCTTACCATGAAGGCGCTATGAATTTAAGCCAAACCAAATATGTTTATGATATGCTTCGTCGAATTGAAATGTTTGATACCAAACCAGCAAAAACACCCGGAGTTGTTGGGAAGAATTTGTCCAAGTTTGATGGTGATCCTATGGATGAAGTCACTCAATATCGAAGTGTGGTAGGGGCACTTCAGTATTTAACAATAACAAGGCCTGATATAGCTTTTGTAGTTAATAAGGCATGTCAATTCATGCAATAGCCTACCTCAACTCATTGGCTTTCAGTCAAAAGAATCCTTTGTTACCTTAAAGGAACAATGCAAGATGGGTTATTGTTGAGTCCTTCAACTAATTTAACTATCGAAGGCTTCTCAGATGTAGACTGGGGTGCTCAACTTGATGATAGGCGAAGTTCCAGTGGCTATTTGGTGTATCTGGGAGGTAACTTAGTCTCTTGGTCCTCTACCAAACAAAAGGTGGTGTCTCGCAGTAGTGCTGAGTCTGAATATCGTAGTCTTGCCTTAGCTACTACAGAAATTATTTGGATGCAACCCTTGTTGCAAGAGTTACGTGTTCCTATACCTGCAATTCCCCTGCTCTGGTATGATAATATCAATGCTTTTCATATGGCAAAGAACCCTGTGTTTCATGCTAGAATGAAGCACATTGAAATAGATCTTCACTTCATTCGAGATCAAGTCATACGAGGCAAGATACAATTGCATTTTTTTCCTACTGAAGATCAGCCAGCTAATCTTTTGACTAAGCATCTTACAAGTTCTAGGTTCTTGTCTCTCAAGTCACAGCTTTGCATAGCTCCAAGACCCTTCCACTTGAGGGGGGATGATAAGCCAAAGATAAAGGAAGTTGTTACAGATCTCACGTGATAATATTTACTTACTTTCTGTTTCCTTTCGTTGATTCTGTTATAACAACTTCTTTCTAGAAGTTGCGTTGATATTCTGTTGTAACAATTTCTTTCTAGAAGCTCTTGTTAGATGTATAAAACCCTCGTTCACTCTCGTTTCTCATAGGGTGAGAACAGAGTTTTGCATTCTCAAATTCTAACTCAATCTTTCATTTTTTTAAGTTCGACATGTTTATTACATTAAAAACTAGAAATTGACTTTTGAAGTATAAAATTTGATTAATTTTAAAAATACAAACTAAAAAATTCTCATTTATAATTTCTCACGAGATATATATTAGTATCACATCGCAGTTAGCTTATCACATCTCATTTTATTTATATAAATATTATAAATTTTATTTTTAACTATAAAATTATTTGAACTTACAAATTAAGAAATAGAAAAACAATAATATTTAATCAATAAAAATAAAGTGATTTATTTAAAAAATATATCATTTTCTTTAAAAAAGAAAAATAGATTAAATTGATTTTATCTAAAAATTATTGAACTAAACTATTGGATATTAGTTCTTAATTCAAGAAATAAAACAATGATCTTAATTCAAGGAGTAAAACAAAGACTCCTTAATTCAAGGAGTAAAACAAGGGATCCTTAATTCAAGGAGTAAAACAAGGAATGCTTAATTCAAAGAGTAATTGAATGAGTAAAATTTCCTTATAAATAGCTATACAATTGTAATGAAAACATGAATAAAATAATAAGAGCTTTTTTGTGTAGAGTTATTTCTTGTTTTTTCAACATGGTATCAGAGCAGAAAAATTAACTTGCTTGTGCTTTATTATTATCTTAGCATCTTCAAACTTTGAAATGACGGAAGACAAGCCGCTAGGATCAGAAGCTGAAAGTTCATCGGTGTTTTCTTTCATGAATATGCATGTGGTGGATGTCAACCCAAATCAAAGATTAAGCTCAGTCTTGTTGAATGAGTTTAATTACTTTCCTTGGTCAAGAGTAGTGTCTCTCGCTCTAAGTGGAAGGTCCAAGTTGGGGTTCATAAATGAAAGCATCGAAGTACTTGATGTTTCCTCACCAACCTATGAATCCTGGCTTAGTAAGGATCAACTGGTTATGTCAGGGCTCCTAAATTCCATGGAACGTAAATTAGCTGAAATATTCAGTTACTCTGAATCTGCATAGCAACTATGTGAGACGCTCAAGGAAATGTATGGCAGTCAAAACAATGCTGCACGAGTTTTTCAATTAAAGAAGGACATCTCAAATCTGCAACAAGATGGTAAGCCTTTTGTACAACTCTTAGGAAGCATGAAAAGCATATGGAATGAGTTAGAAATATATCGTCCTCATACAACTGATGTAGCTCTGCTACGAAAAAGAGCGGAAGAAGATAAGATATTTCAACTTTTGTCTAGTCTCGATTCAATATATGAAGATATACGATGCCATATACTCATGAATACTGAACTTCCTTCCTTCAAGAATGTATGTGCGACAATTCAACGTGAAGAAGTAAGGAGGAAAGTCATGAACAAGGATACAATGGCTAGTACACCTGAGGCAAGAGCCTATCTAACCAATGAGAGAAAGTACAAAGGGAAGCATCCAAACTTGAAGTGTCAACACTGCAACTATACGGGTCATATTAAGGACACATGTTGGATTCTACATCTAGAATTAAAACCTGATTTTATAAAGGATAAGGGTTTACAGAAAGTGAATCGTACTGCACATCGTGCAAATCATGCTTCTGCCTCTACCTCTACTGGGTCTGATCCATTCAAAAACTTCACAGCGAATCCAACTGAACTTATGAATGAGTTTATGTTGTATCTTCAAAGCAAGACAGGAGGAGCTGGAATTGATTGTGTGGATAGCATAGAAGAAGGAAACTCGACAGCATTGCTAGGCAAGTTTGCAGGTTTCTTGGCAGATACAAAACTCATACCACAAGAGGACATGCAAGGTATCATAAAAGCCTTTAAATCTGCTCTTAAAATAAATATGTTGCATGATTTTTGGGTTATAGATTCAGGTGTCACAGATCATATGACAAACCATGTGTCAAAGTCTCATAAGTTTGAAAAATTAGCAAATCCTTCTCAAGTTTCAATTGCAAATGGTGAGAATGTAAAGGTTTTAGGAAAAGAAAAAATAAAATTAATGTCAGATGAAATCGAGTCAGCGGTTTTATATGTACCTTCCTTTCCTTTCCAACTTCTGTCTGTAGGAAAAATCACAAATACCTTGAATTGCTTAGCCATTTTTTCTCCTCACAATGTCATTTTTCAGGATTGTGCCACCAAAAAGATGATTGGTGAAAGGTTTTACTTAGATGGTCTCTATTACATATCCAAGAGCAATCCCAGAGGGTTTCAAGCCAAGTTTAACCCTATCCAAGATAATCAATTGTGGTATCAACGTTTAGCTCACCATTCTCCACCAATTTTGTCAACTTTATTTCCAAACTTAGGAAATGATGCAATTTCATGTGAAACTTACCACTTGTCTAAGGCCACCAGATTGCCTTTTAATTCTTCCTTTTCTAGGGCTAGTAAGTGTTTTGAACTAGTTCATTCAGATGTATGGGGACCAACTAATGAATCTTTTGATGGTTATAAGTATTTTGTGATTTTTGTTGATGATTTTTCTCGAGTCACATGGGTATATCTTTTAAAGTCTAAGAATGAAGTTATGGAAGTATTTAAGGACTTTCATAACCTTGTTAAAAATCATTTCTCCTCTAAAATTCAAACCTTAAGGTCTGACAATGGCACCGAATACATGTCCTATATCCTGAAACAATATTTGGGCATTCATGGCATTATGCATCAAACAAGTTGTGTTGGCACACCTCAACAAAATGGTGTAGCTAAATGCAAAAACCGGGACTTACTTGAAAAAACTAAAGCATTAATGCTACAAATGAATGTACCAAAGAGATTCTGGTCCCAAGGGGTTATGACAGCTGCTTACATCATCAATAGATTACCCAACCGAGTCTTGGATTTCAAGTCTTCCCTAGAGGTCATGAAAGGAAGGAAAATTAACCTCTCACACCTTAGAGTCTTTGGCTGTATCTGTTTTGTACATATTCAATCTCATCATCGAGATAAATTGGATCCTAGAGCTGTTAAATGTATTTTTCTTGGTTATTCATCTACACAAAAGGGATATAAGTGTTATGATCCCCAACTTAGGAGATTAATTGTGTCTAAAGATGTTTGATTTTATGAAACTAACCCTTTTTTCAACAAGTCACATGAAATCACAAGTCAAGGGGATGACATCTTGGATGTGTTTCCATTACCAAGAATCGAACTTGAGGCTCTACAACAACAAGATCCCAGCCATGTCAACATTGATACATCTCTCACTGAAAGTAACAATGAAGGGTCTCTTCTTAATGGTACACTGCATGAAGATGGTGATAATCAAGATGATCCTCACAATATGGTACAAGATGTGAACGAGTGTGAGATAACTCCTCCTGCTCCACGACGTAATCCAATACGTGTTAGGCAACCTCCCACAAGACTTCAAGACTTTGTCACCTACAAACCCACACATCCCATCTCAAATTATGTGTCATATAAGAGAGTGACACCAACCCATGCCGCATTCCTCAGCACTATATCGAGTTACAGTGAGCCTCAAAACTTTCATGAGGCCAATAGCCAAGAGGTGTGGAAGGAAGCCATGCAAGAAGAACTTAAAGCCCTAGATCAACACAACACATGGAGCATCACCAAACTTCCAAAAGGCAAGAAATTCGTGGGTTGCAAATGGATTTATAAGCTCAAATTCAAGTCAGATGGATCAATTGAGAGGTATAAAGCAAGATTGGTGGCTCGGGGATTCACTCAAACATTCGAGGTGGATTACAAAGAAACATTTGCACCTGTTGCAAAAATGAACACAGTAAGAGTGCTACTGTCTGTGGCTGTAAACAAGGGGTGATCCATATACCAAATGGATGTGAAGAATGTATTCTTGCATGGTGACCTCAAAGAAGAAGTGTATATGAAATTGCCACCCGGGCATCCTTAAAGCAATGAACTGGATTTAGTGTGCAAATTGCACAAATCCATTTATGGTTTGAAATAGTCCCACGAGCTTGGTATGTCAAGCTAAGCTTAGTTCTTACTAGTGTTGGTTTCAAAAGCAGCAATGCTGATTCTTCACTATTTGTTCGCACAGGAACTATGGGAAAATTGGTTGTACTGATTTATGTAGATGATCTGATAATTACAGGTGATAATGCTGACGATATTTTCAACCTCAAATAGTTCCTCAGACAAAGGTTTGCAATTAAAGACCTTTGGATATTGAAGTACTTTCTTGGTATAGAAATGACAACCTCGCACAAGGGACTCTTTCTTAACCAAAGGAAATATGTCCTAGATTTGCTCAAGGAAGCTAACATGAGTGATGCTAAACCAGCCATTACCCCTCTTGACAGCAAGCTCAAACCTAGCTTGAAGGGCACGCCACTCACGGATATAAGTTATTACCAGCGACTGGTTGGTAAGTTGATCTACCTAACAATCACCAGACCTGACATCACATATTCTGTAAGTATTGTGAGCCAATTCATGCACTCCCTGACACTTGAGCATTTGACCCTTGTTAAAAGGATCTTACGCTACTTAAAAGGATCAGTGGGTCGTGGTATCATCATGAAGAAGAATAACAACACACAAATCATAGGGTATTATGATGCTGATTGGGCAGGGAATGCAATCGATCGCAAGTCCATCACTGGCTAGTGTACATTTGTCGATGGAAACTTGGTCACATGGAAGAGTAAGAAGCAAACTGTCATCTTCAGATCAAGTGCCGAAGCTGAGTATCGTGCAATGGCTTCAACTGCGTGTGAGTTGATATGGCTTAAAGGTCTTCTATGTGATTTAGGTGTTCCTACAACTCTTCCTATGTCCTTATTTTGTGACAATCAGGTAGCCATGCATATAGTATCAAATCCAGTGTTTCACGAGAGGACGAAACACATTGAAGTTGATTGTCATTACATTCGTGAACAAGTTCAATCACAAGTGATTCAGACACATTATACAAGAAGCTTCGACCAACTGGCTGACATCTTCACCAAGCCCTTGGTTTCTCATCAGTTTCAACGACTTTTGTCCAAGCTTGGATCCATAAACCTTTTGGATCCAGCTTGAGGGGGAGTATTTGATAACTGTATTTTATATAGTTATTTTCATCAATTTTAGTAATGATAATTGCTATGTTCTTTTAATATTTAGTTAATTTTTGTTAAATAAATTAATATTTTCCTTTTATGTGCTAAAAATACATTTTTAATAAAATTAAATAATTTGTATCGAAAATGTACTTAATTTCATATTTACGTCACAAATTTTATTTCAGAAAATATAGTTTCTTAATTAAAATTTATAAAAATCGAAAATATAATTTAAATTAAATTTGGGCTTAATTATAATAATTTAAAGTTTAAATTATTATAATTAATGGAAGTTTAATTTTCGCGCAGGAGAGATGAAGTCCACGCGCAAGATCACACGCTCCAACGTGGGCCGTCGATCAAAGACGCAGCGCAGTGCGGTCGGCGTGTGAATCACACCCGACCAAAGCGAGTGGCTCGAACTCTGTGTTTTCACGCGGCCGGTGCCCGAGTGGGGCCCACTGCCGCAGCGGCGGCGTCGGTGGGACCCAGCGTTTCGACGCCGCGTCGCCAAAGGGTGTTGTTCTGTGCGGCTGAACCACGTGCAATCCTTCTTCCAGCGAATTAAAGTCTTCCACGTGTCCCAATTTCTCCTTGAACGAATCATAATAGGACGTGTGGCAATTAAAGTCTTTTGTGTAGAGTTATTTCTTGTTTTTTCAACATAAACCTACCAAATTTAAAAGAAATATGATTAAAGTTTTCTTATCAAAGAGTTTAAATTATCGTTATTACCCGTTGGCACCTGTTTAATTCCTTTGTCTTTTTTGTTCTTTCCTTCTAATTCTGATTACCTAACTGTCTAAATTTAGACAACCCATTTCAGAAAGAAAAAAAAATTGTATAGTAATTTTTTGGCTTTGAACGAAGATTGATTTCATAAGCCTAAACTTTTAGCAACAATAATTGTCAAAGAGTTTAAAGAAGTTACTATAATCGATTAGAGTTCCTCAGGTAATTGTCAATGCAAATTAGTTACGTGTAGATTTGAGAGGTAGTGAAATTGGAACAAAAGACCTAGTCAAGACGGTGACCAATAATCATCTGTTTCATCGTCCGTAACCAAATTCCAATAGTTATTTGTGATCAGCTTGAGGAATTGAGTTCTTTCATGAGTGAACAAGAAAGAAGCATGTTAAAGAAGATTTCAGAAGCAAAAAGGAAGTAAAAAGATCTCTGTTAGGATTTGGAAAAGCTCTTTGATTTCTTCCTCACCATCGCGATTCATCTCAATTTTCAAATGCTCAACCTCGTGATTCACCTTCATCCTAAAAGATCGCCTTCATAGTCCCTCTTGAACATCAACGTGCTGATTGGCAGTCTTTAGAACTTATGGTGTGATCTGATTGTGGAGAAGGATGATGCGATCTAGCAACTTTATGATTTGACTTCTACTTTTGTTTCGATTGTTTTGCATGATCGATTCATTGGTGGTTTAGTGATTATTCTATTTTTTTATTACGTCACCATCTGCAATCAGGTTCAAAATCTTTGATGATTTTTTTTTTCGTTTTTCGTTTTTCGTTTTTCAATTTTGTTATTTTTCATGTTTCTTTTTGTGTATACTAGTTTAGAGATGATTCTCTCCTAAATTGAGTCTACTTGATACCTTTTCAGAGATTGGTAGTCTTTTTAACCAACTCTATCATGGATTGATAGTCTATTGAACCAATTCTTTTTGTCTATGTACCTTGGTTGGCGCACAAGGTGTAGAGAAAGATAACTACTATTAACACATAGAATAACATCAAAAATATCCCAAACTTTGAGGTATTTTTAAAAATATGCCAAAGGTTTAAAAGAATTGAAAAATATTTTTCAAATACAACTGAAGTTCAATCTAATAGAAGTGAATGATAATATTTCATAAATAAAAATGAAATAAAAAATAATAGAGAACAAAGAAGTAATAAGAAATGAAGGAATAATAGAATTAGAAATAAAAAAATACACCATAATATTTTTCACAGGAAATATTAATTAGTAAAAAGAAATTTGAATAAATTCAAAAAGTAAAATTAAATCTAAAAAAGTAGATGGATTTAAAGATTCATTATTTTCATCGTTAAGGAAATTATTTTCAAAAGAATAAAAAAACTAGATACGTTCATTTAAGAGGAATTCAAATATTAATACGAGTTCATTTCAAAGAAGGAATAAATATATCAATAATAATATCATTGTTAGATAATAGAATAATAAACAGGAAAAATACTTTACTAGGAATAATTTATGGTAATTTGGGATGTCAGAAATTAAAGTTCATAATATATCTTAGATTTTTTATTAATATTGATGATAAAAACTTAAACCAAGTGTTAAATTTAGCTTATGAATTTGAAAGAGTAGATTTAATGAAAGAAAGAAATAATCTATTTTCAATATACTACATAGTAGGATAATCATTAATAAACATTTATAATAGTTCAATATATGGATAAAATGAATTTATAGAAATAAATAAAACCTATCAAGAACTTGGATAAATAATAAAACCAAAAATACTAACAGATTTTAAAATATCGGAAGAATGATTCTTAGATATCAAGGAAAAATCTTTGATACTAGGAAGAAAAATTAATATAGTTAAAGACAATAATATACCAAAATTTACTTTTATAGATTATGAAGGATAACAAAGAAGAAGTTAAAAAACTAAAAGAAGAAGTTCAAGTAATGTAATCATTAGTTCATGATATCTATTAGAAATATAATAATGCATAAAGATAAATTAAAAAATAGACAGTTAGAAATAGATGAGAGCTTAGTAAGCATAACAAAAAATCAAACAACATTAATGAAGCCTTTAAAACTTCTAATAGAGGAAATAGACTTAGTTCAAGAATCAAACACAAAGCATCTATAAGGTATAATTGAATCACAAAAAGAATTATTAAAAGAAATAAATGAATGTGATTATAATAAATTACAACAAATATACATAGGAAATTTACAGAACTAATAATAGAGATATATAACATACAAAGGAATATGATATTATAAGTCATAAATATGAACCCTTAGAAGGATTAAAAGTAGAACTATTTAGAAGATCAGACGCCTTGATACCTAGAAATGAGAGAAGAAAAAAGAAGAAAAATCTAAAGAAAAAGATATAATTCTAATTTAATATAATATAGAAAAGAAATAGAAGAATAATTCTTGAATCTTGAAAATAGGGATATAGAAAAATTAATTAATTTTTTGACATTAACTAATGAAGAACTAAAAAGACATTAAAATGAAAAGATTTGTACAAACAAAGAAGATGATACGAAAATAATCAACGAGATTGATTCTAAATTAAGAATCATGACCCTAAAAGATTGTATGAAACCAATTTCATTATCGTTCCTTACTAAGAAGAAATATCTGACTCATATAGGGAAGAAAGAAATAGAAAAAGGTTTGGAGAACTTGATACTGCCAATAGAAGAAGACAATCATCCAAAATGGAAAAAATGTTACATTGAGAAACTAGAGGTAGTATCCCACCCGAATTCAAGCTCCATTAAAATTATAGATTTGATCTTTTATATCTAGATTGTATAAGAGATAAAAAGAACATTGGATGAATGAGCCAGTGGTATAAGTGTACTTATACAAATATCTCAAACTACACAAACAAAACATTCAATCTGTAGGGTATTAGTAGCTTATAAAATGACAAAAAATGTTAAATTTTGGTTTTCAAATTTAACAGACTAACAACATTTATTGATGTAAGGGAATGCTCCAATCGGAATAAAATATTTAGATATAGTAGTAAATAAAATACACAAGTAATTTATTAGAGAATATAAAGAAAATTATCACCCTTTATGCAAACAACTCATAGGGAATTTGTTTTTTTCAAAAATTACTTAGAACATTACATAAAACCTTAATAGAAGGTTAGAATAAGAGAAATAGGGAAATCATACTAGACAACTTAGGAGCAAGGATAAGAAACCTTAAAAACTGGATAATCGTTAAATGCTAAGAAAGAAAGGAATATAAATATATAAGAGAAAATGATAAAATCTATTATGACGCTAGAGATTTTAAAATAACACTAAAAATGTTGTTAGTCTGTTAAATTTGAAAACCAAAATTTAACAAAGATATATTTTGTAAGACAATATAACAAAGATTGGAGCATCTAAATATTTAAATATAACAAAGATAAATTGTCTAAAATATATTTTCTCAAAAATATAACAAAGATTTAATAGAAAAACCTATAGAAAAAGATATTTTAGAAGAAAAATATATAAACCACCTAAAAACAAGAATTATTGCCATTCAAGAAAAATGAAATACAAATGTGATAATTCTATGTTTTAGAGTTATTTTTCCTAATTTATTAATTATAATTGTTATGTCCTTAAGATTTTTAGTTAATTTTAAGTTTCTAAATTATTATTTGGTGTTAGAATTTTGTATGAAATCATATTTTTAGAGAAAATAAAACAATTTGAATTAAAAAAGGACTTAAATACAAATAATAAAAATTAAAATTTTAATTTGAATTAAAAAGAGGACTTAAAATGCAATTAAAAAAATTTGAAATTTAAATTTTTTTGCGTATAAAAGGAGTCTTACTAGTGGAATGAATCAATGCACATCAACCACCCGTCAGATCAAAAATTCAATGGTGCAGATCAGGAGAGTGAGATTCAAACGTTACGTGGGTGAGGATCTCCAACTGTACTGCACAGTTCGATGTATAGAGTGGGGTTCACCTGTCTGCACAGTTCGGCACTCAGATTTTCCTTGTAATGCTCCCTCGTGTCACCCACTTTCAGATCAAACGAAGAATGGTACAGATTATGTGTGCTCTCTACTATCCACGCAAGAGAGTCACGAATAGAGTCCAACTATTTTGCACAGCCCAACGCATGATATTCCCTGCGACGCTATCCACCGAAGCTTTATATGACCTCATGTCTCGTCCAGTCTGCATGCACCCCATGTCCTATTCTCCTACTAGCGAATCATAGGTCACCACGTGTCATGTATAGTGTAAAACAATTCAAAAAAATTCACACACAGTCCAGCTCTTTTGCACGTTTTTTTTACCCTTTTTGCACGCCTCTTTTAAGGAATTTTTGGTGTATATTTCATAGAACATATAGAAGCCAAAGGAGAGTTTTTTTTTTGTTGTTCTGTTGTTGAAAATAGAGAGAATAAATAGAAGCCATTTTTTTTGGTTTTTGTTGTTCTGTTAAGTAAAAAATAGAGAGAAAATGTAGAGAGCAAAGAAGGAGGCACGGGAGTAACTCCATTTTTCATTGAGGAATCATCAAAAAGTTTCTCCTAATCTCCTTTGCTTTTAATTTAATTTTTCTGAAATGTCTAAATATTTTTGTATTGTAATTTCAATATTTGTTATGAACTAAATTATTTGTTCTAGGGTTGCAATGTACTTTACATTATGAAGCTTGAATTAATTATTTTTGAATTATTTGTGGGATGTTTTTAATTTTTTTATTCTATTTGTGCTTAGCCTTTGATTTTTGTAAGATTAATCAATTAATTTGTGAACACTAATGAACGAATTTTTGTGTTTTGCTCTTAGATAGAATAACAATATGTGTATATTCATATCATATACACACATACATATATATATATATATATATATATATATATATATATATATATGTATGTATGTATGTGTGTATATGATATGAATATACCTTTATTGTATGTGTAGCTATTGAGAACTTTGAGCTTAATGAATCTTGGGTAAATTTAATTCTCATAGGAATATAGTGAATTAATTTAGTGAGATGTGTCTATTTGTTATCTATCAGAATAGACATATGGATAAATTAGGAGTTCTTGGTTGACAATTAAATGCAAGAACATAAATCAAGAGAAAATAATATGATTCAAATGGATTAATTTTGTGAAATTACAACCCTATAATTTTCTTCAAGTGTTAATCTCATATATTGTTATTTAGAATTAGTTTAGTTTAACTCTATCCAAATATCGATTGTTTGGATAAAATTAGGTTGATACAATTTTAATACTTAATAAAGATTAGTAACAAATCTCCGTGGGAATGATATCGTATTTATCACTTATTACTTGTGACTATGTATACTTGCACGTTGATCTTCTTTCAAGAAACCAATAACTTTTTGGCACCGGGGATTTGACTTACTATTTTTGTTGATATTAATACCAATCAATCTATTTTATTTCAAACCTTTCATTTATTTTTTATTTTTATTTTTACTTTATTAGATTTATTTTTTTGATTTTCAAGTGAATTGAAACTCTTTATGCGACGCACAAGAAGTCTTGACCCTACTTAAAGCAGAGAAATAGGATGTCAATCGATGACTCTAATTCAAGCGCTTCTTGGGAGGCAACCCAGGTGTTTTAGATTTTATTTATATTACTTAGTTTCACACATATTAGTTTGACTATTCCTTTATTTTTTTATTTTATTTGATAGGTGCAAATCGGAGAAAGTGAAGCTATTCTTTTTGGACTTCAATCTTACAAGCCAACTTACCAACCAGGGAAGTTCTTTTAACCCATCTCCTTTGTTCTTTAATTTTCACACATCGAGAACAATGTGCATATTAAGTTTGGGGGTGAAGAGATTGAACTTATTTGAATTATTTGCTTAGTATTGTTGCTTGTGTGGCTGTGTTTATTTGGTTGATTGAAACTTGATGATAAATTGTGTTTTTCGTGATGATTTATTTTTATTTCTTTGGTTGGATTGATGCATAGCTCTTTGAAAAATATGAATATTGTCTAAGTTTGTGTGCAATTTTTGAGTAAGTTTCATTTTGACAAGAATATGTTTATTTACGAGCACTAGTCTTGATCTTTGAGTTATGCTAATTTAGAGAAGGTTTATGCGAATATGCAATTCTATTGATCTCCTTTGGTTTCACATGTCTTAGAATTTGTTTGATTTTCTCTCAAGGCAAAATCCTAACCAACACTTAACTAAGGAAATGATTTAGGCCATCTTTGGATCGTTTGAGCCTTTCTATCCAACTTTACATGTTTTGTCCATAGTATACCCCGTTTGAGCCTTTATGTTGACTTTTATTTGTCACCTACATATAAGCCTAGTAAAAAAACTAAAAAAAAGATATATATATATATATATATATATATATATATATATATATATATATATATATATATATATATATATATATCGATATTTCTTATCCCACTAACATGTGGCCATTGTTAGGAACCTTTTAAAGATGCATCAAAAAAAAATATTTGTAGCATGAGAAGTTAAATCCCAACTTTGGAAGTGTTCATTGAGATGTTAGAAGGTGTCTTGTTATGATCCTACAATGGTATATGTGTTTAGGTAAAATTTGAGCTAAATATTGTCCTTTATCCTACCTTTATCTAAGCCATAAATTACAAACTTAATAAAGTTCTATTGATCTTTAGTTTTGTGTTTGTCTACATTAGTGGAGAGAGAATTAAAAAACAAACTTATGAGATTTGTGATTTCATTAACATTAATTGCTTCCATATTTGCATGAACTCATCCAGATTGCATGTGATGAATTATGAAAAGACTTCACACACACACGAAAATTCAATGTGAAAATGTGACATACTTTTGAATTTCTTTCAATGCTTAGATAAAGTTCTTGTATTTATTTGAGTTATGTTATTGATATGACTAAGGATAAATGTTTTGAAAATCATTATTTTGAGTGCATATATCCTTGTTTTATTTCTTTTCTTTTGCTCGAGGACTAACAAAATCTTAAATTTATGTGTGATAATTCTGTGTTTTAGAGTTATTTTATCTAATTTATTAATTATAATTGCTATGTTCTTAAGGTTTTTAGTTAATTTTAAGTTTCTAAATTATTATTTGGTGTTAGTTTTGTAAGAAATTATATTTTTAGAGAAAATAAAACAATTTGAATTAAAAAAGGACTTAAATGCAAATAACAAAAGTTGAAATTTTAATATGAATTAAAAAGAGGACTTAAATTTAATTAACAAAATTTTAAATTTAAATTTTTTTCTACGCAGAAAAGGAGTCTCACGTTCGGAATGGATCAATGCGCGTCAACCATCATCAGATCAAAAATTCAATGGTGCAGATCAGGAGAGTGAGATGCAAACGCTACGTGAGCGAGGATCTCTAGCAGTTTTGCACAGTTTGGTGTGCAGAGTGGGGTCCACCTATCTGCATAGTTTGGCACTTAGATTTTCCCTACGACGCACCCTTGCGTCACCCATTGTCAGATCGAATGATGAACGATACAGATCGTGCGTGCTCTCTACTCTCCATGCGAGAGAGTTAAGAGTGGAGTCTAGCTATTCTACACAGCCTAGCGTGCGATATTCCCTACAACTCGGTCCACCGAAGCTCTATGCGCCCTCACATCTTTCCCAGTCCGCATGCATTATGTGTACGATTATCCTACCAATGAATCATAGATCACCACGTGTCATGCATAGTGTAAAATAATTTAGAAAATTTCACACGCAGTCTAGCTCTTTTGCATGTTTTTTCTACCCTTTTTGCGCCTCTTTTGAGGAAGTTTTGGTCTATATTTTGGAGAACATACAGAAAGCCAGAGGAGAATGTGTTTTGGTTGTTATAGAGAGAACACACATAAGCCATTTTTTTTTTGGTTTTTGTTGTTCTATTAAGTAAAAAAAATAGAGAGAAAACGTAGAGAGGAAAGAATGATGCAATGGAGTAACTCCATTTTTCATTGAGGATTCATCAAAGAGTTTCTCCTATTCTTTTTTTTTAATTTAAGTTTTTTAAAATGTCTAAACATTTTCGGATTGTAATTTCAATATTTATTATGAACTAAATTATTTGTTCTAGGATTGCAATGTAGCTTACATCATGAAACTTGAATTAATTATTTTTGAATGATTTGTGGGATGTTGTTTTTAATATGTTTATTCTATTTGTGCTTAATGCCTTTGATTGGTGGGAGATTAATCAATTAATTTATGAACCCTAATTAACTTGGAAAAGGATTTTTTGTGTTTTACTCTTGGATAGAATAACATATATATATATATTTTCTCTTTGAGCTTAATGAATTGATAACCGTATATTATACAGTTATTTTGTTCATTTTATTAATTATAATTGCTATGTTGTTGATATTTTTAGTTAATTTTCATTAATAAGATTAATATTTATTATTTATTTTTTAAGGAATATATTTTTAAGAAAATTAAAGAATGCGAATCGAAAAAGGTCTTAATTGTAAATAATAAAGTCTAAAAATATAATTAAAATTAAAATAGGGCTTAATTACAATTAGCGAAAGTTTAAAACTTAATTTAAATTAGAAAAGGGCTTAATTGCAATTAACAAAAGTTTAAAAGTTAATTTAAATTAAATTGGAGGGTTAAAAAGTAATTAAATGAAATTTCTTTTTCTGCACAATAAAGAAGACCACGCGCAACAATTTTCCACGCGCGCCACACACCTTCAGATTAGAATGTCAACCGTGAGGATCAGTACGTGTAATACAGACGCGAAAAAAGCTATTGAACCCAGTTTTTTGGATTACATGCTGCTTGGTGCGCTGAAGTAGGGCCCACCTACTGCGTATGCCAGTGTTACATGGTGGGACTGACGTGTCTATGCCAAAAATGGTCCCATACGACACCGTCTAGAGAAACATCGTGCACCCTTCCATTACAACGAATCAGACAATGCCACGTGTCTCAAATATTCTTTCAGCAAATTAGGAGCTGACATGTGGCATGTGTTGGTTAAAACAAAAACACAGAAATGACGCGTGTTTCTAGCAACTTCTGTGTCACCACGTGTCTTAAAGCAATTATCTCATTCGACGCGGTTCTTGTGCGCTCTTCACAGCGTATGAAAAGCTGCCACATGTTTCATTATTTCTTGCAGCCAATCATTTGATGACATGTGGCATGCATGAATTGAAACAAAAATGCAGAATCGACGCACTTTCTAGCTGTTTTTATATGTCTCCCACGCATTTGTTAAAATAATAATTTCGGTATCCCCATTTTCGCACGCATGTTTAAAGAAAAATGTCTCCTATGCTTAATATTTTTTGATATTTATTTTAGCTATAAATAAGGTATTTATTGCCAGAAAGAGGGGGTTGGAGAGTTGGACTGTGGTACACACAGAAGCCATTTTTTGCTTCTGTTGTGTTTTACGTGTGCCAAAAATTTAGAGAGCAGAAACGTTTTAATTTTCTTTTGTTATTCATCTAATATTCCTTAAATGTTTTAATATTTGCGTATTGTAATTTTAATTTTTATTATGAAGTAATTTAATTTTTCTAGGGTTGCTGTGGGACTAAATTTATAAAGCTTGGATTTATTTATTTTTGAAAGATTTATAAGACTCTTAATTTGTTTATTCTATTTGTGCTTAATGTTTTTGATTATTGGAAAATTTATCAATTGATCTGTGCCACTTAAATAAACTTTGAAGAGGCATTTTTGTGTATTGCTCATGGATAGAATAACATGTATATATAAGGGATAGGAATATACCTTTATTTTACATGTGGCTATTTGATAACTTTGAACGTAATGAATCTTAATGAATTTAATTCTCATAGGAATATAGTGAATTCTTTTAGCAAGATGTGTCTATATGGAGCTCGGAAGAGATGTGTGGATAAAATTAGGAGTTCTTGGTTGACCAATTAAATTTACAAAAAAAATATAAATCAAGGGGGAATAATATGATTCAAGTGGACTAATTTGGTGAAACTGCAATCCTAGTATTTTCTTATTTATTGTTTACAAAAATTAGCTATTAAACTTTCATCAAATTTCGTTTGTTTTGGATAAAATTAGAGTGAAATAATTTTAGTACTTAACAAAACTGTAGTAACAAATCTCCGTGAGAACGATAATTTACTTATCGAATTTATTACTTGTGACCATGTATACTTGCACGTTTTCATGATCTCTTAAAGAGACAACATGAATCTTGGGTAAATTTAATTCTCATAGGAATATAGTGAATTAATTTAGTGAGATGTGTCTATTTGTTATCTATCGGAAGAGACATGTGGATAAATTGGGAGTTCTTGGTTGAAAAATTAAATGCAAGAACATAAATTAAGAGAAAATAATATGATTCAAGTAGATTAATTTGGTGAAATTGCAACCCTAGAGTTTTCTTCAAGTGTTAATCTCATATATTGTTAATTAAAATTAGTTTAGTTTAACTCTATCCAAATATCGATTATTCGGATAAAATTAGGTTGAGACAATTTTAGTACTTGACAAAGATTAGTAACAAATCTCCTTGGGAACAATATCGTATTTATCACTTATTACTTATGACCGTGTATACTTACACGTTGATGTTCTTTTAAGAAACCAACAAAATGTTAGATCAATAATGAAGAAGGACATTATGCCAATGAATGCCCAAACAAGCTTCAATATAAGAAAGAATTTAAAAAGGAATATTCACATAAATCAAAAATATTAGAATAAGCTTTTAAGATTGAATTAGAACTAATTGAGGAATCAAATATAGATGATATTTACATTATTTATTTATTCGAGGAAACTAACTAGGAAATAATCGACTCAGAATATGAGTATTGTTCATTAAAAGATGAATGATTTGTATATTATTACAAATCCAAATAGTATTTATATTAAGGTAGGATTGAAATTTAAATGTCAAGCGAGCTATGATTTACATGAATATATAGATACAAGAACTAGTATATGTGTAGCAAGATATGTTTTTCGAGAAGAACACTGAAAACATGCATCAAAAGATTTAATTGTAATAATTGCTAATAATATTATAATAAATCTTAATAAGGTTTTAAAATATATAGATATAATCATAGGAGAAATTTTTTTTATATTCCTACCATATATCAATAAGAAACAATATTAATAGGAAATAATTTCCAAAACTTGTATGTACCTTTTAAACAATATTTAGACAAAATACGTTTGACAACATTAGATAGTGAAACCATTTATGTATCAAAAATTAGAAAAGCTTTAACTATATCAAAACCAACTTTTATACAACAATATAAAAAGCAAAAACATGGTGAGAAAGATATAAAACAACAACCTTATCTTGAAAATATTTCATTAGATATTAAAGAAAAACAAAACTTTTTTCTTAATGATATATAAGAAGATAAAGCCCTAATATGTATAAAAAAATTATCAAAAATAGTAAGCTAAGAAAATCCTTTAGATTCAAAAATTAATAAATCTAAAATGATTGTAATCATAAAATTAAGAGCTCTTAATAAGGTTATTAGAGTAAAATCATGATTTTTATTCTAGAAGACAAGATTGAATTTGAAAAACAAATTCAAGAACTTTTGAAAATAAAAGTCATAATACTATATAATTTACCTCACTATAGTCCAGCATTTTTTGTCGAAAAAGAAGCTGGGAAAAGATGATGAAAAAGGAGAATGGTAATAAACTTCAAAGCATTAAATAAAGAGACATTGATGGTATATAGTTTATTCCAAAGAAAGAATAATTATTATCATTAATAAAAGGAAAGAAATATTTCTCAAGTTTTGATTACAAAAAGTGGATTTTGGTAAGTAAGATTAGATGAAGAATCTCAAAAATTAATAGCATTTAGTTACCTTCATGGACAATTTCAATGAATTGTTGTATTATTTGGATTAAAACAAGCTCTAAGTATCTTTCAAAGATATATAGATGACATCTTTAAAAAATTACAAAATATTTTTTGTGTCTATATGGGTGATATTTTGGTTTTTAATAGTGAATTAAATGAACATTATTTGAATATTATTAATATTCTACAAGAATGCAACAAAGAAGACATTGTGCTCTTTGACAAAAAAACAGTAATTGCTCAGTAGAAAATTAAGAATTTACAGTTAGAAATTGAAGATGAAAAACATAATTTATAACCCTATATACTAAATAACATTTAAGATTTTTCTAGTGAATTAAAGGTCAAAAACCAATTATAAAGATTTCTAAGATGTTTGACATATGGGGAAACATATATCAAGAAACTTGCATAAATGCTAAAATCCTTACAAGAAAAATTGAAAAAAGACCATATTTAGAAATGGAAAGAACAAGATACTTTGCATACGAATTAGGTAAAAGCATAGGTAAAACATTTAAAAACTTTATACTATTCAGGGTCAGATGATAAAATGATAATTGAAACAAATATTTCACAAGAATATTGAAGAATAGTTTTAAAAGAAAAGTAGATAACAAAGATGCATACCTTTGTAGTTATACATCAGGATCTTTCCATGTCCAGTATCACAGTAATAAAAAAGAATATCTAATTGTTAAAAGATTATCAAGTAATTGCAATATGTGTCATAAGTTTCAGATTTATTGTTAGAAATGATTACAAAACTTTTGGTCATTTATTCAGAACTAATATTATAGATGATTATAAATAAGGAAGATTAATCATATGAAAACAATGATTCAACCACTATAATTTTGATGTCGAACATCTCTCAAGAAATAAGAATAGTTTAGCATATGTTTTTACCAGAGAATTAGCACATCTAACTATTTTTATACTTGGAGGAATGGAACATCTTGATATCAAGATCAAAATAAAGAAAATGAGATAAAAATCCTACATAAATAACTCGAGCTTTTATACCTCAAAAAGTCTTTGATGGGGACAAGAACTAAACATGAAGAACTTGATTGTTCAAAAATAGTTCTTAGAGTCCAAAAATTCTAAAGCAAAATCTTCATCGAAAATTCAATCTAAAGAATATAAAACTTCTAAAGAAAGAATTCAAGATGAAAAGAAAAAATTCAAGATGAAAAGAAAGAACCTAATATTTTAAAAGAGAGTAACATCTTTGAAATAAAAAAGATCAATTAGGTTAATGAAGTAAAAAAAGAAGAATAAAAAAAGACTTATATGATGTCAAGATCTTGATATCAAGATCAAGATGAAGAAAAAGAAGATAAAAATACTAAAAGAACAACTTGAGCTTTTATACCACGAGAAGTCTTTAATGGAGACATGAAATAAACAAAAGTAACTTGATTATTCAAAACAACTCTTACAATCCAAAAACTCTAAAGAGGAATCTTCATCAAAAATTCAATCTAAATAAAATAAAAATTCTAAAGAAAGAATTTAAGATGAAAAGGAAGAACCTAACAGTTCAAAAGAGAGTAACATCTTTGAAATAAAAAAGTTCAATTGGGTTGATAAAGTAAAAAAAGACTTATGTGGTCTATAATAGCCCAAAAACCAAGAATCTACAATAACTTGGAAGGAGTAAGTAAATTCATTCTTGGATTTAGTGGAGTAACTCATAGAGCCTTCACCAACAGAATATAGGCTAAAGGGAGTTATACCAATTACAAAGTACCAAAATTAATAACTTTAGAAGAGAGATAGTAAGGAATTACTCTGCAGCATTACAACAACAACTAGTAACACCCAATAGGTTAACAATTCTAGGAAAAAATAGTAAGACCTTTAGTACTATTTATAGAGGCATCTCTCCTAGAAACATCAAATATAGAAAGACATCCAATTATATTTAAGGAAACATACTCTAGAAATTCGTTAATCATTGAAGATGAAAAGGACCAATACAAAAATCTCAACAAACCATAATGGTTTAAGTCTCTACAACTTGGCCAGAAAATTTACCTAGGAACACATAGAAGATATGAAGTTCTATACTATAGAAAAGGAATTCCCTATAAGGAGTAAATTCAACATTTTAGAAAGAGCTAACCCAATATTTGTTTAAAAAGCTTTCCATGTAGAATTAATAGAAAACATATATCCAAGAATTAATTTAAATGAATTAAATTATTTCTCAAAAAAATTTAAAAAAGCAATTAAAAACTTTTGGAAGAAGATAATAGTAGGTGACAAGCCTATTTAACTCAGATTTTTTAGTTTACTAATGGACTGGAATAAGGAAGTATGTATCAGTTCTTACCATTTCATTAAGATAGGGATTTCTAAGACAAACAAAGAAGTTCCCAAATAAGGGTGCTTCTAGAAAAGGAATTCAACACTGAAGAACTCTGTGTATTAAGACGTCAAATATTAGGCTAAATTTACTATGAACTCAGAAAAATTGATAATTCTATGAGATCAAAGTAAATTATTCAACTAGTAAAGTCATCATTACTTCTTATAGTAGCATGACTCTCAACGAAAAAGATGGTGGAAAAAAACCAAATTTGATACATTTTAATAACAACAACCCGAAACTTGGTCATAAAACAAGGAATTTATTCTGCTTCTATGTGAAAAAAGCCACTAGATCACATATGCATTTACTTTATCAAAGATTGAGAAGACAAAAATGTGTCATCACTAATGTCATCTAAAGGGTTGTTGGCAGAAAATGACAAGGTAGAATAAAAAGGAAGAATTTTTGGTAGAAGACGAAAAAGAAAAATAAAGATGTAGTACCCACATCTTTAGTTGGCATCTTGTACCAAGGAAAAAATCAATAGCTAAAATTAACAAGCCAAAAAGTAGTAAAGCAGATGAATTATTAAAGTACGGGTAAAATAGTATATATATATATGTTCATTCCCATCCTTTAAACATGAATTCTTTGTGCTATAAAATGAACCATTATTTTCATTTCCAAGGACACAAAAAACAGAGCAAACAACTCAAAAAACACAGCTTTTTGCATAGAAACCCTCACTATCCAGAAATTCCAACTAGTAATTATGTATCTAGTAATTATGAGTGGTTAAGAATCTCTTCAAGGTTCTTAGTTGGCTTTAGAATTCTAATAATTATTATATTATGAATAAAATGGAGTGCATTCAATCTTTTATAGTAAGTCTAAATTGGACACTATCTATATACAAATACAAATGGCTCGCCATTATCAAGAGGGTATTAAGGTTTAAGAAAAGTTAAGGCATAACTGGTGCTACATGAGAAGACCGTGGTGGATCCATTAAATTAATGTATAATAATGATAACTTTTAAGCTAATTAAGGATCTTAAATGTTGAAATATTTACTTAATCAATTTATAATATAGATAGAAAAAAACGAACACAGAAATAATACAATATTATGATAAGAAAATTAAGAAATTGACTTTTATCAATAATATACAGGAATTATAAGAATTAACAACTAGCCCTTTATTTGATATCAGAGCCATTATTTAACAAGAAGGTTATAAACAATCGAAACTATGATCAAGGATTCTCACAATGCGATATGTGGTGAAGCATTGGCTCTTATCCTGACATGGCTGGCCACCGTGTAGGTTGTACAATAGAGAGGCTATTGTGTAAAATACATTATGAGGTTATCTTTATGGCCATCACTGTGCTAAAGGCGTAATCCTACTGAGTAGTGTCTGATGTAAATGGTATTAGAACCATAGGAATATTAACATAATATAGATGAAAAAATTAATACCATTAGATTTAGGGATATCATTGACATTAACTATAAAGTTTAGGGACATTATAGCAATTTTTTGAAACCTTAAGGACATAAGTGAAGATATGTTAAACTTTAGGGGTTTTAGATAAAAGTTTCTAATACATTGGTTGCTATAGTCTCTATCGTTCTCTTGTTATTTGATTTTCATTTTCTTAGTGAATATTAGGGCTAAGAGAAAGCTTGTAGGGGGATGTTTCAGATTTGGAAGCCTCTGAAAGAGTTTGTTGTATTGTTTTTCAAGGAGCTATTATTGTTTGGAGTATATGAAACATCCTGATGACATGTACAACGGTATTCTCAAAGGGAGTGATCAAATTGTAGTTGTTTGAAGAAACAAAGGATTTGGTTGCATGATGGAGAAAATCGAACTAGTTGCTATACTTACCACATTCGCTATCTCAATTGGTGAATTGGTATATTCTTGCTTTGGTTGTCTTCACTATACGAATTTGATTCTTTGAAGCACATTTGGTATGGTTGTTTGTCCTTTTAGGAAAATTTTAGTTATTTTTGTGTTATGGTTGAATTTCAGAGAAGGGAGGAAGAAGAAGAATAGAGGTGAGAGAAAAGCTGAATTGCTCATAACGTTTTTGATATCCTTTCCCTCATTTCCCTAGCTATATATATAGCATTACACGAGTATGAATTACATGATTTTTTAGGCTAACTAACTCTGACACCTCCAACGGAATTGAATGGTCCCTTACTCTCGCACTCAGCTTGCCTCACTGCCCACCCTCTGCGTACCAGTGCCACTGTCTTTGCACCCATATTTGTTTGCATTTGAGCACCCAGTAACCACGAGCACATAAGCTTGTATCATTCCTTCCCCCTTTTTGAATCCTTGTCCTCAAGGATAAAGTTGAGGTATGAATTGGTAAGATTATAGCCTGTGCTTTGAGACAGAAGCAAAAGGTAGCCTTGGATGCTAAGTCCATAGTTCCAAGGAAAGTTGCTTTGATGCTAAGTCCATGCCTACTTGTTATTATTTTCCATTCAGCCGACTACTCTTCCATTAGCGGTAGTTTGCTCATTTACCCATTTTTCTTCATAGTCCACTGAAAATTGATAAGACCCCTTGATGGGAGGTCCAATACCACAAACCGCCAAATAGTGCATAAAAAATAGCTCTTTGGTTGGGAGAACATCACTGCCTGTTTATCCACGTCATATTTATATATCTGAGCACAAGGATTAAATGCAAAAATTCTATTTGATCTCCATTTGACCTTGTCAAATGTACTGACATCTTAGGGAATCCTTCTATATCATATGAATTTCATGTTGGTTGCTTAATGTCTTTATCCAAGTGCCTTGTACCATTCCTTGGAGACTCTGGTATTAGAGTTCCTTTTAGTGAGTCTAAAACCCTCCAACAGATGGATATGCAATTGCAACCACCTAAGGCTCCACAAAATTCTTAGTGACGATGTCATCCATAGCATGTTCCACCATAAATGCCCTAGTGATGGACGGTAGTTCAAGCAACAAAGAAGATAAATTTTGATCCACTCTAACTGCATTTCCACAATCAGATCTTATGCACATTATAATATATGCCTTAACATGTCTTGGCTCAACCAAATGTGATATGAACATGCAATATTGGCCCTTTATATGTAAGCCCATAGGCCATAGCAAATGGTTATCAGCCTTCTCCTCATTCTCAGGCTTAAAATCACTTGTAGGCATTACATCCAAAACATCCATAACCAGCGTCTCAAAACCCATACCAATCATTCTATTGACCTCATCAAGAACAACATAATTACATTGGTTGAGAAAATAGTATCTCCATTTCAAGAAATCAATCAACTACCCAGGGGTGGCAATTACCACTTCACATCCCTCCATAATCTTAAAACCTTGTTCCTTGATAGACTGCCCACCAATAATTGACACCACTTTCACACCCAAATAATGAGCGAATTTCACAGTCTCAACCTTAATCTGCGAAGGAAGTTCATGAGTAGGAGCCAAAATAATAGCATAAGGCCTGTCAACCTCATTTTCTTCACAATGAGTCAGAAAAACCCCAATTATTTCTATTTGGTTGGGAGAGAAATAAAATAATATGATTCCATATTTTTCATTTTTTTATTATTTTATTTCTTTCAAGTGTGTTCTTTTAATTTAAGGTAATATGTTATAATTATTTTTAAATTTTCATATTTATTTGCATTATTTTTTTTATTATTTGGAGAATTATTAATATATTAGAGTTTCTAGAGAAAAGTTAGTGAGATATGAAATTTAGATCCTATATCAATGATATATATATATATGGATGGTGCATAAAAGATAGATGTTACCATTATAATGGAGGGTGCTCTACTTGAGTTATAATTGAGATATATACAAATACATAAGAGGTAGACGTTATCACTACAATAGAGGGTGCTTTATCTGAGGTCTATCAAAACAAATCCATTTGACAAGACTATAAATAATAATCAGGTCGCGATTGTGAGACCATCTTATTTAGGTCATTCTCCCAAGTTGCTAAGATAAACTTAGATAGTCCAAATAATCAAGTCGTGTCCAATAAGTCACAGGGACTAATTCAAGATCTATTAGAACTAAATTAATTGTCCTATGAGCTAAGTTGTTACTTTTAAGTCACAAACTATTACCTTATTATAGGACCCCCAAATGAGCTCTTGGTCAAACTTACATGTACCAAATGGTGCAATAAATGACAATAAATAAAAGAGTGGTTATCAAGCTAACAACCCAAGAAAATTGAATAGACGGTGCATCCTTTTGTTGAAAAATAAGGAAAGCCAATTAAGAATTAGTTGGCAAAACATGAAAGGGGGGCTTCTACATCTATAAATAAAACACCCCAATAGGTACATTAACATATTATTCAATTGAGAGAAAATCTTAGAGAAAAGGGCTTTAGTGAGAGAAATTTGAGAGAAATTTTCTTAAGTATAATTGGGTTGTGAGTTATGAGTGTTGTAAACACTTTGTATTATTTCTCCTTTTTAGTAAAATCATCTATAGGAGGTCCGTAGATGTATGAAAAATTGGTCAAACTCTGTTATCAAAATTGTCTATTATTTTGTCTATTTTTTCTTTCTCATAAATTTCGCTTATCGGGAATTTGTGTAACTTTCCAATAACTGATATCAAAGCATTTTGTGGTGATTTTTGTCAATTTTCTACAAGGTTACTATTCATGTGAATAGTTAATTACGTGAATAGTAAAATTTATTGGTGATATTGGTTTGTCGACGGAGGTGTTCTAATACACAGTGGTTGTAGGAATAGTCAGAAACGATCTGGAGGAAGTTAAATTTGAGTGGGAGTAATGGTCACAAATGAAGGAAAGGTGAAACTTGAGAAATTCGATGACACAGATTTTGGGTTTTGGAAAATACAGATAGAGGATTATCTGTATCAAAGAAGTCTGTATCAATCTCTTTTAGGGAAGAAGCCAGAGGCTATGAAGGAAGAAGATTAGGATCTTTTAGACAGATAAGCCCTTGGAGTTATTTGATTAACATTATCCCACAATATTTCTTTCAACATAGCAAAGGAAAAAATCATGGTAGGTCTTATGGCAACTCTCTCCAATATGTATGAGAAGCCATCGGTCTCAAACAATGTGTAACTGATAAGGTGTTTGTTCAATTTGTGGATGACGAAAGGCGCATCGGTAGCTCAATATCTCAATGAACTCAACATAGTCATAACCTAGTTGAGTTCAATTGGAGTTGAATTCGATGAAGAAGTACGAGCATTGATACTTTTGTCTTCTCTACCAGAATGCTAGAATGCTATTGTCACGATTGTGAGTAGCTCATTAAGAAGTAATAAGTTAAAATTTGACAATGTTTGCGATCTGGTTCTCAATGAAGAGATCCGACATAGAAAGTCGCATGAATCGCCAACCTCTTCAGTTTTGCATACAGAGTCAAGAGGAATAAATTCAATTCGAGGGAATGGACGTGGTAGAAAAAACTACCTAGGTAGATTAAAGGAAAAGAGGTCCAAATCCAAGTATCCTAATAATTCTCATAGCTCGAAGACTGTTGAGTGCTGGAATTATGGGAGAACTGGGCACTAAAAAATCAATGCAAGAGTGCACCAAAAGACCATGAAGCGAAAATAGAGGCAAATGTTATTTCCACCTCAAGAGGAGATATTGCATTGATATATTCAATGGAGAGCAAGAAAGAATCTTGGGTGTTAGACTTTAGAGTATCGTTTCATGCTACTTCATATAAAGAATTTTTCAAGAAATAAGTCCCCAAAAACCTAGGAAAGGTATATCTTGGTGATGATTAACCATGTGCTATCATTGGAAAAGGTGTAGTGAAGATTAAGTTGAATGGGTCTATTTGGGAGCTGAAGGATATCAGGCATATTCTCAACCTAAGAAATAACTTAATCTCAGTAGGACAATTGGCTAGTGAAGGATACATTAAATTAGAAGGGATATTTATAGAAAAAGTCTAAGCAATTTTTGTTTTACTGAATTGTGAGCCTTTTATTTTAACTCTTTTAGTCTTTTATTTTTCAAGGTTGGATTAGGCCTAATCCACAACTAAATAGGCCTATTAGGCCCATTTGATCTAGGGTTTTTTATTTTAGGGTTTCTTTCTTATAAAGAAGAAGAGCTACATAATTTGGAGGCAAGAACCAATTTAATTAATGAAAAGTATATTTCATAAAGCTTTTACTTTGCCTTCTTGTATTCTTGATTGAATGCTTGAATTCGAAATATCAAAGGGAGTGATCATCTTTTGTGGCATCTCAATATTGGAGTTGTAAGGACTTTGTTTCCATAGGGTTCTAATCTGATCATTTTAAACATATTCTTAGGAAATCAATCGTTCCTATTCCTTTGACTTTGTGGGTTTTTAGGATTTTTTGCCTAGACGGTCTGCATTATTTGGTATTAAATCCTTTGTTGCTGAAAATAGATTATCTATATTTGTTTTGAATTCTAGATTTCAAAAAAAAATTGTTCTTTGATTGTTTTCAGTGTTCTTAAGTCACAAATCACAAAAAAGAAAAAAAGAAATTTCATCCTTTTGAGTCTTGTGTTTTCTTTTAATTTTGTTTTCATTGTTTTCATTTTGTAGTTTTATTTGAATTCTTCGTATCTTTTTATTTTTCTTCATTTCTATGCTCAATCTATCTTTGTTCTTAAAAAAAGAAAAAAAAAAGAGAAGAGGGTTGCTATTCACAGTTTAAAAAAAAGTTTGATAAATCGGAGTTGCAACTTCAAAGAACCATAACTTTTGACTTGGGTATCAGAATGACTATTATAATATATCAAATCAAAGCTCATTTTAATTCCTATTGTTTAGACCATATATCGAGGGGTTGAAGTTTTTTTGCACCTTTTTATGTTGTTTTTGGTTCACATTCATTAGGGTTGCAAATTGTTTTTTGTGAATTTTCTATTCATAGTAGCACCATCAGCAATCAAATAAAGAAAAAAAAGGAAAGAAAAAAAAGAAGAAGAAAAGGAGAACAAAGTAGTAGATTGTTCAAGAATCTAATTCTAATTTTCTTGCTAATTTTCTTGTTTTTGTTGAAATTGGTTATCCCTTTATTTTATTTTTGCTACCCAAGACTAATTTTTTAAAAAGGAAATCATAGTTTATTAAGAGTTTTTCTTTACAGTTCTCTTTGATTATGAGTTTTTCTTTAGATTTCTCTTTGGTCAAGAGCCTTTCTTTAGAGTCCTCTTTGGGCTTTCTTTTTGTCATACTTTTCCATTAAGTTTTTAGAATTCTAAATTTTGAGATTGTCACTAATAAAATAGTTACTTCTTGAGATTAATTTAATTCTTTGATTTTATTAAGAACACAAAAGAGGTTGGCGAGAGCTTTGAGTAGTTAAAAAAGAAAAAAAAAGAGCAAAAATATTGTAAAAAAAAGAGTGATAACAATCTTATTTGATAGCAACCACGTGAGGGAGTGCATGGGTTATCTCATTTTATTTTATAGGTTGACAACATGAGTAAGGAAGAAGGAGAACCACAAGAGGTTGACTTGAAATTCTTCATCAAATCTTTTCATGACCAATTTAAGAGGATGAATGCAAGGTTGGATGATTTAGAATCCTCTTCTGGTTCTAAATTACATAAAAGAAGACATAGAAGACATAGAAGACATGGGTTAGACAAAGAAGAAATTGATTCCAATGCGGAAGAGAGAGTAAGTTGTAAATGGCACAAAATGATCGTGCTTGTACATAAAAATGGAGAAATCAAAATTTCTAGTTCATGTGATGAAGAGATACCAACAGTGAAGGATTGTTCTAATGTTTATGTGGAAGAACTTGTACATAGAGATTCACTTGTCACAAGGAGACTCTTGAATATACTGCCTAAGGATGAAGGAGATGACAAGTACCAGTAAAGAGTGTCATTCTTCTTTCCTCGAACAACCATCATTCCACCCTTTGAAATCTTCTAATCATCCGAATAAGTTATTTAGTTTAATTGTATCTAATGATACCGAACAATGAATGATCAACCTTATAAAAAGGCATATAGATACAGAAAGTAAAATAAAAACTTCATGTTTTGTTTACAAAAGTGCCAACACAAACCACAAGGACTTTTACCAAATAGATTTCAAATAATAAATATGAGATCTTATATTTTATCATCTAAATTAGGTAAGAAAAAAGATATAATACTATAGAATAAATAACAACAAAATAATTTTACAAAATTCGTTACTTAAAGTCTAAAATTGTTTAACATATAATTTTTATTTTTCTTTAGATAAAAACATTAAGAGCCAAAGTTGTTAATTTTTTAAATAGTTTATAATATATAAAATTAAGTTAATTTAAAAACATAAATCTTTGTATTTTACTACTTTTAATATTTTTTTATAATATTTTATTCTTTACGTATATGATGGATTTTGAACAAATAAATAAATAAACATCCCATTTGATCGGGTAAAAGGCGGTTGTTTTCAATTAAATTTTGACTCTACCTTATAAGAAGGAAAAATATTATTGATCAATTGAACTTTATATAAAATTTTAAATTAGGTTGTAAAATATAATAGGTCGATGAAAATTGGTCCGAATTTATGAAGTAATTAAACAAAGTAATTTTATTTGAGATATTATCTTAAATTAATATTAAAAAAAATGTATCCTATAAAATTGCATACACCAGGAAAGCAAAAAAACAAAAAACAAAAAAGCGAACATAATATCAAGTCAAGGGACAAAGCGTCAACGCCACCGCATGAGCAGCCATTCATTTGAGCCGCCATTAAAATGGGTCTTATTTATTGGATTACTGATATATAATAATAGTGAAAATGCTAACATAAATACATAATTAAGATTAGATTAATATAATAAAAAGTTAGAATTTATGATATCGTAATATTAAGTAATAAAGGTAAGATAAAATATATTTTTCATATTTATTGCTCTTATAGTAAATAAAAATGTATTAATTTAAGTCAACAAATATAAATTATCTTGAATTTTTAAAATATAATAGGGATTAATCTGAGAATATATCAATAACACTTCTTATTCAAAGCTCAAAGCCTGAAACTTAAACATTTTTCAACTATAATAGTGATTAATGTAAGAATACAAAAATAACACCTTGTTTCTCATCTTCCTTCTCTTCTCAAAACCACCACCATCTTCGGCCCAACTTCTCCAAAACCCACAAACCATCTCCTTCTTCTACTTCTCAAACTCCCTATGGCATCCATACGAGAACAAATTGAGAGACAATACAATAAATTAAGATAAATCTAAAATATTATCACATAAATGTTTTCCAAACTTACTATTTTGTCACTCTTTTTTTAGAAATATATCCCAATATTTTTCTAAAATATTCTCTTCCACTCTCTTACACTCACAACGCTATTTTTCTTAAATGAAAATTGTTCCTTTGGCTTTGCTTTGCTTCTCTTCTTTTGGTGTGTTGATGTGTTTTTCTAAAGAAAAAATATTGCCTATTTATAAGTGAAATTGCATATCCCTTATATGGCTAGAAATTGGCCACATAACTAGCCAAATTTTAGGCATAAAAATATTTGATGCATTTGTCAAATGTGATTGCACCTAATTTTATTGTGTCAAATGTAATTGCACTTAAAATTTTTATTTTCTTCTTCTTCTAAATGGGAGGGACCTACAAATCTCCTCCTACCGACTAGATAGAGGGCTCCACCAATCCAGTAGTTAAACAACAATATTCAAAATTCTTTCTTCAAAGAATTTTCATCAATATGTCTGATCTATTTTTCTTTGTATGAATCTTCTCAAGCTATAGTAGCTTCTTCTCCATTACATCTCTAATCCAAAGATATCTCACATCAATATGTTTTGATCTTGAATGAAAGGAGGAATTCTTTCCAAGGTGGATAACACTCTGACTATTACAAAATAACATGTAACTATCTTGTAGTAAACCAAGTTCTTTCAAGAAGTTTTTCATCCATATCAACTCTTTACATGCTTCCATTACTGCTATAAACTCTGCTTTTGAAGTGAACAGTGTATACTTTTGTAACTTTAACTACCATAACAGAACTCCCCCTGCAAATGTAATAAGGTAACCTGAAGTAGATTTTCTAGAATCCACATCACTAGCCATATTTGCATCTATGTATCCAACTAACATAGGTTTTTCATTTCCAAAACATAGGTATATTTTGGAAGAACCTCAAAGATACCTGAAAATCCATTTCACTGCAACCCAATGTTCTTTTCTAGGATTTGAAAGGAATCTACTCACAATTTAAAATTGCATGAGCGATATCTGGCCATGTACAAACCATGGCATACATCACACTTCCAATTGTTGATGCATATGGAACCATTTCCATCTCTTCCTTCTCTTTGTCTATAGAAAGGTTCTGCTTAGAACTTAACTTATAATGATTAGCAAGAGGACAACTAATCGCTTTAGTCTTGTCCATATGAAATCTACTTTATTTATGTACTTCTCCTATGACAACCATAATTTCTTGGTGCCTTTGTCTTTAATAATACTCATGCTAAGAATCTGCTTTGTTGGCCCCAAGTCTTTCATTGAAAAAAGACTTACTCATTTGCTTTTTCAAGTTGTTGATTCTAGAAATATTTCGGCTAGCAATCAACATATTATCCACATAGAGAAAAAGAATAATGAAATTATCATTAGAGAATTTCTACACAAAAACACAATGGTCTGAAGTAGTCTTTTGTAGCCTTACTCCCCCATAATAGACTTAAACTTTTGGTACCATTGTCTTGGTACCTGTTTTAAATCGTAGGGTCTTTTCTTGAATTTGCAAACATAATCCTCTTTTCCCTTTTTGCTTGAAAACCTCTTGCTACTCCATTTATATCTCTTCTTCCAAGTCACCATGTAGGAACACAATTTTGACACCCATTTTCTCAACCTCCAGGTCAAGACTTGCTGCTAAACCCAACATAGTACAGATGGATGTCATTTTCACAACTGGTGAGAAAATCTCATTAAAGTCAACTTCTTTTCTTTGGTTGAATCCCTTGACAACAAGTCTGGCTTTGTATCGCGGACTAGAGCTATGTTCTTCATACTTCACCCTGAATACCCTTTTTTTTTCAAAACCCTCTTCCCTTTGGGTAGCTTTATCAGCTCAAAAGTTTTGTTCTCATACAAAGACTTCATCTCATCTTGCATGGATTCAATCCATTTTTGTTTGGATTCATCATCCATGGCTTCTTCATAACTCTCAAGTTTTCCCCCATTAGTGAAAGTTACATACTCATTTGAAGGATATGTGGTAGATAGTCATCTCAGTCTATCACTTCTTCTTAGTGGAACAAGAGAAATTGTGGGTGTTGATGTTGGATAATAAACATCATCATATCCCTTATCTTCAGAACTAACTTCTATGGGAGCATCATCTTCATCAGATGGATAAACCTAATCTTCATCTCCAACTTGTATTAGCATTGATGTTGGAGGAATTAATTCCAAATCTGATGAGTCACCATTGGAATTAGGCACATCTTTCTTCATTTTGACAATATCTTCAATGGTCTCATCTTTAACAAATACAACATCATGACTCCTAACAAGACTTTTTGCAACCGGATCATAAAATCTATAGCCAAATTGATCTTGACCATAGCCAATAAAATAAACTATCTTGTTTTGGCATCAAGTTTGGATCTCTCGTCCTTAAGGATATGAACAAATACTTTACAGCCAAACACCAGATGATCATAAGAAACATCCTTTCTTGACCGCACTTTATCTGGAACATCAATCTTGGGAGGAGTATAGGGTGAAAGATTCAACACATGTGCAATTGTGAGTATGGCTTCACCCTAGAAATATTTAGGAAACTTTGCTATGAGAGTAGATATTTGACTCTCTCTATTAAAGTTTCGTTCATCCTCTTAGCTAAGTTATTCACCTACAGTGTCTTTGGATGTGTCATCTATTGCCGAATACCATACTTTTTATTGTAAGCATGAAAAAGTCTTATGTATTCTCCACCATTATCTATCTGGATGCACTTTAGCGTCTTCCTAGTCTGTCTCTCAACTGAGGCATAAAATTATTTGAAGACATTTAGCACCTAGTCCTTTTTTTTAGAAGATATACCCACATCTTCCTTGAATGATCTTCAATGAAAGTCACAAAGTATTGAGTACCACCAAGTGACTTTGGCATTATTCTACATAAATTTGAATGAATCAGATCTAAAATATTATTCATTTTGGAAGGAAAGGAACTATTGAAAGCAACTATGTTTTGCTTTCTTGCTAGACAATCAACGCATTTTTTCCAATGTACTTCATCCATTCTTGACAGTATCTCCTTTCTGGCTAGACTTGTCATACATTTTTCACCTATGTAATTGAGTCTCCTATGCCATAATTCAATTGCTCTATCTTTCTCCACGACATTCATTGTGTCGGTGGAGAGATTTGCTTGCATTATATGCAGAGTTGTATGCTTCTCACCTTTAGCCACTACTAAGGAGCCTTTTGTAAGTTCCATTTGTCATAAATGAAGGAGCGAAAATATCCTTCATTTGCAAGTTTGCATACAGAGATCAAATTCAGGTGCATATCTAGAATATGCATGACATCCTACAAAAATAGTCTCGTTCCATTCCTTATTTCCAAGAAAATGTATCCTCTACCAACAACCTTTGACGGGCCTTCATTTCCTATTCTAACAACACCAAAACTTCTAGGTATGTATGATAAGAAAAATTCTCTACGCGATGTAACGTGAATTATAGCACCACTATCAATCACCCAACTGGTCTCATTTGATGCAAGATTGAAAAAATCTTTATCATAAACAATATTGAACTCGTCTATGGTATTTGTTTGATCATCATCACTATTATTACCTTTCTTCACTACTTTTCCTTTGTTCATTTCCTATTCCTTCTTGAACACCCGGAAAAATTTCTTGATGTGACCCTTCCTCTTACAGTGATGGCATTCACCATTGGAAAATTTATTTGATTTTCCTCTACTCTTGCTTTTGGGTTTTTATTCTTTGAACTGTCTTCTTCCTCTAGACTCTATGATAAGAGCTTGTGCTCCTTTTCCATAAAGATAAATTATTATTGCCCTTAAATTTCTCAATATCTACTTTATGGATTGACTTTGTTTTCGCTGTATTTCTTTTCTACAAATAAATATGCTCTGGACCTAATAAAATATTTTTTGATGTGGCAGATTAGTCTTTGTTGCAACCATAGAGCATACTAAGAATTTTATTAGAGTGACTCTGATACCAATTGCTAGGGCACAATGAGTACAAATAAAATAAATTCAATAGAGTAACATAATAACACTGGTAATTTAACATGGTTCACCCTTTAATTTGGGCTAAGTCCATGATGAGTGCTCAAAAAGCACTAAAATTACCATGATTTTATGCACATTAATTGATTAAAAATATATATATTTATATGTTTTATCATATATTTATATAAATTTGTCTTTTTCGGAATCACGGGTACTTTTATTGTTTTTCAGGTATTTTCGCTTAAAAACGTCACTTAAAGACTCAAAAAGGAATACTGGAAGCAATACATCACAAATATATTAATAAATAAATGCGGAAAGTGTCAACAAATATGGAAAAATTGGACAAAATGGGTCGAAAAAGGTCAAAAATGTCAAAAGGAGAAAATCGCTACCCGAAAGAAATTTCATCCTGCCGCGCTGCCGAGCCGCGCGCTCATCACTGCTCACGGCGCCGTGCGCGCCCGCCTGCCCTCTCGCGCGCTACGATGCCATTTTCGCCCCATTTTTGACGGTAGTGCCGCTACTTACGACGTCATACCCGACGTCATCAATGCCCTCACCATGTGCACTACCCGTTTTCACCATTTTTTAACATTTTTCACCCACTTTTTCTCTCCATTCTCACCTATAAATACCTCCCTTCTCTTCACTTCATAAAACACCCTAAAACACACTTCTCTCTTCTTTCTTTCTCTCCATTTCTTAGTTTTTAGTTTTTTTTAGTTTTTCTTATGTTTTAGCTTGTTTCTCTTAGTTTTAGAGTTCTTCCTTCGGGGAAGAACTAGTTATGTTTTTTGTAATTTATTAGCTTTTTTATTCAATAAAACGGGAGTGCAAATTCGCTTGGAGGTTTTCTAGCAACAAATGAATGGCATCGAGTACTGTAAATATTTTATTTTCTTTGTAGTTTATTTTTGTGCTTTATTCTTTGCATGTATATTTAATTTTGTCTATATTTAATTTTAAATGTGCTAGCTGTTTGTAAAAATGATATAATAATAACGTTGTTATGTTTACATAAATATTAAATAGGTAAAAATCTCTAAAATGGAATTGATTTTATTTTTATTCAAGATTTTATATTAAGAATGTTAGAGAGAAATATATTATTTTTCATTACAAACTTAAATCAAAATTAGATTTTAAGGCGTTTAGTTATCCTGGCCGATTTAGAGTAGTGCTCTTTTTATTTGTTGGTACAATCGCCTCGGTAGTTAGAGTGAAGCTTTATTTCAAAAGTTTTTATAAGAATTATTATCTCAAAATGTATTGACAACATGTTTTCAAGAAGGGTTTTAAAACTTGAAAGTTAGTACTCAGATAACTAAATTCTTAGGTTTAATTTGGACACCTTGAATAAAGTTTAAACTGTCTAACCCCACCAAAGGTGGCATTGAAATGGTTCATTTTCAATCTCTTAGAACAAGGAATTAATTTAATTAACCAAATTAGTTATCAACCCCACCCATAGGTATTAATTGATTTGTTTAGTTAACAAAGAATATCTAACCCCACCAAAGGTGGTATTCATACAAAAAAGGGAGAATCAATAAATATCAATTCATATCTTTAATAACCTAAATAATACGAGCAAGCATAATTAACTTACTTATTATATCCATAAATACTCCACTATTTATAAAAGAAAAAATTTGCAATGAATGTTTATCAATCTATGTTTAATTTTCTCAGAATTAGATTAAAAATACAAAAACCCCAAAATATCGTGACAGGATGTTTAGGATTTAATTTCGTTTTTAAAAGTTTGAATAATAAATTAAAAACCACATACATTCCTTCCTTAGATCGACCTTGGGAGTATACTTATCATTTTCTACAAATTGATTCGTGCACTTGCGAGAGTTTTATAAATATAAAACCAAAGTATTTGCGAGAATCGGCGATGCTGGTTTTCGTCCATCAGTCCACAGGACAAATTCCGAAAAGTATTTCTTTCACTAATAAAATTAATGGGTAGAAAGTGAGAGACAATACAAAAAATTAAGATAAACCCAAAATAGTGTCACACAAGTGTTTCCCAAACTCACTATTTGTTACTCACCTTTGAAAAGAATATCCCAATATTTCTTTCTCTCCTTTGGAGGCTTTGCTTCTCTTCTTTTGGTGTATTGATGTGTCTTTCTAAGGAAAAAATATTACCTATTTATAGGTGAAATTGTATATCCCTTATGTGGCTAGAAATTGGCCACATAGCTAGCCAAATTTTAGCCATAAAAATATTTGATGCATTTGTCAAATGTGGTTGCACCTAATTTTATTTTGTCAAATGTAGTTGTACCTAAAATTTTTATTTTCTTCCTCTTCCATATGGGAGGGACTACACAATTTTTCTTCTTTGTCTTCTAATACTGGTTCAAATTTGTGGCCTCAAAATATCTCCAGAAATTCAAACACAATAAAGCTTTTGCTCAATAACTTTGGGAATCTGATTTTTGGCAGCTAGAAAAGTTTCAGTTTTCCAACAGATACCATCTTGGCCAATCAAAGCGTAGGGATATTCAACTTATTTCAGAGAATGGAAAATTCAAGTTCATTAACTTGAAGCTCTTTAGTTTTTTTCAATTCGTCTAATATGTATTGGAAAGAAAGGAGTGCATTGATTAATTTTGACTCTATTGGGAAAATCGAGCTAGATGGTGGGTCTATTTTTTGTTATAATATTGGCTTAAATTGGTCAAGAAAGTTGACACTAGACAACGATGGTAATCCTAGAGTTTACATTTTGGATTCAATTTCTAAGAAGCGTGTAAGGATTATATGTGTCGGCTATTTTCGTGGATAAAATATTTACCAATAAACTTATTTTTAAGCTCAGTATCAAGTCATCAAGCAAAGTTAAAAAAATGTCAGAATTTTAAATAGTCATACTTTAGGTATATCTATTATAACTATAACACATAGGATTGTACTCATGCATTTAATAGCACATATATTATACATATGGAATTTGTTTTTGCTAAAATATAGAATAAAATATATGCTAAATATTAGAAAAGATATACTCTAAATTATAACTTAAATCTTAGCCTAAAAGATAGCATAACATATACTTTAAAAGAACTCTTTTTTAAATAGGAATTTTTATGATTAATGAGTCTATTTTAAAAGAACTCTTCTTTAAATAGGAGTCTTCTTAATTAGTGAGTATTCCTAATTATATTTGTAATAGAAAAGATATCTATCAATTATATTGGAGTCTTCTTAATTAATGAGTATTACTAATCCTATTTGTAATAGAAAAGATATTTATCAATTACATATGATTAAGGGTTTTAATTTTCCTAAAAATAAAACCCATTACTCATTGTTTCAATCAACCACACAAGAGCATTATTCTCTCTTCTTAATTTCTCTATCTTGTTTTGCAAATATAAGATCGTAATTCTTTAGGCTTCTTTATTTAGTTACTCTATCAAATATTAATCGTTACGTTTGATTGATTAATAAGCCTAATTAATATATGATATTTTGATCATTTTTTCTTATAACTTCTTCTTTATTTTTGTTATTGAATTGTTTGATCAAATAATTGTGTTTGTTATATCATAATTGTTTGATTTGATTATTAATTTTTAAAGAATCTAGTTTTATTAAAACGTGTTTAATCTTTTTGCTCTAAAATTTACTAGTTGATTTAATTTAAGTGACATATGTTTTGAATCATCTAGTTAGGATTATTCATTATTAAATCTGTTCTTGAACACACACAAAGACTTGTTTTTTTTGTGCTAACCCTTTTGTAATTGATTCGTGAAACGTATCTGATTGGTGGGGTGCTTATTAGAACGTTGGCCTTGAAACCGCTCACGCTAATATTGGAAATTGTTAAAAGAGAGCAGGGTCTCGTAAGTAAGGTACATTGGGCCAGTATCCTAGAGAAGGTAGCATAAGATCGAGTTTGTACTTGAACATTTATTTTTTATAGTTGAAAGTTAGGTGGTCCGATGGTTTTCCTCTTAGGTCATGGTTGTGGCCTATGTTGTTTTCATCTAAAACTATTGTGTGTTATTCTATTATTTATGTACTTTATTCTTACATAATCAAAGGAATTTATGGATATATCAACTCTACATAATCAAAGGAATTTGTGGATCCAATTCAATCTGTGTTGGTGATGGGTCAATTTCATTTCATTGTGAATGCCCACCCGATTTTAGGCCAAGCTCTGTTAATTGAGATTTAGAAAACTATGGATGTACCAAAAAAATCCCACTTACAAATATGCAAAAAACCAAGTTTATTCGTCTTGATTATGTTACTTTTCTAGTTGATAGTATAAACCAAGCAAGTTTAATAATCAAAGTCAAGATTTTCAGTCAATGTGAATCACAATGTTTCTCTGAATCCAAATGTCTTAGCTTTATGTTCAAATACAGCAGACAAGATGATTATACACTTTAGCTCTGAAATTTACTGTATGGGTTTTGGTCACTTTCCTCATAAACAACTTTGTTTCTTCGTGTCAACAGACATAAAAAGATGAAACAAATTTCAAAGGCATGTCTGAATTGCTTCAAACTACATGCCTAGTCAAGATAAGTCTTCCTTTAACACCTAATGAATTAGATACTACCACAAGAAACATAGTCATCATTTGTACCCTCTTTGCTACCGAGCTTATATCCGATGTACTTTACTTCTCGATGGTTTTGAAAAGAAATATGAGGTACAGAGACATAGCTTAGACTCTTGGACTTGAGTTATAACCCATTGGAGGACCAAAAAGGTTCATATATACAGAGCTCAAGGCAGCCACTAATGGGTTTTCTAATCTCATTAGAAAAGGTTGTTTTGGAGATGTTTACAAAGGGGAATTTTTGGATCATCGTGTTGTGGCGATCAAGTGTTTGAAGAATGTAACTATGGTGATACTTAATTTTAGGTTAAAGTTACTATTATTTCTCGAAGGCACCATCTCAACTTGGTTCATTTGTGGGGTTTCTGTGCTAAGAAAGGTCAAAGAATACTAGTTTACGAGTATGTCCCAAATGGATCACTAGATAAGTACCTATTTCATATAGGTCAAGTCGGGTCAGAAATGAAACGAGAACCTATTTTGGATTGGAGTGTTAGATATGTAATTGGCCTTGGTGTAGCATGAGAAATTGCCTACTTGCATGAAGAGTGTTTGCAATGGGTTTACATTGTGACATTAAACTTGAAAATATATTGTTAGGGGATTATTTTTGTCCAAAATTGTATGATTTCGGTTTTTCCAATTTGAGGAAGAAAGAAGATAGGGTGAGCATGTCTTACATGAGAGGAACTAATGGATATATGGTACTTGAATGGGCTAAGATGGAGTCAATAACATCAAAAGCAGATGTTTATAGTTTTGGAATGGTTTTTATGGAGCTTGTTAATGGAGTTAGGAAAAACGTGGTACAAGAAAGTAGAATTGAGATTGAGAATTGGTATTTTCCACAATAGGCATTTGATAAGGTGTTCAAAGAAGTAAATGTGGAAGATATTTTGGATCGATAGATCAATATGATACTAGAGCACATTTTGTTATGGTCAATCGGATGGTGAAAACGGATATGTGGTGCCTTCAAGGTATACTAGAGATGAGACCATCAATGGGTAAGGTGGCTAAGATGTTTGAAGGAGCCGTTGAAATTACTAAACCCAATAAGCCCACAATATTTTAACTTGGAGAAGACTAGATTATTCTGCACGTCTAGCTCTAGTACTAAATTTTCTCAATCATGTAAATGTAATCTAGCTTGGATACCTTAAAATTATAAACTATTAAGAAGAGGAATGCAAGAAATTAACTTACATTCACATTATTTATGATATGACACATGTCAAAATAACTTGAAAAAATGAAGTTATTCCTTTTTCAAGAAAATTCTAACACATGCCATATAATAAATAGTATATGTAAAAATTTGTATTCATTTAATATTTACTAATAATAAAGTACAAGTTTTGTAACCTTCGGTACTTTCCCCATCATGTGAAAATAGAAAAATATAATGAGATTTTGTCTTTGAAAATAATTAATTAATATGACTCTTTAACGGAAAATTGTGCCCTACTCACATAAATGAGTCACTACTGTTTTGCAATGGTAGTCTTAACGACTTAGTCTTAAAGTGCATTTGGATGCACTTCAAAAACAATGGTTCAAATTAAAGTGGTTTTGTAAGAAGCGGTTTTCACTATAAACACTTTTATAAAAAAGGTAGTCAGATGCACACTTCGCAAAAATTTACTAAAAATACTTGTAATTTTTTTGCAACAATTTATAAAAGTTATTGTATTTGTTATTAGTATTAAAATAGCCATAATATTATTAAGAGAAAATATTCAAGAGAAAATAGCCATAATATTATTTAGAGAATAATTAATAATATACGTAAATCTCATTATTTTAAAATAAATGCATTTAGTTTGCTTCTTAAAAATCATTTTAATGTGATGAAATGTGATGTCGACTATTCTTAGAAGTGGTTCAAAGATTATTATCAAATGTGTTATTACCATATCGTTATTTAGGTGGCTTTAGAATGTCTCGTATAATTAGGATTATATTCTAAATAACATTATTCTTATGTGTTGTGATTCTTAACGAGTAACAATGCCATTAGGTAATTGGATTAAAAAACAATAAAAAAAGGGAAAAAGTGACCAGTCCATTAACCTTTTCAATTGAAGCACTTAGATTCATTATTTTATTTTTAAGGTAATTTAATTCATTTATTTAAAAATAAATATTAGCACAAAAATAAAATAATGTAGGTAATTTCAGGATTTATTTTTAAAAATATATTATTATATTATGTATATAGCTACATTTGATAAACAAAGTATTAAAATGAACAAATACATAACAATTGTTTTAAAAATTTAAAATTGAAAAAAATTGAAAAACAAAATATGTATGACTTTGTCAAAATTAATACCATAATTAAAAAAATATTAATTATTGAATCTCAATCTTTCAACTATATATCTATAGGGATTGGTCCGATTTACAGAGAGAGAAACTAGAGAGAAGGTAAAGTAATTGTTTGAATGTGTGGATCTCTTAGGGAATCCATGTATTTATAGAGTTTTATATGTAAAGGTGTTGATTACAAAGGGTAGACATGCATCGATAAGTGTGTCAAGAAGGACAAAAAAGATAAAAAAAAATTGGCACATTCATCAACTAGGGTTGATTACTCCATGGTTCGAGTTGTCTCCTAGGTTGGGCTGAGCCTTTTAGTCATTTCCTACACTTCAAACAAAAAGTAGGAGAGAAAACACTCTATCGCATTAGCTCGAGCTATTAAAAGATTTTCAGTTCGGTGGTAAGAATTCAGCTCACCACTTAGCTTCATTGCTCGAGTTTTTTAGAGTACAAGCCTCATGAGACTAACACTTTTTGATTTCTTTTTAGGTCAGTTTTTAAATAATCACTTCCCTTTATTTTCAAAATCGACCCTAGGTAATCCCTTCTTCTCGTACCTTACCACTTTTTTATAATTTATGGTTATTTTCCAAACAATGCATAGAGAAGAGACATTGGGTTCGGGCTCCTAGCAGATCCCTTAATACTCCAATGCAAGTAATGACTCGAGGTCTTTAATGACAAAATCTTCCCATGAGGAGAGTGTATCTTCACTTCATCCTTTTACTTCTATCACTCATCCTCAGGCCATTCCAACCATTAGTTTGAACGTGAACTAGACTCAAATATCAATGGCTAGGACATGGAAGAAAAAAATGAGGAACATAGGGTCTGGGGAACCTATAGACCGTACCAAGGGGTGGTGGGCCAAAATTAAGACCAATGGACTAACACCCCGGGATGAAGAGAGGTTAAGGAAATATACAACATCTCATCCTTGGTTCAAATAATGATTCCATTGAAGGAAGTCTATGATAGTGACCAACCTCTATTTGGATGGATGGTCTTTATCGAGAAGGCTCTATTGTTGAGGGTGGGGTTTTCTCTTTACCCTTTCATAAGAAAGTTTTTGGTTAGGACTTAGCTCGTGCCAAGTCAGTTGATGCCTAATGGGTGGAGATATATGCTCTTCCTAAACATGATATACCAAGTGACCGAGGTGGATTTAGAGATGCCATAATTTAATGAAGCTTTCATCCTGTAGTAGAATCCAACAGACCTAAGGAAGGTATACATGTTTATGAAGTAGGACCGAGGTATAAATGTGACCCTCCTTGAGAATGATAAGAATTAGAAGGAATATTTCTTCTATATCTCAGGCTAGTAGGAATCCTCTACTAGTGACACCATGTTGATAAGGATTAGCTAGAATGACACTAAGGTCGTGATAATGAATATGGACTCTTTTATCATAACCTTGAGTTTAGATGTGAAATAATGGCTGGCTGATATCCAAAGCTATCTCTTTGAGAGAACCTCATGGTGGAATTTGAAAAATAACTCTTGTTTTGTTTCCTACGGGTTAATGAGGCATAGTTCTGTGGAGCCCTCCCTTAGGATTATTTGTTAACCTCAAGCTCCTTCTAAGTGCGAGACCCTTCCCATAAACTATGTGGGAAGGTTTGAGGTAGTTGTTGGTGATGGTGAACTAGTCCCGAATCTTCAAATTTTCCCTTTTTTTATGTGACCTTATAATAAAGCATCCTCGTTCTTATTTTATAGATACCATGCAATTCACTACCGATGAGCTCTTATCTCGATTATAGGATAAGATCACTTCCTCAAGGATGAGCTCCTAAAAAGGTACACCTTCCATTCCTAGGAAGGACTCTTCTAAAGGTATGAGGAGGAGTAAATCCTCTATGCATGAAGTCCACCCCGTTCCCTCTAAAAGGAAGAGGAAAATTACCATCGATGAGCCTGAGCTAAACCTATAGCCATTGAATGTCTTCAAGCCTTTATCCACATCACAGAGGCAACATAATTCTCCACTTCCCAGCTCGGGTCCTAAAGAACCTAACCACCCCATAAGAGATTCAAGAAAGGGGAAGGGTGTTGTCAATGATCTTACCATTGATATGGATTGGGTGACTCTATATCAGGGCTTGGCACCAGAGTAGCTCAATCATTACCTAAGCCATCTTCTTATCAAAGTTCACAAGAAACAACTCGAGGCCATCTATGAGGATACGAGCTTTCAGGTTGTATTATGTCACCACCTATATCAGGTATGTTAACCCTATCTTTCCTCCTATGTTCATAATAATTGTTTTACAAGTTTGACCTCGTAACATATTTGTTTGACCTCGCACCCTTTCTTCTTTTATTTTAGTTGTAACTGCTTTATGATTTTGACATGGCTCAAAGTGTAGGTCATTTAAAGTATGACTTTTTGAGCTTGAAGAGGCTCAAAATAAAATTGAGGGTGAGATTGAAAAGGCCTAGAAAAGAGCCAAGGCTGCAATTGAGGAGGCATAAAAGGAAAAGGCTGAGCTTCATGCTATGGCCAAATAGCTCACCTCGAGCATTGATAATAGGTACGAGCTAGCCATAGAATCCTTTAAAATGGAGGCCAAGAAGAAGGACCTAGGGTAGGAGAAGAGGAGGAATCAGACTTCAGTGAGAGTGAGGATAGGATCGAGGCGATGGATGTAGAGGGTGGGGATGATTACCCTTGATTTTTATGGCTCTAGCATACCCTTATATTATGGCCTAGATGCATTTTAGGTTTTCTAGCTCGATGCCATTTCTACTTGTATGGTTGCGAGCTCAATCTTTTGGAATCTAAATTTTATTAATGAAGAATCCATTTTCTTAACAGAAAATCAATTTGTTTGCATAATTGTACATTTATATTATTGTCTTGTGTATTTATGATTTTTGACCTACACACCATCTTTTTGGGACATGTGTCACCAGTCTTTATGGACTCTGGTCGGGCCAATAGACAATCTGTTTGAGCTTTAAAAGTGGAAAATGGTATGCTTAATAGCAAGGTTAGAGAGGTAAAAACGAAGGTGTTCAAACAAGAAGGAAAGTTAAGACATTTTGAAAAGAGCAAGTATGAGCTCGCTTCTTGTAAATAGTAATTTTCTTAGATTCAAGCTCGAAATAGGAGGACCTGACTAAAATGGTTGCCCTTATGGATAGGAATTCCTATTGGTGAAACTTCTGTTTGAAGTGATCTGAAGGGGTGTTCCTCAAGGCGATGAAAGTTACAGAGGAATTGGAGCATTTGGTGCTTGCATTGAGGTTTGTCCCTCCTAAAATGATGGCCTATGTACAAAAGAAAATCAATGAGATTTAGGAAGAGTTATTGCCCCTAATGGAGGATATTGATGACGTGAACATAGTTCACATGTCTAAGTGTTTGAGGAATTTTTAACCTTTTAAGGGGCCAAATTGTGTATTAATAAGTTTTTCTTAGAAGTATTGTAAGTTCAAATAATAAAAATATTCTTAATATAATGGACTCGCCCGACCATTGTATTTTTCTATGTTCATGCTCCTCCTTTATTAGGGAATGAAATTTATAAGTGTTAAGGTGCTACCTGGTTCTTACCCATGGTGGTCAGCCTATGATGTGTAATAATGAGATATGGAGCTCTACTTGATTCATGATTGAGGTGCTTGGTTCTCCCTTCACCATTAGGGTGGCAATCTGGTTCTTGACCAAGGTGATAAACTCATGATATGACATTTGCAAGTGCTAGGGCACTCTACCTTAATCTTAATCAAGTTGATCAGCCCGTGACATATAATAGTACTAGAGAGAGCTCTACTTGATTCCTGACAGAGGTGCTCAGCTCTCCTTTCATTGTCAAAGTGCCAACTTGGTTCCTAACCAAGGTGATAAACCCATGACATATAATAGTAAGAGAGAGAGCTCTACCTGGTTCTTGACCAAGGTGATCAACTCATGACATTTTCAAGTGCCAGGGTGCTCTACCTAGTTCTTAACTGAGGTGATCTGCCTATATAATAGTAGAGGACTTCTACGAGAGAACCATTTGTTGAATGAAGTCACTTCATAGATATGCCTACAATGATGGTGCATAAAAGTGGTAAACTAATATGAATCAGAAGTAGTATTTCTTTAAGTGTCTGGCTTTCCATCTTATGCCATCCTCAACTCCTTCAATGCTTCTCAGTAAGTAGGCCCCTCTTGAAGTTGTCTTAGTTATTTGATAAGGTCCTTCCCAATTTGCACTCATTTTACTAGCCATCCATTCCTTCTTGTTAGGGAAATCTTATCAGAGAACCCAATCACTCGTTGCGAACACTTTGAAATGCACAACCTTGTTGTAATAGTTTGATACTTTTCTTTTTTGCTCAATCATCCTCCTCATAGCTTTATCCCTTTTCTCCTCAACAAGGGTCATTCCGTTGGTCGTACTTACCATGTTATTTTTTTTGTTAGGGCTAACTTGACAGTGGGTATTGTAACCTCAGTTGGTATTACTGCCTCAGTGCCATAGACTAGGGAAAATGGGGTCTCGTTAGTGCTTCCCTAAGGGCTAATCCTGATAGCCCATAATGCCCCTGGTAGCAACTTAAACCATCTCTTCCTTTTGCATTTTCTAACATTTTCTTTAGTAGGTTTATAATTACTTTGTTGGAAGATTTCGCTTAACCATTGGCTTGGGATAATATGGCATTGAGTGACACATTTTGATGTTATATTTGGTGGAGAACTCCTTGATGTTTCAACCTGTAAATTACCTCCAATTATCGATAACGTGCTCTTTGGGTAGACTAATTTGACAAATTATGAACTTCCAGACAACTCTAATGACCTCTTCCTTCCGTTTTTTTCCTAGAGATTCCGCTTCAATCCATTTAGAAAAGTAATCTATGGCCACTAGTATAAACTTATTTTGACCCTTTGCTAGAGGTAGGGGCCTTACTATGTCAAGGCACCACTTATAAAAGGGCCAAAAACTTAGCACCCCCATCATAGTGTTTGGAGGTGTGTGTGACAAATAAACGGGCAAAAAAATATAACCAAAAAAACACCATTTTTAACCCACGTTTGTTCTCTCATTTTGACCTATCAGTTCATTAACCTTTTCAATTGAAGCACATAGATTCATTACTTGGTTTTAAAAGTAATTTAATTCATTTATTTAAAAAAAATGTTAGCATAAAAATAAAATAATACATGTAAATTTGGGAGTTATTAAAACAATTATTATTATATTATGTATATAGTTATATTTGATAAATGATGACTCTATAAAAATATAATCATTAGTGCACTTTTTTATTTAATATTTGTTTGTTTTATTCACTTTCTATAAACGTTTTAGTGCAAAGGGGTGAAAATATGATTTTTGAAATTATTTGTCATATTTTTGGAATTTTTATGCAAAAGTTTATGAATTTTTAACGCAGGACCAATCAGAAGCCCCATGTGGCCTACCACACAAGCATAATTGCTGATTGGACAAGCCACATGGACTCCACACAAGTAGCGATAACAAATCATAGATCATCGCGTGTGAGGAGTGTTAGCACGGTGTTCAATTCGAGTTTAAGCGAGGTCAAACCTTCACGACACATGTCACCACTATATTTCCCCATGTTTGGTTGGATGGAATGGAATGGAATCAGAATTGATTCCTTTCATTTTATGTGTTTGGTTGGACGGAATGGAGGGCGGAATGGATTCAAATTACTAAAGGAGAAGGAATTGTGATTCCTTCTCCCCCCTTTGGTAATCATAATTCCATTTCCATCTAAACTCTTTTTTTCCAATTTTACCCTCACCTAAAATATAACCTTAAACTCAAATCCCAAATTCTCAAACCCAAAATTCCAAAACACTAAACCCTAAACCCTAAAACCAAATCCTAAACAAAAACCACTAAACCCAAAATTCCAAAACCCAAAACCCTAAAACCCCTAAACCAAAACCCTAAACCCTAAACCCCAAATTCTAAATCCTAAATCCTAAAACCCTAAAACCTAAACCCCAAATCCCTAAACCCTAAAACCCAAATCCCTAAACCTAAACCCTAAACCCCAAATCCCTAAACCCTAAACCCTAAATCCTAAAACCCTAAATAATAAAACCCCAAACCCTAAAACATTAATCCCAAAACCCTAAACCCCAAATTCCAAATTCTAAAACCCCATACCCTTAATTCAAAATTCTAAAACCCTAAACCCTTTTTAGAAAAATAATAATATTAACCCTAAACCTTAACCCACAAAAATAACCCCAAATCCTAAATCCCACATCCCAAACCTTAAAACCCTAAACCCTATTTAGAAAAATAATAATTTTAATAATATATTTCTTTTTAATTAAGTAATAATTATTTAAAAAAATAATGATTTCAATAATGTATTTTGTCTGACGAAAAAATAGTAATTAAATGACATTATTTGAACTTTACAGCTTGTAGGGGTATTAAGGTCAATTATAGCTTTTTTCATTCTATTCCAGTGGCAAACCAAACACTGTAATCTTGATTCCGAGCTTGATTCCAGTGGTCAAACCAAACATCATTGTTTCCTTTCCATTCCGATTCCGATTCCATTCCACGAACCAAACGCCACCTTTGTCTAGCCATTCCACTTGTGCACCATACCATCTATTGCTGCGAATCACGTTGCTCCATGTTGTGCTCTGATTAGCCTAATAAATTATGTTTGCCACGTGTCACACTGTGATTGGCTAACGATGTTAAATTTTTTTGTTTTGATCTCGACCCTTGATCTTAAGTTGATATGACGATCCATATTACATCTATGCTATATTTAAGCCTCTAATCACCCCATAAAACCTAAGAAGTCATCATTAGCATAATTTTAATCAATTTTTGGAGTTAAAAAGAGAGAAAAATACAAAAAAAAATCAAAAGGAGATACACATTTGTTGGAGATTCAAGAGGAGATTAGTATACAATCCAAGAGATTGATAGTATTTCTTCTTCTACTCCTTTTTTTTATCAATTATCCCTGTCTTTATGAAAAATATGAGTTTTATAAATACAATTATGTCTAGTTAATTTATTAATCTAAGGATCTTATGAACCCAATTTTCACCATGTGATGATCTAATATTTTATCTTAATTATAATTATAATTTAATTATATTATTTAATCATATTTTTATGCTATTAATTGTTTGGCCAATAATTTATCTATAGAGGTAACTAAATAGATTTGAGAGAATTATTTAATTGTTCATTTTGATTAAATAACACGCATAGTTTCTAGGCAGAGATGTATGATTCTTATGTATGTAATACATAATTCATGAACATAATAAGTAGTATGTAATTTAATTAGCATGAGAGTGTGATTACATTAATTATTATATGGTGTGTAGTTTACTTGAGAGATGAATACATGCCAAGTTAGATTCAATTGATTATGTAATTAATTGATATATCTTCTTAGTTTCCAAATCTGATTTAATTAATTGTTATTATTTACTTTTAGTTATTTTAATTTTGCTACCTTAAAATATAAAAATACAAAAAAATGATTTTTATTTTTTAGTCTTAAACTAGTTTCTATTAAAATAATCTCTATGTGAATGGTCTTTTATTATCATTATATTACTTGTTGCGATATGTATATTTGTGTATTCATTGCACACTCTTCTTGTGCGGTGATCAAGTTTTTGGCACCATTGTCGGGAATCGTAAAATTAGAAATTATTTTATTTTATTTTAATTTTTTTCTTGATTTATTTATTTAGTTATTTATATTTCTTAATTTTATTTATTTATTTTTGTCAATTTATTTTCTTGAATTCAGAATTTTAAAAACCAAATGAGGCAACTTACCTAGGCCATTAGTCAAAGGCCTCAAGGTAACATTCAAAGTGACACAATTGTAAATCCAAGAAGAGAAGGTAAGGACCATTGTAATGCAATAGACTTGTAGAGTATTAAAACTCTAAATGAGGAACATAGGATCCAAAAAGATAAGGAGGAAATGAAAACTAATAAGGATGTGAAGGAATTTTTGGACAAAGAGAGCACTGAAAAAGAAATAATTCAGCCAAAAAGAGAACAACCTCTACAAACCCACTATTCCTTTCCTTCAAAGACTACAAAAACAAAAGTTAGACACACAATTTTCAAAATTTCTTGATGTCTTCAAGAAGCTGAACATAAGCATACCATTTACAAAGGCACTTGAACAAATGTTGTCTTATGCCAAATTCATAAAGTATATACTGTCAAAGAAAATGAGGTTTGGTGATTGTTTGGACATATAGACCGACCTAGAGGTTAGCCCGATCCTATATGATCACACCAAGCTTTATGTTAGACAAGGTCTATATGATCGAGCTGAGCTCATTTAGCACACCATCAAGTATGAGGTCGGTCCTAGGAGGACACATCCCATGTAAGGTTTACCACCACCTCGAGCAAGGGTCGACCTCAATTCATAAATGTTGTACTAATACCAATTGTATCCCTCACTGACATAAATACGTGTATACATTTTATGATTGACACCTATACATTTAATGTCTTATAAATAGATGGACTTATTATGGAATCCACACATTCAGATAATTATCTTTACTTCTCTCAAAATTCTCTCTACTCATTAGATCAATCCCAAACATTTTGGCGTCTACCATGGGGCTCAGATTCTGAGGTCGAGCTTAAATTTCAGACCCCGTATTTCTTTAGGATTGACTCTAAGCATTGAGAGAAGCTTGAAAAATCTGACATTTTATGTTTAAGAACTTTATCCCAAACTCTAAGACATCTGTCACATATAAAATATGGTAAGAACTAATGTTGGAAGGCGTTCGAAGTTGGCTAACAAAGAAACTAGGATGACTTAGAGATGTGCCTCACTAGTCCTTGAGGAGATTAGAATGAGAGATAACCTTCACCATCAGGAGATGGCTTGTCAACTTTTAAAGCTAAGAAAAAAGGTCGAGGAAGCTAGAAGAGAGAATAAGACACTACGGTTTCAGGTAGGGGAAAGGATTGTGGATGATCAAGAACCAAACCTAGTTGACAGAAACATAGCAAGTCAAGCTCAGCTCAAGCCATACTAGATAGTGCAGGAAAATGAAAGGAACCCCCATTTTAGCTTGGCGAGACCTAGTGATGAATAATGGATTCAGGATAGGAAAGGTTGGGAGGCACGATTTCAAGCGCTAGAGGAGGCCAACAAGAGGTAAGACCAAGCTTTGAAGGAAGTAAACGAGAAACATGATAAAGAGTAAAACTCCTTATGATGTGGACAGAGATTGTGAACAATTGTTTATCTCCCCCTTTTCCGATGAGATAGAGAATGACGAGTCGCTAGTCAAGTTTAATGCTCATAAATTCCCTGACTATTTCGGGACAAAAGATCCATTAACACACATGCAACACTTCAAAATAACCATGGCTCCTATGAGCCTAACCCATGGAAAGAGAGATTCCATGATGTACAAACTGTATGCGGTCACCCTCTATGAAGGTGCTCAAAAATGGCTCAAAAACTTGGAAACCCAATCTATAACCTCATTTCCTCAGTTTTCCAAGGTATTCAACAAAACTATGCGTATAACAAGCCCTTGAGAAAAGAATCACACCATATTTTCTCCATTATTCAAGAAGGAGAAAATCCACTAAGAAATACATGAAACAATTCAAGGTGGAAAATTTTGAAATCTCTGATTGTCCTAGCTTAATTACCATAGAGGCTTTTAGACAAGGTCTCTTCAAGAATTCTGATATGTTTATGGAATTAATGATGAGTGCTCAAAAAGCACTAAAATAACCATGATTTTATGCAAATTAATTGATTAAAAATATATATATATTTATATGTTTTATCATATATTTATATAAATTTGTCTTTTTCGGAATCACGGGTATTTTTATTGTTTTTCAGGTATTTTGGCTTAAAAATGCAACTTAAAGACTCAAAGAGGAATACTGGAAGCAATACATCACAAATATATTAATAAATAAATGCGTAAAGGTCGACAAATATGGAAAAATTGGACAAAATGGGTCAAAAAGGTCAAAAATGTCAAAAAGGAGAAAAACGCGCCGCCGCGCCGCCCAGCCGCCGCGCCCCAGCACCCAGCTCCGCCCCAAACTGCGCGCGGGTTACTGTTCATGCGCGCAGCACTGCGCGCGGGCACTGTTCACGCGCGCCGCGCCCAACAGCCGCCCCTCCGCGCGCCCAACGCGTTTTCACCCCATTTTTCACGTGCAGTAGCCCCTGTGACGTCATGCTGGCGTCATTGATGACCTCAGCATTTCCATTACACGTTTTTTAATTTTTTAATATTTTTTTAACATTTTTTTTACTCATTTTTTCTCTCCATCCTCACCTATAAATACCCCCCTTCCCTTCACTTCAAAACACACCTTCAAAACCTCCAAATACATTCTTTTCTCTCTTTCTTTCTCTCTTTTCTTAGATTTTTAGTTTTTCTTATGTTTTCTTAGTTTTTAGCTTTTCTTAGTTAATTTCTCTTAGTTTTAGAGTTCTTTCCTTTTTAGGGAAGAACTAATTATGTTTTTGTAATATTTTAGCTTTTTGATTCAATAAATGGGAGTGCAAATTCCGCTTGCAGTTTTTCTAGCAACGAGAATTGCATCGAAGTACTGTAAGGATTTTATTTTCTTTGCAGTTATTTTTTATGCTTTATTCTTACATGTTATATTTAATTTGTCTGTGATTAAATTTTAACGGTGCTAGCTGTTTATAAACATGATATAATAATAACGTTGTTATGCTTGCGAAATATTAAATAGGTAAAAATCTCTAAAATGAATTGATTTTATTTTTATTCAAGATTTTATATTAAGAATGTTAGAGAGAAATATATTATTTTTCATTACAAACTTAAATCTGAAAATTAGATTTTAAGGTTTAGTTATCCAGTAGTGCTCTTTTATTTGTTGGTACAATCGCCCGGTAGTTAGAGTGAAGCTCTATTTCAAAAGTTTTTATAAGAATTATTATCTGAAAATGTATTGACAACATGTTTTCAGTAGTGGTTTTAAAACTTGAAAGTTAGTACTCGGATAACTAAATTCTTAGGTTTAATTTGGACACCTTGAATAAAGTTTAAACTGTCTAACCCCACCAAAGGTGGCATTTAAATGGTTCATTTTCAATCTCTTAGAAAAAGGAATTAATTTAATTAACCAAATTAGTTATTAACCCCACCCATAGGTGTTAATTGATTTGTTTAGTTAACAAAGAATATCTAACCCCACCAAAGGTGGTATTCATACAAAAAAGGGAGAATCAATAAATATCAATTCATATCTTTAATAACCTAAATAATACGAGCAAGCGTAATTAACTTAGTTATTATATCCATAAATACTCCACCATTATAAAAGATAAAATTTGCATGAATGTTTATTGAATCTATGTTTAATTTTCTGTAATTAGATCAAAAACACAAAAACCCCAAAATATCGTGACAGGATGTTTAGGATTTAATTTCATTTTTAAAAGTTTGAATAATAAATTAAAAACCACATACATTCCTTCCTTAGATCGACCTTGGGAGTATACTTATCATTTTATACGAAATGATTTGTGCACTTGCGAGAGTTTTATAAATATAAAACCAAAGTATTGGCAGGATCGGCGATGCCGGTTTTCGTTCATCAAGTTTTCGTTCATCAAAGTATTTGGCGATCACGATTCTGCTCATCAATTAACCAAGATTATGCCTCATTCTCTTGAAGAAGCTTATTGATGAGTGCTCAAAAAGTACTAAAATTATCATGATTTTATGCACGTTAATTGATTAAAAATATATATATTTATATGATTTTATCATATATTTATATAAATCTATCTTTTCGGAATGACATGTATTTGTCTTATTTTTCAAGTATTTTAGCTTGAAAAAGTAACTTAAAGATTGAAAGAAAAATACCAGAGGCAATACATCACAAATATATTCATAAATTAAATGATAAAAAGTAAAAAAAAAATGGAAAAATTGGACAAAATGGTTCAAAAATGTCAAAAATGTCAAAAAGGAGGAAATCACGCATGCAGCTGACTAGCCGTGCGCACAACACGCACAATTCCACGCACGCCACCGCGCCCACACCACAATGAAGTTAGCAGTATGATGTCATCATTCACTACTCTGCGTTTTCTCCATTTTTAATCATTTTTTCACCCACTTTTTCTTCTCCTCCTCACTTATAAATACCCCCATTCTCTTCACTTCAAATCACACCTCAAAACACATCTTTTTTCTCTTTCTTTCTCTCCATTTCTTAGTTTTTTTAGTTTTTTTTAGTTTTTAGTTTTCCCTTAGTTAGTTTTTCTTAGTTTTAGAGTTTTTCTCTTTTTGAGAAGACCTAATTATATTTTTTTAATTTATTTGCTTTTTGATTCAATAAATAGAAGTACAAATTCCGTTCGGAGGTTTTCCAACAACAAGAATAACATCAAAGTACTGTAAGGATTTTATTTTCTTTACAGTTATTTTTTATGGTTTATTCTTACATGTTATATTTAATTTGTCTGTGATTAAATTTAACTTTTCTGACTATTTGTAAATATGATATAATAATAACATTGTTATGTTTGCGAAATATTAAATAGGTAAAAATCTCTAAATTGAATTGATTTTATTTTTATTCAAGATTTTATATTAAGAATGTTAGAGAGAAATATATTATTTTTCATTACAAACTTAAATCTGAAAATTAGATTTTAAGGTTTAGTTATCCGGTCTAATTTAGAGTAGTGCTCTTTTATTTGTTGGTACAATCGCCCAGTAGTTAGAGTGAAGCTCTATTTCAAAAGTTTTTATAAGAATTATTATCTGAAAATGTATTGACAACATATTTTCAGTAGTGGTTTTAAAACTTGAAAGTTAGTACCCGGATAACTAAATTCTTAGGTTTAATTTGGACACCTTGAATAAAGTTTAAACTGTCTAACCCCACCAAATGTGGCATTTAAATGGTTCATTTTCAATCTCTTAGAAAAAAGGAATTAATTTAATTAACCAAATTAGTTATCAACCCCACCCATAGTTGTTAATTGATTTGTTTAGTTAACAAAGAATATCTAACCCCACCAAATGTGGTATTCATATAAAAAAGAGAGAATCAATAAATATCAATTTATATCTTTAATAACCTAAATAATATGAGCAAGCATAATTACTTAGTTATTATATCCATAAATACTCCACTATTATAAATGATAAAATTTGCATCAATATTTATTGAATCTGTATCTATGTATATTTTTATGTTATTAAATTAGAAACACAAAAACCCAAATATCGTGACAGGATGTTCATGATTTAATTTCGTTTTTAAAAATTTGAATAATAAATTAAAAACCACATATATTCCTTCCTTAGATTGACCTTGGGAGTATACTTATCATTTTCTATGAAATGATTCGTGCACTTGCGAGAGTTTTATAAATATAAAACCAAAGTATTGGCAGGATTGGCGATGCCGGTTATGCTCATCACTTATAAAGAGGGAAGGGAGTTTGTTAATATGGAAAGATAACTTGGGTTGGTAAAAAGCCAATATGCTAATAGATGACCCACACCATAGTCAAGAATAGAGGACCCTATGAAAGGTCACTCTCTCCTTTTAAGGGGCCTTCTTTGAGAGTAAACTTAGCTCAGGCTGTACTAAGGATAAGAGGAAGTACCCAATGTTAGGTGGCCACCAAAGATGAAATCCTCACTTAGGGACACATCCAAATGTGTGCCTTTCATAAGAATGTAAGCTATGGAATAAATTTTAGCAAGGGGATATCTGAAGGACCTCTTCATGGGAAGTGGAGATTGAAGAAATCAACAAAATAAGCGAGAAATTCCAAAAGTAAAAAACCCATTAGAAAATTGGTATGAGCCCTATAAGGAGATGAATATAAGGACTATACACACTATACACAGAGGGCCTGGGATCAATGGAGTCTCAAATATGTCATGCAAAAGGTTTTCCAGAGAATTACATAATGCTTCCTATTTATACCCCTTAGACAAAAGAAGGCCTATTGCAAAAAATTTTTTTAGTGAAAAGGACGAGACCTTTAGTGATCACTTTGAGGAATTGGATCCTGTGATGTCTGTAGAATAATGATCGATACAAGAAGTTTGGTTGATCTCTTTTTTCTTACCACCACCACTGCTTTAGGAGTAAAGGACCTTGCCATTGTCAAGATAAAGCTCCCTCTGGTGGGATTCAACTGCAGCACCACCTATGCCAAAGGTATAATAGTACTACATGTTATAGCAAAATAAGTGATAATAATGGCCAATTTTGTAATCATCGATTCCCTAGCTTACTACAATGCCATCATGGGAAGGCTATAGATACATAAAATGAAGGCAATACCTTCCACCCTCCATGAGGTAATCAAATTTCCCACTAACGAGAGCCTAAAGAATATCTGAGGAGACCAAGAGAAGGCTAGAAGCTACTATAATGCTTCTATGAAATAAATTTCCACAAAGTAGCAATTAGAAAGAGGCCTCCATCAAAAGAGATAAAAAAACAAAGGCCTAATAAGGTTAGTTAACCTAAATAGTGTAAGAGACATCTCAATGGAATTTGAAGGTGAGAACCACCCCTTAAAATTAGAGGGATTGACGATGGAGTTGGAAGAACAGCTCTCACAGTTCCTCAAATCTAACAGAGATACCTTTGCATGGATCCCAACTAATATTCTTGGGATTGATCCGGAAGTCATGATAGACTGATTAAATTTCAATCCATAGGTTATATTCATTTAGCAACTAAAAAGAAAATTCCCAAGAGAAAATAATATAATGAGATAATTAAGCACCGTCTAGAAGCCCTTAAAGAAGTTGGGGTTATAAGAAAAGTCAACTACCCTGCATGGCTGTCAAATGTGGTCCTGGTCAAGAATACATGGGTTATCTCGCATGTATGTGGCCTTCACAGATTTAAACTAGGCATGTCCCAAGGATTGCTTCCCCCTCCTAAGTATTGATCAGCTAGTAGATGCCTCTTTCAGATTTGGGCTACTGAGTTTTCTTGATGCATACTCTGGGTACCACTAGATCATAATGCACCCCCAAGATGAGGAGAAAACTTATTTCATCATAGAAGAAGTAACATTTTGTTATAAGAGGATGCCCTTTGGCATAATGCCCTGAATTGACTTTGGAGCAAGTTTATAGTACCATGGATGGTTACCTTGACGCTATGATCACGCCAATTTGACATTATTTTTTCTTTCAGTTGGATGTTCTTCCATTAGTTGTCGCTTGTACACCTTCACCCTTTTGATTTCCGAGATCACTGATACTTGGTAAGATCCTTTAAGGGAAGGTCTATTACCACAACCCACCTGATAGCGCGTCCACACCAAACTGCTCAGGGTTGGAAAGAACTTCACTACTTGTTTAGAATTCTTAGCACTAGGGTGAAATGATAGAACTTCTTTCTAATCTCCATTTGATCCTATCAAGGGTACTGACAACTCAGGAAATCCTTCCGCATCATATGGCTTTCATGCTGGTTGCTTAATGTCTTTATCCAATTGTCTTGTACCACTCCTTGGAGCCTCTGGTATTACATTTTTTGTAAGTGAGTCCAACAACCCTTTAACAATTGAATATGCACTTGCAACCATCTCAAGCTCCATAACATCCCTAGTGACTATGTCACCCATAGCATGTTCCACCATGAATCCCTTTGTGATGGATGGCAGTTCAAGCAGTAGATAAGATAAATTTTTATCCACTCCAACTGCATATCCACAATCAGATCTTGTGCACACTCTCGCATATGCCTTAACATATCTTGGCTCAACCAAAGATGATACAGACATGTCATAGAGGACCTCTATATTTAAGACCATAGGCCAAAGCAATTTGTTATCAGGAGAAGGTGGAATTGTCGTTGTTTCTTTACCCACCAAAACAATTATACCACTTTCACTACTAAGACTGCAAGAACTATTTTCACCTGGGACACAGCTACTTATTCTGCTGCCAGAATTGTTTTTTTGCAGGTGAAGAGTACCTGGGTAGTAACTGTAATGCTCATTGAACCACTGAGGTCTGCCGAAGGAAACACCTCTCTTGACAGTTTGGTCGTATAGCCAGACAAGGTATTGGCCAACCAGGTTTAACTTCAGGCCATTCTCTTATTAACATAGAAAATGAACTTGGTATTGCAGGTACTCTCTGCACTGGCACTATAGCTAGAGAGTTGTTATTGTTCCCATTATTAACTATAGAAGACCCCTTTTTTTATTGATTAGAAGATTTATTAGGCAAGGAGAAAATTGATGTACCGATTGAGCCGTTTTGTTAAACACTACTTTCTTTACCACTATTCAAAACTGTTGTGTCAAAACACTGCTCCAAAGATTAGCTATGACTTCCATCTTAAAATGTCCCCTTCTTAACCACATTAACATTGCCATTGTTTTGAACTTTGGATGATTTTTTTAATGTAAAGCTAAAAACAGCAAAGAAACCATTTCTGGGACCATCTTGAACTTCTTGAGGGTTATAATCACTTGTAAAAGAGCCATCTCTCTTGAAGACAACTTCTCTTTCTTTCACAGCAAGAACTCCACAGTCATTTGGTAGCTCCTTAGCACAATACTTGGCAACAGAGGTTGATGACATATTCTTATGATGGCTCACACTAGTTCTCACAATAATCTTAGTGGTAGAGTAAGATTTGGTTTTTTGAACAACAATTTTCTTGTTGGAAGTACCTCTACAACCCTTAAGCTTGAGATCCATCTATTTCAATTTACAGAAACCCTCGTACTGATATATCCTTCCAACTTGACTCTTTGAAAGCTGCCTTAAGAATTCCCATCTATGGGTCTTACATGAAATTAATAACATTCTTCCATGATCACTTCCTATTTCCTTATCAAAACTCAAATCTCCATTTTCAGATAGTGATATTTGAAGATTTCTATTAGGCCTATACTCATAAGTAGGGGTTCTAATACTCTTTTCAACACAATAGCCCAAAAGGATGACCAAAAATGATGATCTTAATTCACCTAGAATCTGCAACTCATTTTGAAACCCTCCTTCTGTTCGTAAAGGCAAGTCTTCCAACTTTTTCATAGCAAGTATAACTAGTATAACTAGTATAACCCGAGAAAACTCCTCAATGGAAGAACAAGGGAACCTAATGACCAAGGAACGTAAGCTGGAAATTTTTTCGTCACAGCAAAGAGAGTTAATGTTCATGAAGAACAACTTCTTCCCAGCCCAATTATTTTCAGTAATCTGCCCCCCAAGTGTTTTATTATTACCCATAAAAGAAGTTAGGGTATTGATGTTACCTCTATGCAGTGTTATCTTAGTCCTAATCGTAGGCTGATTAGGAAGACAGGGTGAGATGGAGATCTCCTCAACTTCAGAGAAAACTCTGGAATGCTTCCAAGTTCTAATCATTGCTAGATTTTTTGCATCACATTCAGCTGACTCTAGAACGACGAGGGTTTCTTCTGGAATAGCCTCAAGACTTCGATCACGTATCATAACCACAAAGGAATTACCAGAAGCAACCTTAATCGATACAAGAGCTTATCGTTTCTGTTTAGTCCTATTGTGCCACCGTTGCCAGATCTTACCAGGATCGAACATACGGCTTCCTCGGCCCTTATTTCTGGCAGTTGTCCAACCCCCTCTGCGAACACCTCCACCAAAAACTCTAAGCCACCTGCACAATTTTGCGTGACTGATATCCCAACAAGATAAGTGCCTCACCAGATAGGGTTTCACACGAGTGACCTTATCATATGGAGCAGCCATTTTTTCATGGGTCGGGTTTAGAGGCTCGTCTAAAGACTTGAGACTAAACCCATTACAAAGAAGCCCAGTTGAAGGCAGAAAATTATCTTTACGATATAAACTATCCTCGTGGGCCAGTATGTGGGCTCATTTTGTGAGTCCAATTAGTGGAGATCCACAGAGCCTCGACTTGGGTTCTGTATAAACCATTGTTACTTCTTCTTGTAACCCAAAAACATAGCTCTTATTAGCTCTGAGTTTTGTGGTTTGTAGTTCGCTTGTTGCGAAGGAGTTAGCGGGTGTAGCCTTAGGGTTCTCGAAGGTCTTAGGTGATCTACTCCTATGATTGCCAAGAGAGGTTGCCGGTGGTGAAGGTGATGATTGATGTTCGAACGTTTCTGAAGATGCAATGAACATTGCGTTTTTGAAGTTAGAAATATCAGCTTGAGCAATGGGTATGGATTTGATTCAGATCTGGGTATGCGTTTTGGATTCAGAGGTGTGTTGTGGGAGGTACGAAGAGCTCTCAACTCGAATATTTCAGACGATTTACTCCTCTGATTGCCAAGATAGGGAGCCGATGGTGAATTATGGATAGCGCGAAGAGCTCGCAGCTCGATCAACGCTAATTGTAAGACGGCATTTATTCGCTCGAGGGTATCAGATTCCTCATCCGAGGTCTCTGTGTTGGATCGATTCCGGTTGTCCATGGCTGGAACCGGCTTTGATACCATTGTTAGGAATGAATTTAGAGGAAGATTAGGGAAGAGGAGAATAGCAAAGGAAGAGAGGTGATTGATATATTATTTCTTCTTCTTTAATTCCATAGTTCCTTGGCTATATATAGCCTTAAAGATTACAGTGTAAGAAATAACAGAAAGGGAAACGACGGAAAGTAAGGGAATGGTAGCAGGAGTTACGTGTTGTCAAAGGGGTTGTCCAAAGAGTATCTTTCTAACGGTTTGGGTTGGTCTCCTTCTCTATCGAGCCTCGTCCTTGCCTTCAGCGCCGTGCGTGGTTCTTTTTCTGCGCCTCGCGTGCCCACATGCTATGCCAAGCGCCCAAGCGTACTTATGCTCGTATCATATATCAAAATCCAAAATACATTCAGAAAATATCCCCTGTAATTTACCATCATATATAAGAAGATAAATTATGAAACTTGCTATTAAATAAAATATTACCACACAAATGAGTAAATATCTACGACTTGAATCATATCTCTCTCTGTTTGTGTCTGCTCACTCTGCTCACTGTTTTGTGCTTGTTATCATAATATGGTTGAATAGGAAGAGATCATCTTCACAGCAAATCAAATTAACAATGTAGCAGTTGGAATAAGTTGGTTTATTCGAGACTTCTTATATATATATATAAGAAGGAGCAAGGGTTTAATGAAAGAAATGGGTTTTGGACCTAAGACTTTTTTTGCCATAATTTACAGAGACGTTAATGGGTTCTTTTGAATAATGGTTCCCATTTTCATAACTAATTTTTAATTTGTATTTATAGATTCTATCAAGATGGAAGGAATTATATATATAGTTAGAATACGTCTGGATAGCACTCCTGGATTTAGTAAAATGTATTTGCTTGACTTGTGTTCTATGTGTACCAGAGACTATGACTCTTTGGGTCCAGCTTTATGTTAGTAATCATTATTCAATATCTTTATCTTACCATTGAATGTTAGATGGAAATGTTTGGTTTTGTATTATATAATAAATCTGGTTGACTAAAACATTTAACTAGATGATGTTCTCTTTTGACATAAAACTATAGTTGAGTTTAGAATTGATTGAAAATATATTGTATTTCTTCCGTCTGTGTTATCTTAAGTTATTTGTTTACTTTATTCTTCCCCTACAGCTTTTATATCTTTGCATTTATCACTATTATATGCAGGGCAATGGTCTTGTGCCCATTGTGGAGCCTGAGATTCTACTTGATGCGGACCATCCAATAGATAGGACATTTGAAGTAGCCGAGAAGGTGTGGGGTGAAGTCTTTTACTACTTGGCCCAAAATAACGTGATGTTTGAAGGAATCCTTCTCAAGCCCAGCATGATAACCCCAGGGGCTGAGCACAAGGAGAAGGCTTCTCCAGACACTATTGCCAAATACACTCTGACAATGCTTAAAAGAAGAGTTCCACCTGCAGTTCCAGAAATTATGGTAAGCCTTGTTGCTTTTGTAAATTATAACAATTTCAAATATGGTATAATAAGTTTTTCTTTTTGTTTTATTCTAGTAAATGGTAGGCTAAGACATATGGTAAAAAGTTGCATGTTTTGCTTCTATGAACAGATGATCGAATTAAATCTAAGAAAAGAACTTTTATGATGCAGTTGCATGCATAAATAGTGTTTTTCAAGGCAACACTATTTGTGTTTTAATTAAAATAGGCTTTTTATATACAGAGATATCAAATCTTGATTAGAAGGGTTATCCATGTCATCCATATATTAAATCTAATTTTACTCAGGAAAGCACATTCCAATTTTCGCTAACTCTAACTGAGCTGACTTCGTCGATTTTGTTGTTGAGCTGGACCCATGATTGAAAATTGGAAGCTTCTAAAATTTCTATGCTTTATTGTGCCCACCCAAATGGTTATCAACATTTGCGAATGTTTATATGCTTTAGTAATTTATTTTTGATCTAGTTAACAATAAAAATCTATTTTTTCCTTCTCTCTTTCAGTTCTTGTCCGGAGGTCAATCTGAAGTGGAAGCAACTCTCAACCTGCATGCAATGAACCAATGCCCTAACCCATGGCATGTGTCCTTCTCATATGCCTGTGCGCTTCAAAACACTGTCCTCAAGACATGGCAAGGACGTCCTGAGAACGTGGAAGCTGCTCAAAAGTCATTGTTGGTGCCTGCAAAGGCAAACTCCTTGGCTAGCATATGTTATGAACAACCTGTAGTTCTGTATCACATTTTTCCCTCTTGATAAGAGCATACTAGTATTAGATATGCTTCTCTCTCTCTCTCTTCCCTTGTTTGGTTTTAACTATTGTGCTTGAATAATACTTGAGGAAAGGAAATTTCTTGCTGGACAGTGAAGAAGACGGGAGTTATAATGTATACTTATATTTTATCTATTGAAATTGGAAGTTGTGATCCTCTAAATAAGCTTAGTAATGGATAGAGCCATAATTGTTTTTTCCAACGTGTTGGAATTACATATTTCTCGATCAAAAGAAGGAATGTTCTTATCTCAAAGAAAGTATGCCTTAGATTTATTAAAAGAAACTGGTATGTCGGCATGTCAACCAGCTAATACACCAGTAGAGGAAGGATTAAAGTTATGTATCAAGGTTGATCAAGTTCCAACAAATAAAGAAAGATACCAAAAGCTTGTTGGAAGGTTGATGTATTTGGCACACATAAGACCAGATCTTGCCTATGCTTTAAGTATTTTCAACCAATTTATGCATAATCTTGGAGAACAACATATGAATGCAGTTATTCGTATTTTGAGGTATTTAAAGTCTGCTCCTGGAAAAGGAGTATTGTTTACTAAAAACTCAGAATTCCAAAGAATAGAAGTATATACTGATGCTAATTGCGCTGGATCAACAAATGATAGGCGATCTACATCAGGTTACTTCACTTTTGTAGGGGGAAACCTTGTAACATGGAGAAGTAAGAAACAACATGTTGTTGCCCGTTCAAGCGCAGAGGCTGAATATAGAGGTATGGCACTTGGGCTTTGTGAGGCCTTGTGGTTACAATCTCTCTTGAAAGATTTGGGATATCCTTCTAAATAATCAATTAAGTTATTTTGTGACAATAAAGTAGCATGTGATATTGCTCATAATCCAGTTCAACATGATCATACAAAACATGTTAAAGTTGATCGATTCTTTATTAAGGAAAAGTTAGAAGAAAATTCATTGGAATTGCCAAAAATTAAGTCAGAAGATCAATTGGCTGACATCCTCACTAAAGCAGTCTCATATCGAATATTCACAGAAGTTTCAGTCAAGTTGGGCATGAAAGACATCTATGCACCAACTTGAGGGGGAGTGTTGAATTCAACAAACACTGCAACACAATTCAACAATCACTGCACCGACACCAAACATTTCTTCCAATACACACGGTGCCTACCAAGCATGCTGTAAACCATGCAATTCAATCATGGTGATTGGTGAAATAGTAATTGATATTTGTCTATATAAACAATGTAAATATCCGATACAAATTAAGAAAATATACTGAGAAAACATTTATTTTCTCTTCTGATTATTTCTTCAAATATTGATTTCTTCACTATATACTTTAGCTATTTTTGGTAAACCATTGCTACCCTTTGGTGTATCAATAATTTCAATAATCCTTTAAATTGAGGTGGTTTTTTATGGCTTTTTATTTTCATACAGAAGTAATGCTTATTTTCACTATCATTTTAATTAAAAAGTATGAGTATGTGATATATTAATCTCATTATAATTTTAAACATTACAAAATAATCTAAATGATACAAGACACTAAAGTGTAAATCAATGTGCTTATGTTGTCATCTCATTACTAATAAGTCCTTAATGGCGGATGAACTTTTACATTCTATCAGTAAAAAAAACAAAAATTAGATTTATTGCACTAAAATTGGATATGGTTAAGACCTACGATAAGATCAAATAGAGCTTCGTTGAAAATATCATGCTTAATTTGGGGTTCGATTCTATATGGGTGGCAAACCTTATCATGTTTATTAAGTCAGTTTATTATGTTGTGTTAATTAATGCAGTCTCCTACCAAGACTTTTATACCCACAAGAGGGATTTGACCCAATGTCCACTTTTTTATTTCTGTTATGTACTAAAGGCTTATCTACATTAACTAGGAAATAAATAAGCTGAGGGGCTATCAAGGGCCTTTCCAATTCACCCAGAGGTCTTGTGATTTCACACCTCTTTTTTGCAAATGATAGTTTGCTTTTTATTGAAACTATAATCCCTAGTGCTCAACAAGTGGTACCATTGCTCTCGCAATATGAGAAAGCCTCAGAGCAAAAAATTAATAGAGGTAAGTATAATATGGTATTTAGCCCAAATGTGGCAGATGTTGTCAAAGAAGACATTTTTCAAGTATGGTTCCACAAGAAGTATTTGGGCTTACCTACTTTTTGTGGTTGGGATAAGACTCATGCTTTCTCACATTTGAAATAAAAGCTTTGTCGACTTACCCATGCTTGGAAAGAAAAAATACTTTAAGTGTTGGCAAGGAGCTCTTGATTAAGTTAGTTTGTCAATCTCTCTTTGTATGTTATGAGTGTATTCAAGCTCCCCAAAAAGTTGTACAAGGAAATCAATTGCTTAATTATAATTTTTTGTTGAGAAATAATAAGTCTAGGAGCATTAATTGGCTTCCTCGGAAAGAAGTGTGTACGCCAAAAGCATTTGGAGGTTTGGGTTTTAGAGACTTTGAAAGCTTTAATTTGACTTTGCTTACTAAGCAGGACTTGTGAATAATCTCAAATTCCAACTCCCTTTGTGATCCGATTTTCAAATTTAAATATTTTATGACACCTTATTTCGTAGTGTCTGAAAATTACACAAATTTTCGATAAGTCGGATTTATGAGAAAGTAAGAATAGAAAAATAACACAAAAATTTGATAACAGAGTTCGACCAATCTTACTTAAGTCTCCGATCCTATTGCAGATCTTTTTACTGAAATTGGAGAAATTATACAAGGTATTTACAAAACTCACAACTCACAACTCACAACCCAATTACACCCAAGAAAATTACTCTCAATTTTCTCTCACAAAATCTTTTCTCTTTAAGTTTTTCTCTCAATTGGAATGAACACTTGGTTGATTTATTCATTACAATTATACATCTACTTATAGGAAAATTCACTCATTGAATTACTCCTTAAATTAAGGGTTCCTTGAATTAAGCATTGATTTACTTCTCAAATTAAGGATGGTCATTCCTTGATTTTCTCCTTAATTTATTTCTTGTTTTGCTCCATGTTTTGCTCCTTGAATTAAGGGACTTTATAATTATCTCCAACAATCTCCCACTTGAAGACTGATTCCAATATGTCTTCACACCTTGATCAATGCAGTAGCTTTTCTAGTCTTGTTACTCTAGCAGACCAATTGAAGTTGAGCACAACTTCAGTTTGTTAATAATCACCACCTTTGTCAACATATCCGCTGGATTTTTGCTTCCTTGAATCTTCTCCAGTATTAACACATCATCTTCCAATAAAGATATGATGAAGTGATAATGAAGCCTAATATGCTTGGTTCTAGAATGAAATGTTGAATTCTTCGCCAAGTGTATTGTAGTTTGACTGTCACTGTGCAAAACATTCTTCTCCTGTTTAAATCCCAACTCAGTTAACAAACCTTGAAGCCATATCATCTCTTTACTAGCTTCAGTCACTACTACATACTCATCCTCTATAATGGATAGAGTGACAATCTTTTGTATCTATGACATCCAATTAACAGTTGTAGTTCCAACAGTAAATATATAACCGGTGGTGCTTCTTTGGTGATCAACTTCACCTCCAAAGTCTACATCTACATAGCCTTATGCTTTTAACTCTCCTTTACTAAAGTACAAACACTTACCTGTGGTGCCTCATAGATAATTTAAAATCCACTTGACTACTTCCCAATGAGTTTTCCCTAGATTTGGCATAAATCTGCTAACAACTCCTATTGCATGGCCAATGTTTGGTCTCATACAGACCATTGTGTACAGACCATCACGTACATAAAACTTTCAACGGTTGAGGCATAAGGAACCTTAGCCATTAATTCTCTCTCTTCCTTTGTCTGAGGGGACTGATCCTTGGATAGGCGAAAGTGACTGGCCAAGGGTGTGCTAATTGGCTTGGCGTCTCCCATGTTGAATCTTTGCAAAACACGGTTGATGTACTCTACCTAGGATAACTGCAAGGATCATCTCTTCTTATTTCTTATGATTTGCATTCCAAGAATCTTCTTTGTTGGACCAAAGTTTTTCATGTCAAACTCTTTTGACAATTGTTGCTTCAACCTTCTGATATCATCCATATCTGAACCTGCTACTAACATATCATCAACATAAAGTAGTAAAATGATATAAGTAGACCTATATCTCTTGAAGTAGCAACAATGGTCTGAATTACACTTTTGGAAACCTTCCTTGTGTATGAAGCTATCAAATTTCTGTACCATTGTCTCGAGGGTTGTTTCAGGTTATACAAACTCTTCTTAAGTCTTTATACCATGTTATTCTTCCCTCTTTCTAAGAAACCTTCTGGCTAGTACATGTATATCTCTTCATCTAAATCTCCGTGAAAGAATGCAGTCTTCACATCCAACTGTTTAAGATGAATATCTTTAATGGCTACAATACTCAACACTGATCTAATAGTATTGAGCTTCACGACGGGAGAAAATATTTCAGTGTAGTCAACTCCTTCCTTCTGTTAAAACCCTTTGATAACTAAGCGGCCTTTGTATCTCTTGGAACCATTATGCTCCTCTTTCACTTGGTACACCCATTTGTTGTGAAGGGTCTTCTTTCCCATAGGCAACTCAGCTAGTTCCCATGTCTGGTTGGAGATTAGAGATTTCATTTATTCTTTCTTGGCAAGCTCTCACTTGTTGGAATCTCGAGTCTGACAAGATTCATCATAGCATTCAGGCTTCTCTCCATCTGTCAACAACATATAGTTCATGTATCTCCTATTAGGCACATGAGGTTGAGAAGACCTTCTCAATACAGGAGCTGGAGTAGGAGATTGTGGTGTGTCAGACTACTACGTACTACACTGTCCAACAAGTTCTTCTAGCTGAGGACTTGTTACAATTGGTTCCGTTACAGAACTATCTGGGACATCATCCGCATATGCAAATATTGACTTTCCTAAGTTTATCAAGGGTTAGCATTGTTCATGATTCATTACAACTAGTGCCTAAGATGTTGCATATCTTGAACTTAGAGTTACACCTATCGAATTTGTTCCCATTAGTGAGATGTCCATGTGCATAGAACTTACACTTTTGAGGTCACTCTATTATTTTGTTTTATTTTTCTAACTCTTTCTCTCTTTGATGAAGTATTTTGGAAGAGAGTCAAATTGCATGATGAGAGACAGGACTTCATTGATCAATTATTTGTTCTACCTTGTAGAGAACGAAGTTATGAGAGACTATTGATTGTTGAGAGAATTACTTATTGGGGGACGTAGCTCAATTCAACCATTCCTAATACTTTTAAAGGACCTCTTCCCAAAGGTAAGTGTTCTTTAAGTCTTATTTGTTTTACTTGGTTGATGACTCCATATGACTTATTTGTTTTTTCCTTTTGTTTTGCAAAGATGAAATGACATCATGTTTCTTCACAGAAAAGCCCACCTACCAATGCCTTCCAATTCATGCATTAATTTTTGGAAAGCAAAGGTTAGATATGAGGTGGACACATACTTGGAAATAAAATACCACGTCAAGATACTGCTTACCAGGATGATGAGACTGTAGAGGATGAAGTGCCAGATGAAGCCCTAGTTTCACCTTTAGTTGAGGACTTTACCATAGAGGATAAGGCTCCACAAACAAGTCCTTATTATGCTCTTTTTCTAACAACTTCTCTTGAGTCCCTAAGATCCAGGTTGGTTGAGACGGCTAGAGTTAAAGCTATGAGGTTGTCTAAGAAATCTAGAATGACACAAGTTGTTGTTCATGAATTCATTTTTAAGGCTTAGGATTCTACTAATCCCATGGTGAAGATTGCTCAAAGTACTAGTGTTGAGAGAGATCAGGCCTTAGCTTTACTTGAGTAGGCTCTAAAGGATAGCTAATGTGATTCCAATGGTTTAAAGGGAGCATGGAATGCTCAAGAATTTGTAGGAAAAGGATCTTTTAGCTTTAGATAAGTCTTGTGTGGCTATAAAGAGAGCTCTTGAGAAAGCTTATGGTAAATTCTGAGGAGAGCTAGCTATAAAGAATGCTTAGATGATGGATCTGGAAGTTGAGGTACATGTATTTACCCAACAACTTAAAACTCAAATTGAGGAAGTACTACATGACTATCTTTGTTCAGAAGACTACAAGGATGATATTGGAGTTACTTAGGCTCACGACTTTGAGTTTGCAAAGAGAAGATTCAAGAAATTCTACATAGACCTAGCTCTTTCTCCACTTAACTTATAGGATTGCACCAGTGTTGTAGTTAAGTACGATGAGTGTGATGACAACTTAAGCACTAAGAAGGGTAAGTCCCTATCTGGAGTAACATTGTAGACTTCTATTGATGTAGAAATAAGGCCCAGTCCTAATTAACTGCTAGTACATAGAGACTAGTAGATGCAGTACCTATTACTATTGTTCTGTCAAAAGACGCCAATAAGGGCAACCACCACAAGACTTGGCTTTATCTTGTAGCTCCAGAAGTACTTGAAATTTTGAATAAGATTAGCATTTCACATTGGATAATATTGCTTGTACTCTACATTTTACTTTGCAATTTTGACTATCTTGTTAAATGTGGAAATTTTACATACTTAGCACTTTTAGCAACCTTAGGGTCACACTTGATTAATTTTTTGTAAGCTATGAAGATAACACTGTTTATTATTTATGACCTTGGAAGAATACACAAAATTGGTGGTGCATGGGCATGCACTTTTAGTTGATGTAAGACGTGCAACTTGATACACAAAAACTTGATTGTTAAATTTAATATTTATAAATAGCCTGCTAGTGCACGAATCCCTTATAGTAAGTGACAAGTATACTCTCAAAATCATTTCTCAAAGAATTGTGATAGTTTTAAAAAGTTAAATCAACTTTCTAATATAGCTAAGAAAATAAACAAATTCTAAACATTGTAACAACTTATTAGATTGTTTGTAAAAGTGTAAATTCTAAATGAAATTATATCTAAAGAAAAAAAATATAGTAAAGAAATAATTGAAATAAAGTCAAACTTAGGATGATAGATATATATATATATATGGAATTTTAGCGAGCATAATCTATTATGTAAAAAATAAATTAAATAATTTAAATATAAGATAGATTTACTGATGTAATTTCTTTTTAAATAAAACTCCTTATAATCATGATGAGTTTCCAGTGATAGTCAATTAATCAATTCTTCCTGATCCTAGGTTTAAATTGATTAATTGGTAAACGTAAGAAATTTACTTATACCAAAATTTTCAATTGATTGATAACTTTTCTGATTGAGCTTGACATTAAAAATTAATAACTAAGGTATATAAATTCTTTAAATATAAATTAAAGATTCAGTACATCTTAAATTTATATTTAAAATTTTTTTCAACTGTATAAATTAATACAAATCAACGAAATTGAAATAAACTTGTATTCATTATACAAAATTTAAGCTCAAATGATGTGTCTAATGCTTAAATTTAAAATATTTTTTTAATCATAAATCAAGACTTAGTCCATCATTAATTTGCAATTAAAGATTTGAAAAATATGAATAAAAAATAAATCATAGCTTTTATTTATTGAAATCACAAAATTATCCTTCCAATTATTGGAAGTTCCCATATATAGATTTATCCGATCATAGTTAAATTAACAAAAGTCAATAAAACTATAAAAGATATTAGATTACAAAAATATTTAAATAATAAAATAGTTAAAAATACCTATTTTATTGAAGACGATTTCATATCACCAAAAACGTTGTCACTGGCTTCTCCAAATCCTTAGATATTTTTCACAAATAGGAACATCTATTTCTGTATCTGTATATGGTGAAAAACTAACCTAATTTTATGAATAAAAATAATCTAAGAATAGTGGATGATGAAATAAGAGAAGGGTGGGTGTTTATATAGGTGAGGAAAATGAGAGAAAATAGGAGAAAATAGTAGATCGTGACATTAGGAACTACGACATGTGTTGAATTTGGACGCGTTGAATCTAAAAGTTCTAAATCTAGACACATTGAATATGGATACGTTGAATCTGGATGCATTGAATTTGATTGCGTTGAATTTGGACGCGCTACAACATTTCTTCAACTTCTTTTTTTTCACCCCTTTACAAGCTTGGTTAGTACATATATAACGCTTACATAACGCTTACATATGTTATCATTTTATTCTTTTAGGTTGCAATTGATTAGTTTCAAATAAGATTCTTCAAGTGTTCATCAATTGAATCATTTTGAAGCCAAAAATATTTGAAAAACAACAAAACATGCCCGTGATTTCGAAAACATAGATTTGATAAAATAATGATAAAATCATGCAAGTTCAAATCTATTTATTTCATTTAACTGAAAATAAATCACATAATTTAGTATTTTTCAAGCATTCGTTATAACCATCAACCAACTTCTTGTTAGTCTCTAATTAAGGAAAGTGAGAAAAACTAAAAAAAAAGTTAAAATTAAATTATCCTATATAACTTCAGTAGATTAACATTAATGCATTTAGCATATGCAACAAGCTTTTAAACATGGTAGGTTAGATTCAATTGATCATGTAATTAATTGATAATTATATTGGGGATTTTAATGATTCATATGTTTAGAAAAATGAAAGATTAAGTATTCCTAATGCATGTATATGTTTAGCACTAGTTTAAGATGTTACTAGATTATCACAAGAGTAAATAATTTCTATTTGTTTTTACTGCTATATAATCGTTAATATTCTTATTCAAAGTGGTACCTTGTTGCTTTGTAACATTGTGACAAGTAGAGTTGATGCCTCAATTTATGGTTACTATGAATTATAATCTTGAAAATTTTAGTTATCTCATTTCCAGAACATAATGCAATGAATAAATTATCTAGCAACTATAACTAGGTTGTCATTTATCTTTGTTTTATGATGGTATTCAACTAGTAAAAAAGAACACTTGGAATCAAAAAATGAAGCAAAGAAATATATAAAAAATTAGATACTATGCATGATAACAAGCAATGAATAAAAGATATGCAATAAAACCATACATCACATGCTTCACAAAATACGCACCTAGAAAACATCATTATACAATTACGCATGCAATCTAAAATCATTCTAGTATGTTGCAAAGGAAAGAAGATGCATCCCTAGAAGAAGATGCACATGGAAAGAAAGCATGAGCATGAAAGTAAAGACACACATAGTACAAATAGTAGCCTAATCCACAAGAGATAAAGAGCACAAAAATACAACAGTGCATGTATTTGTTGATATAACTCTAGAATCAAGCACCTTGGTAATTAAACCTAATCATGAGTGACCTCACTTTGATACCAAATGAAATTCTATTCATCACAACAATTGTACATAGATGAATTGAACCTTCAATCCCAATAGGTAACTAGGACTGAGAGGCATGAATTGGTGAACCCGTAAAATCATTTTATGAACTCTATTCCAACTCAACCAAGTATAACATCAAATTGTTAATCAAATAAATAAACCATTGAATACTCAATAAAAATAATTTGCTCAATTCAGCATACCATTTTTAGACAGAGTTCAATGAAAGAAAAAAATCATTTAATCGCATAAATTCAATCCAACTAAAAAATAAGAACAAGGTAAAGCACTAAACAAGTTGAGATAAATGCATATGCTGATAGGATATAACATATAAATGCACCATAAAGGCTTTGATATAGAATGATATCATTCAAAACAAATGATTGAAAATAAAATATCCTAACCTAATATGCTACAAATACAATGAAGAATCCCATGCGTAGAAACAATTACTCAAAGGTAATTTTTTCTTCGGACTCAAATAGGTAACCGGGACCTAGATGAGGGGTGAAGATGTCACCTATGGAATATTTTCATGAGCTCTATAAAAACTCGGCCAAGTCGGCCTCACAAACATGAACTAAGAAACTTACAATGTGGAAATATAAAACAACATGCTTCATTCAACATACAACTAAAACACTTAGTAAATACGAAAACAATAATCTACATTAAATACACTAGTGACAGTATACCTCACAATCTCTGGTTCAAACTAGAAACATACATATGCATGAAAAACAATTAATAGCATGTGAGACAAGAATGAATACTAAAAAAAAGAGGATTTTCAATCATTTCAAAACTTCATATGAGAGAATATATGTGATAAATGATAATTGTACTCTCATAGCATGCGATTAATCTAAATATAGCAAACCAAATAAATAATCTGACACTTGGGGCATAACTAAGGTAGGGAGATATAGACTCTTTTGAAACTCACATGCACATAATAGACGTAAATAAGATAAATTAATTAGGAAGCTGATGAGCGAAAACCGGCATCGCCGATCCTGCCAATACTTTGGTTTTAATATTTGTAAAACTCTCGCAAGTGCACCAATCATTTCGTAGAAAATGATAAGTATACTCCCAAGGTCGATCTAAGGAAGGAATGTATGTGGTTTTTAATTTATTATTCAAACTTTTAAAAACAAAATTAAATCCTAAACATCCTGTCACGATAGTTTGGTTTTTGTGTTCCTAATCTAATAACATAAAATAAACATATTTACAGATTAATTAAATATAATCTAAAAACATAAAAAATAAACATAGATACAAATTCAATAAATATTTATCTAAAAATAAATATAAATACAGATTCAATAAATATTCATGCAAATTTTATCATTTATATTAGTGGAGTATTTATGGATATAATAACTAAATTAATTATGCTTGCTCATATTATCTAGGTTATTAAAGATATAAATTGATATTTTATTGATTCTCCCTTTTTTGTATGAATACCACCTTTGGTGGGCTTAGATATTCTTTGTTAACTAAACAAATCAATTAACGCCTACGCTGGGTTGATAACTAATTTGGTTAATTAAATTAATTCCTTTTCTAAGAGATTGAAAATGAACCATTTAAATGCCACCTTTGGGCGTTGTTAGACAGTTTTTAAACTTTATTCAAGCGTGTCCAAATTAAACCTAAGAATTTAGTTATCCGAGTACTAACTTTCAAGTTTTAAAACCACTATTGAAAACATGTTGTCAATACATTTTCACATAATAATTCTTATAAAAACTTTTGAAATAGAGTTTCACTCTAACTACCGGCGATTGTACTAACAAATAAAAGAGCACTACTCTAAATTAGACCAGATAACTAAACCTTAAAATCTAATCTTCGATTTAAGTTTGTAATGAAAATAATATATTTCTCTCTAACATCCTTAATATAAAATCTTGAATAAAATAAAATCAATTCATTTTAGAAATTTTCACCTATTTAATATTTCTCGTAAGCATAACAACGTTATTATTATATCATGATTATAAATACTAGTACGCTTAAATTTAATCACAGACATAAATTAAATATAACATGTAAGAATAAAGCATAAAAATAACTCCAGAATGAAAATAAAATCCTTACAGTAACTTCGACGCTATTCTCGCTAGAAAACCTCTAAGCGCAATTTGCACTTCCATTTATTGAATTAAAAATCTAAATTATTACAAAAACATTACAAGTTCCTCTCAAAAAGAGAAGAACTCTAAACCTAAGAGAATTTAACTAAAAACTAAGAGAAAAACTAAGAAAAGCTTAGAAACTAAGAAAGAAACTAAGAAAACTCAAAAACTAAGAAATGAGAGAAAGAAAGAAGAGAGAAGTGAGTTTTTTAGGTGTTTGAAGGTGTTTTGAAGTGAAGGGAAGGGGGGTATTTATAGGTGAGGATGGAGAGAAAAAATGAGTAAACAAATGTTAAAAAAAATATTAAAAAATAAAAAAACGAGTAATGAAAATGTCGAGGGTCATCAATGACGCCGCATGACGTCCGCTGCGTCATGACGTGAAAAATGGGGTGAAAACGCTACTGGGCGCGCGGAGGGGCGGTCAGCCAGGCGCGCGTCGGGGCTGCCGCCGCGTAACAAGAATTGCACCCGCGCGTTAATGCCGCGCTGCCACCAGAACCTCGCGCGCGTAGTGTCCGCGCGTACGGAACAGAATCCGCGATACAAAAGGCCGCTGCATGAACGATCGCAACCCGATGCAAGATGCACTACCCGCGCGCAGTTGGGGCGGAGGCTGGGTGCCGGGCGCGTGGCGGCGGCGCTGCTTTTCTCCTTTTTGACATTTTTGACCTTTTCACCCATTTTGTCCATTTTTTCCATATTTGTTGACCTTTCCCCATTTATTTATTGATATTTTTGTGATGTATTGCTTCAAGTATTCCTCTTTGACTCTTTAAATTGCGTTTTTAAGCCAAAATACCTGAAAAACAATAAAAATACCCGTGATTCCGAAAAAGACAAATTATATAAATATATGATAAAACACATAAATATATATATTCTTAATCAATTAATGAGCATAAAATCATGGTAATTTTAGTGCTTTTTGAGCACTCATCAGAAGCAAGAAGATTAATTTACTACAGTATAAGCAATGATTAGAAAGCTATAGGAATACTACATAGAAAGAAAAGAAAGCATACGACAACATATAACAAGAAAGCTTTCTAAACACAATATACATCTAGTATGTTAGAACATATATGAAAAAAACTTAGATTATACTAACATACATATTGATCATGCATAAAAAAATTAAAGAAGTCAAAGACTTAATACACAATCTGGATAAAGAGATACATATTCCTTAAGGACTCAATAAATAGAAAATAGGTGATAAATATTAAAAGCTTTCTAATTAGAGTTTAAACTTTAATATGTAGAGACATACACCATTTAAATCTGATCGTACCAACTACACATTCGAGCATGCATAGCACCAGATATAATGAGGTAGACCTACATGGAAACCTTATCTACATCCTTGGGTTGCTTAAGGCAACCACTCAGTAGCAAAAAATCTACTAAATAATAAATCAATTATAGCTCTAAAAGAAATAAAACTATTTTTACCTTTATCAATCAAGACCTCTGTTTGAACTGCCTATTTATGTTCTTGCTTGCTACTTTTGAAACTACCTGTTCAACATACGAACCCGGCTTTCTTCTAAATCCAACGCTACCCAAAGTAGTGTGATAAGTAACTAAAGACTAGGATGTGTAAAGTGAATAAGAAAATGTTGCATAAAGGAAACCATCATCTGATACATATCTCACATATAACCCACTCACAAACATCATCTTGAGTAATCAGCACTCACAAGCAAGGTTTTACTCACACAATCATGAATCACTAACACAAGCAACACTCAAGTTATTTGTGATCCAGAAACAGAAAATATGAGATATCAATTTGACAGAGCTCCACTACATTTTTATAAATAAAAAATAAAAAGAAATAGGGGTTTTTGTAGGACTAAAATTTACCACATTGCTAGCCACCTCACCAACACCTCAACAAGGGTGGTGGTGAAGGTGGTGGAGAGCTTCGTGGCAATGTGCTAAAATGGAACCTTTTTTTGTTCCAAAAATTACTAAGTACTTTCCATAAATACACATACCTAAAACCAGCCAAAAACACAAGTGATAATATCAATGAGCTAGTGTGCCAACATTCCACTTAGTATGCATACTACGAAGACCAATCTTATGGTGTGTAAACATGCTTGCATACAAAGTGTACCTAACTACATGCATGTGTATATTATTGATCCGCAGTAACCAATATTATATAGAGGAAGATCGATACACTAAGTAAAATAAATGGAAACCATGTTTTGTACAAGAAGCCAACACATAGACACAAGTACAATGGGACTTACCTATAAGGTAAATAAATAGTAAATATATGCATGCTAGAAATATAATATAAAGTATATAAAAATATTTTCAATGACTTAAGGCATCCTATGCTTAGGAATATCCAAAAAATCATGATTGTACCCACAATATTTAAGCATGCATAACATAATCATATAACATAGTATAACCATATAGGCTACTCCCCATCTATAGGCTTTGATGCTATCTCCATATAGGCTCCTCACACATAAGAATTTTTGTGACCTTACAACACCCATCTATCTATAAGCAAATAAGTTAAGTGAATCTCCTAAAATAGCGTGACTTATAACTAGCCAATAGTGTACCATATATCTCAACAAGACCTCACTCATTATCACATTTTGTAAACCCAACTAGTGTCTTAAAATATCAAAGATGCATTCTATGATATCCTACATCCTACAAATGACTCATATTTTACAAACTCGACACCTAGAAGGAAAAAAACCAAGAACATATTGGAGAAAGCCTAAAAGAAATTGAGCAAAGCTTTCCTCAAATTATGGCCAATAAAATAAGAGAAAAGGAGAGGCTTTTATAGAAAAATGGAGACCTTGTTCACCTCCCTTGGTGAGTGGTTAGTGAGAGACCTGACACTTGGAAGAAGAAAAACCAAGAATGGATCAAAGCAAGCCTGAAAATAATTAATCAAAGCTTTCCTCAAATTATGGCTAACAAAATAAGAGAAAATGAGAGGCTTTTATAGGAAAATAGAGACCTTGCTCACCTCCATTGGTGAGTGATTAGCGAGCCTCATTGAGTAGTTAGCGAGGTCCATGAAACCAAACTGAACTGGAAAAGAACTGGTCAAACACAAAGCCTGAACTAGTTTAACCTCTAATGGCTACCTTTTGTGTCTAACAACTTATTTTTGAGTCTATTAGATACTTCCTTACTGACCCTTCACTGTGAGGTCAATGAGATGTTAATGTCATTAAAGTACCAAACTTGCCTTGAAATCTTGAGAAGAACACTAAAAATTCTTAAACAATCTCATTTGGCCCTAAACTTGGTTAGACAGTTTGGTTTTAAAAACGATTCCAAACCCTTCACACTAAATGTCAACTTTCTATGTAAGCATATTTTTCAAATATTCAAGTATGCATAATGTGTGTGATCAAACTCAATAGGTGTTTTATATGCGTGAGTTTTGAGCCATTAGTAATCAACCTTATGAAGGGACATACTGATTCATAAATAAACTACAAACTCTATGTTTTGATCTTGATAATGCTAACACTTAAAGGTATCAAGTGAGTTGAGCTAGCTCAATTCATCTTAGGTGAGTTATAGCTTAGTTCAACTCAACTCATTTACATTTATTTAACCCAAGTTTTGCTCAATTTAGTTTTAGATGAGTTAGGCTAAGAAAAGCATTAACTGACTCATTTATTCTTCTAAAAATAACCATAATTTCATTATCATAATTATAAAAATATTATCATTAACAAAAAAAATTTTTAATAAGTTTGTAAGTTGCTCAAGAGGTAGGTGAGCTAACTCATTTGAGTTTATGAACTAGATTAGCTAGGATTTTTCAGCTCATGAGCTCATATTAAATCAACTTTTAATGAGCAAGTTAAAATGTCCTAATCATTTGACACTACTATCAACATCAACAACAAGGACTCTACATTTTTTACATTGTTTCGTAATGGATACATTTATCTATTTCTTTCCCAACAAATAAAAATTGTATTTTTTTTTTGTATTTTTAGTTTAACATAATATAACTTTCTGTTTGAAGTACATAGATGATAATAAATATATATTGCTTTATATTTGAATTTTGATGTTGATTTGAATTTTGACGTTGGTAATTACTTCAATATTTTAATATTATTTTCTTATTTTATCTTAGAAAAAAATGATTATATTATTTTTATGTACCATATTGTTATTTTATTTTTTTGTTTACAAAAGCTATTTTTATTTTTATTTTTGTAATGTTTATTTTACTAATTATTAATTTTGTCTAATATTACTTCCACATTTCATTTATTTAATTTTTTAAAAAAATTCACACAAAAAAATAAAGAAAATCAAGATAATTCAAAATTTATCATTATATGTTTAGATAAATAATAGTATTACTGTACAATATAGCACACTTGAAAAACATTTCTCCGTTCGTCCCTAGATAGTTCGCCATTAGCTATATATGCATCAAATTACATTCTATCAATATTTATCATTTGAGGAAATAAAAAAATCTGAATGGATTTGTGAAATTTTGAGTGGTTTGGAATTGAGTTATGGATTGGACTAGATTGAAAATTTCTCAATCTGTTCTGATCAAAATTACATGATGTTTATATTTCATAAATATCTCACTCTTTTAAGATCTTATCACTTTTTATTATATATTTTCTCTCAATTTACTTAACTTGTAAAGTTAATAAGATAACATAATGTCATTGAGTTCTTCTTCACATTTCTTTGATTAATTTTATATTCATATTGAATTTAAAATTATAATATTATTAAAATATAATCGTTTTAATTATTATTGTGATATTTGTACCTTTATTTTTACATCAAATACTTATAAGTTGATTATCGATAAAAATAACTAAAATATATAATCAAAAAATCCAAAAAGTACATAATAGCATTATAGATCGGATCCATCTTATCCAATCTATTCAATTATTGGATGAGCTCAAATTCAATAGTTTTAAAATAACATCTAATAGTGAAGTAATTGTAAGATTCTTTACTAGTTAGCAATAAGTTAATCATATTGTGACATACTATTGATGCATATCTTAACTTGAAATAAAAGAGATTTTCCTTTATTTTATATTATTGAAAATTATCTATGTTTATGGAACTAAAATGACAAAAAATATTATTTTTCGACAAAACTTTTATAAAATAAAAAAAATAAAAAATTTCAAATTCATGAATAACCCTATAATATTGACTAGACAAAATATACATTTAATAAATTATTTTTTAATATTTTAACAATTTTTACAAATTTTAATATTTTGAAGATATATTAACAAAAAGTACCACCATACCAAACGATGGAGAAAGACACAATACCCAGCACTTAACGAAGGAAAACCTGCAGGTAATGAGCAATAGATGGAGTGGAAACAAGTGGCTACGAAACTCAAGAACTTCTTCTTTGTTAAAACAAGGGTTTGATCTAAAAGAAAGGAAAATAAAATATATCCTTATCACTTAAGAAAATGTATACATATTACTAAATAACACTTCTCATGTATAATATTTAAATTTAAGGTGGAGTGACAATACAAGTATATTAGTTATCTCAAGATAAATAATTTAATCTATTTGTTATTTTTTGAAGTTTTTTCGCGTCTAGCGATTGAGAATGAAGATGAATTGGTTGGAACGCGAGCTAACGAGCTAAGGGGTTCGATTCCTCCTCAATCCCTATTTACTTGATCCATTGCTCTCTCATTTTAGCAATCTTAAGATTCATATTACTTTAACTCTTATTAATAGTGATTCATGAAAGTTATGTTCATTTAAAAGTGATTTACATGTTGAATTAAAAAGATCATTTTTATTTCACCATGGGTGAACAATTTTTTATTTTTTTTATTTTTCTCATATTATTTTAATTGTTATCAAGATATCAATTTTATTGATTAATAATAACTACAAAATTGATTAAAAAATTCAAATTTTACTATTTATTCGTGTATATTGTAAATTTTTCATAATAAAAAAATTAAATTATTAAAAAAAACTTAACTAACTTAACTAAATAATTTTGGATGCATTTATCTCTAAATTTAATGCATAATTTTTCTTAGATACAATCACTATACTCTATTTTGTCACACAAAGGGAAAACAACAAAGTACTTGGAGGTGCGATTTGGGTACAATCTATTACCAAGGCTCTAACAATAGCCGAAACTCGAAACCACTTGCAAATAAGGGAATATTTTCTTCATTAAGGATTTAAAGAAAAAAACCCATTACTATTTGTTTTTTTATGAATGGTACATGAGGTAGTGACTCAACTAATAATCATCTGATAGGTACTTTTTTAATTATTTTTAATTATATATTTAAATCACATAAAATAATATTAATGTATTGAAAAAATTATGTGTTATAATTTAAAAATAAAAAAAGCAAAAGAAGTAAAATGTCAAAAAGTTTATAAAGCAAAAGATTATTGACCACTTACACTTTTAAAAAAGTAGAGGATTAATGACTGACAAGCTACAAATAAGTTAAATGGAGCATTTAATTAGCAAATATAAAAACATTATTTTCCTAGTCAATTATCTTATAAGGTACAATATATGTTTGAACTGTTTATTAAAAAAACTTTTATTAAACAAAAGATTGTTGACCATCTATTAAAAGTAGGTATACGTGTGGAACTGTTTATTAAAAAAACTTTTTTTCTAAATCACTTGATGAAAAGAAAAATAATATAGTTAAACTTAAAAGATAAGATTTTATTGAACATGCGCGTCATGGATTAAAGAAACTGAAAATTGACACAATTGAATAAATTGACAAAGAATAAAGTGTAATGATTTATATACTCATTATCTAGCAAAAAAAAAAAATTACATGTTTAGTTATACAAAGTGATCCAACCTTCACATTATGTGTAATGATGATGATGATTATTAAAAGAAAAATAATGCGCTTAAAGGCTTCTTGGCTTCATTTTGATTGCATATTGAATAATTAAAAAAAATCCTTAAAATACATTTCTCATATCAAATGGGTTTGTGATTTTGTGAAGCAGTAAGTTCCTTGTTTCCTTCGTTTTGATTACATATTGAATCCAAATAAATAAATAGTTAAAATACTTTTCTCGATATTAAGTGGGTTTGGGATTCTATGAAGTTGTAAAATCCTTCTTTCCTTCATTTTGATTACATATTGAATCCAAAAAATAAAAATAATAATAAAGAGTGAGAGAGTAAAAAAAATTAATACATCAATTCTTGCTATTTTTTTTAATTTATTTGTATATCATATTTAAATAAATTTAAAAAAAAATTAAATAAATAATTTGATTAACAATATTTTTTTTCGATTAGAAAGATTTGACAATTAAACCAACCAAATTTGATCAATTTTTAAAAAAGATAAATTCTTGAAATTATGAAGTCAATACAACAATGTCAACATTTGATTTTGATCCTTCAACATTATAGCACCGTCGTACAAAATCAACAAGAATTGAGAATAGTGTGTTGGGATTGATTAGATTTTTGGTGAGAGAAATCAAAGAAATTAATGAAATATGTAAATATTTTAAAGAATTTATGTATATATAAAGTTTTACATATATATATATTTATCGGTTACATAGGATATACACATATAAGTGTGTCAAAAGGAGCATAAAATTAAAAACAAGTATATTAATAGGCTAATGTCAAAACAAGTATATTAATAGACTAAGGTTGATCACCTCATAGTTCGGACCGGTGGTTGACCCTCCATATGCCAAAGCTTCACTAGACATGTCTCTCCTACAAGTGTATTCGTGTTTTTTAATGGACTCGACATCATAATACAAACACCTCCTCAACCTTATTTTGCAAATCAATGTCGCATCTTTCCTGCCTCGACTTAAGAGTAAGGTCGCTCCCCAAGGGGTGGGCTCCTAAAAGACTACACCTTTCATACCAAGGAGAGACTCTTTTAAAAGGAAGAAGAGGAGCAAGTATTATAGGTAGGAAGGCCTCTCCACCCCATTTAAAAGGAAGAGGAAAGTGAACATCAATGAGCTCGTGCTTAGACTGGAGCCTTTGAATGTCTTCGAGCCTTTATTCACGTCTTAGGACTGACACACTTCACCACCTCCCAGCTTGGGTCCTTAAGAATATAACCATCTTGTAATAGGATTCAAGGAAGGGAAAGTGTGTTGTCAACGATCTTACTATCGACGTGGAAGGGGTGGCTCTATATCGGGCTATGGCACCAGAGTAGCTCGATCACTATATTTGCCACCTTCCTTTTATAGTGCATGAGAAGCAACTCGATGCCATATGTGAGGACACAAGCTCCAAGGTTGTGATCAGTTGCCTCATGTACTAGGTGTGTTAATCTAACCTTGCTTCTTATTGATGAACAAAATCGGCATTGTCGATCCTACCAATACTTTGGTTTTATATTTATAAAACTCTCGCAAGTGCACGAATCATTTCATAAAAAAATATAAGTATACTCCCAAGGTCAATCTAAGGAAGGAATATATGTGGTTTTTAATTTATTATTCAAACTTTTAAAAACGAAATTAAATCATAAACATCCTATCACGATATTTGGGTTTTTGTGTTTTTAATCTAAGAACATAAAAATAAACATAGATACAAATTCAATAAACATTTATGCAAATTTTATCATTTATAATAGTGGAGTATTTATGGATATAATAACTAAGTTAATTATGTTTGCTCATATTATTTAGGTTATTAAAGATATAAATTGATATTTATTGATTCTCTCTTTTTATATGAATACCACCTTTAGTGGATTTAGATATTTTTTGTTAACTAAACAAATCAATTAACACTTATGGGTGTGGTTGATAACTAATTTGATTAATTAAATTAATTCTTTTTTCTAAGAGATTGAAAATGAATTCCATTTAAATGCCACTTTTGGTGGGGTTAGACAGTTTAAACTTTATTCAAGGAGTCCAAATTAAACCTAAGAATTTAATTATCCGAGTACTAACTTTCAAGTTTTAAAACTACTACTGAAAACATGTTGTCAATACATTTTCAAATAATAATTCTTATAAAAACTTTTGAAATAGAGCTTTACTCTAACTACCGGGCGATTGTACCAACAAATAAAAGAGCACTACTCTAAATCAGACCAGATAACTAAACCTTAAAATCTAATTTTCATATTTAAGTTTGTAATGAAAAATAATATATTTCTCTTTAACATTCTTAATATAAAATCTTGAATAAAAATAAATCAATTCATTTTAGAGAATTTTACCTATTTAATATTTCGCAAGCATAACAATGTTATTATTATATCATGTTTACAAATAGCCAACAAAGTTAAATTTAATCAGAGACAAATTAAATATAACATATTAGAATAAAGCATAAAAAATAACTGTAAAGAAAATAAACTCTTACAGTACTTTGATGTTATTCATGTTGCTAGAAAACCTCTAAACGGAATTTCCACTTCTATTTATTGAATCAAAAAGCAAATAAATTACAAAAACATAATTAGTTCTCAAAAAGAGAAGAACTCTAAAACTAAGAAAAACTAAAAAAACTAAGAAATGGAGATAAAGAAAGAGAGAAGAAGATGTTTTTGAGGTGTGTTTTGAAGTGAAGAGAATGAGGGTATTTATAGGTGAAGAGAGGAAGAAAAAGTGGGTGGAAAAATGATTAAAAATGAATAAAAAACGGAGTAGTAAATGATGATGTCATACTATTGACGTCATGGTGGTGTGGGGCGCAGCAGCACGCGTAGATGGGCGCAGACTGGGCGCGCGTGGATTGGGCGATGTGGCGCGCGTGGACTGGCGATGTATGCGTAGCTCGGCGGCTGCGTGCACGATTTCCTCTTTTTTGACCCTTTTGACCCATTTTGTTCAATTTTTTATTTTTTTTTACTTTGTTTCATAATTTATGAATATATTTGTGATGTATTACCTCTGGTATTTTTCTTTGAGTCTTTAAGTTACTTTTATAAGCAAAAATACCCATGATTCCGAAAAGATAGATTTATATAAATATATGATAAAATCATATAAATATATATCTTTTTAATCAATTAACGTGCATAAAATCATGGTAATATTAATACTTTTTTAGCGCTCATCACTTATGCATATAACTTTTGTTACTATGTATATTTCTTATGTTTAACCTTGCGGCGTCTGGATTTGTTTTTCAATTGCAGCGACTTTATGGCTTGGAAAAGGCTTGAGGTGTGGGGCATTTAAAGCATGAGCTAGCACAAGAAAAAGAGATTCATGCCTCTACTTGGGCCAAGTACATGGTGTTACTGGCGAAGGCCAACAAGTAGGAGGGCGAGGCTATTGATAAGGAGAATAAATTATGTAAGGCTATTGCCGAGTTAAATGAAAACTTAAGGCATTTTTCTGAGCTCAAGGAGGCCTAGAGAAAGGTTGGGGCCAAGATTGAGGCATGTAACTACATGTTGGCCAAGATAGAGGAGAAGGCAAAGGTCAAGCTTGATACAATGGCCAAATAGCTCCACATGGCATCCATCTAAGAACAAAGTGAGAGACAATACAAAAAATTAAGAAAAATCCAAAATATTGTCACATAAATGTTTCCCAAAATTATTATTTTGTCACTCCTTTTTTAGAAAAATATCCCAATATTTTTATAAATATTCTCTCCCACTCTCTTACACTCACAACTCTAATTTTCTTCAATGAAAATTGTTCCCTTGGCTTTGCTTTTCTTCTCTTCTTTTTGTGTGTTGATGTGTCTTTCTAAGAAAAAATTATTGCCTATTTATAGGAGAAATTGCATATCCCTTATGTGGCTAAAAATTGGCCTTGTTTTTAGAGATTTGATGTTATAAATAGGGGATTGTTGTGATAAAACTGGGGGCTTTGTTTTGGGTTCGATTGGAGACTTGGACTATGGAACATGCATAAGCCATTTTTAGTTGTGTTCTGCGTGTGCCAGAAAGTTAAAGAGCGTAGATGAAATTTTAATTTTTTTGTGTTGTTATTCAACGAATATTCCTCAAGTGTTGTAATTTTTATTTTTATTTTGAAGTAATTTAATTTTTCTAGGGTTGCGTTTTATCTAAATTTATGAAGCATGAATTTAATTATTTTTGAACGATTTATTAGATTTTTAATTTGTTTATTCTATTTGTGCTTAATGCTTTTGATTATTGAAAAATTTATCAATTGATCCATGACACTTAAATAAGCTTGAGAAAGACATTTTTGTGTATATTGCTCGTGTTTAGGGTAACATGTATGATGAAAGGAGAGGAACATTCTTTATTGTATGTGCAATTATTGGAGAACTTTGAACGTAATGAATCTTGGTGAATTTAATTCTCATAGAAATATAGTGAATTATTTTAGCAAGTTGTGTCTATTTGTTATCGGAAGAGACATATGGATAAAATTAGTAGTTCCCTATTGACAAATTAAATTTACAAAAAAAATAAATCAAGAGAAAATAATATGATTCGAGTGGATTAATTTGGTGAAAAATGAAATCCTAGAAGATTGTTTTGGATAAAATTAGAGTGAAATAATTATAGTACTCAACAAACATTAGTAGCAAATCTCTGTGGGAACGATAACTTACTTATCAAATTTTATTACTTGTGACTGTGTATACTTACATGTTTTTATGCTCTCCTAAAAGAGACAACACAAGTCACCATGTAGGAAGACAATTTTGACATCCATTTTCTCAACCTCTAGGTCAAGACTTGCTGCTAAACCCAGCATAGTATAGATGGATGTCATTTTCACAACTGGTGAGAAAATCTCATCAAATTCAACTTCTTTTCTTTGGTTGAATCCCTTGACAACAAGTGTGGATTTGTATCGTGGACTGGAGCTATGTTCTTCATACTTCACCATGAATACCCATTTATTTTTCAAACCCTCTTCCTTTTGGGTAGCTGATGAGTACCCAAAAAGCACTAAAATTACCATGATTTTATGCACATTAATTGATTAAAAATATATATATTTATATGTTTTATCATATATTTATATAAATTTGTCTTTTTTGAAATCATGGGAATTTTTATTGTTTTTCAGGTATTTTTGCTTAAAAACGTAACTTAAAGACTCAAAAAGGAATACTGGAAGCAATACATCACAAATATATTAATAAATAAATGAGAAAAAGTCAACAAATATGGAAAAGTTGGACAAAATTGGTCAAAAATGTCAAAAATGCCAAAAAGGAGGAAAATGTGCACGCCAGCCGCCTAGCCCGCGCGCGCCCCTACGTGTAGCTACTCCCTTCCGCCCACGCCGCTGCCATTTCACCCTATTTTCGCGTGCAACCGTCCCCCACGTCATGCTGACGTCATCAATTGCACTACTCCGCATTTCCACCATTTTTTAACATTTTTTTCACACTTTTTCTCCCCATTCTCACCTATAAATACCCCCTTCTCTTCACTTCATACACACCTTAAAACATATTCTCTTCTCTCTTTCTTTCTCTCTTTTCTTAGTTTTTTTAGTTTTTCTTATTTTTTAGCTAGTTTCTCTTAGTTTTAGAGTTCTTCTCTTTTTGAGAACAACTAGTTATGTTTTCGTAATTTATTAGCTTTTTGATTCAATAAATGGAAGTGCAAATTCCGTTTGGAGGTTTTCTGGCAACAAGAATAGCATCGAAGTACTGTAAGGAATTTATTTTGTTTACAGTTATTTTTAATGCTTTATTCTTACATGTTATATTTAATTTGTCTGTGATTAAATTTAACTGTGCTGGCTGTTTGTAAACAAGATATAATAATAACGTTGTCAGCATGACGTGGGGGGCAGCTGCGCGTGAAAATGGGGCGAAATAGCAGCAGCGCACGCGGAAGGCACCAGTGGCGCGCACACGTACGTGCGGGAGTGGGCACGGGAGCGCACAGGCGTGGGCGCTGGCGTGCACATTTTCCTCCTTTTTGACATTTTTGACCTTTTTGACCCATTTTATCTAATTTTTCCATATTTGTTAACCTTTCCTCATTTATTTATTAATATATTTGTGATGTATTGCTTCCAATATTCATTTTTGAGTCTTTAAGTTACATTTTTAAGCGAAAATACCTGAAAAACAATAAAAATACCCGTGATTCCGAAAAAGACAAATTTATATAAATATATGATAAAACATATAAATATATATATATATATATAATCAATTAATGTGCATAAAATCATGGTAATTTTAGTGCTTTTTGGGCACTCATCACAACCCCCAACCAGCTTCTTGCTAGTCCCTTAGCAAGAGAAGCGATAAAAACTAAAAATTAAACTATCCTAAATCACTTCCGTGGATTGACACGGTTGCATTTAGTCTATGCAACAAGCTTTTAAACCCCTAGGTTGCCCTAGTGGACGAGTTTGAGTCTCGTGAGGGTTTTCAGTAATGATACCCACAAACATTAAACTAAATATAAAAATTTAAAAAATAATAAAAGCAATCAACTCAAAAACTAAAATTACAAAATCAAAAATTAATTTTTAAGAATAAAAGGAAACAACTTATCACAAAAATGTCTCATACTTTTTAATCTCCTTTAAGATCATAGTTAAAATCTCAAGCATAAGTTATTTTAATCTCTTTAAACAATCATGATTTATTATAATAATTAGTCAAAAATCATTTTCATATTTCATATAAAAAATGTATCAATTTAATTTCACCCAATTTCAGTGTCATGAATCAGAATTCGCTTCGACTCTATCCCTCACTAGTCAATACTCTCAAAACACTGAATCCTATGGGTTCAAACACTCATACTAATTTATATGCGAAAGAGTTTATGTATAGAAATGAACTACTATGTTCGCATATGTATAAAGAATAAAGGCTCAAAGTGTTATTTTAACATTGATCTCATGAAAGGAATCAAATGTATAAATTATAAAGATATCATATATAAAAATTATTTTCATGCATAAATCAAACTCATTAAGAAAGAATTTCAAGATATATGCCTTTTACAAATGAAGAGAGTGCAATGACTTTTTAGGGAATTATTTCCTATATCTTTCTTTTGTAATTAGCCTTTACTCACAACTTTGTAGGCAATGTGGGTTATAGTATGTAGATTATACTATATATTCTTTATCTCACTATTTTTTTCTAAAGATATTTCTCAATATATATTTTAGAGAGTCAACCCATGTACAGATTGTACATTTTTTTGGATTTTGGTGAGTGGTTAATTTTGTGACTTTTCTGTTTGATCTTGGTTTAGGTAACCCCAGATATGTCTTTTTTTTGTAACAGTCATGCATGAATGAGATATAAGCATATATTATCAATTTCTACTCAAATCATTTAATCTAAGCAAAAATAATAATAAAAAATATACGATACTCTATTAAGATGAGAAAAAATTCATACATTCAATGCTAATACCTATAGAGATCATCTAAAAATTTGAAGAAATAAGAAATGTGTTTGGAGTAGAAAAAATATATATTTCACTCTAAATAAAGGAAATTAAGGTCAAATTATATCTCACAAAGATAGTCTCCACTAAAAAAAATTCATAAACACTAATTTTAGGTTTAATATAATTTCTACATCTGATCAAGAAATATTAGTTATGATAAAAACTAACTAATTTCCAAAAACAATTACAAAATATTTCATGATATGTTTTCAAAAATTAATCTAACAGTACCAAAGACTTAATTATTTACTTAAATTTGATTTAAAGAAATGATAAAATTTTGTGAGAATTTTTTTTTTAAATTCCAAAAATTACTAAATCACACAAAACAGAAATAAAACCATACACAAAAAAAATGAAAATGTGAATAGAAAAAAAAGAAAAAAAAATATTATATATTTTTTTTATTTTTAAATTGTTAAAACGTTTTTTTTTAATTAAGCATGGTAACTTTTCACCAAATTAAGAAATAAAAAAAAGTTAAATAAAGAAAAAAAATTAAAAAAAATAATAAAATTAAATAGAATAAAAATTAAATTAAATTAAAATTTTGTTTTTGCCCTTTTTTATTTTTTAGTTTTTCTTATTTTTCATCTAGTTTCTCTTAGTTTTAGAGTTCTTCTCTTTCGGAGAAGAACTAGTTATGTTTTGGTAATTTATTAGCTTTTCGATTCAATAAATGGAAGTGCAAATTCTGTTTGGAGGTTTTCAGGCAACAGGAATAGCATCGAAGTACTGTAAGGAATTTATTTTGTTTACAGTTATTTTTTATGCTTTATTTTTACATGTTATATTTAATTTGTATGTGATTAAATTTAACTATACTGGCTGTTTGTAAACATGATATAATAATAACGTTTTATGCTTGCGAAATATTAAATAGGAGAAAATCTCTAAAATGAATTGATTTTATTTTTATTCAAGATTTTATATTAAGAATGTTAGAGAGAAATATATTATTATTCATTACAAACTTAAATCTGAAAATTAGATTTTAAGGTTTAGTTATCCGATCTGATTTAAAGTAGTGCTCTTTTATTTTTTGGTACAATCGCCCGATAGTTAGAGCGAAGCTCTATTTCAAAGGTTTTTATAAGAATTATTATCTGAAAATATATTGATAACATGTTTTCATTAGTGGTTTTAAAACTTGAAAGTTAGTACTCGGATAATTAAATTCTTAGGTTTAATTTGGACACCTTGAATAAAGTTTAAACTGTCTAACCCCACCAAAGGTGGAATTTAAATGGAATTCATTTTCAATCTCTTAGAAAAATAAATTAATTTAATTAACCAAATTAGTTATCAACCCCACCCATAGGTGTTAATTGATTTTTTTAGTTAACAAAGAATATCTAACCCCACCAAAGGTGGTATTTATACAAAAAAGGGAGAATCAATAAATATCAATTCATATATTTAATAAAATAAATAATTTGAGCAAGCATAATTAACTTATTTATTATATCCATAAATACTCCACTATTATAAAAGATAAATTTTCATAAATATTTAATGAATCTATGTTTATTTTTATGTAAGTAGATTAAAAACACAAAACCCAAAATATCGTGACAGGATGTTTAGGATTTAATTTCGTTTTTAAAAGTTTGAATAATAAATTAAAAACCACATATATTCCTTCCTTAGATCGACCTTGGGAGTATACTTATCATTTTCTACGAAATGATTTGTGCACTTACGAGAGTTTTATAAATATAAAACCAAAGTATTGGCAAGAATCGGCGATGCTGGTTTTCGCTCATCAGTAGCTTTATCAGCTCAAAATTTTTGTTCTCATACAAGGACTCCATTGTATCTTCCATGGCTTCAATCTTTTTTTTGTTTGTTCTCAAGTTTTCCCCATCAGTGAAAGTTACATACTCATCTGAAGGATATGTGGTAGATAGTCATCTCAGTCTATCACTTCTTCTTAGTGGAACAGGAGAAACCATAGGTGTTGATGTTGGATAATAAACATCATCGTCTCCCTTATCTTTAGAACTAACTTCTATAGGAGCATCATCTTCATCAAATGGATAAACCTAGTCTTCATCTCCAACTTGTATTGGCACTGATGTTGGAGGAATTAATTCTAAATCTAATGAGTCAACATTGGAATTAGGCACATCCTTCTTCATTTTGAAAATATCTTCAATGGTCTCATCTTTAACAAATACATCATCACGACTCCTGAAAAGTGTTTTTGCAACCAGATCATAAAATCTATAGCCAAATTGATCTTGACCATAGCCAATAAAATAAGCTATCTTGTTTTGGCATCAAGTTTGGATCTCTCATTCTTAGGGATATGAACAAATTCTTTACAGCCAAACACCTACAGATGATCACAAGAAACATCTTTTCTTGATCGCACTTTATCTGGAACATCAATCTTGAGAGGAGTATAGGGTGAAAGATTCAACACATGTGCAACTGTGAGTATGGCATCACCCCAGAAATATTTAGGAAACTTTGCTATGAGAGTAGATATTTGACTCTCTCTATTAAAGTTTCGTTCATCCTCTCAGCTAAGCTATTCACCTACAGTGTCTTTGGAGGTGTCATCTGATGCCGAATACCATGCCTTTTGCTTTAAGCATGAAAAGGTCTTGTGTATTCTCCACCATTATCTATCTAGATGCACTTTAGCATCTTCTCAGTCTGTCTCTCAATTGAGGCATAAAATTCATTGAAGGCATTTAGCACATAATTCTTTGTTTTTAGAAGATATACCCACATCTTCCTTGAATGATCTTCAATGAAAGTCACAAAGTATTGAGTACCACCAAGTGACTTTGGCATTATTCTACATAAATTTGAATGAATCAGATCTAAAATATTATTCATTTTGGAAGGAGGGGAACTATTGAAAGCAACTCTATTTTGCTTTCCTGCTAGACAATCAACACATTTTCCCCAATATACTTCATCCATTCCAGATAGTATCTCCTTTTTGGCTAGACTTGTCATACATTTTTCATCTATGTGACTGAGTCTCCTATGCCATAATTCAATTACTCTATCTTTCTTCACGACATTTATTGTATCGGTGGAGAGCTTTTCTTGCATTATATGCAGAGTTGTATGCTTCTCACCTCTAGCCACAACTAAGGAGCCTTTTGTAAGTTCCATTTGTCATAAATGAAGGAGCGGCAATATCCTTCATTTGCAAGTTTGCATACAGAGATCAAATTTAAGTGCATATATGGAATATGCATGACATCCTTCAGAAATAGTCTCGTTCCATTCCTTGTTTCCAAGAAAATGTCTCATCTGCCAACAACCTTTGACGGGTCTTCATTTCTCATTATAACAACACCAAAACTTCAAGGTCTGTATGATAAGAAAAATTCTTTGCGCAATGTAACGTGAATTGTAGCACCACTATCAATCACCCAACTGGTGTCATGTGATGCAAGATTGACAAAATCTTTATCATAAACGATATTGAACTTGTCTATGGTATTTGTTTGCTCATCATCACTATTGTTATCTTTCTTCACTACTTTTCCTTTGTTCATTTCCTATTCCTTCTTGAACACCCGAAAAAATTTCTTGATGTGACCCTTCCTCTTACAGTGATGGCATTCAACATTGGCAAATTTATTTGATTTTCCTCTACTCTTGCTTTTGGGTTTTTGTTCTTTATACTGTCTTCTTCCTCTAGACTCTATGATAAGGGCTTGTGCTTCTGAATCTCTCCCCCTATTTTGTTTCTCATATAACAATAGGGGTTCTACAACAACTTCAAACTTCATTTTGTCCTTCACATAAGTCAGAGTTGTTGTGAGATGATTATATGATGAGGGTAGTGATGCTAGCAACATCACATCTTTTTCTTCATCGTTGAAAATCACATTGAATATTACTAAGTGAGAAAGCTTGCTATTGAAATCACTAATGTGTTGCATCATGCTCGCATTTTCTTCCTTCCTCATATGATATAGCTCCTTCCACTAATAAAATTTATTGGAAAGGTTCTTTGACATGTACCTGTTTTCTAAAGTCTCCAATGTTTCTTTTGCAGTCTTGCAATTTTTGATTCAATATTTTACAAGACAATGTCTGAGATATTTAGATGGATTGTATTAGCTGAAATCTCATCTATCTCCTCCCATTGTTCCTCAATGATGGTTGGTGCCTTCTTTTCATTCCCTAGCAACGCCTTTTGGACCTTCTGTTGAATGAGAATATCCTTCATCCTCCTTTTCCATAAAGAGAAATTATTATTGCCATTAAATTTCTCAATATCTACTTTCTAGCTTGACTTTTTTTCGCTATATTTCTTTTCTACGAATAAATATGCTCTGGACCTAATAAAATCTTTTCTTATGTGGCAGATTAGTCTTTGTTACAACCATAGAGCATACTAAGAATTTTACTAGAGCGACTCTGATACGAGTTACTGGGGCATAACAGGTACAAATAAAATAAATTCAATAGAGTAAAATAATGACACTGGTAATTTAATATGGTTCATCCTTTAATTTGGGCTAAGTCCACGGGACAAATTCCAAAAAATATTTCTTTCACTAATAAAATTAATGGGTACAAAGTGAGAGACAATACAATAAATTAAGATAAATCCAAAATAGTGTCGCACAAGTGTTTCCCAAACTCACTATTTGTTACTCGCCTTTGAGAAAAATATCCCAATATTTTTGTAAAGTTTTCTCTCTCACTCCTTTACACACACAACACTATTTTTATTCAAAGGAAATTGTTCCTTTGGCTTTGCTTTGCTTCTCTTCTTTTGGTGTATTGATGTGTCTTTCAAAGGAAAAAATATTTCCGATTTATAGGTGAAATTGTATATCCCTTATATGGCTAGAAATTGGCCACAAAGCTATCCAAATTTTAGCCATAAAAATATTTGATGCATTTGTCAAATGTGGTTGCACCTAATTTTATTTTGTCAAATGTAGTTGCACCTAAAAATTTTATTTTCTTCCTCTTCCATGTGGGAGGGATTACACAAATCTTCTTCTTTGTCTTCTAATACTAGTTCAAATTTGGGGCTTCAAAATACCTCCAGAAATTCAAACACAACAAAGCGTTTGCTCAATAACTTTGGGAATCTAATTTTTGGCAGCTAGAAAAGTTTCAATTTTCCAATAGATACCATCTTGGCCAATCAAAGCGTAGGGATATTCAACTCTCCTGTAGAATGGAAAATTAAACTTCCATTAACCGAAGTTTTAGTTTTTTTTTTCAATTCATCTAATATGTATTGGAAAGAAAGGAGTGCATTGATTAATTTTGACTCTATTGGGAAAATCGAGCTAGATGATGGGTCTATTTTTTGTTATAATATTGGCTTAAATCGGTAAAGAAAGTTAACACTAGACAACGATGGTAATCCTAGAGTTTACATTTTGGATTTAATTTCTAAGAAGCGTGTAAGGATTATAAATGTTGGCTATTTTCATGGATAAAATATTTACCGGTAAACTTATTTTTCAGCTCGCTACCAAGTCTATCAAGCAAAGTTAAAAAAGCGTTGGCTATAACATATATGATTGTACTCACGCATTTAATAGCACATATATTATGAATCTGGAATTTGTTTTTGCTAAAATATAGAATAAAATATATGTTGAATATTAGAAAAGATATACTCTAAATTATAACTTAAATCTTAGCCTAAAAGATAGCCTAACATATACTTTAAAAGAACTCTTTTTTAAATAGAAATTTTCATGATTAATGAGTCTATTTTAAAAGAACTCTTCTTTAAATAGGAGTCTTCTTAATTAGTGAGTATTCCTAATTATATTTGTAATTGAAAAGATATCTATCAATTATATAGGAGTCTTCTTAATTAATGAGTATTATTAAGCCCAAATTTAATTTAAATTATATTTTCGATTTTTATAAATTGTAATTAAGAAACTATATTACCATAAATTATCCAAAATTGTATGATTTCGGTTTTTCCAAGTTGAGGAAGAAAGAAGATAGAGTGAGCATGTCTTACATGGTAGGAACTCGATATATATGGTACCTGAATGGGCTAAGATAGAGTCAATAACATCAAAAGTAGATGTTTATAGTTTTGGATTGGTTTTTATGGAGATTGTTAATGGAGTTAGGAACAATGTGGTACAAGAAAGTAGAGTTGAAATTAAGAATTGGTATTTTCCACAATAGAGGCATTTGATAAGGTGTTCAAAGAAGTAAATATGGAAGATATTTTGGACCGTTAGATCAATAATTCGTATGATAGTAGAGTACATTTTGTTATGGTCAATCGAATGGTGAAAACGGCTATGTGGTTCCTTCAAGGTATACCAAAGATGAGACTATCAATGGGTATGGTGGCTAAGATGCTTGAAGGAACCATTGAAATTACTAAACCCAATAAGCCGACAATATTTTACCTTAGAGAAGACTAGATTATTCTGCACGTCTAGCTCTAGTACTAAATTTTCTCAATCATGTAAATGTAATCTAGCTTGGATACCTTAAAATTATAAACTATTAAGAAGAGGAATTCAAGACATGAACTTACATTCACATTATTTATGATATGACACATGTCAAAATAACGTTAGAAAAAATGAAGTTATTCCTTTTTCAAGAAATTTCTAACACATGCCATATAATAAATAGTATATGTAAAAATTTGTTTTCATTTAATATTTACTAATAATAAAGTACAATTTTTGTAACCTTCGGTACTTTCCCCGTCATGTGGAAATGGAAAAATATAATGAGAATTTGTCTTTGAAAATAATTAACTAATATGAATCTTTAACGAAAAATTGTGCCCCACTCACATAAATGAGTCACTATTGTTTTGTAATGGTAGTCTTAGCGACTTAGTCTTAAAGTGCATTTGGATGCACTTCAAAAACAGTGGTTCAAATTAAAGTGGTTTTGTAAGAAGTGGTTTTCACTAGAAGCACTTTTATAAAAAAAAAAGTAGTCAATTGCACACTTCGCAAAAAATTACTAAAAACACTTGTAATTTTTTTGCAACAATTTATAAAAGTTCTTGTATTTGTTATTAGTACTAAAATAGCCATAATATTATTAAAAGAGAATATTAATAAATTATTTAACAAAAATTAACTAAATATTAATAGAACATAGCAATTATCATTACTAAAATTGATGAAAATAACTGTATAAAATACAGTTATCACTGCTAAATATCGAATCCTTAATGAATTTCACAAAAACATTTGCATCATTGGTTTTAGTGGGTATAGCTTATACCTACCTAGATACATAATCTACAGCAACCAAGATATATTCAAAATCTTTAGATAGGGGGAAAGGACCCATAAAGTCAATCTCGTATACATCAAAGAGTTCAAAAACTAAATTAGATGTCAAAGGCATTTTAGCTCTTTTGCTTATGTTGCCTATTATTTGAAATTGATTACATTGTGCACAAAACATATTAGCTTCTTTGAAAAGAGTTGACCAATAGAATTCAGACTGTGATACCTTTAGGGTAGTTTTCTTACCACTAAAATTGCATCCACAATGAAGTTCATGACAAAATATCAAAATGTTCTTATGTTCTTCTTCAGGCATACACCTTCGAATAACTTGATCTTGACCAATTCTGAAGAAATAAGAGTCTCAATAATCTTAATTCATATTTTTAATAATCAATTTAATATTAAGCAAACATAATTAACTACCTAATGTATCATATAAATTAACCACTGTATGATAAATATTTAATTGTCTAAATATTTACTTAATATATCTTTATTTTTATGTGAGTGGTTTAGATCTTCAAACGAAAAACAATCATGATAGGATGTTTGGGTTATTAATTTCGTTTTAAGAATTTGTTGAATTATTTAAAAATCACATGATTCTTCTTTACAATAATCTTGAAAGTATACTTTTTATTTTCTATAAATAATTCGTGCACATACGAGCTATTTTATAAATCATACAAAATTTGTATGCAACAATTTTGTGCATCAAGTTTTTGACATCTTAATCGAGAAACTAATAATAGCATCAAAAACTAGCTAAATTATGAAATTTTTCTTTCATAAACATTCTTGATAGATAAATGGATTTTCCTTCCCTTAGAACAATATTCATATCAAAGATGAGCTCATCAAAATATGTCATATTCAATAAATCATCAGGTCGAACTCTTTTATTTAATTATTAATTCTTTTATTTTTTTTAGTATTTTTGTACTAAACTATTTTCTAGTTTGATTTATTTTCTTTTACTAACATGGGTATAATTTTATTATTCTTTATTATGTGTTTAGTATTTTTGTGTACAAACATGTATTATTTTACGTATTTTATTTACTTATTTATTTTTCTACTTTACATGTGAATTTAATTTCTATTTTCATTAGTATATGTGAGGTAGAATGTGCTTATCATACTTTTAAATAATAATATACATAGAACCAATAAACTATTAAAAAGACTAGATTTTGAGATCCCACAACCTTTTGTAAAATAAATTTGTGAATCTAACCTTGACCTTATACTTGAACCTTTATCATAAGGGAAAATCCACTTCTAAGAAAAACCACAATAAAGGAGGCAAGACCAGCAATTGGCACTGCACTGCTTTTACTTAATAGGATGAGGTTGCTCAAAACTATGAATTATGAAACATTTATTTTTTTCATATTACCTTCTTTTCATGGACTATCTAACGAGGACTCATTGTCTTTCATTATGGACTTTTATTTAATAGTCCAAACAATCCCACTCGGTGTACTAACCGTTGATCAACCCAAAATGTGGTGTTTCTCCTACACCCTTAAAGACAGGGTCAAGTCCTGGGAAATGTCACTTCTTTTAGGTTCCATGGTAACCTAGGAGGATGTATACAACAAATTCCCATCAAAAGACATTAGAGTTGAGAGATTAATGGAGGGAGAACCTTTCCATGAAGCATGGGATAGGTTCAAACTCGTTCTCACTCAATGGCTCCTTCAAACCTATCCTTTGTAACTGCATAACCAATTTTTCTATGTTGGATTGACACAACAATGATAGTTCATTATTGATGATGCTTCTAGAGGAGCGATGGATGAAAATACTACCTTAGAAACTTTCAATCCCTTTGAGATGTTGGGTGTTAATTTCTAATAAAAGAGCTACCGAGTGAAGAGAGTTGAAGTCCAAGAAATAGAATATGGTACTAAAGCTCAAATGTAGTCTCCTCAATTGACTGTTGTCTCTTTTAGGAAACATAAAACGTGCATGTATACACGGCCATAAGTAATAAAATTTGATAAGTAAAGTATCGTTCCCACGGAAATTTGTCACTATAGTTTGTTGAGTACTAAAATTATTTCTCTCTGATTTTATTCAAAACGATCGTTGATTTTTAAAACAAAATAAAAGAAATCTAGGATTGCAGTTTTTCACCAAATTAATCCACTCAAATCATATTATTTTCTCTTGATTTATATTTTTATAGTACATTTAATTTGTCAACCGAAAACTTCTAATTTTATCCATACATCTCTTCCGAGCTCCGTATAGACACACCTCGTTAAATTAATTCACTATATTGCTATGAGAATTAAATTCACCAAGATTCATTACGTTCTAAGTTTTCAAATGGTCACACATACAATTAGGATATATTCCTATCCTTCATCATAAGTGTCATTCTATCCATGAGCAATATACACAAAAATGCCTCTTCCAAGTTTATTTAAGTGCCACGGATCATTTTGATAAAATTCGTAAATAATCAAAAAGCATTAGGCACAGATAGAACAAACAAATCAAACGTCTTATAAATCTTTCAAAATTTATTAAAATCAAAGCTTCATAAATTTAGATAAAATGCAACCCTAGAAAAATTAAATTACTTCATTAATTAAAATTAAAATTACAGCAGTTAAGGAAAATGAGTTTAAGAACAAAAGAAAATTAAAAAATTTCTAAGCATATTTGGTACACGCAGAACACAACAGAAGCCAAAAATGGCTTCTGCGTGTACCACTGTCCAGGTCTATCAAAAACGAACCCCTAAACCTAGCCTAAAATCCAAAACTCTAAAACTCTTAGCAATAAATGCCCTATTTATAGCACCAAAAATACATCTAAAAAATATACATTTTTCTTTAATTACGCGGACACGCGTATGAGAAATGGGATATCGAAATTATTATTTAAACATACGCGTGAGAGACATAAAAAATAGGGGCGCCATTTCAAATCTTTTTTAATTCAATCTGCGTGACACGTGTCAGCGTCTGATTCGCTGAAAGAAATGATGGGACACGTGGAAGAATATTATTAAATATCAAGGACAAGCACACGATAGATTGTCGCACGGGATTGGGGCGCGAGAAACGTGAGGGACATCTGCTGAGACGTATACGCGATTCTGCGCTTTTACGTTCACCCAAATGTACCACGTGTCATCACCTGATTGGTTGAATGGAACGTTGGACATGTGGCAGACTTTAAATAGCTGGGGGGAACGATTGCACATGGTTTCGCGGCACGGGATCACGCCCTTTGGCATATTCGTAACAGACACGTGGGTCCCACACTACACTCCGGCCTGCGCGGCAGGTGTGCTCCACTGAGGCGCCGAGCCGCGTAAACCCTGAAATCCACGTCCACTCTCTTTTGTCGCGCTTGTAATCCACGTGCCTCATCGTATCCGTTGATTGTCTGATCGAACGGTTGGTGTCGCCCGTAAATGATGGTGCGCGTGGCTTCCTTTTCCTACACAGAATATAAATTTCCTTAATTGCATTTTGACCCACAAATTTAATTCAAATTACATTTTAAACTTTCTTTAATTACAATTAAGCCCCTTTTCTAATTTAAATTAAATTCTAAAACTTTTATTAATTAAAATTATGCCCAATATTAATTTAAATTATATTTTAGACTTTTATAAATTGCAATGAAGCACTCTTTCATTTGAAATTAGATTTTTGGACATAAATTTGCAATTAAGTATGTTTTCGATTCAATTTATTTAATTTTCTTCAAAATATATTCCTTAACACATAAAGAGAAAATATTAATTTATTTAGCTAAAAATAACAAATATATAAAGAACATAGCAATTATGATTAATAAAATAGATGAAAATAACTATATAAAATACAATTATCATTGACCAATCAAGTTGTGCATCGTATAATACATGCCATAATAAACAAAGAATAATGTGATATATACAGTACTTTAGGACATTGTGTTAATGCCTGTCCCTATCAAGTAGAAGCTAGTGCAAGACTCGAGTAAGTTAATGTACTAAGGGAATACCAAACAAGATCAATGTATGATCAACAATTCTAGGTGGAGGAATTGTCACAATTTCTCTTGAAGGCAGAACAACCCACCATTTACTTGAGCTCAAACCTACCAAGCCAATAATTTCACCAAAAAATGCCCAAGATTACTCCAATAAGCCAAATCTGGAGGATAACTTTAATTCATTAATCCAATTTAACAAAGACAACAAATCACGAACTAATCGAAGGTTAAATTCTATGAAAATTTCCATTAAGAAGATGAAAGTATAGGTGGAGTAGTTAAATGAGCACTTGTAGAAGCAAGGCAAGGAATAGCAACAATGTTAGAAAACAAAAAAAAAACTCAATAATGTGGGGATATTTAGTTTACAAAAAGATAAAATTCTCCAAGCAACATCCCGTTAAAGATAATAGAAATAATTCTAGATGGAAGGTAACTAATTAGTATTTATTATGGCATTAATTTATTTTCATTTTTTACATAATTAATTATATTTGTTATTATTTTTATATTTTGTATGATTATTTTATTATTTTAACTTATGCGTAGTTATTAACTATTGATTTTTTGACATAGGTTAAAAAATGGGTTTAACATGTAAATGAATGAGGAAAATAGTTCCAAGTACGTCAGGACATGCTTTTATTTGTGTTGCAGTATAGGGTATTAAAACTTCAAATAGTTAGAATATTAAAGCCTCATATCGAGGCATGAATATTCTTATGCCATGGCCTAAGTTTATTTTCTTGGCTGAAATACTTCTACCCATGCAAAAACACTCATTTTTTCCTCTCGCTTTCTCCCATTTTCACACAAACCCTAATTTTCTCTCCCATCAAATATCACAAAATCCTCAAAAATTCCACCATTCCTTAATTATTCTTCAAAACCTTTAACAAAAATCACTTTCTTAATAATATCTTATCTATCCCACAAAGAAATTTGCAAAATATTCAACAAAATCAAAGATCTTCATCTTTAAAAATGGGTGCTCTTCATTGTTCTTCAATCCACAAACAACACAAGTAAGTTTTCGTAAATTTTGAGAATTTAAGTCTTTAAATTAAATTCCCTAAAATTTGTAGAATATTTATAATTTTTAAGAGTTCAAAAACCCTAATTAGGACAAATAGGAATTAGAAAATAATATTTGATTAATTTTCTGTTATTGTCTAGAATTTTTTGTAAACTCTTGAATTTTAGATTTTCTTTAAGTTTAAAAATGGGACCAAAAAGAAGTAGGAAAGGAAAGGAATTTTCAACTTATGGAGATTATGATAATTCAAAATTTTCCAATTATGAGGCAAAAGTTCACTTTGAAAAAGGAGTGAAATTTAACAAAGGATATTTACTGGAAATGGAGATTGAATTTAATGATGAACCAGAGGGGATTATGTATGTTATAACAAGTTGTGGACAGAAAAGGATTGCAAAGAAACAAGTGGTTTCTACTGAATCTCTTGTTCATGAATTCTATACAAAATTTTCCAACACTATTGATGATAAAGTTTTAGTTAGGAATGTACTAGTTCTTAGTGGGATAATAATATAAATGCTCACTATTATTTAGTGACTATTGGAGAAGGTGAGCATGAGCAATATCATAATAATGTGGATTACACTACAATTTTAGAAACCCTAACTATGCAAGGTGCTGAATGGATTTATTCTGGTAATAAACATAAGGGTTTTAAAGTGAAGTATTTGGATAAAGTTTCTCAAATTTGACAATACTTTGTGTGATCTAGAATGATGTCTACTAGACGTTACAACACTACTCATAGAGATAGGGTTATTTTACTGTATGCAATCGCATCTATTATGCTTATGGATATAGGGGTTATAATTCACCAAAGAATAAAATTATCTGTAAATAGTCACCATTTGGGTTTCTTTTTCCCCCAACTAATAACTACTTTATATAAGAAAGTCAGGGCACCCCATTCGAAAGGTAGATTTGTTATACAACCTGATCAATTATTGAACATGATATATTTTGATGAGCTCACCTTTGGTATGAATATTATTTCATTACTACAATACATGTCTTTGGTCTTAGAAATTTAGCATCTTTTTTTTTAAATCGAGGCCATATGTTTTTAAAAAATTGAGACTATAGACATTATTTTCATTTGAGATATCTCTTTAGGGAAAGGTCCTTCTATGTCGATTCCCTAATGCATGAAGGACTAGGCACTCACTAGCTTAGTAAGCTCCTCAGTTGGTTGGTGGAGCAGTGGTGTTTTTGGCACTATTGGTAGCTTTTGGCATATATTTTAGCTTGTTGGTAAAGTCTTAGCCAATAGTATCTTGTAAATATAACCTTTTGGGATAAGGACCTTCCCCCATAATGATTTCCACATCATCCTTTGTGTATCTCTACTCAGATCAATTTGGCTTCTTTGAGTGTAAGGCTTTTTAATAAGGCTTTTGTAAAGGATCTCCTATCTAATTTATAACACCTAGGCTTTTAGCTAGCTTGAGGCTAGTGATGAGAGCTTTTTATTTAACTTCATCATTTATTGTATGGAATCCAAACACCAAAGATTTCTTTAAGAATATATATATTGTCTAGCGTTTGTAGCAAAGTTCCTACTACACACCGCTTTGAACATGAAGATCCATCTATTCGACACTTTCTTAGGATAAAGAAATAGCTTCTTAAGTCATGGACGTGAGTATGACCACGTTTTGACTTGATAAGTAGGTCACCTATATATGCTTCCATATATTTTCCAAGAGTTCTTGGAGCATTTCATTTATTAGTCTTTGGTATATATCACCTGTACTCTTAAGCCCAAAGGGCATTACGTTGTAGCAATAATTACCCCATTCTATGATGAAGAATGTGTTTTCTCTATTCCTAGGATGCATTTGAATCTGATTGTATCCTAAGAATGCATCTATTAAATTGAGGAGCTCATGGCTAGTAGTGGTATCCACTAAATGGTCTATCTTGGGTAATAGGAAGCTATTTTTGGGTGTTGCTTTTTTAGATTAGTAAAATCAACACACATCATATGAGCTCCCCATTCTTTGGTATCACTACAACATTGGTGAGCCAATTAGGAAATTGAACTTCATTAATGAAATCAACTTCCTAAAGCTTAAATTGATTCTTTTATCCCCTTAGAATAAACAAGTTTAAACTATAATAGATAGTAAAATCACTATTATCTTTATCAATTGGGACTCACGTCTTAACTGCCTATGCTACTCATCACTTACTACTTCCATAACTTTTTGGTTCAATACTCGAACCTAAATTTCCTTCACATCTAACACCACCCAATATGATGTGATTGGAAACCAATGATCAATAACAGTAAGTATATCAACTCACAACCTCATTGGACACACAGTCCACTACTAGCATCAAACCGTATACGAGAGACACAGTTAAGCCACGTACTCACACAGATTATGTTTTGATTACTAAACTCACAAAAATGACCCATTCTCAAATATAAGTTCTCTAAAATAATTTTAAAATTAGATATAAACCTTACTATGTATTTTGGTAGAATTTCAACTCTTGAACAAGGGGTAAGGAAGATAGAAATAAATGGGGTATTTATTGGGTTTGATTTTACCACCTCATCAGCAACCTCGCCATGGGTGGTGGCGAGCTTAGTGGTGATAAAAAATTTCATTTTTCCATTTCCAAAAATTCTAAGTATTATCCATAAATACTCATACCCAAAACACACAAAACCATAAGTAAAAACGTCGACTCGTTCACCGGAAACCAATACTCTACCTAGCATGCATACTACGAAAATCAATCACATAAAATGTGTATACATGCTCATATAAAAAGTGTACCTAAATATGTGGGTGTGTGAATTATTGATCCGCAGTAACCAACCTTACATAAAGGAAGATAAACACACTAAGTAAAATAACAGGCAACATATTTTGTACACAGAAAGCCAACACATAAATATAAGTACAATATGATTTATAGGTTTTATATACAAGCCTTAAAATTTACAAATTTTGAGAACACATCATTCATAATTTTCAAAAAACACACCCAAATGACGAGAGAAGTCATCAATAAATGTCAACATATATCGGGTACCACCTTTGGACATAACATGAGAAGGACCTCAAAGATCCAAATGAATATAATCAATGGTACCTTTTATTTGGTACTTATTTGTATTGAACTAGGCATTACGATGCTTTCCATAGACACAATGCTCAAAGAAATCAAACTTCCCAATATTTTGATCCCCAACCAAACCGTACTTGCTCAAAATAGACATCCATGTCTCACTGTCATATGCCCTAACCGGATATACCATAAGCAAGTAGTATCTGAATTTGGATATGGTGAAGACAAAACTTAAACACTACAATGACAATGCTACACTGAAGCACATAGAGGCCACATGATAATCTCCTTTTTATAACAACCAAAGCATTATTACTAACACTTAAAACTCCACCTATAACTATATACTTGTAATCCTGTGAGTCAAGAGCATCAAATATATCATGTTCTTTTTCAACTCTAGAATATGGAAAACATCTTTCAAAGTCCTAACAATGACATCTTACATCTTAATTTAGATTATACTAATACCAACAACCTTACGAGACACATTGTTTCCCATCAAAACAACACCCCTTTCAATAGATTGATAAGAAGCAAACCAATCTCTATTAGGGCACATACGAAAAGTACAACCCGAATCAAGGATCCAAACATCTTCAAAAGAACTAATAGATACTGATAGAACATTATCACCATTAGAACCAGAACTATATGCAACACCAGCAACATTATTAGTACCAAAAGACGTTGTGGCAAATTTCCCTTCACCTTTAAGTTTTAGATAATTTATTTTCCAATGCTTTTTCTTGATGGAAATAGTTGTATTTATCTTTCCTTTTCCTAGATTTGAATCTAGATTTACCTATATTATATTGCTTAAGCCTTTTTCTTGAGTTATATCCCTGAAAAATAAACCATAATAACTATCATTGTTGATAGTAGACATTTTTTTCTTTAACTCTCTAAAATTCAAAGCTACGTTTATATCCTCAAAAGAAATAGTTCAAATGAACTAACGCCTAATCCTCATCATCAATTTTCACGCCATTATTTTTCAAAACATGAATAATTTTAATAAATTTATTCAAAGTGATTGTGTAAAAGTATACCTTCTGATATTCTAAATGTATAACAGTGCTGCTTCAAATATAACTGACTTGTGAAAAACTTTGTTATATACATACTCTCCTATTTAAGTCACAACCTAGCAAGAGATTTCTCAACACCAATCTCATCAATGAAACTAAATTGAACTGGAAGCTTTTTTTATGAATATATCTTTTTTTTTCATTAATCAATTTTTTGATAATTTATCTTTGTCTTCAAGTGTTTTTGGGCAACCATTCTTTAATTAATATGATCCGCATCTTTATTCACCAAAGACTAATATTATTCATGCTCGAAGCTCAAAATAAATACGAAAGATAAAAATTGATCAATTCTAATAAATAAAATAATAGCCTAAAGTTCATATACCAATTTATTAGAAATCAGTGCAAGTAAAACCGAAGTTCGGGTCTAAAAATAAATAATAATAAGTAACGATAAAATAATAAGCAATAAAAAAATTGTAAATAAAAATTTAAATGATTTAAGTTTTTAATATAAAAATTTAATGGGTGATAGCGTATCTAAATAAAAATACAAACACATGTATTCAAAATAACCACTCAAAACCCAAACCACGTTACACCCAATTATTCTATCAATGCCAAAACACTGAAAGGACTATTTTCAAGTATCGTAGAGAAAGAAAAAACGTAATCTTACTGAACTGAAAGAAAAGCAAACTTACTGTACTGAAAGAAGAGCAAACTTTCTTGATGTGGCTTATTTAAGCTCCTCATGCAAACTGAGAGAACAAATGGCAAAGGATGATGGATTGAATTACTAATATGATGCTCTAACAGTACTATGAGTATCGGGTATTCAAAAGACATGAGGCTTGATGTTCTTCTCTGTTGAGTGGCTGGCTTCAACGCAAACATATATTTATAGGTGGTCTTAGGGCTCCGTGCCTCCCAAACCGAGAAGGCAATATTAATTAAAATTCAAATTACAAGAATACCCTTCATTACACACCATGTTTTGAAGCCATTTAAATAACACACTATGATTTCTTCTTATGGTTTTTATAGGTAACATTGTGTATCAACACACTATGATTTCTTCGTATGGTTTTTATAGGTAACATTGTGTATCAATGTATATACCTTTAAGGTTAATGAGAGTAAATTCATCTTTAATGTTATATGTATATGTTATAATTCTACTACAACTCCCTTTTAAGAGAGTTCTTATAGAACTTAATAGCCTCCTCCACATCGATTGGTAGTTCTTATCAACACACCAGGCACTTAGACGTCGATGGGAAACCAAAAAACCAGATACCATATAAAAATTTATGACGTAGTTCTCTCTAAAAGAACTTTTATAAATGAAGCATTGCTAATGACTTATAAGTATAGTAGAAACAGAGTCTTTAATCGATGTGAGAGTTAACAATTTTTATTTAAGAATAACAAATACAAGACTTACAGCAAACATATAGATATAAATTATATGGTTATGAGATATAATATTAAGAATCATGAGATTTATATTAAGAATATAAACATTGAAATAATACTTGCATATCCCACTATAATTGTTGGCAAAACGATATAAATACCGTGTGAATCGTCTTGTACTTATTAGTTCAATTTAAGTTTGATATACTTCATTTGTACGTAATTATAATCTTAGATAATAAATATGATGTATTTTCTGCATAATAAATTTCATCATGTTTAGTATTCTTTAAGATAATAAAGTTGAACCTGAATAGTTTATCGGAAGTTATTCATAGAATTATTATATTTTCAGTAGAGTACTCACGAAAGAGGTATGATGCATTGTAATTCATGAAAGAAAGTGTTTACATAAATAGCATAACCATCGTGACATTCATGTATAGATAATTTTTACCTAAGTAGCTAAAGTTATACTACTAGTATAATATAAAGATACATTAACATTGTACTCTACAAACTTTGGTATTCCTTTTAATGGGACAAGTGGAAGTATGTTACTTGATACAAGTCAAAACATGTTTAATATAATATTTGTGATATCAAACATATAATATTTTATGGAGAAAATCAAACATATCTTAAGAGATATAATTTCCAAATTAAATTCAAATTCATATAAGATTATATCGATGGAAAGAAATCTGATAAGAATAATTATTGGAATTAAGGTCTCTAGCATAACTTTATATAAGTCTATGACCACCACCAGTTAAGGCTAAGCAAAATATATATATTATGCACGGGAAGACTTCTAGCAAACATTATTTATGGTAGGTATTGAGAGCTTATTCTAAGATTTGGACAACTATGACAGGAGTTAATTCAATCGTAATTAATTATGCTGTATATTTTTATATATATTTACTTTTTCTTATATAATTCTTTTAAAAAAGAGCAAACGTCAGTAAAAATTATCAATTTATTATTTTAAATATATTTTTTTAATTCACTATTTTTATTTTATTATTGAAATATTTTTTCATAACTTTTGTTAAGTATTGATCAATTTGATAAAAATATTTAAATCTTTTATACGACATATAATTTATAAGGATTTATCGTAAATACAATAATATAATTATAACTTAATGTATTGTATAAATTACTTAAATTTTTCTATCAGATTGATAATTTTTTTGTCAAAATAATTGATTTAAAAATATTTTAATAAAAATAGTAAATTGACTAATAATAAGAAAATTTCATATAATATTAATAATTAAATAAACATTTAGACTTTAAAAAACTACCGAATCAAATGGTAGAAATCTTATTATTATACATATTTCTATGTATTATTATTTTTTGGTTAATTACACATACAGTCATTATCTTAAAATATAAAAAAATCATATAATTACCTATCTATGCTTTCTTTTATAAATAAGGTTTTTATAATCTTATTTTATGTCTTTCAAATCTATTTTTCTTCTCTTATTTTTCCAATGTTTTATTTTAATGCATAATTACTTAAAAGGATTTTAGAAAATAAAAAAAGAAACCTATACACTTTATCTTTTGCACCAAAAAAATTTATACTTACATAACTTATGAATAATTTACATTTTATATATTATGATTAAAAATTATCTTTTAATAAATAAAATTGATATATTTTATTTATATCCAAAATTTCATATTATTTATGAGAATTATCCTTTTACAAGTTTTCCTATAATTTATGCGTTAAATTTTTTTTTACTATTCTTTTTTATTTTGTTCCTCTTTAGATGCATTTTGGTTGAATAAGAATTACATATATTGTCATTCATTGCTACAAAAAGGGGTATTTAAGTCGATATGTAAAGTTAGTTTTTGAAAAAACCCGACTTATAATGAATTTAAAGTCAGTTCGATATAGAACCGATGCTATCCACGTAAGACATAATGTCGGTTGATGTGTCGAACCAAGGCTACGTCCACGGGTAGTGTCGATTCGACACGTCAACCGATGCTATGTCCACTATGGATATCGTCGATTGACACGTAGAACCGACGCTACACACGTGGATAAATTCGTTTCTCTTCTTTATTCCCCAGACAGAAACTATTCCAAACGCTACATAACTCTCAAAAACCCAAAACCTCATCCACTTCTCCTCCACTCTTTCTCATTTTTCGACCACCTATGATCACCAATTTCAGCGACGGTTAGTAGGTTTTCTTCCTCTCTAACTAATCTTTTAGATCCCCCATTTTTTTGAGCAAAATACTCAAAAAACTTATACCCATTTCTCACTTACAAAACACCATTTTTTCTTCATTTCTTTCATTTTGTCATTTCATTTTACTCTTATAAGTATTTCTATTAATCCTACGCACTTATTATTCATATTTTTTCTATTATTATGTGTATAAATTTTTGTATTATATATATATATTGGTTTGTATTATAACATAAGGAGAAGAATATGATAATCTTGAATAACATATAACAACACCATGGTAATTTTTCTGCTATTAATTAATATTTTATTTTTAAATTATTTGCATTATTTAAACTATTTGTTAAATAGATTTTATTTTTTTCTGCTATTATTTAGTAATCGAATATAGGTTTTAATTTGAGTATAATAGAAAATGAGTAAATTTTGTAAAAAAAAAATTAAAAATTTAAAGTCGGTTCACCTAAACGTAAATTCAATTTATCGCGTGAACTGACTTTAAACGTAAAGTTGGTTCAACGCGGTGAACCGACTTTAAACGTAAAGTCGGTTCACGCGTTGAACCAACTTTACGTTTAAAATCATTTCATTTAAAGTCAATTCAACAAACCGATTTTAATACCCATTTTTATAGTAGTAATTATTATGAAAGATAAATATAAAAAGAAAATTAAATAATGTATTTTACCATACAAATGGCTTCATCTATAAATAAAACTTGTATCTTATCTTATGCTTTTTAAAGCTTTTTTCTTCTATTATTTTTTTCTTTTTTTTCTTTTTTTTTAAATATATAATTATCGTAAAAAGAATTTAGAAAAACAAAAAAAAACTATAGAATTCATCATTTACAAAAAAAAAAAAGTTTTTTATGCACACTGAATGATTTACATTGCTTTAAATATTAGGATTAAAGAATTATTCCATTTAGCAAATAAAATTGATCTCTTTTATCTATCTTATTTTTCTAACATTTATGAGAATGTAATTGTTTTTTACAAGTTTTTCTATATTGTATGTGATGTCTTTTTTTGTTTTACTATTCTCCTTTTTTTTATTTTACTCCTCTTTAGATGCATTTTATTTAAAGAATACTTTTAAAAAACTATAATTCTTATCTTATACGCTTTAAAGCTTTTTTTATTATCTCTTATTTACAGATTTGTTTTTGCCCTTGTTTTTTAAATTACATAATTATTATAAAAGAAATTTAGAAAAAAAAAAACTATAGACTTCACCTTTGGCAAATAATTTTTTCAAAAACATTATATTTATTACTCTTTTACATTAAATTTATTATATTATTAAAGCTTATAAAGTTTTCTGAGTTTGTGGTTGTTTTTTATTTCCAATTTTTAATTGGCTGCTTATTTTATAGAAACTATTCTCATTTTAAAATTAAGTTAATGTAATTCAAATATAATTTTAATTTTTAATTTTCATATAATAAATTATATAAAAAATATTGAATTAATTTTCATACAATAAATACTCGTATATTTATTGATATAATCATTATTGCTTAACATGTGTACGAATAGTATTAGGAAAAAAATGCATATGGATTGTCGGATATTTGTAATTAGAGAATGTCTTACAACATTTTATTTAATATTTAATTAATTTGCATGTAATTAACTAATTGCTGATCACAAAGGTTGGTGTTTCACATCTTTTCAGATGTGGCTCCCTGCTTGGATCAGTTTTTGAAAAAATAAATGAAAAATTATATTAATATTAAAAATGACTATATTTTCGTTTTTCTAAATAATTAATATTCATAAATAATATAATTTAAATTAATAAAACTCCGGACAAAATAATCCTAACAATAAAAGAAATTAAAGAGATATTAAAATAGAAAATTAAAAATATTAAAAATTTAACAAGATTTAGTATAAATATTACATATGTTCTCGGATATCGTTGATCAATTATACTTTCCTTAAATTGGATGAACCCTAAAATTATAATTAATTTAAGAAAATTGAGTTAATTAATTACACTTATAAAAAAGACGAAGATTTACAATTTTTGATATCTTTTCAAAGTGGAAATGATGCTTTATTTATAACCCAAAATACAACAACCATCATGGTTTCTAATCCATATGGAACTTTTTCAAATTGTTCACTAAGAAGCTATACAACGAATCTCTACCTTGATGACTTAGTGATTATCAAGTCCAAACAATGTTTAAACTTAATTAATGTCACCACCTTGGTCATTATATCTGCAAGATTCTATGTAGTATTAATCTCCTGAATTAGTACTCCACCTTCTTCCATAATCTCTTATACGAAATGATAACGAACATCAATGTGTTTTGTATGTGCATAGTAGACTTGGTTCTTTGCTAAATTAATAGCACTCTACCTGTTACAAAACACATTAATATGGTTTTGACAAACTCCCAAGTCTTCAAGCAATCCTCGTAACTGATGAGTGCTCAAAAAGCACTAAAATAACCATGATTTTATGCACATTAATTGATTAAAAATATATATATTTATATGTTTTATCATATATTTATGTAAATTTGTCTTTTTCGGAATCACGAGTATTTTTATTGTTTTTCAGGTATTTTGGCTTAAAAACGCAATTTAAAGACTCAAAGAAGAATACTTGAAGCAATACATCACAAATATATTAATAAATAAGTGGGAAAAGGTCAACAAACATGGAAAAATTGGACAAAATGGGTCGAAAGGTCAAAAATGTCAAAAAGACGGAAAATCACAACAGAGCTCACATAAGAAATTTCAACCGCCAAGACTCAACCAACGCTTCAATACTTACAAGTCATACATACTGGCCCACGCGCGTTGACACCCCCATCCGCTGGCGCTGCGTTAGCCCGCCAGCCGCCACATGCGCCAAACGTTATTACCCCATTTTTCACGGTGCAGCCTTTGATTACGTCATGCGACTTCATTGTTGACCTCAGCATTTCCATTACACGTTTTTTAATTTTTTAATATTTTTTTAACATTTTTTTACTCATTTTTTTCTCTTCATCCTCACCTATAAATACCCCCCTTCCCTTCACTTCAAAACACACCTCAAAACCACCATTCTATCTTCTTTCTTTCTCTCATTTCTTAATTTTTGAGTTTTTTCTTAGTTTCTTTCTTAGTTTCTAAGCTTTTCTTAGTTTTTCTCTTAGTTTTTAGTTCAATTCTCTTAGTTTTAGAGTTCTTCTTTTGAGAGGAACTTGTAATGTTTTTGTAATAATTTAGATTTTTGATTCAATAAATGGAAGTGCAAATTCGCTTGGAGGTTTTCTAGCAACGGGAATAGCGTCAAGTTCTCAGAAGGATTTTATTTTCTTTACGCTTATTTTTATGCTTTATTCTTACATGTTATATTTAATTTGTCCGTGATTAAATTTAATCGTGCTAGTCGCTTATAATCATGATATAATAATAACGTTGTTACGCCATGCTAAATATTAAATAGGTGAAAATTTCTAAAAATGAATTGATTTTATTTTTATTCAAGATTTTATATTAAGGATGTTGTAGAGAAATATATTATTTTTCATTACAAACTTAAATCAAAATTAGATTTTAAGGTTTAGTTATCCTACCTGGATTTAGAGTAGTGCTCTTTTATTTGTTGGTACAATCGCCCTAGTTAGAGTGAAGCTCTATTTCAAAAGTTTTTATAAGAATTATTATGTGAAAATGTATTGACAACATGTTTTCAATAAGTGGTTTTAAAACTTGAAAGTTAGTACTGGATAACTAAATTCTTAGGTTTAATTTGGACACCTTGAATAAAGTTTAAACTGCCTAACCCTACCAAAGGTATCATTTAAATGGTTCATTTTCAATCTCTTAGAAAAGGAATTAATTTAATTAACCAAATTAGTTATCAACCCCACCCATAGGTGTTAATTGATTTGTTTAGTTAACAAAGAATATCTAACTCCCACCAAAGGTGGTATTCATACAAAAGAGAGAATCAATAAAATCTCAATTTATATCTTTAATAACCTAGATAATATGAGCAAGCATAATTAATTTAGTTATTATATCCATAAATACTCCACTAATATAAATGATAAAATTTGGTACCTAATATTTATTGAATCAGTATTTATATTTATTTTTAGATAAATATTTATTGAATTTGTATCTATGTTTATTTTTTATGTTTTTTTAGATTATATTTAATTAATCAGATATATGTTTATTTTATGTTATTAGATTAGGAACACAAAACCAAACTATCGTGACAGATGTTTAGGATTTAATTTCGTTTTTAAAAGTTTGAATAATAAATTAAAAACCACATACATTCCTTCCTTAGATCGACCTTGGGAGTATACTTATCATTTTCTACGAAATGATTCGTGCACTTGCGAGAGTTTTACAAATATTAAAACCAAAGTATTTGCGAGAATCGGCGATGCCGGTTTTCGCTCATCAGTAACCAAATAGCTTCCTTCACAACCTTTTTAACTGCCATATACTCTGCCTCTGTAGTAGACAAAACAACTTTGAACTGCAAGGTAGACTTTCAACTGACTGATGCTCTAGCAAGAGTAAACATATGACCAATAATTGACCGATACTTATCTAAATCTCCAGCATAGTCAAAATCACAATATCTGACTGCACATTGATCAACAATATTATCTTACTCAAATACTAAACCAATATCTATAGTATTTAGAATATACCGTAGAATCCATTCCATAGCCAACCAATGTCCTTTACTAGGATCATGCATGTACCTGCTTACAGATCCAACCGCGTATGAAATGTCAAGTCTCGTACACATCATTGTATACATCAAGCTACCAACCATATTATCATAAGATATCTTTTCCATGTACTATTGTTATGCATCCTTCTTAAGAGACAATTGAACACAAAGCTTGAAATGAGGAACAAGTGAAGTACTTACAAGTTTTGTCTATTCATTCATATCAAAACATTGTAGCACTTTCTTCAAATATTGACTCAGTGTCAAACAAAGCTTTCCCTTTTCATGTCTCTGTTTATCTCCATATCGTGAATCTTCTTGGCTTCTCCCAAATCTTTCATCCTGAGCTCCTGACTTAGTTGAATCTTCAACCTCCCAATTTCTTCTTGTCTCTTTGATGCAATCAACATATCATCGACATACAATAAGAAATAGATGAATGACTTATCTTGTAGCTTGCAAAAATACACATAATGATCATATGTGCTTCTAGTGTACTTCTGCTACAACATAAACTAATCAAATCATTTGTACCACTACCTCGAAGATTGCTTCAATCCATACAACGATTTGTTCAACTTGCAAACCCAATTCTTTTTACTAGTAACATTAAACCCTTCTGGTTGAGTCATATAGATTTCCTCTTCCAAGTCACCGTGTAGAAACACAGCTTTTACATCAAGTTGAACTAGTTCCAAATCCAAATGTGCTACTAAGGCCAACAAAATTCTAATTGAGGAATGCTTACAACTAGAGAAAATATCTCATTATAATCAATTCCTTCCTTATGAGTATAGTCTTTAGTCACCAACCTGGCCTTGTAACGAACACCATCTTTGTTAGGAAATCCTTCTTTCTTTGCATATACCCATTTGTAACCAATTACCTTCTTTCCCTTAGGTAGTTGCATAAACTTCTATGTCTTATTCTTCTGAAGAGACAATAATTCTTCATCTAGGCTTCCTTCCATCTTTCAACTTTAGGACTTTTGATTGCATCTTTATATGTGGAAGGAACATCATCATGCATAATTACAAGTGCACAAGCCACAATATTCTTAAAAATGAGCAGGTAGATCTTCCATATCCTTGTATCGTGTAAGCACCTTGAAATTTTGTCATCATAGCCTATCAACTGCAGTTTCTCCTTGTTACTGTAAAGGTTCTTAGGTTAAAACATCTTCTTCATCTGATTCATCTTCTGCCACTAAAGGATCAACTTTTGTCTTATCTCCACCAACTGGGTCAACGATTCTACTTTCAAACTCCACCTGCTTTGGAATTTGCTCCACCTACTTACAAAGTGCCATAAATCTTCTCATTTACTTTTCTCAGCAAGATAGATTCATCAAAGGTAACATCTCTGCTGAATATTATCTTTTTCGTTTCAAGGCACCATAGACGATATCCTTTAGAACCAGAAGGGATCCCCAAAAAAATAGCTTTCTTGGCTCTTGGATTCAACTTCGATTCCGTGACATGGTAGTATGCAATAGAACTAAACACATGTAAGAAATCATAATCTCTAGCTGGTTTTCCAAACCATACCTTCATAGGTTTTTTGCCTTCAAGAGAAGACGATGGTAGACAGTTGACAAGATGACATGCATACATCACAACCTCAGCCTAATACTGCTTGCCTAACCCAAAATTTGTCACCATACACCGAACCTTCTCTAACAAAGTCTGATTCATACGTTCTGCAACTCTATTTCATTGTGGTGTTTTTTGAATAGTGAAGTGTTGCATTATCCCTTCTTCTTCACAAACTTTTATACATGGATCATTTGTTAACTCAATGCCATTATCAGACCTCGGACACTTGATCTTTCTACTAGTCTGAGTCTTCATCATCTTCTTCCACTTGATAAAAATTCATAACACTTCATCCTTATTCTTCATGAGATACACCCAAACTTTTCTTGAGAAGTTATCGATGAAAGTGAGATAATAATGTTTGCCACTCATGGATGGAGTTCTTGTTGGCCCTCACACATCCATATGAATGTAATCCAAGATGCCTTTTGTATTATGAAGTGTAGTTCCAAAGCTTACTCTTTTTTGCTTCCCCTATACACAATGCTCATAGAATTCCAACTTGTCGATTCTCACACCTTTTAACAAACGTTGCTTTACAAGAATTTGTTAAGCTTTTTCACTAGCATGTCCCAAAGGCATATGTCATAGCTTGGTAGTTTCTAAATCCTTTTCTTCCTTTGAAACTACTATTGATGTTGTCCCATTAACTGTACTACCAAGGTAGTAGTACAAGTTATTCTTCCGAACACCTTTCATCGCCACAAGTACTCCAAAAGTAACCTTAAATGCCACATTTTGTATGGTCAAAGTGAAACATTTTGATTCTAAGACTCACACAGCCATGCGATTCTTTTTCATATCTGGAACATAATGAACATCCTTCAAGACTCTAGTTGAACCATCTTGATTCTTCAAACGAATTGTATTGATCCCCAAAATTTTGCATAGATAATCATTACCCATGAAAATAACTCTATCGTCTAGTTCTTCAAAACTAAAGAACCACTCCTTATTAGAAGACATATGGAAGTATATGTTGAATCAAAGATCCAATCAATATGATGGGATGCTATTGACGAACCAAGCAATGCAAAATCTTAATCTGGGTTGCTTTCAACTACACATGCATCAGGCATCACAACTTTTCCTTTCTTCTACAACTTTAGACAGTTTTTCTTCTAAAGGTTTTTTCGTGACAAATGAAACATTCATCTTTACCAAGCCTTCCTTTAGAAAGAGATCTACCTTTCCTTCTTTTCTATTGTGTTTGTGGATACCCTCTTATAAACAGTGCCTTTGCTACTTCATTCTTGTTTTTTTTATATTTCTTTCTAATTTCATAACTATACAAAACAATACAAACTTCCTCAAAAGACACTTTATCCCCAATGAGTAAGCTCATAAAGGTGATCAAACTTATCAAGAAGGGAGGTTGACAATATCAAGGCTAAATCTTCATCTTTAAAAGTTTCATTCATATGTAAAAAATATGCTACTAATCGATTAAAAGTAGTAATGTGGTCGTTTATTGTGGTACCTGGAAGGTAATCAAAATAGAACAACTTCTTCTTCTTCAAATAAAGCCGATTCTGACCGCTTTTTTTCATGAACTTGTTCTCTAATGCCTTCCAAAACTTACTTGCGGATGTATCCTTCATGAATGCGTACTTTTGTTCTCTTGAGACACGAACAGATTGTACCATATGCCAATCGTTTGATATTTTTCCACTCAACTTTATCTGTTCCATCTAGTTTCTCTTCTTCAATGACGATGTCTATTGTTGAAGCATGGCATCTAGAACTTCACCTTGCCACATGCTAAAATGACTAGTTCCATCAAAAATTTCCACCTCAAACCTTGCATTCATCACAATTGTTCTACCTGATGTGGATGGCTATGTCTTTGTTTGAGGGAGACTTTTCTTCCGTCATTTCTTCAAATTACAACAAATAGAAACTATATTCCAATAGCAAATAAATGGAATACAAATAAATACCTAGGTAGAAACCTTAACTCTAATACCAATTGTTAAAAAAATTGGATATATTTTTCCCATTCTAAGTAGTTATTATTCACAAATACTATGATTTTAATGGATATAACTCAAACTAGTACGATAAAACAATGTTATTGGAAATAAAATGTTAAAAGAAACTAAAATAGATATTAAAGCAAAAAACTAAAAACATCAAAAATTTAATGAAATTCAATATAAATGTTACATATATTCTCGTGCATAGTTGACCACTTATATTATATTCAAATTGGATGAACTAAAAAATTATAACTAATTGGAAAAAATTGAACTAATCAATTACTCTTAAAAAACAGAGTAAAGTTAACAAATTTTAAGATGTTAAACGAAAATACTTTATTTATAATCTAAAATACAACATACATCATGACTATGAATGCACGTGAAACTTTTTGAAATTTATGTTAAAGAGTTCTATAATAAATCTAAAATATTATATTATTAAATATTTTAAAAATACTAAATAATTTACGTGTAGAATATAGGTCGGAGATGTTCCATTTCAAACTTTAGACTAATCACAGCGAAAAGGGATTCACAGTTATTGGGCCATGTTCCTTTTAAGAATTTTGGTATGATGAGCTATGTCATTATAAATTTATATTCTAATATTTATCTGATTTCCTTTCGGTTGGTGGAAAGAATCTCATCATGATGCTAACCAATTTACCTAGGGGTTTTTCATTAATTATCTTGATTGTGACTTAAGTTCATTTTTAAAAAAATAAAGGAAAAAAAATGTAACTTGGTCCTTTAAAAGGGTTGATATGAAAACTAATGCAACATATTACTTTAGATTTTTGCAAACGTTTTGTTGATTTTGATTTCCGTGCCCCCACATTCTTCAATCTGATCATGTAAAAAATCTGAAAGGAATATTGGTGTGATATATGACAAAAACAATTCAATGTCAAAGTTACCTCTAAAGTTGATAGAGAAATTAAAAAGAATTTTAAGTAATATAAGAATGTGTTGCATACCTAAGAACTGAAATACTTTTCAATATATATAGGTAAAAGATTTTAACAATTAAAGATAACTCAATCTCTGTCTCAGCAGATATAAAAGGCGAATAGTTCTCCTAAGAATAACATTCCACTTTTGAATCTTGTTATATCATTTAATATAACATAATTATCATTAATATGAATATATTAGTTTTGGGCCATATAAAGTGTTGATCGGTCAAATGTGATATATGACCCAATGAATGTTCATAATGCATTTATGTTAAAAAATATCCCCAACATCAGCCCCTATGCCATAGGACTGTAACCTATTAGAGCATGCAAGAAGGTCAAGTGTTGTTCTAGATTCCTTTTTTTGTAGCTGGTTTTCTGACATGCTCGATTGATTATCAAAAATGAGCTTTTATGCTTTCTAATTGTCTGTCTTTTATCTAAATCTGACCTTGATCAGGAAATATCCTTGGATAATAAATTTTATTTATTATTTTTTATAATTCATTTTTTATTAATTTTAGATTATTTTAATTTTTTTTATTAATAAATGCTAATAGTTTTAGAAGATGATTTAGTAAAAGTGAGACTAATAAATACAAGTAATTATGGTTAATATTTCGTAGATATGAGATTAATTAATATAATTAGTTATAAAAGTAATTTAATGAGTAATTGTGAGGTATAGAGAAATGTTTTTGGAAATCTATAAATGTAACTTCTTTGGGACATTTGTAATCAAGTCATTAAGTAATTTTATAAACAAGTTTGAGAAAAATAAAGTGATAACTCTTTCTCTAAATCTCTTCATCTCTAACTAGTTCATAAATTTTTCTCTTAAAGTTTTCTTCGCAAAAGCCCACAATACAACAAAATGGTATCACAGTCAATTTAGAAAGTATAAATTATTGCATATCAAATCAAAGGTCTCGACGAGAAGAATTTGACACTGCAAGAATCTCCTCAATAGGAGTTTAGAAGCACCGCCACGTGCCATCAAAATAATGCTGCCAAAAACTGAGTTGAGCCGAGTCAACCAAAGTTGGAGCCATTGATCGAAAAAATTTGAAATTTTTTTTAGAGTTCCTATTAAGGTTTTTTGGCTTTTCGGATTCATCCGTGCGATTAGATTTTGAAAATTCTCATCATATTGAGAGATATGGCAAATGGTATGGCACCATTCCAAGTCCCGACACTTAACAATTGGAGTATCAAAATGAAGGCATTTCTTGGATCACAAGATGTGTGGGATATCATAGAGAAAGGCTACAACGAGCATGTAGATGATATTGCTCTTGCTACTCTTACACCTAATCAAAATACAACTTTAAAGGATTCAAGAAAGAGATAAGAAGACTTTCTACCTTATCTACCAAGCATTATATGATGACGGCTTTGAAAAGATTTTGAGTGCAAGCTCTACCAAGGAAACATGGGAGAAGCTACATACCTCATACAAAAGAGTTGAAAAGGTGAATAAGATTTGTCTCTAAACATTAAGATATGAATTTGAATCCTTACACATGATGAGTGCTTAAAAAGTACTAAAATTACCATAATTTTTTGCACATTAATTGATTAAAAATATATATATTTATATGTTTTATCATATATTTATATAAATTTTTCTTTTTCGGAATCACGGGTATTTTTATTGTTTTTCAGGTATTTTCGCTTAAAAACGTCACTTAAAGACTCAAAAAGGAATACTGGAAGCAATACATCACAAATATATTAATAAATAAATGGGAAAAGGTCAACAAATATGGAAAAATTGGACAAAATGGGTCGAAAAGGTCAAAAATGTCAAAAAGGAGAAAATCGCGCACGGGTAGCCCGCCGCGCTGGCTTGCGTGCGCAGCACGACACACGTCCGCGCGCGCCTTCCTCCAGTTCCGCGCGCAACGCAGCGCGCTGTCACTGTTCATGCGCGCGCGTGCGCCCCGACGCCATTTGGCCCCATTTTTCACGTGCAGCCGCCCCTATGACGTCATGCTGACGTCATCAATGACCTCACCATTTGCACTACGCGTTTTCACCATTTTTTAACATTTTTTTCACCAACTTTTCTCTCCATCCTCACCTATAAATACCCCCCTTCTCTACACCTCAAAACACACTTCTCTCTTCTTTCTTTCTCTCCATTTCATAGTTTTTAGGTTTTTTTAGTTTTTCTTATGTTTTAGCTAGTTTCTCTTAGTTTTAGAGTTCTTCCCTCTTTGGGAAGAACTAGTTATGTTTTTGTAATTTATTAGCTTTTTGATTCAATAAATGAGAGTGCAAATTCCGTTTGGAGGTTTTCTAGCAACGGAAATGGCATCGAAGTACTGTAAGGATTTTATTTTCTTTGCAGTTATTTTTTATGCTTTATTCTTACATGTTATATTTAATTTGTTTGTGATTAAATTTAACTGCTAGTGCTTGTAAAAATGATATAATAATAACGTTGTTATGCTTGCGAAATATTAAATAGGTAAAAATCTCTAAAATGAATTGATTTTATTTTTATTCAAGATTTTATACTAAGAATGTTAGAGAGAAATATATTATTTTTCATTACAAAACTTAAATCAAAATTAGATTTTAAGGTTTAGTTATCCGATCGATTTAGAGTAGTGCTCTTTTATTTGTTGGTACAACCGCCCCGTAGTTAGAGTGAAGCTCTATTTCAAAAGTTTTTATAAGAATTATTATCTTAAAATGTATTGACAACACGTTTTCAGTAGTGGTTTTAAAACTTGAAAGTTAGTACTCGGATAACTAAATTCTTAGGTTTAATTTGGACACCTTGAATAAAGTTTAAACTGTCTAACCCCACCAAAGGTGGCATTTAAATGATTCATTTTCAATCTCTTAGAAAAAAGAATTAATTTAATTAACCAAATTAGTTATCAACCCCACCCATAGGTGTTAATTGATTTGTTTAGTTAACAAAGAATATCTAACCCCACCAAAGGTGGTATTCATACAAAAAAGGGAGAATCAATAAATATCAATTCATATCTTTAATAACCTAGATAATATGAGCAAGCATAATCAACTTAGTTATTATATCCATAAATACTCCATCATTATAAAAGATAAAATTTGCACAAATGTTTATTGAATCTATGTTTATTTTTATGTTATTAGATTAAAAACACAAAACCCCAAAATATCGTGACAGGATGTTTAGGATTTAATTTCGTTTTTAAAAGTTTGAATAATAAATTAAAAACCACATACATTCCTTCCTTAGATCGACCTTGGGAGTATACTTATCATTTTCTACGAAATGATTCGTGCACTTGTGAGAGTTTTATAAATATAAAACCAAAGTATTGGCATGATCGGCAATGAAAGTATCTGAGTTTATTTCAAATTATTTCTCAAGAGTAGTAGTTGTTTCTAATCAATTAAAAATAAACAGTGAAAATTTAGAAGATGTAAGGATAATAGAGAATATACTTCGTTCGTTAGATCCCAAATTTGAGCACATCGTCTTGACGATTGAAGAAAATAAAGACTTGTAAGAAATGACGATCGAGCAACTCCAAGGATCATTGCAAGCATAAGAAGAAGCAAGGGTTTATTGAGAAACTCCTCAAGCTGCAACTTAAGGATATACGTGAAAGCCAAGGCAATGATAGAAACCAACATGGGTGAGGTAGAGGTCGAGGTTGTAGATGAGTTGGAAGTCATGGTCGTGGACGAGGTTGAAATTACAACAACAATAATTCCAACAACAACTATGAGAAAGGAGAAATCTCAACACGAGGCTATGGAATAATTAATCTGAACTCGAGGTATGACAAATCTCAAGTTCGATGCTATAATTTTCAGAAGTTTGGGCATTATGCTTCAGAATATAGAGCTCATAACAACAAAATTGAGGAGAATGCCAACTACGTGGAGGAAAGGACAGATGGAAAAGAAAATATTCTTCTAGCACGAAAGGAAACTGATGGTGACCAAGAAAAGTCCTAGTATCTTGACAATGGTGCAAGCAATCACATGTTTGGAAGGAAAGGCATGTTTGTAGAGCTAGATGTGTCAGTAAGCAGAAAATGTTTCATTTGGAGATGATTCCATAATAGTAGTGAAAGGGAGAGGTAACATCCTTGTCCATTTGAAAGATGTGAGACCTCAATTTATTACTAATGTCTACTATGTACCCAATATGAAAAGTAACATCTTGAGTTTAGGACAACTGTTAGAGAAAGATTATGATATTCATATGAAAGATTATAATCTTTTTTATAAAAAAAGATAAGAATAATTTCATTGCTAAAATGTCGATGTCAAAAAATAGAACATTCCTGATCAACATACAAAATGATGTTGTAAAGTGTCTGAAAGCTTGCTACAGACATGCATCATGGCTTTGGCATCTTCAATTTAGGCATCTCAATTTTAGAAGTCTAGAGTTGCTATCTAAGAAGAAGATGGTGAAGGAATTACCTCGCATCAACCATCCTAACCAGCTTTGTGAAGAGTGTCTAGTCGAGAAGCAATTTAGGAAAATATTTTCAAAGGAGTTAGAGTTAAGAGCTAAGAAGCCCTTCGAGCTCATCCATATCGATTTGTATGGTCCGATCAAGCCAAGCTCTCTCGATAACAGTAATTATTTTCTTCTCTTCATTAATGATTTTTCAAGAAAAACTTGGGTATATTTCTTAAAACAGAAGTTAGAAGTTTTCAAAGTCTTCAAGAAGTTCAAAGCTACAATGGAGAGAGAAAGTGGTAGAAAAATCAAAGCCATGAGATCCGACCAAGATGGAGAATTCACATCCAAGGAGTTTCAAGATTTCTATGAAGAAAATGGAATTCGTTGACTAATGACAGTTCCTAGATCCTCCCAACAAAATGGTATGGTAGACAAAAAGAATAGAACAATCCTCGACATTGCACGAAGCATGCTCAAAAGCAAGAAACTACCCAAGGAATTTTGGGCATAAGTAGTGGCGTGTGCAATCTACTTATCAAATCGATCTCCAACAAGAAGTATATGGGGAAAGACACTGTAAGTGGCATGAAGTGGAAGAAAGCTTGGCATTTCTCACCTAAGAATCTTTGGAAGTATAGCCCATGTTTATGTTATAAATGAGAAAAGAACAAAGCTTGATGATAAAAGTGAGAGTTTTATATTCATCAGTTATGATTCTAATTCGAAGGGCTAAAAGTTGTACAATCCAGATAATAAAAATATTATGACTAGTCGAGATGTGATATTCAATAAAAAGGGAGAATGTGATTTTAACTCTCATATAGATGACTTCAATTTCTTTCCTCGGTTTGAAGAAGATGAGTAGACAATGAAGGAGAAACTAGATGAACCTCAACAAGAGCTTGCAACTCCACCCACTTCACCAATATCAACCACTTAATAAGACTCATCACCTTCATCATCATCAAGTGAAAGTTAAGATGAAAGAGTTGTGTCACGTATACGAAGTCTTAGAGATCTTTATGAGGTAACCAAACGACGAGATAACCTTACATTATTTTGTCTGTTTGCCGATTATGAAGTAGTGGGCTTTCAAGAAGTAGTACAAGATAAGAAGTGGAGAGATGTGATGGACAAAGAAATGAAGGCCATCGAGAAGAATGACACATGGGAACCCACCTCACTTCCCAAGAAACATAAGGCTATATATGTCAAATGAATGTACAAAACAAAGCAAAATGCTAAAGGAGAGATTAAAAGGCACAAGACAAGGCTAGTTGCTAAAGGCTATAGTCAAAAGGTTGGAATTGACTATGATGAGGTATTTTCTCATATTGCTCGATTAAAGACTATTACAATAATAATTTCTTTGGAAGCTCAAAACAAGTGGAAGATACATCAAATGGATGTAAAATTTGCCTTTTAAAATAGAGTTCTTGAAGAGGAAGTATACATTCAGCAACCATCAAGCTAAAAAGTCAAAAGGCCATGAAGACAATGTGTTAAAGTTGAAGAAGGATTTTATGGATTAAAACAAGCACCAAGGGTATGGACTAGCCGAATCGACAAGTACTTATAAGAGAATGGCTTCAACAAATGTCCTTACGAGCACGCTCTATATATCAAGATCAAAGATGGAGATATTTTGATCGTATGCCTCTACGTGGATGATTTGATCTTCACCAGAAGCAACCCAAGCATGTTCAATGAATTCAAGTGATGACGAAGGAATTCTAGATGACAAACATAGGGCTCATGGCATACTACCTTGGTATTGAAGTTAAGCAACAAAAGGATGAAATTTTCATTTCACAAGAAAGCTATGCAAATGAGATCTTGAAGAAGTTCCAGATGGAGAATTGTAAGCCGATAAGCACACCGACAGAATATGGAATCAAGATGTCCAAACATGAAGAAGGCAAAAGTGTAGATCCAAAATTCTTCAAAAGTTTGGTAGGAAGTCTATGCTATCTAACTTGCTCAAGACCCGATATTCTTCACGTAGTTGGATTGGTTAGTTGTTACATGGAATCTCCAACAACCACCCATTTTAAAGTCGTAAAGATAATTCTTCGTTATCTGAAAGGTACAATTGACTTTGGCTTGTTTTATTCAGTTTCTAATAATTACAAGCTTATTGGATATAGCGATAGTGATTGGGATGGAGACATAGATGATCGAAGAAACACTACTGGATTCATATTTTTCATAGGAGATGTTGCTTTCACATGGATGTCAAAGAAACAATCGATTGTCACATTGTCCACTTGTGAAGTGAAATATGTTACTGCTACCTCATGTGCTTGTCATCCAATTTGACTTAGAAATATATTGAAAAAAATAGGCTTGATACAAGAAGAGCCTACCAAGGTTTGTGTCAACAACAAGTCAGCCATTGCCTTAGAAAAGAATTCAGTATTCCATAATAGAAGCAAGCACATCGATATTCGCTACCACTATATAAAGGAGTGTGTTGCAAGAAAGGATGTACAAGTTGAATATGTGAAGTCACCAGATCAAGTTGTCGATATTTTTACCAAGCCACTAACAAGTGAAGACTTCATAAGATTAAGGAACTTACTAGGGGTCACAAGATCAAGTTTAGTTGGATCATAAACTTGATTAATTATTTTTTCACTTATTATTATTTTTAGATGATCTTAGACTTTGTTTGTTATATCAATAAATTCTAATAATTGTAGAAGATGATTTAGTAAAAGTTTTTTTCACTTATTATTATTTTTAGATTATTTTAGACTTTGTTTATTATATCAATAAATTCTAATAGTTGTAGAAGATGATTTAGTAAAAGTGAGACTAATAAATGCAAGTATGTATGGTTAGTATTTTGTAGATGTGAGACCAATTAATGTAAGTAATTAGAGAAATAATTTAATGAGTGGTTATAAGGTGTAGAAAAGTGTTTTTGGAAGCCTATAAATAAAACTTCTCTAAGAACATTTGTAATTAAGCCATTAATCAATTTTATAAACAAGTTTGAGAAAAATAACGTGATAACTCTTCTTATAAATCTCTTCATCTCTAGCTAGTCCATACATTTTCGTCTTAAAATCGTCTCTTGCAACGTCTCTTGCAAAAACCCACGATACATAAGATATGGAGTGGTTAGACTTGTATAAACGTTGGACTAAAAAGTAAAATTTGTAAAATATATTTCTAGACCTCTTTTGGTAAAATGTTGGTGAGCTTTTCCTAGACCTCCTCCGGTTGGGAGGTCTACGCATGAGATTTTGTAGTGACTTTGAATGATGATATGATTAATATTTTGGTATGCTTAGCAAGCTTAGAACTGGACTCGGGTGATGACTAAATATAGAGGGATGTACGGAGGTGCGACCAAGAGGGGGCAATTGCTCAGACCCATGTGGTCGGTCGATGGCTAGAAAATCACTACCTAGTTAGACGATGTTTGGTCTATTGAGCCTAGTTTGGTCGATCGGGGGGTCTAACCTCTTCCGATCGGCCATGGGTCTAGCTTGGTTCGACATTTCTAGTTTTCCATTCCTAGTTGGTCAATTATAGTAGTCAACCAAAGTCTAATACAGGAGACCATTTTTGGTTACATATCCAATCTTTTAAAGGCATGTTTTCTCAACCCAATATGGGTAACTGTGGCGTAGATCTATCACACAAGCTTCGACTATGCTCGTTCTGTTTAATTTATGCTAAGTGTTGTCTGATGACTGAGGTGTGAGGTTGTTTAATTGATGTTGCTACTTGTTACAAATTAAGGTAGAGAAGAACGTGAAGAGAAGAAGATAGCAAGAAGAAAAAGGAAATCAGGTAAAATTTGTTCGTATCTTTATTTCCTTTCTTGTGGCTTTATATAGCCTAATATTTCATAGAGAAATCACAAAGAAATTGTGTGAATCCTGTGCACTAGTGTGCTAATAGATTTTCTAACATTATAACAAAAAAAGCCAACTGTTTCTCGTGCCCTAGTTGCGTCGATCTTCGTCTGTCCATGGGTGGTTGGCGCGCTCTGTTCGTTGGTTGCAACAACTCGCAGTGGTGGAGCTGAATTGGTTCATATCATTCCTCCCTCTCTTTTAGAATCCTTGTCCACAAGGATGAACTCTGGGTAAGCTTTAGATAATTGTCTTTCATTTTCCCAGGTCGCTTCGGTGCTTGCAGTTCCCACCCATTTGATCAGAACCTCTGTCTTTGATCGGTACCTCCCTTTCTGAATCACTCGGTGATATAAGATAGTTTCTGGCTGTGGCATTATTGTTGAGTTTTCAGTTGTGGGTAGTAGTTGATGGTTGATAGGTACTGAGGTTCCAACATACTTCCTTAATAAACTGACGTGAAACACATAATGTATCTGAGACTCTAGGGGTAGGGCCAATCGGTAAGCTATAGAGCCAATCCTTTCCTTGATCTGGTAGGGTCCAAAGAATCGTGGGAAGAGCTTCATGTTTGAGCGGAATGAAACTGAGGTTTGTCTATAAGGTTGTAGCATAAGATACACATAGTTCCTTTCAAGAAAGGTGATTTCCCGTCTATGTTGATCTGCTCTGTACTTCATCCGATTTTGAGCTTGTGTAAGGTTGTGACGAAGTTTCTAAGAATGGTGTCTCGATCATGCAAGCATTCATCTACAGTTTGGATGTTTGAGGTGCCATGAATGTAAGCCACCAAATGAGGAGGAGGGATTCCATAAATAGCTTCAAATGGAGTAGTTTTGGTGGATGAGTGTATTGAGGTGTTGTAGCTGAATTCTGCCCATAGTATCCATTCTACCTATAGTTTTGGCTGATCACTAGCAAAGCAGCGCAGGTATTGTTCTAAGACTTGGTTGACCACCTCAATCTGTCCATCAATTTAGGGATGATAGCTGGAACTCATACATAGTTGTGTACCCTACAACAGGTAATTCCCAGTTTGGGGATGATAGCTGGAACTCATACATAGTTGTGTACCCTCCAAAAAGAGCTTATGAAGACCTTATCTCGATCACTTACTATAGAAGTGGGAGTACTATACAGTCGGACTACATTAGACCCAAATATTTTGGCAACACCTAGGGCAGTAAAAGGATGCTTCATAGCAATGAAGTGTGCATATTTTTTCAACCGGTCTACTACCACCATAATCACGGTATAGCCTTTAGAAAGAGGAAGGCCTTCAATGAAATCCATTGAGATATCAGACCATATTCTTGTGGGAATTGGCAGGGGTTGTAGCAATCCTGCAGGTGTCATGCAATCACTTTTGAACTGCTGACATGTGTCACATTCTCGAAGGTATTTCTTTATTTTCTGTTGCATATTTGGCCAACAAAAATTCTGCCTTACTCTAGATAGTGTTTTCTAAAAATCAAAGTGTCCTCCAATAGGTGAGGAATGACATTCCATCAATATCTTAGGTATCAGGGTTGATTGGGAACTTAGGTAAACCCTGTTTTTTTTGTACCAAACCCCATTACGATATTGGATGTGTGAATTACATGTGGTTGTTGTTGAACCTTCTAGCTTATCATAAAAAGGGCCCTGTTGAACTTCTTGCTGGAGTGTTGTCCACCAAGTTGCTAGAGGTTGCGAGATAGATAGGTATTGGAATTCTACTACTTTGGACAATGAGTCAGGTCCACGGTTCTCAGTCCATTTTTTTATATTCAATCACATAGTCGTAACCTATAAGTTTAGGCAACCAACGTGCTTGAGCAGGGGTGGTTATTCTCTGTTCTAGTAGATATTTAAGGCTTCTTTGATCAGTCCTTACGGTGAAGGGTTTTCCTAGTAGGTAGGGTCGCTATACTCTAATAGCCTTGACCATAGCTACCATTTCTTTTTCATAGGTTGACAAGGCTAGCGCCAATTCCTTGATTGCTGCACTAAAGTAGGCTATCGGTCTATTTTCTTGGCTAAGGATTGCCCCAAGGCCGATACCACTAGCATCACATTCAACCACAAATCATTGTGAGAAATCAAGTAGTCGTAGGATAGGAGGGGATGTGAGAGCCTTTTTAAGCTGTTGGAAGGACATCTCAACTTCTTCACCCCAATGGAAGCCTTCTTTTCCCAATAATTGAGTTAATGGTGCATCTAATCCTCAAAAGTGTTGAATGAACTTTCTATAATAGCCTGCTAACCCAAGGAATCCCCGAACACCCTTAGATGTGGTTGGCGTGGGCCATTCCTTGACTACATGGATTTTTGCAGGATCCACTGAGACTTCTTGGTCAGAGATAAAATGGCCTAAGTAATCCACTTGTAACACATCGAATTGGCACTTGGATTCCTTTACAATTAATTGGTTATCTGTCAGCAGCTGAAGGATAGATTGTAGTTGCCACAGATGCTCCTCCCAAGATTTGGAATATACCAATATGTCATCAAAGAAAACCAGGACGATTTTTTTGAGAAAGGGTCAAAAGATATCATTCATAAGGCCCTAGAAAGTAGCTGGTGCATTAGTGAGGCCAAATGGCATTACTAGGAATTCATAGTGACCCTCATGAGTTCTAAAGGCAGTTTTATGTGTATCCTCCTCTCGAACTCTTATTTGGTGGTATCCCGAACGTAAATCGAGTTTGGAATAAACTCTAGATCCATACAGTTCATCTAATAGCTCGTCAATGACAGGTATATGGTATTTTTCTTTGATAGTAAGGGCATTTAGAGCTCGATAATCCACACATAATCTCTATGTGCCATCTATTTTCTTGACAAGCAACACTGGTGAGGAAAATGGGCTATTTCTCGGTTTAATCAATTGAGATTGCAAGAGTTCCTGCACTATTCTTTCAATCCTAGTTTTTTGATAGTGTGGGTAACAGTAGGGTCTAACATTCACTGGTTCAGAGTTAGTTTGTAAGGTAATTCGGTGATCATGTACCCGTGTAGGAGGTAAGCTAACAGTTGGTTCAAAAATATTAGGGAACTTAGACAGTAGCTTACTTATCTCAGGAGAGTATATCTGGGAAGATTTCTGATGATTGGTTGCTGATCTTATTTGCAGGAGTAACCCTACACCTTGTACATTCTGGAATTCCTTAGGGTATAAGGCTGTCATGTTGGCCCTTCCCAGCCCGCGGAAGGTGTGTGTGCTTCCTTCTGACTTGAAACTTAGGGTAAGCTTCTTGTAATCCATCTGAATAGGTCCAAGGGTTTCTAGCCACTGAACCACTAGAACCAATTGACATGCTGCTACTGGTAACACATAGTAATCAGCTTCTATAGGATACCCTTGAATGATAAGAGTGAGGATGCAGCATTGTCCAACACACTCCAACTTCTCATAGTTAGCCACCATGACTTCCAATTTTCTTCCCTTGGTTATTGGTAAGCCAAATTGGTTGGCTAAGGTCTGATCGATGAAGTTATGGGTGCTGCCCCCATCTATTAGGATCAATACCTCCTTATTTTTCAATTTTCCCATAATTCATAAGGTTTGAGGATGTTCAGTTCCTGCTATAGCATGGAAAGAGATTTCAGGTAGTATTACCTGGGGATCCAGTAGTGGTGGGGTTTCCTCACATTCTTCTGTCTCATTCTGGTTTACTTCTTCCACCATGAAGAGTTGGGGACGTGCACATCGATGACCTGTAACAAATTTATCATCACAGTAGTAACATAATCCTTTCTCTTGCCACTCACGTGCCTCCTGATTGGTCAACTTCCGAAAGGTTATGGGAGGATTAGAGCCACTACGTTGGATAAGAGCAGGTCCTAACAGTTCTGCACTGGTGTGAGTTACTGGTTTAATGTTGTTAACAGGTGGTTGAAAACGAGACATGGTTATGGATTTCTTCTGTAAGCAATTCCTTTCTTCAATTAATCGTGCCACACCAATGGCATCCACTAGAGTTCTGGGTTGCTTGATTTTAACATCAATTCGGATCTCATCCCTTAGTCCTGCGATGAAGCAATCAATTAGAAACTCTTCAGGTAACCCATCCACACAATGAGAAAGTTTCTCAAAATATTCCTGATATACTGCCACACTCGTTGTGTCTCTTAGCCGAGATAGTGCTTCTGAGGGATCTTCGAAGTCTGTGGGTCTAAACCTTAGTTGGGCGGCTTTGGAAAGCTCCTCCTAGGTGTGAGGTCCACGAAATTTTGTAAGCCATCGGTGCCACTATAAGGTGATGCCTTCCAAGTGGAAGGAAGCCAATTGTACTTGCTGGTCAGCCGCTATATTAGTGAACTCGAAGTACTACTCAGCCTTATAAATCCAACCTGTAGGATCATCTCCTGAAAACCTTGGAAATGACAGCCTCAATTGGGGATGATGGCTTTCTGTGACTGATCGCGAAGTGTGAGGGTGTGATTGGTTGGTTTCGTCTCTTCCAAATGGGTTATCCTCAGGTAAGTTACGAGTTGCTCGTATTGCTTGCAACTCTGTGAACACAGCTTGTAATGTGCTATCATGATGCACAAGAGTGTCGATTACATCATTGCGAAATTCTAGATTGGATTTGCCTCATGTATCCATTCTCGCAACCGAATTTGATACCACTGTTACTAATTAAGGCAGAGAAGAACATGAAGAGAAGAAGATAGCAAGAAGAAAAAGGAAATCAGGTAAAATCTGTTCGTATCTTTATTTCCTTTCTTGTGGCTTTATATAGCCTAATATTTCAGAGAGAAATCACAAAGAAATTGTGTGAATCTCGCGCACTAGTGTGCTAACAGATTTTTTGACATTCTAACAGAAAGAGCCAACTGTTTCTTGTGTCCTAGTTGCGTCGATCTTCGTCCGTCCATGGGTGGTTGGCGTGCTCCGTTCGCTGGTTGCAACGACTCGCAGTGGTGGAGCTGAATTGGTTCGTATCACTACTCTCAAACTTGAATGTGTAAATCTCACACTGGATCATGTCTTACCATTGAAAGTTGTAATTTACTTCATTTGTCCTTGCTTTGGACCTTGGGCAAATTTTATGTTATGTAGACTTTGGTCTCACATGAAAAAAAAAGTCTTTGAACTTAACTCACGAGCAAGACTTTCTGAACTTGTTGCTATCACCCTGTTTGAGGAACTCAAAGATTAGTTGGCACTAATGATCTACATTATGTGCGTTTAAGAGATGAGAAATAAATTAACATTTTTTGTGATCTTCTCGTGCATGATCGTCTAGGGGTATGTCAGGGCCAAAGAGGCTGCTAAGATGTTTCTGAAGAGAGCTTAGGTCAATAATTAATAACTTAATATGTTACCAATGGAATGAAATTAAAATATATTTCATCCATAATTTGGTGGTATTTTTAAAAATGAGCAAATAAAATACATTATTTTTTATTTAATTTTTATAGAGATTAATGTGCTATTAATATTTAACTAATAATATCATCACAAATCATCTGTGACATCATTATCCAACGTTACTAGCATTAAAATATAATTAATTATATAGATAAAATAAATAATTTATATATTTTTATTGTGATAAAAATAAAAATAGTTGTGAAACTATCATTTAACATCATTTTATAAATAATATATGGTTTTATTTTTTACACCCGTAAAAAGAATACATGTTTAATAATTTTATAAATTTTTAACATATATTCAATACACATTTTCAATTTAATTTTTTGATATAATAAAATATATTTTCATAAATATAAAAATTAAATGTCTTTATATTATAAAATAAACAGGAGGATAAAAAAAATAATATATGTTCAAAATATTATATAAATTAAATATATATAAAATACGAGGATGCAAAAAAATAATATATGTTTAAAATATTACATAAATTAAATATAAGTGAAATATAATTATAAAAATGTGATGAAAATATATTAATGGTCGTGTAAGAAATAAATAAATATTTAATATACGAGAGAGTTATGTTTAATGTGTTTAACATAATAAAATCCTCCGGCTATAAGGGGATTATATTATGTACTTAAAATGTATTTATTATTAACATGGATAAAATTTTACAGTAAAATTATTTTTTTTATTTTGTTTACTTAAGATAATTGTAATCATTAATATTTTTAATAATAATTTTACAATTATATATTTTGAATTTGAAAAAAAAAATCAAGAAAAGTAGCAAATAATCATTTAAAATAACTATCTTATTCTATTTAGATGATGTATTTAAAACTAAATAAGAAAATGAGAATAGTCATTAATTAATTTTTATTAAAATATTATTTTATAATTTAAAAACTTTTGTGAGAATAAGTGGTGTAAAATGGTGTTACTGTGTTACCAAACAATTTTCCATTTGACTAATCATAATCATCGAGTCATAATCGCCAGTACCACCAATATCTTTGTTTCTCTCACCATTACTTTTCGCCTCTGTTGTAGAGCCACAGGCCCTTTTTCTTTGGACGAAAACCAGAGAATTTCTATTCATTATATATTATTATATTATTATAATATAAAGAAATTGATATTTTTAAAGTATTAATATTTAAATAAATATTTTTATTATTATTTAATATTTAAGTTTTTTAATAAAAATATTATTCTATTAATAATATAATTATTTTAATATAATTGATTTATTAATTGTTTTTATAAATTTGAATATTTTATTAATAATTATGTATCATAAATTTTAATTATATCATGATTTGATTCATGGTATAAAAAAATATCCTCCATTAAACTAGTTTCTTGTGTCAGTCCAAAAGCTAAACAGAGAGTGTACTTACGGTGAGAGAAAAGGCAAAAGCATTCGATAGAATCATCATTATATATTCTCAATTTGTTCCGATTGCCTCACTTATCTTCTTCATTATATCCCCATTAATAACTCTCGCTCTCTCTCTCTCTCTCTCTCTCTCTCCTCTATTCATTTTTGGCGTTTCGAATTTGTATCCGATGGTCAGGATCTTATCATCACCACAATCGTACGCCTAGGGTTCTTTATTGTCAGTGGTACCTTTCCCTCTCTTACTACGTAGTCTCTCTCTCTCTTAAATTAAATTTAACCTCTGTTTTGTACTCTTGTTAACGCTCCTTTTGCATGCTTTATCTGTATGAGTTTCTTAATATCGGGTGGCTATTTTTTTTTTTGACTATGAATAAAGGGGTTGCTATTTGTTTTTGTATTGAACGTGCAACTAGTTCTTTGGTTTCGATTGTACCATAGAAACTGGAACAGTCTTTTCTTTTCTTATGATCACTATCTTTTTGTTGAGATTTGGACTTCGTGATTGGTATATCCATTTTAAGTATTGGTTCGTGATTACCTTTTGCTATGATTTATTTATTTTTAATTGTTATAAATAATTTTTCTTTCCCTTGATTCATGCGTATAAACTCTCTATTTTTTTTCTTCTTCCGGTTTTTGTTTCACGTATGTGTTTCATCTGCTTTGAGTTACATACTATTATGCTAACTGGATTCGACTGGAAATTTTATGACCCTTGATGCGTGTCTTTGGTTTGGTAACTCGTTTTCATTATCTATCAGAATAGATTTTTTATTTTGGATTTGTTATATATCATTTCAGCTTTAAGTATAATTCTTTCGTTAAACATTTGTAGAGCGTGTTTCTTTAATTGCAGCTTATTGTCACGTCCCGTCCAAACTGTCCCTAAAAATCCAAATGATGGTCACTAAAGTATTCGTAGACACACAGTAAGTTCTAGAGTTAGCTTGCAGGAAATCTGAAAAAGCGGGTTGGAGAGCTTTCGGACTCAACTCAAGACCAGAATGTTCTAGAAGAGCGATGGGAGAGTGCTAGAATGGTATGGAATATTTTAGAACGCTGGATGGTTCTAGAAGGTTGTAGAAGTCACTGGAAGAACTAACATCCCGAAAGGTGCATGAAGAGTTAGACAAACCTGTAAGACTGCAGAGTTGGCTAGAGAGGTCCTGTGAGTGGCACGTTGTCAGACATAAATCTCAGAATACCCTTGTACATTCTAGAGCTAGAATAATCTAGAAAGTGGTGGCATAGTCTTAAGCTTAGAAGTCACACTATAAATAGACCACTTGGTCTTCATTTGTATTCATCTTGAAAATTCCTAACATCCTTGGGAATTCTTAGCATTTGTATCATAAACTCTCTCTAGAGCAATACAAAGCATTCTTTGCAAACTCTTTCTATTCTCTTTGGAGTTACATTTCGGATTCAAAGGCAGACTTAGTGCAACGGACCGAGCTAAGTGTCGCACGATCGCTACTTGAGAAATTAAGGTCGTGACAGTTGGTATCAAAGCATTAGGTTGAAGCAATCTTACTCTTGGCATAATGAAGTACGTTGGTCTATCTACTCCAAGCGTTGATGTTCCACCAATGGAACGTGGACGTGAGGGAACCCGTAAACCATCAAAGGAATCTCGAGCCAAGTCGAAAGATATACTTTCTAGCTTGGAGGCACGAGTTGGGAGTGCACAGGACAGCTTGGGGGAGCTGTTTGACCGAGTGGACAACTTAGAGGAGCGTTACAATGGCTTGGAGGCCGAGGACATGGAGATCCATGCAGCGGTTAAGATGTCACTCAACGAGCTAGATGGTGGGCTAAGGCAAGAGATTGATGGGTTGAAAGCTGAACTTTCCAAGGTAAGAGATCTCGTCCAAAGAGAACTCGCAAATGTCTTGCTTAGAGTTGAGGATATGGGTGTGTGATCTAGCTCTTTGTGTACGGTCACATGGGAACTAGCACAACCACCGTCATTGAGGCTAAGAGGATGGATGTTCCCGACCTAAGACCTTCAACTGGTGTTAGGAATGCTAGAAGTGGAAAACTTCTATGGGCCGGAAGCAATACTTTGAGGTTATGGGCGTAACGGACCATGCCAGCATCCGAATCAAGCATGTTGCCGTGTACGACACCGCTCTTACCATGTTGTGGTGGAGAAGAGACACTGGGGATGTCGTGCAACGAGTGGTTTGCACAATTGACACCTTTGAAGATTTCAAAAGCGGAGTTCAAAATACGTACTTCCCCGTAAATCTTTGAGGAAGAGGCGGGGCCGATTGCGACGATTGGAAAGCAAACGGGTAGCATAAGGGAATATGTGAAGGAGTTCACAACCTTGTTGCTAGAAGTCCCCGACACATCCGAAGGATGCCCTCATTCTTATTCGATGGTCTCCAATCAGCGGCTAATCTAGGAGCTCAAGCGACGTGGTGTCCAAGACTTGTCTTCGGCCATCAGAATCGCGGAAAGCTTGATTGACTACTCCACAAAAACAAGGAGAGTCCAAAAGCCTCGGATAAAAAGTTTGGTGGAGAGAAGAGTAATGGAGGCCATGCACAAAAATCGGGGTTCCAAAAATCATAAAGGCAAATTCCTTATTCAAGCCACGGGATAAGGGAAGGAAAAGGAGGATCGTGGTGCCTCGAAGCCCCGTGTAACGTGCTTCATATGCGACGGACCGCACGGGCACGCGACCCTCCGAAAAGGAAGGCTCTTGAGTGCCTTGTTGCTTCCACTCATGAGCGGGATGGAGGCGAGTCGGACGCGGTGCAAAGATGGGTTCTTTGCGCCTACTTGGTGCAATGCGGAGCGCCCAAGCACCACTAAAGGCTTAATGTATGTGGATGCCACCATTAACGGGAAGGTTGCCAAAGCATTGGTCGACACAGGAGCATCTCACAACTTTGTTTTGTTGGAAGAAGCAAAGCGACTCTACCGGCTGGGTTGTCAACGGAGGGGATCTCTCGAAGGCAAGTTAAGCTCAAGAAGACCACCATTACGGAGTCGCTCGAGGAGTTAAGGTCGATCTTGGTGCTTGGACTGGCCAAGTGGACCTGCTCAGTGGGCGCTATAGATGACTACTCGATGGTATTCGGCATGGAGTTCTTGGACCGGGGAAGAGCTTTCTTGGTGCCATACTCAAACTCCACAGGCATCATGGATGGTTCGAAGGCTTGCATGGTGTACCGACGGACTGGAGCACCAAACACACAACCCAAGCTCTCACAACACTTCAAATCAAAAGGGGATTGAAGAGGGACGAAGAGAGTTACCTGACCATCTCAAAAGAGTACAACGAGGAGGAGTCGCCAAAGCCAAGCTTGCCGACGGAAGGGCAAGTTGTCTTAGATAAGTCCCATGAGGTGATGTTTGAGGCGTCACCAAAGTCAAGCTTGCCAACGGAAGTGCAAGCTACCCCAGATAAATCCCATGGGGTGATGCATGGGGCCTTACCCAAACGGTTACCCTTGTACATTCTAGAGCTAGAATAATCTGGAAAGTGGTGGCATAGTCTTAAGCTTAGAAGCCACACTATAAATAGACCATTTGGTCTTCATTTGTATTCATCTTGGAAATTCCTAACATCCTTGGGAATTCTTAGCATTTGTATCATAAACTCTCTCTAGAGCAATACAAAGCATTCTTTGCAAACTCTTTCTATTCTCTTTGGAGTTACATTTCGGATTCAAAGGCAGGCTTAGTACAACGGACCAAGCTAAGTGCCCCACGATCGCTACTTGAGAAATTAAGGTCGTGACATTATGCTATGGAGATGATTTGAAGCTTGGTGTACATAATTTCTCTATATAGTGCTCACTGCAAATATTATATTTTAAGGTGTTAGATCTTCAGTGGAATGGATCTTAGCCGTAAAGTAATGTGAATATTTGATAATAAGTATGATTAGAGTTTTAATCTTTTTAGGTTTAATAGCACCATAGCCACCTTAGATTTATTTTTAATCCCACCACCCGTTTTTCCCCTTTTTTTATTATTCCAAATTCTTTGTACTTATTTTATTTTTCTACTTTTTACAACTCCATTATTATAACCATAATTTCTTTAAAAGTTTTGAATATATGTTCTACTATATTTATAACCTATGAATATGTAATAGGATAGAATAATATACATATACTCATTTTTTTATTGGAATGTGTGTGTATGTAACACGAAAAACCATATATGTTCTTTTTGCAAATATGCATTTCTTTTTAACTAAATATTTTTTGAACATATCTTGTTTGATCATTTTAATCATGTATTGTTTTAAATGTACGTTATTTTATACTTTACATTGGGTGGGTGGGGTTATTTTTGAAATAAGCCGTGTAATTTGACCATTTAAAAAACAGATCTTTTTATTAGGGCTACTACTACCTTTTTTTGTATTTTTTATTAGTTGTATAATAAAGTCTACTATTAAATCGGTGGGATACACAACAATTAAGGACAGATTTAGTTTATTTTTAAATGATGATGGAGTATGGATGAGATATTATTTGAGATGTTTAGAGTTTTCTTTTTATTATTGTTAGTTGTAGAAAATGTTCAAAGGTGTTGAAGCACATTAATTGCTGGTTTATAGAAGGGCTTTAATGATGGATGTGGTTTTAATCTTGGGTGGATTGAGGGACGCGTCTTTGATTGACGGAGCTTTATCGATGTACAACCTTTTTTTTTTTTACTTTGGTACATATCTTTTTGGATCGTGTTACTTAGCTTTTGTTGTTGGATTTTTATGTGGGAGTGGATTGTTTCTTTGTCTAGGTCAGTTGTTGGATGATTCCTTTGTTTTAGTCTGTAGGACTGTACCTCAGTGTGTGTCATGCTGGCTTAGATTCATGGCTGACTAGATTTTCCATGTTTATGAATCTATGCCTCAAACACATACTCCTTAGTGGTATTTTGTCTGGAGTGGAGCCATGAAAAACTGGGTATGTTGTTACAGCTTGTCCTATAATTTTGTATTCTAGTTTTCACAAATCATCCCCTGATATTTTTTTTACCATTTTTATATTATGTGAATAACTCTCCAATTCTGTAGTATTCCTGTTTATGAAGATTAATTATTAAATGGAGCAATACTTTAAATAGTTATGGCAATTTAATTACATTTGAACTGTTATGCTGATGATGGGCTTGCTTTTGCAGCCTGGTTGTCTGGGCAAGTAACATCTGTCACAATAAAATTTTGGACTTTGCATATCCGAACTAGCATGGTGTTGCTCTGATCTCTTGTTTGATATATATCTACTTGATAAGAGGTGAAATTACTAACATCTTCTGCACTTTCTAAATAATCCTGTGTAAATAGGGTAGTAAATCAATGGATACATTGGTTGTTTGGATTTTCTTTTCTATTTTACATGTTTCATCATTGTCTGGTATTAGACTTATAAAAATGATTTTACTGGTTTATCGTGTTAGGATTGAGTCATACACGTATATTTACTTTTACTAAATGCAATACATTTTATTGCAACACATTCATGTTTTTTCTAGTTGTAATGTTGAGTTTTAAAAAATTAAAGCCTCATCATTGATGTGGTGCAAATAAACTCATATGGTCTGTGCTCTTACCAATTTAACAATTAATTTTGGTTTTTTGGTTGGCTAGTGAATACGCTTTGATTTGTTGTTAGGTTCACTGTTGCTTGTGGTGGTCCTCTAGCAATGTTACCTAACCTCTTTTTTTCTACAAAAGGGTGGCAGATTACAAGTTGACATATATCTGTGCACGTCAATGTTTTCTTTTTTAATCGTTTTCGGTGAGCAGGCTTATCAGAATGGAAGGGCTAATGGGGCCTAACAGTCGAATCAGGGGGAGGAGAAGTAAAGAAAATGGTGATGTCAGTCAATCAAGTTTGGCCGATGAGCTTGATCCATGGACTGCATGGGCTTATAAGCCGCGGACTATTTCAATGTTACTTATCGGTGCTTGCTTTCTCATGTAAGTTGTCTGACATTTCGCTAGTTGTTAATACAAGATGTTAGATGTGACTGGTCAATCAGTATGTTATTTGATTGATCTAACTGTTAATCGTGGATTTCCCATTTTATGTTTGATCTCAATTTGGCTTTGCATAACTTATTAACTGGTTGGATTTTTTCATATTACCTACTGAATAAATAATTTGCTGGTAATCCCCCCTGCTAAGGTCGCATCCCTAGTTTGATTTTTTCTCCGAGCCCATTAAGCTATACTGCGCATTTATTTGAGTTTTCAAAATGTATGTAAGAAGTATTTTGTTCTTGGCATCAATAATCAGTGTTATCCTGCCTTTGCTTGCGCTTCATTTCTGTTTTTAGTTGTTTTTATTAGTTTTCCTCCCTAGAGCTAAATGCTTTTTTTTTTTGTCATTTTTTACCCCCTCTGCTTGAAATAATATTTCTTAAAAGCTTGGTTAGCTCAAACTTCATGTGATTGTGGTTTCATTTAAGGGAAAATAGTGAAGAAAAAGAAGAATACTTTCCATATATGTTGGGCAATAAAATATGGTGTATTTGTAATGGAAAAGTTGATTTTTGTTTACATTTTGTTGTAAATTATTTTGGTACTTATTAGAAACCAACATGCCTTATGTGGTTACGCCTCATATATGTTTATTCGATTATGCTGATGTCTTTGACAAAATACAAACTCCTGTATGACGAACTATTTTAAGGATCTCCTTTTTCTTTTCTTGATTGACTTATTAGTTGGGCAAGTGGAGCACTAGATCCAGAAAGCACTATATGTGGAGATGTTGTTATATCAGTTAAAAGGTATTCGTTTCTTTCTTGTTAGTCCTCATGTGCTTGTTCTGTCTATGTGGCACAATGTCATTTATGTAAAAAAAATTAATAATGCCTTTTCTTCGCGGGTTTGTGTAGGGGGGTGTGGGCTATGATTGCTGTTTTTCTTGCATACTGCTTATTGCAAGCTCCATCAACGTAAGTTCTTGGTTAAATTTTGAATTGTACAGTAGTCGCATATAATTTATTTGGACATTTTGGGCTCTTCTCGACTTATAACCTAGTTTTGCAGATCTCTTAGACTCAAATGCTATGAATTCAACGATTATTTGTGATACTGGTCAAACTTCTGTGAAATGTTTTCCTCCAGCTCTCCATTTCTGGCACTCTTTTCTCCCTTTTCTCCTTATGTTTCTCACCATGTTAAAAAGATTGTCGCTCACTGTTTAGTTTCATCAACATCCCCATGTATATCTCGGGCTAGTGGGGAAATAGATGGACTGATGTATAAAATCCAAATTTATTCCTTCTGAGACATGTGTGTCTTTTACATCAAAAGCTCCTAATAATAAGATGCGTTATAAAAATTAAGATTTGATTAGTGTCTGATGCTTACATTGGCATAATTTAAGTTATGATTCTGCTGAATATATATCACAAGATAAGGAGGGTAGGAATGGATATCCAGAAATTAAAGTTCAAGCTGCTTTTGCTGGAATTACAAAGTATATGCTTATTTTCGCATTTAGGAAAATAAGTGCTCTTTATGGTTAAGGCTTACTATAGCATTATTGTCAAAATGTTGATATTTTCTGACTCGTCTATTTCATTCCATACAGGATCCTTATTAGGCCACATCCTGCAATATGGCGCTTAGTTCATGGAATGGCTGTTATTTACCTTGTTGTTGTTACATTTTTACTTTTTCAGGTTATTTCTCTTTTGTATTGGACTCCAGTATCCTATAGGTCCCATTTTAACCTTCGCTTTCTTCTTAGAAGAAAATAAAAACAATTAAAAACAAGCTTGAAACACAAGTAGCCTCTAAACTTTTTCTTATTTAGTGTTTTGATTCTTTTTTTTCTTTTGATTTATTCTCTTTATATTTTTATTTTCACACGTTTAGTCAAAAATTTGATACCGACATTGAATTTCAACAATGTAAAAAAGTAATAAAAGGGGACCAAAGTTTGAAAATTAAAAAGTTAGGGATCAAGTTATAAGAAAATAAGTAAGGAGATTAAAGTGAGAAAATTAAAAAGTAAATGTACCAAATAGTTATAAGAAGAAAAAAGGATCCAATTCTACAGAATGTGAAAAAGTTTAGTGCCATTTATGTAATTCGGCCTAAAATAAAAAGGATTATGTTTGCCTGTCAAAAAGCAATTGTTGCTGATTTGTGTCCATATTATTTTCTACTAATATTGTTTGTTACTCTCTATTAATATTGCTTTTCTTGACCTTTTTGGAAGCTATCTAATGTGTAATTTTTTTTTTAAAATTTAATCTTTAGTGACGGCGAGGTTTCAATTTTTCATTTTCAGAAGCGTGATGATGCACGACAATTTATGAAGTTTCTCCATCCTAATCTTGGAGTCGGTAATGCATCCATCTTAAAAGCGTGCAACTTTTCAAGTTTGCATCCTAATTTAGGTTATTTAATTGAAGATATTGGCAATATCTTATTCCTTGCATGATTTCGTAGTTGCTGATAAGTATTTCTTTAATGCGGATAAGTATTTCTTTAATGCGTGATTAGCTTGTGTTAATATATGTAGAACTTCCGGAAAGATCCTATGGAACTGATTGCCGTGTATATATTCCCGAAAATCCCACAAGCAGGTTTAAGAACGTTTATGTATGTTTCTTCTTTGATAACCTATCTACTGGTTGTTTCTTGATTTTGTTTTCTTCGTCCATCATTTATGCTCTTGGGCATACCAGTTATCTTTTTTTCTTCTTCTCTAGGAAACACTTTTTGATGAATTTGTTGTAGCTCATATTATTGGTTGGTGGGGCAAGGCTATATTGATCAGGAATCAGCCCCTTCTGTGGGTGTTATCTATTGGATTTGAATTGATGGAGGTTAGTTTTGTTTTTTTTTTCTTATACGTGAGCTCAAATTTTGATATTTATGGTAAACATGTACTGGAATTTTCAGCTTACCTTCCGCCACATGTTACCAAACTTCAATGAATGCTGGTGGGACAGTATTATCCTTGACATTCTGATCTGCAACTGGTTTGGTGAGAATAATCTTCAATTTTGAACATTTGAATTTATATTTCTTACCCTTTTTCCTGTTTGTTCTTTTCTTTTCTTTCCTTTCAAATTCTTTTGTGCTGCTCATTTCTGTAGATAGAGATAGGTGTTTCTCGGGTATCCATATTTTAATTAAGGAACGAGTTTTTTTTTCTTCCGAATTTCAGACTCTTGTTTTTAGCACTTGATGCATCAGTCCTGGATATTAACTTGTTTATTTCATCTTCAGCATTTGGATTTTAAAGAAAACTCATTTTGTGTATTGAGAGTAGTACCTCTTGCAGCATTGTTTATTAACGTGCTTATGCTGTGTATTTACTGGTTTTAGGATCCCCGAATGCATTGTCCACTCTTTGTTTTAAAATTTATGTTCAAATATTTGCCACAGCATACAAAATATTTTATGCTAGTAACATGAATGCGGACTGACAATCATTTTCAGGGATGCTCAAAATGAAATATCTGATCTTAGATGCTAGTAACTTCTAGAACACTTTTGTTCGACATTTGCAGTGTCCATAACAATGCTGCTTTTTTCATTCTTTACAGGTATTTGGGCAGGAATGCATACTGTCAGGTACTTTGATGGAAAAACATACAAGTGGGTTGGTTTAAGCCGCCAGCCGAACATTATAGGAAAAGTATGTTGTAGTTCTAAAGCTTGCTTGCATCTTTATGTTTTCGTGGTTAAAACTTTTCTCTGTTAAGTGCACACAAAAGTACGCATTTTCTTTTTAATTCTTATAGGTAATGTATGTTCTAATTAGTATAGGATGTACTTCATAGACAACAATTGTAAGAAAGGCAGCAGGTGCCTTATCCTAAGTATTGCATTTTCTAGTTAACAATGTGCCATACTTTCCCGTAGACACGGAATACCACCTCCATAACAATGGAAATTGGCGTTTTTTTTTTGCACCTTTTTTCTTTTTTACTTTCCATGAAATGAGATGTTGATAATTGCAATTGCAACATTGTCACTTGGAGTAATGGTACTCTTATCTTAGTGCTATGGTGTCTAATATAAGCCCAATGAGGTCTTGTATAGGATATACTTAATAGAGTCATGGACTCTAATTAGTATATGGATATACTTGATAGACAACAATTGTAAGGAAGGCCAAGCAGGTTCCTTATCCTGAGGATCATATTTTCTAGTTGTCAAATGTGACAAACTTTCTTGGAAGCAAGGAAAGTCCATCTCCATAACGATGGAATTTGGCTTTTTTTTTTCATTTTTACTTTTCATGAAGAATGAGATGTTGAAAATTGCAACATTGTCACTTAGAGTAACTGCCTTTATCGCAGTGCATTGTTGTCTAATGTGAAGAATTATTATACGAGGACCACGCAAATGATTATGTTGCATAGTGATAGATAAATTGAGTATGTTGTTATTATACGGGGATCATGCAAATAATTATGTTACATAGTAATACATAAATTGATTATATTGTTATTATACAAGGATCACGCAAATGATTATGTTGCATAGTGGTAAATTGATTATGCAACATAATCATTTGCATGGCATAATGATGTTTCTTTTCCTTTATTGTTTCAAATTTCCTTAGATAGATCAAAAAAATAAATATGATATTCCTTGTACCATTAAAAGAATGAATAAGATACATCAGAGTAAATTTTCTCTTTTGATATTATTTTGCTCATGGTATCAGAGCAACGACATAAATATCCATCTTCTCTAAATTGCCAAAATCATTTCAACATCCCTTCTGACATTATTTTGCTCATGGTATCAGAGCAACGACATAAATATCCATCTTTTCTAAATTGCCAAAATCATTTCAACATCCCCTTTTTCAGTGAACATAAATGTTGTTATCAACATTTTTTTTTCTTAACAATACGCCATTTCTTTTCCTCTCACCTAGCACTCGATGGCCATATGAAATCTACAGAAAAAGCTACATGAAAGGCTCTGTTCGAGTTGGCCAATTTGCAAATATTTGGTCGGTTCATATAAATCAAAACTAGAGCCACTTGATACATTAACTTCCATTTGGAAATTGACTATGAAAACTTAGAATTACGTATTGTTACAAACAAGTAGAGTTGTTGGATCAAGTAAAGAATTTTATAATCCTAATGGATAAGTAAATAATTTTATAATCCTAATGGATATACCTAATTTCTGCAAAGTTTAAATTATCTTAGAATGGCGCCTATAATAACACGTCTGATTGGAGGTAATTACCTCACTTGGGGAAGATCTATGAAGATTGCTCTTGGAGCCAAGTTGAAGTTGGGTTTTGTTGATGACATGATTCCTATGCCTAATGAAGAAAATATAGAGTATGAACTCTGGACAAGAGCTAATTACATGGTAACTTCTTGGATACTTAATTCCATATCCAAGGACCTTTTTAATAGTTTTCTTTATACAACTTCAACCAAAGAGTGGGGAGATGAGATAGTTGAAAGATATAGTTAGAGTAATGGGCCCTTGCTTTATCAAATTCAAAGAGATATTGCTTCAATATCTCAAGGTAATGATTCTATTGCCAAATATTATGGAAAATTGAAGCGCCTGTGGGATGAATTTGTTTACCTTATATCTTTACTTCTCTGCACATGTGGGGCTGTAATGGTAATTTCAGATTTATACTCTATGAATAGATTGATGCAATTCCTTATGAGATTAAATGAATTCTGGTCATGAATCCATTGCCAACTGTGAATCGTGCTCATTCAATGTTTCTTAGTGTTGAAAAACAGAAAGAGGTTCATGTTAATTTTAATGAAAGCATTGAAGTTATTGGATTACTAGCTAGAACTCAAGTGAAAATGAGTTAATTTAAGAAAGAAACTTTTATGAAAAAAGCTGCTCTTAAGAAGAAAGAAAAGAAGAATAAGGTATGTAAACATTGTAGAATGAAAGGACATGAAAAAGATACTTGTTTTAAAATTCATGAAGTTCTAGACTGGTACAAGAAATTAAAGGATCAATAGAAGGAAGGTACTAACAAAGCTATGGTAAATATGGTTGATAGTCCATTTGATTACGAAGATATGAATGAAGCCCGAGGAGAGAAACAAGGTGATGAAGTTGATCAATGGCAAGATGACTGTGGATTGTAACTATGCGAACTTTGCTAGTTTCAACAATTCTGCATGTTACACTTTCTCTCTTCAATGTACTTTAAGTTTTGCTACTAATACTATTGAGTTGTTAAAAAATGGTACTTGGATAGTGGACTTAGGGGCCACCAATCACATGTCAAGCGTTAGAATTTTTTTTAGCAATCTAAGAAAGCCTAAAAGACCACCAGTTTATTTATCAGATGGATTTGTGAAATATGTTCATAGCATAGGAGACATTAATCTTCCTAATAAAATTTGATTAAAAAATGTCTTATACATATCAAGTTTCAAATTTAATCTTATATCTGTTCAAAAAACTTGCTCACCTTGCCCAAATGGAATTTAGTTTTACACCAACTATTTATATTCTGCAGGACTTGCATACTAAAGAGATTATGGTAGTAGGAAAAGCTTTAAGAAACCTCTATGTTTTTGCTAGTTTTCAATATTTCAATTATAATAGCTTTATTAAAAATGTTGAGTTTCTAAAATCAATCATCATGGATTGAGTTGTAGTAATGAAGTTTCTACCAATGAAAATAAAAGATTTCTTATAACTCAACTGTGGCATAGAAAATTGGGACACTGTCCTATAGATCTTTTGAAACACAATGTCTTTTTAAGGAACAAGATTTAAATTTTTTTGATCAATGTGAAATTTGTCACAAGTCCAAACAGCAAAGATTTCCTTTTCCCAGTAGTCATACTATAGCCCCCAAACCTTTTGAACTGATTCACTTAGACTTATGGAGTCTTTATAGCCAAGTCTCTGTTAAAGGAGCCAGATATGTTCTAACTATTGTTGATGACCACACAAGGGCCACTTGGACTTACTTCATGATCCACAAAAGTTAGACTAGTTCTTTTTTTACCAATTTCGTCAACATGATTCATACATAGTATGAGAAACAGATTAAAGTCATAAGGAGTGACAATGATATAGAATTCACAAATTCAAAATTTCAATAATTTTTTTTTAGTAAAGGAATAATTCATCAAAAATCATGTCCTTATACTCAACAAAATGGGGTAGTAGAAAGGAAACACAAACATCTCTTGCAAATAACTAAAGCTCTCATATTTCAGGTAAGTTTACCAAAGAAATTTTGAGATTCTTTAATCCTTATGGCCACTTACATCATAAATAGACTTCTATCATCAATTTTAAATTGGAAAACCCTTGTAGAAATACTTCTCTCAAAACCACGAAATTATTCAAACTTTAGAGTCTTTAGACGCTTGTGTTATGTGACAAATGTTTTACCAAATAAAGACAAATTTATTGAAATAGTTTTCAAATGTATATTTCTTGGATACGTTTTAGCTCAAAAGATCTTTAGAGTTTATGATTTGGAAAAACATAAATTATATGTTTCAAGAGATGTAAAATTTTATGAACAAATTCTTCCTTATAAAATTGAAAATGGCAATATTGAAAACATAGAACAAGATGTCTTTCCTCTTTCTATTAGTGAAAATGACATTGAACCAATCATCTTTAACATAGACCTCCTTTTATACCCATAACTGATCAAAGTATTTTAGGTCATTCATCTGCTCCTAATGATCATGATTTACCTAATTCCACGGAAGAATATCCAGATAAAATCCAAATAACTAATGAAGTTCAAAAACACAATACCAGAATTAGAAGTAAGCCAGCATGGATGACAGATTATGTTCTTAATTTAGTTATCAAGTGTTCAGATAGAATCTCTTGTCAGTCACAGGATCTTAGAACATTTACTTCACAAACCTTCCCTTTTACAAAATTTTCTATATTTTTTTATGCTTACATGTCTTTTTTGATAAATATGTCCAATGTTCAAGAACCAAGTTCTTACAAACAAACTAGTACTAGTGTAGAATGGATAAAAGCCATGAATCAAGAGCTGAATGCTCTTGAAAAGAATAATACATGGGAGTTAGCATACTTACCAGAATGTAAGAAAGCAATAGGATCAAAATGAGTTTATAAAATGAAGCTAAAACTTGATGGAAGTGTGGATAGTTACAAGACAAGATTGGTTGCAAAGGGGTTTAATCAAATTAAAGGAATATATTATTTTGAAAGTTTTTTTCCTATAGCCAAAATTGTTACGTTTCGAAGTCTACTTGTTACAACTTCTAAAGGTGGTCAATTCATCAATTAGATATAAACAATGCTTTCCTATATGGCTTCTTGAATGAAGATGTCTATATGTTACCACTTGAAGGATACAATAAGGCTAAAATTAATCAAGTTTACAAATTGAAAAGATCACTGTATGGACCCAAGCAAGCCTCAATACAGTGGAATGTCGAATTCTGTAAGAAAATAACTTATTTTGGATTCACACAATCAGCTCATGACAATTGTTTGTTTATCAAAGAAATTGAATCTTCTTTTATTGCTTTGCTCATTTATGTAGATGATGTTCTTCTAAGAGGAACTTCAGAGAAGGAGATCGAATTGGTTAAGAAACATTTGGATCATCAATTCACTATTAAAGATATTGGTTATGCAAAATATTTTCTTGGATTAGAAATTACAAGAGGGTCCTCTGGAATTGTCATAAACCAACGAAAATATCTGCTAGATATTCTTTCTGATTTAAGTCTTCTTGGAGCTAAACCAGCAAAGACACATTTTCCCAAAGGTCATAAATTGGTTGTTGAAAAGGGCTCTCCTCTTCTTGAGCATGAGAAATACAGGCTTTTAATTGGCAGACTGTTGTATTTGAACATCAAACGACTAGATATAAGCTATCCGGTACAACAATTGAGTCAATTTGTCAATACCCCTTACAAGACTCATTGGGATGCATCCATGCATTAAATGAGATATCTAAAAGGGTGCCCATTCAAAGGGTTATTTTATCCTAGTCACAATGGTCTTCATTTGCAAGCTTACAATGATGCTTATTGGGCATCTTGTCTCGACACTAGAAAGTCTTTAACAAGGTTTTGTATCTTTTTAGGTCCATCTCTCATCTCCTGTAAAACTAAGAAGCAGACTATTGTTTCTCGATCTTTTGCTGAAGCAGAATATTATAGCTTAGTTGCAACAATCTGTGATGTGCAATAGATTTCATATATTTTGAAAGACTTCAAGATTGATTTCAATACTCCTATCCCACTATGATGCGACAAAAAATCTGCCATTCACATCATAGAAAATCCAATGTTTCATGAAAGAACGAAGCACTTGGATATTGATTGTCACTTGGTTAGAAATCATTTCAAAGATGTTTCATTAAACTGTAGCATGTGTCCTCACAAGAACTAGTAGCATACATGTTAACCAAATCCTTATCATCTTCTCAATTTAGCAAGTTAATGTTAAGTTAATAAAGAATTATTATACGGGGATCATGCAAATGATTATATTGCATAGTGGTAGATAAATTGAATATGCAACATAATCATTTATATGGCATAATGATGTTTTTTTTCTTTATTGTTTCAAATTTCCTTCGGTTAGTAGGAAAATAGATCAAAAAAATAAATATGATATTCCTTGTACCATTAAAAGAATGAATAAGATATATGAAAGTAAATTTTCTCTTCTGACATTATTTTGCTCATAATGTAAGCACAATGATGTCTTTATGCTCTATATTTATGTATGTATGTATAATGATGTCTTTATGCTCTATATGTATATAAATATATAAGTTTTATTTTTTCTTTTACCACCCTCCCCCTAAGACGTCTTTATGCTCTATTTGTTCATGTTTTCCTCTCTTTTTTTCCTCTGCCCTTTTTTGTTGCATAATGTAATGAAATTATGTTATATTTATGATTTGCTTTTCACCGGTTCAGGTCAAACGAACATTGGGGCAATTTATGCCAGCTCACTGGGACAAAGATGAATGGCATCCCCTGCTTGGTCCATGGCGTTTCATTCAAGTTCTTAGTCTTTGCATTGTGTTTCTAACGGTAGAGCTTAATACATTCTTTCTAAAGTTCTGTCTATGGATTCCTCCTCGAAACACGGTCATCATCTATAGATTAATACTCTGGTGGCTAATTGCAATTCCTACAATTCGTGAGTACAATTCATACCTTCAGGACAGGTAATGTGGCTATTTTTCAAATACTTAGCTGTATATAGTGTCCTAGAATTCATAATACCACATGGACTTGCATTTTTGACCTTTGTTTAATTAATGTCTTAATACAGAAAACCAGTGAAGAAAGTCGGTGCATTTTGTTGGCTCTCCCTTGCTATTTGTATTGTTGAACTTCTCATATGCATTAAGTTTGGACACGGTATGTTCCTATTGTTTCTTCACTAAAATGTGTTACAGTTGCTACCAGCTAATTTATGAGAATCATAATTTGTCCCAGCTGATTTTTGAGATGGCTGTGATTATTTTTCAGGAAAATAGCTCTACAGGTTCTTAATTTTTCCAAAATGTGTAGTTTAGTTCCCTAACAATGAGGCTCAATAGGACATCAGGGCCCTAAATCATGAATTTTTGGAGTTTGGACCAAAAATATCCTACAATATTGTATATAATTCATATGCACATGTCCTTTACTTATTAACTTATGTACTTGAAAACGCGCTATTTTGAGACATTTTTGGCTCAATCATAGAAAACCCATGATTTTGGGGCTTCAAAACACACTAGGTTTAGCCAAAAAAAAAAGGTTTAGTCTTGTTAGTTATGTAAAAATAAAATTGCATTAAGGTAGATCATAAGGTCATTAGTTTTGACAGATGCTGCACCAGAAGGACAAAACATGACTATTTGTCCTAGTAGTGCACCCTCTTTGCAAAACTAGTGTCCTGTAGTGCTGCACTATTGTAAAGTTAAGAAACTGAATTGCCTCCTTTCGAAAAATAAGTCCTCTGTTACACTAAACTCTTAATTTTTTGTTTATCTTCAGGATTATTTCCTGAATCTATGCCTTTATGGCTTGTGGTCTTCTGGATTTCTGTCGGAGTGGGGATTCTTTTATTCCTCATGGTTTGGTCTTGGCAATTACATCGGAGTTTAGGGAGGAAAAAACAATGATTTCGTGTTGACGTACATTATTATTTGGTTTATCCTATTTGGGGTTAACTAAGCATGTAAATATTGATCACCTTATTAATTTGTAAATGCTTATTCTCTTAGATTAGTGAATCACGGTTTGCTGAACAGAGAATATGAACGTTCATTCCTCTTTTGACTCCGCCCTGGAGTTCATTATGTCGCGATTCAATAATTAATGGGCTTATTAAGATGGGCCAAAGATATCGGCTTCACAACTTATGGGCCGCCCATTTCACATGAAATTAATTGGGTATTATTTATCCAAAATGGACTAAAAAGAAAAAAAAATATTTTGTATCTAACTAGAAAAGGAGTTTTATTCTTTACGAAAATAATATTAAACGCTCTAGTAGATTTTAAGTTACAAAATTTATGTAAGACCGAAAAATTGGTAAAACATTACAAATAATAAAATAAAGACATAATAAAAAATTTAAAAATAATAGAAAACTTAGTAATAATGAAAATGCAAATATAAGATATTTTATGATGTTTTTCACATAACATAAAATTTTTCACATAACATAAAATTGATTTTTCACATAACATAAAATTGTGATAAGCTAGAAGAAATTTAGAGAAATAAAAAATGATTAAATTTTAAAGAATAAGATGAATTTAAAGATTTATTATTTTGAAAAATATATAATTTATTATGTAATAAGTAATAAAGAAATAAACGTTAATATTATAGATGTGTATGATATATAATTAATTGATAAATAAATAAATTATTATTAATAAATTATCAAAAAGAAAAATTAGATAGGAGGAATTTAAATATTAATAAAAACATATTTTAAAAAATAAATTATTATATTAATAAAATTAGCATAGTTGGATAATAGAATAATAAATAGAAAAGATGTTTTATTAGTAATAATTTATGAAAATATAGGATATTTAGAAATTAAAATTTATAATGTAAGCTAGGTTTGCTATTAATAGTAATGCAAGATTTAAAGCAATTATTAAATTTAACCTATAAATTTTAAAAAATGAGATCTAATGAAAGAAGAAAACTATCTATTCTCACTGTATTATATAGTAAGATATTTATTAACAAACAATCATAACAGTTCAATATATGAAAAATGAATTTATACAACTAGATAAAACTTTTCAAGAAATTGAACAAATGATAAAAAATAAAAATATCAACAAACTTTGAAATACTTGAAAAATAAAACTTAAATGTTAAAGAAAAAGTTTTGATATTACAAAGAAAAAGTAATGTAATAAGAAAAAATAACACACTATAAATAGAATTTACATGATCAAACAAAAATAAGCAAATAGGAATAGGAACAATAAGAAGAAATTAAAGAATTGAAACAAGAAATTAAAGAAATCAAAAATCTTATCGATGATGTAAAGAGCCAATAACAAAAATTGATAAATTACATAGTAAAAATCTCTTAAAAATGTCAAAGGTACAAGGAATAGAATTAAAACATATTGGTACCTCATAAGTATATCAAATAATCAAAAGCTATAATGAAAACCTTAATTCTTTTATAAGAAAAAATATAATACCTACAAAATATAAATAAAATTCAAGAAGAAACTCTTAAAGAAATAAAAGAAAAAAAATATGAAAAAATATTACAACTAGACGGTCTAAAAAGAGATCTATTAGAAGAATAAAAGGAAGAACCACCAAGATTATCTAATAAAATGATTCTCCAAATAAAAAAAAAATAAAAAATCTATAGTTACAACGTAATGAAATATAGAAAACAATTTATGAATCTAAAAAATAAAAATATAAGAATATTAATAAGTCTATTAACATTAAAAAATAAGGAATTAAGAAAACATTATAAAGAAAAATATGCTCTAATAAAGAAAAAGATGATAACAGTAATTAGTAAAAAAAGATTTTGAAATAAGAAAACATCAAAATTACTATGGAAAGAAATACAATAATGCCCTTATAATTCGGGGAGAAACTTCTGATCCTCACAAAAATGAAAGGAATACTTAAAGACAAGAAGAACCTAACCCTCCAAGTAGAAGAAGGCAACAAACAAAAATGGAAGAAGGATAATACCGGAGTACTAGAGAATCTATACCAACATAACTCATGCTTCAAGAAAATAATAATAAAACTGACTATCTAGACCTAGACTATATTAGAAATAGAAAAAAAAAACATTTGATATATGGGCCACTGCAATGAATGTACTGATCCAAACATTAAGAACTTCTAATACAAACCAATCAATTTGTAGAGTATTATTAAACCATAAAATGACTAAAAATGTTAAAGTATGATCTATGATTTAGTAATATACTAGATGATATACATTTTAGGATGCAAGAATATTTTGCAAATAGGAAGACAATATTTAAATAAAGTAGTAAATGGAATTTATAAAGAATTCATAGGAAAAGATAAAGGAAACCATATTACTGAAAGTAGTGACCTAGAAATAAATTAGGCTAAATAACATTTAGCAAATATGAAAATATGTGATATGTGTTAAATTGAATCTTTTATATATAAATATAAAATGTATTATCCCAAGATACCAAAAATACAATAACAATAATTTAAGGAAATGTCTTATCAAAAGTTACAAGGAATTCTATATAAGTCTATTGTAGAAAGTTGGAGAAATAGAATAACTTTAGCGGTACCAGATATTTTAAGAGGAAGAATAAAAGAACTAAAATCTTGGAATTACAATGTCAAAGAATATATTAATATAATTATGCTAAAATAATTTCTAAAATATGTTGTGATAGTAGTAATTTTCATATACTATGAAAATATAGATGTAGCATAAAGCCTTAGAAACAAAAAATATAAAATTATAAAAGGTTTAAGGAATATAAATTTAGAAAATAAGATTTTTCTAAATAAAAGAGAAGACATAACAAGAAACCTTATAAGAAAATATATTTTAGAAGAAGAAAAATTCACGAGAAGAAAATTAATGTCCATTAGACAAGAAAACCTACATATGTTGAATATGGAGGGTTATTTTGCAACAATTTCAGTGGATTCTTATATTCAGTTTTTTGTTTTTGATATCATCATCTTATTTCGCTTAATGTTTGTTATATCTGGTGTGATTACCGATAAAAGAGTGATATGTATAAACTTATTTAGTCTTCATGATATCTTCCTATTGTTTTACATTTGAAATACTAAACTAATCGCTTCATTACTTTAATGGATTTTTTCCCTTTTTAATATTTTTTTGCTTATTAAACTTCTTTTCTTAAATAGTTTATTTCCATTATTATTATTCGACATGTGTATGATAGAATATGTACTATATAATACTTGATAGTTAGTTACAGGACTATGTAATTCAATTTTTTCATAATTATATGATAACGTAACTAATTGTTGAGTGTCATAACATACGAGACGTCCATATCTCTAGATTATTTCTCATTGTTATTGTATTATGAAATTAATATTGGAGATTATAAATAATCCATGCTCTACTATCTAGTTAGGAGTGGATCCATAAGGGGGGAGTGTTATAATAATGACATATAAAATACACATGTTTTTCTTAAACATACAAATAATATACATTGATTAAAAAAAATAAAAAATATATAAATATGTTGAAACAAGTTTGTAATAACAGTGTAGGAACAATATTACTGATTACTTGAAAAGAACTGCTTAGGTTGAGTCGCGGACTAGGTCACGGACTAGGTCGCTCTCTTTAAGACGTTTCGCGGCTCTTTCCAAATTTGTGTAAGCAAACACAGCCCCGTCGTCCCCAGGATAAAACAGTCCAGAATCTTTTTTTTCTATCTCGGAACTTCACTGCACTGATGAAGACCGAGATGCTACACTTGAAAATTTTGTTGCTCGGAAAACTGAAAAATAACTTAGAATGTAGAGAGAATTGTTTCTAGTGAGATGAGTTTGCAGAGATTGTTGTATTGAAACTGAGAGCTGAGGTTCTCTTTTTATAGGTTTTAAAAACTGTGGCAATTATGATAATAACGGTAATGTTTGGGAATTAAGAGCGTAACATCCATTCTGAGTAATGAAGAGTAACAGCTATTTTTTTGAATAAAGAAGAGAAACGACCATTTAACGGTCATATTATGATAAAAGAAAATAACGGTTGTTTTTTCCGAGAAGAAAAAAAAATATATATAACAACCATTTTTCTAAGTGGAAAAGTTTTCCTTGTAAAAAATATTTTTCTAAAAAATAAAATACTACCTCACCTCACACATGCACTCGGACTCGGCTTAGCACGGCACGGCCGGTCGGATGGACGGCGGCGGCGGCGCGCATGCGTGTGTGGTATCACATTTGCCTAGGTCCTCTCCCCTTCCACAAAAGTGGGTGCCCCTTGGGGCCCAATCCCAATAGCCAACTCTTCACTATTTATACATCTTTTAAGTATTGTAGAAAAGAAATATGGGACAAGGCTTTACAAATTTTTTTAATAAAACTTCATCTTTTCCAACAATCCCCCACTTGAATTTTATATAAAAATAATTTTCATCGAGCAACCGATCAATTAAAATTATAAGATTGTGCATAAGCGAAAAGGTGTCTATCGACTTGAACCTTTGCATAGTGTTAATGCTTTAGAATATACTAGAGTAACTCGTAGTTTTGAACTCTATCTCTAACAATCATCACACACATAACCTTTCCAAGGTGTAGTTCGAAAAGCCCGTGCTTTACGGCCATGCACGTGTATCCCAGTATAGTGAACGCTCTAGTAAATGTTTGCCCAAGAAATTTCCATAGGAAGTGGCCACACTTCCACATTCACATAGGTGAGTCTATCAAGAGTACTCCTGTAGTTATGTACTCCACTCCATATAGAGTATAGAACTCATTAAGAGTTTAATAATTAACTCATCCTTTTCTATCGCTTCAGGACTTCATGCTTCTAACAATATAGAATGGGATTTTAAAATAGCATGATACCACTCATATCACTTCATGACTTGTTATTACCCTTTGAACTTATTTCTTGGGATCTCCAGTCTATAAGTTGGGTTACCATCACAAGTGACTCTTCATTCTAAGGGCATTAATCCCATTCCTTTTGAGGTTTTGAAAACCTTTTCTCTTGGTAATCCTTTTGTCAAAGGATTTGCCAGATTTTCATCAGAACGTACATGATCCACTCTTACAACTCCCGTAGAGAGAAATTCTCTAACATTACTATACTTACAACGTATCTGTCGTCTCTTGCCGTTGTAGTAATGGTTCTGAATCTTTGCAATAGCCGTGGTACTATCATTGTGGATCAAGACAGCTGGTATCGATCTTTCCCATAAAGGGATCTCAGCTAATAGACTTCTTAGCCAGCCTGCTTCTTCACTAGAAATGGCTAGTGCTATCATTTCAGACTCCATTGTAGATTGAGCCAATATTGTTTGTTTCTTAGACTTCTAGGAAACAGCTCTACCAGCTATGTTAAAAATATAGCCACTAGTTGCTTTGGAGTCTTCTGATAAAGTGTTCCAATTTGCATCGTTGTATCCTTCTAGAACAGCAGGAAACCTTTTATAATGTAATCCAAGGTTCATAGTTTTCTTAAGGTATCTCATAACCCTTTCAATAGCATTCCAATGCTCTATACTAGGTCTACTGGTAAACCTACATAGTAGTCCCACAACATAAGCTATGTCTGGTCTAGTGCAATCAGTAGCATAACGTAAGTTATCAATGATGCTCGCATACTCAGTTTGTCTAAAACCATCTCTGGTGTTCTTGAACAAATTTACACTAGGATTACACTCCAAGTGAGACTGATCTAGAGAAATTCCCTTTTCAGACCAAGTTATCTTTATACCAAGGATTACACTCACTTCTCCGAGATCTTTCATATCAAAATTGGCACTTAACAAAGTTTTCACATTGTTCACAACATGAATATTTGACCCAAAAATAAGCATGTCATCCACATATAAACATATAATAGTACAAATGTTATCTTATAATTTATAATAAATTCATTTGTCACTTTCATTTATTTTGAATCCATGTGAGATAACTAGATTATCAAATTTTTCATGCCATTGCTTAGGTGCTTGTTTTAGACCATAAAGGGATTTATCTAGTTTACAAACTTTATTTTCTTGACTTGGGATAACAAAACCTTCAAGTTGATCCATCTAAATTTCTTCTTCTAAATCACCATTTAAGAAAGCAGTTTTAACATCCATTTGTTGTACTACTAAATCATGGATAGCAGCAAGAGAAAAAGGTACACGTATGGAAGTTATTCGTGTGACTGGTGAAAAGGTATAAAAAAATCTACATTTTCCTTTTGCCTATACCCTTTATCTACAAGACGAGCTTTGTACGTTTCAATAGTACCATCGAGTTTTAATTTCTTCTTTAGTATCCATTTATAACCAATGGTTTTGCAACCAGGAGGTAAGTAAACTAAATGCCAACTCTTATTATACTCAAGAGAGTCCATTTAATCATTTATGGCTTCTTCCCATAAGTTGGCATCTAAAGAAGATAATGCTTCTTTAATAGTTTGAGGATCTTCCTCTAAGGTATAAGCATAAAAATCAGACCCAAAATCCTTAAGGGTTCGAGCTCGTTTACTTATTCTAATTTCAGTGTTTAATTCTTTATTTTGTTCACTAGTTCTAGTTATGGGTAAACTACTAGAAGACGAGCCCCCACTATTTTTAAATTTAAAGAGAAACCTATGTTCATAGAAGTCAGCATCATTTGATTCTATAACTACATGATCATTTAAGTCATAGAATTTATAAGCTTTACTATTCATAGCGTATCCTATGAATACACACTCATATGCTCTACTAGCAAGTTTATTTCTTTTAGGATCAGGGATCCTAACATAGGCTAAACAACCCCATGTTTTAAAATAAGTTAAATTAGGTTTCTTATTTTTCAAGATTTCATATGGTGAAATTTTATTTGTAGATTTAGGCACTCTATTTAGCACATAGCAAACAGTTAATAGAATTTCTCCCCACCAATGGGAAGCAGCACCAGAGTTTAATAAAATTGCAACAACTGATTCAGTAAAAGTTCTATTTTTTCTTTCAGTTTTGCCATTCATTTCAGGAGAATAAGGTGTAGTTTTTTCATGAATGATTCCATGAGTTTTATAAAAATCATTGAAGATATTAGAATCATATTCAGTGCCTCTATCACTTCGAAACCTTTTTATTTTTCTATTAAGTTGATTTTCAATCTCAGTCATAAATATTTTAAACATGTCAAACACTTTACTTTTATTTTTCATTAGATATACATAAGTGTAATATGAACAGTCATCTATAAAAGTTATAAAATAGCGTTTTCCATTTCTTGTTAAATTTCCATCAGGTTCACATATATCATAATGAATTAATTCTAAAGGTTCAGTTTCTCTAACTACTGATTTATGTGAAGTTTTGGTTATTTTAGCTTGACTACAAAAATCACATTTTTCAAAATATTCAAAGATAATTTAGGAATTAGTTCTAAAGTACTAATGTTCTTGATTATACGTTTATTAACACGACAAAGTCTAGCATGCAAAATATTAAAAGAACTCAACATATAAGTAGAAGAAGATGTTTTATTGATTTCAACATTTAATTTAAACATGCCATCAGTGGCGTACCCTTTCCCAACAAATATATTATTTTTAGTTATAGTATATAAATCAGCGCCTATAGTTTGAGTAAACCCAGCTTTGTTAAGAAGATAGCCTGAAACTAAGTTCTTTCTCATCTCTGGAGTATGCAGGGCATCCTTCAAGATGACAGTCTTTCCAGAGGTAAACTTCAATACCACCTTACCAGTACCAGCAACTTTAGTGGAGTGGGAGTCACCCAGCATCACTTTCTTATCCTCAGAATTAGAATAGGACTTGAACATGTCTCGATCATAGCAAACATGGCGAGAAGCACCAGTGTCCACCCACCACCCCTCGGATCCACCAACAAAATTGACTTCAGATATCATAGCAATAAGTTGATCTTCGCTAAGGTTCGCCTGTGGGGCAGGATGATTCCTGTTCTGGCAGTTCCTAGCCAAGTGGCCAGGTGTGTTACAACTATAACACATGAATGTGTTATTCCTTAAGGGGGGTTGAGGTCCATTCTAGGGAGGATAATTTCTATTTCTATTTTGGTGGTTGCGGTTTTGGTTATTATTACGATTCTGAGTTTTTGGTACTGTTATTTGAGACTACGAGTATTTCATCTCTTTGGTCTTGTTTTCGGGCTTCTTCTTCTATTCTTAACCGGGTTATAAGACTTTCTAAAGAAAATTCCTTAGTTTTATGCCTAAGTATATTCTTAAAATCTTTTCAAGCACATGGTAATTTATCTTTAATAACAGCTACTTGAAATTGTTCATCTAGAGTCATACCTTCAGAGGTTATTTTGTGTGCTATCTTTTGCAGTTCGTGTGATTGAGCTACCACTGATTTGCCATCAATAATTTGAAACTTCATGTATCTACTGACATCATACTTCTTAGTTCCAACTTCTTCAGTAATGTACTTCTTTTGAAGTACTTCCCAAATTTCCTTAGCAGACTTATCAGAGTTATAATAATTATACAAATAATCAGTTAAACCATTAAGAATATAATTTTTGCACAGAAAATCATTTTACATCCAAATGTCTAAATCCTTAGTTGCATCTTTGGTAAGAGAAGTAGATAGACACCTATAGTACAGGCTTGAATTTAATTTTAAATAATATGAATAATATTATAAGTATATTATGTTGGCATGGCTAGATTAAATTATTCTTTGAAAACTATATCAATTTTATAAATAATAGTGAGTAAAATTCACAATTTAAAAGTACAGTGTCATGGCTACTGTTGGCAACGTGGATAATCCTTGAATTTAGAATGTCTTTATTAATGAGGAAATTAAATGACGGGAAAGAAAGTCATTCACGTATTTTATTTTATTTTTTATTTTACTTTTTAAAATACTATAAAAAGGGAATAATTACTTACAAATATATAACTCATTTATTACAGTTCATTAGTAAACAAATAAATGAATTTTACACTTTATTTCATGTCCAGTTTAATTGATTTTTAAAATTGATTAGTAATTTTACCAATTGATGGTAAGATTATGGTAAGCTTACCAAAATGTCCAAAATCCGAAGACTTTCATTTGAGAAAAAAATTGGATAGAAATAAACATGATTATACTAAGTTTTTTTTTCAGTCATATATCATATTAATTTCAAATGATAGGCATTTAAATTTTATATATCAATTTTTTATAGTATAAATATATTTATTATAAAATTGATTGCAAAATTTTATTTTATAAATTAATAGACCCATTTTCAAAATGAACAAGTGGAATATTACAAGTCTATTAATTTATAAAATAAATTTTTTATAAGTATAATCTAGAAAACAATTAACTAATGGTTGGCAGAGAGTTTCCTGCCAGAGTTAATAAGTTTCTCTATGCCTCTTAAAATTTATCAGAGAAATCAACAATGTCATCAACAGCCTTATGTCTGGATCTGCAACTACAATTTATTGACTAGGTAGAATTAGGATCTCAAGCAATTTGACTGCATGTTGTTTGTAGTCCTTGTCGAGTTGCTTTAAAAGAGAATTTTGTGTACAAGAATCAGCCAAAATTTCTAAGTTACAACTGAATGAGATAACCCTTTGCTTAGCATATCATTAAATTTATCCCTGGTATTCCAGAGGTGTCCACTTTCCAAGTATGTATGAATGATGCTTGTATGAGTCCCTTGGCGTGCTCAAATTTACCCTTTTTGAAAAACTAATACTCAAAATATTATATCATTTGGCAATTGGCATATACTCTCTCCTTTGAATCTCTGATAAAAGGCAAGTGATTGCTGCAATTCCCTTCCTTGCAAAATGAATCCATCATTGTATTATATGAGATAATGGTGGGCCTAATTCATGCTTCACCTATTGATAACTCTATATTTTAGAGTTATTTTTGTCCCATTTATTAATTATAATTGCTATGTTATTAATGTTTTTAATTAATTTTATGTTCTTAAATTAATATTTACTGTTATTTTTTTTAAGGAATATATTTTTAAAGAAAAATAAAGAATATGTATTGAAAAAGGACTTAATTATAAATAATAAAAGCTAAAAATATAATATAAATTAAAAGAAGGTTTAAATACAAATATCAAAAGTTTAAAAGTTAATTTAAATTAAATTGGAGGGCTAAAATGAAATTAAATAAACTTTGTTTTTCTGTGCAGGAAAAAGACTATGCGCACGTATTTTTCACGCACCACACGCACCATCAGATCAGAAATCAACGGTGATGATCATGCGAGTGAGATGCACGTGCCACACAGGCGATTGGACACGTTTCCTAGGTGGCACGTTGCTCAGCGCGCAGAGTGGGGCCCACTTGTCCTCGTAAGTCGGCGTGCAGGGTGGGATCCACGTGTCTACTGTGCAAAACTTCCCCCACACATCTTCATCACTCACTGTTAGATCACAAATTGGATGGCTCAGATCAGGCGAGTGAGGCGCACGTTCCACGTGTGTGGATTCCAGTTGTCACGCACCGTTCAACGTGTAATGTTCCCGTGCGACACGGTCCATCTGATCTTCGTGTACCCTCCCAATCCATCGAATGCAAAGATGCCACGTGTCTCGATTATTCTTCCTGTAAATCATATTCTGACACGTGGCATGCGTGATTTGAAATAAAAATGCAGAAACGGCGTACACTGTCAACGGGCACACGTGCCTGGAGAATAATTTTTCTCTCATTTTGTCTCCCATGCGTAATATTTTTTATATTTTCCTGGAGGTATAAATAGGGATTATTGCGATAAAATTAAGGGGGGTTGGACAGGGGACTATGGAACAAGCAGAAGCCATTTTTGGCTTCTGTTGTGTCTTTGCGTAGATGAAACATTTTTAATTTTCTTTGTGTTGTTCTTCAGCTAATATTCCTTAAATGCTGTAATTTTAATTTTGCTTATGAAGTAATTTAATTTTTCTAGGGTTGTTGTGCAGTTAAATTTATGAAGCTTGGATTTAATTATTTTGGAATGATTTGTGAAATATTTTTAAGTTGTTTATTTATTTACGCTTAATGCTTTTGATTATTGAAAAATTTATCAATTGATCCGTTGCACTTAAATAAACTTGGAAGAAGCATTTTTGTGTGTGTTGCTCGTGTTTAGGATAACATGTATGATGAAAGAATATGAACATTCTTTATTGTATGTGTAGCTATTTGAGAACTTTGAATGTAATGAATCTTGGTGAATTTAATTCTCGTAGGAATATAGTGAATTATTTTAGCGAGACGTGTCTATATGGAGCTCGGAAAAGATATTTGGATAAAATTAGTAGTTCTCTGTTGACAAATTAAATTCAAGAATATAAATCAAGAGAAAATAATATAATTCGAGTGGATTAATTTGGTGAAACTGCAATCCTAGAATTTTCTTATTTATTGTTATAAACTGTTATAAAAATTAGTTAGTTAAACATCTTCCAACTTTTTGATCGTTCGGATAAAATCAGATTGAAACAATTTTAATACTTAACAAACAGTTGTAACAAATCTCCGTGAGAATGATATTTTACTTATCAATTTTATTACTTGTGATCGTGTATACTTGCACATTTTCATGTTATCTTAAAGAGACAACACCCATCATTCTATACACTCCTAATATCAGGCAACATCTAATGTTGAACCATCTTATTGAAAAGCCTCCAACATTTCTCAACCATTGATTTCTTCCTAAATATACATGAAAAAAAATCAAGAATAGGTGTTGGAGATGATCCAATTTAGAGAGAGAAACAAAAAAAGATGTAATAAATATGAGTGAATGTGTATAATTCAAGATCTTAATCATATCCATATAGGACATTTACATGGGTATGTGTGAATTACATAAGGGGTACATGTCAACATGTGTCAAAAGGTCACAATAGTAAAAGTTATGAATAGTGTGACAACAACCACTTTATGGTCATACTTATTATGCTTCAAATGGTGAGGTTACGACGCAAGAATAGGCCAAGGTCTAGGCACTATGATATTTCGAGCATCAAGTCAAACTTTATGCTCAAACATCAAGTCCCCTCACTCTATCAGCTCGGTTTTTCAAACAAGGTGGAATAGTAAGAGTCATAGGAAGCAAAAATTCAAAAGGGGAATCCAAACCAATCTTGCATGCTCCAATAAATGCTTTAGGGATCTTTCCACTTATTAGTTGATTGGAGATAGCACTACTACAAAAATGGGCATTAAAGTTGGTTAAATTCTATATATATATATATTTATATCCAAATTAAATTCTAAAGAGTCAAATAAAATAATAATTAATGACCTAAAAAATTTCAATTGTATTTACTTGATCCATTTTTTAATTTAAAAAATAGGACGTATCATCAGTTGACGTGGCGAACCGACGCTAGCCACGTGGGTAGCATTGGTTCTACAAGGAACCGACTTTAAATTCATTATAAGTCAGTTTTTTTCTAAAAACCAACTTTACACAGCAATATAAACACAACAATATAAATACCCCTTTTTGTAGTGGTGGAGATAATCCAGATCCCTATATTAAGGAAAAGGTAAGGTATTCATTATTCACAATTCCAAGAAAGTGTACAAAATTTCCTCAAAAATCTCTTTGTTGCTTCACCTTCCCTCTAATACTTCGTAGCTCAAGAGGTAAGGTTTTCAAGCCAACACTAATAATCTTTGCTTGAATCTTTAAATAATTTTCATCGTGTCTAACCAAGTCTAATTTGTCTAATTCTTTTCAGGTAGGTTTTTTCATATTCTCCTTTTCTTCCTCAACTTTAGGTAGTTTTTGGCTCTTGTTTTGTGTTTTATATTGTCTCCTTTTTTCTTATTTTCTTATAGTGATCATGCGTAAAGAGATTGTAAGTTGGTCGAAAGATAGAGTAGTTCTTCCCTTTTCTCCCTCAAGCTCTTCCCAATGGAAAAGTCCCCAATATCCAACTTACTCAAATTAGGAGGAATTTACCAACTCAGGTTCCTCCTCGACTAAGAGTATGCCCAAGGAAGATGATAATTTTCCAAGCACTCAACAACAAAAAACTATTGCAACTCGAAAACACAACGTCACTCCAATCATAAGGCTTAGTGTCCCTCACTCAAAAATATCAACTCTGATAAGAGCTAAATTATTACATTTTTGTTATGATTTAAATGTTGATATTTGTGTGAAAATTGTGTTTATTTGATTATTTAATCCACAAATGTCATTTCATGTTTAAAGTGCAATTTCAGGTAAAATCATGATTTTGGAGAAGTTAGGGACAAAGTACAATGATCGGGATTGAATGAAATTAAAAAGAAAACAAAGTTTCAAAATTTAGAGTGAGAATTTTCTCGCCACCGGCGAAAATCTTATTTAGAGCACGGTGAAATTCTTCCTCAGAGCATGGATTTTGGCCAAGTGAATCTAGCCGCCGGCCAACGTATCTCGCCGCCGGCCATATTCATCTCGCCGCCGGCCATATTCATCTCGCCACCGATGAAAAATCCTACAGAAAGCACGGCGAAATCTTCCTGAGAGCACAAATTTTGGTAAACTCATCTCGCCACCGGCCAAATAATTCTCGCCGCCGGCCAAAATCAAAAAAACAAAAATTTTATTTTCCAGAAATCTCGCCGCTGCGAGAATAATGTCACTATCGGCGAGTTTTGTCCGAAAACATATTTTTTATGTTGTTTTGTTCCAAAATTGCCCCCCAAACCCTAGATCTATATATACATTATGATGGAGAAAGAAGGGGACAGCAGAGAGAGCAGATTTGAGTTATTCTTAGAGGAGAAAAAGAAATTTTGGAGAGAAAGGTTGGAGAAGCTTGAAGGATCATCACCATTGTTGCTACCAAGTCTTCATCTTCAAGAGTTTTTCATCTCTTCTCCTTAGCTTTTATTTTCTGCATTTTATTCAGATTTGTTATTCATGGATTCAATTGAGAATATGTTTGTTCTTATTTCCGTTATGAACTAATTTATTTTTGCTAAGGCTATGATGTAGTTGAATCAAGAAAATCTGATTTCTTGTGTTATCGTTATATGAATTCGTTGTTTTCAAGTTGAGTATTTATTTCTATGCTTAATGCTTTTAAATTTCTGATCAAGATTTAGATGATTTGTTGCATTATATTGAGACCGAGAGGAGATGTGTAATGAATGCTTCTTGTGATAAATACCGTATGTTGAAGCGAGTTTGACACCTAATGCATGATGTATGTGGTTATTATAGAAATTCCATAAATCGTAATGTGCTTATTTGTGATTAAATCTTCATAGAAATATAGTTGGTTTTCGTAGATAAGTAATTCTAATATAACTTGAGAGAGAGTTAGATAAGTTTGGGTTTTTCAACCATCACTTCTAACTTTGATTTTCATATAACATGACTTGAAACCGGATTGAATTGATTTAGCGAAATCAAATGCCTTAGAGTTTTTAATCATTTTTGAACAACATTAAATCTTGTTATTTGCGTTAGTTTTAAGTTAATTTACTTCTTAAACAAATTCAAAAATTCAATTTTCAAATAAAATTAGGATTAGTCAATTTCGGTATTTAGTAACGCCATTCCTTGTAGGTTCGATATCCGTACTTTTGTACACTTTATTACTTGAACGATTCGTACACTTGCGAAATTACACATCAATATTTTGGCACCGTTGCTGGGGAGTGGTTTGATTTTATTAATATCGATACTACCTAATCTTAGTTTTAATTTGAAGTTAATTTGCTTTATCATTGTTGCATTTTTAATTTTGTTTATTTTGCTCTTTTATTTCATTTATCATAAAAAAGGTAACTTTGTGTTGTTTTTGTGCTAGTTAATTTTCTGGTTGTAGGATTGTTGTATGAGACGTACAAGAAGCCTTAACCAATTTCCATTTGATCTAGAGATTGATAGAACATTTAGGCGTCTAAACCGAGAGAGAAGGCGTTCAACCTCACCTCCTAATAGACAATCAACTATGGATCCACCATTTGTTGAGGGAGGTGGAAATCATAGAGCTTTGAGGGATTATGCTGTGCCTAATGTTGCTGGAACTACTTCGGGTATAAGGAGGCCAATTGTTCAAGCAAATAACTTTGAGGTAAAACCATCCTTTATCCAAATGGTTCAATCAAATCAGTTTGGGGGAATGTCAAAGGATGATCCAAATGCACATATTGCTTACTTTCTGGAGGTGAGTGATCTTTACAAGATAAATGGTGTGTCTGAAGATGCTATAAGATTGAGGGTTTTTCCTTTTTCACTTCGGGATAAAGCCAAGGAGTGGCTAAACTCATTACCACTAGGATCAATTACAACATGGAATGAATTGGTTCGGAAATTCTTGTCCAAGTTCTTTCCTGCTACTAAGATAGCAAAATTGAGGAATGAAATCACATCTTTTACACAATATGACCAAGAATCATTGTATGAAGCTTGGGAAAGATTCAAAGAAATGTTGAGGAATTTCCCACATCATGGTATACCAATTTGGCTGCAAGTCTCTACATTTTATAATGGGTTGGTTTCAAACTATCGTGCAATGATTGATGCTGCAGCTGGAGGGTTTTTAATGGGAAAAACACCGGAGGATGCTCATGAGTTGTTAGAGATTATGGCAGAAAACAACAATTAGTGGCATTCAAAGCAGGTAATTGCAAAAATACCAGCAGTAGTGCATGAAATTGAATCAATGAATGCTTTGTCGACTCAAGTTGATGTTCTTTCAAGAAAGATGGATTCTTTGTCATCCAAATTCGAATCCAAACCAACTACACAATGTGATTTATGTGGTGGAAATCATGCTAGTATCGAGTGCCAAGTTGGAAATCCATTTGCTTCACCAAATGCTGAGCAAGCAATTTATGTTTCAAATTTCCAAAAACCTCAACATAACCCATATTTGAACACCTACAATCTAGGTTGGAGAAATCATCCAAATTTTTCATGGGGAAATAACCAAGGGGGATTCAAACCGTCATCATCTTCCTACCAACCCCAAGAGAAGAAAAAAACAGATTTGGAAGGAATTTTGGGAAAGTTCATTGAGGAGTCAAGAAAAAATTTTAGAAATCAAGAGGTAATCAACAGAGACATCCAAAACCAACTGGGGTAGCTTTCAAAGCAGATTGCAGATAGGTCTCAAGGATCGTTTCCCAATGACACAATAAATCCCAAGGAGCATGTAAAGGCTATCACATTAAGAAATGGTAAAGAACTTGAAATGCAGGGGAAATATGAGCCCCTATCCCATATCCTCAAAGATTGAATAAGAAAAAGCTTGATAATCAATTCGATACATTTTTGCATATTTTTAAGAAATTGCATATTAAAATTCCTTTTACAGAGATGTTGGAACAAATGCTCAAGTATGCAAAATTCATTAAGGAAATTCTATCAAAGAAGAGGAAGCTGGGAGATTATGAAACTATCATGCTAAATGAGGAGTGCAGGTAGTTTTACTATACCTTGTACTATATGAAGTTGCAATTTTGATAAAGTCCTATGTGATTTAGGAGCAAGCATTAATTTGATGCCACTTTCTATCTTCAGAAAACTAGGCCTGGGAGAAGTAAAACCCACTTCAATCTCTCTACAATTATCGGATCGATCGGAGAAATATCCTCGAGGGGTAATTGTGGATGTTTTAATTAAAGTTGACAAATTTATTTTCCCTGTAGATTTCGTGGTGCTTGATATGGAGGAAGATAGAGAGGTATTGTTGATATTGGGGAGACCGTTCCTTGCAACTGGAAGAACATTAATTGATGTTTAGCAAGGAAAGCTCATTCTATGGGTGCAAGATGAACAAGTGACTTTTGATGTTTTTGAAGCAATGAAATTTCCAAGTGAGGTACATTCTTGTTTTCAAATTAACACTCTTGACAGGATAATCTCGGAAAATTTTGAGGAGAGAACTCCATTGCTACCACTAGAAGCTTGCCTTGTGAAATCTGCAAAAATTGAGGAAGAAGATGAGGGAGTGAGACAATGTTCCGAATTAATGGCAGCACTTGATGAATATTTGTCCAGTGATGGAATATTCAAGGAGTTTGGAACAAATGAAAATCCAACCTCAGTTGTAAAAAAGGAAGCCGACAAGATTGAGCTAAAGCCACTGCCATCCCATCTAAGGTATGCCTATCTTGGAGACTCAGAATCCTTTCCTGTTATTATTAACAATTCTTTGAATGATGAAGAGGAAAACAAGCTATTAGGAGTTCTTCGGACTCACAAAATGTCAATTGGATGGACAATGGCGGACATCAAAGGGATTAGCAACTCTGTTTGCATGCATAAAATCTTGATGAATGAGGATTACAAGCCCACAATTCAGCCACAAAGGCGCTTAAACCCAACAATGCAAAAAGTGATCAAGGATGAGGTGATTAAGCTTTTGGATGCTGGGATAATTTATCCGATTTCAGATAGTGCTTGGATAAGCCCAATTCATTGTGTACCAAAGAAAGGAGGAATCATAGTTGTAGAAAATGAAAACAATGAGATTATTCCAACAAGGAAAATGACTGGGTGAAGAGTATGAATTGATTATCGAAATTTGAATGACGCCACCCAAAAAGATCATTTTCCTTTGCCATTTATTGATCAGATCTTGGAAAGATTGGCTGGACGTGCTTATTATTGTTTCCTTGATGGATATTTGGGGTACAACCAAATTGCAATTGCACCAGAGGATCAAGATAAGACAACATTTACATGCCCTTATAGTACTTTTGCATACAGAAGGATGCCTTTCAGTTTATGTAATGCACCTGCAACTTTCCAAAGATGCATGATAGCAATTTTCTCTGATATGGTCGAAAAGTTTATTGAGGTTTTTATGGATGATTTTTCTGTTTTTGGCCATTCTTTTGATAATTGCTTGCATAATCTCTCTTTAGTCTTGCAGCGTTGTAAAGACACAAATTTAGTGCTAAATTGGGAGAAATGTCACTTTATGGTTCAAGAAGGAATTGTTCTTGGCCATTGGATTTCAGCAAAGGGAATGGAAATGGACCGTACAAAAGTGGAGGTGATCCAAAAATTACCACCTCTAACAACTGTAAAGGGCATTAGAAGTTTCTTGGGACATGCTGGGTTTTATAGAAGATTTATTAAGGATTTTTCAAAAATAACAAAACCTCTTTGCAGTTTGTTAGTTAAAAATACACAGTTTGATTTTTCTCCTAACTGTTTGAAGGATTTTAACCTTTTGAAGGAATAGCTCACTTCGGCCCCTATAATTTGTGCACCTTATTGGAGTCTTCCATTTGAGGTAATGTGTGATGCTAGTGACTATGCTATAGGTGCTGTTTTTGGCCAAAGGAAGAATAAGTTGTTGCATGTGATGTATAATGCAAGCAGGACATTCACATATGCACAACTTAATTATGCAACAACTAAGAAAGAGCTTTTGGCAGTAGTGTTTGCATTTGATAAGTTTAGATATTATTTAATTGGGTCTAAAATCATTGTTTATACTGATCATTTTGCTCTTAAGTATTTGCTAGCCAAGAAAGATGCCAAACCGCGATTACTAAGATGGATTCTTCTCTTGCAAGAATTTGACTTAGAAATCTAGGACAAAAAGGGGACCGAAAATTTGGTTGCTGACCATTTGTCTAGGTTGGAAGAAGATTACCTTGAGGTTGAAGACCAAATTAATGAAACATTTCCTGATGAGCAATTGCTTGCTATCCGAACGGCTCCATGGTTTGCTGATTATGCAAATTATTTGGTCAAGAAAATTTTACCTCCAGACATGTCTTATCAACAAAAAAAGAAATTCTTTTCTGATCTGAAACATTATTTTTGGGATGAACCTTACTTGTATAAACATTGTGTAGATCAAATTATTAGAAGATGTGTGTCGAATGAAGAAATGGAAAGCATTCTTCATCATTTCCATTCGAAGGAAGTTGGGGGACATTTTGGTGGAAAAAAATTGCAGCAAAAATTTTGCAATCTGGATTCTATTGGCCTTCATTGTTTAAAGATGCTTTCAAGTTTGTTTCAATGTGTGATGATTGCCAAAGGAGCGGAAATATTTCACGGAGACATGAAATGCCCTTAAATAATATTTTGATAATTGATTTATTTGATGTTTGGGGTATTGATTTTATGGGGCCTTTTCCTTCTTCTCATTCTAAAAAATACATTCTTGTTGGTGTAGATTATGTCTCTAAATGGGTGGAAGCAGTTGCCTTGCCTACCAATGATGCTAGGATTGTGATCAATTTTCTCAAGAAGAACATATTTTCCAGATTTGGCACACCTAGAGCAATTATAAGTGATGGAGGTAAGCATTTTTGCAATAACTAATTTGAGGCTTTGTTGCAGAAATATGGAGTAACACACCGGATAGCAACACCTTACCATCCTCAAACAAGTGGACAAGTTGAAGTGTCAAACCGAGAGTTGAAGAGGATCCTTAAAAAGACCGTAAATAAATCACGCAAGGATTGGTCAAGGAAACTAGATGATGCACTTTGGGCCTATAGGACAGCTTTCAAGACACCTATCGGCATGTCTCCATACCGATTGGTGTATGGAAAAGCTTGTCACCTTCCAGTTGAATAGGAACATCGGGCATATTGGGCAATTAAAATTCTGAATTTTGATCTTAAGGAATCAGGTGAAAAGAGGGTGTTGCAATTGAATGAGATGGATGAAATGAGGAATGATGCTTATGAGAATGCCTGAATATACAAAGATAAGACGAAGGTTTGGCATGATAAGCACATTTTGAGGCGAAACTTTGAAGTGGGACAGAAAGTACTGCTTTATAATTCCCATCTCAGACTTTTTCCGGGAAAGCTTAAATCTCGTTGGTCAGGACCTTTTCTAGTAACCAAGGTGTTTCCTTATAGAGCAGTTGAGATCAGTCATGAAACAAAAGGAACTTTCAAGGTGAATGGACAACGGTTGAAGCCATATTTTGACGGAGAATTCAACAAGCAGAAAGATTCTCTAGAGTTACAACAACTGCAGTAAAGAATGACAGAAATTCTAGCTAATGACTATAACTTAAAGCGCTTAATGGGAGGCAACCCATCAGATTTGTTTTCTCATCTTTTATCTCATTTTATTTTAGAAATTTTAAATTATACACTTCATTTTATGATAATTTTATTTTTTAATTAAATTTGCTTATTTTATTTGTCTTGTAGGTAAAAAAAAGCCATTTGCAGTTTTTCTTTCTTACATTGAGGACAATGTAAGGTTTTGGTTGGGGGTGCGGTAAATGGTAAATATTTTCTTCCCTTCATTTTTTAGTAGTTTTGTTTGTGTGTTTATTTGTATTTAATTTTGATTTTTCATTTATTTTTCTGCATCTTGATTTAATTTCTTTTATTTGTTTATTATCTTATTTTTATTTATTTATGTTTATGTTTATGTTTATGTTTATTTTATTTTTCACTCAATTGCAATTTTAGTTGTTTTAATTTGCACGTTAATGATAATAATGTGATTATGATAACAAGTAGCTTTTAGAAGACATTAAATTTTGCGTCGGTTTAAAGATAATTTCAAATGTTAATTTTACCAAGTTGGCGACTCTTTTGGTATGTGGTATGATTTGGTTGATTAGTCTAAATGCTTAGAGAAGTCTTATTTGCGAATTTTTCATGGACATTTTTGTGATCTCAACAAACTCTAGAACTCATTTGAAAACCTCTTGAGGTGAAATAATTTGGAATTGCACTGTTTAGGATATGATGTAGGCCATTTTTGGATCGATTGTGTCATTTTAAGCCTACCTTGTTATCTTTATATCACTAGTTACCTCCTTGAGCCTATTTAAATATATTGTTAGCCATATTTTCTTTCTTTTCGCCTTCTATAACCTACCTTTATTTAGCCACTATATATATATATATATATATATATATATATAATTCCTACCTTATTTGTTAAGAGCACTTAATTTTGAACACAAACTTTTCAAGAGCAATTGGAGTAAGGATGGAATAATAATAAAATAAAAAAAAAAATAAAAAAAGAGATCTTCCACATATATTGGAAGAAATTGGTTGGGGGTTGTGTTTAAAACAAAGAAAAGAAAAGAAAAGAAAAAGGAAAAAAAGGCCTTAACACTCTAGTAAAATAAAAGAGTGTTAGTGATGGATGTACTAAGGTGAAAGATTGAGGAAGAATTTTGTTTATCTTTGGAAAAATGGGTTATGATTGGAAGAAACAATTTGGGTTAAATGGTGTTACTCTTTTACTTAATTGGTTGTGTTTAATCTAATAAGTGCTATTATTTGTATTTTGACACTTCCCGTTCTTTCTTAACCAAATACCTAAGCCTAACATTACAAGCCTCATAAAGTCCTATTGATCCGAAGTGGTGTATTTTCCTTCATTAGTGGAGAGAGTTTTGAAAAGTGAGCCTATGGAGTTTGAGATTTCACTTTTTTTTGTGGATGTTATGCATAATATTATCCTGGCATTATGGCAATTGGTTTGTGGTTTGATGGATGTTTAAGAGTCAATAACAAAAGTAAAATTTGCATTTGAGATTTCTTAAAGCTTAGGTGACATTTAATTATTCTATGTGTTGTGTGTTATTTACAATTTTTGAGACATTTGTGCAAATTAATTTTTGTGTGATTTTATTGATTTGAGTTAGAATAGTTATAGGTAAGATGTTTATGGATATCATCACTGGAAGCCCTCACGAGACTACAACTCGTCCTACTAGGGCCGCCTAGGGGTTTAAAGGCTTATTGCACACGCTTAATGAAATTTTGTAAATAGATTAAAATTTTCTTTGAAGTTTCTCTTAATGTCTCCTTTGAATTTATTAAATAGATCGCTTTTCTTGCTAGAGACTAGCAAGAAGCTGGTTGAGGGTTGTTGATAAGAGCTAAATTATTGCATTTTTGTTATGATTTAAATGTTGATATTTGTGTGAAAATTGTGTTTATTTGATTATTTAATCCACAAATGTCATTTCACGGGTATTTCCTGTTTAAAGTGCAATTTCAGGTAAAATCATGATTTTGGAAAAGTTAAGGACAAAGTACAATGATTGGGATTGAATGAAATTAAAAAGAAAACAAAGTTTCAAAATTTAGAAATCCCACCGTCGGCGAAAATCTTATTTAGAGCACGGATTTTGGCCAAGTGAATCTTGCCGCCGGCCAAAGTATTCTCACCGCCGGCAAAAATCCTACAGAAAGCACGGCGAAATCTTCACGAGAGCACAAATTTTGGTAAACTCATCTCGCCGCCGGCCAAATAATTCTCGCAGTCGGCTAAAGTATCTCACAGCCGGCCACATTAATTTGGCCACCGGCCAAAATCAGAAAAACAAAAATTTTATTTTCCAGAAATCTCGCCGCGGCGAGAATAATGTCGCCGCCGGCAAGTTTCGTCCGAAAACATATTTTTTAGGTTGTCTTGTTCCAAAATTGCCCCCCAAACCCTAGATCTATATATAAATTATGATGGAGAAAGAGGGGGACAGTAAAGAGAGCAGATTTGAGTTATTCTTAGAGGAGAAAAAGAAATTTTGGAGAGAAAGGTTGGAGAAGCTTGAAGGATCATCACCATTGTTGCTACCAAGTATTCATCTTCATGAGTTTTTCATCTCTTCTCCTTAGCTTTTATTTTCTGCATTTTATTCCGATTTGTTATTCCTGGATTCAATTGAGAATATGTTTGTTCTTATTTCCGTTATGAACTAATTTATTTTTGTTAAGGCTATGATGTAGTTGAATCAAGAAAATCTGATTTCTTGTGTTATCGTTATATGAATTCGTTGTTTTCAAGTTGAGTATTTATTTCCATGCTTAATGCTTTTAAATTTCTGATCAAGATTTAGATGATTTGTTGCATTATATTGAGACCAAGAAGAGATGTGTAATGAATTCTTCTTGTGATAAATACCGTATGTTGAATGCGAGTTTGACACCTAATGCATGATGTATGTGGTTATTCTAGAAATTCCATAAATCGTAATGTGATTATTTGTGATTAAATCTTCATAGAAATATAGTTGGTTTTCGTAGATAAGTAATTCTAATATAACTCAAGAGAGAGTATTAGATAAGTTTGGGTTTTTCAACCATCACTTCTAACTTTGATTTTCATATAACATGACTTGAAACCGGATTGAATTGATTTAACGAAATCAAATACCTTAGAGTTTTTAATCATTTTTGAAAAACATTAAATCTTGTTATTTGCGTTAGTTTTAAGTTAATTTACTTCTTAAACAAATTCAAAAATTTGGTTTTCAAATAAAATTAGGATTAGTCAATTTCGGTACTTAGTAACGCCATTCCTTGTGAGTTCGATATCCGTACCTTTGTACACTTTATTACTTGAACGATTCGAAGTCATCTTTGGTCTTTTAAAAAAATGAGGTCTCCTTTTGCATTTTTCAGAAGTTTACCTGCTAGGCGAGGATAAAGGAAAGGGCTAGGTAGGTCTATTTTCTAGCTCGATTCTATTGGTTGGCATTGTCCAAGGAGCAAATACTTTCATTTCCATGAGTCCCCTTTAAACCAATTTTTAGCAGGATAGTCAATATAAAAGTCTCAGATCGTAAAGAACAAGAGAAAGATTTCTTATTTAAAATAATTAGTCTTTCTTACCTTTCTTAAGTGCCATTTTAGGACCTATTTTCTAGTTCCATTCAATTTGTAAGTCTTTCGATGGAAAGGCAGTCGTAATTCTTTGACATCTACAGGCTAATTTCTTTCCCCCCATCTTTACGATAAGGCAAGCTAGTATCCTACACTCTTAGGAAAGTGATAGCTTGAGCTTGACCAAAAGGAAGAGGAAATAAGACAAGCACACAAGGAAAGCCACAAGCCAACATTAAAAGTAAAGTAAGCGACAAGAAAGCTATAAAAATAGTGAGAAATGCCAATTTAAGTAGGCAAGGGAAAACAAGTTAGCTTTCTGTGAGCAAGCTATACCAACAAGCCTATGAGCACAGGAGTGAAGCAAGGGCGGGAAGAGGGTACATACTTACCTTAATTGGGATGTCAGATGCTTTTATATGTTTGCTATGCTTTCTTAAGCACTAAAAATAGAATAAGAGAAGAAAGATCATAGTGAATTGAAAGATTATAGCTATGAGTTAGTCTATGATCTACTTGCTGCTATTATAATTCATCGGGGAGAAAACGTCAAGCCTGAGAGCTAGTATCAAGCAAAGAAGGGCAAGCCATCCATTGTTCATTTCCTCTCCCTTTGCTCGAGTGAATTGTTTTTTTCTTGCAACCAATCCAATGATCAAGCCTATATCAATCATCACTTCTTTGTTAGGGGGAAATCTTTTACATCCAGTTCCAGTGGGTCCTTCTCTGATAAGGAAACAAAATAATATCTATCACTAATGCCTAACCAAATTAGCATTTATGGAAATCCAATTCCCAGTGATTTATAGTTTCTATGTGATAACAAATTTTCCTTCCCTTCCATAAGTACCTCTTCAACTCTTTCTTCGACTAGGTCGGACGTGAAAAGCGCTCCACATGAGTTGGCTCAACTGTCAAATATCCAATTACTGTTGGAGTGGACCATACTGGATCTTATTCGTGTTGTAATGGGAAACAAAGCTTTTTAAATCCAAGGGCATCTCCAAGATCACTATTATGATCTTATTTTACGGGAATCCACTAGTTGGTTATTCGAGGATCTTAGTCACTTTATCAATTTAATAACCTATGCCCCTTAGTATGAAGTGGATGAGATGGGTTGAAGTATATAATATAGTATTCACCACACCGCTTTCTTTCCTTAATTAGCTATCATAATGGAGGGCCCACATTAAACAGATTGGGCTCATATAAGACTTCAGGGCTAGAGTGAAGAGCCACAAAAGTACCTATCAAGAACTGTATAAAAAGGACCAAGAACTACATATGATTTGAGACTTACTTCCTTCAAAAGAGGGAGACGAGTTATATAGGTTATGGCCGTTCAAGAAATGTAGCGGTTGCTCGACGAAAGCTAGGGTGAAAGAATTGGTTATATACTTGGCCAAAAGATCGATGAGACTTACTAGAAGTGAAGTACAAAAGAGTAGGTGCATATTTTGAATAAAAAACTTAAGATGTTCATCTCTACGCCTAGCCTACTCTACATCATATGGTTTTGTAGGCATGTCCAACCGTAGTTGCCACTTTCCAGTTCAAAGTCTAAAAGTTGATAAATAAGACATATCTAGATCCTAGTACTTTCCAGATGGTTCAATCACTAACAAAGACAAGCATAGGAAACAATAGACTCCCAACAAGCAAACAAGCAACTACAAGAGTTCAAGCCTAAAGCCTTAGTAACGCGCATCTGATGAGTGCTCAAAAAGCACTAAAATAACCATGATTTTATGCACATTAATTGATTAAAAAAATATATATTTATATGTTTTATCATATATTTATATAAATTTGTCTTTTTCGAAATCACGGGTATTTTTATTGTTTTCAGGAATTTTGGCTTAAAAACGTAATGTAAAGACTCAAAGAAGAATACTTGAAGCAATACATCACAAATATATTAATAAATAAATGGGAAAAGGTCAACAAACATGGAAAAATTGGACAAAATGGGTCGAAAAGGTCAAAAATGTCAAAAAAACGGAAATCGCGCGCCGCAGCCCAGCGCCCAGCTCAAAACCACACTTCTCTCTTCTTTCTTTCTCTCATTTCTTAGTTTTTTTGAGTTTTTCTTAGTTTCTTTCTTAGTTTCTAAGCTTTTCTTAGTTTTTCTCTTAGTTTTTAGTTCAATTCTCTTAGGTTTAGAGTTCTTCTCTTTTTGAGAGGAACTTGTAATGTTTTTGTAATAATTTAGATTTTTGATTCAATAAATGGAAGTGCAAATTCCGCTTGGAGGTTTTCTAGCAACGGGAATAGCGTCGAAGTTCTGTAAGGATTTTATTTTCTTTACAGTTATTTTTATGCTTTATTCTTACATGTTATATTTAATTTGTTTGTGATTAAATTTAACTGTGCTAGCTGTTTATAATCATGATATAATAATAACGTTGTTATGCTTGCGAAATATTAAATAGGTGAAAATTTCTAAAATGAATTGATTTTATTTTTATTCAAGATTTTATATTAAGGATGTTAGAGAGAAATATATTATTTTTTCATTACAAACTTAAATTTGAAAATTAGATTTTAAGGTTTAGTTATCCGGTCTAATTTAGAGTAGTGCTCTTTTATTTGTTGGTACAATCGCCCGGTAGTTAGAGTGAAGCTCAATTTCAAAAGTTTTTATAAGAATTATTATGTGAAAATGTATTGACAATATGTTTTCAATAGTGGTTTTAAAACTTGAAAGTTAGTACTCGGATAACTAAATTCTTGGGTTTAATTTGGACACCTTGAATAAAGTTTAAACTGTCTAACCCCACCAAAGGTGGCATTTAAATGGTTCATTTTCAATCTCTTAGAAAAAGGAATTAATTTAATTAACCAAATTAGTTATCAACCCTACCCATAGGTGTTAATTGATTTGTTTAGTTAACAAAGAATATCTAACCCCACCAAAGGTGGTATTCATACAAAAAAGAGAGAATCAATAAAATATCAATTTATATCTTTAATAACCTAGATAATATGAGCAAGCATAATTAATATAGTTATTATATCCATAAATACTCCACTAATATAAATGATAAAATTTGCATGAATATTTATTGAATCTGTATATATATTTAGATAAATATTTATTGAATTTGTATCTATGTTTATTTTTTTTAGATTATATTTAATTAATACGTATATGTTTATTTTATGTTATTAGATTAGGAACACAAAAACGAACTATCGTGACGGATTTTTAGGATTTAATTTCGTTTTTAAAGTTTGAATAATAAATTAAAAACACGTACATTCCTTCCTTAGATCGACATTGGGAGTATACTTTATCATTTTCTACGAAATGATTAGGTGCACTTCTGAGAGTTTTACAAATATTAAAACCAAAGTATTTTACGGAGAATCGGCGATCTTGGTTTTAAACTCTCAAGTTTTAGTAGCGGATTCTTGGAAGGAATAGCGTTTTTAATTTATTTATCAAAATTTTAAAAATATTTTTGTGTTGTAAATAATTGTGATTTTTTAAAAAAAAAATAAATAAATAAAAAATTTAATCAAATTTCAAATTTCATAAGAAATAATAAAAAAAAAAAATATAAAAAAAATATAAAAAATAAAAAAATATAAAAATATAAAAAAAAATTAATTATAGCATAAATAGTAAAATAATTTAGAAATTTGAAATTTGAAGTAAAATAAAATTACCGTTCGTAAAAAAAAAATTAAAAAAAAATTAGCGTGAATAGTAAAATAAAATTACCGTTCGTAAAAAAAAAAATTTCTTCTTGATTTTTAGTTAACTTACTTAACTTAATTTTTTTTTACTAACTTAATTAACTTAGATTTTTTTTTAACATGAACTTAGGTTTTTACTTAAATTTTCATTAACTTAATTAACTTAGTTTTTTTTATTTTACTTCACTTAACTTAATTAACTTAGATTTTTTTTACTTTACTTAGCTTAATTAACTTTTTACTAACTTAATTAACTTAGATTTTTTTTAACTTAACTTAATTAACTTAAATTTTTTTAATTCACTTAACTTAATTAACCTTTTCTTTAAACTTAATTAACTTATATTTTCATTAACTTAAAGTTTTATTTAACTTAACTTAATAACATGAAAAGTAAAGATCTAAGGGAGTTAAATGCAGGAGACTAGTTCTTGAAAGCCTTTGTGCCATTAGTCTTTCCTAGGAGCGTTGTTAAATGCAGGAGGATGGTTTTAAGGCTGCCACGTTCTTTCACCGGGAGGACTTCTTTGGTTATCACCGATTATGTTATTTTTAAAAAAAACAAAAAAAAAAACAAAACAAAACAAAATTTTTTTAACTATCTCCAAAATTTTAAAGTTTTAATTACAATCTAAGGAGTTAGTTGCTTTGTTTAATCTAGGTACAATTGTGTTTTTATGCCTTAATTATTTGATTTGTACCTAGACGTGGGTTATCTAAAACTCAAAAATATGCCTATAGTTTAAGTACGAAAGAAATGCGAAAATCAATAGGGCATGGTGAAAAAGTATAGGTAGGCAACCTTGTCTTACTGGAGTTTGATTGACTCAATGATGAGGGGACATTGAGTTTACTTAAAATGCAATCCCCAGTTACGTCTGCTAAGGCGTTAAACTTCGGACGGGAGGCAACCCATCATTTTAGGTAATTTTCTTTTATTTCTTTTATTTACATGTGAATAATTTTTAAATTGTTAAAACTAAAAATATTTGTTGAGATGTTAGGATTCACGTGATGCTGCGTATACACTTTAATGATGAATATGATGGATGCCTTGCATTTTCCATTACTACTTACACTTTCTCAAGAAATAGGTAATCTTTCTACTCTTTTCTCTTTATCTTTAATTTACGATTGTTACATTGAGGACAATGTAAGTTCTAGGTTAGGGGTGGTGAAAAGTTACCATGCTTAAAAAAAAAAAGTTTTAACAATTTAAAAATAAAAATATTTAAAAATAAAAAATATACTTTTTCATTTTTTTGTGTGTTTAGTTTTATTTCTATTTTGTGTGATTTAGTAATTTTTTGGAATAAAAAAAAAAAATTCAACAAAAATATATCTTTTCTTTAAATCAAATTTAAGTAAATAGTTAAGTCTTTTTTGTCTTGTTAGATTAATTTTTTGAAAACATATCATGAAATATTTTGTAATTATTTTTGATAATTAGTTAGTTTTGTCATAATTAGTATTTCTTGATAAGATGTGGAAATTATATTAAACCCAAAATTGGTGTTTATGAATCAAATAGTGGAAACTACCCATGTGAGATATAATTTGAGCCTAATATCCTTTATTCGGACTAAAATATATTTTTTCTACTTCAAACACATTACTTATTTCTTCAAATATTTAGATGATCTCTATAGGTATTAACATTGAATGTATGATTTTTTTCTCATCTTAATAGAATGTCATATATTTTTTTATTTTTCATTTGCTTAGATTAAATTATTTAAGTAGAAATTGATAGTATATGCCTTTATCTCATTCATGCATGACTACTTGCAAAAAACAAAAAGACATATCTCGGGGTTACCTAAACCAAGATCAAACGGAAAAGCTAAAATTAACCACTACCAAAATCCAAAATATGTACAATCTGTACATGGGTTGACTCTCTAAAATACATATATTGAGAAATATCTTGAGAAAAAAATAGAGAGATAAAGAATATATAGTATAATCTACATACTATAACCCACATTTGCTACAAAGTTGTGAGTAAAGGCTAATTACAAAGAAGGATATAGGAAATAATTCCCTAAAAAGTCATTGCACTCTCTTCATTTGTAAAGGCATATATCTTGAAATTCTTTCTTAATGCGTTTGATTTATGCATGAAAATAATTTTTATATATGATATCTTTATAATTTATACATTTGATTCCTTTCATGAGATCAATGTTAAAATAACACTTTGAGCCTTTATTCTTTATACATATGCGAACATATTAGTTCATTTCTATACATCAACTCTTTCGCATATAAATTAGTATGAGTGTTTGAACCCATAGGATTCAGTGTTTTGAGAGTATTGACTTGTGAGGAATAGAGTCAAGTCGATTCATGACAACGAAATTGGGTGAAATTAAATTGATACATTTTTGATATGAAATATGAAAATGATTTTCGACTAATTATTATAATAAATCATGATTGTTTAAAGAGATTAAAATAACTTATGCTTAAGATTTTAATTATGATCTTAAAGGAGATTAAAAAGTATGAGACATTTTTGTGAGATGTTGATAATTTGTGATTTTGTTGTAAATTTAATTTTTAAGTTGTTTTGTTTTTATTGTTTCTTTTGTTTTTACATTTAGTACAATGTTTGTGGGTATCGTTGTCGAAAACCCTCACGAGACTCAAACTCGTCCACTAGAGCAACCTAGGGGTTTAAAGGCTTGTTGCATAGGCTAAATGCAACCGTTTTAATCCACGAAAGTGATTTAGTATAGTTTAATTTTTAGTTTTTATCGCTTCTCTTGCTAAGGGACTAGCCAGTTGGATTGGGGAGTTGTGATGAGTGCTCAAAAGCACTAAAATAACCATGATTTTATGCGTTAATTGATTAAAAATATATATAATTATATGTTTTATCATATATTTATATAAATTTTTCTTTTTTGAATCACGGGTATTTTTATTGTTTTTCAGAATTTTGGCTTAAAAAGCATATGTAAAGACTCAAAGAAGAATACTTGAAGCAATACATCACAAATATATTAATAAATAAATGGGAAAAGGTCAACAAACATGGAAAAATTGGACAAAATGGGTGAAACGTCAAAAATGTCAAAAGATCTGAATCGCGCGCTACTGTTAGCGCCTTGACCAGCCCATACGCCAGCGCCCGCCCATTTAGCCAGCGCCCAGCGTTGACTCCGCGTTCAGCGGCGTGCATGCGGCATATGCGCGTTCCGCAGCCGAAATGGCGACCAGCCGACAACAAGCAGCCTTGTATGACGCCAATCACATACCAGCGCTAAGCGTTAATTTCACCCATTTTTCACGCGTCGTGACCCGCAGCCAGACGTCATCTTGGCGTCATTGATGACCTCGGTATGTCCATTACACGTTTTTTAATTTTTTAATATTTTTTTAACATTTTTTTACTCATTTTTCTCTCCATCCTCACCTATAAATACCCCCCTTCCATTCACTTCAAAGCACACCTCAAAACCTCACTTCCCTCTTCTTTCTTTCTCTCATTTCTTAGTTTTTTGAGTTTTTCTTAGTTTCTTTCTTAGTTTCTAAGCTTTTCTTAGTTTTTCTCTTAGTTTTTAGTTCAATTCTCTTAGGTTTAGAGTTCTTCTCTTTTGAGAGGAACTTGTAATGTTTTTGTAATAATTTAGATTTTTGATTCAATAAATGGAAGTGAAAATTCCGCTTGGAGAGGTTTTCTAGCAACGGGAATAGCGTCGAAGTTACGTAAGGATTTTATTTTCTTTCTGATTATTTTTATGCTTTATTCTTACATGTTATATTTAATTTGTTTGTGATTAAATTTAAGCTGTGCTATTTATAATCATGATATAATAATAACGTTGTTATGCTTGCGAAATATTAAATAGGTGAAAATTTCTAAAATGAATTGATTTTATTTTTATTCAAGATTTTATATTAAGGATGTTAGAGAGAAATATATTATTTTTTCATTACAAACTTAAATCTGAAAATTAGAATTTAAGGTTTAGTTATCCAATTTAGAGTAGTGCTTTCTTTTATTTGTTGGTACAATCAGCCCTAGGTAGTTAGAGTGAAGCTCTATTTCAAAAGTTTTTATAAGAATTATTATGTGAAAATGTATTGACAATATGTTTTCACTAGTGGTTTTAAAACTTGAAAGTTAGTACTCGGATAACTAAATTCTTGGGTTTAATTTGGACACCTTGAATAAAGTTTAAAATCGGTTTCAAACCATGCAAAGGTGGCATCTCAATGGTTCATTTTCAATCTCTTAGAAAAAAGGAATTAATTTAATTAACCAAATTAGTTATCAACCCCACCCATAGGTGTTAATTGATTTGTTTAGTTAACAAAGAATATCTAACCCCACCAAAGGTGGTATTCATACAAAAAAGAGATTCAATAAAATATCAATTTATATCTTTAATAACCTAGATAATATGAGCAAGCATAATCAATTTAGTTACTATATCCATAAATACTCCACTAATATAAATGATAAAATTTGCATGAATATTTATTTAACCTGTACATATATTTAGATAAATATTTGTTGAATTTGTATCTATGTTTATTTTTTTTAGATTATATTTAATTAATCTGTATATATGTTTATTTTATGTTATTAGATTAGGAACACAAAAACCAAACTATCGTGACAGGATGTTTAGGATTTAATTTCATTTTTAAAAGTTTGAATAATAAATTAAAAACCACATACATTCCTTCCTTAGATCGACCTTGGGAGTATACTTATCATTTTCTACGAAATGATTCGTGCACTTGCGAGAGTTTTACAAATATTAAAACCAAAGTATTTGCGAGAATCGGCGATGCTGGTTTTGGCTCATCAGCATCCTCATTGCTCGCGTATATCAAGTATAGGCACGAAGGCCAAAGTGCGCTAGTGCTTGTTGCATTTTTGGGTAAACTATTCCGCTCATTTGCCATCAGGAATTTAGTAGTGTGGCTGGTCGTTGAAAGAAGCAAGCCTATAGCCGCCTTAGGCCAAGGGGAAAGGAACTCGTAACATTCTTAGTTAGGGAGAGGGTATGTTCATATTGAGTATCCTTGTATGCTCAGTCGAGTGATAAACAAACCTATCCCCGATGTGGGCAATGCATCTACAAAACCATGCCCTTATCCTAAATCCCATTTTTTTTTACTTAAAATAACAGCTTGATACTTGTTCACTAGAATTTCTTCCAAGGAGCACAAGCATAGGAAGAGGAAAGCGTTCACACAACCGTCTCTATCATACGTGTTGGGTGAAATCTAAGACTATGCCGGGGTTGGGGTCAGCAAGATAGGTAGAAGGAGTAAGTGATGAGTGCTCAAAAAGCACTAAAATTACCATGATTTTATGCACATTAATTGATTAAAAATATATATATTTATATGATTTTATCATATATTTGTATAAATCTGTCTTTTCAGAATCATGGGTATTTTTGTTGTTTTTCAGGTATTTTCATTTAAAAACGTAACTTAAAGACTCAAAAAGGAATACTGGAGGCAATACATCACAAATATATTCATAAATAAATGAGGAAAGGTCAACAAATACGGAAAAATTGGACAAAATGGGTCAAAAATGTCAAAAAGGAGGAAATCGTACACAGAGCCGCCAAGCCGCGCCGGCCAACGCGCGCGCCAGCTCTCCCTTCCGCGTGCACCCCTGCTACCGTCCACAAGAACCTATACCCAGCCTGCTCCCATCTGCGCTCACCTGCGCCCACCTGTGCCCCATCTACGCGTGCCGCTGCCCATCTGCGCCCCAATCCGCTTGCGCCACCTACCCGCTGATGTCATCTTCACCTCTACGCATTTCCTCCATTTTTAATCATTTTTTCACCCACTTCTTATTCCTTTCCTCACCTATAAATACCCTCATTCTCATCATAACTAAACACACCTCAAAACACATCTTGTCTTCTCTTTCTTTCTCTCATTTCTTAGTTTTTAGCTTTTCTTAGTTAGTTTCTCTTAGTTTTAGAGTTCTTCTTTGAGAAGAACTAGTTATGTTTTTGTAATTTATTTGCTTTCTGATTCAATAAATGGGAGTGCAAATTCCATTTGGAGGTTTTCCGGTAACAGGAATAGCATCAAAGTACTGTAAGGATTTTATTTTCTTTACAATTATTTTTTATGCTTTATTCTTACATGTTATATATAATTTGTCTGTGATTAAACTTAACTTTGCTGGCTTTTTGTAAACATGATATAATAATAACATTGTTATGCTTGAGAAATATTAAATAGGTAAAAATCTTTAAAATGAATTGATTTTAATTTTATTCAAGATTTTATATTAAGAATGTTAGAGAGAAATATATTATTTTTCATTACAAACTTAAATCTGAAAATTAGATTTTAAGGTTTAGTTATCCGGTCTGATTTATAGTAGTGCTCTTTTATTTGTTGGTACAATCGCCCGGTAGTTAGAGTGAAGCTCTATTTCAAAAGTTTTTATAAGAATTATTATCTGAAAATGTATTGACAACATGTTTTCAGTAGTGGTTTTAAAACTTGAAAGTTAGTACTCGGATAATTAAATTCTTAGGTTTAATTTGGATACTTTGAATAAAGTTTAAACTGTCTAACCCCACCAAAGGTGGCATTTAAATGGTTCATTTTCAATCTCTTAGAAAGGAGGAATTAATTTAATTAACCAAATTAGTTATCAACCCCACACATAGGTGTTAATTGATTTGTTTAGTTAACAAAGAATATCTAACCCAACCAAAAGTGGTATTCATATAAAAAATAAATAATCAATAAATATCAATTCATATCTTTAATAACCTAAATATTATGAGCAAGCATAATTACTTAGTTATTATATCCATAAATACTCAACTATTATAAATGATAAAATTTGCATAAATGTTTATTGAATTTGTATCTATGTTTATTTTTATGTTCTTAGATTAAAAACACAAACCCAAATATCGTGATAGGATGTTTATGATTTAATTTCGTTTTTAAAAGTTTGAATAATAAATTAAAAACCACATATATTCCTTCCTTAGATCGACCTTGGGAGTATACTAATCATTTTTCTATGAAATGATTCGTTTACTTGCGAGAGTTTTATAAATATAAAACCAAAGTATTGGTAGGATCATCGATTCTGGTTTTTCTTATCAGTAAGCAGCTTAAGCAAGAGACCTTATATAGTGTAGACCTTAAAATAACATTTTGAGCCTTTATTCTTTATACATATGCGAACATATTAGTTCATTTCTATACATCAACTCTTTCGCATATAAATTAGTATGAGTGTTTGAACCCATAGGATTCAGTGTTTCGAGAGTATTGACTTGTGAGGAATAGAGTCGAAGCGAATTCTAATTCATGATGCTAAAATTGGGTGAAATTAAATTTATACATTTTTGACATGAAATATGAAAATGATTTTCGACTAATTATTATAATAAATCATGATTGTTTAAAGAGATTAAAATAACTTATGCTTGAGATTTTAATTATGATCTTAAAGGAGATTAAAAAGTATGAGACATTTTTGTGAGATGTTGTTAATTTGTGATTTTGTTGTAAATTTAATTTTTAATTTGTTTGTTTTTATTGTTTCTTTTGATTTTTACATTTAGTTCAATGTTTGTGGGTATCATTACTGAAAACCCTCACGAGACTCAAACTCGTCCACTAGGGCAACCTAGGGGTTTAACGGCTTGTTGCATAGGCTAAATGCAACCGTGTCAATACACGGAACTGATTTAGGATAGTTTAATTTTTAGTTTTTATCGCTTCTCTTGCTAAGGGACTAGCAAGAAGCTGGTTGGGGGTTGTGATGAGTGCTCAAAAAGCACTAAAATTACCATGATTTTATGCTCATTAATTGATTAAGAATATATATATTTATATGTTTTATCATATATTTATATAATTTGTCTTTTTCAGAATCACGAGTATTTTTATTGTTTTTCAGGTATTTTGGCTTAAAAACGCAATTTAAAGACTCAAAGAGGAATACTTGAAGCAATACATCACAAAAATATAATTAAATAAATGGGGAAATGTCAACAAATATGGAAAAACTGGACAAAATGGGTCGAAAAGGTCAAAAATTTCAAAAAGGAGAAAAACGCGCCGCCGCGCATGGCGCCGCGCCGGCCCGGCTCGCCCCAAACTACGCGGAGTATTGTTCATGCGCGCGGCCGCGCGCGGGGTTACTGTTCATGCGCACAGACGCGTGCGCGAGGTTCGTTCGCGCGCAACACCGTGCGCGCGAGGTTCTGCATGCGCGCGGCACTACGCGGAGTTCGTTCACGCGCGCGCGCCGCCGCCCTCCGCGCGCCCAACACGTTTTCACCCCATTTTTCACGTGCAGCCCCGTGACGTCATCGACGTCATTGATGACCTCAGCATGTCCATTACACGTTTTTTATTTTTTTAATATTTTTTATAACATTTTTTTACTCATTTTTTCTCTCCATCCTCACATATAAATACCCCCCTTCCCTTCACCTTCAAACCTTCAAAACCTCCAAATACATTCTTTTCTCTCTTTCTTTCTCTCTTTTCTTAGATTTTTAGTTTTTCTTATGTTTTCTTAGTTTTTAGCTTTGCTTAATTAATTTCTCTTAGTTTTAGAGTTCTTCCCTTTTTAGGGAAGAACTAGTTATGTTTTTGTAATATTTTAGCTTTTTGATTCAATAAATGGGAGTGCAAATTCCGCTTGGAGTTTTTCTAGCAACGGGAATAGCGTCGAAGTACTGTAAGGATTTTATTTTCTTTGCAGTTATTTTTTATGCTTTATTCTTACATGTTATATTTAATTTGTCTGTGATTAAATTTAACTGTGCTAGCTATTTATAAACATGATATAATAATAACGTTGTTATGCTTGCGAAATATTAAATAGGTAAAAATCTCTAAAATGAATTGATTTTATTTTTATTCATGATTTTATATTAAGAATGTTAGAGAGAAATATATTATTTTTCATTACAAACTTAAATCTGAAAATTAGATTTTAAGGTTTAGTTATCCGGTCTGATTTAGAGTAGTGCTCTTTTATTTGATGGTACAATCGCCCGGTAGTTAGAGTGAAGCTCTATTTCAAAAGTTTTTATAAGAATTATTATCTGAAAATGTATTGACGACATGTTTTCGGTAGTGATTTTAAAACTTGAAAGTTAGTACTCGGATAACTAAATTCTTAGGTTTAATTTGGACACCTTGAATAAAGTTTAAACTGTCTAACCCCACCAAAGGTGGCATTTAAATGGTTCATTTTCAATCTCTTAGAAAGAAGGAATTAATTTAATTAACCAAATTAGTTATCAACCCCACACATAGGTGTTAATTGATTTGTTTAGTTAACAAAGAATATCTAACCCCACCAAAAGTGGTATTCATATAAAAAAGAAAGAATCAATAAATATCAATTCATATCTTTAATAACGTAAACATTATGAGCAAGCATAATTACTTAGTTATTATATCCATAAATACTCAACTATTATAAATGATAAAATTTGCATAAATGTTTATTGAATTTGTATCTATGTTTATTTTTATGTTCTTAGATTAAAAACACAAACCCAAATATCGTGATAGGATGTTTATGATTTAATTTCGTTTTTAAAAGTTTGAATAATAAATTAAAAACCACATATATTCCTTCCTTAGATCGACCTTGGGAGTATACTAATCATTTTTCTATGAAATGATTCGTTTACTTGCGAGAGTTTTATAAATATAAAACCAAAGTATTGGTAGGATCATCGATTCTGGTTTTTCTCATCAGTAAGCAGCTTAAGCAAGAGACCTTATATAGTGTAGACTATTTCTCTTATATAGTAAAGGAAGTAAGTTTGCTAGCTTTCCTAGGGGCAAAGAGTAGCATTCCGGTCTTTCTTGAAAGCAATTAAGAGTGAGAAGTAGGATCCGTCCACAAATTTTGGCCTTTTCCCTTTAGAGAGTTTTTGAATGCGGAAGAGAAATTATTCAATATGTTGTTCTCTCCATCTGTACCATTATCATGCATAGGACAAGCTGTAGTTTTTCTAGGAAGCTAAGGCTGACTAGCAAGTCAGTAAGACATAAAGATGATAGTTCCCTTCAAGATTTCTTTTCTTTACTTGTCCCGATAACCATATCGAAATCGAAGGAAGCCTTTTAAGATATGTATTTTTAGTGCTTCGCCCCTTAAGTGCTAACATTGTAACGTTCAAAAGATCTTCAGCCGGGACTGTGCTATTTGAAATATCTTATCTTTCTTTCAAAAAGTCTTTAGATATCTGGAGTAGCCATAGAAGCCTTTTCTCGATACCGATCTCATAGGGATTGAGGTGAATGCTTAGCAATAATAACAGAAGGAAGAAAGGAAATGAAGTATGCTTTAGTGAACGAGAAGTAGCTAGGTATAAGAGAAGTAGCTAAGTACATAGCTGTTCCAGCTGAAATACTTGGAGTAATTCTACCATTTCTACTAGAAGTAGCCTTTTTAGTGCTAGTTGAACGTACAGTAATGGATTTTGTGCAACGTCGAAAGGGTCATGATGTAGTGGGATCATTCAGATTGTTACAACCTCTAGCAGATGGTTTCAAATTGATTCTAAAAGAACCTATTTCAACAAGTAGTACTAATTTCTCCCTTTTTAGAATGGCTCTAATGATTAAATTTATGTTAAGTCTGGTTGCTTGGGTATTTGTACCTTTTGATTATGGTATGGTATTGGCAGATTCAAACATAAGGCTACTTTATTTGTTTACTATATCTTCATTAGGTGTTTATGGAATTATTATAACAGGTTGGTCTAGTAATTAGGGGGCGGCCATTCGGTCGCCTATGATACTAGGACCAATAAGTCAAAAATGGGTTTATGCCACAAGTTTTGAACGATCTACTTTACACAGGTGTGGGCTTACTGGGCTAGGGCTCATAAACCCTTTCTTTCATTCCTCAATAAGGCCCTTGTTGGTCACTTTTCCAGGTCAAGATCGATAAGTGGAATTCATAAAAAAAGATGTTTCTCTTCACTTCTCAGATCAAGAGGAAGGGTAGCTTGTCAAGCTAGCCTAAATATATATTTGTATTATTTAATAAATAAAAAGATTCACTATATTTTAACCCTTTGTCAACATCTACTAAGGACCTATAGATTTTCCTACTTTACTTATGAAAGATAATGAGAATGGGTTATTCAAAAAGGAAAAGGGACTACTTAGCCTTACATTAGTAGAAGTAAGTGGCTGAGTTAGCCCTACTAATGTAGGGCTAAGTAGGGTATAATATAGTAGGCGAGCATATTAGCGAGGCTAATAGATAAGAGAGTGCTACTTAGCTTGACATTAGGAGTCAAAGAAGGAACGCCATACCTTTATAGAAGAACCGTTGTTTGTTGACTTTCTAAGGTCTAACCTTTCGCTCCCCTACTAGAAAGGGAAAAAGCCGCTTCGCACCACCGATAGACTACTTAAGATTCAATTCAAAAGGCCCTACTTAGTTTCACAAGCCTTTGTCATTGTCATTCAACCAAGTAGGACCTGAGGCCCCCTATGAATCCATAAATCTGAGGAGCATGCCACAACAAATGGATGGTCCCCTATGTATTTCATTCTTTTCGGAAGGGAAAAAAATAAGTACCCCTATCATGGTAAACCTCTCCTTGTGATCGAGATGAGGTATATGCCTCCCAACAGGGGGGGATCAAATCGGAGTTTCCTTAGGTAGCCACCGACCAACAATTATCCTTAAACTTTTATGCTTGGTGGAGAAGAAGCGAACAAAGGTATGCTCGCTTACTGTCTTATTATTTGCCACAAATTGGGATCGCTTGCGAGCTAGTTCAGATTGGAGCAAACTTTTTTGAGAACATATTATTCATATTCAGGGACAAGGGGCGAACTGACCTCTCATTCTACTTACTGTAGCCTAAGAAGAAAAACATCGTCTAAGCGTTCCCTATTGCATCGATCTCCCCTACGCCTAGGATGTTGTCTAGGCCAAGAGTCATAGTTGTTGTTTCCATTTGGTTGTTTTTTTCTTTTTGTTGATACCAGTAAGACCCATCCAGATGATATCTACTGGTTGTTAGTGATAAGACTCTTAGTACCTACATACCCAAATGTGGCACTAATTAAAAAACAAACATTTTCTTTTTTTTTCTTGCTCTCCCTTAGCAGCGGGAAATAAGTCTATATATCTACCTAGCTTTGGTAGATTTACTCCAATGTAATCCACCGAAATTCCACGAATCCCTTAATGGATAAGTTCGATGACTCATCAATAGTACGAAATTGAGTTTCTCGTCTGGTGGATCTGATCCATAGTTAAGGGGCAGTACATACCAAAAGGTTCGAAGAAGGAAAGAGCATAAGAGTATATAACCGACCCACCCTTCTGTATAAGCTATTGATGAGTGCTCAAAAAGTACTAAAATTACCATGATTTTATGCACGTTAATTGATTAAAAATATATATATTTATACGATTTTATCATATATTTATATAAATCCATCTTTTCGGAATCACGGGTATTTTTATTGTTTTTCAAGTATTTTCGCTTAAAAAAGTAACTTAAAGACTCAAAGAAACATACCAGAGGCAATACATCGCAAATATATTTATAAATTAAATGAGGAAAGATCAACAAATATGGAAAAATTGGATAAAATGGGTCAAAAAGGAGGAAATCGCGCACGCAGTCGCCGAGCCGCGCCGACCAATGCGTGCAGCGCGCCCAGCCACACCAACAACGTGCACGCTGTGCCAGCACAATGCTCAGTCTGCGCGCGCCACTGCGTCCACCTACCCCAATCCGCACACACCGCCCCCACATTAGCATGACATCATTAATGATGTCATCATTCACTTCAAATCACACCTAAAAAAATGTTATTTTCAATTTTCAATTTTTTTTATTTTTTTTTCTTTTACATTTTACATTTTTTATTTTTTTTAAGTTTTAATTTAAACTTTTTTTCCTTTTCCTTTTATTTTTATTTTTATTTTTATTTTTTTGTTTTTCTTTTACCTTTATCAATTTTCTTTTATTTTTTCTTTATTTTTGGTTTAATTTTTAATTTAAATTTTTTTCCTTTAATTATTTTTTATCTTAATTTTCGTTTAACTTAATTAACTTAGGTTTTTATTAATTAAATTTTCATTTAACTTAATTAACTTAGTTTTTTTTACTAACTTAATTAACTTAGATTTTCATTAACTTAAATAACCTACATTTTTATTAACTTAATTAACTTAAATTTTTACTTACCTTTAACTTAATTAACTTAAATTTTTACTTAACTTTAACTTAATTAACTTAAATTTTTACTTAACGTTAACTTAATTAACTTAATAGCATGAAAAGTAAAGATCTAAGGGAGTTTTGTTTAGGAGACTAGTTGTTGGAAGTCTTTGTGCTACTAGTCTTTATTGGGAATGTTGTTCTATCTAGGAGGATGGTTTTTAAGGAGCCATTGCATCACCATTCTTTCCTTGGAGCACTATTGGTTAATACTGATTATGTTATTTTAACTTTAAAAAAATAAAAAAAATTAAAGAATAAAAAATAAAAAAATTTCTAAAACTATCTCCAAAATTTTAAAGTTTTAATTACAATCTAAGGAGTTAGTTTCTTTGTTTTATCTAGGTACAATTGTGTGTTTGATGCATTAATTATTTGATTTGCACCTAGATGTAGGTTATCTAAAACCCTCAATCATGCCTCTAGTTGTAAGTACAGAAAAATTTGAAAATCAATAGGACATGACTGAAAAAATATAGGTAGACAACCTTGTCTTACCTGTAGGTTTGATTGACTCAATGATGAGGGGACATTGAGTTTACTTAAAATGCAATCCCCAAGTTATGTCTTGCTAAGATGTTAAACTAAGCGTTGGATGGGAGACAACCCATAATTTTAGGTAATTTTATTTATTTAATTTTTATTGTTTATTTTAGTTTAATTACATGTGAATAATTTTTAAATTGTTAAAACTAAAAATATTTGTTGAGATGTTAGAAGTTCACAGCGACTTATCTGTGTACACTTTAATGATGAATATGATAGATGCACCTGCATTTCTCCATTACTACTTGCACATTCTCAGGAAATAGGTAATCTTTCTTCTCTTTACTCGTTATCTTTAATTACAGTTGTTACATTGAGGACAATGTAACTTCTAGGATGGGGGTGGTGAAAAGTTACCATGCTTAATTAAAAAAAAAAGATTTAACAATTTAAAAATAAAAAAATAAAAAATAATAATTTTTTCTTTTTTTATGTTCACATTTTCATTTTTTGTGTTTTTTTTGTGATTTAGTAATTTTTGGAATTAAAAAAAAAGAAAAAAAATTTATCATTTCTTTAAATCAAATTTAAGTAAATAGTTAAGTCTTTTGTAATGTTAGATTAATTTTTGAAAACATATCATGAAATATTTTGTAATTGTTTTTGGTAATTAGTTAGTTTTTGTCATAACTAGTATTTCTTGATAAGATGTAGATATTATATTAAACCCAAAATAGGTGTTTATGAATATGTTTTAGTGGAGACTACCTTTGTGAGATATAATTTGAGCCTAATTTCCTTTATTCAAAGTGAAATATATATTTTTTCTACTCCAAACACATTTCTTATTTCTTCAAATTTTTAGATGATCACTATAGGTATTATAATGCATTGAATGTATGCATTTTTTTCTTATCTTAATAGAGTGTCATATATTTTTATTATTATTTTTGCTTAGATTAAATGATTTAAGTAGAAATTGATAGTATATGCTTTTATCTCATTCATGCATGATTGTTACAAAAAAAAAGGACATATATGGGGTGAGCTAAACCAAAATCAAACAGAAAAGCCACAAACTTAAAATATAACATTTCTAAGTATAATCCATAAAAATTGTTCATACTTCATAAGTATAATCCAGAAAACAATTACCAAATGGTTGGAAGAGAGTTTCCTGCTGGAGTTAATACGTTTCTCTATGCCTCTTAAAATTTATCCGAGAAATCAACAATGTCATCAACAGCCTTATCAAGTCTCTCGATCTTCAACTGCAATTTCTTGACTAGGTAGAATTAGGATCTCAAGCAATTTGACTGCATTTTGTTTGTAGTCCTTGTCTAGTTGCTTTAAAAGAGCATTTTGTGTACAAGAATCAGGTCAAATTTCCTTATCAAACATCTGCTTATACAATCTCAAGGCCTCTGCATGGCCAATTACCCATGTCACAGTTACCACTAATCAAATAGTGTACGAATACTTATTTGGAGCTATTCCTTTCTCTTCCATCTCTGCAATGCAATGCAAATAATCTATAGATATGATTTTTTTTTTTTTGGGGGGGGGCATAGACCATTTATTAGAGCGTTGTAGGTGACCACATTTGGAGAAACATCTTTCTTTTGCACCTCAGAGAAATACCAAAAACACCAATTCTACCTTGCATTTTGAAGCATGGGCATGGAGCAACACAGTATAAGTTACAACTGAATGAGATAACCATTTGCTTAGCATATCATTAAATTTCTCCCTGGCTTTCTAGAGATGTCCACTTTCCAAGTATCCATGAATGATGCTTGTATATGTAATGCCATTTTCTGCAATAGTTCATGTGCTTCTTTAAAATTTCTCACTTTACAATGTCCCCTCACAAGTATATTGTAAGTAATCAAATCAGGATGAAAACCCTCTTAAGAATTCCTTTGCCATTAATAAATTCTCAGCCTGTAATATCCATTTATCAGGGTGGAGCCCTTCATAGATCATTTCTCTCTTTAAATGCCAAGCTGCTTCCAATTCCCCCAATTTGCAAGCGCCATCTATAAATGTGTTATATGTAACAGCAGTAGGACCATAGTTCCTACATCTCAATTCATGAAGCAACAGAAAAGCTTCCCTTGCTCTCCCCAACCTGCAAACCATACATAAGAGTATTAGAAGTGATTACATTAGACTACAAATTCTTCCCTAAAATCTCAGAAAACTGTCTAGCGTCATCCAATCTGCCTCACTTGCTAAGACAATGTATAATTGTAAGTTGCAACAGTGAGAAAGACTTCTTTTCACCATCTCCTCTTCCATGCTTAATGCCTCTGTTATCAATCCTCTATTGCAATACCCATGAATCAAATGGTTATACGGAAACTTTTAAACACAATTTTTTCATCTTTTGTATGAGTCCCTTGCCATGCTCAAACTTTTAACTTATCCTTAATATTAGACCCAAAAAATTCTAATTGTTTATTCAATTTTTATTTTTTTTTATAATTAAAAAAAGAATGATATCAATTTTAACTTAATATTTGTCTATTTTTGTATATTAAGTGTAAGAGCTAGCTTTTTACTTAGTGATACTTTTTAATGTTCAAGTAAAATGTATACTTGTCATTTGTATGATTGATAAAAAAATTAAATTAGTGATGACAAAGCAAAATATAACTAGATATTTGTTTGAAATAAATTATATATGTTAAAAATAAAGTAAAGGTTTTTTATTTATATTAATATGAAAATATTTAACGCCATAATGATTCACCTTAACCCTACTCCGTATTCCTTGAGCTGCCCTGCACAATCTAATTCACCTTAAGGTTCATTTTCCCAATTTTTACAACCACATGATTGGGACATATTTATATAAACTTTCTACGTATTCATTTAACTTTTCTTTTAGCCGACGTATGTCAAAGTTTCACACCTTACATTAAAGAAATATTTAACTTATCATATCTTTTGTGATATATGCTCAAACTTGAACTCAAATTCTATAATTTTCGTTATATTTATTGAAAATGATGATATTTTAAAAGACAAACCAATAAAATCATTGAAATTAGTCTAAGAGACAAATGCCCTCATTAAAGAAATACGTATAAATAAAAATAAAAAATAATTAATTAAAAAAGATTAATATTATAAATATTAAAATTTAAACAATTGATACTTATATTGTATTTATTTTAATAAGAAAAATATATGAATTGAATATAAAATATTTATTTTTATGGTTACAAATTTTAGTTTTTATGAAAATATTTTATAATAAAAAAAAGTGATAAAAGGAATGAGAAAAGATCGTTGCCTCTTACCTTCATTGCTTACTCATCAAACTAGCTAAACCAGTAGTCTAGAATGATTATTTCTACAAAATTCATTTCATAATACTAGCGACTCATTATTCTACAAAAATTAAAATCTTGTGATTTGATTAAAAAATAATAATAATAAGAAATAGAGAGCAAGAAATCTTCTAAAGAATAATCTTCTTATAGTTTGTCTTTAATATTGTTTCATAAATTGTAGTTAGGATGTGTGTGAGAGAGAGAAATTTATCTCTAGCTTGATGCATAGTTTTTGAAATTGTTTCATAGAAATTGTAAAATAGGTTGCTTAGGCAAATAATGTCTGATCAAAACATAGAAGAAGATATCACGGACTTGACCAATAAGGCCTGATTTCTACATTTAATTTGAAAAATTCGATCCGTTAAGCCTCAAAAACATACATGGGTATAAAATGTTGTCTTGGATTTAAGCTAATCTGTCCATCTGGATTTACATCCTTGCTCTTATCCTTAGCTTTGTTTTAATAACAATTTTTTAATTTTTTTTAATAAATTGAAAATAGTATTAATAATAATGCAGGTACTTGCAAAGGCAATAAGAATATATTTTACAATATTGTAAGGTATAGCTCACTTGTAGTGAATAAGATATATAAAGATATATCATTTCTAGGAATTTGTGTATGTTGGGGACTAATTGCAATGGTTATGATTTAGTCAGTTGGTCTTGTTTCTGGTGCTCACTTTAGTCCTGCTGATATTGTCAATTTTGTTATTTTTTGTAAATTTCCTCTCCAACAACAATATTACAACCCCTTATATTATATGACTAAATTACACAAATAATATCAAAAAATTTATGCATTTTATACTTCGATCTTTATTATTTTTATTATGATTTAGATACTTGAAAAAATCACATGATTAATATATTTTTATTATTCTAAATCTAAATTATAAAATGCATTTAGTTGCCTATATATTGGAGCACATATTTTAGCATCAATATTGGCAAGTGTAACAATATATGTACCTTATTATTTGAAGTGAATAAGGAGGTTTATTTTGCAACAATTTCAATGAATTCTTATATTTAACCTTATGTTTTTGAGATCACATCTCATTCTTTTTAATGTTTGTTATGTTAGAGTCTCAATTCAATCCAAAAACGTTCATAAAATCATATGAACTCATAATTTAAATGCAGCGGAAACAAAATTGGATTGAAAACATACCTCCTTCCATTGATCAAATTTCAGCACTTACACGGAAATTCCAATGGATTTTATGTTTGATGCTTTCACTGGTTTCTCACACTTATTCTCTGCGTATTAATGGTGTATATGAATTGTTATGCAGTTAATAGTGAGAGGACCCGATACTTTATTAAGGTTCTTCCATCAAGAACCTCGTTCGGTTTCGGAACTGACGTACGGTTCCGACGAAACTGAACCATTACCACGGTTCACTAACATTGCACCACTCTGATTTACATTCTCCCACTTAGTGCAAACGTTAAGCGAAATTCTCTTTAGTAACAAAACACATGAATCATAGCGATAGGTCCTCTAAGAGAGAGTATTATCTTCCATGTATTACAATGTATTTAGTTTCTCAAATACTATACTTTATGTGGTAACTAAACTTAATGAATAAATCCTATATTTATTCTTGGTCCAATATAAATTTTCTCAAATAAATTAAAGGTGCACAAGAATATGAGAAAATATCACAATATATAAGAGTTTCATTAATTAATTGTATATATACATTTACAAAGTGGAACCAATTCCCATTTTCTCTACATGATCTTTGAATTTCATTGGTGGCATGCCTTTACTCAAAGGATCAGCAATCATCAACTCAGTGCTTGCGTGCTCAATGACCACTTTCTTTTCCTTAACACGTTCTCTTCTGGCCAAGTACTTAATGTCGATGTGCTTACTACGACTACCACTTTTGTTGTTCTTAGCCATAAATACAACAACTGAGTTGTCACAGTATAATGTTAATGGCCTAGAAATAGAGTCAACTACTCTAAGCCCATAAATGAAACTCTTTAACCATACACCATGCGATGTGGCCTCAAAACATGATACAAACTCATGGCCTGTGAAAACGTTTCAGGATCATTTTCGGCTCCAACATTATAGTCACATTCTTGTAGATACACAACATAATCATTAGGAATCACTGATTTCCTTACTCTAGTAGATCTTCTTAATGTTGCATCAACATTCTCCTGAGGAGTAGGATCATGTTGTTCAACTGGTTGTTCAACAGTTGTAGGCATCTGTTGAACTTCAACATCTACTGGATCAGGATCAACAGCTTGTGGTACTTCTAAGACTGGTTCTTCAACACGCGTTTGTACTCGAGGCATGTTGTTAACAATAACGATCAGTCCATTACTTGAAGTAGTACATTGAGCATCTGAATGATCTTTCTCAGAACCAATGCCCTGGGATCGATCGCTCCTACTAATCAAGTAATTCTCAAGAAATTTTGCATTTCTTGATTCCACAAACCTAGTGTTGTGAGATGGACAGTAAAATCTATTACCCTTAAACAGTTCGGCATATCCAATGAAATACCCACTAATGGTCCTTGGGTCCAGCTTTTTCTCTTGTGGATTATAAATCCTCACTTTAGACGGGCATCCCCAAACGCGCATATGTTACAAACTCGATTTCCAACCTTTCCATAATTCAAATGGTGTCTTTGAGACAGCCTTAGTTGGAACTCGATTTAATATATACACAGCTGTCTTTAAAGTTTCAATCCACAAGGATTTAGGAAGATTGGAGTTGCTAAGCATACTCCGCACCATGTCCAATAGTGTTCGGTTTCTTCTTTCTGCTACACCATTCTGGTCTGGTGAACCAGGCATAGTGTATTGGGAAACTATCCCATGTTCTTGAAGAAAGTTAGCAAACGGACCAGGCGCTTGTCCATTCTCAGTGTATCTACCATAATATTCACCACCTCTATCTGATCTCACGATCTTTATTTGCTTTCCACATTGTTTCAACACTTCAACCTTAAAGATTTTGAAGGCATCCAATGCTTCGCTTTTATTATGAAGCATATAGAGATACATATATCGAGAAAAATCATCAATAATGGTGATGAAATATTTTTGACCTTGAATAGCTATGTCTGGACAACATATATCCGTATGTATGATTTCTAATATGTTTGAACTCCTATTGGCACCTTTCTTTGATTTGTTAGTCTGCTTTCCCTTAATGCAGTCCACACATGTCTCAAAATCAGTAAAATCTAGAGTATTAAGTACCCCATCTTTCACTAATCTTTTAATTCTTTCTATGGAGATATGTCCTAATCTCCTATGCCATAACGTAGAAGAGTCATCGTCAATAATGCACCTTTTAGTGCCACCTTGAACATGCATAGCGTTATGAGTGGCATTATTTCGTAAATTAATGCAGTAAAGACCATCAGACAAAATACTATTCCCAACACAATCAGATTTATTAAATAAATTGAAAGATGTTTCTGAAAAGTGAAAGGAATAACCATAAGGTACAAGTCTTGAAATTGAAATCAAGTTTCTAGAGAAACTTGGAACATAAAAGGTCTTTTCTAATTTAAAAATAAAACTACTACTTAAAATCAAACTACATGTCCCTACAGCCTTCACATGTGAGCCCATCTTGTTACCAGATAAGATGTATTGCTCACTTCCCATTGGCTTCCTTAGATTTTGCATACCCTGTAAGGAGTTTGTGATGAGCGAAAACCGGCATCGCCGATTCTCGCAAATACTTTGGTTTTATATTTATAAAACTCTCGCAAGTGCACGAATCATTTCGTAGAAAATGATAAGTATACTCCCAAGGTCGATCTAAGGAAGGAATGTATGTGGTTTTTAATTTATTATTCAAACTTTTAAAAACGAAATTAAATCCTAAACATCCTGTCACGATATTTTGGGTTTTTGTGTTTTTAATCTAATTACAGAAAATTAAACATATATACAGATTAATTAAATATAATCTAAAAAAAACATAAAAATAAACATAGATATATATTCAATAAATATTTATCTAAAAATTAATATAAATACAGATTCAATAAATATTCATGCAAATTTTATCATTTATATTAGTGGAGTATTTATGGATATAATAACTAAATTAATTATGCTTGCTCATATTATCTAGGTTATTAAAGATATAAATTGATATTTTATTGATTCTCTCTTTTTTGTATGAATACCACCTTTGGTGGGGTTAGATATTCTTTGTTAACTAAACAAATCAATTAACAACTATGGGTGGGGTTGATAACTAATTTGGTTAATTAAATTAATTCCTTTTTCTAAGAGATTGAAAATGAACCATTTAAATGCCACCTTTGGTGGGGTTAGACAGTTTAAACTTTATTCAAGGTGTCCAAATTAAACCTAAGAATTTAGTTATCCGAGTACTAACTTTCAAGTTTTAAAACCACTATTGAAAACATGTTGTCAATACATTTTCACATAATAATTCTTATAAAAACTTTTGAAATAGAGTTTCACTCTAACTACCGGGCGATTGTACCAACAAATAAAAGAGCACTACTCTAAATTAGACCGGATAACTAAACCTTAAAATCTAATTTATAGATTTAAGTTTGTAATGAAAAATAATATATTTCTCTCTAACATCCTTAATATAAAATCTTGAATAAAAATAAAATCAATTCATTTTAGAAATTTTCACCTATTTAATATTTATAAGCATAACAACGTTATTATTATATCATGATTATAAACAGCTAGCACAGTTAAATTTAATCACAGACAAATTAAATATAACATGTAAGAATAAAGCATAAAAATAACTATAAAGAAAATAAAATCCTTACAGAACTTCGACGCTATTCCCGTTGCTAGAAAAAATCCAAGCGGAATTTGCACTCCCATTTATTGAATCAAAAATCTAAATTATTACAAAAACATTACAAGTTCCTCTCAAAAAGAGAAGAACTGTAAACCTAAGAGAATTGAACTAAAAACTAAGAGAAAAACTAAGAAAAGCTTAGAAACTAAGAAAGAAACTAAGAAAACTCAAAATCTAAGAAATGAGAGAAAGAAAGAAGAGAGAAGTGAGTTTTGAAGGTGTGTTTTGAAGTGAAGGGAAGGGGGGTATTTATAGGTGAGGATGGAGAGAAAAAATGAGTAAAAAAATGTTTAAAAAAAAAATAAAAAATTAAAAACGTGTAATGGAAATCTTTGAGGTCATCAATGATGTCGGCGTGACGTCACGAGGCTCTTGCGTGACAAATGGGGTGAAAACGCGTTGGGCGCACGGAGGCTGTCATTGCCGCGCGGCTTCAGCGCGCGTGAACGGTCTGCGCGCGATCTTTGCGCGCGTGAAACGATAACCAGCGCGCAATCTGCGCGCTTGAACAGTAACCCGCACGCGATGGGCGGGCCCGTCTTGAAGCGCGGGCCGGGCGGCCTTGGCGGTGCATTTTTCTCCTTTTTGACATATTTGACCTTTTTGACCCATTTTGTCCAATTTTTACATATTTGTCGACCTTTACGCATTTATTTATTAATATATTTGTGATGTATTGCTTCCAGTATTCCTCTTTGAGTCTTTAAGTTGCTTTTTTAAGCCAAAATACCTGAAAAACAATAAAAATACCCGTGATTCCGAAAAGACAAATTTATATAAATATATGATAAAACATATAAATATATATATTTTTAATCAATTAATTTGCATAAAATCATGGTTATTTTACTGCTTTCTGACCACTCATCACAACCCTTGACGACTTCTTGCTAGTCCCTTAGCAAGAGAAGCGATAAAAACTAAAAATTAAACTATCCTAAATCACTTTCGTGGATTGAAACGGTTGCATTTAGCCTATGCAACAAGCCTTTAAACCCCTAGGTTGCCCTAGTGGACGAGTTTGAGTCTCGTGAGGGTTTTCAGTAATGATACCCACAAACATTGAACTAAATGTAAAAAAATAAAAAAATAAACAATAAAAACAATGAAATCAAAAACTAAAATTACAACAAAATCAAAAATTAAATTTTTTTTTTGAATAAGAGAAAACAACATATCACAAAAATGTCTCATACTTTTTAATCTCCTTTAAGATCATAATTAAAATCTCAAGCATAAGTTATTTTAATCTCTTCAAACAATCATGATTTATTATAATAATTAGTCGAAAATCATTTTCATATTTCATGTCAAAAATGTATCAATTTAATTTCACCCAATTTCAGTGTCATGAATCAGAATTCGCTTCGACTCTATTCCTCACAAGTCAATACTCTCGAAACACTGAATCCTATGGGTTCAAACACTCATACTATTTTATATGCGAAAGAGTTGATGTATAGAAATGAACTAATATGTTCGCATATGTATAAAGAATAAAGGCTCAAAGTGTAATTTTAACATTGATCTCATTAAAGGAATCAAATGTATAAATTATAAAGATATCATATATAAAAATTATTTTCATGCATAAATCAAACTCATTAAGAAAGAATTTCAAGATATATGCTTTTTACAAATGAAGAAATTGCAATGAATTTTTAGGGAATTACTTCCTATATCTTTCTTTTGTAAATAGCCTGTACTCACAACTTTGTAGGCAACGTGGGTCATAGTATATAGATGATACTATTTTTTATCTCTCTATTTTTTTTCTGTAGATATTTTTTAATATGTGTATTTTTTAGAGAGTCAACCCATGTACAGATTGTACATTTTTTTGGATTTTGGTGAGTGGTTCATTTTGTGGCTTTTCTGTTTGATATTGGTTTAGGTAACCCCATATATGTCTTTTTTTTTGTAGTAGTCATGCATAAATGAGATATAAGCATATACTAGCAATTTCTACTTAAATCATTTAATCTAAGCAAAAATAATAATCAAAAATATGTGACTCTATTAAGATGAGAAAAAAAATTCATACATTCAATGCTAATACCTATAGAGATCATCTAAAAATTTGAATAAATAAGAAATGTGTTTGGAGTAGAAAAAATATATATTTCACTCTGAATAAAGGAAATTAGGCTCAAATTATATCTCACAAAGGTAGTCTCCACTAAAAAAAATTCATAAACACCGATTTTGGGTTTAATATAATTTCTACATCTTATCAAGAAATACTAGTTATGACAAAAACTAACTAATTATCAAAAATAATTACAAAATATTTCATGATATGTTTTCAAAAATTAATCTAACAGTACAAAAGACTTAACTATTTACTTAAATTTGATTTAAAGAAATGATAAATTTTTGTGAATTTTTTTTTAAATTACTAAATCAGACAAAATAGAAATAAAACCAAACACACACAAAATGAAAAAGTATATTTTTAATTTTTAATTTTTTTTTATTTTTAAATTGTTAAAATTTTTTTTTAATTAAGCATGGTAACTTTTCACCACCCCCAACCTAGATTGTCCTCAATGTAACAACTATAAATTAAAGATAAAGAGAAAAGAGAAGAAAAATTACCTATTTCCTGAGAATGTGCAAGTAGTAATGGAAAATGCATGTGCATCCATCATATTCATCATTAAAGTGTATACAGACAAATCGCTGTGAACTTCTAACATCTCAACAAATATTTTTAGTTTTAACAATTTAAAAATTATTCACATGTAATTAAAATGAAATAATTAAGTAAATAAAAGAAAATTACCTAAAATGATGGGTTGCTGATGAGTGCTCAAAAAGCACTAAAATTACCATGATTTTATGCTCATTAATTGATTAAGAATATATATATTTATATGTTTTATCATATATTTATATAATTTGTCTTTTTCGGAATCACGGGTATTTTTATTGTTTTTCAGGTATTTTGGCTTAAAAACGCAATTTAAAGACTCAAAGAGGAATACTTGAAGCAATACATCACAAAAATATAATTAAATAAATGGGGAAAGGTCAACAAATATGGAAAAACTAGACAAAATGGGTCGAAAAGGTCAAAAATGTCAAAAAGGAGAAAAACGTGCCGTACGCCTTGACCCAGCTCCGCCCAAACTACGCGGTTCTTGTTCATGCGCGCGACAACGCTGCGGATTCATCTGTTAAATGCCAGCGCCTTCTTGGCGAGGTTCTGTTCATGCGCCGCGGTCTTTGCTGCGCGGATATCTGTTCACGCAGCGGCAGCAACGGCCCAGCGTCTGGCGCCAGCCTCCCTCAGCGCCCAACGCGTTTTAACCCCATTTTTCACGTGCCCGGCCACAGTGACGTCATGCCGACGTCATTGATGACCTCGACATTTCCATTACACGTTTTTTAATTTTTTAATATTTTTTTTAACATTTTTTTACTCATTTTTTCTCTCCATCCTCACCTATAAATACCCTTCCCTTCACTTCAAATCACACCTTCAAACACCTTCAAAACACCTTCAAAACCTCCAAATACATTCTTTTCTCTCTTTCTTTCTCTCTTTTCTTAGATTTTTAGTTTTTCTTATGTTTTCTTAGTTTTTAGCTTTGCTTAGTTAATTTCTCTTAGTTTTAGAGTTCTTCCCTTTTTAGGGAAGAACTAGTTATGTTTTTGTAATATTTTAGCTTTTTGTTTCAATAAATGGGAGTGCAAATTCCGCTTGGAGTTTTTCTAGCAACGGGAATAGCGTCGAAGTACTGTAAGGATTTTATTTTCTTTGCAGTTATTTTTTATGCTTTATTCTTACATGTTATATTTAATTTGTCTGTGATTAAATTTAACTGTGGATTCTATTTGTAAACATGATATAATAATAACGTTGTCATGCTTGCGAAATATTAAATAGGTAAAAATCTTTAAAATGAATTGATTTTATTTTTATTCATGATTTTATATTAAGAATGTTAGAGAGAAATATATTATTTTTCATTACAAACTTAAATCTGAAAATTAGATTTTAAGGTTTAGTTATCGGTCGATTTAGAGTAGTGCTCTTTTTTCTGATGGTACAATCGCCCGGTAGTTAGAGTGAAGCTCTATTTCAAAAGTTTTTATAAGAATTATTATCTGAAAATGTATTGACGACATGTTTTTGGTAGTGATTTTAAAACTTGAAAGTTAGTACTCGGATAACTAAATTCTTAGGTTTAATTTGGACACCTTGAATAAAGTTTAAAGCGTAACCCCGCCCAAAGGTGGCATTTAAATGGTTCATTTTCAATCTCTTAGAAAAAGGAATTAATTTAATTAACCAAATTAGTTATCAACCCCACCCATAGGTGTTAATTGATTTGTTTAGTTAACAAAGAATATCTAACCCCACCAAAGGTGGTATTCATACAAAAAAGGGAGAATCAATAAATATCAATTCATATCTTTAATAACCTAAATAATACGAGCAAGCATAATTAACTTAGTTATTATATCCATAAATACTCCACTATTTATAAAAGATAAAATTTGCATTAATGTTTATTGAATCTATGTTTAATTTTCTGTAATTAGATTAAAAACACAAAAACCTCAAAATATCGTGACAGGATGTTTAGGATTTAATTTCGTTTTTAAAAGTTTGAATAATAAATTAAAAACCACATACATTCCTTCCTTAGATCGACCTTGGGAGTATACTTATCATTTTCTACGAAATGATTCGTGCACTTGCGAGAGTTTTATAAATATAAAACCAAAGTATTGGCAGGATCGGCGATGCCGGTTTTCGTTCATCAAGTTTTCGTTCATCAAAGTATTTGGCAATCACGATTCTGCTCATCAAGTTTTTGGCGCCGTTGCCGGGGATGGCATCAAGTTTTTGGCGCCGTTGCCGGGGAAGGAATAGCGTTTTTAATTTATTTATCAAAATTTTAAAAATATTTTTGTGTTGTAAATAATTGTGATTTTTTTTTGTAAAAAAATAAAAAAATAAAAAAATAAAACATTTAATCAAATTTCAAATTTCATAAGAAATAATAAAAATAAATTAAAAAAAATTTAAAAAAAAACATTAAAAATTTAAAAAAAATTGTAGCGTAAATAGTACAATAATTTAGAAATTTGAAATTTGAAGTAAAAAGTTTTTACCGTTAATAATAAAATAATTTAGAAATTTAAAATTTGAATTAAAATAAAAAAAAGTTTTACCGTTCATGAATAGTAAAAAAAATTAAAAAAAAAACATTTCAATAATTTTAAGTTAAAAAATAAAACAAATAAATAAATAAATAAATAAAGAAAAAATAAAAAAAATAAAAAAATAAAATAAAAAAAATAAAATAAAATAAAATAAAATAAAATAAAATAAAATAATAAATAAAATAAAATAAAAAAATAAATAAAAAAAAAAAAAAAAATAAAAAAATAAAAAATGAAAAAAAATAAAAAAAAATAAAAAAAAATAAAAAAAAAATAAAAAAAATAAAAAAATAAAAAACACCAAAATTTTAATTTTTTGTGTTTAGTTTTTACTATTTTTTTTATTTTAAATCATAATTTTATTTTTTTATTTTCTTTTACCTTTTTCAATTTTATTTTATTTTGTTATTCTTTTTATTTTTCTTTCTTTAGCTATTTTTTTTTTCTTCTTGATTTTTATTTAACTTACTTAACTTAGTTTTTTTTTACTAACTTAATTAACTTAGATTTTTTTTAATATTAATTTAGTTTTTTTTACTTCACTTAACTTAATTAACTTAGATTTTTTTTTACTTAACTTAATTAATTTTTTTTTACCAACTTAATTAACTTAGATTTTTTTAATTCACTTAACTTAATTAACCTTTTCTTTAAACTTAATTAACTTAGATTTTCATTAACTTAAATTTTTATTTAATTTAACTTAATAACATGAAAAGTAAAGATCTAAGGGAGTTCTGTCTAGGAGACTAGTTCTTGGAAGCCTTTGTGCCACTAGTCTTTCCTGGGAACGTTGTTCTGTCTAGGAGGATGGTTTTTAAGGAGCCTTTGCACCACCATTCTTTCCTGGGAGCACTCTTGGTTAATACTGATTATGTTATTTTTTTTTCTTAAAAACAAAAAAAAAATTCTGAAACTACCTCCAAAATTTTAAAGTTTTAATTATAATCTAAGGAGTTAGTTGCTTTGTTTAATCTAGGTACAATTGTGTTTTTATGCCTTAATTATTTGATTTGTACCTAGTTGTGGGTTATCTAAAACTCAAAGTATGCCTCTAGTTTTAAGTACAAAAAGAAATTTGAAAATCAATAGGGCATGACTGAAAAAGTATAGGTAGATAACCTTGTCTTACCTGAAGGTTTGATTGACTCAATGATGAGGGGACATTGAGTTTACTTAAAATGCAATCCCCAAGTTACGTCTTGCTAAGACGTTAAACTAAGCGCTGGATGGGAGGCAACCCATCATTTTAGGTAATTTTCTTTTATTTCTTTTATTTACTTAATTATTTCATTTTAATTACATGTGAATAATTTTTAAATTGTTAAAACTAAAAATATTTGTTGAGATGTTAGAAGTTCACAGCGATCTGTTTGTATACACTTTAATGATGAATATGATGGATGCACCTGCATTTTCCATTACTACTTGCACTTTCTCAAGAAATAGGTAATCTTTCTTCTCTTTTCTCTTTATCTTTAATTTACAGTTGTTACATTGAGGACAATGTAAGTTCTAGGTTGGGGGTGGTGAAAAGTTACCATGCTTAATTAAAAAAAAAGTTTTAACAATTTAAAAATAAAAAATATACTTTTTCATTTTGTGTGTGTTTGGTTTTATTTCTATTTTGTCTGATTTAGTAATTTAAAAAAAAAATTTCACAAAAATTTATCATTTCTTTAAATCAAATTTAAGTAAATAGTTAAGTCTTTTGTACTGTTAGATTAATTTTTGAAAACATATCATGAAATATTTTGTAATTATTTTTTGATAATTAGTTAGTTTTTGTCATAACTAGTATTTCTTGATAAGATGTAGAAATTATATTAAACCCAAAATCGGTGTTTATGAATTTTTTTAGTGGAGACTACCTTTGTGAGATATAATTTGAGCCTAATTTCTTTTATTCAGAGTGAAATATATATTTTTTCTACTCCAAACACATTTCTTATTTCTTCAAATTTTTAGATGATCTCTATAGGTATTAGCATTGAATGTATGAATTTTTTTCTCATTTTAATAGAGTATCATATATTTTTTTTTATTATTTTTGCTTAGATTAAATGATTTGAGTAGAAGTTGATAGTATATGCTTATATCTCATTTATGCATGACTACTACAAAAACAAAAAGACATATCTGGGGTTACCTAAACCAAGATCAAACAGAAAAGCCACAAAATTAACCACTCACAAAAAAAAATGTACAATCTGTACATGGGTTGACTCTCTAAAATACATATATTGAGAAATATCTTCAGAAAAAATAGAGAGATAAAGAATATATAGTATAATCTACATACTATAACCCACATTGCCTACAAAGTTGTGAGTAAAAGTTAATTACAAAAGAAAGATATAGGAAATAATTCCCTAAAAAGTCATTGCACTCTCTTCATTTGTAAAAGGCATATATCTTGAAATTCTTTCTTAATGATTTTGATTTATGCATGAAAATAATTTTTATATATGATATCTTTATAATTTATACATTTGATTCCTTTAATGAGATCAATGTTAAAATTACACTTTGAGCCTTTATTCTTTATACATATGCGAACATATTAGTTCATTTCTATACATCAACTCTTTCGCATATAAATTAGTATGAGTGTTTGAACCCATAGGATTCAGTGTTTCGAGAGTATTGACTTGTGAGGAATAGAGTCGAAGCGAATTCTCATTCATGACGCTAAAATTGGGTGAAATTAAATTGATACATTTTTGACATGAAATATGAAAATGATTTTCGACTAATTATTATAATAAATCATGATTGTTTAAAGAGATTAAAATAACTTATGCTTGAGATTTTAATTATGATCTTAAAGGAGATTAAAAAGTATGAGACATTTTTGTGAGATGTTGTTAATTTGTGATTTTGTTGTAAATTTAATTTTTAATTTGTTTGTTTTTATTGTTTCTTTTGATTTTTACATTTAGTTCAATGTTTGTGGGTATCATTACTGAAAACCCTCACGAGACTCAAACTCGTCCACTAGGGAAACCTAGGGGTTTAACGGCTTGTTGCATAGGCTAAATGCAACCGTGTCAATCCACGGAAGTGATTTAGGATAGTTTAATTTTTAGTTTTTATCGCTTCTCTTGCTAAGGGACTAGCAAGAAGCTGGTTGGGGGTTGTGATGAGTGCTCAAAAAGCACTAAAATTACCATGATTTTATGCTCATTAATTGATTAAGAATATATATATTTATATAATTTGTCTTTTTCAGAATCACGGGTATTTTTATTATTTTTCAGGTATTTTGGCTTAAAAACACAATTTAAAGACTCAAAGAAGAATACTTGAAGCAATACATCACAAAAATATAATTAAATAAATGGGGAAGGTCAACAAATATGGAAAAACTGGACAAAATGGGTCGAAAAGGTCAAAAATGTCAAAAAGGAGAAAAACGCGCCGCCGCGCCGCCCAGCACCCAGCTCCGCTCCAAACTATGCGCGGGATACTGGTCACGCGCGCAGCGACAGCCCCAGCGCGCGCGTGCAGCGCCCAGCAGCCTCCCCTCCGCGCGCCCAACGCGTTTTAACCCCATTTTTCACGTGCGTGACCTGCGACGTCATCGCGACGTCATTGATGCCCTCAGCTTTTCCATTACACGTTTTTTATTTTTTTAATATTTTTTTTAACATTGTTTTACTCATTTTTTCTCTCCATCCTCACCTATAAATACCCCTTCACCTTCAAAACACCTTCAAAACCTCCAAATACATTCTTTTCTCTCTTTCTTTCTCTCTTTTCTTAGATTTTTAGTTTTTCTTATGTTTTCTTAGTTTTTAGCTTTGCTTAGTTAATTTCTCTTAGTTTTAGAGTTCTTCCCTTTTTAGGGAAGAATTAGTTATGTTTTTGTAATATTTTAGCTTTTTGATTCAATAAATGGGAGTGCAAATTCCGCTTGGAGTTTTTCTAGCAACGGGAATAGCGTCGAAGTACTGTAAGGATTTTATTTTCTTTGCAGTTATTTTTTATGCTTTATTATTACATGTTATATTTAATTTGTCTGTGATTAAATTTAACTGTGCTAGCTATTTGTAAACATGATATAATAATAACGTTGTTATGCTTGCGAAATATTAAATAGGTAAAAATCTTTAAAATGAATTGATTTTATTTTTATTCATGATTTTATATTAAGAATGTTAGAGAGAAATATATTATTTTTCATTACAAACTTAAATCTGAAAATTAGATTTGAAGGTTTAGTTATCCGGTCTGATTTAGAGTAGTGCTCTTTTATTTGATGGTACAATCGCCCGGTAGTTAGAGTGAAGCTCTATTTCAAAAGTTTTTATAAGAATTATTATCTGAAAATGTATTGACGACATGTTTTCGGTAGTGATTTTAAAACTTGAAAGTTAGTTTGGACACCTTGAATAAAGTTTAAACTGTCTAACCCCACCAAAGGTGGCATTTAAATGGTTCATTTTCAATCTCTTAGAAAAAGGAATTAATTTAATTAACCAAATTAGTTATCAACCCCACCCATAGGTGTTAATTGATTTGTTTAGTTAACAAAGAATATCTAACCCCACCAAAGGTGGTATTCATACAAAAAAGGGAGAATCAATAAATATCAATTCATATCTTTAATAACCTAAATAATACGAGCAAGCATAATTAACTTAGTTATTATATCCATAAATACTCCACTATTTATAAAAGATAAAATTTGCATTAATGTTTATTGAATCTATGTTTAATTTTCTGTAATTAGATTAAAAACACAAAAACCCCAAAATATCGTGACAGGATGTTTAGGATTTAATTTCGTTTTTAAAAGTTTGAATAATAAATTAAAAACCACATACATTCCTTCCTTAGATCGACCTTGGGAGTATACTTATCATTTTCTACGAAATGATTCGTGCACTTGCGAGAGTTTTATAAATATAAAACCAAAGTATTGGCAGGATCGGCGATGTCGGTTTTCGTTCATCAAGTTTTCGTTCATCAAAGTATTTGGCGATCACGATTCTGCTCATCAGTTGCCTCCCATCCAGCGCTTAGTTTAACGTCTTAGCAAGACGTAACTTGGGGATTGCATTTTAAGTAAACTCAATTTCCCCTCATCATTGAGTCAATCAAACTTTCAGGTAAGACAAGGTTGTCTACCTATACTTTTTCAGTCATGCCCTATTGATTTTCAAATTTCTTTTTGTACTTAAAACTAGAGGCATACTTTGTCGGTTTTAGATAACCCACATCTAGGTGCAAATCAAATAATTAAGTCATTAAAACACAATTGTACCTAGATCAAACAAAGTAACTAACTCCTTAGATTGTAATTAAAACTTTAAAATTTTGGAGATAGTTCAGAAATTTTTTTTTTTGTTTTTAAGAAAAAAAAATAACATAATCCGTATTAACCAAGAGTGCTCCCAGGAAAGAATGGTGGTGCAAAGGCTCCTTAAAAACCATCCTCCTAGACAGAACAACGTTCCCAGGAAAGACTAGTGGCACAAAGGTTTCCAAGAACTAATCTCCTAGACAGAACTCCCTTAGATCTTTACTTTTCGTGTTATTAAGTTAAGTTAAATAAAAATTTAAGTTAATGAAAATCTAAGTTAATTAAGTTTAAAGAAAAGGTTAATTAAGTTGAATGAATTAAAAAAAATCTAATTTAATTAAGTTAAGTTAAAAAAAAATCTAAGTTAATTAAGTTAGTAAAAAAAAGTTAATTAAGCTAAGTGAAGTAAAAAAAATCTAAGTTAATTAAGTTAAGTGAAAAAAAGTTAATTAAGTTAAGTGAAGTAAAAAAAATCTAAGTTAATTAAGTTAAGTGAAGTAAAAAAAAAACTAAGTTAATTAAGTTAATGAAAATTTAAGTAAAAACCTAAGTTAATGTTAAAAAAAATCTAAATTAATTAAGTTAGTAAAAAAAACTAAATTAAGTAAGTTAAATAAAAATCAAGAAGAAAAAAAAATAGCTAAAGAAAGAAAAAAAAATAAAATAAAAGAAAATTGAAAAAGGTAAAAGAAAATAAAAAATAAAATAAAATTATGATTTAAAATAAATAAAAAAAATAGTAAAAATTAAACTCAAAAAAATTAAAATTTTGGTTTTTTTTTATTTTTTTTATTTTTTTTATTTTTTTTTATTTTTTATTTTTTATTTTTTATTTTATTTTTATTTTATTTTTATTTATTTTTATATATTTTATTTATATTTTATTTATATTTTATTTTTTTATTTATTTTATTTATTTATTTTATTTTATTTTTATTTAAAATTTATTAAAAAAAATTTATTTTTTTATTTTTTATTATTTCTTATGAAATTTAAAATTTGAAATTTGATTAAATTTTTTTATTTTTTTTATTTTTTTACAAAAACAAAAAAAATCACAATTATTTACAGCACAAAAATATTTTTAAAATTTTGATAAATAAATTAAAAACCCTATTCCTTCCCCGGCAACGGTGCCAAAAACTTGATGAGCAGAATCGTGATCGCCAAATACTTTGATGCCATCCCCGCAACGGAGTCATCCCCGGCAACGGCGCCAAAAACTTGATGAGCGAAAACCGGCATCGCCGATTCTCCCAAATACTTTGGTTTTATATTTATAAAACTCTCGCAAGTGCACGAATCATTTCGTAGAAAATGATAAGTATACTCCCAAGGTCGATCTAAGGAAGGAATGTATGTGGTTTTTAATTTATTATTCAAACTTTTAAAAACGAAATTAAATCCTAAACATCCTGTCACGATATTTTGGGTTTTTGTGTTTTTAATCTAATTACAGAAAATTAAACATATATACAAATTAATTAAATATAATCTAAAAAAAACATAAAAATAAACATTGATACAAATTCAATAAATATTTATCTAAAAATTAATATAAATACAGATTCAATAAATATTCATGCAAATTTTATCATTTATATTAGTGGAGTATTTATGGATATAATAACTAAATTAATTATGCTTGCTTATATTATCTAGGTTATTAAAGATATAAATTGATATTTTATTGATTCTCTCTTTTTTGTATGAATACCACCTTTGGTGGGGTTAGATATTCTTTGTTAACTAAACAAATCAATTAACACCTATGGGTGGGGTTGATAACTAATTTGGTTAATTAAATTAATTCCTTTTTCTAAGAGATTGAAAATGAACCATTTAAATGCCACCTTTGGTGGGGTTAGACAGTTTAAACTTTATTCAAGGTGTCCAAATTAAACCTAAGAATTTAGTTATCCGAGTACTAACTTTCAAGTTTTAAAACCACTATTGAAAACATGTTGTCAATACATTTTCACATAATAATTCTTATAAAAACTTTTGAAATAGAGTTTCACTCTAACTACCGGGCGATTGTTATATAAATATATGATAAAACATATAAATATATATATTTTTAATCAATTAATTTGCATAAAATCATGGTTATTTTAGTGCTTTTTGAGCACTCATCAGTTTGCAACATGGATTGTAGATCCAGAATCAATCCACGAGGTGTTAATATTAACATTAACCATATTAGATTCATAACAAACAAACGAGGTTGGATTACCTTTATTCTCAAGCCATTTCTGGAATCTGATACAATCCTTCTTCATGTGTCCCTTCTTTTTACAAAAGAAACACTTGGATTCTTTCTTAATTTCAACCTGAGGTGGAATTATCCCCTTTCCTTTATGCTTGTATTGAGATTTTCCTTTCTGGTACGTTGTAGCCAACATTGCACTTTCACCAAATTCCATAACAAGCCTCCCTTCCTCTTGAACACACATGGTCATTAGTTCATTGATTGACCATTTATCTTTATGTGTATTATACGAGATTTTGAATGGCCCGTACTGATGTGGGAGAGTGTTAAGGATATAGTACACCAGGAAGGATTCCGACATCTCAACCTCGAGATGCTTAAGTTGAGCCGTAATGTCCCTCATTTGCATAATGTGCTCGCGCACACCTTTCACACTGGTGAGTCTCAAAGAAGAGAACTTCATAATAAGGGTGCTTGCTAAATCCTTATTTGAAGTGACGAATTGATCATCAATGGCCTTTAGCAAGTCTTGAACATTGGTATGCTGATCAACAGAACCACGAATACCAACAGAGATTTTAGTCTTAATGAACATCATGCTAAGGCGATTAGATCGTTCCCATTGTTCATAAAGCATGATATTCTCTGGAGTACTGGTTTGAGTAATTTTAGGTGGTTCGTTTTTCCTAATAGCATAATCAATATCCATCCACCCTAATTGAAGGAGAATTCTTTCCTTCCATATTTTATAATTATCCCCTTTCAAATCGGGAATATCACAGCGGATATCAGAGAAATTTACAGGTTGAGAAGATGCAATTAAAGATTATATGCTTACTAAAATTTTAGGCCTAAACTATAGTCATTCTTTACCAATGTAAATCATGAATAATATGAATCTAGTGAGATAAAACTTGCATGTGGGCTAAAGTTTTAATTCAATTAAATTCATCCTAACTTTACGATAAAACTATCAAATTATGTTCCTTTTCTTAATCCCTGTGGGTAAATTAGAAAATATAATTTGATATTATATCCTAATTAATCACACAAAAATATAATAAAAATTCATGTGGGATAAGATCTATTATATCACATATGATTAATTACAATTAATATTTATTTTCTAAATGTGATTCTAAATAAACTTTATTATAGTTTTAATTAATTAAAGATATTGTGGCTATTCCCTAATTAATTAAACTATATGAATCACTTAAATATTAATTAAATCCTTATGCTCTATTATTGCATAAAACCATAAGCAATATTAATTTAATTTCAAATGTGTAAATATTATTTATCTTAAATTGCATATATGACAATAAATTATACAAGTAAAAATTAAATAATATAACCACTAATTAAATCCATAAGAGCCATTAAAAATTAATTTCGTTATGCATAAATTATTTAACTCAATTTTATATGTATAATTAATTACAAAATTTATACATATAAATACACAAAACAAATAATTTAAGCATAATATATTTAAATAAAATTTTAATGTGCCCAAAAATTATTTAAATAAATATAACATGTATAATAAATATTATACATATGATAAACATAAATTAAAATTATATTCAGAATTATTTTATATATATATATATATATTTATTTTGTTTTAATAAAATTAAATATCTATATAAAAATATGTTGTTACATATAATAACTTAATTAACTCAATGGTCAAGTGGATAGATTGTTACAAAATCTTATAAAGTAAACTGGGTTCAATTCCCAGAAGGAGCAATTTTTTTGGTTTAAAAAATCAAACGTTTAATTTATATAAATTTAAGTCTAATACAACAATAGATGTAACATTCGTTGCAACCCATTTGACGAGGCTATTAAATCCTTATGTTAGACTCGGGTTCGAGACCCCCCCACATCGAATTCTGATTTTTTTTTAAACTTCATCTTCAACCTCCAACCGGGTCAACCTGACCTGGTTTTACACTAACAGATACCCGGCTATATATTTCTATTCCGACGATAGAATCCATTGTTCTTTTTATCAAAATTCTCAGAATTCGATTTTCGAGTGATTCATGATCTTAATTTTAAGTAAAAACAACATTTTAAATAAAAAAATTAATTAATGAAGCAAATAAATACCCACGACAAATTGGATTTATTTTCTTCATTGTTTTTCAAGTTTAATTTTACAGAATCACTCAAAAATCAATATTGAAATACTTTATAATTTCTATATGCATCAAAAACAATCAAAATAAAAAACCCAAAATTTCAGTTCTTCGTGTTCACAGAGCAAAACAAAATTGTTTTCAAATGGCTCTGATACCAAATGTTAGAGTCTTAATTCAATCCAGAAACATTCATAAAATCATATGAACTCATAATTTAAATACAGCGAAAACAAAATTGGATTGAAAACATACCTACTGTCATTGATCACTTGCACGAAAATTCCAATGGATTTTATGTTTGATGCTTTCACTGGTTTCTCACACTTATTCTCTGCGTAGTGATAGTGTATCTGAATTGTTATGCAGTTAATAGTGAGAGAAACCGATACTTTATTAAGGTTCTTCCATCAAAAACCTCATTCGGTTTCACGAAACTGAACCATCACCACGGTTCACTAACGTTGCACCACTCTAATTTACATGTTATATCTGGTGGGGCTACCGATAAAAGAACGGTATGTATAAACTTATTTAATCTTCGTCATATATTCCTATTACTTTACATTTGAAATACTAAACTAATAGCATCATTATTTTAATGGATTTTTTTCCCTTCTTAATATTGTTTTGCTTATTAAACTTCTTTTCTTAAATACTTTATTTCCATTATTATTATTATTTGACATGTGTACCATGGAATATGCAATATATAATACTTAGATAATTAGTTACACGACTATAACTTATTCATGATTATATGATAGTGTAACTAATTGTTAAGTGTCATAACATATGGGACATCCATCTCTACATTATTTCTCATTGTTATTGTATTATGCAATCAATATTGGAGATTATAAATCATCAATGCCCCTCCAATCTAGTTAGGAGTGGATCCACAAGGGGGAGTGTTATAATAATTACATATAAAATATATATGCTTTTCATAAACATACATACAAATAATATACACTGATTAAAAAAACTAAAAATTATATAAATATACATTAATCCACGTGACTTACTAAAATACTAGAACTTTTAGTCTATTTTTTATCATTTTTCAATTGAAAATTTTACGAAAGACAAATTTTAGGTAAGATTTAGAGAACTTACGTATCTTTCAATTAGACAATATTTTAAGAGAGAAATTTTTACAATTAAATTTTTTTGAATATTATTGTAAATATCTTAAATATAGATATAATTATTTGCTTGGTTATATAATTATTTTTAAAATAAATATTATTTTTATCTTTTGTAAGGGAGTAATTATTCATGTTATGAAATCCTAGAACATAGTGGCTAGCAATAAGTTTTGCAACCATTAGATTTTGAAGTTTAGTCACGTCATGTGATGCATATTTTTTTGTTCTCTTTTTTATATAACTTATTTATTGATTTAGTTTCATTTTTAATTCTACATGTTCATGCATTAAAAAAATTATCAAATGTATTTATAAAAATACGTTAATTATGTATTTATCAGGTTATAAAATAAAGAGAAGGGATTAAAAATAAAACTTTATCTATATTTACGCTAGTCATTAATCCTCTTTCCTTTTTTATTTTTTCTTCTTCTATAGTATAGGCAACGTGGATAATACTTGATTTAAAAAGGGAATAATTACCTACAAATTTATAACTCATTTATTACAGTTCATTAGTAAACAAATAAATGAATTTTACACTTTATTTCATGTACAGTTTAATTTATATTTATTCTTATTTTGATTGATTTTTAAAATTGATTAGTAATTTCACATATTGGTGGTAAGATTATGGTAAGCTTACCATAATGTCCAAAAACTAAAGACTTGTCATTTGAGAAAAAATTGGATAGAAATACACATGATTATAATGAATTTGTTTTCCCTATATATCATATTAATTTCAAATGATAGGCATTCTAATTTAATATATCTATTTTTTATAGTGTAAATGTATTTATTTGCTCCAAGTAAATATTAGAATGATATGTGTCGGCAGTCCCGTCAAATATTAATGAATGTGGGTTTTGTAACTTTTTTGTTAAAAAAACATTATCCACCATAATCTTTTAATTATTCCAATTATCTCTATTAATTAATAGGACAAAATTTAATTTAAATTTTTTACCTTTAACCAAAATATATTTTATACTCATATCTATTTGGTGGAGTAGCACAAATCCACTATCTACTTTAAAATTAATCACTTGATCACTTTGAAAATATTACAATATAAATCTATTAATTTATAAAATAAAATTTTGAGATAATTTTTATAGAGATAATTAACCCATCTATAAGCTCTGACCCACCTAATAGTTAGGAAATTAAATTACATTATTTGTTAAAAGTAATAAATTTAGATTATGTTTTTTCCTACTAATAATTAGTAAATTCACGAGTTTTATTTTTTTTCAAATAATTTTTCTTTGTGTCGAAGAAATTTAGTGCATCATTAAAGAAGAGAAACTCAATATTTCTTTGTTTCTTTGTCTATAGGTTGTAGAAATGGCTTAAATTGTTATTGGAATGACAATCTCATTAAACATTTTTGTTTAATTATTAAATTCATTAGTTTAATCTCTTTATTTGAATTTCACGAGATCCTCAAGTATATTTTTTTGATAATAAGCATTTTGAATTAAATTAATACAATAAAATGAGCTTTTTAGTTAAACAACTTTAATTTTATCTTTAATTTGTACAATTTTATTGATATTATAATGACACATTATAGCAAACTCGATTTTTTTTAAATTTTATATGAGTTGAGCTTAACACCACTCACAAATTAATTCATTTACATTTTTAAAAAATGAAAATATTATTCATAATTTTATTTAAAAAAACTGTTAATATGAATATTATCTTTTGATTATATTTTTATAAAAAAAGAAAAATAAAAATGTTATATTTTAAGTTTGTCTTTCCATAATAACATTTTAATAATTATTTTTTTTAATAAATATATATTTTCAATTAAACTCGCATGAGCTAAATTAGCATGACTTTTTTTAGCTCATCATCTCATTAGATCACCTTAAATACGGTGATATGTTAATTTAGTACCACTAAATATTGGTTTGATTAGCCTTTTAGTTTGATGTTCAATACTTTATTTTTCATATTCATATTTTGTATCACAATACCATTATTTAATCTTAAAGAATATCCCATTCAATCTAAATATTCATTGATGTTTTTGAAAGTAAATGAAATTATTATATCTACAAAATTTAGACATCCCTTCCATCTAATTATCAAGCACTTAAGTTAATTCACCAAAAAATTAATATTATTTATTTCAATTTTGGATCAATCATGAAGAATAATGTCATTTGGTATTAGACAAATTCTCCACCAATTTTTCTTATGCTTTTAATTCACAATAATGAAATATATATATTACAAAATATTGCCGAGAGTTGATCTCCTAAATATCCTCCTAAACACCAATATATATTTACCTAAAATATAAAGACTGAATTAAGAAAAAATATTTCTCCCAAGATATACACAATAAACATATATTTTAATCAAAGATTAAATTAAGGGAAAATATTTCTCAAAAGATATGCACAATAAACTCTTATTTTAGTGACAATAATAGTAATATCGTAATAGTATTATATAATGTTGGCCACTGATAGGGGCTTCTATGAGTCTAGGTAGTTATTTGCGCAATACTTAGTGGTTTAGTTTATAATTTGATTAGATTCACAAATAAACCACTCAAGGAGATATCAAAGGAATCTACACTTATTAGGACCCTGTCGAGTGTTATTGCAGCGCGTTGACTTTATGGAGTTCGAGCCAAAAAAATTAGTGCTTTGTTATTTTAATTTTTAAAATTATTAATAGTTAAGAAAAATATATTAATTTGTTTAAAATTTATAATATTTATTTTCAAAATTAATAATAAAAAATAAAAATAAAAACATTTTCAAAAAATTAATTTCTATAATAGATGTTGTGAATTGTTCACTTCATTGCTTCCTATAGAGTGTCTAATTAATAAATATTTTTTGTAAACAAGATATTGTGTTTTTATACCCCTTATTTTAAAAATGAAGCTCGGGATTAAAAGGTTCCATAATTAGTTAATTTAAATAGTTTAGTCTTATAATTATTACATTAGACACCAGGGGTTTCATAATTTTTTTAAAAGGTTATAATAGTCTTGTTATTATGTGTAAATGAATATTTTAATCATATAATTTTCAAGCGAGGTACCTATAGTCTCGTTATTTATAAAATTTAGGAACTACAAGTACTTACTTTTAATACTTTTGATAGATTGAAAATTCCCATTTTAATAAATTATACGACTAAAAGTACTTACTTTTAATAATAACAAGACTCATAGTGTTTAACTCATAATCATAAATTACATGATCAAAGTACTCATTTTAAAAAATTGTGAGACCTATAATACTAACCCAATATGGCTATACAAACACAATATATAGTTTCCCAAAAAAATTTATTTATTTGAATTTTGAAAATAAATATTATAAATTTAAAACAAAATAATATATTTTACTTAAATATTAATAATTTTAAAAATTAAAATAACAAAGCACTGAATATTTTTTGGCACAAACTACATAAAATCAACAGGCTCCCCTAACACTCGACAAGGTCCTAACAAGTGTAGATTTCTTTGCTATCTCCTTGAGTGGTTTATCTGTGAATCTAATCAAATTATAAACTAAACCACTAAGTATTGCGCCAATAACTGGTCCAACCACATAAATCCATACTACTTTGTAGATTTTCATCACAATTGATGGATCTAGACTCATAGAAGTATTCTTCATGATTGATCCAAAATTATGAATATGAAAAATAGAGCATTGAACATCAAACTAAAAGGCTAATCAAACCAATATTTAGTGGTATTAAATTAGCATATCAACGTATTTAAGGTGATCTAATGAGATGATGAGCTAAAAAAAGTCATGCTAATTTAGCTCGTGAGTTTATTTGACATATTTATTAACAAATAATTATTAAAATGTTACTATGGAAAGAAAAACTTAAAATATAACATTTTTATTTTTCTTGTTGTATACAAATATAATCAAAAGATAATATTCATATTAACATTTTTGTTTTTAAATAAAATTAAGAGTAATATTTTCATTTTTAAAAAATATAATTTTTTTTGAGTTGTGTTAAGCTCAACTCATATAAAATTAAAAAAAAATCGAGTTTGCTATAATGTGTCATAATAATATCAATAAAATTTTACAAATTAAATATAAAATTAAAGTTGTTTAACGAAAAAACTCATTTTGTTGTATTAATTTAATTCAAAATGCTTATTATCAAGGAAATATACTTGAGGATCTCATAAAATTCAAATAAAGGGCTTAAACTAATGAATTTAATAATAAAACTACATGACAATGAAAATGTTTAATGGGATTGTCATTCCAATAGCAATTTAAGCCATTTTTCCAACCTATAAATGAAGAAACAAAGAAATATTGTGTTGCTCTTACTTAATGATACACTAAATTCTTCAAGAGAGACAAAGAAAAATTATTTGAGAAAAAATAAAAAGTTGTTGTGTGTATCAAATGAAATATATATTATTGATTAGAAGTAAAGTCTAGATGTGATATGATAAAGAAATTGTAATACCACTTACTAACAAAGGTGTGCACTTTCCAAGCATGCATGAATGATGCTTGTATATGTAATGTCATTTTATGCAATAGGTCACGTGCTTCTTTAAAATTTCCCACTTTTCAATGTCCTCTGTAAGTAATCAAATCATGATGAAAACCCTTTTAGGAATTCCTTTACCATTATTAAATTCCGAGCTTATAATATCCATTTATAAGGGTTGTATACGTGGAAACATCAAGGTGAAGCTCTTCATATATCATTTTGTAAAATCACAATTCAATCCAGAAACGTTCAGAAAACCATATGAACGTATAATTTAAATGTAGTGGAAACAAAATTGGATTGAAAACATACCTCCTATCATTAATCAAATTTTAGCACTTACACGGAAATTCTAATGGATTTTTGATTTAATGCTCTCACTGGTTTCTCACACTTATTCTCTGTGTTTTGATGGTGTATCTGAATTAAGCAGTAAATAGTGAAAAGGACCCAATTCTTTATTAAGGTTCTCCCATCAAGAACCTCATTTGGTTTCAGAACCGACGTATGGTTCCAACAAAACCGAACTGTCACCACGATTCACCATTGTGTTGCACCACTCTGATGTTACATTCTCCCACTTGGTGCAAACGTTAAGTGAAATTCTCTTGAGTAACAAAATACATGAAACATAGTGATAGGTCCTCTAAGAGCGAGTATTATCTTCCATGTATTACAATGTATTTACTTTCTCAAGTACTATACTTTATGTGGTAACGAAACTTAATGAATAAATCTTATATTTATTCTTGGTCCAATAAAATATATGTTTTCTGAAATAAATTAAGATGCACATGAATATGAGAAAATATCACAATATATAAGAGTTTCATTAATAAATTGTATATATACATTTACAAAGTAGAACCAATTCCCATTTTCTCTACATGATCCTTGAATTTCATTGGTGGCATGCCTTTAGTCAAAGGATCAGCAATCATCAACTCAATGCTTACGTGCTCAATGAACACTTTCTTTTCTTTAACATATTCTCTTATGGCGAAGTATTTGATGTCGATGTGCTTACTATGACTACCACTTTTTTTGTTCTCAGCCATAAACACAGCAGCTGAGTTGTCACAATACAATCTTAATGGCCTAGAAATAGAGTCAACTACTCTAAGCCTAGAAATGAAACTCTTCAACCATACACCATGCGATGTGGCCTCAAAACATGACACGAACTTGGCCTCTATAGTGGAAGTAGTAGTCAAGGAATATTTCACACTCCTACAAGACACAGCTCCACCGGTAAGCATGAAAATGTAACCAGATGTTGATTTTGGTGAATCAACACAACCAGTGAAGTCCGCATCAGAGTAGCCAATTACTTCCAATTCATTGGTTTGTCTATACATGAGCATATAATCCTTAGTTCCTTGTAGGTACCTCATCACTTTCTTTGAAACTTTCCAATGGTCAACACCTAGGTTACTCTCATATCTCCCTAGCATCCCAACAACAAATGCAATGTTAGGTCTAGTACAGACTTGAGCATACATCAGGCTTCCAATGACTGAAGCATATGGAATGGTTTTCATTTGTTCTCTTTAAAAATCATTCTTTGGACATTGGTCCAAATTGAACTTATCACCCTTCACAATGAGAGCAACACTTGGTGAACAATCTTTCATCCAAAATCTCCCTAAAACTTTATTGATATATGTTTCTTGAGATAAACCCAAGATGCCTTAAAGTCTATCTCTATGGATCTTAATGTTAATGACATAAGATGCCTCGCCTATATCCTTCATATCAAAATTTGTAGAGAGGAATTGTTTTACCTCATGTAGCAAACCCTTATCATTGGCTGCAAGCAAAATATCATCCACATATAGTACAAAAAAAAATCTTACTCCCACTAACCTTCTGGTATATACATTGATCCATAACATTCTCTTCAAAACCAAATGAAGTGATGATGTTATGGAATTTCAAATACCATTGAAGGGAAGCTTGTTTTAATCCATATAGGGATTTATTAAGCTTACAAACCAAATGTTCACCATCACTAGAGAAGAATCCTTCAGGTTGTTTCATATAAACCTCTTCCTCTAAGTTACCATTAAGGAAAGCCGTTTTCACATCCATTTGATGCAAATCCAAATCAAAATGGGAAACCAATGCCATAACTACATGAAGTGAATCTTTCTTAGATAGAGGAGAAAATGACTTTGTGTAATCGATTCCTTCCCTTTGAGTGAATCCTTTCGAAACGAGTTTTGCCTATTGTCTCTCAATGTTGTCTTGTGAGTCTTTCTTTATTTTGAAGACCTATTTACATCCAATGGCTTTCATACCACCAGGAAACTTGACGATATCCCAAACTCGGTTAAACGCCATAGAATCCATCTCTTCTTTTATGGCATTGTACCATAAGTTCGAAACCTTAGAACTCATAGCCTATGAAAATGTCTCAGGATCATTTTCGGTTCCAACATTATAGTCACATTCTTATAGATACACAACATAATCACTAGGAATTGATGATTTCCTTACTCTAGTAGATCTTCTTAATGCTGCATCAACATTCTCCTGGGAAGCAGGATCATGTTGTTCAGCTGGTTGTTCAACAATTGTAGGCATCTGTTGAACTTCAACATCTATTGGATCAGGATCAAATGCTTGTGGTACTTCCAGGACTGGTTTTTCAACACGCGTTTGTACTCGAGGCGTGTTGTTAACAATAATGATCAGTCCATTACTTGAAGTGGCACATTGAGTAATTGAATGATCTTTTTCAGAACCAATGCCCTGGGATCGATCGCTCCTACTAATCAAGTAATTCTCAAGAAATTTTGTATTTCTTGATTCCACAAACCTAGTGTTGTGAGATGGACAATAAAATCTATAACCTTTAGATCGTTCGACATATCCAATGAGATACCCACTAATGGTCCTTGGGTCTAGCTTCTTCTCTTTTGGATTATAAATCCTCACTTCAGATGGGCATCCCCAAATGCGCATATGTTGCAAACTTGGTTTCAAACCTTTCCATAATTCAAATGGCATCTTTGAGACAACCTTGGTTGGAACAAGTTTAATATATACACAATCGTCTTTAAAGCTTCAATCCATAAGGAATTAGGAAGATTGGAGTTACTAAGCATACTCTGCACTATGTCCAATAGTGTTCGATTTCTCCTTTTTGCTACACCATTCTGGTTTGGTGAACCAGGCATAGTGTATTAGGCAACTATCCCATGTTCTTGAAGAAACTTAGCAAACAGACCAGGTGCTTGTCCATTCTTACTGTATCTATCATAATATTCACCACCTCTATCTCATCTCACGATCTTTATTTGCTTTCCATATTGTTTCTCTACTTCAACCTTAAAGCTCTTGAAGGCATCTAATGCTTCGCTCTTATTATGAAGCATGTCATATATCGAGAAAAATGATCAATAAAGGTGATAAAATATTTCTGACCTTGAATATCCATGTGTGGACAACATATATTCATATGTATGATTTCTAATATGTTTGAACTCCTATTGGCACCTTTCTTTGATTTGTTAGTCTGCTTTCCCTTAATGCAGTCCACACATGTCTCAAAATCAGTAAAATCTAGAGTATTAAGTACCCCATCTTTCACTAATCTTTTAATTCTTTCTATGGAGATATGTCCTAATCTCCTATGCCATAACGTAGAAGAGTCATCGTCAATAATACACCTTTTAGTGCCAGCTTGAACATGCATAGCGTTATGAGTGGCATTATTTCATAAATTAATGCAGTAAAGATCATCAGACAAAATACCATTCCCAACACAATCATATTTATTAAATAAGCTGAAAGATGTTTCTAAAAAGTGAAAGGAATAACCAAAAGGTACAAGTCTTGAAATTGAAATCAAGTTTCTGGAGAAACTTGGAACATAAAAGGTCTTTTCTAATTTTAAAATAAAACCACTACTTAAAATCAAATTGCATGTCCTTACAGCCTCCACATGTGAGCCCATCTTGTTACCGGATAAGATGTATTGCTCACTTCCCACTGGCTTCCTTAGATTTCGCATACCCTGTAAGGAGTTTGCAACATGGATTGTAGATCCAGAATCAATCCACCAGGTGTTAATATTAACATTAACCATATTAGATTCATAACAAACAAACGAGGTTGGATTACCTTTATTCTCAAGCCATTTCTAGAATCTGATACAATCCTTCTTCATGTGTCCCTTCTTCCTCTTGAAGACACATGGTCATTAGTTCATTTATTGACCATTTATCCTTATGTGTATTGTATTAGATTTTGAATGGCCCATCCACCCTATTTGAAAGAGAATGCTTTCCTTCCATATTTTATAATTATCCCCTTTCAGATAGGGAATGTCACAGTGGATATAAGAGAAATTTATAGGTTGAGAAGCTGCAATTAAAGATTATATGCTTATTAAAATTTGAGACTTAAATTATAGTTATTATTTACCAATGTAAATCATGAAAAATATGAATCTAGTGACATAAAACTTGCCTGTGGGCTAAAGTTTTAATTCAATTAGATTCATCTTAACTTTACGATAAAACTATCAAATTATGTTCATTTTTCTAATCCTTGTGGGTTAATTAGAAAATATAATTTATATTATATCCTAATTAATCATACAAAAATATAATAAAAATTTCTGTGGGATAAGATTTATTATATCACATATGATTAATTATAATTAATGTTTATTTTCTAAATGTGATCGTAAATAAACTTTATTATAGTTTTAATTAATTAAAGATGTTGTGGTTACTCCCTAATTAATTAAACTATATGAATCAATTAAATATTAATTAAATCCTTAGGCTCAATTATTACATAAAACCATAATCAATATTAATTTAATTTCAAATGTGTAAATATTATTTATCTTAAATTTGCATATATGACAATAAATTATACAAGTAAAAATAAATAATATAAGCACTAATTAAATCCATAAAGAGCCATTAACAATTAATTCCATTATGCATAAATTATTTAACCAAATTTTCATATGTATAATTAATTACAAAATTTACACATACAAATACCAAAACAAATAATTTAAGCATAATGTATTTAAATAAATTTTTTTTCATGTGTCCAAAAATTATTTAAATAAATATCACATGTATAATAAATATTATACATATGATAAACATAAATTAAAATTATATTCGAATTTTTTTTTAATAAAATCAAATTCTGAATACATATTTAAAAACAAGTAAGATACTAAGTATGACAATACAATCATTGCACTCTAGTGGAAAGTCTCACTTATGCCTACCAATGAAGTCTCGATTCGATTCCCATCAAGTGTATTTTTTTGTTTAAAAATCAAACTCTGAATATATATAAATTTAAGTCTAATACAATAATAAATATAATAACTTTTGTTGCCCATTGGACAAGATTGTTAATGCCTCACGTAGGACCTAGGTTTGAGTCCCCAAACAATGTGATTTTTGAATATTGTTTTTAATAAAATTCATCTTTAACCTCCAGCCAGGTCAACCCGACCCGATTTTGACCCTAATAGATACCCGATTGTATCTTTGTATTCCAGTGATGAAATCCGGCGTTCTTTTTATCAAAATTCTCATAATTCGATTTCCAAGTGATTCATGGTCTCAGTTTGAAGCAAAAATATTATTTTAAATAAAAATTTAATTAATGATTTAAATAAATACCCACGGCAAATTGGATTTATTTTCTTCATTTTTTTCAAGTTTAAATTCACAGACATAAGCAAAATAAGAATATGCATGAATATTGAAACAATTTATAATTTCCATATGCATCAAAAATAAGCAAAATAAAAAACCCAAAATTTTAGTTCCTCGTGAAACAGAGCAAAATAGAGATGTTTTCAAAAATGACTCTGATACCAAATGTAAGATCACAATTCAATCCCGAAATGTTTAGAAAACCATATGAACGTATAATTTAAATGCATCGGAAACAAAATTGGATTGAAAACATACCTTCTGCCATTGATCAAATTTCAGCACTTACATGGGAATTCTATTGGATTTTTGATTTGATGCTCTCACTCGTTTCTCACACTTATTCTCTACATTTTAATGGTGTATCTAAATTAAGCAGTAAATAGTGAGAGGACCCAATTATTTATTAAGGTTCTCCCATCAAGAACCTCGTTCGGTTTCAAAACCGATGTATGGTTCTGATGAAATAGAATCGTTACCACGATTTACCATTGCGTTGCACCACTATGATGTTACCCATTTCTCTCTTTAAATTCCACTTCTAATTCCATCAATTTCCAAGTGCCATCTATCAGTGTGTTATATGTAAGAATAGCATAACCATAGTTCCTGCATCTCAATTCATGAAGCAACAGAAAAGCTTCCCTTGCTCTCCTCAACCTACAAACCATACATAAGAGTGTTCCAAGTGATTATATTAGGCTTCAAATTCTTCCCGAAAATCTCAGAAAAACAATGTCTAGCATCATCCAATCTTCCTCACTTGCTAAGACAATGTATAATTACATTGTAAGTTGCAACAGTGGGAAAGAAACAAATAGTAATATATAATAAAATTAAAGAAATAATAAAATAAAGTTTTATGTGCTACCTCCCAAAAGCGCTTGTTTTATAGTCTACAGCCAAACTTTTCAAATGTAGCAATAGATGACATTCATTAAAATAGAAATCGATAATGTAACTCACGAAGAAATAATAATCCATTTTTTACCACCCTTGAAGACAACTTTCAACGGAAAGAACGGAAATTATTCCGCAACAACCATACCCACAATCAATATGCGATACGTATAATTTAATTCAAATGTAAATGTTCCTATAGTAAATAGTTGTTTCTATACAAGTTTGTTACTGTCTTAAAGAGATGATGAAACCATATTTCATTTACTATTCCTTTACTAAGACTTCCAACATTAATGTTATCCCTAAATAAAAACATAGTTAATATGAACCATTAATATAAAATTTTCAAATTTGAAAATAAATGATAGGAAAATAGAATGTAACATTTATAATTGTAATTAACATTTACAATTTACTATATCATTCCTTATCTTGCAATGTTACGAAATTAATATACTTGTCTATCTCATAAATCTTGAATGCATTAAATTTTTCTTAAGGGCATCCATGGAAGTCACTATGTGAAAACGTAAATTTTTTCACCGAAGACTTCCACTTCTTTTGGTTTCTTTGGTATGCCTCGTATGTAGACCTCAATTATGGTCCAATAGATATATTCTTTCATGTGTCCTATTTCTTAGTTTTTGACAAACAAGATACAATCATGCAGGAATCTTCATCATCAATAACAATGATGTCTTCTTATACCTAATTAATATGTTCAATCTCAAACCCCTCCACTGCCAACTTGCTGCCATATAGCTATAGTTGTATAACATCTTCATCAACTCCTTTACCTTTATCCACATCAAATAATTCATCAGCTTTCACTATTCCATCACCAACCTAGGAAAAATGAGGAATTTTATAAATTCCTTTACCCTTAGCAAGGATATATTGTTCTTCACAAAAAGAGCCTTCATCTTATTGTTTGACCATAGGTTCAACTTGTTGAACTTCATGTTTTATATCCTCATTGACTCCAATAATATTTAGCTATGTATCACAACCAATCTGAACTTCATCAGATTGGTTTACACCAACTCTGTCATTGATATTGTCAAGTAAATATTAGTTTATACTAAATGACACCTTATTAAAGTTAGAGAACTAAATAACATATTTTATATAAATAAAATTATCAAAAGAACCTTCCACCTAAAAATATATATTCTCTTTTCATTTACGTACATTACTTATAAGCTATCTAATTCATTTTTAATTTAAACAAAAAACATATAAGTTTATTAGATAATAATATATAGTTAGTATATATATTAAACTTAGATTCACAAATTATATTTTTGATGCTAAGATAATTCATAACATATATGATTGAAAAGAAATTATTTCTACGATTAATTAGTTAATAATAATACATAGTTAAGTGATATATTCTAATTGATTATCTTATTATTTATAATTTTGATACAAATTAGATAAGTCATCATATGGTTATAGATAATAAGGTTAATATGGTCTTATTTTTAAAATATAAGACTATTTTTCTCCAAAAAGATTTAGACTTTTATAAATAATATAGATATAAATACAAGATTCAAAAATAAACCCTCACCTACAAAAGAAGTCATAGAAAAGAAGACTAATGAAGTAAAATGAAAATAAGGAACCACTAGAATTAAACATAACAAAAATATTAAAATTTGCTACAATATATATATATATATATATATATATATATAGATATATACATGCATAAATGAAACCCTTCTAAAATTTAAACCTAACCTAAAAATATGAGATTGAGAACCAAGCACTTATTGCAAATCTGAAGCCATCCTTCTTATTAAGAGGTGACATGTAATTTTTATCCAATAAACACATTAATCACATAATTATTGGATTAAGTACTAAATTAGTACTTTAGTATTGTAATTTATGAGTTAAACATTGACAATCTTATTATTATGAAAAGTAAGTAGATTTAATCGTATAATTTATTAAAATGTCTACTTCTAATGTACCCATTTTAAACCTGTGCCTAATGTAATAGTTATAGGAATAAAATACTTAAATTAACTAATTATGGAACCTTTTAGTCCCCGCTTTCCATTTTAAAATAGAGGTATACAAACACAATATATTGTTTCCCAAAAAAAAATTTATTTATTTGAATTTTGAAAATAAATATTACAAATTTTAAACACAATAATATATTTTGCTTAAATATTAATAATTTGAAAAATTAAAATAACAAAGCATTGAATATTTTTAGGCTTAGATTCCATAAAATCAACGGGCTGCCCTAACACTCGAGAAGGTCCTAACAAGTGTGGAGTTCTTTGCTATCTCCTTAAGTGGTTTATTTGTGAATCTAATCAAATTATAAATTAGACCAATAAGTATTGCACCAATAATTGGTACCATATAAATGGACATAGACTCGTAGAAATATTCTTCATGATTGATCCAAAATTATGAATATGAAAAATAGAGCATTGAATATCAAACTAAAAGACTAATCAAACCAATATTTAGTGGTACTATATTAGCATATCATTGTATTTAAGTGTATTTAAGGGATCTAATGAGATGATGAGCCAAAAAAAAGTCATGCTAATTTAAAATATAACATTTTTATTTTTTTTTGTTTTATAAAAATATAATCAAAAGATAATATTTATATTAACATTTTTGTTTTTAAATAAAATTATGAATAAAATTTTCATTTTTCAAAAATGTAAATTTTTTGAGTTGTGTTAAGCTCAGCTCATATAAAATTAAAAAAAAGATCGAGTTTGCTATAATATGTAATAATAATATCAAAAAAATTGTACAAATTAAAGATAAAATTAAAGTTGTTTAATTAAAAAACTCATTTTGTTGTATTAATTTAATTCAAAATGCTTATTATCAAATAAATATACTTGAAGATATCATGAAATTCAAATAAAGGGATTAAGTTAATGAATTTAATAATAAAACTAACCGGCAATGAAAATGTTTAATGGGATTGTCATACCAATAGCAATTCTAGCCATTTCTCCAACTTATAGATTAACAAACAAAGAAATATAGTGCTACTCTTCTTTAATGATACACTAAATTTCTTCCACAGGGACAGAAAGTATTTATATGAGAAAAAATAAAAAGTTGTTATATGCATTAAATGACATATATATTATTGATTAGATGTAAAGTCTAAAAGTGAGATGATAAAGAAATTATAACAACACTTACTAACAAAGGGTTAATTAGATTGTAACACGTTCACTTACTAGATGGACATGGGTATCAAAATTTTCTCCAATGTAACATACACGAAAACCTTATCCACTCTTTAGGTAGTTCTTATCTCCTAAAAATGATTGGAAGAATTGATGCTACAAGTTTATTTGAAACAACTTCATACAGCTTCTGAGTAACTGTTGTTGACAATATGCTTCCAAATCTGGCTTATATTAAGAATAGTTAATAGTCCAATTCAACAATGGTTTTCAAGTTTACTCGTGCCGCTGAGCAGCCAGAGCTGGACCAAGAATGAGATAAATAGTGGACCCAACCTTTCAAATGTCCAGCTCAATTTAGAGCCACCATCTGTAACAAGAAACCAACAAAATCATTTCTAACATGCAAACATGCATAAAAATTGTTCATACTTCATAAGTATAATCCAGAAAACAATTACCAAATGGTTGGAAGAGAGTTTCCTGCTGGAGTTAATAAGTTTCTCTATGCCTCTTAAAATTTATTAGAGAAATCAACAATGTCATCAACAGCCTTATCAAGTCTCTCGATCTTCAACTGCAATTTCTTGACTAGGTAGAATTAGGATCTCAAGCAATTTGACTGCATTTTGTTTGTAGTCCTTGTCTAGTTGCTTTAAAAGAGCATTTTGTGTACAAGTATTAGGTAAAATTTCCTTATCAAACATCTGCTTATACAATCTCAAGGCCTCTGCATGGCCAATTACCCATGTCACAGTTACCACTAATCAAATAGTGTACGAATACTTATTTGGAGCTATTCCTTTCTCTTCCATCTCTGCAATGCAATGCAAATAATCTATAGATATGATTTTTTTGTTTTTTTTGGGGGGGGGCATAGACCATTTATTAGAGCGTTGTAGGTGACCACATTTGGAGAAACATCTTTCTTTTGCACCTCAGAGAAATACCAAAAACACCAATTCTACCTTGCATTTTGAAGCATGGGCATGGATAAACACTGTATAAGTTACAACTGAAATGAGATAACCCTTTGCTTAGCATATCATTAAATTTCTCCCGGGCTTTCCAAAGATGTCCACTTTCCAAGTATGCATGAATGATGCTTGTATATGTAATGTCATTTTCTGCAATAGTTCATGTGCTTCTTCAAAATTTTCCATTTTACAATGTCCCTTGTTAGTAATCAAATCATGATTTAAACCCTTTTAAGAATTCCTTTGCCATTAATAAATTCCCAGCCTGTAATATCCATTTATCAAGGTTGTATACGTGCAAACATCAGGGTATACCCCTTCATAGATCATTTCTATCTTTAAATGTCAAGCACGTAATACAAACACAGAAATACACTCAAGACATAACTTGTGAAACATAATAAAAAATGCAATAAAAATTCAGCGGAGCTTAGCTAATTATAATTACAAAAATACAATAAATTACAAATGAAAATGATATTTAGAAAACTACCTTTCTTCACCATCTTCACTATTATTACTTACGAGCTTAGTAATTGCATTTGGATCTGAAATCCTCAACCCTGCTACATATGATCTCATCTTTGCATGCTCATCATCGTAAGATCCAAGCAAAATTTCTCTTACTTTCTTTTTTCCTCTCTTTGCTTCAAAATTTGGAGATATCTACTTGCATTTTGTCTCTAGACTTATCAAATAACTTTTTGCAACTAATGTTATAAGCAGCTGAAATATTGAGAATTATGTAGATCATGGTTATTATTTTTTTTATAGAAAAGTTTTTTATCTTAAGTAACATATATAATTTTTTTTTGGGTTCGTTATCTTAAGTTTTATTTTATCGATTAAATAATAAATTATTAGTAGTTAAAATATTAGCAATTATTTATTAAAAGATTACAATTATTTGAATATATTTTATATAAGATTATTTATCATAATTAACATAAACAACTATTATGAGTCAAACTAAGGTTGTTATTGAAGTAATAATATCTCAAAATTTTATTAAATATTATAAATAGTTTTTTAGTTTTGTATTAAAATTATAAGAAAACTCATGCAATTAGTTTGAATTAAAATATAATTAATAGAGAAAATTTGAAATATATATGTGAAAATTATGATGGTCACCCTTTTTCTTTAAGTAAAACCCTCTTAATTTTATTCTTTAAAAAATTTAATTTAAAATTTCTAAATGTCTCTTTTTGATACCATTTTTATAAGTAAAGTAAGTAAATGTCACCTTCTTAAACTAAATGACACATTTTATATAAACTTCAATATACTATTTTATACTAAATATTATTAAAAATATTAAAACAAATAAATCAAATATAAAAAATTTCTTTTATATAAGATAAATCATATTAAATAAAACTACTGTTTGCTTGATGAACTATTGCAAATATGTGTGGTTTCATTCTAATAAACTATATGTATCATGGTGTTTGATTAGTTGGAAAAGCTAAGTTTGAAACCTTGGCTACTTTAATCTTGTGTGGTTCTCCTAATCATACTGTTATATCTTTAATTTAAAGTCATGTATTCAAACCATATCCACCTTAAATCAATCTTAAAATGTTAGCAAACTAAGTGATATAGCTTTCTTTCATATTAATAATAATAAGCTGATTCGCATATAAGTAGAAATTATATATGTATGTGTGATTTCTCTATGATTGAATGAAATCATTATTTATCAATTCAAAAAAAATATTGGAGGGTGAAATATTATACATACCACATGTATATTAAGAATAGGTGAAGATACTAAACCAAGATTTAGAGACGAAGATGATTAATCTTGGTGGTTTCGACACCCTAGACATAATCGTGCAACAAGCAATACAATTATGCAAATGATTGTTTAACCTATACCAAGTAACACCATATGATAATTTATGCATACCTAGTTTTGTAACATATTATAAACTAAAAAATATTTCACATATTTTGTTAATATTTATTGGACTCCTTAGTTTTACAATTAAGACAATGTCTACTAATTATTTAAACATGGATATTAACTACAAAATTTCATAATTTATCTCAATATAAAAATTTATCATTTACAACTATTCAAACCATACATTTATATTGTCCATTAGATCATCAAATATATCTATATTATATTTCATAAGTTCAATATAAAGTATTACCATTATGCTCCCTACAAAATACTAAATATGTTTTTGCTATCTCAATCATTTTAACTATACACCAATTAGATAATCACCTCGAATAACCTTAAAAATTTGGTATGCTTAATGATATTGTATATAATAACTTCTAAATATATGTTAATATATAGGTTGAATGATGATCTTAAATTGTTCACTATTTCAACCAAATGTCTTATTTTGTTTTGCTAAAATGAAATATGTTAATATAATTTCATATTAGTAAACTCTCACGTACTAGTTTATACTAAATATTATTAAAAATGTTAAAAACAAATATATCAAACATAAAGTTTTTTTTATATGATAAATCACATTAAATAAAATTACTCTTTTAAATAAAATCACATATAAGTAGAAACTATATATATATATATGATTTTTATATGATTGAATGAAATCATTATTTACCAATTCAAAAAAAATATTGGATGGTTAAATATTATACATACCATATGTATCTTAAGATTAGGTGTAGATGCTAAACCAAGATTCAGAGACGAATATGATTATTGTTTGTGGTGTCGACACCCTAGAAACAATCGTGTAACATGGAATAAAACTATGCAAATGATTGTTAAACATATACCAAACAACACTATATGATAATTTATGCATATGTAGTTTTGTAACATATTATGAGCTAATAAATATTTCACATATTTTGTTAATATTTATTGGACTTCTGAATTTTATAATTAGGGCGATGTCTAACAATTGTCTAAACATGGATATTGACTATCAAATTTCATAATTTATCTAAATACAAAAAATTTTCATTTACATGCAACCATTCAAACTATACATTTGTATTGTCCATTAGATTATCAAATATATCTATATTATATTTCATAAGTTCAATATGACGTACTATTATTATGCTCATCATTTCATGCTATGAAACTAGATCAGATTTGATAATAACCTCTAATGAACTTAAAAACTTTAGATGATAAATATCATTGTATATTATATATATATGATTAAATGAAATCATTTTTTACCAATTCAAAAAACAAATATTGGAGGGTGAAATATTATACATACCACATGTATCTTAAGATTAGGTGCAGATACTAAACCAAGAATCAGAGACGAAGATGATTACCCTTTGTGGTGTCGACACCCTACATAAAATCGTGAAACATGCAATAAAGTTATTTAAATGATAAATCTATACCAAGCAACACTATATGATAATTTATACATACATAGTTTTGTAACATATTATGAGCTAATAAATATTTCACATATATTTTTTAATATTTATTGCACTTCTAAATTTTATAATTAGGACGATGTCTAACAATTGTTTAAATATGGATATTGACTACCAAATTTCATAATTTATCTCAATACAAAATTTTTCATTTACATGCACCTGTTCAAACCATACATTTAAATTATCCATTAGATTATCAAATATATCTATATTATCTTTCATAAGTTCAATATGACGTATTATTATTATGCTCCCTACAAAATACTAAACATGCTGATGCTAATTTTGTCAATCATTTTAACTATTATGTGCCAGTTGGTGATAAAATTCTATTGCATCATTTCATGCTATGTAACTATATCAGATTAGATAATCACCTCTAATGACCTTAAAAACTTCGTATGATAAATGCTATTATATATAATAACTTCTAAATATATTTTAATATAATTGAAAATCATTGCTTTTTCCAATTACTTCGGAGCAAAATAAAGGGGTTGAATGTAATTTTCCTCTAATGATCTAAAATTGTTCACTATTTCAACTATTTCAAACCATACATTTATATTGTTCATTATATCATCAAATATATCTATATTATCTTTCATAATTTCAATATTATGTATTACCATTATGCTCCCTACAAAATACCAAACATGCTTATGCTAATTTTCTCGATCATTTTAACTATTGTGTACCAGTTGGTGATAAAGTTCTACAAGCGCTTCATTTTATACTATGGAACTAGATTAGATAATCACCTCTAATGACCTTAAAAACTTTGTTTGATCAATATTATATAATAACTTCGAAATATATATATTAATATAACTGAAAATCATTGTTTTTCCAACTATCAACCAAATGTCTTATTTTGTTTTGCTAAAATAAAATATGTTAATATAATATCATATTAATAAACTCTAATGTACTAGTTTATACTAAATATTATTAAAAATGTTAAAAACAAATAAATCAAACATAGAGTTTTTCTTTTATATAAGAAGATAAATCAAATTAAATAAAACTATTGTTTTAATTATATGTTTGATGAACTATTGCAAATATGTGTGCTTTCATTGTAACAAACTATATGTATCATAGTGTTTGATTAGTTGGAAAAGTTAAGTTTGAAACCTTCTAAATTTGACTTCTACCCTTCCAAGATGCAATATCACATGTGTGTTTAGTTTTGAAAATTATATAAAATAGTTTTAAATTAAAATTAAAATTATATATAGTATAAACCTTCTAAAATTTAAACCAAACCTAAAAATATGATATCGAGAACCAAGCATTTATTCCAAATCTAAGCCATCCTTCTTATTAAGAGGTTCCAAATCTGAATCCATCCTTCTTATTAAGAGGTGACCTGTAATTTTTATCAAATATAAATATTTATCACATAATTATTGGGTTAGGTACAAAATGAGCACTTTAGTCCTATAATTTACAAGTTAGACATTAATAGTCTTGTTATTATGAAAAGTAAGAACTTTTAATCATATAAATTATTAAAATGGGTACATTAGATGTACCCATTTTAAACCCCTTGTACCTAATGTAATAGTTATAGGACTAAACTACTAAAATTAACTAATTATGGAAACTTTTAGTCCCCGCTTTCCGTTTTAAAATAGGGGTATACAAACACAATATATTGTTTCTCAAAAGAAAATTTTATTTATTTGAATTTTGAAAATAAATATTATAAATTTTAAACATAATAATATATTTTGCTTAAATTTTAATAATTTTAAAAATTAAAATAACAAATACTGAATTCTTTTTGGCCCAGACTCTATAAAATTCATAACCCTTTGTAGATTTTCATGACAATTGATGGACCTAAACTCATAGAAGTATTCTTCATGATTGATCAAAAATTATGAATATGAAAAATATAGCATTGAACATCAAACTAAAAGGCTAATCACACCAATATTTAGTGGTATTAAATTAGCATATTAGTGTATTTAAGGTGATCTAATGAGATGATGAGCTAAAAAAAATTCATGCTAATTTAGCTCATGAGTTTATTTGACATATTTATTAAAAATTAATTATTAAAATGTTACTATGGAAAGAAAAACTTAAAATATAACATTTTTTTCTTGTTTTATAAAAATATAATCAAAAGATAATATTCATATTAATATTTTTTCTAAATAAAATTATAAATAATATTTTCATTTTTCAAAAATGTAAATTTTTTAAGTTGTGTTAAGATAAGCTCATATAAAATTAAAAAAAATTGAATTTGCTATAATGTTTCATAATAATATCAATACAATTGTACAAATTAAAGATAAAATTACAATTATTTAACAAAAAAACTCATTTTGTTGTATTAATTTAATTCAAAATACTTATTATCAAACAAATATACTCAGGATCTCATAAAATTCAAATAAAGTGATTAAACTAATGAATTTAATAATAAAACTACACGACAATGAAAATGTTTAATGGGATTTTCATTACAATAGCAATTCGAGTCATTTCTTCAACTTATAGATGAACAAACAAAGAAATATTGTGTTGCTCTTCTTTAAGAATACACTAAATTTCTTCCATAGAGACAAAGAAAAGTTATCTGAGAAAAAATAAATAGTTGTTGTATACATCAAATGACATATATATTATTGATTGTATGTAAAATCTAGATGTAATATGATAAAGAAATTGTAACACCACTTACTAACAAAAGTTAATTAGATTGTAACATGTCCATTTTTGTATACATGATAAAAAGTATTATTCTATAATATAAAGTAAAATAGATCAAACTTTGAAATTGATTCTCATGTATGAACCTTTATTAAGGAACAATGGACATGGGTATCAAAATTTTCTCCGATATAACCATACACGAAAACCTTATTCTCTCTTTAGGTAGTTCTTATCTCCTAAAAATGATTGAAAGAATTGATGCTACATATTTATTTGAAACAACTTCATACAGCTATGAAAAATTATCTGTGTACCTGTTGTTGACAGTTTCTCTTCCATCTCTGCAATGCAATGCAAATAATCTATAGATATGATTTTTTTTGGGGGGGGGGCATAGACCATTTATTAGAGCGTTGTAGGTGACCACATTTGGAGAAACTTCTTTCTTTTGCACCTCAGAGAAATACCAAAAACACCAATTCTACCTTGCATTTTGAAGCATGGGCATGGATAAACACTGTATAAGTTACAACTGAATGAGATAACCCTTTGCTTAGCATATCATTAAATTTCTCCCGGGCTTTCCAAAGATGTCCACTTTCCAAGTATGCATGAATGATGCTTGTATATGTAATGTCATTTTCTGCAATAGTTCATGTGCTTCTTCAAAATTGCCCACTTTACAATGTCCCTGTAAGTAATCAAGTCAGGATGAAAACCCTTTTAAGAATTCTATTGCCATTAATAAATTCCCAGCCTGTAATATCCATTTATCAAGGTTGTATACGTGCAAACATCAGGGTGGAGCCCTTCATAGATCATTTCTCTCTTTAAATGCCAAGCAGCTTCCAATTCCCTCAATTTGCAAGCTCCATCTATAAGTGTGTTATATGTAACAGCAGTAGGACCATCTCAATTCATGAAGCAACATAAAAGCTTCCCTTGCTCTCCTCAACCTGCAAACCATACATAAGATTGTTGGAAGTGATTATATTATACTTCAAATTCTTTCCTAAAATCTCAGAAAAACAATGTCTAGCATCATCCAATCTTTCTCAATTGCTAAGACAATGTATAATTGTATTGTAAGTTGCAACAGTGGGAAAGACTCTTCTTTTCACCATCTCCTCCTCCATGCTTAATGCCTCTCTTACCAATCCTCTATTGCAATACCCATGAATCAAAGGGATATACAGAAACTTTTAAACCCCATTTTTTCATCTTTTGTATGAGTCCCTTGGCATGCTCAAATTTACCATTCTTTGACAAACTATTACTCAAAATATTATATCATTTGGCAATTGGCATATACTGTCTCCTTTGCATCTCTGATAAAAGGTCAAGTGCTTGCTGTAAAATGAATCCAGCATTGTATTATATGAGACAATGGTGGGCCTAATTCCTGCTTCACCCATCATTCTGTACACTCCTAATATCAGGCAACAACTGATGTCGAACCATCTTATTGAAAAGCCACTACCATTGCTCAACCATTGATTTCTTCCTAAATATACACGAACTGAAGCAGGAAAGAAACACAGTAGATAAAAGGCAGAAGTAGTAAAATCAATCTGATAACAAGCAGATTAGTTTGCGTTTGCTCCGACATATACATATAACAGAAATACTATAGAGCATTGAACATCAAACTAAAAGGCGAATCAAACCAATATTAAGTGGTATTAAATTAGCATATCAAAGTATTTAAGGTGATCTAATGAAATTATGAGCTAAAAAAAAGATGATTATCTAAAAAAAAAGTCATGCTAATTTAACTTGTGAGTTTATTTGACATATTTATTAAAAGTAATTATTAAAATGATACTATAAAAAGAAAAACTTAAAATATAACAGTTTTATTTTTCTTGTTTTATAAAAATATAATCAAAAGTTAATATTCATATTAACATTTTTTTAAAATAAAATTATGAATAATATTTTCATTTTTTAAAAATGTAAATTTTTTGAGTTGTGTTAAGCTCACCTCATATAATTTTTTTAAAAAAATCGAGTTAACTATTTTATGTCATAATAATATAAATAAAATTGTACAAATTAAAGATAAAATTAAAGTTTTTTAACTAAAAAGCTCTTTTTGGTATCATTTTTATAAGTAAAGTAAATGTCACCTTCTTAATGTTTGAGAACTAAATAACACATTTTATATAAGTAAATTTATCAAATTAACCTTCCATCTAATTCATTTTTAATTTAAACAAAAAACATGTACATTTATTAGATAATAATATATAGTTAGTATATATATTAAACTTAGATTCTCTAATTATATTTTTAATGCGTAGATAATTCATAACATATATGATTGGAAAGAAATTATTTCTATGATTAATTAGCTAATAAGAATATATAGTTAGGTTATATATTCTAATTCATTATCTTATTATTTATAATTTTGATACAAATTAGATAATTCACCTATGGTTATAGATAATGAGGTTAATATGGTCTTATTTTTAAAATATAAGAGTATTTTTCTCAAAAAGGATTTAGGCTTTTATAAATAATATAGATATAAATACTAAATTCAAAAATAAAGCATCACGCACAAAAGAGAAGCCATAGGGAAGAAACCCGGGTCCTAACAAGTGTAGAGTTATTTACTATCTCCTTGAGTGGTTTATCTGTGAATCTAATCAAATTATAAACTAAACCACTAAGTATTTCACCAATAACTCGTCCAACCATATAAATCCATAGTCCTTTGTAGATTTTCATCACAATTGATGGACCTAAACTCAATAAATGGGGCAAGGTCAACAAATATGGAAAAATTGGACAAAATGGGTCGAAAAGGTCAAAAATGTCAAAAAGGAGAAAATCGCTCCCGGAGCAGCCCATCCCGCGCGCGCCAGCACCCAGCCGCGCCGAGCTGCGCGCGCGGGTACTGTTCATCCGTGCACAGCTGCGCGCGCCGATGCCATTTCGCCCCATTTTTCACGTGCAGTCGCCCCCATGACGTCATGCTGACGTCATTAATGACCTCAGCATTTCTATTACGCGTTTTTACATTTTTTTTTAACATTTTTTTACTCATTTTTTCTCTCCATCCTCACCTATAAATACCACCCTTCCCTTCACTTCAAAACACACCTCAAAACACACTTCTCTCTTCTTTCTTTCTCTCCATTTCTTAGTTTTTAGGTTTTTTTAGTTTTTCTTATGTTTTAGCTAGTTTCTCTTAGTTTTAGAGTTCTTCCCTCTTTGGGAAGAACTAGTTATGTTTTTGTAATTTATTAGCTTTTTGATTCAATAAATGGGAGTGCAAATTCCGTTTGGAGGTTTTCTAGCAATGGGAATGGCATTGAAGTACTGTAAGGATTTTATTTTCTTTGCAGTTATTTTTTTATGCTTTATTCTTACATGTTATATTTAATTTGTTTGTGATTAAATTTAATTGTGCTAGCTATTTGTAAACATGATATAATAATAACGTTGTTATGCTTGCGAAATATTAAATAGGTAAAAATCTCTAAAATGAATTGATTTTATTTTTATTCAAGATTTTATATTAAGAATGTTAGAGAGAAATATATTATTTTTCATTACAAACTTAAATCTGAAAATTAGATTTTAAGGTTTAGTTATCCGGTCTGATTTAGAGTAGTGCTCTTTTATTTGTTGGTACAATCGCCCGGTAGTTAGAGTGAAGCTCTATTTCAAAAGTTTTTATAAGAATTATTATCTGAATATGTATTGACAACATGTTTTCAGTAGTGGTTTTAAAACTTGAAAGTTAGTACTCGGATAACTAAATTCTTAGGTTTAATTTGGACACCTTGAATAAAGTTTAAACTATCTAACCCCACCAAAGGTGGCATTTAAATGGTTCATTTTCAATCTCTTAGAAAAAGGAATTAATTTAATTAACCAAATTAGTTATCAACCCCACCCATAGGTGTTAATTGATTTGTTTAGTTAACAAAGAATATCTAACCCCACCAAAGGTGGTATTCATACAAAAAAGGGAGAATCAATAAATATCAATTTATATCTTTAATAACCTAGATAATATGAGCAAGCATAATTAACTTAGTTATTATATCCATAAATACTCCACTATTTATAAAAGATAAAATTTGCATGAATGTTTATTGAATCTATGTTTAATTTTCTGGAATTAGATTAAAAACACAAAACCCAAAATATCGTGATAGGATGTTTAGGATTTAATTTCGTTTTTAAAAGTTTGAATAATAAATTAAAAACCACATACATTCCTTCCTTAGATCGACCTTGGGAGTATGCTTATCATTTTATTCGAAATGATTCGTGCACTTGTGAGAGTTTTATAAATATTAAAACCAAAGTATTGGCAAGAATCGACGATGCCGGTTTTCGTTCATCAAGTTTTTGGCACCGTTGCCGGGGATGACTCCGTTGCGGGGATGGCATCAAAGTTTTTGGCAATCCCGATTCTGCTCATCACAATGACACTAGGCAAAGATGAGTTAAGATAGTTAGTAGAAAGATAGACATTATATACATAAGTACAACTACTTGTTTCCATGCCATCATAGCACTCTTAATCTCTTGTTTTTCAGCAAATACACTCATTCTTTTATTTTTCACTCCTTTTTGCTCACTTTTCTCTTCTTTTTTCTAACTCTTCTCTCCTTTATGCTCACTTTCTTCTCTTTTTTGGTCACTTTCCTCTCTTCTCTCCTTTATGCTCGTGTTGAAGATGATCAGATTAGTACCCTAAGAAAATAAAGTCCTTAAAACCTAAACCTTGAGATGCCATAAAGGATGATCACTCCCTTTGATAAGTCGGATTCAAGTATTCAATCAAGAACACAAGAAGGAAAAGCAAGAAGCTTTCTGAAATTTTCTTTTCATTAATGAATATTTGTGTCTTGCCTCCAAATTACATAGCTCTTCTTCTTTATAAGCAAGAAACCCCTAATGGAAAAAACCCTATATGAAATGGGCCTAATAGGCCTATTTAGTTATGGATTAGGCCTAATCCAACCTTAAAAATGAAAGACTAAAAGACTTAAAATAAAAAGCCCACAATTCACTAAAATAAAAATTGTTAAACATAAAAGGCCCATAATTAACAAAAACAAAAATTGCTAAACATAAAAGGCTCATAATTAATTAAAACAAAAATTATTTCCGAAAGTAACCCTTAGGCCCAACTTGATCTTCCAAATCTATCCCTAGTCATTGAACCGCCAATTTCTTGCAAAAGATCTTATGAATATTTGGAAACATCAACTTGATTAATACTTGGGAACATTAACTTGAGTAGCACCTCGATATCCATTATGAAATGCTAAATAGTATTTAGCAAGAGAGTTTGATTTGGGCCTTATTTGGATTGATTGAGCCTTTCAAGCTAACAATTATTAATATCTTTAGTCACCCATTTGAGCCTAAAAATGAACCCATCATATCTTTAAGCCCTATTTTGTGCCTAACTTATAAGCATTATCTTAACTCTTGCACCTTTACCTTGTTAAAAAAATGATATCATATGTTATGCTATAGAGTAAGATGAAATGTAATGCACCCTATATAAGAAAGAGAGAGAAAAAGAAGAAGCAAAACTCACATCACAATTATCCCTCTAAAGAAAACAAAATTGAAAATATGTTTGGGGGTATTGTGAAGTTAAAAAGATGTGGAATAAAAGAATATGAAAATAATGATAAGATATGGTGCACTCTAATAACAAGTAAAAGCTCGGTTGGATTTAAAAAGTTAATGATGAATAAAAAAGAAAGATAAGGTGTGGAAGGAGCCTAAATGTCTTCATTTATCAACGCCTACCTAAGACTTACATTACCAGCATGAAAAGCCCTAATTGATCTCTAACTAAGTGCATATTTATATTAGTGTAGAGGGATGTGAAAAATATATTTATGAGACTTACTGTAAGATTAAATTTATAAGCACACTCATATGGGTAAATTTCACGGGTGCATTGGGTGATATCATGTGTCACACATATGCACAAATTAATTTTTCAAAAACCTTGAAAATCCTTGCATTGATTGAATATTGATTGCTAAATATTTGAACCTTCTTGTCATAGAATTGTACGATTTTTGAGGGAGATAGTTTTCGTTAAATATGCATGTATTAATAGATATATATTTTTGAATATACTTTCCATGTTATTTTATTTAGTTAGACTTGGCTTTACTTGAGGACAAGTAAAAGTTAAGTTTGGGGTGTGATGACTCTATGAAAGTAGAGTCATCAGTGCACTTTGCTACTTAATATTTTCTCGTTTTATTCAATAAGTAATATGATTAGGGTTAAAAAATATTAAAATATAATTTTTGTAGTGAAAAGGGATGAAAATATAATTTTTGGAATTTTTAGAATATTTTTGGAGTTTTATGGATTTTTAATGCAAGACCAATCATATGCTACCATATGGATGCCACATAAACAAGGGGTGCTGATGGAGCAAGCCATGTGGATGATATGCAGTCAGAGTAAGCGAATCATGAAAACTCATGTGTATATAGTGACGTAGCGTCTCGACACATATCAACACAATCATTTGGAGTTCATTGCTTAGTCAACTCTCCTACCAAGCATCATCACCTAATTCATTCCCTCATTCCACCCTGGGTCTTATGAACCCAATTTTCACCATGTGATAATCTAATATTTTACCCCAATTATGATTTTAATTTAATTATATTATCTAATATGATTTTTATGCTATTAATGTTTTGGCCAAAAATTTATTTGTAGAGGAAATTAAATAGATTCGAGAGAATTATTTAATTGTTTCTCTTAATTAAATAACATGCATAGTTTCAAGGCATAGATGTATTATTCTTATGTATATGATCCATAATTGATTAACTTAATGAGTAGTATGTAATTTAATTGCCATGAGAGTGTGATTAGGTTAATAACTATATGGTGTGTAGTTTACTTGAAAGAGAAATACATGCTAGTTTGATTCAATTGATCATGTAATTAATTGATAATTATATTGGGGGGATTTTAATGATTCACATGTTTAGAAAATTAGGGGATTATGTATTCCAAGATATTTTCTCATATATCTTCTTAGTTACCAAATCTGATTTAATTATTTATTTTTAGTTGTTTTAATTTTTCTTTCTTAAAATATTAAAACAAAAAAAAAAAAGAAATTTCATTTTTTTTTGTTTTAAAAATTAGTTTCTATGCACATAGTCTGGAAACAATATTTTCTTATCATTATATTACTTATTGCGATACGTATACTTGGGTATTCATTGCACATAATTCGTGTCCTATCACTGCAAATGCAAATAACCGTTGTTTGAGTTACTTCTTTCCCCAGCTCATATCAAATTTATGTGCTAAAGTGGGGGTGAATTACCCAAAAGGTTAGGTGTTAATACAACCTAGTGAGTTATTGACTCTAGCATACAATAATGAACTCACCTTGGCCACCAATAGAACCAAAGGGATAGTAGGGTTGCTTCTTCATTAAAAAACGTCATTTGAAGATGAAATTTATCATCTAAATGAAAATGTGACATACATGAAAAAATGTGTCCAAACTATAATACTCAGCATGCTAAATTTAAAAGTTGACAGCATCATATTCATGGTTAACACTCAACCATCTCCAAGTTATTTCAAGTCATTTGAAGGAACCTAAAAATCAAGGATATGATTTCATTTTCACACCATCCAAACAATGACATGGAAAAGAACAAGGACCAGATGACAAGAAGGATTAAGCTCCAACATTGCTGTAGAGTTATACGAGTTTTATTAGTTTTAATTATTTTTATGCATTTTTTTATGAACTCTAATTTAGTTGCTTTTGTTTGGAATTTTATTTGTTTTATGTTACTTGTTTTATCTTATTTTATTTAGTTCTTGTTATGTGAATCTTGTTTATTTCATTTATAATTGTTAAAATTATAATTATATGTTAAGATGTGTGAGAACTACACATCAATCTATCTATGTGGTTAAATTGTTTGAGATGATAGATGTACCTAACTTTTTAAATCATAACTTGATCACGTACATAAAGTAAATAGGTAAATTTTCTTTTCTTTATCTTTATCTTTAATTTATATTTGTTATATTGAGAACAATGTAGATTCAAGGTTTAGGGTGGAGGAAAAGTTACATGAATTTAGGCATTAGTAATTTTTTTTAATAAACATATGTTTACATTTATCTTTATTTATTTACTTTTATTTAGCTTATTTATTGGTTTAGGAATAGTTAGGTTCATTTTAATTTTTTACAACATTATCATGCTTTTAGTTAATTTTAAGCAAATAATGTACTCTTTGTACTATTGGATTAATGTTTTGAACATGTCATAGAATAATGAAATATTTAGTTTTTAGTCATAGTTTGTATTTCATGATTGAATTTTGAGATTAAGATAAACCCAAAAGTGGTGTTTAGGAATAAAATAATAGAGATTGCTTTGTGAGAATATTTTGTGCCTATAATCTTTTCATTCTGAGTGATAATATTTTTCTACTCCTTTAAACACTTTTCTTATAAATTAAAATTATTAGATGTTCTCTACAGGTTTTGCATTGAATGTTAGGAATTTTAACAACTAATGAAGTATCATGTACTTATTTTTATTGCTGAAATTGAATGACTTAAGTAAAATTTGAAAGTTTACACCTTCTTCATTCATGCATGACTTGCAAAAAATAGTTATATTTGGGGTTCTCTAAAACTAATACAAAAGAAGAAAGCCAAATAAGCCACTCACCAAATCCTACAAACATGTACAAGGGTCCACTCTCTAATATATATATAAGAGTATAAAAATAGAGAAAATTAATAGTATAACTAAATATTATGACCAAAAAGTTCCTAAAGTTGTGAGAATGGCTATTATAAAAGAAAGATATGAAATAAATCCCATTGAAGTCAATTTATTTTCATTCATCCTAAAAGGCATATAATTAATATCTTTTGCTTGATGATTTTATTAATGTGTCAAAATAGTATGTAATTTCTTATAAATCCTTTAATGAGATCAATGTTACGCACTATTTTCAACCTTCCTTCTTTAAATATATGGGATTCCATTAGTTCATTTCTTTGCATAACTTCTATTTTCATATATCTTTCATTAAGTGTCTCAACTAATAGGATCTGTATAATATTGAGAGTATGACTTATAATGATTAGAGTCTAAATGAATTCAATTTTCTAAGGCTTAAATTAGGTAAGTCAAAGTTGATACATTTTTATATTAATTATGAATTTGTTATTTGTAACTAGTTTTAATAATAAACTATGAATCTTTATGATATTAATCTAGCTTATGCTTTAGATTTTGATGAACTTAAAAGAGGCTAAAACATGAGAAGTTTTGTTATTTGATTAGTTATTTTTTGTTTTAGTTTTTACTTAGTGATTTTTTAATTTTAGTTTTATTTTTTTATTTGTAAATTTTTTGTTTTTGTTTTTGTTATTTCTTACAGTTTTACATTTGATATGATGTTTATGAGTATCATCACTTAAAGCTCTCATGAGACTTAAACTCGTCCACTATAGCAACTTAGGGAAGGGCTTGTTACATACACTAAATGCAACCGTGTTAATTTGTGGAAATGATTTAGGTTAGTTTAATTTATTTATTTTAGTTTTTTTAGTCTTTCACTTTCTTGGCTAGAGACTACTAAAAAGCTAGTTGGGAGTTGTGATTATTGCTTGAAAAGCAATAATATTACATGACTTAGTTGCATTTAAATGTAATAAGTAGATTTGAATTTGCACAATTTTATCATTATCTAACAAATATATGTTTATGTAATCACCGATATGTTTTATTGTATTTTAGATATTTTTTTACTTCAAATTGATTCCAAAGAGAAATACTTGAAGAAATCATGCCTAAAACACTTATTCACAACCTAGAAGAATAAAAGATTATCACATGTAAATCTTACATATGTTCCAACCATTTTGTATGTGGTGAAGTAAGAAAAGAAAGTGAAGACAAGTAGTTTAATATGTGTTGCGATAGTGGAGATATTGTGCCACATCATGACCTTCTCGGGATTTGATTTCAAGCAAACCAAAAGTGATATAGGCCACGGTATGGATAAAAGTACGCCACAATGCACTTTGATATTTTCCTCATGATCCCTTTTTTCTACTTTCCCTCAGTTATAAAAGTAGCCCATTTCTTTATTTTCTACACAAAAATTGAGAGCTTGAATTTTGAATTTTTTAAAAAAATTCTATCTGAGAATTTGTATTAGCTTAGAATTTTTATGTTCTTTAGATTTGTGTAGTAGTTTTGATTCAATAAATAGTTTAGGTAGATCTTTTTGGAGGATGAATCTTTTCGAAGAGGAGGGGAATAAAGGAGATCAAGGTGGTGATCAAGTTGATGTTCCCAAATATTCTCAAGATCCTTTCCGAGGAATTGGCTATCCAATGACTAGGTCAAAGACTAAGATTATGAAGGAATCTTTGCAAGGCTTGATCATTAAAGTGCAATAAAAATAGGTTGTGATATAAGAAGCAAAAACTAAATTTGAAGATTCTAAAGCTTCACCAAGGATGGTCTATTACCTTTTTATGCAAGAGATAGATTTGGAAGATCAAAATGGGAGCAAAGATTGATATAGGAAGTGAAAATTTTGTTTTAGCTAATTATAGGCCTTTTATGTTTAGCAATTGTTGTTTAAGTGAATTGTGGGCTTTTTATTTGAAGTCTTTTAGTCTTTTATTTGATTGTGGGCCTTTTATGTTCAGCAATTTTATTTTAGTTAATTGTGGGCTTTTTATTTTAAGTCTTTTAGTATTTTATTTTTTAAGATTGGAATAGGTCCAATCCATAACTAAATAGGCCCATTAGGCCCATTGCATCTTGGGTTTTTATTTTAGGGTTTCTTGCTTGTATAGAATAAGAGTTGTGTAATTTAAAGGCAATAACGAATATCATTAATGAATAGTATATTCATAAAGCTTTTGATTCTCCTTCTTGTGTTCTTGATTGAATGCTTGAATTCGACTTATCAAAGGGAGCGATCATCTTTTGTGGTATCTCAAGATTTTTAAGGACTTTGTTTCATTAGGGTTCTAATCTGATCATCTTCAACACATTCTTAGTAAATCAATCATTTCTATTCCTTTGATTTCGTGGGTTCTTAGGTTGTTCGCTTAAAAGGTTTGCATCACACTGTCATATAATTCTTTTAATCTCTATATTTACCTAAGTTGAAATATTTTAGTTTTATCCTATAATTTCCTCTTTCGATAGTAAATCACAAGACTAAAATTATATAATTAATGGAAAATTAATTAGAAGCAATAAACTCAATATAAATTAGACAAACATTAAGAGAAATAAACTAGTGATTCATTTGCATGGGTTTCCTAAGACAATTATTAGTGAAAGAGATGTTAAGTTACTAAATTATTTTTGGCACACTTTATGGAATAAACTAGGAACTAAATTGTTATTTTTTACTATTGCACATCCTCAAACAGATGGTTAAATTGAAATAGTTAATAGGAAACTCACTACTTTGCTACGTGCTATCATTCAAAAGAATATATGGTAGTGGGAGAAGTGTTTGCCACACATTGAGTTTGTATATAATAGGACCGTTCATTCTAATTCTTCATTTTCCCCTTTTGAAGTTTTTTATGGCTTTAATCCTTTAACACTTATTGATATTTTACCCTTTGCCTACTAATGAGCATGCTAATCTTGATGGTAAGAAAAATACAGATTTTTTGAAGGTTTACATGCTAGAGTTTGGGCCAACATTGAAAAGAAGAATGAGAAATATGCTAAGTAAGTCAATAATGGGATTTTGAAGGTTATTTTCCAACCTAGAGAATGGGTTTGGGTGCACATGTGTTAGGAGAGGTTTCCCACACAATGGAAATCAAAATTGCAGCCATGAGGAGATGGACCTTTTAAAGTATTGGCACAGATCAATGATAAAACCTAAAAGATAGATTTGCTAAATTACTATGGTAATGATAGTGCAACTTTTAATGCCACTGATATCTTTGTTTCATGTAGGCAATTCGAGGACGAATATTTTTGAAGATGAGGAGAATAATGGAGATCAAGGTACACTAATCAAGTTGATGTTCCCAAATATTCTCAAGATCCTTTGCAAGGAATTGGCGGTCCAATGGCTAGGGCAAAGACTAAGAGGATGAAGAAAGCTTTTCAAGGCTTGATCATGGAAGCTCAATACAAAGAGGTTGTGCTAGAATAACCATAAACTAAATTCGAAGATTCTAAAGCTTCACCAAGGATGGGCTAATATCTTTTTATACAAGGGATTGATTTGGTAGATCAAGGTCAGAGCAAAGATTGATTTTGGAAGTAGTATTTGGGTTTTAGTTAATTATGAGCCTTTTATGTTTATCAATCTTTATTTTAGTGAATTATGGGCTTTTTATTTTAAGTCTTTTAGTCTTTTATTTTTTAAGGATAGATTAGGCCTAATTCAAAATTAAATAGGCCCATTAGACCTATTTCATCTAAGGTTTTTGTTTAAGTGTTTCTTGTTTATAAGAAGAAGAGCTATGTAATTAGGAGGCAAGAACGAATCTCATTAATGAAAAGTATATTTCATAAAGCTTTTGATTTGCCTTCTTGTACTCTTGATTGAATGCTTGAATTTGACTTATCAAAGGAAGTGATATTTATGAATTGCCTTCTTGTACTCTTGTACATTCTTTGTGGCGGCTAAATATTGGGGTTTTAAGGACTTTGTTTCCTTAGGGTTTTAATATGATCATCATCAACATGTTCTTTGCAAAATCAATCATTTATATTCCTTTGAGTTCATGGATTCCTAAGTTGTTCTTCTAAAGGGTCCCGCATTAGTGAGTGTTGGTGATATTTATGAATAAAACATACAAATATAATTTTTGTTTCTAGGTGTGTCCTTTAAGAATATTTTCAAGCCAAAGAAACTATAAAGTTCCAACGATCACAATCTAGATGTATCATTGTTTTTATGCATGTTAGATTACATGTTATATACATAGGAAAATTTTGAGATTAGGTACCCGGTCGATCGAGACATGTCTTGATCGGTCTACTCAATTTAAAAAAAGTCTCAAATTAGTTTTTTTTATTGACTAGATCCATTGAGAATTGACTGGATCGATCAAACTAAGTACTCGATCGATTGAGCATATGTTAGATCGATCAAGTGGCCAAGGCTTTGATTTTAAACCCTATTTTTAACTCGAATTGAATTAGATTTTTACTATAATTTCCTTTTTCTTTAAAACTTTTTCACTGATTTTATGGAAAATGTAGTAATTTTACTTTGACTTAGTGCTTCAAAATATACTATGTATACAAACCTAATAGCACAACTTTATTTACATAAGAGTATTATTGAGCATTATTCTCTTCATCTTATTCTCTCTCTCTCTCTCTCTTATTTTTCAAAACCTATTTAAGTCAACTTTTTTCATTGAGTTAATTTGTCAAATAATTGTGATTGTGATTGATAATTAACAAGCTTACAATATTTATGATTTGTACTATAAACTGGTTATTCTAGGGTTGTTAGTTGATTTCAATTTATTTGATATATTTATTAAATCATCTGGTAATGGTTATTTATTATCGAATCTACTTTCGGACACAAATTTTTACTTGTGCTATTGTACTAACTTTTCAGGTGTTAGCTATATATGTTAAATTACTTGTGTGACTTAAGCTATCGAAATATTGATTCGAATCCAACCACCTTTCTTCTAGATACTATGATGAAAGTATTGGAATTTGAATAGATTACTTGAGAGTGCTACCTTGGTTGGTAGTTTGAGTCCTAGTATTGTCATTCGACCTTATTTTTCATAATGGATAGTTAGATAATCTAGTGGACTCGTGGTTTTCCACTTATATCATAGGTATGGCCTTGATTATTTCCACCTAAAATTCTTGTGTTTGATTTATATTTCCTCTTTACTTTATTTAGACGTGGTTGCATGCTTGGCCATTTACAAAAAAAATTAATTTTTCATAATTTTGTTGATTATCTATTCACCCCTCTAGCTAATTAGATCCATAACTAAAAAAAGTAACTTTCACTATGGACACAATACATTTGGTTAGTTGGAAAGAATCAATTAATCCAAATAAGGCCAAAATCACTTTTCTATATACAGGAGTTCTAAAATTTGTACAAAGTGATGAAAACTAACATCATTTATACAAAATTTCTCCCAGTAAGCACATGTAGTAAAAATTCAATGACATTGTGCACAAGTGTTTAAAGTAGTTCCACAAAAACTCCCAAGCATATGACTCAATTAATATATGCATCTTAATGCGCACATATTAGCCCTTTATCATAGTTAACACAACTAATTCTATTGTAGGGTTCATATCATAATTCTACTCGTATCAAAACTAAAATTCTAAATGTAATAACCTAAACATACTTAAATATAGCTTCTAAATTCCTAATAGAAAATGAAATTTCCTCTGACCCAAATGTGCAACATATTAAAGATAAGTAAAAGAGACGAGAAAATAAAACTCACACGACATTGACTACTTGGTTTTTATTACCAAATATGTTTGTGCATATGCTTATCACCAAATGCCTATGCATGGGATTTTTATATTAATCAACAAATTCTTAAAACGAAATTAATAACCTAAACATCTTATCACAATTCTTTTGGGTTGAGTTTTAAGCAATTAAACATTTATCATGCAGTGGAGAATTTATGAGATATATTAGTTAGTTAATTATGTTTTTTTAATATTAAATAGGATATTAAAGATACGAGTTAAGATTATTGATTTTATTTTGTATTTAAAACTAAATATTTATTAAGTCTACCATTTATCATTAAATAAAATAATTTACCGCATTCAGTCGAGTCTAGCAGATAATTTTAATTAAATATTATGCTTCTTTTCTAAGAGATAGTGAACCATTTAACTATCACTTTCGGTTTAGTCTGATAATTTAAACTCACACCAAGGTGTCTAAGTTAGGTTTATGATTTAAATATCTGGAACTAACTTATAGATTTTAACACTACTATGAATGATATATCGTAAATATATCTTTCAATAATAATTCTTATAAAAATCCTTGAAATAAAGCATGCCTTGAGATCATATTTGGATATGTACATATCTAATATCTAGGATAATTACTTCAAATCAGATTTAGGTATTTTAAATCTTCAATCTAGCTCTCTTGTTTATTATGAAAAATACTTTGTCAATATATTTTTCATTTACAAAATTTGGTTTAAATCTTAATAATGAATAAAACTTAATTTATTTTATAAATATTTTAATCTATTTTAATATTTTACAAGTATAACAACATTACTAATATCTCATATATTTATAGTCAAATATGCATATAGTTTAATAAATGATCAATGAGTTAAACATATATCATGTAAAGCAATACATTTAAATATACCTAAACATAATTCTTAGAATTTCTTATGGAAAACCTATAGCTACATTGTTGAGTGAATTGATAATAAAAGCTATTACATGAACTAAAATTTTTCAACTCTTGAATGAGAGAACTATAAACAAAGAAAAGAAAGAAACTAAGAAATCAACTTGTAGAGAGATGATGGGATATGTGATATCTATTACAAAAGAAATAGAGTCTTATTCATAGGTTGAAGAAAGGAGGAAACATGGTTTTATTAGCTTGGTACTGCGGAATACATTTTATTCACATTGCGGTAAACACAACTATACATTCTTTCAAGCATGATCCACTCTCTTTATGCCACAGCATACAAAGCTTTCATGTCATAGCCTGCATATTTTTGGGACAAATTCCTTTGGCCTCATGCTGAGGCTTACAATGTTTTCACGCCACGACATGCTTCAAATTGCATCAGATTAGAACCCAAAATTCCTTGCAATTTCTTTTTCCAATTTGTGAACACATGTAATTTTTTAAAATGTTTTATTTTAATCTTTCAAGTTGTGATCATGCTTCAAGTATAATTTTTAAAAGTTGAATCTTTTTAATACAAGGAAAACCTAAGAAACAATAAAATATACCTATTATTTCAAAAAGATAGATTTGCGTAAAATAATACTAAAATAAGAAAATACATATCTATATAATCACTAAACATGCATAAAATTATGATATATTAAGTGCTTTGAGTACTTATCACTAACAATCCATTAAAAACCTTGTAGCAAAAGTAATTATAATGGAGATCAAGGTGCTAATCAAGTTAATATTCCCAAGTTCTAATCAAGTTGATGTTTGCAAATATTCAAAAGATCTTTTGCATGGAATTGGCTATCCAATTACAAGGGATATATTTGGAAGATTAAGTTGGGTGCAATGGTTACTTTAGGAAGTAAATTTTTTTTTAATTAATTATGAGCCTTTTATCTTTAGTGATTTTTGTTTTACTTAATAATGGACCTTTTATGTATAGCAATTTGTGTTTAAGAGAATTGTGGGCTTTTTATTTAAAGGTTTTTAGTCTTTTATTTTTTAAGGTTGGATTAGGCCCAATCCCAAACTAAATAGGCCCATTAAGGCCTATTCAATCTAGGGATTTTTCTTTTATGGTTTCTTGCTTATAAAGAAGAAGAGCTATGTAATTTAGAGCCAAGAAATATCATTAATATAAAGTATATTTCATAAATCAATAGTGTCTATTACTTTAAGTTTGTGGGTTCCTAGGTTTTTTGCCTATAGGGTCCACATCACTTAGTATCACAGATTTGGTTGCTGAAAATAGGTTACTTATCTTCATCTATCTTTGTTATGAATTTTAGATTTTAAAAAAAATCTTCCTTTGTTTGTTTTCTACGTTCTTGAGTCACAAAAAGAAACATCTTTTGATTGTTTCATAATTTTCTTTGATTTCTTTGTATCTTTTTCTTGTTTTTTATTTCTGTGTTCAATCTATCTTTGTTAAAAAAAAAAGAGGGCTGCTGTTCAGTTTCAAAAGTTTTTGATAAAACAGAGTTGTAACTTTAAACAACCATAACTTTTGACTCGGGTAATGAAAATACTATTATAATATATCAAATTGAAGCTCGTTTAAATTATTACGATAAAAATTTTTCTTTGCCTCGGTTCTTGCAATTTTCGAGTCCAAATTCCACTATTTACAACACTAACCGAGGGGTTAATGATTTGTCACAACTTTTTGCGTTGTTTTTGGTTCTTGTTCGAGTTTTTTTGTGAATTTTCTATTCACAGCATCAGTAGCAGCAATATAAAGAAAAAAAGGAAAAAAATGAAAAAAAGGAGAACATAGTAGTATATTGTTCAAGAATGTAATTCTTGTTTTCTTATTATTGGTGAAATTGGTTTTCCTTTATTTTGTTCTTGTTACCTAAGACTGATTTAAAAAAAGAGGAATCATAGTTGATCAAGAGTTATTCTTTAGAGTCGTCTTTGGTCAAAAGTCTTCTTTTAGAGTTATCTTTGGTCAAGAGTCCTCCTTTAGAGTTCTCTTTGGTGAAGAGTCTTTCTTTAGAGTCCGTTTTGGTCAAGAGTTTTTGTTTAGAGTCATCTTTGGTCAAGAGTTTTTCTTTAAAGTCCTCTTTAATTTCCTAATAAGCCTTGTGTTCAAGTTCAACAAGAAGGTGTCACACTTTCCCAAAGATTAATTGGTAAGGGCTCATCCCAATGGGTGTTTTGAAGCTGTGCGATATTCCAATAAGGCATCATTCAATTTAAATGCCTAGTCCTTTCCTGAAGGATACACAGTGTGTTCCAATATTCCTTTGATTTTCCTATTAATTACTTCCACTAAACATGAAGTTTGAGGATGATATGGAGTAGCTACTTTATGTGTGATTTTGTATTTTTTCAATACTCCATCAAAGCTTTTGTTACAAAAATGGTTACCTTCATCACTTATTATAGCTCTAGGCATTCCAAACCTGCTAAATATTGAATCCTTCAAGTATTTTATAACAACATTAGCCTCATTGGTTTTAGTGGGGATAACTTCCACCCACTTGGATACATAATCCACAACAAACAAAATATATTGAAGACCATTGGATGGGGGGAAATGAGCCATATAGTGAATCCCCCATACATCAAATAGTTCAACAACTAAATTAGATATCAAAGGAATTTCATATATTTTTCTTATTTTGTATGTTCTTTGACATCTATCACATTGTGGACAAAACATATGAGCATCATTAATAAGAGTGGGCCAAAAGAATCTAGGTTGTAATACCTTACGGGTTTTCTTTTCGCCACTAAAATGGCCCACACAATGAAGTTTATGACAAAAAGTCTGAATGCTCTTATTTTCTTCTTTAGGTACACATCTCCAGATGACTTTATATCGACCAATCTTTTATAAATAAATGTCATCCTAGAAATAGTCCTTAATAGTTTTAACGAACCTTTTTCTTGGTCATCCACAATGTCATCCACTATGTTCATTTTTCATGTTGGTTTGTATAGTGAAAAAGGAAACTTTCGTGGTCAATTGAATAAGTTATCTTTGAACTTCATTACTGAAATCGATTTCATGAACTTCATCACTTCTTACTCGTTAGCTTTTCTGTTAGGAATTCGTACCCAACATCTCAAAGAGGTTTTACATCTCTGAGGCTGTATTTTCTCCCATATGTCCTCCAGTAGTGTTATCAACAATGAATTGGCATTACTAAATAAGTCCATGGTAAAAGAATTGGTTCTGCAACTGTAGGGGAAATATGTGATGGGGGTTGATGAGTGCTCAAAAAGCACTAAAATTACCATGATTTTATGTACATTAATTGATTAAAAATATATATATTTATATGTTTTATCATATATTTATATAAATTTGTCTTTTTCGAATCACTGTATTTTTATTGTTTTTCAGGTATCTTGGCTTAAAAACGCAATTTAAAGACTCAAAGAGGAATACTTGAAGCAATACATCACAAATATATTAATAAATAAGTGGGAAAAGGTCAACAAACATGGAAAAATTGGACAAAATGGGTCGAAAAGGTCAAAAATGTCAAAAGATGGAAATCGCTACTACGCTTCAAGCCAACCGCAACAAGAATAGCGCCTCAAATAATTTCTCCGCCTACCAATGCGTTTTTGCCCCATTTTTCACGTGTAATTTACCGCTCACGACGTCATGCTAACGTCATCAATGACCTCACCATGTCCATTACGCGTTTTTACATTTTTTAACATTTTTTTAACATTTGTTTACTCATTTTTTCTCTCCATCATCACCTATAAATACCCCCCTTCCCTTCACTTTAAAAACACACCTAAAAACACACTTCTCTCTTCTTTCTTTCTCTCCATTTCTTAGTTTTTAGTTTTTTTTAGTTTTTCTTATGTTTTAGCTAGATTTTCTTATGTTTTAGCTAGTTTCTCTTAGTTTTAGAGTTCTTCCCTTTTTTGGAAGAACTAGTTATGTTTTTGTAATTTATTTGCTTTTTGATTCAATAAATGGAAGTGCAAATTCCGCTTGGAGGTTTTCTAGCAACGGGAATGGCATCGAAGTACTGTAAGGATTTTATTTTCTTTGCAGTTATTTTTTATGCTTTATTCTTACATGTTATATTTAATTTGTCTGTGATTAAATTTAACTGCTAGTCGCTTGTAAAAATGATATAATAATAACGTTGTTATGCTCACAATATTAAATAGGTGAAAATCTCTAAAATGAATTGATTTTATTTTTATTCAAGATTTTATATTAAGAATGTTAGAGAGAAATATATTATTTTTCATTACAAACTTAAATCCGAAAATTAGATTTTTAAGATTTAGTTATCCTATTGATTTAGAGAGGTTTTTTATTTGTCAGTACAATCGCCCTGGAGTCAGATAAGCTCTATTTCAAAAGTTTTTATAAGAATTATTATCTAAAAATGTATTGACAACACGCTTTCGCAAGAAGGGTTTTAAAACTTGAAAGTTAGTACTTGATAGCTAAATTCTTAGGTTTAATTTTGACACCTTGAATAAAGTTTAAATCGTTTAACTCCCACCAAAGGTGGCATTTAAATGGTTCATTTTCAATCTCTTAGAAAAAGGAATTAATTTAATTAACCAAATTAGTTATCAACCCCACCCATAGGTGTTAATTGATTTGTTTAGTTAACAAAGAATATCTAACCTCACCAAAGGTGGTATTCATACAAAACTAGGAGAATCAATAAATATCAATTCATATCTTTAATAACCTAAATAATACTTAGCAAGCATAATTAACTTAGTTATTATATCCATAAATACTCCACTATTTATAAAAGATAAAATTTGCATGAATGTTTATTGAATCTATGTTTAATTTTTCTGTAATTAGATTAAAAACACAAAACCCAAAATATCGTGATGTGATGTTTAGGATTTAATTTGTTTTAAAAGTTTGAATAATAAATTAAAAACCACTTACATTCCTTCCTTAGATCGACTACGAGTATACTTATCATTTTCTACGAAATGATTCGCACTTCATGGAGTTTTACAAATATTAAAACCAAAGTATTATGCAGAATCTACTGACGCTTTGCTCATCAAGTTTTCACGCTGTACGGGGAAGGAATAAATGCTTTTAATATATTTATCAAAATTTTAAAAATATTTTTGTGCTGTAAATAATTGTGATTTTTTTTGTTTTTGAAAAATAAAAATAAAAAATAAAACATTTAATCAAATTTCAAATTTCATAAGAAAAAAATAAAAAAAAATAAAAAAATACAAAAAAATTAAAAAATTAAAAAATAATAATAATAATAAAAAATTGTAGCGTAAATAGTACAATAATTTAGAAATTTGAAATTTGAAGTAAATTTTTTTACCGTAAATGAATAGTAAAAAAAAAAAATTTGTATCGTGAATAATAAAATAATTTAGAAATTTAAAATTTGAATTAAAAAAAAGAGTTTTACCGTTCATAAATAGTAAAAAAAAATTAAAAAAAAAACATTTCAAAAATTTTAAGTTAAAAAATAAAACAAACAAATAAATAAATAAATAAATAAATAAAAAATAAAGAAAAATAAAGAAAATAAAAAAAATAAAAAAAATAAAAAAAATAAAAAAAATAAAAAAAACCAAAATTTTAATTTTTTGAGTTTAGTTTTTACTATTTTTTTATTTATTTTAAATCATAATTTTATTTATTTTTATTTTCTATTACCTTTTTCAATTTTATTTTATTTTATTATTTTATTATTTTTCTTTCTTTAGCTATTTTTTTTCTTCTTGATTGTTATTTATCTTACTTAACTTAATTTTTTTTACTAACTTAATTAACTTAGATTGTTTTTAACATTAACTTAGGTTTTTACTTAAATTTTTATTAACTTAATTAACTTTTTTTTTAATTCACTTAACTTAATTAACTTCGATTTTTTACTTCACTTAACTTAATTAACTTTTTTTTCACTTAACTTAATTAACTTAGATTTTTTTTACTTAACTTAACTTAATTAACTTAGATTTTTTATTTCACTTAACTTAATTAACTTAGATTTTTTTTACTTAACTTAACTTAATTAACTTAGATTTTTTTTACTTCACTTAGCTTAATTAACTTTTTTTTTACTTAATTAACTTAGATTTTTTTAACTTAACTTAATTAACTTAGATTTTTTTTTACTTCACTTAACTTAATTAATTTTTTTTAAACTTAATTAACTTAGATTTTCATTAACTCAAATTTTTATTTAATTTAACTTAATAACATGAAAAGTAAAGATCTAAGGGAGTTCTGTTTCAGAGACTAGTTATTGAAGCCTTCAGGCTAATTAGTCTTTCCCTGGGAACGTTGTTCGCCTGGTGAGGATGGTTTTTAAGGAAAGCCTTTTGCACCACCATTCTTTTTCCTGGGAGCAGATTGGTTAATATCGGATATGTTATTTTTTTTTTCTTAAAACCAAAAAAAAAAACAAAAAAAAAACATAATTCAAACTACCTCCAAAATTTTAAAGTTTTAATTATAATCTATGAGTTAGTCGCTTTGTTTAATCTAGGTACAATTGTGTTTTTTATGCCTTAATTATTTTATTTGTACCTAGACGTGGGTTATCTAAAACTCAAAGTATGCCTCTAGTTTTAAGTACGTAAAGAAATCTAAAAATCAATAGGCATGATCGAAAAAAGTATAGGTAGACAACCTTGTCTTACCCAGTAGGTTTGATTGAATCAATGATGAGGGACATTGAGTTTACTTAAAATGCAATCCCAAGTTACGCCTTGCTAAGACGTTAAACTAAGCTACTGACGAGGTAACCCATCATTTTAGGTAATTTTTTTTATTTCTTTTTATTTACTTAATTATTTCATTTTAATTACACGTGAATAATTTTTAAATTGTTAAAACTAAAAATATTTGTCGAGATGTTAGAAGTTCACGCGATTTGTCTCGTATACACTTTAATGATGAATATGATGGATGCACCTCGCATTTTCCATTACTACTTGCACATTCTAAGGAAATAGGTCATCTTTTCTTCTTTTCTCTTTATATTTAATTTACGCTTGTTACATTGAGGACAATGTAAGTTCTAGGTCAGTGGTGAAAAGTTACCATGCTTAATTAAAAAAAGTTTTAACAATTTAAAAATAAAAATAAAAAAATTTAAAAATAAAAATATACTTGTTCATTTTTTCGCGTGTTTGGTTTTATTTCTATTTTGTGTGATTTAGTAATTTTTGGAATTTAAAAAAACTTTTTCACAAAAATTTATCATTTCTTTAAATCAAATTTAAGTAAATAGTTAAGTCTTTTGTACGTTAGATTAATTTTTAAAAACATATCATGAAATATTTTGTAATTATTTTTTGATAATTAGTTAGTTTTTGTCATAACTAGTATTTTGGATAAGATGTAGAAATTATATTAAACCCAAAAATCGTTTATGAATTTTTTTAGTAGAGATTACCTTAGAGATATAATTGAGCCTAATTTTCTTTATTCGTAGTGAAATATATATTTTTTTTCTACTCCAAACACATTTCTTATTTCTTCAAATTTTTAGATGATCTCTATAGGTATTAGCATTGAATGTATGAATTTTTTCTCATCTTAATAGTATCGTATATTTTTTTATTATTATTTTTGCTTAGATTAAATGATTTGAGTAGAAATTGATAGTATACGCTTATATCTCGCTCATGCATGACTCGCTAAAAGAAAGACATATATGGGTTACCTAAACCACGATCAAAACGTAAAAGCCACAAAATTAAACACTCACCAAAAATCCAAAAAAAAAAAATGTACAATACATGGGTTGACTCTCTAAAATACATATATTGAGAAATATCTTCAGAAAAAATAGAGAGATAAAGAATATATAGTATAATCTACATACTATAACCCACATTGCCTACAAAGTTGTGAGTAAAGGTTAATTACAAAAGAAAGATATAGGAAATAATTCCCTAAAAAGTCATTGCACTCTCTTCATTTGTAAAAGGCATATATCTTGAAATTCTTTCTTAATGAGTTTGATTTATGCATGAAAATAAGTTTTATATACGATATCTTTATAATTTATACATTTGATTCCTTTCATGAGATCAATGTTAAAATAACACTTTGAGCCTTTATTCTTTATACATATGCGAACATATTAGTTCATTTCTATACATCAACTCTTTCGCATATAAAATAGTATGAGTGTTTGAACCCATAGGATTCAGTGTTTCGAGAGTATTGACTTGTGAGGAATAGTATGAGTGTTTGAACCCAACTTGATGTTCAAAATCTATCCCTTCCATAGAAAGGTAATAGACCATCCTTGGTGAAGCTTTAGAATCTTCAAATTTAGTTTTTGATTCTTCTAGCACGGCCTCTTTGTATTGCACTTCCATGATCAAGCCTTATAAAGCTTCCTTCATCCTCTTAGTCTTTGCCCTAGTCATTGGACAGCCAATTCCTTGCAAAGGATCTTGAAAATATTTGGGAACATCAAGTTGATCAGCACCTTGATCTCTAATATTCCCCTCCTCTTTGAAAAGATTCATCCTCGAATCACCTACATCAAATAAAGATAAATCAGAATCATTAAAAGTTGTGCTAACATTACCATAGTCACTTTGAAAATCTACCTTGTAGACATTATCATTGATCCATTCTAAGACTTGAAAAAGTCCATCTCCTCGAGGAAGCAATTTTTATTTCAATTGTGTAAGAAACCTCTCCTTACACATGTGCTCCCAAACCCAATCTCCAGGTTGGAAAACAACATTCAAACGTCCCTTATTATCTAAATAGAAATATTTTTGAAATAGACTAATAAAATATATTGAATATAACAAAAAATGTAGAATATAATTTCTCAAAATAAAATTATGAACTAGAAAAGAATTATAAGAGTTAGAAATGGAAAACGGAAAATTACACATTTTATCACTCTTTTTCATGTTCTAATTTCTGCTAAGTGTACAAATAAGTCTTACAAATTCTAGGTCAAAGGAACATGAGAATAAAGTAAGAGCTTCTTGCAATTTTGTTGTGTTTTGAAGTATTGAATACCTCATCTATTTCTAGGGCTAAATTATGAAGAGTTTCGAAACTTTTGATAATGGTAAGTAGTTTTATCCTTCAAGAGAACTGATATACCAAATATTATCAACCAAATAATTGTAAATAAATCCCTTATATTTTCAAAAGATGAATAATTATGTGTTTTCAAGTTTTATACAAAAATATATTTCAAAAATACTAACAGATGTTTAAATATCGAATATTTCAAAAAAGTTTATTTTATGGTTTGAAAGAATACAATTTAGATATTCTCTAGGAAATACAAAGTTTTAGATACGTAGTTTACATTTTCATATCACCTTTAATAATTTTATTTGAAATTTCAAATCAAAACTAACAAGATTTATTTTTATAAGTTATCTAAATAGAAATATTTTTGAAATGGACTATTATAATTTCTTGAATATAACAAAAAAAGTAGAATATAATTTCCCAAAATAAAATTATGAACTAGAAAAGAATTATAAGAGTTAGAAATGGAAAATGAAAAATTACACATTTTATCACTCTTTTTCCATGTTCTAATTTCTGCTAAGTGTACAAATAAGTCTTACAAATTCTAGGTCAAAGGAACATGAGAATAAAGTAAGAGCTTCTTGCAATTTTGTTGTGTTTTGAAGTATTGAATACCTCATCTATTTCTAGGGCTAAATTATGAAGAGTTTCGAAACTTTTGATAATGGTAAGTAGTTTTATCCTTCAAGAGAACTGATATACCAAATATTATCAACCAAATAATTGTAAATAAATCCCTTATATTTTCAAAAGATGAATAATTATGTGCTTTCAAGTTTTATACAAAAAGATATTTCAAAAATACTAACAGATGTTTAAATATCGAATTTTTCAAAAAAAAACATATTTTCTGGTTTAAAATAATACAATTTAGATTTTCTCCAGGAAATACAAAGTTTTAGATACATAGTTTATATTTTCATATCAACTTTAATCATTTTATTTGAATTTTCAAATCAAAACTAGCAAGATTTATTTTTATAAGTTATCTAAATAGAAATATTTTTGAAATGGACTAATATAATTTGTTGAATATAAAAAAAAGTAGAATATAATTTCCCAAAATAAAATTATGAACTAGAAAAGAATTATAAGAGTTAGAAATGGAAAAAGGAAAATTACACATTTTAGCACTCTTTTTCCATGTTCAAATTTCTGCTAAGTGTACAAATAAGTCTTACAAATTCTAGTTCAAAGGAACATGAGAATAAAGTAAGAGCTTCTTGCAATTGTTGTCGTGTTTTGAAGTATTGAATACCTCATCTATTTCTAGGGCTAAATTATGAAGAGTTTCGAAACTTTTGATAATGGTAAGTTGTTTTATCCTTCAAGAGAACTGATATACCAAATATTATCAACCAAATAATTGTAAATAAATCCCTTATATTTTCAGAAGATGAATAATTATGCGCTTTCAAGTTTGTTACAAAAAGATATATCAAAATCACTAAGAGATGTTTAAATATCCAATATTAAAAAAAAAGCTTATTTTCTCGTTTAAAATAATACAATTTAGATTTTCTCCATGAAATACAAAGTTTTAGATACATAGTTTATATTTTCATATCAACTTCAATCATTTTATTTGAATTTTCAAATCAAAACTAGCAAGATTTATTTTTATAAGTTATCTAAATAGAAATATTTTTGAAATGGACTAATATAATTTGTTGAATATAACAAAAAATGTAGAATATAATTTCCCAAAATAAAATTATGAACTAGAAAAAATTATAAGAGTTAAAAATGTAAAAATAAAAATTACACATTTTATCACTCTTTTTCCATGTTCTAATTTCTGCTAAGTGTACAAATAAGTCTTACAAATTCTAGGTCAAAGGAACATGAGAATAAAGTAAGAGCTTCTTGCAATTTTGTTGTGTTTTGAAGTATTGAATACCTCATCTATTTCTAGGGCTAAATTATGAAGAGTTTCGAAACTTTTGATAATGGTAAGTAGTTTTATCCTTCAAGAGAACTGATATACCAAATATTATCAACCAAATAATTGTAAATAAATCCCTTATATTTTCAAAAGATGAATAATTATGTGCTTTCAAGTTTTATACAAAAAGATATTTCAAAAATACTAACAGATGTTTAAATATCGAATATTTAAAAAAAAAAGCTTATTTTCTGGTTTAAAATAATACAATTTAGATTTTCTCCAGGAAATACAAAGTTTTAGATACATAGTTTATATTTTCATATCAACTTTAATCATTTTATTTGAATTTTCAAATCAAAACTAGCAAGATTTATTTTTATAAGTTATCTAAATAGAAATATTTTTGAAATGGACTAATATAATTTGTTGAATATAACAAAAAAGTAGAATATAATTTCCCAAAATAAAATTATGAACTAGAAAAGAATTATAAGAGTTAGAAATGGAAAAAGAAAAATTACACATTTTATCACTCTTTTTCCATGTTCTAATTTCTGCTAAGTGTACAAATAAGTCTTACAAATTCTAGGTCAAAGGAACATGAGAATAAAGTAAGAGCTTCTTGCAATTTTGTTGTGTTTTGAAGTATTGAATACCTCATCTATTTCTAGGGCTAAATTATGAAGAGTTTCGAAACTTTTGATAATGGTAAGTTGTTTTATCCTTCAAGAGAACTGATATACCAAATATTATCAACCAAATAATTGTAAATAAATCCCTTATATTTTCAAAAGATGAATAATTATGTGCTTTCAAGTTTTATACAAAAAGATATTTCAAAAATACTAACAGATGTTTAAATATCGAATATTTAAAAAAAAGCATATTTTCTGGTTTAAAATAATACAATTTAGGTTTTCTCCAGGAAATACAAAGTTTTAGATACATAGTTTATATTTTCAATTCAACTTCAATCATTTTATTTGAATTTTCAAATCAAACCAAGCAAGATATATTTTTATAAGTTATCTAAATAGAAATATTTTTGAAATGGACTAATATAATTTGTTGAATATAACAAAAAAAGTAGAATATAGTTTCCCAAAATAAAATTATGAACTAGAAAAGAATTATAAGAGTTAGAAATGGAAAAAGAAAAATTACACATTTTATCACTCTTTTTCCATGTTCTAATTTCTACGAAGTGTACAAATAAGTCTTACAAATTCTAGTTTAAAGGAACATGAGAATAAAGTAAGAGGTTCTTGCAATTATGTTGTGTTTTAAAGTATTGAATACCTCATCTATTTCTAGGGCTAAATTATGAAGAGTTTCGAAACTTTTGATAATGGTAAGTAGTTTTATCCTTCAAGAGAAGTGATATACCAAATATTATCAACCAAATAATTGTAAATAAATCCCTTATATTTTCATAAGATGAATAATTATGTGCTTTCAAGTTTTATTCAAAAAGATATTTCAAAAATATTAACAGATGTTTAAATATCGAATTTTTCAGAAAAAAGCATATTTTCTGGTTTAAAATAATACAATTTAGATTTTCTCCAGGAAATACAAAGTTTTAGATACATAGTTTATATTTTCATATCAACTTTAATCATTTTATTTGAATTTTCAAATCAAAACTAGCAAGATTTATTTTTATAAGTTATCTAAATAGAAATATTTTTGAAATGGACTAATATAATTTGTTGAATATAACAAAAAAAGTAGAATATAATTTCCCAAAATAAAATTATGAACTAGAAAAAAATTATAAGAGTTAGAAATGGAAAAAGAAAAACTACACATTTTAGCACTCTTTTTCCATGTTCAAATTTCTGCTAAGTGTACAAATAAGTCTTACAAATTCTAGTTCAAAGGAACATGAGAATAAAGTAAGAGCTTCTTGCAATTGTTGTCGTGTTTTGAAGTATTGAATACCTCATCTATTTCTAGGGCTAAATTATGAAGAGTTTCGAAACTTTTGATAATGGTAAGTTGTTTTATCCTTCAAGAGAACTGATATACCAAATATTATCAACCAAATAATTGTAAATAAATCCCTTATATTTTCAGAAGATGAATAATTATGCGCTTTCAAGTTTGTTACAAAAAGATATATCAAAATCACTAAGAGATGTTTAAATATCCAATATTGTAAAAAAAAAAGCTTATTTTCTGGTTTAAAATAATACAATTTAGATTTTCTCCAGGAAATACAAAGTTTTAGATACATAGTTTACATTTTCATATAAGCTTTAATCATTTATTTGAATTTTCAAATCAAAACTAGCAAGATTTATTTTTATAAGTTATTTAAATAGAAATATTTTTGAAATTGACTAATATAATAAATTGAATATAACAAAAAATGTAGAATATAATTTCCCAAAATAAAATTATGAACTAGAAAAAAATTATAAGAGTTAGAAATGGAAAAAGAAAAACTACACATTTTAGCACTCTTTTTCCATGTTCAAATTTCTGCTAAGTGTACAAATAAGTCTTACAAATTCTAGTTCAAAGGAACATGAGAATAAAGTAAGAGCTTCTTGCAATTTTGTTGTGTTTTGAAGTATTGAATACCTCATCTATTTCTAGGGCTAAATTATGAAGAGTTTCGAAACTTTTGATAATGGTAAGTTGTTTTATCCTTCAAGAGAACTGATATACCAAATATTATCAACCAAATAATTGTAAATAAATCCCTTATATTTTCAAAAGATGAATAATTGTGTGCTTTCAAGTTTTATACAAAAAGATATTTAAAAATTACTAACACATGTTTAAATATCGAATTTTTCAAAAAAAATCATATTTTCTGGTTTAAAATAATACAATTTAGATTTTCTCCAGGAAATACAAAGTTTTAGATACATAGTTTATATTTTCATATCAACTTTAATCATTTTATTTGAATTTTCAAATCAAAACTAGCAAGATTTATTTTTATAAGTTATCTAAATAGAAATATTTTTGAAATGGACTAATATAATTTGTTGAATATAACAAAAAAAGTAGAATATAATTTCCCAAAATAAAATTATGAACTAGAAAAGAATTATAAGAGTTAGAAATGGAAAAAGAAAAATTACACATTTTATCACTCTTTTTCCATGTTCTAATTTCTACGAAGTGTACAAATAAGTCTTACAAATTCTAGGTCAAAGGAACATGAGAATAAAGTAAGAGGTTCTTGCAATTATGTTGTGTTTTGAAGTATTGAATACCTCATCTATTTCTAGGGCTAAATTATGAAGAGTTTCGAAACTTTTGATAATGGTAAGTAGTTTTATCCTTCAAGAGAACTGATATACCAAATATTATCAACCAAATAATTGTAAATAAATCCCTTATATTTTCAAAAGATGAATAATTATGTGCTTTCAAGTTTTATACAAAAATATATTTCAAAAATACTAACAGATGTTTAAATATCGAATTTTACAAAAAAAAGCATATTTTCTGGTTTAAAATAATACAATTTAGGTTTTCTCCAGGAAATACAAAGTTTTAGATACATAGTTTATATTTTCATATCAACTTCAATCATTTTATTTGAATTTTCAAATCAAAACTAGCAAGATTTATTTTTATAAGTTATCTAAATAGAAATATTTTTGAAATGGACTAATATAATTTGTTGAATATAACAAAAAAAGTAGAATATAATTTCCCAAAATAAAATTATGAACTAGAAAAGAATTATAAGAGTTAGAAATGGAAAAAGAAAAATTACACATTTTATCACTCTTTTTCCATGTTCTAATTTCTGCTAAGTGTACAAATAAGTCTTACAAATTCTAGGTCAAAGGAACATGAGAATAAAGTAAGAGCTTCTTGCAATTTTGTTGTGTTTTGAAGTATTGAATACCTCATCTATTTCTAGGGCTAAATTATGAAGAGTTTCGAAACTTTTGATAATGGTAAGTAGTTTTATCCTTCAAGAGAACTGATATACCAAACAATATCAACCAAATAATTGTAAATAAATCCCTTATATTTTGATAAGATGAATATTTATGTGCTTTCGAGTTTTATACAAAAAGATATATCAAAAATACTAACAGATATTTAAATATCGATAATTTAAAAAAAAAAGCTTATTTTCTAGTTTTAAATAATACAATTTAGATTTTCTCCAAGAAATACAAAGTTTTAGATACATAGTTTATATTTGCATATCAACTTTAATCATTTTATTTGAATTTTCAAATCAAAACTAGCAAGATTTATTTTTATAAGTTATCTAATAGAAATATTTTTGAAATGGACAAATATAATTTATTGAATATAACAAAAAATGTAGAATATAATTTCCCAAAATAAAATTATGAACTAGAAAAAAATTATAAGAGTTAGAAATGGAAAAAGAAAAACTACACATTTTAGCACTCTTTTTCCATGTTCAAATTTCTGCTAAGTGTACAAATAAGTCTTACAAATTCTAGTTCAAAGGAACATGAGAATAAAGTAAGAGCTTCTTGCAATTGTTGTCGTGTTTTGAAGTATTGAATACCTCATCTATTTCTAGGGCTAAATTATGAAGAGTTTCGAAACTTTTGATAATGGTAAGTTGTTTTATCCTTCAAGAGAACTGATATACCAAATATTATCAACCAAATAATTGTAAATAAATCCCTTATATTTTCAGAAGATGAATAATTATGCGCTTTCAAGTTTGTTACAAAAAGATATATCAAAATCACTAAGAGATGTTTAAATATCCAATATTGTAAAAAAAAAGCTTATTTTCTGGTTTAAAATAATACAATTTAGAGTTTCTCCAGGAAATACAAAGTTTTAGATACATAGTTTACATTTTCATATAAGCTTTAATCATTTATTTGAATTTTCAAATCAAAACTAGCAAGATTTATTTTTATAAGTTATTTAAATAGAAATATTTTTGAAATGGACTAATATAATTTGTTGAATATAACAAAAAAAGTAGAATATAATTTCCCAAAATAAAATTATGAACTAGAAAAAATTATAAGAGTTAAAAATGTAAAAATAAAAATTACACATTTTATCACTCTTTTTCCATGTTCTAATTTCTGCTAAGTGTACAAATAAGTCTTACAAATTCTAGGTCAAAGGAACATGAGAATAAAGTAAGAGGTTCTTGCAATTATGTTGTGTTTTGAAGTATTGAATACCTCATCTATTTCTAGGGCTAAATTATGAAGAGTTTCGAAACTTTTGATAATGGTAAGTAGTTTTATCCTTCAAGAGAACTGATATACCAAATATTATCAACCAAATAATTGTAAATAAATCCCTTATATTTTCAAAAGATGAATAATTATGTGCTTTCAAGTTTTATACAAAAATATATTTCAAAAATACTAACAGATGTTTAAATATCGAATTTTTCAAAAAAAAGCATATTTTCTGGTTTAAAATAATACAATTTAGGTTTTCTCCAGGAAATACAAAGTTTTAGATACATAGTTTATATTTTCATATCAACTTCAATCATTTTATTTGAATTTTCAAATCAAAACTAGCAAGATTTATTTTTATAAGTTATCTAAATAGAAATATTTTTGAAATGGACTAATATAATTTGTTGAATATAACAAAAAAAGTAGAATATAATTTTCCAAAATAAAATTATGAACTAGAAAAGAATTATAAGAGTTAGAAATGGAAAAATAAAAATTACACATTTTATCACTCTTTTTCCATGTTCTAATTTCTGCTAAGTGTACAAATAAGTCTTACAAATTCTAGGTCAAAGGAACATGAGAATAAAGTAAGAGGTTCTTGCAATTATGTTGTGTTTTGAAGTATTGAATACCTCATCTATTTCTAGGGCTAAATTATGAAGAGTTTCGAAACTTTTGATAATGGTAAGTAGTTTTATCCTTCAAGAGAACTGATATACCAAATATTATCAACCAAATAATTGTAAATAAATCCCTTATATTTTCAAAAGATGAATAATTATGTGCTTTCAAGTTTTATACAAAAATATATTTCAAAAATACTAACAGATGTTTAAATATCGAATTTTTCAAAAAAAAAAAGCATATTTTCTAGTTTAAAATAATAAAATTTAGATTTTCTCCTGGAAATACAAAGTTTTAGATACATAGTTTATATTTTCATATCAACTTTAATCATTTTATTTGAATTTTCAAATCAAAACAAGCAAGATTTATTTTTATAAGTTATCTAAATAGAAATATTTTTGAAATGGACTAATATAATTTGTTGAATATAACAAAAAAAGTAGAATATAATTTCCCAAAATAAAATTATGAACTAGAAAAGAATTATAAGAGTTAGAAATGGAAAAAGAAAAATTACACATTTTATCACTCTTTTTCCATGTTCTAATTTCTGCTAAGTGTACAAATAAGTCTTACAAATTCTAGGTCAAAGGAACATGAGAATAAAGTAAGAGCTTCTTGCAATTTTGTTGTGTTTTGAAGTATTGAATACCTCATCTATTTCTAGGGCTAAATTATGAAGAGTTTCGAAACTTTTGATAATGGTAAGTAGTTTTATCCTTCAAGAGAACTGATATACCAAATATTATCAACCAAATAATTGTAAATAAATCCCTTATATTTTCAAAAGATGAATAATTATGTGCTTTCAAGTTTTATACAAAAATATATTTCAAAAATACTAACAGATGTTTAAATATCGAATTTTTCAAAAAAAAAGCATATTTTCTGGATTAAAATAATACAATTTAGATTTTCTCTAGGAAATACAAAGTTTTAGATACATAGTTTATATTTTCATATCAACTTCAATCATTTTATTTGAATTTTCAAATCAAAACTAGCAAGATTTATTTTTATAAGTTATCTAAATAGAAATATTTTTGAAATGGACTAATATAATTTGTTGAATATAACAAAAAAAGTAGAATATAATTTTCCAAAATAAAATTATGAACTAGAAAAGAATTATAAGAGTTAGAAATGGAAAACAAAAAATTACACATTTTATCACTCTTTTTCCATGTTCTAATTTCTCCTAAGTGTACAAATAAGTCTTAAAAATTCTAGGTCAAAGGAACATGAGAATAAAGTAAGAGCTTCTTGCAATTTTGTTGTGTTTTGAAGTATTGAATAGCTCATCTATTTCTAGGGCTAAATTATGAAGAGTTTCGAAACTTTTGATAATGGTAAGTAGTTTTATCCTTCAAGAGAACTGATATACCAAATATTATCAACCAAATAATTGTAAATAAATCCCTTATATTTTCAAAAGATGAATAATTATGTGCTTTCAAGTTTTATACAAAAAGATATTTCAAAAATACTAACAGATGTTTAAATATCGAATTTTTTCAAAAAAAAAAAGCATATTTTCTGGTTTAAAATAATACAATTTAGATTTTCTCCAGGAAATACAAAGTTTTAGATACATAGTTTATATTTTCATATCAACTTCAATCATTTTATTTGAATTTTCAAATCAAAACTAGCAAGATTTATTTTTATAAGTTATCTAAATAGAAATATTTTTGAAATGGACTAATATAATTTGTTGAATATAACAAAAAATGTAGAATATAATTTTCCAAAATAAAATTATGAACTAGAAAAGAATTATAAGAGTTAGAAATGTAAAACAAAAAATTACACATTTTATCACTCTTTTTCCATGTTCTAATTTCTCCCAAGTGTACAAATAAGTCTTAAAAATTCTAGGTCAAAGGAACATGAGAATAAAGTAAGAGCTTCTTGCAATTTTGTTGTGTTTTGAAGTATTGAATACCTCATCTATTTCTAGGGCTAAATTATGAAGAGTTTCGAAACTTTTGATAATGGTAAGTAGTTTTATCCTTCAAGAGAACTGATATACCAAATATTATCAACCAAATAATTGTAAATAAATCCCTTATATTTTCAAAAGATGAATAATTATGTGCTTTCAAGTTTTATACAAAAATATATTTCAAAAATACTAACAGATGTTTAAATATCGAATATTTAAAAAAAAGCTTATTTTCTGGTTTAAAATAATACAATTTAGATTTTCTCCAGGAAATACAAAGTTTTAGATACATAGTTTATATTTTCATATCAACTTCAATCATTTTATTTGAATTTTCAAATCAAAACTAGCAAGATTTATTTTTATAAGTTATCTAAATAGAAATATTTTTTAAATGGACTAATATAATTTGTTGAATATAACAAAAAATGTAGAATATAATTTCCCAAAATAAAATTATGAACTTGAAAAAATTATAAGAGTTAGAAATGTAAAACGAAAAATTACACATTTTATCACTCTTTTTCCATGTTCAAATTTCTCCCAAGTGTACAAATAAGTCTTAAAAATTCTAGGTCAAAGGAACATGACAATAAAGTAAGAGCTTCTTGCAATTTTGTTGTGTTTTGAAGTATTGAATACCTCATCTATTTCTAGGGCTAAATTATGAAGAGTTTCGAAACTTTTGATAATGGTAAGTAGTTTTATGCTTCAAGAGAACTGATATACCAAATATTATCAACCAAATAATTGTAAATAAATCCCTTATATTTTCAAAAGATGAATAATTATGTGCTTTCAAGTTTTATACAAAAATATATTTCAAAAATACTAACAGATGTTTAAATATCGAATTTTTTCAAAAAGAAAAAGCTTATTTTCTGGTTTAAAATAATACAATTTAGATTTTCTCCAGGAAATACAAAGTTTTAGATACATAGTTTATATTTTCATATCAACTTCAATCATTTTATTTGAATTTTCAAATCAAAACTAGTAAGATTTATTTTTATAAGTTATCTAAATAGAAATATTTTTGAAATGGACTAATATAATTTGTTGAATATAACAAAAAATGTAGAATATAATTTCCCAAAATAAAATTATGAACTAGAAAAGAATTATAAGAGTTAGAAATGGAAATAGAAAAATTACAGATTTTATCACACTTTTTCCATGTTCTAATTTCTGCCAAGTGTACAAATAAGTCTTACAAATTCTAGGTCAAAGGAACATGAGAATAAAGTAAGAGCTTCTTGCAATTTTGTTGTGTTTTGAAGTATTGAATACCTCATCTATTTCTAGGGCTAAATTATGAAGAGTTTCGAAACTTTTGATAAAGGTAAGTAGTTTTATCCTTCAAGAGAACTCATATACCAAATATTATCAACCAAATAATTGTAAATAAATCCCTTATATTTTCAAAAGATGAATAATTATGTGCTTTCAAGTTTTATACAAAAAGATATTTCAAAAATACTAACAGATGTTTAAATATCGAATTTTTTAAAAAAAAAGCATATTTTCTGGTTTAAAATAATACAATTTAGATTTTCTCCAGGAAATACAAAGTTTTAGATACATAGTTTATATTTTCATATCAACTTTAATCATTTTATTTGAATTTTCAAATCAAAACTAGCAAGATTTATTTTTATAAGTTATCTAAATAGAAATATTTTTGAAATGGACTAATATAATTTGTTGAATATAACAAAAAAAGTAGAATATAATTTCCCAAAATAAAATTATGAACTAGAAAAGAATTATAAGAGTTAGAAATGGAAAAAGAAAAATTACACATTTTATCACGCTTTTTCCATGTTCTAATTTCTGCTAAGTGTACAAATAAGTCTTACAAATTCTAGGTCAAAGGAACATGAGAATAAATTAAGAGGTTCTTGCAATTTTGTAGTGTTTTGAAATATTTAATAGCTCATCTATTTCTAGGGCTAAATTATGAAGAGTTTCGAAACTTTTGATAATGGTAAGTTGTTTTATCCTTCAAGAGAACTGATATACCAAATATTATCAACCAAATAGTTGTAAATAAATCCCTTATATTTTAAAAAGATGAATAATTGTGTGCTTTCAAGTTTTATACAAAAAGATATTTCAAAATTACTAACACATGTTTAAATATCGAATTTTTCAAAAAAAAAGCATATTTTCTAGTTTATAATAATAAAATTTAGATTTTCTCTTGGAAATACAAAGTTTTAGATACATAGTTTATATTTTCATATCAACTTTAATCATTTTATTTGAATTTTCAAATCAAAACAAGCAAGATTTATTTTTATAAGTTATCTAAATAGAAATATTTTTGAAATGGACTAATATAATTTGTTGAATATAACAAAAAAAGTAGAATATAATTTCCCAAAATAAAATTATGAACTAGAAAAGAATTATAAGAGTTATAAATGGAAAAAGAAAAATTACACATTTTATCACTCTTTTTCCATGTTCTAATTTCTACTGAGTGTACAAATAAGTCTTAAAAATTCTAGGTCAAAGGAACATGAAAATAAAGTAAGAGCTTCTTGCAATTTTGTTGTGTTTTGAAGTATTGAATACCTCATCTATTTCTAGGGCTAAATTATGAAGAGTTTCGAAACTTTTGATAATGGTAAGTAGTTTTATCCTTCAAGAGAACTGATATACCAAATATTATCAACCAAATAATTGTAAATAAATCCCTTATATTTTCATAAGATGAATAATTATGTGCTTTCAAGTTTTATTCAAAAAGATATTTCAAAAATATTAACAGATGTTTAAATATCGAATTTTTCAGAAAAAAGCATATTTTCTGGTTTAAAATAATACAATTTAGGTTTTCTCCAGGAAATACAAAGTTTTAGATACATAGTTTATATTTTCAATTCAACTTCAATCATTTTATTTGAATTTTCAAATCAAACCAAGCAAGATATATTTTTATAAGTTATCTAAATAGAAATATTTTTGAAATGGACTAATATAATTTGTTGAATATAACAAAAAAAGTAGAATATAATTTCCCAAAATAAAATTATGAACTAGAAAAGAATTATAAGAGTTAGAAATGGAAAACAAAAAATTACACATTTTATCACTCTTTTTCCATGTTCTAATTTCTATTAAGTGTACAAATAAGTCTTAAAAATTCTAGGTCAAAGGAACATGAGAATAAAGTAAGAGCTTCTTGCAATTTTGTTGTGTTTTTAAGTATTGAATACCTCATCTATTTCTAGGGCTAAATTATGAAGAGTTTCGAAACTTTTGATAATGGTAAGTAGTTTCATCCTTCAAGAGAACTGATATACCAAATATTATCAACCAAATAATTGTAAATAAATCCCTTATATTTTCAAAAGATGAATAATTATGTGCTTTCAAGTTTTATACAAAAAGATATTTCAAAAATACTAACCGATGTTTAAATATCGAATATTTAAAAAAAAGCATATTTTCTGGTTTAAAACAATACAATTTAGATTTTCTCGAGGAAATACAAAGTTTTAGATACATAGTTTATATTTTCATATCAACTTTAATCATTTTATTTGAATTTTCAAATCAAAACTAGCAAGATTTATTTTTATAAGTTATCTAAATAGAAATATTTTTGAAATGGACTAATATAATTTGTTGAATATAACAAAAAAAGTAGAATATAATTTCCCAAAATAAAATTATGAACTAGAAAAGAATTATAAGAGTTAGAAATGGAAAAAGAAAAATTACACATTTTATCACTCTTTTTCCATGTTCTAATTTCTGCTAAGTGTACAAATAAGTCTTACAAATTCTAGGTCAAAGGAACATGAGAATAAAGTAAGAGCTTCTTGCAATTTTGTTGTGTTTTGAAGTATTGAATACCTCATCTATTTCTAGGGCTAAATTATGAAGAGTTTCGAAACTTTTGATAATGGTAAGTAGTTTTATCCTTCAAGAGAACTGATATACCAAATATTATCAACCAAATAATTGTAAATAAATCCCTTATATTTTCAAAAGATGAATAATTATGTGCTTTCAAGTTTTATACAAAAAGATATTTCAAAAATACTAACAGATGTTTAAATATCGAATATTTAAAAAAAAGCATATTTTCTGGTTTAAAACAATACAATTTAGATTTTCTCGAGGAAATACAAAGTTTTAGATACATAGTTTATATTTTCATATCAACTTTAATCATTTTATTTGAATTTTCAAATCAAAACTAGCAAGATTTATTTTTATAAGTTATCAAAATAGAAATATTTTTGAAATGGACTAATATAATTTGTTGAATATAACAAAAAAAGTAGAATATAATTTCCCAAAATAAAATTATGAACTAGAAAAGAATTATAAGAGTTAGAAATGGAAAACGAAAAATTACACATTTTATCACTCTTTTTCCATGTTCTAATTTCTCCCAAGTGTACAAATAAGTCTTACAAATTCTAGGTCAAAGGAACATGAGAATAAAGTAAGAGCTTCTTGCAATTTTGTTGTGTTTTGAAGTATTGAATACCTCATCTATTTCTAGGGCTAAATTATGAAGAGTTTCGAAACTTTTGATAATGGTAAGTAGTTTTATCCTTCAAGAGAACTGATATACCAAATATTATCAACCAAATAATTGTAAATAAATCCCTTATATTTTCAAAAGATGAATAATTATGTGCTTTCAAGTTTTATACAAAAATATATTTCAAAAATACTAACAGATGTTTAAATATCGAATATTTAAAAAAAAAGCATATTTTCTGGTTTAAAATAATACAATTTAGATTTTCTCCAGGAAATACAAAGTTTTAGATACATAGTTTATATTTTCATATCAACTTTAATCATTTTATTTGAATTTTCAAATCAAAACTAGCAAGATTTATTTTTATAAGTTATCTAAATAGAAATATTTTTGAAATGGACTAATATAATTTGTTGAATATAACAAAAAAAGTAGAATATAATTTCCCATAATAAAATTATGAACTAGAAAAGAATTATAAGAGTTATAAATGGAAAAAGAAAAATTACACATTTTATCACGCTTTTTCCATGTTCTAATTTCTGCTAAGTGTACAAATAAGTCTTACAAATTCTAGGTCAAAGGAACATGAGAATAAATTAAGAGGTTCTTGCAATTTTGTAGTGTTTTGAAGTATTTAATAGCTCATCTATTTCTAGGGCTAAATTATGAAGTGTTTCAAAACTTTCGATAATGGTAAGTAGTTTTATCCTTCAAGATAACTGATATACCAAATATTATCAACCAAATAATTGTAAATAAATCCCTTATATTTTCAAAAGATGAATAATTATGTGCTTTCAAGTTTTATACAAAAAGATATTTCAAAAATACTAATAGATGTTTAAATATCAAAATTTTCAAAAAAAAGCATATTTTATGGTTTAAATTTACACATTTTAGTTTTTCTCCAGGAAATACAAAGTTTTAGATACATAGTTTATATTTTCATATCAACTTTAATCATTTATTTGAATTTTCAAATCAAAACAAGCAAGATTTATTTTTATAAGTTATCTAAATAGAAATATTTTTGAAATGGACTAATATAATTTGTTGAATATAACAAAAAAAGTAGAATATAATTTCCCAAAATAAAATTATGAACTAGAAAAGAATTATAAGAGTTAGAAATGGAAAAAGAAAAATTACACATTTTATCACTCTTTTTCCTTGTTCTAATTTCTGCTAAGTGTACAAATAAGTCTTACAAATTCTAGGTCAAAGGAACAAGAGAATAAAGTAAGAGCTTCTTGCAATTTTGTTGTGTTTTTAAGTATTGAATACCTCATCTATTTCTAGGGCTAAATTATGAAGAGTTTCGAAACTTTTGATAATGGTAAGTAGTTTCATCCTTCAAGAGAACTGATATACCAAATATTATCAACCAAATAATTGTAAATAAATCCCTTATATTTTCAAAAGATGAATAATTATGTGCTTTCAAGTTTTATACAAAAAGATATTTCAAAAATACTAACCGATGTTTAAATATCGAATATTTAAAAAAAAGCATATTTTCTGGTTTAAAACAATACAATTTAGATTTTCTCGAGGAAATACAAAGTTTTAGATACATAGTTTATATTTTCATATCAACTTTAATCATTTTATTTGAATTTTCAAATCAAAACTAGCAAGATTTATTTTTATAAGTTATCAAAATAGAAATATTTTTGAAATGGACTAATATAATTTGTTGAATATAACAAAAAAAGTAGAATATAATTTCCCAAAATAAAATTATGAACTAGAAAAGAATTATAAGAGTTAGAAATGGAAAACGAAAAATTACACATTTTATCACTCTTTTTCCATGTTCTAATTTCTTCCAAGTGTACAAATAAGTCTTACAAATTCTAGGTCAAAGGAACATGAGAATAAAGTAAGAGCTTCTTGCAATTTTGTTGTGTTTTTAAGTATTGAATACCTCATCTATTTCTAGGGCTAAATTATGAAGAGTTTCGAAACTTTTGATAATGGTAAGTAGTTTCATCCTTCAAGAGAACTGATATACCAAATATTATCAACCAAATAATTGTAAATAAATCCCTTATATTTTCAAAAGATGAATAATTATGTGCTTTCAAGTTTTATACAAAAAGATATTTCAAAAATACTAACCGATGTTTAAATATCGAATATTTAAAAAAAAGCATATTTTCTGGTTTAAAACAATACAATTTAGATTTTCTCGAGGAAATACAAAGTTTTAGATACATAGTTTATATTTTCATATCAACTTTAATCATTTTATTTGAATTTTCAAATCAAAACTAGCAAGATTTATTTTTATAAGTTATCAAAATAGAAATATTTTTGAAATGGACTAATATAATTTGTTGAATATAACAAAAAAAGTAGAATATAATTTCCCAAAATAAAATTATGAACTAGAAAAGAATTATAAGAGTTAGAAATGGAAAAAGAAAAATTACACATTTTATCACTCTTTTTCCATGTTCTAATTTTTGCTAAGTGTACAAATAAGTCTTACAAATTCTAGGTCAAAGGAACATGAGAATAAAGTAAGAGCTTCTTGCAATTTTGTTGTGTTTTGAAGTATTGAATACCTCATCTATTTCTAGGGCTAAATTATGAAGAGTTTCGAAACTTTTGATAATGGTAAGTAGTTTTATGCTTCAAGAGAACTGATATACCAAATATTATCAACCAAATAATTGTAAATAAATCCCTTATATTTTCAAAAGATGAATAATTATGTGCTTTCAAGTTTTATACAAAAATATATTTCAAAAATACTAACAGATGTTTAAATATCGAATTTTTTCAAAAAGAAAAAGCTTATTTTCTGGTTTAAAATAATACAATTTAGATTTTCTCCAGGAAATACAAAGTTTTAGATACATAGTTTATATTTTCATATCAACTTCAATCATTTTATTTGAATTTTCAAATCAAAACTAGCAAGATTTATTTTTATAAGTTATCTAAATAGAAATATTTTTGAAATGGACTAATATAATTTGTTGAATATAACAAAAAAAGTAGAATATAATTTCCCAAAATAAAATTACGACTTAGAAAAGAATTATAAGAGTTAGAAATGGAAAACGAAAAATTACACATTTTATCACTCTTTTTCCATGTTCTAATTTCTCCCAAGTGTACAAATAAGTCTTACAAATTCTAGGTCAAAGGAACATGAGAATAAAGTAAGAGCTTCTTGCAATTTTGTTGTGTTTTGAAGTATTGAATACCTCATCTATTTCTAGGGCTAAATTATGAAGAGTTTCGAAACTTTTGATAATGGTAAGTAGTTTTATCCTTCAAGAGAACTGATATACCAAATATTATCAACCAAATAATTGTAAATAAATCCCTTATATTTTCAAAAGATGAATAATTATGTGCTTTCAAGTTTTATTCAAAAAGATATTTCAAAAATATTAACAGATGTTTAAATATCGAATTTTTCAGAAAAAGAATATTTTCTGGTTTAAAATAATACAATTTAGATTTTCTCCAGGAAATACAAAGTTTTAGATACATAGTTTATATTTTCATATCAACTTCAATCATTTTATTTGAATTTTCAAATCAAAACTAGCAAGATTTATTTTTATAAGTTATCTAAATAGAAATATTTTTGAAATGGACTAATATAATTTGTTGAATATAACAAAAAAAGTAGAATATAATTTCCTAAAATAAAATTACGACTTAGAAAAGAATTATAAGAGTTAGAAATGGAAAACGAAAAATTACACATTTTATCACTCTTTTTCCATGTTCTAATTTCTACTGAGTGTACAAATAAGTCTTAAAAATTCTAGGTCAAAGGAACATGAAAATAAAGTAAGAGCTTCTTGCAATTTTGTTGTGTTTTGAAGTATTGAATACCTCATCTATTTCTAGGGCTAAATTATGAAGAGTTTCGAAACTTTTGATAATGGTAAGTAGTTTTATCCTTCAAGAGAACTGATATACCAAATATTATCAACCAAATAATTGTAAATAAATCCCTTATATTTTCAAAAGATGAATAATTATGTGCTTTCAAGTTTTATACAAAAAGATATTTCAAAAATACTAACAGATGTTTAAATATCGAATATTTAAAAAAAAAAGCTTATTTTCTGGTTTAAAATAATACAATTTAGATATTCTGGAGGAAATACAAAGTTTTAGATACATAGTTTATATTTTCATATCAACTTTAATAATTTTATTTCAATTTTCAAATCAAAACTAACAAGATTTATTTTTATAAGTTATTTAAATAGAAATATTTTTGAAATGGACTAATATAATTTGTTGAATATAACAAAAAATGTAGAATATAATTTCCCAAAATAAAATTATGAACTAGAAAAAAGAAAAATTACACATTTTAGCACTCTTTTTCAATGTTCTAATTTCTGCTAAGTGTACAAATAAGTCTTACAAATACTAGGTCAAAGGAACATGAGAATAAAGTAAGAGCTTCTTGCAATTTTGTTGTGTTTTGAAGTATTGAATACCTCATCTATTTCTAGGGCTAAATTATGAAGAGCTTCGAAACTTTTGATAATGGTAAGTTGTTTTATCCTTCAAGAGAACTGATATACCAAATATTATCAACCAAATAATTGTAAATAAATCCCTTATATTTTCAAAAGATGAATAATTATGTGCTTTCAAGTTTTATACAAAAAGATATTTCAAAAATACTAACAGATGTTTAAATATCGAATATTTAAAAAAAAAGCTTATTTTCTGGTTTAAAATAATACAATTTAGATTTTCTCTAGGAAATACAAAGTTTTAGATACATAGTTTATATTTTCATATCAACTTCAATCATTTTATTTGAATTTTCAAATCAAAACTAGCAAGATTTATTTTTATAAGTTATCTAAATAGAAATATTTTTGAAATGGACTAATATAATTTGTTGAATATAACAAAAAAAGTAGAATATAATTTCCCAAAATAAAATTACGACTTAGAAAAGAATTATAAGAGTTAGAAATGGAAAACAAAAAATTACACATTTTATCACTCTTTTTCCATGTTCTAATTTCTCCTAAGTGTACAAATAAGTCTTAAAAATTCTAGGTCAAAGGAACATGAGAATAAAGTAAGAGCTTCTTGCAATTTTGTTGTGTTTTGAAGTATTGAATAGCTCATCTATTTCTAGGGCTAAATTATGAAGAGTTTCGAAACTTTTGATAATGGTAAGTAGTTTTATCCTTCAAGAGAACTGATATACCAAATATTATCAACCAAATAATTGTAAATAAATCCCTTATATTTTCAAAAGATGAATAATTATGTGCTTTCAAGTTTTATACAAAAAGATATTTCAAAAATACTAACAGATGTTTAAATATCGAATATTTAAAAAAAAGCTTATTTTCTGGTTTAAAATAATACAATTTAGATTTTCTCTAGGAAATACAAAGTTTTAGATATGAAGTTTATATTTTCATATCAACTTCAATCATTTTATTTGAATTTTCAAATCAAAACTAGCAAGATTTATTTTTATAAGTTATCTAAATAGAAATATTTTTGAAATGGACTAATATAATTTGTTGAATATAACAAAAAAAGTAGAATATAATTTCCCAAAATAAAATTACGACTTAGAAAAGAATTATAAGAGTTAGAAATGGAAAACGAAAAATTACACATTTTATCACTCTTTTTCCATGTTCTAATTTCTACTGAGTGTACAAATAAGTCTTAAAAATTCTAGGTCAAAGGAACATGAAAATAAAGTAAGAGCTTCTTGCAATTTTGTTGTGTTTTGAAGTATTGAATACCTCATCTATTTCTAGGGCTAAATTATGAAGAGTTTCGAAACTTTTGATAATGGTAAGTAGTTTTATCCTTCAAGAGAACTGATATACCAAATATTATCAACCAAATAATTGTAAATAAATCCCTTATATTTTCAAAAGATGAATAATTATATGCTTTCAAGTTTTATACAAAAATATATTTCAAAAATACTGACCCATGTTTAAATACCAAATTTTTAACAAAAAAACATATTTTCTGGTTTAAAATAATACAATTTAGATTTTATCCAGCAAATACAAAGTTTTAGATACATAGTTTATATTTTCATATCAACTTTAATCATTTTATTTGAATTTTCAAATCAAAACTAGCAAGATTTATTTTTATAAGTTATCAAAATAGAAATATTTTTGAAATGGACTAATATAATTTGTTGAATATAACAAAAAAAGTAGAATATAATTTCCCAAAATAAAATTATGAACTAGAAAAGAATTATAAGAGTTAGAAATGGAAAAAGAAAAATTACACATTTTATCACTCTTTTTCCATGTTCTAATTTCTCCCAAGTGTACAAATAAGTCTTATAAATTCTAGGTCAAAGGAACATGAGAATAAAGTAAGAGCTTCTTGCAATTTTGTTGTGTTTTGAAGTATTGAATACCTCATCTATTTCTAGGGCTAAATTATGAAGAGTTTCGAAACTTTTGATAATGGTAAGTAGTTTTATCCTTCAAGAGAACTGATATACCAAATATTATCAACCAAATAATTGTAAATAAATCCCTTATATTTTCAAAAGATGAATAATTATGTGCTTTCAAGTTTTATACAAAAAGATATTTCAAAAATACTAAGAGATGTTTAAATATCGAATTTTTCAAAAACAAGCATATTTTATGGTTTAAAATAATACATTTTAGATTTTCTCCAGGAAATACAAAGTTTTAGATACATAGTTTATATTTTCATATCAACTTTAATCATTTTATTTGAATTTTCAAATCAAAACTAGCAAGATTTATTTTTATAAGTTATCTAAATAGAAATATTTTTGAAATGGACTATTATAATTTCTTGAATATAACAAAAAAAGTAGAATATAATTTCCCAAAATAAAATTATGAACTAGAAAAGAATTATAAGAGTTAGAAATGGAAAATGAAAAATTACACATTTTATCACTCTTTTTCCATGTTCTAATTTCTGCTAAGTGTACAAATAAGTCTTACAAATTCTAGGTCAAAGGAACATGAGAATAAAGTAAGAGCTTCTTGCAATTTTGTTGTGTTTTGAAGTATTGAATACCTCATCTATTTCTAGGGCTAAATTATGAAGAGTTTCGAAACTTTTGATAATGGTAAGTAGTTTTATCCTTCAAGAGAACTGATATACCAAATATTATCAACCAAATAATTGTAAATAAATCCCTTATATTTTCAAAAGATGAATAATTATGTGTTTTCAAGTTTTATACAAAAAGATATATAAAAAATACTAACAGATGTTTAAATATCGAATTTTTTTTTAAAAAAAAGCATATTTTCTAGTTTAAAATAATACAATTTAGATTTTCTCCAGGAAATACAAAGTTTTAGATACATAGTTTATATTTTCATATCAACTTTAATCATTTTATTTGAATTTTCAAATCAAAACTAGCAAGATTTATTTTTATAAGTTATCTAAATAGAAATATTTTTGAAATGGACTAATATAATTTGTTGAATATAACAAAAAAAGTAGAATATAATTTCCCAAAATAAAATTATGAACTAGAAAAGAATTATAAGAGTTAGAAATGGAAAAAGAAAAATTACACATTTTATCACTCTTTTTCCATGTTCTAATTTTGCTAAGTGTACAAATTAGTCTTACAAATTCTAGGTCAAAGGAACATGAGAATAAAGTAAGAGCTTCTTGCAATTTTGTTGTGTTTTGAAGTATTGAATACCTTATCTATTTCTAGGGCTAAATTATGAAGAGTTTCGAAACTTTTGATAATGGTAAGTAGTTTTATCCTTCAAGAGAACTGATATACCAAATATTATCAACCAAATAATTGTAAATAAATCCCTTATATTTTCAAAAGACGAATAATTATGTGTTTTCAAGTTTTATACAAAAAGATATTTCAAAAATACTAACAGATGTTTAAATATCGAATATTTAAAAAAAAAGCATATTTTCTGGTTTAAAACAATACAATTTAGATTTTCTCCAGGAAATACAAAGTTTTAGATACATAGTTTATATTTTCATATCAACTTTAATCATTTTATTTGAATTTTCAAATCAAAACTAGCAAGATTTATTTTTATAAGTTATCTAAATAGAAATATTTTTGAAATGGACTAATATAATTTGTTGAATATAACAAAAAAAGTAGAATATAATTTCCCAAAATAAAATTATGAACTAGAAAAGAATTATAAGAGTTAGAAATGGAAAAAGAAAAATTACACATTTTATCACTCTTTTTCCATGTTCTAATTTCTGCTAAGTGTACAAATAAGTCTTACAAATTCTAGGTCAAAGGAACATGAGAATAAAGTAAGAGCTTCTTGCAATTTTGTTGTGTTTTGAAGTATTGAATACCTCATCTATTTCTAGGGCTAAATTATGAAGAGTTTCGAAACTTTTGATAATGGTAAGTAGTTTTATCCTTCAAGAGAACTGATATACCAAATATTATCAACCAAATAATTGTAAATAAATCCCTTATATTTTCATAAGATGAATAATTATGTGTTTTCAATTTTTATAGAAAAAGATATATAAAAAATAGTAACAGATGTTTAAATATCGAATATTTAAAAAAAAAGCTTATTTTCTGGTTTAAAATAATACAATTTAGATTTTCTCCAGGAAATACAAAGTTTTAGATACATAGTTTATATTTTCATATCAACTTCAATCATTTTATTTGAATTTTCAAATCAAAACTAGCAAGATTTATTTTTATAAGTTATCTAAATAGAAATATTTTTGAAATGGACTAATATAATTTGTTGAATATAACAAAAAAAGTAGAATATAATTTCCCAAAATAAAATTACGACTTAGAAAAGAATTATAAGAGTTAGAAATGGAAAATGAAAAATTACACATTTTATCACTCTTTTTCCATGTTCTAATTTCTCCCAAGTGTACAAATAAGTCTTAAAAATTCTAGGTCAAAGGAACATGAGAATAAAGTAAGAGCTTCTTGCAATTTTGTTGTGTTTTGAAGTATTGAATACCTCATCTATTTCTAGGGCTAAATTATGAAGAGTTTCGAAACTTTTGATAATGGTAAGTAGTTTTATCCTTCAAGAGAACTGATATACCAAATATTATCAACCAAATAATTGTAAATAAATCCCTTATATTTTCAAAAGACGAATAATTATGTGTTTTCAAGTTTTATACAAAAAGATATTTCAAAAATACTAAGAGATGTTTAAATATCGAATATTTAAAAAAAAGCATATTTTCTGGTTTAAAACAATACAATTTAGATTTTCTCGAGGAAATACAAAGTTTTAGATACATAGTTTATATTTTCATATCAACTTTAATCATTTTATTTGAATTTTCAAATCAAAACTAGCAAGATTTATTTTTATAAGTTATCTAAATAGAAATATTTTTGAAATGGACTAATATAATTTGTTGAATATAACAAAAAAAGTAGAATATAATTTCCCAAAATAAAATTATGAACTAGAAAAGAATTATAAGAGTTAGAAATGGAAAAAGAAAAATTACACATTTTATCACTCTTTTTCCATGTTCTAATTTCTGCTAAGTGTACAAATAAGTCTTACAAATTCTAGGTCAAAGGAACATGAGAATAAAGTAAGAGCTTCTTGCAATTTTGTTGTGTTTTGAAGTATTGAATACCTCATCTATTTCTAGGGCTAAATTATGAAGAGTTTCGAAACTTTTGATAATGGTAAGTAGTTTTATCCTTCAAGAGAACTGATATACCAAATTTTATCAACCAAATAATTGTAAATAAATCCCTTATATTTTCAAAAGACGAATAATTATGTGTTTTCAAGTTTTAAACAAAAAGATATTTCAAAAATACTAACAGATGTTTAAATATCGAATTTTTCAAAAAAAAAGCATATTTTCTGGTTCAAAACAATACAATTTAGATTTTCTCCAGGAAATACATCGTTTTAGATACATAGTTTATATTTTCATATCAACTTTAATCATTTTATTTGAATTTTCAAATCAAAACTAGCAAGATTTATTTTTATAAGTTATCAAAATAGAAATATTTTTGAAATGGACTAATATAATTTGTTGAATATAAAAAAAAAGTAGAATATAATTTCCCAAAATAAAATTATGAACTAGAAAAGAATTATAAGAGTTAGAAATGGAAAATGAAAAATTACACATTTTATCACTCTTTTTCCATGTTCTAATTTCTCCTAAGTGTACAAATAAGTCTTACAAATTCTAGGTCAAAGGAACATGAGAATAAAGTAAGAGCTTCTTGCAATTTTGTTGTGTTTTGAAGTATTGAATACCTCATCTATTTCTAGGGCTAAATTATGAAGAGTTTCGAAACTTTTGATAATGGTAAGTAGTTTTATCCTTCAAGAGAACTGATATACCAAATATTATCAACCAAATAATTGTAAATAAATCCCTTATATTTTCAAAAGACGAATAATTATGTGTTTTCAAGTTTTATACAAAAAGATATTTCAAAAATACTAACAGATGTTTAAATATCGAATATTTAAAAAAAAAAGCATATTTTCTGGTTTAAAATAATACAATTTAGATTTTCTCCAGGAAATACAAAGTTTTAGATACATAGTTTATATTTTCAATTCAACTTCAATCATTTTATTTGAATTTTCAAATCAAACCAAGCAAGATATATTTTTATAAGTTATCTAAATAGAAATATTTTTGAAATGGACTAATATAATTTGTTGAATATAACAAAAAAGTAGAATATAGTTTCCCAAAATAAAATTATGAACTAGAAAAGAATTATAAGAGTTAGAAATGGAAAAAGAAAAATTACACATTTTATCACTCTTTTTCCATGTTCTAATTTCTACGAAGTGTACAAATAAGTCTTACAAATTCTAGTTTAAAGGAACATGAGAATAAAGTAAGAGGTTCTTGCAATTATGTTGTGTTTTAAAGTATTGAATACCTCATCTATTTCTAGGGCTAAATTATGAAGAGTTTCGAAACTTTTGATAATGGTAAGTAGTTTTATCCTTCAAGAGAAGTGATATACCAAATATTATCAACCAAATAATTGTAAATAAATCCCTTATATTTTCAAAAGATGAATAATTATGTGTTTTCAAGTTTTATACAAAAAGATATTTCAAAAATACTAACAGATGTTTAAATATCGAATTTTTCAAAAACAAGCATATTTTCTTGTTTAAAACAATACAATTTTGATTTTCTCCAGGAAATACAAAGTTTTAGATACATAGTTTATATTTTCATATCAACTTTAATCATTTTATTTGAATTTTCAAATCAAAACTAGCAAGATTTATTTTTATAAGTTATCTAAATAGAAATATTTTTGAAATGGACTAATATAATTTGTTGAATATAAAAAAAAAGTAGAATATAATTTCCCAAAATAAAATTATGAACTAGAAAAGAATTATAAGAGTTAGAAATGGAAAAAGGAAAATTACACATTTTATCACTCTTTTTCCATGTTCTAATTTCTGCTAAGTGTACAAATAAGTCTTACAAATTCTAGGTCAAAGGAACATGAGAATAAAGTAAGAGCTTCTTGCAATTTTGTTGTGTTTTGAAGTATTGAATACCTCATCTATTTCTAGGGCTAAATTATGAAGAGTTTCGAAACTTTTGATAATGGTAAGTAGTTTTATCCTTCAAGAGAACTGATATACCAAATATTATCAACCAAATAATTGTAAATAAATCCCTTATATTTTCAAAAGACGAATAATTATGTGTTTTCAAGTTTTATACAAAAAGATATTTCAAAAATACTAACAGATGTTTAAATATCGAATTTTTTAAAAAAAAAGCATATTTTCTGGTTTAAAATAATACAATTTAGATTTTCTCCAGGAAATACAAAGTTTTAGATACATAGTTTATATTTTCATATCAACTTTAATCATTTTATTTGAATTTTCAAATCAAAACTAGCAAGATTTATTTTTATAAGTTATCTAAATAGAAATATTTTTGAAATGGACTAATATAATTTGTTGAATATAAAAAAAAGTAGAATATAATTTCCCAAAATAAAATTACGACTTAGAAAAGAATTATAAGAGTTAGAAATGGAAAATGAAAAATTACACATTTTATCACTCTTTTTCCATGTTCTAATTTCTCCCAAGTGTACAAATAAGTCTTAAAAATTCTAGGTCAAAGGAACATGAGAATAAAGTAAGAGCTTCTTGCAATTTTGTTGTGTTTTGAAGTATTGAATACCTCATCTATTTCTAGGGCTAAATTATGAAGAGTTTCGAAACTTTTGATAATGGTAAGTAGTTTTATCCTTCAAGAGAACTGATATACCAAATATTATCAACCAAATAATTGTAAATAAATCCCTTATATTTTCAAAAGACGAATAATTATGTGTTTTCAAGTTTTATACAAAAAGATATTTCAAAAATACTAACAGATGTTTAAATATCGAATATTTAAAAAAAAAGCATATTTTCTGGTTTAAAACAATACAATTTAGATTTTCTCGAGGAAATACAAAGTTTTAGATACATAGTTTATATTTTCATATCAACTTTAATCATTTTATTTGAATTTTCAAATCAAAACTAGCAAGATTTATTTTTATAAGTTATCAAAATAGAAATATTTTTGAAATGGACTAATATAATTTGTTGAATATAAAAAAAAGTAGAATATAATTTCCCAAAATAAAATTATGAACTAGAAAAGAATTATAAGAGTTAGAAATGGAAAATGAAAAATTACACATTTTATCACTCTTTTTCCATGTTCTAATTTCTCCCAAGTGTACAAATAAGTCTTAAAAATTCTAGGTCAAAGGAACATGAGAATAAAGTAAGAGCTTCTTGCAATTTTGTTGTGTTTTGAAGTATTGAATACCTCATCTATTTCTAGGGCTAAATTATGAAGAGTTTCGAAACTTTTGATAATGGTAAGTAGTTTTATCCTTCAAGAGAACTGATATACCAAATATTATCAACCAAATAATTGTAAATAAATCCCTTATATTTTCAAAAGACGAATAATTATGTGTTTTCAAGTTTTATACAAAAAGATATTTCAAAAATACTAACAGATGTTTAAATATCGAATATTTAAAAAAAAAGCATATTTTCTGGTTTAAAACAATACAATTTAGATTTTCTCCAGGAAATACAAAGTTTTAGATACATAGTTTATATTTTCATATCAACTTTAATCATTTTATTTGAATTTTCAAATCAAAACTAGCAAGATTTATTTTTATAAGTTATCTAAATAGAAATATTTTTGAAATGGACTAATATAATTTGTTGAATATAACAAAAAAAGTAGAATATAATTTCCCAAAATAAAATTATGAACTAGAAAAGAATTATAAGAGTTAGAAATGGAAAAAGAAAAATTACACATTTTATCACGCTTTTTCCATGTTCTAATTTCTGCTAAGTGTACAAATAAGTCTTACAAATTCTAGGTCAAAGGAACAAGAGAATAAAGTAAGAGCTTCTTGCAATTTTGTTGTGTTTTGAAGTATTGAATACCTCATCTATATCTAGGGCTAAATTATGAAGAGTTTCGAAACTTTTGATAATGGTAAGTTGTTTTATCCTTCAAGAGAACTGATATACCAAATATTATCAACCAAATAATTGTAAATAAATCCCTTATATTTTCAAAAGATGAATAATTATGTGATTTCAAATTTTATACAAAAACATATTTCAAAAATACTAACAGATGTTTAAATATCGAATTTAAAAAAAAAGCATATTTTCTGGTTTAAAACAATACAATTTAGATTTTCTCCAGGAAATACAAAGTTTTAGATACATAGTTTATATTTTCATATCAACTTTAATCATTTTATTTGAATTTTCAAATCAAAACTAGCAAGATTTATTTTTATAAGTTATCTAAATAGAAATATTTTTGAAATGGACTATTATAATTTCTTGAATATAACAAAAAAAGTAGAATATAATTTCCCAAAATAAAATTATGAACTAGAAAAGAATTATAAGAGTTAGAAATGGAAAATGAAAAATTACACATTTTATCACTCTTTTTCCTTGTTCTAATTTCTCCTAAGTGTACAAATAAGTCTTACAAATTCTAGGTCAAAGGAACAAGAGAATAAAGTAAGAGCTTCTTGCAATTTTGTTGTGTTTTGAAGTATTGAATACCTCATCTATTTCTAGGGCTAAATTATGAAGAGTTTCGAAACTTTTGATAATGGTAAGTAGTTTCATCCTTCAAGAGAACTGATATACCAATTATTATCACACAAATAATTGTAAATAAATCCCTTATATTTTCAAAAGACGAATAATTATGTGTTTTCAAGTTTTATACAAAAAGATATTTCAAAAATACTAACAGATGTTTAAATATCGAATTTTTCAAAAAAAAAGCATATTTTCTGGTTTAAAACAATACAATTTAGATTTTCTCGAGGAAATACAAAGTTTTAGATACATAGTTTATATTTTCATATCAACTTTAATCATTTTATTTGAATTTTCAAATCAAAACTAGCAAGATTTATTTTTATAAGTTATCAAAATAGAAATATTTTTGAAATGGACTAATATAATTTGTTGAATATAACAAAAAAAGTAGAATATAATTTCCCAAAATAAAATTATGAACTAGAAAAGAATTATAAGAGTTAGAAATGGAAAATGAAAAATTACACATTTTATCACTCTTTTTCCTTGTTCTAATTTCTGCTAAGTGTACAAATAAGTCTTACAAATTCTAGGTCAAAGGAACAAGAGAATAAAGTAAGAGCTTCTTGCAATTTTGTTGTGTTTTGAAGTATTGAATACCTCATCTATTTCTAGGGCTAAATTATGAAGAGTTTCGAAACTTTTGATAATGGTAAGTAGTTTCATCCTTCAAGAGAACTGATATACCAAATATTATCAACCAAATAATTGTAAATAAATCCCTTATATTTTCAAAAGACGAATAATTATGTGTTTTCAAGTTTTATACAAAAAGATATTTCAAAAATACTAACAGATGTTTAAATATCGAATTTTTCAAAAAAAAGCATATTTTCTGGTTTAAAACAATACAATTTAGATTTTCTCGAGGAAATACAAAGTTTTAGATACATAGTTTATATTTTCATATCAACTTTAATCATTTTATTTGAATTTTCAACTCAAAACAAGCAAGATTTATTTTTATAAGTTATCAAAATAGAAATATTTTTTAAATGGACTAATATAATTTGTTGAATATAAAAAAAAGTAGAATACAATTTACCAAAATAAAATTATGAACTAGAAAAGAATTATAAGAGTTAGAAATGGAAAATGAAAAATTACACATTTTATCACTCTTTTTCCTTGTTCTAATTTCTCCTAAGTGTACAAATAAGTCTTACAAATTCTAGGTCAAAGGAACAAGAGAATAAAGTAAGAGCTTCTTGCAATTTTGTTGTGTTTTGAAGTATTGAATACCTCATCTATTTCTAGGGCTAAATTATGAAGAGTTTCGAAACTTTTGATAATGGTAAGTAGTTTCATCCTTCAAGAGAACTGATATACCAATTATTATCACACAAATAATTGTAAATAAATCCCTTATATTTTCAAAAGACGAATAATTATGTGTTTTCAAGTTTTATACAAAAAGATATTTCAAAAATACTAACAGATGTTTAAATATCGAATTTTTCAAAAAAAAGCATATTTTCTGGTTTAAAATAATACAATTTAGGTTTTCTCCAGGAAATACAAAGTTTTAGATACATAGTTTATATTTTCATATTAACTTTAATAATTTTATTTGAATTTTAAAATCAAACCAAGCAAGATATATTTTTATAAGTTATCTAAATAGAAATATTTTTGAAATGGACTAATATAATTTGTTGAATATAAAAAAAAGTAGAATATAATTTCCCAAAATAAAATTATGAACTAGAAAAGAATTATAAGAGTTAGAAATGGAAAATGAAAAATTACACATTTTATCACTCTTTTTCCTTGTTCTAATTTCTGTTAAGTGTACAAATAAGTCTTACAAATTCTAGGTCAAAGGAACAAGAGAATAAAGTAAGAGCTTCTTGCAATTTTGTTGTGTTTTGAAGTATTGAATACCTCATCCATTTCTAGGGCTAAATTATGAAGAGTTTCGAAACTGTTGATAATGGTAAGTAGTTTTATCCTTCAAGAGAACTGATATACCAAATATTATCAACCAAATAATTGTAAATAAATCCCTTATATTTTCAAAAGACGAATAATTATGTGTTTTCAAGTTTTATACAAAAAGATATTTCAAAAATACTAAGAGATGTTTAAATATCGAATTTAAAAAAAAAGCATATTTTCTGGTTTAAAACAATACAATTTAGATTTTCTCCAGGAAATACAAAGTTTTACATACATAGTTTATATTTTCATATCAACTTTAATCATTTTATTTGAATTTTCAAATCAAAACTAGCAAGATTTATTTTTATAAGTTATCTAAATAGAAATATTTTTGAAATGGACTAATATAATTTGTTGAATATAACAAAAAAAGTAGAATATAATTTCCCAAAATAAAATTATGAACTAGAAAAGAATTATAAGAGTTAGAAATGGAAAATGAAAAATTACACATTTTATCACTCTTTTTCCTTGTTCTAATTTCTGCTAAGTGTACAAATAAGTCTTACAAATTCTAGGTCAAAGGAACAAGAGAATAAAGTAAGAGCTTCTTGCAATTTTGTTGTGTTTTGAAGTATTGAATACCTCATCTATTTCTAGGGCTAAATTATGAAGAGTTTCGAAACTTTTGATAATGGTAAGTAGTTTTATCCTTCAAGAGAACTGATATACCAAATATTATCAACCAAATAATTGTAAATAAATCCCTTATATTTTCAAAAGACGAATAATTATGTGTTTTCAAGTTTTATACAAAAAGATATTTCAAAAATACTAACAGATGTTTAAATATCGAATTTTTCAAAAAAAAGCATATTTTATGGTTTAAAATAATACAATTTAGGTTTTCTCCAGGAAATACAAAGTTTTAGATACATAGTTTATATTTTCATATCAACTTTAATCATTTTATTTGAATTTTCAAATCAAAACTAGCAAGATTTATTTTTATAAGTTATCTAAATAGAAATATTTTTGAAATGGACTAATATAATTTGTTGAATATAACAAAAAAAGTAGAATATAATTTCCCAAAATAAAATTATGAACTAGAAAAGAATTATAAGAGTTAGAAATGGAAAATGAAAAATTACACATTTTATCACTCTTTTTCCTTGTTCTAATTTCTGCTAAGTGTACAAATAAGTCTTACAAATTCTAGGTCAAAGGAACAAGAGAATAAAGTAAGAGCTTCTTGCAATTTTGTTGTGTTTTGAAGTATTGAATACCTCATCTATTTCTAGGGCTAAATTATGAAGAGTTTCGAAACTTTTGATAATGGTAAGTAGTTTCATCCTTCAAGAGAACAGATATAACAATTATTATCACACAAATAATTGTAAATAAATCCCTTATATTTTCAAAAGACGAATAATTATGTGTTTTCAAGTTTTATACAAAAAGATATTTCAAAAATACTAACAGATGTTTAAATATCGAATTTTTCAAAAAAAGCATATTTTCTGGTTTAAAATAATACAATTTAGGTTTTCTCCAGGAAATACAAAGTTTTAGATACATAGTTTATATTTTCATATCAACTTTAATCATTTTATTTGAATTTTCAAATCAAAACTAGCAAGATTTATTTTTATAAGTTATCAAAATAGAAATATTTTTGAAATGGACTAATATAATTTGTTGAATATAACAAAAAAAGTAGAATATAATTTCCCAAAATAAAATTATGAACTAGAAAAGAATTATAAGAGTTAGAAATGGAAAATGAAAAATTACACATTTTATCACTCTTTTTCCTTGTTCTAATTTTTGCTAAGTGTACAAATAAGTCTTACAAATTCTAGGTCAAAGGAACAAGAGAATAAAGTAAGAGCTTCTTGCAATTTTGTTGTGTTTTTAAGTATTGAATACCTCATCTATTTCTAGGGCTAAATTATGAAGAGTTTCGAAACTTTTGATAATGGTAAGTAGTTTCATCCTTCAAGAGAACTGATATACCAAATATTATCAACCAAATAATTGTAAATAAATCCCTTATATTTTCAAAAGATGAATAATTATGTGCTTTCAAGTTTTATACAAAAAGATATTTCAAAAATACTAACAGATGTTTAAATATCGAATTTTTCAAAAAAAAGCATATTTTATGGTTTAAAATAATACAATTTAGGTTTTCTCCAGGAAATACAAAGTTTTAGATACATAGTTTATATTTTCATATCAACTTTAATCATTTTATTTGAATTTTCAAATCAAAACTAGCAAGATTTATTTTTATAAGTTATCTAAATAGAAATATTTTTGAAATGGACTAATATAATTTCTTGAATATAACAAAAAAAGTAGAATATAATTTCCCAAAATAAAATTATGAACTAGAAAAGAATTATAAGAGTTAGAAATGGAAAATGAAAAATTACACATTTTATCACTCTTTTTCCTTGTTCTATTTTCTGCTAAGTGTACAAATAAGTCTTACAAATTCTAGGTCAAAGGAACAAGAGAATAAAGTAAGAGCTTCTTGCAATTTTGTTGTGTTTTGAAGTATTGAATACCTCATCTATTTCTAGGGCTAAATTATGAAGAGTTTCGAAACTGTTGATAATGGTAAGTAGTTTTATCCTTCAAGAGAACTGATATACCAAATATTATCAACCAAATAATTGTAAATAAATCCCTTATATTTTCAAAAGACGAATAATTATGTGTTTTCAAGTTTTATACAAAAAGATATTTCAAAAATACTAACAGATGTTTAAATATCGAATTTTTCAAAAAAAAGCATATTTTATGGTTTAAAATAATACAATTTAGATTTTCTCCAGGAAATACAAAGTTTTAGATACATAGTTTATATTTTCATATCAACTTTAATCATTTTATTTGAATTTTCAAATCAAAACTAGCAAGATTTATTTTTATAAGTTATCTAAATAGAAATATTTTTGAAATGGACTATTATAATTTCTTGAATATAACAAAAAAAGTAGAATATAATTTCCCAAAATAAAATTATGAACTAGAAAAGAATTATAAGAGTTAGAAATGGAAAATGAAAAATTACACATTTTATCACTCTTTTTCCTTGTTCTAATTTCTGCTAAGTGTACAAATAAGTCTTACAAATTCTAGGTCAAAGGAACAAGAGAATAAAGTAAGAGCTTCTTGCAATTTTGTTGTGTTTTGAAGTATTGAATACCTCATCCATTTCTAGGGCTAAATTATGAAGAGTTTCGAAACTGTTGATAATGGTAAGTAGTTTTATCCTTCAAGAGAACTGATATACCAAATATTATCAACCAAATAATTGTAAATAAATCCCTTATATTTTCAAAAGACGAATAATTATGTGTTTTCAAGTTTTATACAAAAAGATATTTCAAAAATACTAAGAGATGTTTAAATATCGAATATTTAAAAAAAAAGCATATTTTCTGGTTTAAAACAATACAATTTAGATTTTCTCCAGGAAATACAAAGTTTTACATACATAGTTTATATTTTCATATCAACTTTAATCATTTTATTTGAATTTTCAAATCAAAACTAGCAAGATTTATTTTTATAAGTTATCAAAATAGAAATATTTTTGAAATGGACTAATATAATTTGTTGAATATAAAAAAAAAGTAGAATATAATTTCCCAAAATAAAATTATGAACTAGAAAAGAATTATAAGAGTTAGAAATGGAAAATGAAAAATTACACATTTTATCACTCTTTTTCCTTGTTCTAATTTCTGCTAAGTGTACAAATAAGTCTTACAAATTCTAGGTCAAAGGAACAAGAGAATAAAGTAAGAGCTTCTTGCAATTTTGTTGTGTTTTGAAGTATTGAATACCTCATCCATTTCTAGGGCTAAATTATGAAGAGTTTCGAAACTGTTGATAATGGTAAGTAGTTTTATCCTTCAAGAGAACTGATATACCAAATATTATCAACCAAATAATTGTAAATAAATCCCTTATATTTTCAAAAGACGAATAATTATGTGTTTTCAAGTTTTATACAAAAATATTTCAAAAATACTGACACATGTTTAAATATCAAATTTTTAACACAAAAACATATTTTCTGGTTTAAAATAATACAATTTAGATTTTATCCAGCAAATACAAAGTTTTAGATACATAGTTTATATTTTCATATCAACTTTAATCATTTTATTTGAATTTTCAAATCAAAACTAGCAAGATTTATTTTTATAAGTTATCAAAATAGAAATATTTTTGAAATGGACTAATATAATTTGTTGAATATAACAAAAAAAGTAGAATATAATTTCCCAAAATAAAATTATGAACTAGAAAAGAATTATAAGAGTTAGAAATGGAAAATGAAAAATTACACATTTTATCACTCTTTTTCCTTGTTCTAATTTCTGCTAAGTGTACAAATAAGTCTTACAAATTCTAGGTCAAAGGAACAAGAGAATAAAGTAAGAGCTTCATGCAATTTTGTTGTGTTTTGAAGTATTGAATACCTCATCTATTTCTAGGGCTAAATTATGAAGAGTTTCGAAACTTTTGATAATGGTAAGTAGTTTTATCCTTCAAGAGAACTGATATACCAAATATTATCAACCAAATAATTGTAAATAAATCCCTTATATTTTCAAAAGACGAATAATTATGTGTTTTCAAGTTTTATACAAAACGATATTTCAAAAATACTAACAGATGTTTAAATATCGAATTTTTCAAAAACAAGCATATTTTATGGTTTAAAATAATACATTTTAGATTTTCTCCAGGAAATACAAAGTTTTAGATACATAGTTTATATTTTCATATCAACTTTAATCATTTTATTTGAATTTTCAAATCAAAACTAGCAAGATTTATTTTTATAAGTTATCTAAATAGAAATATTTTTGAAATGGACTATTATAATTTCTTGAATATAACAAAAAAAGTAGAATATAATTTCCCAAAATAAAATTATGAACTAGAAAAGAATTATAAGAGTTAGAAATGGAAAATGAAAAATTACACATTTTATCACTCTTTTTCCTTGTTGTAATTTCTGCTTTAGTCTTACAAATTCTAGGTCAAAGGAACAAGAGAATAAAGTAAGAGCTTCTTGCAATTTTGTTGTGTTTTGAAGTATTGAATACCTCATCTATTTCTAGGGCTAAATTATGAAGAGTTTCGAAACTGTTGATAATGGTAAGTAGTTTTATCCTTCAAGAGAACTGATATACCAAATATTATCAACCAAATAATTGTAAATAAATCCCTTATATTTTCAAAAGACGAATAATTATGTGTTTTCAAGTTTTATACAAAAAGATATTTCAAAAATACTAACAGATGTTTAAATATCGAATTTTTCAAAAACAAGCATATTTTATGGTTTAAAATAATACATTTTAGATTTTCTCCAGGAAATACAAAGTTTTACATACATAGTTTATATTTTCATATCAACTTTAATCATTTTATTTGAATTTTCAAATCAAAACTAGCAAGATTTATTTTTATAAGTTATCAAAATAGAAATATTTTTGAAATGGACTAATATAATTTGTTGAATATAACAAAAAAAGTAGAATATAATTTCCCAAAATAAAATTATGAACTAGAAAAGAATTATAAGAGTTAGAAATGGAAAATGAAAAATTACACATTTTATCACTCTTTTTCCTTGTTCTAATTTCTCCTAAGTGTACAAATAAGTCTTACAAATTCTAGGTCAAAGGAACAAGAGAATAAAGTAAGAGCTTCTTGCAATTTTGTTGTGTTTTGAAGTATTGAATACCTCATCTATTTCTAGGGCTAAATTATGAAGAGTTTCGAAACTGTTGATAATGGTAAGTAGTTTTATCCTTCAAGAGAACTGATATACCAAATATTATCAACCAAATAATTGTAAATAAATCCCTTATATTTTCAAAAGACGAATAATTATGTGTTTTCAAGTTTTATACAAAAAGATATTTCAAAAATACTAACAGATGTTTAAATATCGAATTTTTCAAAAACAAGCATATTTTATGGTTTAAAATAATACATTTTAGATTTTCTCCAGGAAATACAAAGTTTTACATACATAGTTTATATTTTCATATCAACTTTAATCATTTTATTTGAATTTTCAAATCAAAACTAGCAAGATTTATTTTTATAAGTTATCAAAATAGAAATATTTTTGAAATGGACTAATATAATTTGTTGAATATAACAAAAAAAGTAGAATATAATTTCCCAAAATAAAATTATGAACTAGAAAAGAATTATAAGAGTTAGAAATGGAAAATGAAAAATTACACATTTTATCACTCTTTTTCCTTGTTCTAATTTCTCCTAAGTGTACAAATAAGTCTTACAAATTCTAGGTCAAAGGAACAAGAGAATAAAGTAAGAGCTTCTTGCAATTTTGTTGTGTTTTGAAGTATTGAATACCTCATCTATTTCTAGGGCTAAATTATGAAGAGTTTCGAAACTGTTGATAATGGTAAGTAGTTTTATCCTTCAAGAGAACTGATATACCAAATATTATCAACCAAATAATTGTAAATAAATCCCTTATATTTTCAAAAGACGAATAATTATGTGTTTTCAAGTTTTATACAAAAAGATATTTCAAAAATACTAACAGATGTTTAAATATCGAATTTTTCAAAAACAAGCATATTTTATGGTTTAAAATAATACATTTTAGATTTTCTCCAGGAAATACAAAGTTTTACATACATAGTTTATATTTTCATATCAACTTTAATCATTTTATTTGAATTTTCAAATCAAAACTAGCAAGATTTATTTTTATAAGTTATCAAAATAGAAATATTTTTGAAATGGACTAATATAATTTGTTGAATATAAAAAAAAGTAGAATATAATTTCCCAAAATAAAATTATGAACTAGAAAAGAATTATAAGAGTTAGAAATGGAAAATGAAAAATTACACATTTTATCACTCTTTTTCCTTGTTCTAATTTCTGTAAGTGTACAAATAAGTCTTACAAATTCTAGGTCAAAGGAACAAGAGAATAAAGTAAGAGCTTCTTGCAATTTTGTTGTGTTTTGAAGTATTGAATACCTCATCTATTTCTAGGGCTAAATTATGAAGAGTTTCGAAACTTTTGATAATGGTAAGTAGTTTCATCCTTCAAGAGAACTGATATACCAATTATTATCACACAAATAATTGTAAATAAATCCCTTATATTTTCAAAAGACGAATAATTATGTGTTTTCAAGTTTTATACAAAAAGATATTTCAAAAATACTAACAGATGTTTAAATATCGAATTTTTCAAAAACAAGCATATTTTATGGTTTAAAATAATACATTTTAGATTTTCTCCAGGAAATACAAAGTTTTACATACATAGTTTATATTTTCATATCAACTTTAATCATTTTATTTGAATTTTCAAATCAAAACTAGCAAGATTTATTTTTATAAGTTATCAAAATAGAAATATTTTTGAAATGGACTAATATAATTTGTTGAATATAACAAAAAAAGTAGAATATAATTTCCCAAAATAAAATTATGAACTAGAAAAGAATTATAAGAGTTAGAAATGGAAAATGAAAAATTACACATTTTATCACTCTTTTTCCTTGTTCTAATTTCTGTTAAGTGTACAAATAAGTCTTACAAATTCTAGGTCAAAGGAACAAGAGAATAAAGTAAGAGCTTCTTGCAATTTTGTTGTGTTTTGAAGTATTGAATACCTCATCTATTTCTAGGGCTAAATTATGAAGAGTTTCGAAACTTTTGATAATGGTAAGTAGTTTCATCCTTCAAGAGAACTGATATACCAAATATTATCAACCAAATAATTGTAAATAAATCCCTTATATTTTCAAAAGACGAATAATTATGTGTTTTCAAGTTTTATACAAAAAGATATTTCAAAAATACTAAGAGATGTTTAAATATCGAATTTTTAAAAAAAAGCATATTTTCTGGTTTAAAACAATACAATTTAGATTTTCTCCAGGAAATACAAAGTTTTACATACATAGTTTATATTTTCATATCAACTTTAATCATTTTATTTGAATTTTCAAATCAAAACTAGCAAGATTTATTTTTATAAGTTATCAAAATAGAAATATTTTTGAAATGGACTAATATAATTTGTTGAATATAAAAAAAAGTAGAATATAATTTCCCAAAATAAAATTATGAACTAGAAAAGAATTATAAGAGTTAGAAATGGAAAATGAAAAATTACACATTTTATCACTCTTTTTCCTTGTTCTAATTTCTGCTAAGTGTACAAATAAGTCTTACAAATTCTAGGTCAAAGGAACAAGAGAATAAAGTAAGAGCTTCTTGCAATTTTGTTGTGTTTTGAAGTATTGAATACCTCATCTATTTCTAGGGCTAAATTATGAAGAGTTTCGAAACTTTTGATAATGGTAAGTAGTTTCATCCTTCAAGAGAACTGATATACCAATTATTATCACACAAATAATTGTAAATAAATCCCTTATATTTTCAAAAGACGAATAATTATGTGTTTTCAAGTTTTATACAAAAAGATATTTCAAAAATACTAACAGATGTTTAAATATCGAATTTTTCAAAAACAAGCATATTTTATGGTTTAAAATAATACATTTTAGATTTTCTCCAGGAAATACAAAGTTTTAGATACATAGTTTATATTTTCATATCAACTTTAATCATTTTATTTGAATTTTCAAATCAAAACTAGCAAGATTTATTTTTATAAGTTATCAAAATAGAAATATTTTTGAAATGGACTATTATAATTTCTTGAATATAACAAAAAAAGTAGAATATAATTTCCCAAAATAAAATTATGAACTAGAAAAGAATTATAAGAGTTAGAAATGGAAAATGAAAAATTACACATTTTATCACTCTTTTTCCTTGTTGTAATTTCTGCTTTAGTCTTACAAATTCTAGGTCAAAGGAACAAGAGAATAAAGTAAGAGCTTCATGCAATTTTGTTGTGTTTTGAAGTATTGAATACCTCATCTATTTCTAGGGCTAAATTATGAAGAGTTTCGAAACTTTTGATAATGGTAAGTAGTTTCATCCTTCTAGAGAACTGTTATACCAATTATTATCACACAAATAATTGTAAATAAATCCCTTATATTTTCAAAAGACGAATAATTATGTGTTTTCAAGTTTTATACAAAACGATATTTCAAAAATACTAACAGATGTTTAAATATCGAATTTTTCAAAAACAAGCATATTTTATGGTTTAAAATAATACATTTTAGATTTTCTCCAGGAAATACAAAGTTTTAGATACATAGTTTATATTTTCATATCAACTTTAATCATTTTATTTGAATTTTCAAATCAAAACTAGCAAGATTTATTTTTATAAGTTATCAAAATAGAAATATTTTTGAAATGGACTAATATAATTTGTTGAATATAAAAAAAAAGTAGAATATAATTTCCCAAAATAAAATTATGAACTAGAAAAGAATTATAAGAGTTAGAAATGGAAAATGAAAAATTACACATTTTATCACTCTTTTTCCTTGTTCTAATTTCTGTAAGTGTACAAATAAGTCTTACAAATTCTAGGTCAAAGGAACAAGAGAATAAAGTAAGAGCTTCTTGCAATTTTGTTGTGTTTTGAAGTATTGAATACCTCATCTATTTCTAGGGCTAAATTATGAAGAGTTTCGAAACTTTTGATAATGGTAAGTAGTTTCATCCTTCAAGAGAACTGATATACCAATTATTATCACACAAATAATTGTAAATAAATCCCTTATATTTTCAAAAGACGAATAATTATGTGTTTTCAAGTTTTATACAAAAAGATATTTCAAAAATACTAACAGATGTTTAAATATCGAATTTTTCAAAAACAAGCATATTTTATGGTTTAAAATAATACATTTTAGATTTTCTCCAGGAAATACAAAGTTTTACATACATAGTTTATATTTTCATATCAACTTTAATCATTTTATTTGAATTTTCAAATCAAAACTAGCAAGATTTATTTTTATAAGTTATCAAAATAGAAATATTTTTGAAATGGACTAATATAATTTGTTGAATATAAAAAAAAGTAGAATATAATTTCCCAAAATAAAATTATGAACTAGAAAAGAATTATAAGAGTTAGAAATGGAAAATGAAAAATTACACATTTTATCACTCTTTTTCCTTGTTCTAATTTCTGCTAAGTGTACAAATAAGTCTTACAAATTCTAGGTCAAAGGAACAAGAGAATAAAGTAAGAGCTTCATGCAATTTTGTTGTGTTTTGAAGTATTGAATACCTCATCTATTTCTAGGGCTAAATTATGAAGAGTTTCGAAACTTTTGATAATGGTAAGTAGTTTCATCCTTCAAGAGAACTGATATACCAATTATTATCACACAAATAATTGTAAATAAATCCCTTATATTTTCAAAAGACGAATAATTATGTGTTTTCAAGTTTTATACAAAAAGATATTTCAAAAATACTAACAGATGTTTAAATATCGAATTTTTCAAAAACAAGCATATTTTATGGTTTAAAATAATACATTTTAGATTTTCTCCAGGAAATACAAAGTTTTACATACATAGTTTATATTTTCATATCAACTTTAATCATTTTATTTGAATTTTCAAATCAAAACTAGCAAGATTTATTTTTATAAGTTATCAAAATAGAAATATTTTTGAAATGGACTAATATAATTTGTTGAATATAACAAAAAAAGTAGAATATAATTTCCCAAAATAAAATTATGAACTAGAAAAGAATTATAAGAGTTAGAAATGGAAAAATAAAAATTACACATTTTATCACGCTTTTTCCATGTTCTAATTTCTGCTAAGTGTACAAATAAGTCTTACAAATTCTAGGTCAAAGGAACAAAAGAATAAAGTAAGAGCTTCTTGCAATTTTGTTGTGTTTTGAAGTATTGAATACCTCATCTATTTCTAGGGCTAAATTATGAAGAGTTTCGAAACTTTTGATAATGGTAAGTAGTTTCATCCTTCAAGAGAACTGATATACCAAATATTATCAACCAAATAATTGTAAATAAATCCCTTATATTTTCAAAAGACGAATAATTATGTGTTTTCAAGTTTTATACAAAAAGATATTTCAAAAATACTAACAGATGTTTAAATATCGAATTTTTCAAAAACAAGCATATTTTATGGTTTAAAATAATACATTTTAGATTTTCTCCAGGAAATACAAAGTTTTAGATACATAGTTTATATTTTCATATCAACTTTAATCATTTTATTTGAATTTTCAAATCAAAACTAGCAAGATTTATTTTTATAAGTTATCAAAATAGAAATATTTTTGAAATGGACTATTATAATTTCTTGAATATAACAAAAAAAGTAGAATATAATTTCCCAAAATAAAATTATGAACTAGAAAAGAATTATAAGAGTTAGAAATGGAAAATGAAAAATTACACATTTTATCACTCTTTTTCCTTGTTCTAATTTCTGCTAAGTGTACAAATAAGTCTTACAAATTCTAGGTCAAAGGAACAAGAGAATAAAGTAAGAGCTTCATGCAATTTTGTTGTGTTTTGAAGTATTGAATACCTCATCTATTTCTAGGGCTAAATTATGAAGAGTTTCGAAACTTTTGATAATGGTAAGTAGTTTCATCCTTCTAGAGAACTGTTATACCAATTATTATCACACAAATAATTGTAAATAAATCCCTTATATTTTCAAAAGACGAATAATTATGTGTTTTCAAGTTTTATACAAAACGATATTTCAAAAATACTAACAGATGTTTAAATATCGAATTTTTCAAAAACAAGCATATTTTATGGTTTAAAATAATACATTTTAGATTTTCTCCAGGAAATACAAAGTTTTAGATACATAGTTTATATTTTCATATCAACTTTAATCATTTTATTTGAATTTTCAAATCAAAACTAGCAAGATTTATTTTTATAAGTTATCAAAATAGAAATATTTTTGAAATGGACTATTATAATTTCTTGAATATAACAAAAAAAGTAGAATATAATTTCCCAAAATAAAATTATGAACTAGAAAAGAATTATAAGAGTTAGAAATGGAAAATGAAAAATTACACATTTTATCACTCTTTTTCCTTGTTGTAATTTCTGCTAAGTGTACAAATAAGTCTTACAAATTCTAGGTCAAAGGAACAAGAGAATAAAGTAAGAGCTTCTTGCAATTTTGTTGTGTTTTGAAGTATTGAATACCTCATCTATTTCTAGGGCTAAATTATGAAGAGTTTCGAAACTTTTGATAATGGTAAGTAGTTTCATCCTTCAAGAGAACTGATATACCAAATATTATCAACCAAATAATTGTAAATAAATCCCTTATATTTTCAAAAGACGAATAATTATGTGTTTTCAAGTTTTATACAAAACGATATTTCAAAAATACTAACAGATGTTTAAATATCGAATTTTTCAAAAACAAGCATATTTTATGGTTTAAAATAATACATTTTAGATTTTCTCCAGGAAATACAAAGTTTTAGATACATAGTTTATATTTTCATATCAACTTTAATCATTTTATTTGAATTTTCAAATCAAAACTAGCAAGATTTATTTTTATAAGTTATCAAAATAGAAATATTTTTGAAATGGACTAATATAATTTGTTGAATATAACAAAAAAAGTAGAATATAATTTCCCAAAATAAAATTATGAACTAGAAAAGAATTATAAGAGTTAGAAATGGAAAATGAAAAATTACACATTTTATCACTCTTTTTCCTTGTTCTAATTTCTGCTAAGTGTACAAATAAGTCTTACAAATTCTAGGTCAAAGGAACAAGAGAATAAAGTAAGAGCTTCTTGCAATTTTGTTGTGTTTTGAAGTATTGAATACCTCATCTATTTCTAGGGCTAAATTATGAAGAGTTTCGAAACTTTTGATAATGGTAAGTAGTTTCATCCTTCAAGAGAACTGATATACCAATTATTATCACACAAATAATTGTAAATAAATCCCTTATATTTTCAAAAGACGAATAATTATGTGTTTTCAAGTTTTATACAAAAAGATATTTCAAAAATACTAACAGATGTTTAAATATCGAATTTTTCAAAAACAAGCATATTTTATGGTTTAAAATAATACATTTTAGATTTTCTCCAGGAAATACAAAGTTTTAGATACATAGTTTATATTTTCATATCAACTTTAATCATTTTATTTGAATTTTCAAATCAAAACTAGCAAGATTTATTTTTATAAGTTATCTAAATAGAAATATTTTTGAAATGGACTATTATAATTTCTTGAATATAACAAAAAAAGTAGAATATAATTTCCCAAAATAAAATTATGAACTAGAAAAGAATTATAAGAGTTAGAAATGGAAAATGAAAAATTACACATTTTATCACTCTTTTTCCTTGTTCTAATTTCTCCTAAGTGTACAAATAAGTCTTACAAATTCTAGGTCAAAGGAACAAGAGAATAAAGTAAGAGCTTCTTGCAATTTTGTTGTGTTTTGAAGTATTGAATACCTCATCTATTTCTAGGGCTAAATTATGAAGAGTTTCGAAACTTTTGATAATGGTAAGTAGTTTTATCCTTCAAGAGAACTGATATACCAAATATTATCAACCAAATAATTGTAAATAAATCCCTTATATTTTCAAAAGATGAATAATTATGTGTTTTCAAGTTTTATACAAAAAGATATTTCAAAAATACTAACAGATGTTTAAATATCGAATTTTTCAAAAAAAAGCATATTTTATGGTTTAAAATAATACAATTTAGGTTTTCTCCAGGAAATACAAAGTTTTAGATACATAGTTTATATTTTCATATCAACTTTAATCATTTTATTTGAATTTTCAAATCAAAACTAGCAAGATTTATTTTTATAAGTTATCTAAATAGAAATATTTTTGAAATGGACTATTATAATTTCTTGAATATAACAAAAAAAGTAGAATATAATTTCCCAAAATAAAATTATGAACTAGAAAAGAATTATAAGAGTTAGAAATGGAAAATGAAAAATTACACATTTTATCACTCTTTTTCCTTGTTCTAATTTCTCCTAAGTGTACAAATAAGTCTTACAAATTCTAGGTCAAAGGAACAAGAGAATAAAGTAAGAGCTTCTTGCAATTTTGTTGTGTTTTGAAGTATTGAATACCTCATCTATTTCTAGGGCTAAATTATGAAGAGTTTCGAAACTTTTGATAATGGTAAGTAGTTTCATCCTTCAAGAGAACTGATATACCAATTATTATCACACAAATAATTGTAAATAAATCCCTTATATTTTCAAAAGACGAATAATTATGTGTTTTCAAGTTTTAAACAAAAAGATATTTCAAAAATACTAACAGATGTTTAAATATCGAATTTTTCAAAAAAAAAAGCATATTTTCTGGTTCAAAACAATACAATTTAGATTTTCTCCAGGAAATACAAAGTTTTAGATACATAGTTTATATTTTCATATCAACTTTAATCATTTTATTTGAATTTTCAAATCAAAACTAGCAAGATTTATTTTTATAAGTTATCTAAATAGAAATATTTTTGAAATGGACTATTATAATTTCTTGAATATAACAAAAAAAGTAGAATATAATTTCCCAAAATAAAATTATGAACTAGAAAAGAATTATAAGAGTTAGAAATGGAAAATGAAAAATTACACATTTTATCACTCTTTTTCCTTGTTCTAATTTCTGCTAAGTGTACAAATAAGTCTTACAAATTCTAGGTCAAAGGAACAAGAGAATAAAGTAAGAGCTTCTTGCAATTTTGTTGTGTTTTGAAGTATTGAATACCTCATCCATTTCTAGGGCTAAATTATGAAGAGTTTCGAAACTGTTGATAATGGTAAGTAGTTTTATCCTTCAAGAGAACTGATATACCAAATATTATCAACCAAATAATTGTAAATAAATCCCTTATATTTTCAAAAGACGAATAATTATGTGTTTTCAAGTTTTATACAAAAAGATATTTCAAAAATACTAACAGATGTTTAAATATCGAATATTTAAAAAAAGCATATTTTCTGGTTTAAAACAATACAATTTAGATTTTCTCGAGGAAATACAAAGTTTTAGATACATAGTTTATATTTTCATATCAACTTTAATCATTTTATTTGAATTTTCAAATCAAAACTAGCAAGATTTATTTTTATAAGTTATCAAAATAGAAATATTTTTGAAATGGACTAATATAATTTGTTGAATATAACAAAAAAAGTAGAATATAATTTCCCAAAATAAAATTATGAACTAGAAAAGAATTATAAGAGTTAGAAATGGAAAATGAAAAATTACACATTTTATCACTCTTTTTCCATGTTCTAATTTCTGCTAAGTGTACAAATAAGTCTTACAAATTCTAGGTCAAAGGAACAAGAGAATAAAGTAAGAGCTTCTTGCAATTTTGTTGTGTTTTGAAGTATTGAATACCTCATCTATTTCTAGGGCTAAATTATGAAGAGTTTCGAAACTTTTGATAATGGTAAGTAGTTTTATCCTTCAAGAGAACTGATATACCAAATATTATCAACCAAATAATTGTAAATAAATCCCTTATATTTTCAAAAGATGAATAATTATGTGCTTTCAAGTTTTATACAAAAAGATATTTCAAAAATACTAACAGATGTTTAAATATCGAATATTTAAAAAAAAAGCTTATTTTCTGGTTTAAAATAATACAATTTAGATTTTCTCCAGGAAATACAAAGTTTTAGATACATAGTTTATATTTTCATATCAACTTCAATCATTTTATTTGAATTTTCAAATCAAATAGCAAGATTTATTTTTATAAGTTATCTAAATAGAAATATTTTTTAAATGGACTAATATAATTTGTTGAATATAACAAAAAATGTAGAATATAATTTCCCAAAATAAAATTATGAACTAGAAAAGAATTATAAGAGTTAGAAATGGAAAAAAGGAAAATTACACATTTTATCACTCTTTTTCCATGTTCTAATTTCTGCTAAGTGTACAAATAAGTCTTACAAATTCTAGGTCAAAGGAACATGAGAATAAAGTAAGAGGTTCTTGCAATTATGTTGTGTTTTGAAGTATTGAATACCTCATCTATTTCTAGGGCTAAATTATGAAGAGTTTCGAAACTTTTGATAATGGTAAGTAGTTTTATCCTTCAAGAGAAGTGATATACCAAATATTATCAACCAAATAATTGTAAATAAATCCCTTATATTTTCATAAGATGAATAATTATGTGCTTTCAAGTTTTATTCAAAAAGATATTTCAAAAATATTAACAGATGTTTAAATATCGAATTTTTCAGAAAAAAGCATATTTTCTGGTTTAAAATAATACAATTTAGATTTTCTCCAGGAAATACAAAGTTTTAGATACATAGTTTATATTTTCATATCAACTTTAATCATTTTATTTGAATTTTCAAATCAAAACTAGCAAGATTTATTTTTATAAGTTATCTAAATAGAAATATTTTTGAAATGGACTAATATAATTTGTTGAATATAAAAAAAAAGTAGAATATAATTTCCCAAAATAAAATTATGAACTAGAAAAGAATTATAAGAGTTAGAAATGGAAAAAGGAAAATTACACATTTTATCACTCTTTTTCCATGTTCTAATTTCTGCTAAGTGTACAAATAAGTCTTACAAATTCTAGGTCAAAGGAACATGAGAATAAAGTAAGAGCTTCTTGCAATTTTGTTGTGTTTTGAAGTATTGAATACCTCATCTATTTCTAGGGCTAAATTATGAAGAGTTTCGAAACTTTTGATTAAGGTAAGTTGTTTCATCCTTCAAGAGAACTGATATACCAAATATTATCAACCAAATAATTGTAAATAAATCCCTTATATTTTCAAAAGATGAATAATTATATGCTTTCAAGTTTTATACAAAAAGATATTTCAAAAATACTAACAGATGTTTAAATATCGAATTTTTCAAAAACAAGCATATTTTATGGTTTAAAATAATACATTTTAGATTTTCTCCAGGAAATACAAAGTTTTAGATACATAGTTTATATTTTCATATCAACTTTAATCATTTTATTTGAATTTTCAAATCAAAACTAGCAAGATTTATTTTTATAAGTTATCTAAATAGAAATATTTTTGAAATGGACTATTATAATTTCTTGAATATAACAAAAAAAGTAGAATATAATTTCCCAAAATAAAATTATGAACTAGAAAAGAATTATAAGAGTTAGAAATGGAAAAAGAAAAATTACACATTTTATCACGCTTTTTCCATGTTCTAATTTCTGCTAAGTGTACAAATAAGTCTTACAAATTCTAGGTCAAAGGAACATGAGAATAAAGTAAGAGCTTCTTGCAATTTTGTAGTGTTTTGAAGTATTGAATACCTAATCTATATCTAGGGATAAATTATGAAGAGTTTCGAAACTTTTGATAATGGTAAGTTGTTTTATCCTTCAAGAGAACTGATATACCAAATATTATCAACCAAATAATTGTAAATAAATCCCTTATATTTTCAAAAGATGAATAATTGTGTGCTTTCAAGTTTTATACAAAAAGATATTTCAAAAATACTAACAGATGTTTAAAATTCAAATTTTTCAAAAAAAAAAGCTTATTTTCGGGTTTAAAATAATACAATTTAGATTTTCTCCATGAAATACAAAGTTTTAGATACATAGTTTATATTTTCATATCAACTTTAATCATTTTATTTGAATTTTCAAATCAAAACTAGCAAGATTTATTTTTATAAGTTATCTAAATAGAAATATTTTTGAAATGGACTAATATAATTTGTTGAATATAACAAAAAAAGTAGAATATAATTTCCCAAAATAAAATTATGAACTAGAAAAGAATTATAAGAGTTAGAAATGGAAAAAGAAAAATTACACATTTTATCACTCTTTTTCCATGTTCTAATTTCTACTAAGTGTACAAATAAGTCTTACAAATTCTAGGTCAAAGGAACATGAGAATAAAGTAAGAGCTTCTTGCAATTTTGTTGTGTTTTGAAGTATTGAATACCTCATCTATTTCTAGGGCTAAATTATGAAGAGTTTCGAAACTTTTGATAATGGTAAGTTGTTTTATCCTTCAAGAGAACTGATATACCAAATATTATCAACCAAATAATTGTAAATAAATCCCTTATATTTTCAAAAGATGAATAATTATGTGCTTTCAAGTTTTATACAAAAATATATTTCAAAAATACTAACAGATGTTTAAATATCAAATTTTTCAAAAAAAAGCTTATTTTCTGGTTTAAAATAATACAATTTAGATTTTCTCCAGGAAATACAAAGTTTTAGATACATAGTTTATATTTTCATATCAACTTTAATCATTTTATTTGAATTTTCAAATCAAAACTAGCAAGATTTATTTTTATAAGTTATCTAAATAGAAATATTTTTTAAATGGACTAATATAATTTGTTGAATATAACAAAAAATGTAGAATATAATTTCCCAAAATAAAATTATGAACTAGAAAAAATTATAAGAGTTAGAAATGTAAAACAAAAAATTACACATTTTATCACTCTTTTTCCATGTTCTAATTTCTGCTAAGTGTACAAATAAGTCTTACAAATTCTAGGTCAAAGGAACATGAGAATAAAGTAAGAGCTTCTTGCAATTTTGTTGTGTTTTGAAGTATTGAATACCTCATCTATATCTAGGGCTAAATTATGAAGAGTTTCGAAACTTTTGATAATGGTAAGTTGTTTTATCCTTCAAGAGAACTGATATACCAAATATTATCAACCAAATAATTGTAAATAAATCCCTTATATTTTCAAAAGATGAATAATTGTGTGCTTTCAAGTTTTATACAAAAAGATATTTCAAAATTACTAACACATGTTTAAATATCGAATTTTTCAAAAAAAAAAGCATATTTTCTGGTTTAAAATAATACAATTTAGATTTTCTCCTGGAAATACAAAGTTTTAGATACATAGTTTATATTTTCATATCAACTTTAATCATTTTATTTGAATTTTCAAATCAAAACTAGCAAGATTTATTTTTATAAGTAATCTAAATAGAAATATTTTTGAAATGGACTAATATAATTTGTTGAATATAACAAAAAAAGTAGAATATAATTTCCCATAATAAAATTATGAACTAGAAAAGAATTATAAGAGTTAGAAATGGAAAAAGAAAAATTACACATTTTATCACTCTTTTTCCATGTTCTAATTTCTACTAAGTGTACAAATAAGTCTTACAAATTCTAGGTCAAAGGAACATGAGAATAAAGTAAGAGCTTCTTGCAATTTTGTTGTGTTTTGAAGTATTGAATACCTCATCTATTTCTAGGGCTAAATTATGAAGAGTTTCGAAACTTTTGATAATGGTAAGTTGTTTTATCCTTCAAGAGAACTGATATACCAAATATTATCAACCAAATAATTGTAAATAAATCCCTTATATTTTCAAAAGATGAATAATTATGTGCTTTCAAGTTTTATACAAAAAGATATTTCAAAAATACTAACAGATGTTTAAATATCGAATTTTTCAAAAAAAAAAAGCTTATTTTCTGGTTTAAAATAATACAATTTAGATTTTCTCCAGGAAATACAAAGTTTTAGATACATAGTTTATATTTTCATATCAACTTTAATCATTTTATTTGAATTTTCAAATCAAAACTAGCAAGATTTATTTTTATAAGTTATCTAAATAGAAATATTTTTGAAATGGACTAATATAATTTGTTGAATATAACAAAAAAAGTAGAATATAATTTCCCAAAATAAAATTATGAACTAGAAAAGAATTATAAGAGTTAGAAATGGAAAAAGAAAAATTACACATTTTATCACTCTTTTTCCATGTTCTAATTTCTACTAAGTGTACAAATAAGTCTTACAAATTCTAGGTCAAAGGAACATGAGAATAAAGTAAGAGCTTCTTGCAATTTTGTTGTGTTTTGAAGTATTGAATACCTCATCTATTTCTAGGGCTAAATTATGAAGAGTTTCGAAACTTTTGATAATGGTAAGTTGTTTTATCCTTCAAGAGAATTGATATACCAAATATTATCAACCAAATAATTGTAAATAAATCCCTTATATTTTCAAAAGATGAATAATTATGTGCTTTCAAGTTTTATACAAAAAGATATTTCAAAAATACTAACAGATGTTTAAATATCCAATTTTTTTTAAAAACAAAGCTTATTTTTTTGCTTAAAATAATACAATTTAGATTTTCTCCAGGAAATACAAAGTTTTAGATACATAGTTTATATTTTCATATCAACTTTAATCATTTTATTTGAATTTTCAAATCAAAACTAGCAAGATTTATTTTTATAAGTTATTTAAATAGAAATATTTTTGAAATGGACTAATATAATTTGTTGAATATAACAAAAAATGTAGAATATAATTTCCCAAAATAAAATTATGAACTAGAAAAAAGAAAAATTACACATTTTAGCACTCTTTTTCAATGTTCTAATTTCTGCTAAGTGTACAAATAAGTCTTACAAATACTAGGTCAAAGGAACATGAGAATAAAGTAAGAGCTTCTTGCAATTTTGTTGTGTTTTGAAGTATTGAATACCTCATCTCTTTCTAGGGCTAAAATTTGAAGAGTTTCGAAACTTTTGATAATGGTAAGTTGTTTTATCCTTCAAGAGAACTGATATACAAAATACTATCAACCAAATAATTGTAAATAAATCCCATATATTTTGATAAGATGAATAATTATGTGCTTTCATGTTTTATACAAAAATATATTTCAAAAATACTAACAGATGTTTAAATATCGAATATTTCAAAAAAGTTTATTTTATGGTTTGAAAGAATACAATTTAGATATTCTCTAGGAAATACAAAGTTTTAGATACGTAGTTTACATTTTCATATCACCTTTAATAATTTTATTTGAAATTTCAAATCAAAACTAACAAGATTTATTTTTATAAGTTATTTAAATAGAAATATTTTTGAAATGGACTAATATAATTTGTTGAATATAACAAAAAATGTAGAATATAATTTCCCAAAATAAAATTATGAACTAGAAAAGAATTATAAGAGTTAGAAATGTAAAACAAAAAATTACACATTTTATCACTCTTTTTCCATGTTCTAATTTCTGCTAAGTGTACAAATAAGTCTTACAAATTCTAGGTCAAAGGAACATGAGAATAAAGTAAGAGCTTCTTGCAATTTTGTTGTGTTTTGAAGTATTGAATACCTCATCTATTTCTAGGGCTAAATTATGAAGAGTTTCGAAACTTTTGATAATGGTAAGTTGTTTTATCCTTCAAGAGAACTGATATACCATATATTATCAACCAAATAATTGTACATAAATCACTTATATTTTCAAAAGATGAATAATTATGTGTTTTCAAGTTTTATACAAAAAATATATATCAAAAATACTAACAGATGGTTAAATATTGAATATTTAAAAAAAAGCTTATTTTCTTGTTTAAAATAATACAATTTAGATATTCTACAGGAAATACAAAGTTTTAGATAGATAGTTTATATTTTCATATCAACTTTAATCATTTTATTTGAATTTTCAAATCAAAACTAGCAAGATTTATTTTTATATGTTATCTAAATAGAAATATTTTTGAAATGGACTAATATAATTTGTTGAATATAACAAAAAAAGTAGAATATAATTTCCCAAAATAAAATTATGAACTAGAAAAGAATTATAAGAGTTAGAAATGGAAAAAGGAAAATTACACATTTTATCACTCTTTTTCCATGTTCTAATTTCTGCTAAGTGTACAAATAAGTCTTACAAATTCTAGGTCAAAGGAACATGAGAATAAAGTAAGAGCTTCTTGCAATTTTGTTGTGTTTTGAAGTATTGAATACCTCATCTATTTCTAGGGCTAAATTATGAAGAGTTTCGAAACTTTTGATAATGGTAAGTTGTTTTATCCTTCAAGAGAACTGATATACCAAATATTATCAACCAAATAATTGTAAATAAATCCCTTATATTTTCATAAGATGAATAATTATGTGCTTTCAAGTTTTATACAAAAAGATATATCAAAAACACTAAGAGATGTTTAAATATCCAATATTCTAAAAACAAAAAAGCTTATTTTCTGGTTTAAAATAATACAATTTAGATTTTCTCCAGGAAATACAAAGTTTTAGATACATAGTTTACATTTTCATATAAGCTTTAATCATTTATTTGAATTTTCAAATCAAAACTAGCAAGATTTATTTTTATAAGTTATTTAAATAGAAATATTTTTGAAATTGACTAATATAATAAATTGAATATAACAAAAAATGTAGAATATAATTTCCCAAAATAAAATTATGAACTAGAAAAAAATTATAAGAGTTAGAAATGGAAAAAGAAAAACTACACATTTTAGCACTCTTTTTCCATGTTCAAATTTCTGCTAAGTGTACAAATAAGTCTTACAAATTCTAGTTCAAAGGAACATGAGAATAAAGTAAGAGCTTCTTGCAATTGTTGTCGTGTTTTGAAGTATTGAATACCTCATCTATTTCTAGGGCTAAATTATGAAGAGTTTCGAAACTTTTGATAATGGTAAGTTGTTTTATCCTTCAAGAGAACTGATATACCAAATATTATCAACCAAATAATTGTAAATAAATCCCTTATATTTTCAGAAGATGAATAATTATGCGCTTTCAAGTTTGTTACAAAAAGATATATCAAAAACACTAAGAGATGTTTAAATATCCAATATTCTAAAAAAAAGCTTATTTTCTGGTTTAAAATAATACAATTTAGATTTTCTCCAGGAAATACAAAGTTTTAGATACATAGTTTACATTTTCATATAAGCTTTAATCATTTATTTGAATTTTCAAATCAAAACTAGCAAGATTTATTTTTATAAGTTATTTAAATAGAAATATTTTTGAAATTGACTAATATAATAAATTGAATATAACAAAAAATGTAGAATATAATTTCCCAAAATAAAATTATGAACTAGAAAAAAATTATAAGAGTTAGAAATGGAAAAAGAAAAACTACACATTTTAGCACTCTTTTTCCATGTTCAAATTTCTGCTAAGTGTACAAATAAGTCTTACAAATTCTAGTTCAAAGGAACATGAGAATAAAGTAAGAGCTTCTTGCAATTGTTGTCGTGTTTTGAAGTATTGAATACCTCATCTATTTCTAGGGCTAAATTATGAAGAGTTTCGAAACTTTTGATAATGGTAAGTTGTTTTATCCTTCAAGAGAACTGATATACCAAATATTATCAACCAAATAATTGTAAATAAATCCCTTATATTTTCAAAAGATGAATAATTATATGCTTTCAAGTTTTATACAAAAAGATATTTCAAAAATACTAACAGATGTTTAAATATCGAATTTTTCAAAAACAAGCATATTTTCTTGTTTAAAACAATACAATTTTGATTTTCTCTAGGCAATACAAAGTTTTAGATACATAGTTTATATTTTCATATCAACTTTAATCATTTTATTTGAATTTTCAAATCAAAACTAGCAAGATTTATTTTTATAAGTTATCTAAATAGAAATATTTTTGAAATGGACTAATATAATTTGTTGAATATAACAAAAAATGTAGAATATAATTTGTCAAAATAAAATTATGAACTAGAAAACAATTATAAGATTTAAAGAAGGAAAAAGAAAATTACACATTTTAGCACTCTTTTTCCATGTTCAAATTTCTGCTAAGTGTACAAATAAGTCTTACAAATTCTAGGTCAAAGGAACATGAGAATAAAGTAAGAGCTTCTTGCAATTTTGTTGTGTTTTGAAGTATTGAATACCTCATCTATTTCTAGGGCTAAATTATGAAGAGTTTCGAAACTTTTGATAATGGTAAGTTGTTTTATCCTTCAAGAGAACTGATATACCAAATATTATCAACCAAATAATTGTAAATAAATCCCTTATATTTTCATAAGATGAATAATTATGTGCTTTCATGTTTTATACAAAAAAGATATATCAAAAATACTAACAGATGTTTAAATATCGATTATTTCAAAAAAAGCTTATTTTCTTATTTAAAATAATATAATTTAGATATTCTGTAGGAAATACAAAGTTTTACATACATAGTTTATATTTTCATATCAACTTGAATCATTTTATTTGAATTTTCAAATCAAAACTAGCAAGATTTATTTTTATAAGTTATCTAATAGAAATATTTTTGAAATGGACTAATATAATTTATTGAATATAACAAATAATGTAGAATATAATTTCCCAAAATAAAATTATAACTAGAAAAAAATTTTAAGAGTTAGAAATGGAAAAAGAAAAATTACACATTTTAGCACTCTTTTTCAATGTTCTAATTTCTGCTAAGGGTACAAATAAGTCTTACAAATACTTGGTCAAAGGAACATGAGAATAAAGTAAGAGCTTCTTGCAATTTTTTTGTGTTTGGAAGTATTGAATACCTCATCTATTTCTAGGGCTAAATTATGAAGAGCTTCGAAACTTTTGATAATGGTAAGTTGTTTTATACTTCAAGAGAACTGATATATCAAAAATTATCAACCAAATAATTGTAAATAAATCCCATATATTTTGATAAGATGAATAATTATGTGCTTTCATGTTTTATACAAAAATATATTTCAAAAATACTAACAGATGTTTAAATATCGAATACTTGAAAAAAAAGCTTATTTTCTGGTTTGAAAGAATACAATTTAGATATTCTGCCGGAAATGCAAAGTTTTAGATACATAGTTTATATTTTCATATCAACTTTAATAATTTTATTTGAATTTTCAAATCAAAACTAACAAGATTTATTTTTATAAGTTATTTAAATAGAAATATTTTTGAAATGGACTAATATAATTTGTTGAATATAACAAAAAATGTAGAATATAATTTGTCAAAATAAAATTATGAACTAGAAAACAATTATAAGATTTAAAGAAGGAAAAAGAAAATTACACATTTTAGCACTATTTAGCCTTTTCTAATTTCAGCTAAGTTACAAATAAGTCTTACAAATTCTAGGTCAAAGGAACATGAGAATAAAGTAAGAGCTTCTTGCAATTTTGTTGTGTTTTGAAGTATTGAATACCTCATCTATTTCTAGGGCTAAATTATGAAGTGTTTCGAAACTTTTGATAATGGTAAGTTGTTTTATCCTTCATGAGAAATGATATGCCAAATATTATCAACCAAATAATTGTAAATAAATCCCTTATATTTTCATAAGATGAATAATTATGTGCTTTCAAGTTTTATACAAAAAGATATTTCAAAATTACTAACAGATGTTTAAATATCGAAATTTTCAAAAAAAAAACATATTTTCTTGTTTAAAATAATACAATTTAGATATTCTCTTGGAAATACAAAGTTTTAGATACATAGTTTATATTTTCATATCAACTTTAATCATTTTATTTGAATTTTAAAATCAAAACTAGCAAGATTTATTTTTATAAGTTATCTAAATAGAAATATTTTTGAAATTGACTAATATAATATATTGAATATAACAAAAAATGTAGAATATAATTTCTCAAAATAAAATTATAAACTAGAAAACAATTATAAGAGTTAAAGATGGAAATAGAAAAATTACACATTTTAGCACTCTTTAGCCTTGTTCTAATTTCAGCCTAGTGTACAAATCATTCCTATAAATTCTAGGGAAAAAGAACATGAGAATAAAGTAAGAGCTTCTTGCAATTTTATTGTGTTTTGAAGTATTGAATACCTCATCTATTTCTAGTGCTAAAGTATGAAGATTTGCTAAACTTTGATAATGGTAAGTTGTTTTATCCTTCAAGAGAATTGATATACCAAATATTTTCAACCAAATAATTGTAAATAAATCTCTTATATTTTCATAAGATTAAAATTGTGTACTTTGGAGTGTTATACAAAAAGATATATCAAAAATACTAGCAGATGTTTAAATATCGCATATTTCAAAATAAACCTTATTTTCTAGTTTAAAATAATACAACTTAGATATTATCTAGGAAATACTAACTTATAGATACATAGTTTATCTTTTCATATAAAATTGAATCATTTTCACTTGGATTTCTAATCAAAACAAGCAAGATTTATTTTTATAAGTTATCTAAATAGAAATATTTTGAAATTACTAATATAATACCATAAATATAACCAAAAATCATGAATATAATATATCAAAATAAAATTATAAACTAGAAAACGATTATAATAGTTAAAGACGAAAAAAGAGAATTACACATTTTAGCGCTCTTTAGCGTTGTTCTAATTTCACTAAGTATACAAATAAGTCTTACAAATTCTATTTCCAAGGAACATGAGAATAAAGTAAGAGCTTCTTGCAATTGTTGTCGTGTTTTGAAGTATTGAATACCTCATCTATTTCTAGGGCTAAATTATGAAGAGTTTCGAAACTTTTGATAATGGTAAGTTGTTTTATCCTTCAAGAGAACTGATATACCAAATATTATCAACCAAATAATTGTAAATAAATCCCTTATATTTTCAGAAGATGAATAATTATGCGCTTTCAAGTTTGTTACAAAAAGATATATCAAAATCACTAAGAGATGTTTAAATATCCAATATTTCAAAAAGGTTTATTTTATGGTTTAAAAAAATACAATTTAGATTTTCTCTAGGAAATACAAAGTTTTAGATACATAGTTTACATTTTCATATAAGCTTTAATCATTTATTTGAATTTTCAAATCAAAACTAGCAAGATTTATTTTTATAAGTTATTTAAATAGAAATATTTTTGAAATTGACTAATATAATAAATTGAATATAACAAAAAATGTAGAATATAATTTCCCAAAATAAAATTATGAACTAGAAAACAATTATAAGATTTAAAGATGTAAAAAGAAAATTACATATTTTAGCACTCTTTAGCCTTGATCTAATTGCACAAATTATACAAATAAGTCCTATATATTCTAGGGAAAAAGAACATGAGAATAAAGTAAGAGCTTCTTGCAATTGTTGTCGTGTTTTGAAGTATTGAATACCTCATCTATTTCTAGGGCTAAATTATGAAGAGTTTCGAAACTTTTGATAATGGTAAGTTGTTTTATCCTTCAAGAGAACTGATATACCAAATATTATCAACCAAATAATTGTAAATAAATCCCTTATATTTTCAGAAGATGAATAATTATGCGCTTTCAAGTTTGTTACAAAAAGATATATCAAAATCACTAAGAGATGTTTAAATATCCAATATTGTGAAAAACAAAAAAGCTTATTTTCTGGTTTAAAATAATACAATTTAGATTTTCTCCAGGAAATACAAAGTTTTAGATACATAGTTTACATTTTCATATAAGCTTTAATCATTTATTTGAATTTTCAAATCAAAACTAGCAAGATTTATTTTTATAAGTTATTTAAATAGAAATATTTTTGAAATTGACTAATATAATAAATTGAATATAACAAAAAATGTAGAATATAATTTCCCAAAATAAAATTATGAACTAGAAAAACATTATAACAGTTAAAGACGGAAAAAGAAAATTGCGCATTTTAGCGGTGTTTAGCGATGTTCTAATTTCACTAAGTATACAAATAAGTTTTTTAAATTCAAGGGAAAGAGAACATGAGAATAAAGTAAGAGCTTCTTGCAATTTTGTTGTGTTTTGAAGTATTGAATACCTCATCTATTTCTACGGCTAAATTATGAAGAGTTTCGAAACTTTTGATAATGGTAAGTTGTTTTATCCTTCAAGAGAATTGATATACCATATATTATCCAGCAAATAATTGTACATAAATCTCTTATATTTTCAAAAGATGAATAATTATGTGTTTTCAAGTTTTATACAAAAAGATATTTCAAAAATACTAAGAGATGTTTAACTATCGAATATTTAAAAAAAGCTTATTTTCTTGTTTAAAATAATACATTTTAGATATTCTGCAGGAAATACAAAGTTTTAGATACATAGTTTATATTTTCATATCAACTTTAATCATTTTATTTGAATTTTCAAATCAAACCAAGCAAGATATATTTTTATAAGTTATCTAAATAGAAATATTTTTGAAATTTAATAATTTAATACAATGAATAGAACAAAAAAAGTAGAATATAATTTGTCAAAATAAAATTCTAAACTAGAAAACAATTATAAGATTTAAAGATGGAAAAAGAAAATTACACATTTTAGCACTCTTTAGCGTTGTTCTAATTTCACTAAGTATACAAATAAGTCCTATAAATTCTAGGGAAATAGAACATGAGAATAAAGTAAGAGTTTCTTGGACTTTTATTGTGTTTTGAAGTATTGAATACCTCATCTATTTCTAGGGCTAAATTATGAAGAGTTTCGAAACTTTTGATAATGGTAAGTAGTTTTATCCTTCAAGAGAAGTGATATACCAAATATTATCAACCAAATAATTGTAAATAAATCCCTTATATTTTCATAAGATGAATAATTATATGCTTTCAAGTTTGTTACAAAAAGATATATCAAAAACACTAATAGATGTTTAAATATCGAGTATTTAAAAAAAAGCTTATTTTCTTCTTTAAAATAATATAGTTTAGACATTCTCCAGGAAACACAAAGTTTTAGATACATAGTTTCTCTTTTCATATAAACTTGAATCATTTTATTTGGATTTTCAAATCAAGACAAACAAGATTTATTTTTATAAGTTATCTAAATATATTTTTTTTGAAACCTACTAATATAATACAATGAATAGAACAAAAAATGTAGAATATAATTTCTCAAAATAAAATTATAAACTAGAAAACAATTATAAGATTTAAAGATGGAAAAAGAAAATTACACATTTTAGCGCTCTTTAGCGTTGTTCTAATTTCACTAAGTATACAAATAAGTCCTATAAATTCTAGGGAAAAAGAACATGAGAATAAAGTAAGAGCTTCTTGCAATTTTGTTGTGTTTTGAAGTATTGAATACCTCATCTATTTCTAGGGCTAAATTATGAAGAGTTTCGAAACTTTTGATAATGGTAAGTTGTTTTATCCTTCAAGAGAATTGATATACCAAATACTATCAACCAAATAATTGTAAATAAATCCTTATATTTTCATAAGATGATTAATTATGTGCTTTCAAGTTTTTTACAAAAAAGATATTTCAAAAATACTAACATATGTTTAAATATCGAGTATTTAAAAAAAAGCTTATTTTCTTGTTTAAAATAGTATAGTTTAGATATTATCCAGCAAATACAAAGTTTTAGATACATAGTTTATATTTTCATATCAACTTTAATCATTTTATTTGTATTTTCAAATCAAAACTAGCACGATTTATTTTTATAACTTATCTAAATTGAAATACTTATGAAATTTACAAATATAATACATTAAATATAACAAAAAATGTAGAATATAATTTGTCAAAATAAAATTATGCAGTAGAAAACAATTATAAGATTTAAAGATGGAAAAAGAAAATTACACATTTTAGCGCTCTTTAGCGTTGTTCTAATTTCACTAAGTATACAAATAAGTCCTATAAATTCGAGGGAAAAAGAACATGAGAATAAAGTAAGAGCTTCTTGCAATTTTGTTGTGTTTTGAAGTATTGAATACCTCATCTATTTCTAGGGCTAAATTATGAAGAGTTTCGAAACTTTTGATAATGGTAAGTTGTTTTATCCTTCAAGAGAATTGATATACCAAATACTATCAACCAAATAATTGTAAATAAATCCCTTATATTTTGATAAGATGAATAATTATGTGCTTTCGAGTTTTATACAAAAAGATATATCAAAAATACTAACAGATGTTTAAATATCGAATATTAAAAAAAAGCTTATTTTCTTGTTTAAAATAATATATTTTAGGTATTCTGCAGGAAATACAAAGTTTTAGATACATAGTTTATATTTTCATATCAACTTTAATCATTTTATTTGTATTTTCAAATCAAAACGAGCAAGATTTATTTTTATAAGTTATCTAAATTGAAATACTTTTGAAACTTACTAATATAATATATTGAATATAACAAAAAATGTAGAATATAATTTGTCAAAATAAAATTATGAACTAGAAAACAATTATAAGATTTAAAGATGGAAAAAGAAAATTACACATTTTAGCGCTCTTTAGCCTTGTTCTAATTTCACTAAGTATACAAATAAGTCCTATAAATTCGAGTGAAAAGGAACATGAAAATAAAGTAAGAGCTTCTTGCAATTTTGTTGTGTTTTGAAGTATTGAATACCTCATCTATTTCTAGGGCTAAATGATGAAGAGTTTCAGAACTTTTGATAATAATAAGTTGTTTTATCCTTCAAGAGAAATGATATACAAAATACTATCGACCAATAATTGTAAATAAATTCTGATATTTTCATAAGATGAATAATTATGTGCTATCATGTTTTATACAAAAAAAAGATATATCAAAAATACTAACAGATGTTTAAATATCGAATATTTCAAAAAAAAAAGCTTATTTTCTTGTTTAAAATAATATAGTTTAGATATTCTCCAGGAAATACAAAGTTTTATATACATAGCTTATATTTTCAAATCAACTTTAATCATTTTATTTGAATTTACAAATCAAAACGAGCAAGATTTATTTTTATAAGTTATCTAAATTGAAATACTTTTGAAATTCACAAATATAATATATTGAATATAACAAAAAATGTAGAATATAATTTTTCAAAATAAAATTATGAACTAGAAAACAATTATAAGATTTAAAGATGGAAAAAGAAAATTACACATTTTAGCGCTCTTTAGCCTTGTTCTAATTTCACTAAGTATACAAATAAGTCCTATAAATTCGAGGGAAAAAGATCATGAGAATAAAGTAAGAGCTTCTTGCAATTTTGTGGTGTTTTGAAGTATTGAATACCTCATCTATTTCTAGGGCCAAATTATGAAGAGTTTCAAAACTTTTGATAATGGTAGGTTCTTTTATCCTTCAAGAGAATTGATATACCAAATACTATCAATCAAATAATTGTAAATAAATCCTTATATTTTCATAAGATGAATAATTATGTGCTTTCACGTTTTTTACAAAAGGATATATCAAAAATACTAACAGATGTTTAAATATCGAATATTTAAAAAGAAGCTTATTTTCTTGTTTAAAATAATATAGTTTAGATATTCTCCAGGAAATACAAAGTTTTAGATACATAGTTTATCTTTTCATCTCAACTTGAATCATTTTATTTGTTTTTCAAATTATAACAAACAAGATTTATTTTTATAAGTTATCTAAATAGAAATTTTTGAAACTTACTAATATAATAAAATGAATATAACAAAAAAAGTTGAATATAATTTGTCAAAATAAAATTATATACTAGAAAACGATTATAAGAGTTGAAGACGGAAATAGAAAAATAACAGATTTTAGCTCTCTTTAGCGTTGTTCTAATTTCACTAAATATACAATTTAGTCCTATAAATTCGAGGGAAAAAGAACATGAGAATAAAGTAAGAGCTTCTTGCAATTTTGTTGTGTTTTGAAGTATTGAATACCTCATCTATTTCTAGGGCTAAATTATGAAGAGCTTCGGAACTTTTGATAATGGTAAGTTGTTTTATCATTCAAGAGAACTGATATACAAAATACTATCAACCAATAATTGTAAATAAATCCTTATATTTTCATAAGATGAATAATTATGTGCTATCAAGTTTGTTACAAAAAGATATATCAAAATCACTAAGAGATGTTTAAATATCGAGTATTTAATAGAAAATCTTATTTTCTTGTTTAAAATAATATAGTTTAGATATTCTCTAGGAAATACAAAGTTTTATTTACATAGTTTATCTTTTTATATCAACTTTAATCATTTTATTTGGATTTTCAAAACAAAAAAAAACAAGATTTATTATTATAATTTATCCAAATAGAAATGTTTTGAAATTTACTAATTTAATACAATGAATAGAACAAAAAATGTAGAATATAATTTCTCAAAATAAAATTATGAACTAGAAAACAATTATAAGATTTAAAGATGGAAAAAGAAAATTACACATTTTAGCGCTCTTTAGCGTTGTTCTAATTTCACTAAGTATACAAATAAGTCCTATAAATTCGAGGGAAAAAGAACATGAGAATAAAGTAAGAGCTTCTTGCAATTTTGTTGTGTTTTGAAGTATTGAATACCTCATCTATTTCTAGGGCTAAATTATGAAGAGTTTCGTAACTTTTGATAATGGTAAGTTGTTTTATCCTTCAAGAGAATTGATATACCAAATACTATCAACCAAATAATTGTAAATAAATCCTTATATTTTCATAAGATGATTAATTATGTGCTTTCAAGTTTTTTACAAAAAGGATATATCAAAAATACTAACAGATGTTTAAATATCGAGTATTTAAAAAAAAGATTATTTTCTTGTTTAAAATAATATAGTTTAGATATTCTCCAGGAAATACAAAGTTTTAGATACATAGTTTATATTTTCATATCAACTTTAATCATTTTATTTGTATTTGCAAATCAAAACGAGCAAGATTTATTTTTATAAGTTATCTAAATTGAAATACTTTTGAAATTTACAAATATAATACATTAAATATAACAAAAAATGTAGAATATAATTTGTCAAAATAAAATTATGAACTAGAAAACAATTATAAGATTTAAAGATGGAAAAAGAAAATTACACATTTTAGCGCTCTTTAGCGTTGTTCTAATTTCACTAAGTATACAAATAAGTCCTATAAATTCGAGGGAAAAAGAACATGAGAATAAAGTAAGAGCTTCTTGCAATTTTGTTGTGTTTTGAAGTATTGAATACCTCATCTATTTCTAGGGCTAAATTATGAAGAGTTTCGAAACTTTTGATAATGGTAAGTTGTTTTATCCTTCAAGGGAACTGATATACCAAATACTATCAACCAAATAATTGTAAATAAATCCTTATATTTTCATAAGATGATTAATTATGTGCTTTCAAGTTTTTTACAAAAAGGATATATCAAAAATACTAACAGATGTTTAAATATCGAGTATTTAAAAAAAAGCTTATTTTCTTGTTTAAAATAATATAGTTTAGATATTCTCCAGGAAATACAAAGTTTTAGATACATAGTTTATATTTTCATATCAACTTTAATCATTTTATTTGTATTTTCAAATCAAAACGAGCAAGATTTATTTTTATAAGTTATCTAAATTGAAATACTTTTGAAATTCACAAATATAATATATTGAATATAACAAAAAATGTAGAATATAATTTGTCAAAATAAAATTATGAACTAGAACACAATTATAAGATTTAAAGATGGAAAAAGAAAATTACACATTTTAGCGCTCTTTAGCGTTGTTCTAATTTCACTAAGTATACAAATAAGTCCTATAAATTCGAGGGAAAAAGAACATGAGAATAAAGTAAGAGCTTCTTGCAATTTTGTTGTGTTTTGAAGTATTGAATACCTCATCTATTTCTAGGGCTAAATTATGAAGAGTTTCGAAACTTTTGATAATGGTAAGTTGTTTTATCCTTCAAGAGAATTGATATACCAAATACTATCAACCAAATAATTGTAAATAAATCCTTATATTTTCATAAGATGATTAATTATGTGCTTTCAAGTTTTTTACAAAAAGGATATATCAAAAATACTAACAGATGTTTAAATATCGAGTATTTAAAAAAGCTTATTTTCTTGTTTAAAATAATATAGTTTAGATATTCTCCAGGAAATACAAAGTTTTAGATACATAGTTTATATTTTCATATCAACTTTAATCATTTTATATGTATTTTCAAATCAAAACGAGCAAGATTTATTTTTATAAGTTATCTAAATTGAAATACTTTTGAAATTAAATAATATAATATATTGAATATAACAAAAAATGTAGAATATAATTTGTCAAAATAAAATTATGAACTAGAAAACAATTATAAGATTTAAAGATGGAAAAAGAAAATTACACATTTTAGCGCTCTTTAGCGTTGTTCTAATTTCACTAAGTATACAAATAAGTCCTATAAATTCGAGGGAAAAAGAACATGAGAATAAAGTAAGAGCTTCTTGCAATTTTGTTGTGTTTTGAAGTATTGAATACCTCATCTATTTCTAGGGCTAAATTATGAAGAGTTTTAGAACTTTTGATAATGGTAAGTTGTTTTATCCTTCAAGAGAACTGATATACCAAATACTATCAACGAAATAATTGTAAATAAATCCTTATATTTTCATAAGATGATTAATTATGTGCTTTCAAGTTTTTTACAAAAAGGATATATCAAAAATACTAACAGATGTTTAAATATCGAGTATTTAAAAAAAACTTTTTTTCTTGTTTAAAATAATATAGTTTAGATATTCTCCAGGAAATACAAAGTTTTAGATACATAGTTTATATTTTCATATCAACTTTAATCATTTTATTTGTATTTGCAAATCAAAACGAGCAAGATTTATTTTTATAAGTTATCTAAATTGAAATACTTTTGAAATTTACCAATATAATATATTGAATATAACAAAAAATGTAGAATATAATTTGTCAAAATAAAATTATGAACTAGAAAACAATTATAAGATTTAAAGATGGAAAAAGAAAATTACACATTTTAGCGCTCTTTAGCGTTGTTCTAATTTCACTAAGTATACAAATAAGTCCTATAAATTCGAGGGAAAAGAACATGAGAATAAAGTAAGAGCTTCTTGCAATTTTGTTGTGTTTTGAAGTATTGAATACCTCATCTATTTCTAGGGCTAAATTATGAAGAGTTTCGAAACTTTTGATAATGGTAAGTTGTTTTATCCTTCAAGAGAATTGATATACCAAATACTATCAACCAAATAATTGTAAATAAATCCTTATATTTTCATAAGATGATTAATTATGTGCTTTCAAGTTTTTTACAAAAAAGATATATCAAAAATACTAACAGATGTTTAAATATCGAGTATTTAAAAAAAAAGCTTATTTTCTTGTTTAAAATAATATAGTTTAGATATTCTCCAGGAAATACAAAGTTTTAGATACATAGTTTATATTTTCATATCAACTTTAATCATTTTATTTGTATTTGCAAATCAAAACGAGCAAGATTTATTTTTATAAGTTATCTAAATTGAAATACTTTTGAAATTTACCAATATAATATATTGAATATAACAAAAAATGTAGAATATAATTTGTCAAAATAAAATTATGAACTAGAAAACAATTATAAGATTTAAAGATGGAAAAAGAAAATTACACATTTTAGCGCTCTTTAGCGTTGTTCTAATTTCACTAAGTATACAAATAAGTCCTATAAATTCGAGGGAAAAAGAACATGAGAATAAAGTAAGAGCTTCTTGCAATTTTGTTGTGTTTTGAAGTATTGAATACCTCATCTATTTCTAGGGCTAAATTATGAAGAGTTTCGAAACTTTTGATAATGGTAAGTTGTTTTATCCTTCAAGAGAATTGATATACCAAATACTATCAACCAAATAATTGTAAATAAATCCTTATATTTTCATAAGATGATTAATTATGTGCTTTCAAGTTTTATACAAAAAGATATATCAAAAATACTAACAGATGTTTAAATATCGAGTATTTAAAAAAAGCTTATTTTCTTGTTTAAAATAATATAGTTTAGATATTCTCCAGGAAATACAAAGTTTTAGATACATAGTTTATATTTTCATATCAACTTTAATCATTTTATTTGTATTTGCAAATCAAAACGAGCAAGATTTATTTTTATAAGTTATCTAAATTGAAATACTTTTGAAATTTACCAATATAATATATTGAATATAACAAAAAATGTAGAATATAATTTGTCAAAATAAAATTATGAACTAGAAAACAATTATAAGATTTAAAGATGGAAAAAGAAAATTACACATTTTAGCGCTCTTTAGCGTTGTTCTAATTTCACTAAGTATACAAATAAGTCCTATAAATTCGAGGGAAAAAGAACATGAGAATAAAGTAAGAGCTTCTTGCAATTTTGTTGTGTTTTGAAGTATTGAATACCTCATCTATTTCTAGGGCTAAATTATGAAGAGTTTCGAAACTTTTGATAATGGTAAGTTGTTTTATCCTTCAAGAGAATTGATATACCAAATACTATCAACCAAATAATTGTAAATAAATCCTTATATTTTCATAAGATGATTAATTATGTGCTTTCAAGTTTTTTACAAAAAAGATATATCAAAAATACTAACAGATGTTTAAATATCGAGTATTTTAAAAATGGTTATTTTCTTGTTTAAAATAATATAGTTTAGATATTCTCCAGGAAATACAAAGTTTTAGATACATAGTTTATATTTTCATATCAACTTTAATCATTTTATTTGTATTTGCAAATCAAAACGAGCAAGATTTATTTTTATAAGTTATCTAAATTGAAATACTTTTGAAATTTACCAATATAATATATTGAATATAACAAAAAATGTAGAATATAATTTGTCAAAATAAAATTATGAACTAGAAAACAATTATAAGATTTAAAGATGGAAAAAGAAAATTACACATTTTAGCGCTCTTTAGCGTTGTTCTAATTTCACTAAGTATACAAATAAGTCCTATAAATTCGAGGGAAAAAGAACATGAGAATAAAGTAAGAGCTTCTTGCAATTTTGTTGTGTTTTGAAGTATTGAATACCTCATCTATTTCTAGGGCTAAATTATGAAGAGTTTCGAAACTTTTGATAATGGTAAGTTGTTTTATCCTTCAAGAGAATTGATATACCAAATACTATCAACCAAATAATTGTAAATAAATCCTTATATTTTCATAAGATGATTAATTATGTGCTTTCAAGTTTTTTACAAAAAGATATATCAAAAATACTAACAGATGTTTAAATATCGAGTATTTAAAAAAAGCTTATTTTCTTGTTTAAAATAATATAGTTTAGATATTCTCCAGGAAATACAAAGTTTTAGATACATAGTTTATATTTTCATATCAACTTTAATCATTTTATTTGTATTTGCAAATCAAAACGAGCAAGATTTATTTTTATAAGTTATCTAAATTGAAATACTTTTGAAATTTACCAATATAATATATTGAATATAACAAAAAATGTAGAATATAATTTGTCAAAATAAAATTATGAACTAGAAAACAATTATAAGATTTAAAGATGGAAAAAGAAAATTACACATTTTAGCGCTCTTTAGCGTTGTTCTAATTTCACTAAGTATACAAATAAGTCCTATAAATTCGAGGGAAAAAGAACATGAGAATAAAGTAAGAGCTTCTTGCAATTTTGTTGTGTTTTGAAGTATTGAATACGTCATCTATTTCTAGGGCTAAATTATGAAGAGATTGAAACTTTTGATAATGGTAAGTTGTTTTATCCTTCAAGAGAATTGATATACCAAATACTATCAACCAAATAATTGTAAATAAATCCTTATATTTTCATAAGACGATTAATTATGTGCTTTCAAGTTTTTTACAAAAATACTAACATATGTTTAAATATCGAGTATTTAAAAAAAAGCTTATTTTCTTGTTTAAAATAATATAGTTTAGATATTCTCCAGGAAATACAAAGTTTTAGATACATAGTTTATATTTTCATATCAACTTTAATCATTTTATTTGTATTTGCAAATCAAAACGAGCAAGATTTATTTTTATAAGTTATCTAAATTGAAATACTTTTGAAATTTACCAATATAATATATTGAATATAACAAAAAATGTAGAATATAATTTGTCAAAATAAAATTATGAACTAGAAAACAATTATAAGATTTAAAGATGGAAAAAGAAAATTACACATTTTAGCGCTCTTTAGCGTTGTTCTAATTTCACTAAGTATACAAATAAGTCCTATAAATTCGAGGGAAAAAGAACATGAGAATAAAGTAAGAGCTTCTTGCAATTTTGTTGTGTTTTGAAGTATTGAATACCTCATCTATTTCTAGGGCTAAATTATGAAGAGTTTCGAAACTTTTGATAATGGTAAGTTGTTTTATCCTTCAAGAGAATTGATATACCAAATACTATCAACCAAATAATTGTAAATAAATCCTTATATTTTCATAAGATGATTAATTATGTGCTTTCAAGTTTTTTAAAAAAAGATATATCAAAAATACTAACAGATGTTTAAATATCGAGTATTTAAAAAAAAGCTTATTTTCTTGTTTAAAATAATATAGTTTAGATATTCTCCAGGAAATACAAAGTTTTAGATACATAGTTTATATTTTCATATCAACTTTAATCATTTTATTTGTATTTGCAAATCAAAACGAGCAAGATTTATTTTTATAAGTTATCTAAATTGAAATACTTTTGAAATTTACCAATATAATATATTGAATATAACAAAAAATGTAGAATATAATTTGTCAAAATAAAATTATGAACTAGAAAACAATTATAAGATTTAAAGATGGAAAAAGAAAATTACACATTTTAGCGCTCTTTAGCGTTGTTCTAATTTCACTAAGTATACAAATAAGTCCTATAAATTCGAGCGAAAAAGAACATGAGAATAAAGTAAGAGCTTCTTGCAATTTTGTTGTGTTTTGAAGTATTGAATGCATCATCTATTTCTAGGGCTAAATTATGAAGAGTTTCGAAACTTTTGATAATGGTAAGTTGTTTTATCCTTCAAGAGAATTGATATACCAAATACTATCAACCAAATAATTGTAAATAAATCCTTATATTTTCATAAGATGATTAATTATGTGCTTTCAAGTTTTTTACAAAAAAGATATATCAAAAATACTAACAGATGTTTAAATATCGAGTATTTAAAAAAAGCTTATTTTCTTGTTTAAAATAATATAGTTTAGATATTCTCCAGGAAATACAAAGTTTTAGATACATAGTTTATATTTTCATATCAACTTTAATCATTTTATTTGTATTTGCAAATCAAAACGAGCAAGATTTATTTTTATAAGTTATCTAAATTGAAATACTTTTGAAATTTACCAATATAATATATTGAATATAACAAAAAATGTAGAATATAATTTGTCAAAATAAAATTATGAACTAGAAAACAATTATAAGATTTAAAGATGGAAAAAGAAAATTACACATTTTAGCGCTCTTTAGCGTTGTTCTAATTTCACTAAGTATACAAATAAGTCCTATAAATTCGAGGGAAAAAGAACATGAGAATAAAGTAAGAGCTTCTTGCAATTTTGTTGTGTTTTGAAGTATTGAATACCTCATCTATTTCTAGGGCTAAATTATGAAGAGTTTCGAAACTTTTGATAATGGTAAGTTGTTTTATCCTTCAAGAGAATTGATATACCAAATACTATCAACCAAATAATTGTAAATAAATCCTTATATTTTCATAAGACGATTAATTATGTGCTTTCAAGTTTTTTACAATAAAGATATATCAAAAATACTAACAGATGTTTAAATATCGAGTATTTAAAAAAAGCTTATTTTCTTGTTTAAAATAATATAGTTTAGATATTCTCCAGGAAATACAAAGTTTTAGATACATAGTTTATATTTTCATATCAACTTTAATCATTTTATTTGTATTTGCAAATCAAAACGAGCAAGATTTATTTTTATAAGTTATCTAAATTGAAATACTTTTGAAATTTACCAATATAATATATTGAATATAACAAAAAATGTAGAATATAATTTGTCAAAATAAAATTATGAACTAGAAAACAATTATAAGATTTAAAGATGGAAAAAGAAAATTACACATTTTAGCGCTCTTTAGCGTTGTTCTAATTTCACTAAGTATACAAATAAGTCCTATAAATTCGAGGGAAAAAGAACATGAGAATAAAGTAAGAGCTTCTTGCAATTTTGTTGTGTTTTGAAGTATTGAATACCTCATCTATTTCTAGGGCTAAATTATGAAGAGTTTCGAAACTTTTGATAATGGTAAGTTGTTTTATCCTTCAAGAGAATTGATATACCAAATACTATCAACCAAATAATTGTAAATAAATCCTTATATTTTCATAAGATGATTAATTATGTGCTTTCAAGTTTTTTAAAAAAAGATATATCAAAAATACTAACAGATGTTTAAATATCGAGTATTTAAAAAAAGCTTATTTTCTTGTTTAAAATAATATAGTTTAGATATTCTCCAGGAAATACAAAGTTTTAGATACATAGTTTATATTTTCATATCAACTTTAATCATTTTATTTGTATTTGCAAATCAAAACGAGCAAGATTTATTTTTATAAGTTATCTAAATTGAAATACTTTTGAAATTTACCAATATAATATATTGAATATAACAAAAAATGTAGAATATAATTTGTCAAAATAAAATTATGAACTAGAAAACAATTATAAGATTTAAAGATGGAAAAAGAAAATTACACATTTTAGCGCTCTTTAGCGTTGTTCTAATTTCACTAAGTATACAAATAAGTCCTATAAATTCGAGGGAAAAAGAACATGAGAATAAAGTAAGAGCTTCTTGCAATTTTGTTGTGTTTTGAAGTATTGAATACCTCATCTATTTCTAGGGCTAAATTATGAAGAGTTTCGAAACTTTTGATAATGGTAAGTTGTTTTATCCTTCAAGAGAATTGATATACCAAATACTATCAACCAAATAATTGTAAATAAATCCTTATATTTTCATAAGATGATTAATTATGTGCTTTCAAGTTTTTTACAAAAAGGATATATCAAAAATACTAACAGATGTTTAAATATCGAGTATTTAAAAAAAACTTATTTTCTTGTTTAAAATAATATAGTTTAGATATTCTCCAGGAAATACAAAGTTTTAGATACATAGTTTATATTTTCATATCAACTTTAATCATTTTATTTGTATTTGCAAATCAAAACGAGCAAGATTTATTTTTATAAGTTATCTAAATTGAAATACTTTTGAAATTTACCAATATAATATATTGAATATAACAAAAAATGTAGAATATAATTTGTCAAAATAAAATTATGAACTAGAAAACAATTATAAGATTTAAAGATGGAAAAAGAAAATTACACATTTTAGCGCTCTTTAGCGTTGTTCTAATTTCACTAAGTATACAAATAAGTCCTATAAATTCGAGGGAAAAAGAACATGAGAATAAAGTAAGAGCTTCTTGCAATTTTGTTGTGTTTTGAAGTATTGAATACCTCATCTATTTCTAGGGCTAAATTATGAAGAGTTTCGAAACTTTTGATAATGGTAAGTTGTTTTATCCTTCAAGAGAATTGATATACCAAATACTATCAACCAAATAATTGTAAATAAATCCTTATATTTTCATAAGATGATTAATTATGTGCTTTCAAGTTTTTTACAAAAAAGATATATCAAAAATACTAACAGATGTTTAAATATCGAGTATTTAAAAAAAGCTTATTTTCTTGTTTAAAATAATATAGTTTAGATATTCTCCAGGAAATACAAAGTTTTAGATACATAGTTTATATTTTCATATCAACTTTAATCATTTTATTTGTATTTGCAAATCAAAACGAGCAAGATTTATTTTTATAAGTTATCTAAATTGAAATACTTTTGAAATTTACCAATATAATATATTGAATATAACAAAAAATGTAGAATATAATTTGTCAAAATAAAATTATGAACTAGAAAACAATTATAAGATTTAAAGATGGAAAAAGAAAATTACACATTTTAGCGCTCTTTAGCGTTGTTCTAATTTCACTAAGTATACAAATAAGTCCTATAAATTCGAGGGAAAATGAACATGAGAATAAAGTAAGAGCTTCTTGCAATTTTGTTGTGTTTTGAAGTATTGAATACGTCATCTATTTCTAGGGCTAAATTATGAAGAGATTGAAACTTTTGATAATGGTAAGTTGTTTTATCCTTCAAGAGAATTGATATACCAAATACTATCAACCAAATAATTGTAAATAAATCCTTATATTTTCATAAGATGATTAATTATGTGCTTTCAAGTTTTTTACAAAAAAGATATATCAAAAATACTAACAGATGTTTAAATATCGAGTATTTAAAAAAAGCTTATTTTCTTGTTTAAAATAATATAGTTTAGATATTCTCCAGGAAATACAAAGTTTTAGATACATAGTTTATATTTTCATATCAACTTTAATCATTTTATTTGTATTTGCAAATCAAAACGAGCAAGATTTATTTTTATAAGTTATCTAAATTGAAATACTTTTGAAATTTACCAATATAATATATTGAATATAACAAAAAATGTAGAATATAATTTGTCAAAATAAAATTATGAACTAGAAAACAATTATAAGATTTAAAGATGGAAAAAGAAAATTACACATTTTAGCGCTCTTTAGCGTTGTTCTAATTTCACTAAGTATACAAATAAGTCCTATAAATTCGAGGGAAAAAGAACATGAGAATAAAGTAAGAGCTTCTTGCAATTTTGTTGTGTTTTGAAGTATTGAATACCTCATCTATTTCTAGGGCTAAATTATGAAGAGTTTCGAAACTTTTGATAATGGTAAGTTGTTTTATCCTTCAAGAGAATTGATATACCAAATACTATCAACCAAATAATTGTAAATAAATCCTTATATTTTCATAAGATGATTAATTATGTGCTTTCAAGTTTTTTACAAAAAAGATATATCAAAAATACTAACAGATGTTTAAATATCGAGTATTTAAAAAAAGCTTATTTTCTTGTTTAAAATAATATAGTTTAGATATTCTCCAGGAAATACAAAGTTTTAGATACATAGTTTATATTTTCATATCAACTTTAATCATTTTATTTGTATTTGCAAATCAAAACGAGCAAGATTTATTTTTATAAGTTATCTAAATTGAAATACTTTTGAAATTTACCAATATAATATATTGAATATAACAAAAAATGTAGAATATATTTTGTCAAAATAAAATTATGAACTAGAAAACAATTATAAGATTTAAAGATGGAAAAAGAAAATTACACATTTTAGCGCTCTTTAGCGTTGTTCTAATTTCACTAAGTATACAAATAAGTCCTATAAATTCGAGGGAAAAAGAACATGAGAATAAAGTAAGAGCTTCTTGCAATTTTGTTGTGTTTTGAAGTATTGAATACCTCATCTATTTCTAGGGCTAAATTATGAAGAGTTTCGAAACTTTTGATAATGGTAAGTTGTTTTATCCTTCAAGAGAATTGATATACCAAATACTATCAACCAAATAATTGTAAATAAATCCTTATATTTTCATAAGATGATTAATTATGTGCTTTCAAGTTTTTTACAAAAAAGATATATCAAAAATACTAACAGATGTTTAAATATCGAGTATTTAAAAAAAGCTTATTTTCTTGTTTAAAATAATATAGTTTAGATATTCTCCAGGAAATACAAAGTTTTAGATACATAGTTTATATTTTCATATCAACTTTAATCATTTTATTTGTATTTGCAAATCAAAACGAGCAAGATTTATTTTTATAAGTTATCTAAATTGAAATACTTTTGAAATTTACCAATATAATATATTGAATATAACAAAAAATGTAGAATATAATTTGTCAAAATAAAATTATGAACTAGAAAACAATTATAAGATTTAAAGATGGAAAAAGAAAATTACACATTTTAGCGCTCTTTAGCGTTGTTCTAATTTCACTAAGTATACAAATAAGTCCTATAAATTCGAGGGAAAAAGAACATGAGAATAAAGTAAGAGCTTCTTGCAATTTTGTTGTGTTTTGAAGTATTGAATACCTCATCTATTTCTAGGGCTAAATTATGAAGAGTTTCGAAACTTTTGATAATGGTAAGTTGTTTTATCCTTCAAGAGAATTGATATACCAAATACTATCAACCAAATAATTGTAAATAAATCCTTATATTTTCATAAGATGATTAATTATGTGCTTTCAAGTTTTTTACAAAAAAGATATATCAAAAATACTAACAGATGTTTAAATATCGAGTATTTAAAAAAAGCTTATTTTCTTGTTTAAAATAATATAGTTTAGATATTCTCCAGGAAATACAAAGTTTTAGATACATAGTTTATATTTTCATATCAACTTTAATCATTTTATTTGTATTTGCAAATCAAAACGAGCAAGATTTATTTTTATAAGTTATCTAAATTGAAATACTTTTGAAATTTACCAATATAATATATTGAATATAACAAAAAATGTAGAATATAATTTGTCAAAATAAAATTATGAACTAGAAAACAATTATAAGATTTAAAGATGGAAAAAGAAAATTACACATTTTAGCGCTCTTTAGCGTTGTTCTAATTTCACTAAGTATACAAATAAGTCCTATAAATTCGAGGGAAAAAGAACATGAGAATAAAGTAAGAGCTTCTTGCAATTTTGTTGTGTTTTGAAGTATTGAATACCTCATCTATTTCTAGGGCTAAATTATGAAGAGTTTCGAAACTTTTGATAATGGTAAGTTGTTTTATCCTTCAAGAGAATTGATATACCAAATACTATCAACCAAATAATTGTAAATAAATCCTTATATTTTCATAAGACGATTAATTATGTGCTTTCAAGTTTTTTACAAAAAAGATATATCAAAAATACTAACATATGTTTAAATATCGAGTATTTAAAAAAAAGCTTATTTTCTTGTTTAAAATAATATAGTTTAGATATTCTCCAGCAAATACAAAGTTTTAGATACATAGTTTATATTTTCATATCAACTTTAATCATTTTATTTGTATTTGCAAATCAAAACGAGCAAGATTTATTTTTATAAGTTATCTAAATTGAAATACTTTTGAAATTTACCAATATAATATATTGAATATAACAAAAAATGTAGAATATAATTTGTCAAAATAAAATTATGAACTAGAAAACAATTATAAGATTTAAAGATGGAAAAAGAAAATTACACATTTTAGCGCTCTTTAGCGTTGTTCTAATTTCACTAAGTATACAAATAAGTCCTATAAATTCGAGGGAAAAAGAACATGAGAATAAAGTAAGAGCTTCTTGCAATTTTGTTGTGTTTTGAAGTATTGAATACCTCATCTATTTCTAGGGCTAAATTATGAAGAGTTTCGAAACTTTTGATAATGGTAAGTTGTTTTATCCTTCAAGAGAATTGATATACCAAATACTATCAACCAAATAATTGTAAATAAATCCTTATATTTTCATAAGATGATTAATTATGTGCTTTCAAGTTTTTTACAAAAAAGATATATCAAAAATACTAACAGATGTTTAAATATCGAGTATTTAAAAAAAAGCTTATTTTCTTGTTTAAAATAATATAGTTTAGATATTCTCCAGGAAATACAAAGTTTTAGATACATAGTTTATATTTTCATATCAACTTTAATCATTTTATTTGTATTTGCAAATCAAAACGAGCAAGATTTATTTTTATAAGTTATCTAAATTGAAATACTTTTGAAATTTACCAATATAATATATTGAATATAACAAAAAATGTAGAATATAATTTGTCAAAATAAAATTATGAACTAGAAAACAATTATAAGATTTAAAGATGGAAAAAGAAAATTACACATTTTAGCGCTCTTTAGCGTTGTTCTAATTTCACTAAGTATACAAATAAGTCCTATAAATTCGAGGTAAATAAGACATGAGAATAAAGTAAGAGCTTCTTGCAATTTTGTTGTGTTTTGAAGTATTGAATACCTCATCTATTTCTAGGGCTAAATTATGAAGAGTTTCGAAACTTTTGATAATGGTAAGTTGTTTTATCCTTCAAGAGAATTGATATACCAAATACTATCAACCAAATAATTGTAAATAAATCCTTATATTTTCATAAGACGATCAATTATGTGCTTTCAAGTTTTTTACAATAAAGATATATCAAAAATACTAACAGATGTTTAAATATCGAGTATTTAAAAAAAGCTTATTTTCTTGTTTAAAATAATATAGTTTAGATATTCTCCAGGAAATACAAAGTTTTAGATACATAGTTTATATTTTCATATCAACTTTAATCATTTTATTTGTATTTGCAAATCAAAACGAGCAAGATTTATTTTTATAAGTTATCTAAATTGAAATACTTTTGAAATTTACCAATATAATATATTGAATATAACAAAAAATGTAGAATATAATTTGTCAAAATAAAATTATGAACTAGAAAACAATTATAAGATTTAAAGATGGAAAAAGAAAATTACACATTTTAGCGCTCTTTAGCGTTGTTCTAATTTCACTAAGTATACAAATAAGTCCTATAAATTCGAGGGAAAAAGAACATGAGAATAAAGTAAGAGCTTCTTGCAATTTTGTTGTGTTTTGAAGTATTGAATACCTCATCTATTTCTAGGGCTAAATTATGAAGAGTTTCGAAACTTTTGATAATGGTAAGTTGTTTTATCCTTCAAGAGAATTGATATACCAAATACTATCAACCAAATAATTGTAAATAAATCCTTATATTTTCATAAGACGATTAATTATGTGCTTTCAAGTTTTTTACAATAAAGATATATCAAAAATACTAACAGATGTTTAAATATCGAGTATTTAAAAAAAAGCTTATTTTCTTGTTTAAAATAATATAGTTTAGATATTCTCCAGGAAATACAAAGTTTTAGATACATAGTTTATATTTTCATATCAACTTTAATCATTTTATTTGAATTTTCAAATCAAAACTAGCACGATTTATTTTTAAAAGTTATTTAAATATAAATATTTTTGAAATTGACTAATATAATATATTGAATATAACAAAAAATGTAGAATATAATTTGTCAAAATAAAATTATGAACTAGAAAACAATTATAAGATTTAAAGATGGAAAAAGAAAATTACACATTTTAGCGCTCTTTAGCGTTGTTCTAATTTCACTAAGTATACAAATAAGTCCTATAAATTCGAGGGAAAAAGAACATGAGAATAAAGTAAGAGCTTCTTGCAATTTTGTTGTGTTTTGAAGTATTGAATACCTCATCTATTTCTAGGGCTAAATTATGAAGAGTTTCGAAACTTTTGATAATGGTAAGTTGTTTTATCCTTCAAGAGAATTGATATACCAAATACTATCAACCAAATAATTGTAAATAAATCCTTATATTTTCATAAGATGATTAATTATGTGCTTTCAAGTTTTTTACAAAAAAGATATATCAAAAATACTAACAGATGTTTAAATATCGAGTATTTAAAAAAAGCTTATTTTCTTGTTTAAAATAATATAGTTTAGATATTCTCCAGGAAATACAAAGTTTTAGATACATAGTTTATATTTTCATATCAACTTTAATCATTTTATTTGTATTTGCAAATCAAAACGAGCAAGATTTATTTTTATAAGTTATCTAAATTGAAATACTTCTGAAATTGACCAATATAATATATTGAATATATTAAAAAATGTAGAATATAATTTGTCAAAATAAAATCATGAACTAGAAAACAATTATAAGATTTAAAGATGGAAAAAGAAAATTACACATTTTAGCGCTCTTTAGCGTTGTTCTAATTTCACTAAGTATACAAATAAGTCCTATAAATTCGAGGGAAAAAGAACATGAGAATAAAGTAAGAGCTTCTTGCAATTTTGTTGTGTTTTGAAGTATTGAATACCTCATCTATTTCTAGGGCTAAATTATGAAGAGTTTCGAAACTTTTGATAATGGTAAGTTGTTTTATCCTTCAAGAGAATTGATATACCAAATACTATCAACCAAATAATTGTAAATAAATCCTTATATTTTCATAAGATGATTAATTATGTGCTTTCAAGTTTTTTACAAAAAAGATATATCAAAAATACTAACAGATGTTTAAATATCGAGTATTTAAAAAAAGCTTATTTTCTTGTTTAAAATAATATAGTTTAGATATTCTCCAGGAAATACAAAGTTTTAGATACATAGTTTATATTTTCATATCAACTTTAATCATTTTATTTGTATTTGCAAATCAAAACGAGCAAGATTTATTTTTATAAGTTATCTAAATTGAAATACTTTTGAAATTTACCAATATAATATATTGAATATAACAAAAAATGTAGAATATAATTTGTCAAAATAAAATTATGAACTAGAAAACAATTATAAGATTTAAAGATGGAAAAAGAAAATTACACATTTTAGCGCTCTTTAGCGTTGTTCTAATTTCACTAAGTATACAAATAAGTCCTATAAATTCGAGGGAAAAAGAACATGAGAATAAAGTAAGAGCTTCTTGCAATTTTGTTGTGTTTTGAAGTATTGAATGCGTCATCTATTTCTAGGGCTAAATTATGAAGAGATTGAAACTTTTGATAATGGTAAGTTGTTTTATCCTTCAAGAGAATTGATATACCAAATACTATCAACCAAATAATTGTAAATAAATCCTTATATTTTCATAAGACGATTAATTATGTGCTTTCAAGTTTTTTACAAAAAAGATATATCAAAAATACTAACATATGTTTAAATATCGAGTATTTAAAAAAAAGCTTATTTTCTTGTTTAAAATAATATAGTTTAGATATTCTCCAGGAAATACAAAGTTTTAGATACATAGTTTATATTTTCATATCAACTTTAATCATTTTATTTGTATTTGCAAATCAAAACGAGCAAGATTTATTTTTATAAGTTATCTAAATTGAAATACTTTTGAAATTTACCAATATAATATATTGAATATAACAAAAAATGTAGAATATAATTTGTCAAAATAAAATTATGAACTAGAAAACAATTATAAGATTTAAAGATGGAAAAAGAAAATTACACATTTTAGCGCTCTTTAGCGTTGTTCTAATTTCACTAAGTATACAAATAAGTCCTATAAATTCGAGGGAAAAAGAACATGAGAATAAAGTAAGAGCTTCTTGCAATTTTGTTGTGTTTTGAAGTATTGAATACCTCATCTATTTCTAGGGCTAAATTATGAAGAGTTTCGAAACTTTTGATAATGGTAAGTTGTTTTATCCTTCAAGAGAATTGATATACCAAATACTATCAACCAAATAATTGTAAATAAATCCTTATATTTTCATAAGATGATTAATTATGTGCTTTCAAGTTTTTTACAAAAAAGATATATCAAAAATACTAACAGATGTTTAAATATCGAGTATTTAAAAAAAGCTTATTTTCTTGTTTAAAATAATATAGTTTAGATATTCTCCAGGAAATACAAAGTTTTAGATACATAGTTTATATTTTCATATCAACTTTAATCATTTTATTTGTATTTGCAAATCAAAACGAGCAAGATTTATTTTTATAAGTTATCTAAATTGAAATACTTTTGAAATTTACCAATATAATATATTGAATATAACAAAAAATGTAGAATATAATTTGTCAAAATAAAATTATGAACTAGAAAACAATTATAAGATTTAAAGATGGAAAAAGAAAATTACACATTTTAGCGCTCTTTAGCGTTGTTCTAATTTCACTAAGTATACAAATAAGTCCTATAAATTCGTAGGTAAAAAAACATGAGAATAAAGTAAGAGCTTCTTGCAATTTTGTTGTGTTTTGAAGTATTGAATACCTCATCTATTTCTAGGGCTAAATTATGAAGAGTTTCGAAACTTTTGATAATGGTAAGTTGTTTTATCCTTCAAGAGAATTGATATACCAAATACTATCAACCAAATAATTGTAAATAAATCCTTATATTTTCATAAGATGATTAATTATGTGCTTTCAAGTTTTTTACAAAAAAGATATATCAAAAATACTAACAGATGTTTAAATATCGAGTATTTAAAAAAAGCTTATTTTCTTGTTTAAAATAATATAGTTTAGATATTCTCCAGAAATACAAAGTTTTAGATACATAGTTTATATTTTCATATCAACTTTAATCATTTTATTTGTATTTGCAAATCAAAACGAGCAAGATTTATTTTTATAAGTTATCTAAATTGAAATACTTTTGAAATTTACCAATATAATATATTGAATATAACAAAAAATGTAGAATATAATTTGTCAAAATAAAATTATGAACTAGAAAACAATTATAAGATTTAAAGATGGAAAAAGAAAATTACACATTTTAGCGCTCTTTAGCGTTGTTCTAATTTCACTAAGTATACAAATAAGTCCTATAAATTCGAGGGAAAAAGAACATGAGAATAAAGTAAGAGCTTCTTGCAATTTTGTTGTGTTTTGAAGTATTGAATACCTCATCTATTTCTAGGGCTAAATTATGAAGAGTTTCGAAACTTTTGATAATGGTAAGTTGTTTTATCCTTCAAGAGAATTGATATACCAAATACTATCAACCAAATAATTGTAAATAAATCCTTATATTTTCATAAGATGATTAATTATGTGCTTTCAAGTTTTTTACAAAAAAGATATATCAAAAATACTAACAGATGTTTAAATATCGAGTATTTAAAAAAAGCTTATTTTCTTGTTTAAAATAATATAGTTTAGATATTCTCCAGGAAATACAAAGTTTTAGATACATAGTTTATATTTTCATATCAACTTTAATCATTTTATTTGTATTTGCAAATCAAAACGAGCAAGATTTATTTTTATAAGTTATCTAAATTGAAATACTTTTGAAATTGACTAATATAATATATTGAATATAACAAAAAATGTAGAATATAATTTGTCAAAATAAAATTATGAACTAGAAAACAATTATAAGATTTAAAGATGGAAAAAGAAAATTACACATTTTAGCGCTCTTTAGCGTTGTTCTAATTTCACTAAGTATACAAATAAGTCCTATAAATTCGAGGGAAAAAGAACATGAGAATAAAGTAAGAGCTTCTTGCAATTTTGTTGTGTTTTGAAGTATTGAATACCTCATCTATTTCTAGGGCTAAATTATGAAGAGTTTCGAAACTTTTGATAATGGTAAGTTGTTTTATCCTTCAAGAGAATTGATATACCAAATACTATCAACCAAATAATTGTAAATAAATCCTTATATTTTCATAAGATGATTAATTATGTGCTTTCAAGTTTTTTACAAAAAAGATATATCAAAAATACTAACAGATGTTTAAATATCGAGTATTTAAAAAAAGCTTATTTTCTTGTTTAAAATAATATAGTTTAGATATTCTCCAGGAAATACAAAGTTTTAGATACATAGTTTATATTTTCATATCAACTTTAATCATTTTATTTGTATTTGCAAATCAAAACGAGCAAGATTTATTTTTATAAGTTATCTAAATTGAAATACTTTTGAAATTTACCAATATAATATATTGAATATAACAAAAAATGTAGAATATATTTTGTCAAAATAAAATTATGAACTAGAAAACAATTATAAGATTTAAAGATGGAAAAAGAAAATTACACATTTTAGCGCTCTTTAGCGTTGTTCTAATTTCACTAAGTATACAAATAAGTCCTATAAATTCGAGGCAACAGCAGCATGAGAATAAAGTAAGAGCTTCTTGCAATTTTGTTGTGTTTTGAAGTATTGAATACCTCATCTATTTCTAGGGCTAAATTATGAAGAGTTTCGAAACTTTTGATAATGGTAAGTTGTTTTATCCTTCAAGAGAATTGATATACCAAATACTATCAACCAAATAATTGTAAATAAATCCTTATATTTTCATAAGATGATTAATTATGTGCTTTCAAGTTTTTTACAAAAAAGATATATCAAAAATACTAACAGATGTTTAAATATCGAGTATTTAAAAAAAGCTTATTTTCTTGTTTAAAATAATATAGTTTAGATATTCTCCAGGAAATACAAAGTTTTAGATACATAGTTTATATTTTCATATCAACTTTAATCATTTTATTTGTATTTGCAAATCAAAACGAGCAAGATTTATTTTTATAAGTTATCTAAATTGAAATACTTTTGAAATTTACCAATATAATATATTGAATATAACAAAAAATGTAGAATATAATTTGTCAAAATAAAATTATGAACTAGAAAACAATTATAAGATTTAAAGATGGAAAAAGAAAATTACACATTTTAGCGCTCTTTAGCGTTGTTCTAATTTCACTAAGTATACAAATAAGTCCTATAAATTCGAGGGAAAAAGAACATGAGAATAAAGTAAGAGCTTCTTGCAATTTTGTTGTGTTTTGAAGTATTGAATACCTCATCTATTTCTAGGGCTAAATTATGAAGAGTTTCGAAACTTTTGATAATGGTAAGTTGTTTTATCCTTCAAGAGAATTGATATACCAAATACTATCAACCAAATAATTGTAAATAAATCCTTATATTTTCATAAGATGATTAATTATGTGCTTTCAAGTTTTTTACAAAAAAGATATATCAAAAATACTAACAGATGTTTAAATATCGAGTATTTAAAAAAAGCTTATTTTCTTGTTTAAAATAATATAGTTTAGATATTCTCCAGGAAATACAAAGTTTTAGATACATAGTTTATATTTTCATATCAACTTTAATCATTTTATTTGTATTTGCAAATCAAAACGAGCAAGATTTATTTTTATAAGTTATCTAAATTGAAATACTTTTGAAATTTACCAATATAATATATTGAATATAACAAAAAATGTAGAATATAATTTGTCAAAATAAAATTATGAACTAGAAAACAATTATAAGATTTAAAGATGGAAAAAGAAAATTACACATTTTAGCGCTCTTTAGCGTTGTTCTAATTTCACTAAGTATACAAATAAGTCCTATAAATTCGAGGGAAAAAGAACATGAGAATAAAGTAAGAGCTTCTTGCAATTTTGTTGTGTTTTGAAGTATTGAATACGTCATCTATTTCTAGGGCTAAATTATGAAGAGATTGAAACTTTTGATAATGGTAAGTTGTTTTATCCTTCAAGAGAATTGATATACCAAATACTATCAACCAAATAATTGTAAATAAATCCTTATATTTTCATAAGACGATTAATTATGTGCTTTCAAGTTTTTTAATATATCAAAAATACTAACATATGTTTAAATATCGAGTATTTAAAAAAAAGCTTATTTTCTTGTTTAAAATAATATAGTTTAGATATTCTCCAGGAAATACAAAGTTTTAGATACATAGTTTATATTTTCATATCAACTTTAATCATTTTATTTGTATTTGCAAATCAAAACGAGCAAGATTTATTTTTATAAGTTATCTAAATTGAAATACTTTTGAAATTGACCAATATAATATATTGAATATAACAAAAAATGTAGAATATAATTTGTCAAAATAAAATTATGAACTAGAAAACAATTATAAGATTTAAAGATGGAAAAAGAAAATTACACATTTTAGCGCTCTTTAGCGTTGTTCTAATTTCACTAAGTATACAAATAAGTCCTATAAATTCGAGGGAAAAAGAACATGAGAATAAAGTAAGAGCTTCTTGCAATTTTGTTGTGTTTTGAAGTATTGAATACCTCATCTATTTCTAGGGCTAAATTATGAAGAGTTTCGAAACTTTTGATAATGGTAAGTTGTTTTATCCTTCAAGAGAATTGATATACCAAATACTATCAACCAAATAATTGTAAATAAATCCTTATATTTTCATAAGATGATTAATTATGTGCTTTCAAGTTTTTTACAAAAAGGATATATCAAAAATACTAACAGATGTTTAAATATCGAGTATTTAAAAAAAGCTTATTTTCTTGTTTAAAATAATATAGTTTAGATATTCTCCAGGAAATACAAAGTTTTAGATACATAGTTTATATTTTCATATCAACTTTAATCATTTTATTTGTATTTGCAAATCAAAACGAGCAAGATTTATTTTTATAAGTTATCTAAATTGAAATACTTCTGAAATTGACCAATATAATATATTGAATATAACAAAAAATGTAGAATATAATTTGTCAAAATAAAATCATGAACTAGAAAACAATTATAAGATTTAAAGATGGAAAAAGAAAATTACACATTTTAGCGCTCTTTAGCGTTGTTCTAATTTCACTAAGTATACAAATAAGTCCTATAAATTCGAGGGAAAAAGAACATGAGAATAAAGTAAGAGCTTCTTGCAATTTTGTTGTGTTTTGAAGTATTGAATACCTCATCTATTTCTAGGGCTAAATTATGAAGAGTTTCGAAACTTTTGATAATGGTAAGTTGTTTTATCCTTCAAGAGAATTGATATACCAAATACTATCAACCAAATAATTGTAAATAAATCCTTATATTTTCATAAAATGATTAATTATGTGCTTTCAAGTTTTTTACAAAAAAGATATATCAAAAATACTAACAGATGTTTAAATATCGAGTATTTAAAAAAAAGCTTATTTTCTTCTTTAAAATAATATAGTTTAGACATTCTCCAGGAAATACAAAGTTTTAGATACATAGTTTATATTTTCATATCAAGTTTAATCATTTTATTTGTATTTGCAATTCAAAACGAGCAAGATTTATTTTTATAAGTTATCTAAATTGAAATACTTTTGAAATTTACAAATATAATACATTAAATATAACAAAAAATGTAGAATATAATTTGTCAAAATAAAATTATGAAGTAGAAAACAATTATAAGATTTAAAGATGGAAAAAGAAAATTACACATTTTAGCGCTCTTTAGCGTTATTCTAATTTCAATAAGTATACAAATAAGTCCTATAAATTCGAGGGAAAATGAACATGAGAATAAAGTAAGAGCTTCTTGCAATTTTGTTGTGTTTTGAAGTATTGAATACCTCATCTATTTCTAGGGCTAAATTATGAAGAGTTTCGAAACTTTTGATAATGGTAAGTTGTTTTATCCTTCAAGAGAATTGATATACCAAATACTATCAACCAAATAATTGTAAATAAATCCTTATATTTTCATAAGATGATTAATTATGTGCTTTCAAGTTTTTTACAAAAAAGATATATCAAAAATACTAACAGATGTTTAAATATCGAGTATTTAAAAAAAGCTTATTTTCTTGTTTAAAATAATATAGTTTAGATATTCTCCAGGAAATACAAAGTTTTAGATACATAGTTTATATTTTCATATCAACTTTAATCATTTTATTTGTATTTTCAAATCAAAACGAGCAAGATTTATTTTTATAAGTTATCTAAATAGAAATATTTTTGAAATGGACTAATATAATTTATTGAATATAACAAAAAATGTAGAATATAATTTGTCAAAATAAAATTATGAACTAGAAAACAATTATAAGATTTAAAGAAGGAAAAAGAAAATTACACATTTTAGCCCTCTTTAGCCTTGTTCTAATTTCACTAAGTATACAAATAAGTCCTATAAATTCGAGGGAAAAAGAACATGAGAATAAAGTAAGAGCTTCTTGCAATTTTGTTGTGTTTTGAAGTATTGAATACCTCATCTATTTCTAGGGCTAAATTATGAAGAGTTTCGAAACTTTTGATAATGGTAAGTTGTTTTATCCTTCAAGAGAATTGATATACCAAATACTATCAACCAAATAATTGTAAATAAATCCTTATATTTTCATAAGACGATTAATTATGTGCTTTCAAGTTTTATACAAAAAAATAGATCAAAAATACTAACAGATGTTTAAATATCGAGTATTTAAAAAAAAGCTTATTTTCTTGTTTAAAATAATATAGTTTAGATATTCTCCAGGAAATACAAAGTTTTAGATACATAGTTTATATTTTCATATCAACTTTAATCATTTTATTTGTATTTTCAAATCAAAACGAGCAAGATTTATTTTTATAAGTTATCTAAATTGAAATACTTTTGAAATTGACCAATATAATATATTGAATATAACAAAAAATGTAGAATATAATTTGTCAAAATAAAATTATGAACTAGAAAACAATTATAAGATTTAAAGATGGAAAAAGAAAATTACACATTTTAGCGCTCTTTAGCGTTGTTCTAATTTCACTAAGTATACAAATAAGTCCTATAAATTCGAGGGAAAAAGAACATGAGAATAAAGTAAGAGCTTCTTGCAATTTTGTTGTGTTTGTAATTATTGAATACCTCATCTATTTCTAGGGCTAAATTATGAAGAGCTTCGAAACTTTTGATATTGGTAAGTTGTTTTATCCTTCAAGAGAATTGATATACCAAATACAATCAACCAAATAATTGTAAATAAATCCTTATTTTTTGATAAGATGAATAATTATGTGCTTTCGAGTTTTATACAAAAAGATATATCAAAAATACTAACAGATGTTTAAATATCGAATATTTCATAAAATAAAAAGCTTATTTTTAGGTTTAAAATAATATAGTTTAGATATTCTCCAGGAAATACAAAGTTTTAGATACATAGTTTATATTTTCATATCAACTTTAATCATTTTATTTGTATTTTCAAATCAAAACTAGCAAGATTTATTTTTATAAGTTATCTAAATTGAAATACTTTTGAAATTGACCAATATAATATATTGAATATAACAAAAAATGTAGAATATAATTTGTCAAAATAAAATTATGAACTAGAAAACAATTATAAGATTTAAAGATGGAAAAAGAAAATTACACATTTTAGCGCTCTTTAGCGTTGTTCTAATTTCACTAAGTATACAAATAAGTCCTATAAATTCGAGGGAAAAAGAACATGAGAATAAAGTAAGAGCTTCTTGCAATTTTGTTGTGTTTGGAAGTATTGAATACCTCATCTATTTCTAGGGCTAAATTATGAAGAGCTTCGAAACTTTTGATAATGGTAAGTTGTTTTATCCTTCAATACAACTGATATACCAAATACTATCAACCAAATAATTGTAAATAAATCCTTATATTTTCATAAGATGATTAATTATGTGCTTTCGAGTTTTATACAAAAAAGATATATCAAAAATACTAACAGATGTTTAAATATCGAGTATTTAAAAAAAAGCTTATTTTCTTGTTTAAAATAATATAGTTTAGATATTCTCCAGGAAATACAAAGTTTTAGATACATAGTTTATATTTTCATATCAACTTTAATCATTTTATTTGAATTTTCAAATCAAAACTAGCAAGATTTATTTTTATAAGTTATTTAAATAGAAATATTTTTGAAATTGACTAATATAATATATTGAATATAACAAAAAATGTAGAATATAATTTGTCAAAATAAAATTATGAACTAGAAAACAATTATAAGATTTAAAGATGGAAAAAGAAAATTACACATTTTAGCGCTCTTTAGCGTTGTTCTAATTTCACTAAGTATACAAATAAGTCCTATAAATTCGAGGGAAAAAGAACATGAGAATAAAGTAAGAGCTTCTTGCAATTTTGTTGTGTTTGGAAGTATTGAATACCTCATCTATTTCTAGGGCTAAATTATGAAGAGCTTCGAAACTTTTGATAATGGTAAGTTGTTTTATCCTTCAAGACAACTGATATACCAAATATTATCAACCAAATAATTGTAAATAAATCCCTTATATTTTGATAAGATGAATAATTATGTGCTTTCGAGTTTTATACAAAAAGATATATCAAAAATACTAACAGATGTTTAAATATCGAATATTTCAAAAAAAAGCTTATTTTTTGGTTTTAAATAATACAATTTAGATTTTCTCCAGGAAATACAAAGTTTTAGATACATAGTTTATATTTTCATATCAACTTTAATCATTTTATTTGAATTTTCAAATCAAAACTAGCAAGATTTATTTTTATAAGTTATTTAAATAGAAATATTTTTGAAATTGACCAATATAATATATTGAATATAACAAAAAATGTAGAATATAATTTGTCAAAATAAAATTATGAACTAGAAAACAATTATAAGATTTAAAGATGGAAAAAGAAAATTACACATTTTAGCGCTCTTTAGCGATGTTCTAATTTCACTAAGTATACAAATAAGTCCTATAAATTCGAGGGAAAAAGAACATGAGAATAAAGTAAGAGCTTCTTGCAATTTTGTTGTGTTTGTAAGTATTGAATACCTCATCTATTTCTAGGGCTAAATTATGAAGAGCTTCGAAACTTTTGATAATGGTAAGTTGTTTTATCCTTCAAGGGAACTGATATACCAAATACTATCAACCAAATAATTGTAAATAAATCCTTATATTTTCATAAGATGATTAATTATGTGCTTTCAAGTTTTTTACAAAAAGGATATATCAAAAATACTAACAGATGTTTAAATATCGAGTATTTAAAAAAAAGCTTATTTTCTTGTTTAAAATAATATAGTTTAGATATTCTCCAGGAAATACAAAGTTTTAGATACATAGTTTATATTTTCATATCAACTTTAATCATATTATTTGTATTTGCAAATAAAAACAAGCAAGATTTATTTTTATGAGTTATCTAAATTGAAATACTTTTGAAATTCACAAATATAATATATTGAATATAACAAAAAATGTAGAATATAATTTGTCAAAATAAAATTATGAACTGGAAAACAATTATAAGATTTAAAGAAGGAAAAAGAAAATTACACATTTTAGCACTCTTTAGCCTTGTTCTAATTTCACTAAGTATACAAATAAGTCCTATAAATTCGAGGGAAAAGGAACATGAGAATAAAGTAAGAACTTGTTGCAATTTTGTTTCGTTTTGAAGTATTGAATACCTCATCTATTTCTAGGGCTAAATTATGAAGAGTTTGAGAACTTTTGATAATGGTAAGTTGTTTTATCCTTCAAGAGAACTGATGAGTGCTCAAAAAGCACTAAAATAACCATGATTTTATGCACATTAATTGATTAAAAATATATATATTTATATGTTTTATCATATATTTATATAAATTTGTCTTTTTCGGAATCACGGGTATTTTTATTGTTTTTCAGGTATTTTGGCTTAAAAATGCAATTTAAAGACTCAAAGAAGAATACTTGAAGCAATACATCACAAATAAATTAATAAATAAGTGGGAAAAGGTCAACAAACATGGAAAAATTGGACAAAATGGGTCGAAAAGGTCAAAAATGTCAAAAAGAAGGAAAATCGCCGCATATTGCTACGCTTCAAAGCGCCAATACCAGGCTGGCGTTGTTCACGTGCGCGAGTCAGCTGCGACAGACCCAGGCCAGCGTTAACGCCCGCCAGCGCCTACCACATACGCCTAACGTTTTCACCCCATTTTACACGTGCAGTAACCCCTGTGGCGTCATGGATTAGTTTCTAAAAACGCACCTCAAAACTACACTTCTCTCTTCTTTCTTTCTCTCATTTCTTAGTTTTTGAGTTTTTCTTAGTTTCTTTCTTAGTTTCTAAGCTTTTCTTAGTTTTTCTCTTAGTTTTTAGTTCAATTCTCTTAGGTTTAGAGTTCTTCTCTGTGATTAAATTTAACTGTGCTAGTTGTTTATAATCATGATATAATAATAACGTTGTTATGCTTGCGAAATATTAAATAGGTGAAAATTTCTAAAATGAATTGATTTTATTTTTATTCAAGATTTTATATTAAGGATGTTAGAGAGAAATATATTATTTTTCATTACAAACTTAAATCTGAAAATTAGATTTTAAGGTTTAGTTATCCGGTCTAATTTAGAGTAGTGCTCTTTTATTTGTTGGTACAATCGCCTGGTAGTTAGAGTGAAGCTCTATTTCAAAAGTTTTTATAAGAATTATTATGTGAAAATGTATTGACAACATTTTTCAATAGTGGTTTTAAAACTTGAAAGTTAGTACTCGGATAACTAAATTCTTAAGTTTAATGTGGACACCTTGAATAAAGTTTAAACTGTCTAAGCCCACCAAAGGTGGCATTTAAATGGTTCATTTTCAATCTCTTAGAAAAAGGAATTAATTTAATTAACCAAATTAGTTATCAACCCCACCCATAGGTGTTAATTGATTTGTTTAGTTAACAAAGAATATCTAACCCCACAAAAGGTGGTATTCATACAAAAAAGAGAGAATCAATAAAATATCAATTTATATCTTTAATAACCTAGATAATATGAGCAAGCATAATTAATTTAGTTATTATATCCATACTCCACTAATATAAATGATAACATTTGCATGAATATTTATTGAATCTGTATTTATATTTATTTTTAGATAAATATTTATTGAATTTGTATCTATGTTTATTTTTTAGATTATATTTAATTAATCTGTATATATGTTTATTTTATGTTATTAGATTAGGAACACAAAAACCAAACTATCGTGACAGGATGTTTAGGATTTAATTTCGTTTTTAAAAGTTTGAATAATAAATTAAGAACCACATACATTCCTTCCTTAGATCGACCTTGGGAGTATACTTATCATTTTCTACGAAATGATTCGTGCACTTGCGAGAGTTTTACAAATATTAAAACCAAAGTATTTGCGAGAATCGGCGATGCCGGTTTTCGCTCATCAAGTTTTTGGCGCCGTTGCCGGGGAAGGAATAGCGTTTTTAATTTATTTATCAAAATTTTAAAAATATTTTTGTGTTGTAAATAATTGTGATTTTTTTTAAAAAAAAAAAATTTAATCAAATTTCAAATTTCATAAGAAATAAAAATAAAAAAAAATAAAAATAAATAAATAAAAAAAATTAATTATAGCATAAATAGTAAAATAATTTAGAAATTTGAAATTTGAAGTAAAAAGTTTTTACCGTTAATGAATAGTAAAAAAAAAGAAGAAGAAAATTTTTAAATAAAAATTGTACCGTGAATAATAAAATAATTTAGGAATTTAAAATTTGAATAAAAAATTACCGTTCATGAATCGTAAAAAAAAATTAAAAAATTTAAGTTAATAAGAAATAAGATAGTGTGAATAGTAAAATAAAATTACCGTTCGTAAAAAAAAAAGGCATGAAAAGTAAAAATCTAAGGGAGTTCTGTCTAGGAGACTAGTTCTTTGAAGCCTTTGTGCCACTAGTCTTTCCTAGGAACGTTGTTCTGTCTAGGAGGATGGTTTTTAAGGAGCCTTTGCACCACCATTCTTTCCTAGGAGCACTCTTGGTTAATACTGATTATGTTATTTAAAAAAAAATTAAATTAAAAAAAAATTAAATTAAAAACAAAAAATTAAAAACAAAAAATAAAAAAAAAATTTAACTAGTTTTGTCTAGTGTTTTGTATTAAATGCCATGGAAATTTTCTCTAATTTTTTTATTTTTGTTGACAGGAGTTTTAAATTTACGTTTAAAAATAGTCAATGCGTGGTAGGAGATCCTTAGGAAACCCCCTTACACCATATGTAAATAATATTCATAAATTTAAACAAGTGTCAACAACACTGGATTCTACCCATCAACCTGATTTTGAGCCAAACATAGAACCAAGTCTTAATCCTTTACTAGAACCAAAAGAAATGGAGGAAAACCAACATGTTAGGGAAACCACGATGAAGGAGTTTGCAAGACCGGTGATTGGCACCTTAATCGCCGCTATCCAAGTGAGGTCGCTTTCGGAATTATGACCTTAAAAATATTCATTTTTCTATGCTTCCTTCCTTTTATGGGCTACCTAATGAAGATTCTCTTTCCTTTATGAGAGATTTCTATGCTATGGTCCAAACATTCCCCCTCGGTATTCTAAACGAGGATCAACTTAGAATGAGATGTTTTCCCTACACCTTAAAGGATAAGGCCAAAGCTTGGTTGATGTCACTTCCCCCAGGTTCTCTGATGACATGGGGTAACATTTACAATAAATTCATGGGAAAATTCTATTCCCATCAAAAACCATCAGAGTTGAGAGGAAAGATTGCTACTTTCTCTCAGATGGAAGGAGAACCATTCCATGAAGCTTGGGATAGGTTCAAAATGTTTCTCACTCAATGTCCCCATCATAGCTTTCCCCTGCAGTTGCATAACCAATTCTTTTATGATGGACTTACACAACAATGTCAGTTCATTGTCGACAACGCTGCAGGAGGAGCAATAGGAGAAAAAGGCGCCTCGAAACGTATAACCTCTTTGAAATGTTGGGTGCTAATTCCCAATGTAAAAGCTCCCGAGTGAGAAAAGCTGGTGTTCATGAAATCGAATCCAAGAATGAAGTTCAACAACAACTTGTTCAACTGACTAAGTAAGTTGCCCTTCTCGCTACACAAACCAACACCAATAATGAACAATATGGTTTGTACAAAGAATACGTGGGACATGGTACTGAAGCTTGTCCATATCAAGGAGATACAACTGGACCTGAACAGGTTAATGTGTTGGGAGCATATCAACAGAGACCAAGGTTTGATCCCAATTCAAATACCTATAATCCTGGGTGGAGAAGTCATCCAAATTTCTCTTCAAGGCAAAACAACCCTCCTTTCACTCAAAGCTCAAACCAGGCAGGCCAGCAATTAAACCCACCTATTCCAAGAAGCATTCCCAATAAACCAACTCTGGAGGACAACTTGAATTCTTTTATTCAAGTTTGTAGGGATAATCAATCTAAAACCAATCAACGGTTGGACTCTGTGGAAGCTTCTATCAAAAAGGTGGAAGTTCAAGTTGAACAGTTAGTTGAACATTTGCAAAAAGGAAAAGACTAATTTGAAACTTAAATGAATTCAATGAAGAGGAGACATTGAGTTTTTCATTCTGCAATCTCCAAGCAACGTCTTACTAGAAGACGATAAATTTTAGTCCTACATGGGAGGTCACCCATTATTGTATATTCCTTTGTTTTAGTTTGCGTGTAAAAAAAAATATTTCAAATAAAATAAATTCGTTTGTTTCAAAAATTGTGTCCCTTCGTTTAAATTAAAATTAAAAAAAAAATTAGGTTCCTTGCATTTTTTTTAGAGATATATACTATTGTTTTTAAGAGCAAAATGTTGATTCACAATAGGAGGAGGATCATTTTCAACTACAAACAACCATGGGAGATGCTGAAGATAGGCAGAAAAAGATGAAAGACTATACAATGCCAATCATTGGCAATATAACTTCCGGCATCCAATTACAAGAGGCTGCAAGGAATTATGAATTGAAAAAGATTCATTATTCTTTATTACCTTCCTTTTACGGTATCCCTAATGAAGACCCTTTGCATTTCATTCGAGAATTCTATGCTATTGTCCAAACCTTTCCAATACATGCAATTAATGAAGATCAACTTAGGATGAGGTGTTTTCCTTACACTCTCAAAGATAAAGCTTGGTCATGGTTCATTACTTCTACAAATGTTCTCTTAAAACTTGGGAGGCAGTCTATGAAATTTTTATGGGTAGGTTCTATTCCCATCAAAAGACTGTTGATCTAAGAACAAAGATAGCAACATTTTCTCAAATGAATGAAGAGCCCTTTCATGAAGCTTGGGAACGATTCAAACTCCTTTTCATTCAATGTCAAAATCATAGCTTTCCATTACAGCTACAAAACCAATTCTTTTACGATGGATTCACACTACGTAGTCAATACATGGTTGATAATCTTCTTGGAGGTCTTTGTAGGAGAAAAGACAGCAGATGAAACCTATAATCTCTATGAGCTATTGGGTTCTAATTCCCAACAAAGAGGTGGTAGAAGGAAAGCAAAGGTCAATGAAGTCGGTTTTGATAATGAGATAACCTTGCAACTTGTTGAATTGACTAAACAAGTGAAATTCCTCACGTCTCACCAAATTTCAAATCAAGAGGTATGTGAAGTGTGTTGTTCAATTGGGCATGGTACTCATAATTGTTCAAATACTTGTGATTCTAGTGTCGATGTCATAGAGGAAGTCCAATCTTTTCAAAAGTATCATCCAAACACCTATAATCACCCAACCTACAACCACCCTTACCCACCAAGCCAATCTTTTAAACCAACCTTAGAAGATAGCTTGAATGCTTTTATTCAAGTTAGTCGTGACAACCAACTGATGACTAATCAAAGGTTGAACACCATGGAGGCTTCGGTTAAAAGAATTGAATCTAAAGTTGGGCAACTGGCTGAACAAATGCAAAAGAAAGAACCAGGAAAGTTGCCCCGGCACCCAGAACAAGCAAAAGATGTTAGAACTCTTCGAAGTGGTAAGGTAGTCAATACCAGTTTACCTGAAATCTCTAAACTACCTTGTAGTTCATGTAACAAAGAAGGCGATATTCTAATCTCGCAAAAAGGAGAAACAAGTGTTAAACTTAACAAGCCTTCTAAAAACTCATTGGGGGGTCATCTGACACTCCTAAAATTCAAAAGACAACAGAACCACACCAGATGCAAGTACCTTTTCCCCACCGTTTGAAAGAATCCAAACAAGATAAGCAATTCAATGATCTTTTTAATATGCTCTCTAAAGTAAATATCAATTTACCATTATTAGAAGTGATCATGAATGTGCCCTCATATGCCAAGTTTTTCAAAGAGTTGAACACTAAGAAAAGGAGGTATGAACTGAATGAACGAGTAGTAGTATCAGAAATTTCTAGCGCTGTACTTCAGCACAAACTACCCCCTAAGTTGAAAGACCCTGGAAGTTTTATTATAAACATAACTATGGGGGATAGGAAGGTTGCTAAAGCAATGCTTGATTTAGGTGCTAGTATAAATTTGATGCCCTACTCTATATTCTTACAGCTCAATCTAGGGGATTTAAAACCCACAACTATGTCCCTGCAACTTGCAGATAGATCTCTTAAATATCCAGAGGGAATAGTTGAGGATGTTTTGGTACAGGTAGACAAACTGATAATACCTGTTGACTTTGTGGTTCTGGATATGCAAGAAAATCCGGCATTGGACAGAGAGCATACAATATTGCTTGGTAGACCATTTATGGCAACTACTAAAACTATTATTGATGTCCAAGATGGAAATTTGACAATGACAGTCTTAGGAGAGACTGTTCATTTCAAAGTTTTTGATTCTTCACCTTTCCCTTCTATTTCTGCCATCGATGAAATATTCGAAGTTGATCCTTTGGATAATCTTGTCCAAAACACCTTTTTCCAAACCATAATAGAAGACAAGCTTGAAAGCGTTCTTAATCTTGAAAAGGTTGAAGAAGATTTAGATGAAGAAATTAAGGGGTACCTTGATCAACTAGACAATAATGAAGTTGATGACAAAATCTAGTACACTTTTAAATCTACCCAGCTTCTTCATCTCGTTAAAGAGGCCAATCCACCTGAACTTGAACTCAAAGACTTACCTGAGCACTTAAAATATGTGTTTTTGGGAGAAGGAGAAACATATCTAGTGATAATTTCTTCAACCTTGACCAAACCACAAGAAAAAGAACTCATCAAAGTGCTTAAACAGTTTAAGAAATCTATAGGTTGGAGTACAGGGGATATAAGAGGCATTAGTCCAACAATGTGTATGCACAAGATCAACTTGGAGGATGGTGCTAAACCCTGCATGCGAGAGGCCCAAAGAAGACTAAACCCAAACATGCAAGAGGTAGTTAAAAAGGAAATCCTTAAATTATTAGAAGAAGGGATTATCTATCCTATTGCGGATAGTAAGTGGGTTAGTCCAAAGGTACGTGGTACCAAAGAAATGCGGGATAACAGCTTGTTAAAAATGATAAAAGTGAATTAGTGCCCACTAGAATAATCACCGGATGGAGAATGTGTATAGATTTTAGGAAACTAAATTTATATACGAAAAAGGATCACTTTCCTCTTCCATTCATTGATCAAATGTTGGAAAGATTAGTCAAGTACCTAATTTTACTATTTTTTGGATGGACTGTCTGGATATTATCAAGTACCCATAAAGACTAGAAGATCGAGTGAAAAGACCACATTTACATGTCCTTTTGGGACATTTGCTTTTCGCAGAATGCCATTTGGGTTATGCAATGCCCTTGCCACTTTCCGTAGATGCATGATATCTATTTTCTCGCATACATGGTGGAGAAATTCATTGAAATTTTCATGGACGATTTCTCTGTCTTTGGGAACTCATTTGATGATTGCTTACATAAATTGACTTTGGTTTTAGAAAGATGCATTGAATGTAATCTAACCCTTAGTTGGGAGAAAAGTCATTTTATGGTTCAACAAGGGATAGTTTTAGGACATATAATTTCAAACAAGGGTATTGAAGTTGATAAGGCAAAAGTTGAATTGATATCCAAACTACCTCCCCCTACATCTGTGAAGGGGATAAGAAGCTTCTTGGGACATGCAGGATTTTACAGACGATTTATTAAAGATTTCTCTAAAATAAGTCGTCCCTTATGTAACTTACTATCCAAAGATGCTGAATTTGAGTTCAACAATGACTGCCTTATTTCCTTTAATACCTTGAAAGAGAAACTAATATCTACCCCTGTTATAATGGCACCAAACTGGTCTTTACCTTTTGAAATAATGTGTGACGCTTCTGATTATGCAATAGGAGCAGTCCTGGGACAAAGAGTAGATAAGCGTTTACTGATGAGTGCTCAAAAAGCACTAAAATAACCATGATTTTATGCACTTTAATTGATTAAAAATATATATATTTATATGTTTTATCATATATTTATATAAATTTGTCTTTTTCGGAATCACGGGTATTTTTATTGTTTTTCAGGTATTTTGGCTTAAAAATGCAACTTAAAGACTCAAAGAGGAATACTGGAAGCAATACATCACAAATATATTAATAAATAAATGCGTAAAGGTCGACAAATATGGAAAAATTGGACAAAAAGGGTCAAAAAGGTCAAAAATGTCAAAAAGGAGAAAAAACGCGCCGCCCGCGCGCCAGCCGCTCACTAACTCCGCCCTGCGCGCGACAACTGTTCATCCATGGTCTTGTTCATCCGCGAAGTACTGTTCATCCGCTGCACTGTTCATCCGCGCTATCGTTCATCCGCGGCATCGTTCATCCGCGGGTACTTGTTCATCCGCGGTCTTGTTCATCCGCGGGTCTTGTTCATCCGCGACACCGTTCATCCGCGTTATCGTTCATCCGCGGTCTTGTGCAGCAGCGGTACTTGTTCATCCGCGGTCTTGTCGTACCGCCCTGTCATCTTGCCGACGTCATTGATGACGTCAAGAATCACTAATCCGCGTTTTTACATTTTTTTAACATTTTTTCTCTATTTTTTCTCTCCATCCTCACCTATAAATACCCCCCTTCCCTTCACTTCAAAACACACCTTCAAAACACCTCAAAACCTCTCTTCTTTCTTTCTCTCATTTCTTAGTTTTTGAGTTTTCTTTAGTTTCTTTCTTAGTTTCTAAGCTTTTCTTAGTTTTTCTCTTAGTTTTTAGTTCAATTGTCTTAGGTTTAGAGTTCTTCTCTTTTTGAGAGGAACTTGTAATGTTTTTGTAATAATTTAGATTTTTGATTCAATAAATGGAAGTGCAAATTCCGCTTGGAGGTTTTCTAGCAACGGGAATAGCGTCGAAGTTACGTAAGGATTTTATTTTCTTTACGCTATTTTTTATGCTTTATTCATATATGTTATGTTTAATTTATCTGTGATTGAATTTAACATGATTGTCTGTTTATAATCATGATATAATAATAACGTTGTTATGCTTGCGAAATATTAAATAGGTGAAAATTTCTAAAATGAATTGATTTTATTTTTATTCAAGATTTTATATTAAGGATGTTAGAGAGAAATATATTATTTTTCATTACAAACTTAAAACTGAAGATTAGACTTTAAGGTTTAGTTATCCGGTCTAATTTAGAGTAGTGCTCTTTTATTTGTTGGTACAATCGCCCAGTAGTTAGAGTGAAGCTCTATTTCAAAAGTTTTTATAAGAATTATTATGTGAAAATGTATTGACAACATGTTTTCAATAGTGGTTTTAAAACTTGAAAGTTAGTACTCGGATAACTAAATTCTTAGGTTTAACTTGGACACCTTGAATAAAGTTTAAATCGTTCTAACCTCACCAAAGGTGGCATTTAAATGGTTCATTTTCAATCTCTTAGAAAAAAGGATTTAATTTAATTAACCAAATTAGTTATCAACCCCACCCATAGGTGTTAATTGATTTGTTTAGTTAACAAAGAGTATCTAACCCCACCAAAGGTGGTATTCATACAAAAAAGAGAGAATCAATAAAATATCAATTTATATCTTTAATAGCCTAGATAATATGACCAAGCATAATTAACTTAGTTATTATATCCATAAATACTCCACTAATATAAATGATAAAATTTGCATGAATATTTATTGAATCTGTAATTATATTTATTTGTAGATAAATATTTATTGAATTTGTATCTATGTTTAGATTATATTTAATTAATCTGTATATATGTTTATTTTATGTTATTAGATTAGAAACACAAAAACCAAACTATCGTGACAGGATGTTTAGGATTTAATTTCGTTTTTAAAAGTTTGAATAATAAATTAAGAACCACATACATTCCTTCCTTAGATCGACCTTGGGAGTATACTTATCATTTTCTACGAAATGATTCGTGCACTTGCGAGAGTTTTACAAATATTAAAACCAAAGTATTTGCGAGAATTGGCGATGCCGGTTTTCGTTCATCAAGTTTTTGGCGCCGTTGCCGGGGAAGGAATAGCGTTTTTAATTTATTTATCAAAATTTTAAAAATATTTTTTGTGTTGTAAATAATTGTGATATAAAAAAAAATAATAATAATAATAATAAATAAATAAAATAAAATAAAATTTAATCAAATTTCAAAATTTCATAAAAAATAAATAAATAAATAAATAAATAAATAAATAAATAAAAAATAATAATAAAATTTTTTTTATTATAGCATAAAAAGTAAATAATTTAGAAATTTGAAATTTGAAGTAAAAAAGTTTTTACCGTTAAAAAAAAAAAAATATTTAAATTTTTTTTATTTTTAAGTTAATAAGAAATAAGATAGCGTGAATAGTAAAATAAAATTACGGTTCGTAAAAAAAAAAAAAATTAAAAAAATTTTAAGTTATTAAGAAATAAGATAGTGTGAATAGTAAAATAAAATTACCGTCAGTAAAAAAAAAAAAAAAAAAAAAAAAAAAAAAAAAACTAAAAGGCACGAAAAGGAAAAATCTAAGGGAGTTAAATGCAGGAGACTAGTTCTTTGAAGCCTTTGTGCCATTAGTCTTTCACAGGAACGTTGTTACGGCCAGAGAATGGTTTTTAAGGAGCTACAAGACCACCATTCTTTCCTGGAACGCTCTTGGTTAATACTAATTATGTTATTTAAAAAAAAAAAAAAATTGTCTAGTGTTTTGTATTAAATGCCATGGAAATTTTCTAATTTCTTTATTTTTGTTGACAGGAGTTTTAAATTTACATTTAAAAATAGTCTATGCGTGGTAGGAGATCCTTAGGAAACCCCCTAACACCATATGTAAATAATATTCATAAATTTAAACAAGTGTCAACAACACTGGATCCTACCCATCAACCTGATTTTGAGCAAAACATAGAACGTCTTAATCCTTTACTAGAACCAAAAGAAATGGAGGAAAACCAACATGTTAGGAAACCACGATGAAAGAGTTTGCAAGACCTAGGTGATTGGCACTAAGAATCGCCGCTATCCGATTGGGAGAAGGCTGCTAGGAATTATGACCTTAAAAATATTCATTTTTCTATGCTTCCTTCCTTCTATGGGCTACCTAATGAAGATTCTCTTTCCTTTATGAGAGATTTCTATGCTACGGTCCAAACATTCCCCTCGGTATTCTAAACGAGGATCACTTAGAATGAGATGTTTTCCGTACACCTTAAAGGATAAGGCTAAAGCTTGGTTGATGTCACTTCCCCCGGTTCTCTCGATGACATGGGGTCAAATTTACAATAAATTCATGGGAAAATTCTATTCCCATCAAAAAACATCGTGAGCGAGAGGAAAGATTGCTACTTTCTCTCGGATGGAAGGAGAACCATTCCATGAAGCTTGGGATAGGTTCAAAATGTTTCTCACTCAATGTCCTCATCATAGCTTTCCCTACGGTTGCAGAACCAATTCTTTTACGATGGACTTACACAACAATGTCGGTTCATTGTCGACAACGCCGGGAGGAGCAATAGGAGAAAAGACTGCATCGAAACGTATAATCTCTTTGAGATGTTAGGTGCTAATTCCCGGCGAGAAAAGCTCCAGTGAGAAAAGGCGGGTGTTCGTGAGATTGACTCCGGTAATGAAGTTCAACAACAACTTGTTCAACTGACTAAGCAAGTTGCCGCTTCTCGCTACACAAACCAACACAAATAATGAACAATATGGTTTGTACAACAACGTGGGACAAAGATGCGAAGCCTTGTCCATATCAAGGAGATACAATTGGGCCTGGCGGGTTAATGTGTTGGGAGCATATCAACAAAGACCAAGGTTTGATCCCAATTCAAATACCTATAATCCTGGGTGGAGAAGTCATCCAAATTTCTCTTGGAGGCAAAATAACCCTCCTTTCCCTCAAAGCTCAAACCAGGCAGGTCAGCAATTCCACCCACCTATTCCACGAAGCATTCCAAATAAACCAACCCTGGAGGACAACTTGAATTCTTTTATTCAAGTTTGTAGGGACAATCAATCTAAAACCAATCAACGGTTGGACTCTGTGGAAGCTTCTATCAAAAAGGTGGAAGTTCAAGTTGAACAGTTAGTTGAACATTTGCAGAAAGGCAAAATTGAAACTTAGATGAATTCAATGAAAAGGAGACATTGAGTTTTTCATTCTGCAATCTCCAAGCAACGTCTTACTAGAAGACGATAAATTTTAGTCCTACATGGGAGGTCACCCATTATTGTATTTTCCTTTGTTTTAGTTTGCGTGTAATAAAAAAAAAAATTCAAATAAAATAAATTTGTTTGTTTCAAAAATTGTGTCCCTTCGTTTAAATTAAAATTAAAAAAAAAAAAAAAAAAAATTTTAGGTTCCTTGCAATTTTTTTTTTAGAGATATCTACTATTGTTTTTAAGAGCAAAATGTTGATTCACAATAGGAGGAGGATCATTTTCAACCACAAATAACCATGGGAGATGCTGAAGATAGGCGGAAAAAGATGAAAGACTATACAATGCCAATCATTGGCAATGTAACTTCCGGCATCCAATTGCAAGAGGCTGCAAGGAATTATGAATTGAAAAAGATTCATTATTCTTTGTTGCCTTCCTTTTACGGTATCCCTAATGAAGATCCTTTGCATTTCATTCGAGAATTCTATGCTATTGTCCAAACCTTTCCACTACATGCAATTAGTGAAGATCAACTTAGGATGAGGTGTTTTCCTTACACTCTCAAAGATAAAGCTTGGTCATGGTTCATTACTCTACAGTCAGGTTCTCTTAAAACTTGGGAGGCAGTCTATGAAATTTTTATGGGTAGGTTCTATTCCCATCAAAAGACTGTTGATCTAAGAACAAAGATAGCAACATTTTCTCAAATGAATGAAGAGCCCTTTCATGAAGCTTGGGAACGATTCAAACTCCTTTTCATTCAATGTCAAAATCATAGCTTTCCACTACAGCTACAAAACCAATTCTTTTACGATGGATTGACACTACAGAGTCAATACATGGTTGATAATGCTGCTGGAGGTGCTGTAGGAGAAAAGACAGCAGAGGAAGCCTATAATCTCTATGAGCTATTGGGTTCTAATTCCCAACAAAGAGGTGGTAGAAGGAAAGCAAAGGTCAATGAAGTCGGCTTTGATAATGAGATAACCTTGCAACTTGCTGAATTGACTAAACAAGTGAAATTCCTCACGACTCACCAAACTTCAAATCAAGAGGTATGTGGAGTGTGTTGTTCAATTGGGCATGGTATTCTTAATTGTTCAAATACTTGTGATTCTAGTGTCGATGCCATAGAGGAAGTCCAATATTTTCAAAAGTATCATCCAAACACCTATGATCACCCAACCTACAACCACCCTTACCCACCAAGCCAATCTTTTAAACCAACCTTAGAAGATAGCTTGAATGCTTTTATTCAAGTTAGTCGTGACAACCAACTGATGACTAATCAAAGGTTGAATACCATGGAGGCTTCGGTTAAAAGAATTGAATATAAAGTTGGGCAACTGGCTGAACAAATGCAAAAGAAAGAACCAGGAAAGTTGCCCAGTCAACCAGAACAAGCAAAAGATGTTAGAACCCTTCGAAGTGGTAAGGTAGTCAATACCAGTGTACCTGAAATCTCTAACAAAGAAGGCGACATTCTAATCTCACAAAAAGGAGAAACAAGTGTTAAACTTCACAAGCTTTCTGAAAAACTCATTGGGGGGTCATCTGACACTCCCAAAATTCAAAAGACAACAGAACCACACCAGATGCAAGTACCTTTTCCCCACCGGTTGAAAGAATCCAAACAAGATAAGCAATTCAATGATCTTTTTAATATGCTCTCTAAAGTAAATATCAATTTACCATTATTAGAAGTGATCATGAATGTGCCCTCATATGCCAAGTTTTTCAAAGAATTGAACACTAAGAAAAGGAGGTATGAACTGAATGAACGAGTAGTAGTATCAGAAATTTCTAGCGTACTTCAAAGACAAACTATCCCCTAAGTTGACAGACCCTGGAAGTTTTATTATAAACATAACTATGGGGGATAGGAAGGTTGCTAAAGCAATGCTTGATTTAGGTGCTAGTATAAATTTGATGCCCTACTCTATATTCTCACAAATTAATCTAGGATTTAAAACCCACAACTATGTCCCCGCAACTTGCGGATAGATCTCTTAAATATCCGAGGGAATAGTTGAGGATGTTTTGGTACAGGTAGACAAACCGATAATACCTGTTGACTTTGTGGTTCTGGATATGCAAGAAAATCCGGCATTGGACGAGAGAGCATACAATATTGCTTGGTAGACCATTTATGGCAACTACTAAAACTATTATTGATGTCCAAGATGGAAATTTGACAATGACAGTCTTAGGAGACTGTTCATTTCAAAGTTTTTGATTCTTCACCTTTCCCTTCTATTTACGCCATCGATGAAATATTTGAAGTTGATCCTTTGGATAATCTTGTCCAAAACACCTTTTTCCAAACCGTAATAGAAGACAAGCTTGAAACCGTTCTTACAATTGAAAAGGTTGAAGAAGATTTAGATGAAGAAATTAAGGGTACCTTGAACAACTAGACAATAATGAAGTGATGACAAAATCTAGTGCACTTTTAAATCTACCCAGTTCTTCATCTATTAAAGAGGCCAATCCACTGAACTTGAACTCAAAGACTTACCTGAGCACTTAAAATATGTGTTTTTGGGAGAAGGAGAAACATATCCGGTGATAATTTCTTCAACCTTGACCAAACCACAAGAAAAGGAACTCATCAAAGTGCTTAAAGCAGTTTAAGAAATCTATAGGTTGGAGTATAGGGGATATAAGAGGCATTAGTCCAACAATGTGTATGCACAAGATCAACTTGGAGGATGGTGCTAAACACATGCGAGAGGCCCAAAGAAGACTAAACCCAAACATGCAAGAGGTAGTTAAAAAGGAAATCCTTAAATTGTTAGGAGAAGGGATTATCTATCCTATTGCGGATAGTAAGTGGGTTAGTCCAAAGGTACGTGGTACCAAAGAAATCTGGGATAACAGTTGTTAAAAATGATAAAAGTGAATTAGTGCCCACTAGAATAATCACTGGATGGAGAATGTGTATAGATTTTAGGAAACTAAATTTATATACGAAAAAGGATCACTTTCCTCTCCCATTCATTGATCAAATGTTGGAAAGATTAGTCAAGTACCTAATTTTCTTGTTTTTGGATGGACTGTCTGGATATTATCAAGTACCCATAGCACCGTAAGATCGAGGAAAAGACCACATTTACATGTCCTTTTGGGACATTTGCTTTTCGCAGAATGCCATTTGGGTTATGCAATGCTCCCGCCACTTTCCATAGATGCATGATATCCATTTTCTCGGACATGGTGGAGAAGTTCATTGAAATTTTCATGGACGATTTCTCTGTCTTTGGGAACTCATTTGATGATTGCTTACATAAATTGACTTTGGTTTTAGAAAGATGCATTGAATGCAATCTAACCCTTAGTTGGGAGAAAAGTCATTTTATGGTTCAACAAGGGATAGTTTTGGGACATATAATTTCAAACAAGGGTATTGAAGTTGATAAGGCAAAAGTTGAATTGATATCCAAACTACCTCCATACATCTGTGAAGGGGATAAGAAGCTTCTTGGGACATGCAGGATTTTACAGACGATTTATTAAAGATTTCTCTAAAATAAGTCGTCCTTTATGTAACTTATTATCCAAAGATGCTGAATTTGACTTCAACAATGACTGCCTTATTTCCTTTAATACCTTGAAAGAGAAACCGACATCTACCCCTGTTATAAAGGCACCAAACTGGTCTTTACCTTTTGGTATAATGTGTGACGCTTCGATTATGCAATAGGAGCAGTCCACAGGACAAAGAGTGGATAAGCGTTTACATGTCATCTACTATGCTAGCAAAACACTCAATGATGCCCAAATGAATTACACCACCACCGAAAAGGAATTCTTGGCTATAGTATTCTCTTTAGACAAATTTCGGTCTTATTTAGTAGGATCTAAAGTGATTGTACATTCGATCATCTTTGCTTTAAGATACCTTTTAAGTAAACCAAATGCCAAGCCAAGATTAATCAAGGAGTCTTACTCTTACAAGAATTTGACCTAGAGATCAAGGATAAGAAAAGGCGGTGAAAACTTAGTAGTGACCATTTGTCTAGGTTGATTTCGACTTCAATTCTCTTAAAGATGAGAGTAATGATGATATAGTTGAAACCTTTCCGATGAACAGTTATTTTTCATAGGTCCGAACCCATGGTATCTTTGATATTGTAAACTATCTTGCCACCGGTGTTTTGCGACCCAACACTTCATATGAGGACAAGAAAAGGTTTTTTAAAACTATTAAGGACTATTTAAGGATGACCCTTATTTATACAAGATTGGTCAAGATCAAGTCATCCAGGAGATGTGTACGTAAGAAGAACATAAGAGCATTCGACTTTTTGTCATGAACTTCATTGTGGGGGTCATTTTGGAGGTGAAAAAGACAGCCCGTAAGATATTACAAATCTGGATTCTTTTGGCCCACTCTTTTTAAAGATGCTCATATGTTTTGTGCACAATGTGATAGATGTCAAAGAACTGGAAACATAAGCAAAAGAGATGAAAGGCCTTTGACATCTAATTTAGTTCGTGAACTTTTTAATGTATGGGGGATTGACTTCATGGGTCCTTTTCCCCATCTAATGGTTTTCAATACATTTTGGTTCTTTGTGGATTATGTGACCAAGTGGGTAGAAGCTATCCCCACAAAAACCAATGATGCTAATGTTGTTGTGAAATTCTTGAAAGATTTCATATTCAGTAGGTTCGGAATGCCTAGAGCTATAATAAGTGATGGAGGTAGCCATTTTTGTAACAAACTCTTTGATGGAGTACTAAACAAGTACAACATCACACACAAAGTAGCTACCCCATATCATCCTCAAACTTCGGTTTAGTGGAAGTGAGCAATAGGCAAATTAAGGGAGTCTTGGAACGCATCTTGTCGTCCGTCAAGGAAGGATTGGGCATTTAAGCTAAATGATGCCTTATGGGCATACCGCACCGCTTACAAAACACCTATTGGGATGAGCCCTTACCGGTTAATCTTTGGGAAAGCGTGCCACCTTCCGGTTGAACTTGAACACAAAGCTTATTGGGCAATTAAAGAGTTAAACATGGATTTAGATAAAGCGGTGAAAAACGATTACTCGACTTCATGAGTTGGAAGAAATTAGGAATGAAGCCTATGAGAATGCCAAATTATACAAGGAGCGTACTAAGCGCTATCATGACAAAGAGGCTAGTTCCTAAGACTCTTCACCCTGGAATGAAAGTTCTTTTATTTAACTCTCGTTTGAGATTGTTTCCAGGAAAGCTGAGATCAAGATGGGATGGACCATTCAAAATAGTTCAAGTATTTGAACATGGAGTAGTGGAACTATTGGACTCCAAGACACAAAAAACGTTCAAAGTCAATGGCCATCGTGTCAAGCCTTATTTAGAAGAACCAAACAACATTGCTGAAATGGATTGCATTTGGCTGAGTAACCCTTAGCACCAAAAAGATACGTCTTGCTAAGACGTTAAACTAAGCGCTGGATGGGAGGCAACCCATCATTTTAGGTAAAATATAAAAAAATAATTTTTGTTTGTTATTTGTTTTCTTTACTTAATTTTATTGTTTATTTCATTTTAATTGCATGTGAATAATTTTTAAATTGTTAGAACTAAAAATATTTGTTGAGATGTTAGAAGTTTACAGCGATTTGTCTGTATACACTTTAATGATGAATATGATGGATGCACCTGCATGTTCCATTACTACTTGCACATTCTCAGGAAATAGGTAATCTTTCTTCTCTTCTCTCTTTATCTTTAATTTACAGTTGTTACATTGAGGACAATGTAAGTTCTAGGTTGGGGGTGGTGAAAAGTTACCATGCTTAATTAAAAAAAATAAAAAAAATATACTTTTTGTGTGTTTGGTTTTATTTCTATTCTGTGTGATTTAGTAATTTTTGGAATATAAAAAAATATAAAAAAAAAAGAGTTTCACAAAAGTTTATCATTTCTTTAAATCAAATTTAAGTAAATAGTTAAGTCTTTTGTACTGTTAGATTAATTTTTGAAAACATATCATGAAATATTTTGTAATTATTTTTGATAATTAGTTAGTTTTTGTCATAATTAGTATTTCTTGATAAGATGTTGAAATTATATTAAACCCAAAATCGGTGTTTATGAGTTTTTTTTAGTGGAGACTACCTTTGTGAGATATAATTTGAGCCTAATTTCCTTTATTCAGAGTGAAATATATATTTTTTCTACTCCAAACACATTTCTTATTTCTTCAAATTTTTAGATGATCTCTATAGGTATTAGCATTGAATGTATGAATTTTTTCATTTTAATAGAGTATCATATATTTTTGATTATTATTTTTGCTTAGATTAAATGATTTGAGTAGAAGTTGATAGTATATGCTTATATCTCATTTATGCATGACTACTACAAAAAAAAAAAAAAAAAAAAAAAACAAAAGACATATCTGGGGTTACCTAAACCAAGATCAAACAGAAAAGTCACAAAATTAACCACTCACCAAAATCCAAAATATGTACAATCTGTACATGGGTTGACTCTCTAAGAAATACACATATTGAAAAATATCTACAGAAAAAAAAGAGAGATAAAAATAGTATCATCTACATACTATAACCCGCATTGCCTACAAAGTTGTGAGTAAAGGCTAATTACAAAAGAAAGATATAAGCAGTAATTCCCCAAGAAGTCATTGCAATTTCTTCATTTGTAAAAGGCATATATCTTGAAATTCTTTCTTAATGAGTTTGATTTATGCATGAAAATAATTTTTATATATGATATCTTTATAATTTATACATTTGATTCCTTTCATGAGATCAATGTTAAAATAACACTTTGAGCCTTTATTCTTTATACATATGCGAACATATTAGTTCATTTCTATACATCAACTCTTTCGCATATAAATTAGTATGAGTGTTTGAACCCATAGGATTCAGTGTTTTGAGAGTATTGACTTGTGAGGAATAGAGTCGAAGCGAATTCTGATTCATGACACTGAAATTGGGTGAAATTAAATGGATACATTTTTGATAGGAAATATGAAAATGATTTTCGACTAATTATTATAATAAATCATGATTGTTTAAAGAGATTAAGATAACTTATGCTTGAGATTTTAATTATGATCTTAAAGGAGATTAAAAAGTATGAGACATTTTTGTGAAATGTTGTTAATTTGTGATTTTGTTGCAAACTTAATTTTTAAGTTGTTTGTTTTTATTGTTTCTTTTGTTTTTACATTTAGTGCAATGTTTGTGGGTATCATTACTGAAAACCCTCACGAGACTCAAACTCGTCCACTAGGGCAACCTAGGGGTTTAAAGGCTTGTTGCATAGGCTAAATGCAACCGTGTCAATCCACGGAAGTGATTTAGGATAGTTTAATTTTTAGTTTTTATCGCTTCTCTTGCTAAGGGACTAGCAAGAAGTTGGTTGGGGTTGTGATGAGTGCTCAAAAAGCACTAAAATAACCATGATTTTATGCACTTTAATTGATTAAAAATATATATATTTATATGTTTTATCATATATTTATATAAATTTGTCTTTTTCGGAATCACGGGTATTTTTATTGTTTTTCAGGTATTTTGGCTTAAAAATGCAACTTAAAGACTCAAAGAGGAATACTGGAAGCAATACATCACAAATATATTAATAAATAAATGCGTAAAGGTCGACAAATATGGAAAAATTGGACAAAAAGGTCAAAAATGTCAAAAAGGAGAAAAACGCGCCGCCGCGCCGCCCGGCCGCCGCTACGCCAACTCCGCCCCAATGCGCGTATGACATCGTTCATCATCCGCGGGTCTTGTTCATCCGTGAAGTCTTGTTCATCCGCGGCCTTGTTCATCCGCGCTATTGTTCATCGCGACACTTCATCCGCTGGTCTTGTTCATCCGTAGTCTTGTTCATCCGTAGTCTTGTTCATCCGCAGCGTCTTGTTCATCCGCGACACTGTTCATCCGCGTTCTTGTTCATCCGCTGCTTGTGCAGCCGCGGTCTTGTTCATCCGCGGTCTTGTCAGCCGCCACTGTCATCTTGGCGTCATTGATGACGTCGCAATCACTAATCCAGCGTTTTTACATTTTTTTAACATTTTTTTCTCTATTTTTTCTCTCCATCCTCACCTATAAATACCCTTCCCTTCACTTCAAAACACACCTTCAAAACACCTCAAAACCTCTCTTCTCTCTTCTTTCTTTCTCTCATTTCTTAGTTTTTGAGTTTTCTTTAGTTTCTTTCTTAGTTTCTAAGCTTTTCTTAGTTTTTCTCTTAGTTTTTAGTTCAATTGTCTTAGGTTTAGAGTTCTTCTCTTTTTGAGAGGAACTTGTAACGTTTTTGTAATAATTTAGATTTTTGATTCAATAAATGGAAGTGCAAATTCATTGGAGGTTTTCTAGCAACGGGAATAGCGTCGAAGTTACGTAAGGATTTTATTTTCTTTCTGATTATTTTTATGCTTTATTCCTACATGTAATGTTTAATTTGACGGTGATTAGATTTAAGGGTGCTAGCTGTTTATAATCATGATATAATAATAACGTTGTTATGCTTGCGAAATATTAAATAGGTGAAAATTTCTAAAATGAATTGATTTTATTTTTATTCAAGATTTTATATTAAGGATGTTAGAGAGAAATATATTATTTTTCATTACAAACTTAAATCTGAAGATTAGACTTTAAGGTTTAGTTATCCGGTCTAATTTAGAGTAGTGCTCTTTTATTTGTTGGTACAATCGCCGGTAGTTAGAGTGAAGCTCTATTTCAAAAGTTTTTATAAGAATTATTATGTGAAAATGTATTGACAACATGTTTTCAATAGTGGTTTTAAAACTTGAAAGTTAGTACTCGGATAACTAAATTCTTAGGTTTAATTTGGACACCTTGAATAAAGTTTAAACTGTCTAACCCCACCAAAGGTGGCATTTAAATGGTTCATTTTCAATCTCTTAGAAAAAGGATTTAATTTAATTAACCAAATTAGTTATCAACCCCACCCATAGGTGTTAATTGATTTGTTTAGTTAACAAAGAGTATCTAACCCCACCAAAGGTGGTATTCATACAAAAAAGAGAGAATCAATAAAATATCAATTTATATCTTTAATAGCCTAGATAATATGAGCAAGCATAATTAACTTAGTTATTATATCCATAAATACTCCACTAATATAAATGATAAAATTTGCATGAATATTTATTGAATCTGTAATTATATTTATTTGTAGATAAATATTTATTGAATTTGTATCTATGTTTAGATTACATTTAATTAATCTGTATATATGTTTATTTTATGTTATTAGATTAGAAACACAAAAACCAAACTATCGTGACAGGATGTTTAGGATTTAATTTCGTTTTTAAAAGTTTGAATAATAAATTAAGAACCACATACATTCCTTCCTTAGATCGACCTTGGGAGTATACTTATCATTTTCTACGAAATGATTCGTGCACTTGCGAGAGTTTTACAAATATTAAAACCAAAGTATTTGCGAGAATTGGCGATGCCGGTTTTCGTTCATCATTTACATGTCATCTACTATGCTAGCAAAACACTCAATGATGCCCAAATGAATTACACCACCACTGAAAAGGAATTCTTGGCTATAGTATTCTCTTTAGACAAATTTCGGTCTTATTTAGTAGGATCTAAAGTGATTGTGCATTCTGATCATGCTGCTTTGAGATACCTATTAAGTAAACCAAATGCCAAGCCAAGATTAATCAGGTGGGTCTTACTCTTACAAGAATTTGACCTAGAAATCAAGGATAAGAAAGGCAGTGAAAACTTAGTAGCTGACCATTTGTCTAGGTTGATTTCTGACTTCAATTCTCTTAAAGATGAGAGTAATGATGATATAGTTGAAACCTTTCACGATGAACAGTTATTTTTCATAGGTCCGAACCCGTGGTATCTTGATATTGTAAACTATCTTGCCACTTTGGTGTTTTGCGACCTAACACTTCATATCGGGACAAGAAAAGGTTTTTAAAACTATTAAGGACTATTTACGGGATGATCCTTATTTATACAAGATTGGTCAAGATCAAGTCATCAGGAGATGTGTACCGGAAGAAGAACATAAGAGCATTCGACTTTTTGTCATGAACTTCATTGTGGGGGTCATTTTGGAGGTGAAAAGACAGCCCGTACGATATTACAGTCTGGATTCTTTTGGCCCACTCTTTTTAAAGATGCTCATATGTTTTGTGCACAATGTGATAGATGTCAAAGAACAGGAAACATAAGCAAAAGAGATGAAATGCCTTTGACATCTAATTTAGTTGTTGAACTCTTTGATGTATGGGGATTGACTTCATGGGTCCTTTTCCCCCATCTAATGGTTTTCAATACATTTTGGTTGCTGTGGATTATGTGTCCAAGTGGGTAGAAGCTATCCCCACCAAAACCAATGATGCTAATGTTGTTGTGAAATTCTTGAAAGATTTCATATTCAGTAGGTTCAGAACGCCTAGAGCTATAATAAGTGATGGAGGTAGCCATTTTTGTAACAAACTCTTTGATGGAGTACTAAACAAGTACAACATCACACATAAAGTAGCTACTCCATATCATCCTCAAACTTCCGGTTTAGTGGAAGTGAGCAATAGGCAAATTAAGGGAATGCTGGAACGCACTGTGCGTCCGTCAAGGAAGGATTGGGCATTTAAGCTAAATGATGCCTTATGGGCATACCGCACCGCTTACAAAACACCTATTGGGATGAGCCCTTACCGGTTAATCTTTGGGAAAGCGTGCCACCTTCCAGTTGAACTTGAACACAAAGCTTACTGGGCAATTAAAGAGTTAAACATGGATTTAGATAAAGCAGGTGAAAAACGATTACTCCAGCTTCATGAGTTGGAAAAAATTAGGAATGAATCCTATGAGAATGCCAAATTATACAAGGACCGTACTAAGCGCTATCATGACAAGAAGCTAGTTCCTAAGACTCTTCACCTTGGAATGAAAGTTCTTTTATTTAACTCTCGTTTGAGATTGTTTCCAGGCAAGTTGAGATCAAGATGGGATGGACCATTCAAAATAGTTCAAGTATTTGAACATGGAGTAGTGGAACTATTGGACTCCAAGACACAAAAAACGTTCAAAGTCAATGGCCATCGTGTCAAGCCTTATTTAGAAGAACCAAACAACATTGCTGAAATGGATTGCATTTGGCTGAGTAACCCTTAGCACCAAAAAGATACGTCTTGCTAAGACGTTAAACTAAGCGCTGGATGGGAGGCAACCCATCATTTAAAAAAAAAACCAAAAAAAAACCAAAAAAAAAACAAAAAAACAATTTTGTTTGTTATTTGTTTTATTTACTTAATTTTATTGTTTATTTCATTTTAATTACATGTGAATAATTTTTAAATTGTTAAAACTAAAAATATTTGTTGAGATGTTAGAAGTTTACAGCGATCTGTCTGTATACACTTTAATGATGAATATGATGGATGCACCTGCATTTTCCATTACTACTTGCACATTCTCAGGAAATAGGTAATCTTTCTTCTCTTCTCTCTTTATCTTTAATTTACAGTTGTTACATTGAGGACAATGTAAGTTCTAGGTTGGGGTGGTGAAAAGTTACCATACTTAATTAAAAAAAATTGACAATTTAAAAATAAATAAAAAAATAAAAAAAACTTTTCTCACAAAAATTTATCATTTCTTTAAATCAAATTTAAGTAAATAGTTAAGTCTTTTGCACTGTTAGATTAATTTTTGAAAACATATCATGAAATATTTTGTAATTATTTTTGATAATTAGTTAGTTTTTGTCATAATTAGTATTTCATGATAAGATGTAGAAATTATATTAAACCCAAAATCGGTGTTTATGAGTTTTTTTTAGTGGAGACTACCTTTGTGAGATATAATTTGAGCCTAATTTCCTTTATTCAGAGTGAAATATATATTTTTTCTACTCCAAACACATTTCTTATTTCTTCAAATTTTTAGATGATCTCTATAGGTATTAGCATTGAATGTATGAATTTTTTTCTCATTTTAATAGAGTATCATATATTTTTGATTATTATTTTTGCTTTGATTAAATGATTTGAGTAGAAGTTGATAGTATATGCTTATATCTCATTTATGCATGACTACTACAAAAACAAAAAGACATATCTGGGGTTACCTAAATCAAGATCAAACAGAAAAGCCACCAAATTAACCACTCACCAAAATCCAAAATATGTACAATCTGTACATGGGTTGACTCTCTAAAATACATATATTGAGAAATATCTTCAGAAAAAATAGAGAGATAAAGAATATATAGTATAATCTACATACTATAACCCACATTTCCTACAAAGTTGTGAGTAAAGGCTAATTACAAAAGAAGGATATAGGAGATAATTCCCTAAAAAGTCATTGCACTCTCTTCATTTGTAAAAGGCATATATCTTGAAATTCTTTCTTAATGAGTTTGATTTATGCATGAAAATAATTTTTATATATGATATCTTTATAATTTATACATTTGATTCCTTTCATGAGATCAATGTTAAAATAACACTTTGAGCCTTTATTCTTTATACATATGCGAACATATTAGTTCATTTCTATACATCAACTCTTTCGCATATAAATTAGTATGAGTGTTTGAACCCATAGGATTCAGTGTTTTGAGAGTATTGACTTGTGAGGAATAGAGTCGAAGCGAATTCTGATTCATGACACTGAAATTGGGTGAAATTAAATTGATACATTTTTGATATGAAATATGAAAATGATTTTCGACTAATTATTATAATAAATCATGATTGTTTAAAGAGATTAAGATAACTTATGCTTGAGATTTAATTATGATCGTAAAGGAGATTAAATAGTATGAGACATTTTTGTGAGATTTTGTTAAATTGTGATTTTGTTGTAAATTTAATTTTTAAGTTGTTTGTTTTTATTGTTTCTTTTGTTTTTACATTTAGTTCAATGTTTGTGGGTATCATTACTGAAAACCCTCACGAGACTTAAACATGTTCACTAGGGCAACCTAGGGGTTTAACGACTTGTTGCATATGATAAATACAATCGTGTCAATCCACGGAAGTGATTTAGGTTAGTTTAATTTTTAGTTTTTATCGCTTCTCTTGCTAAGGGACTAGCAAGAAGCTGGTTGGGGGTTGTGATGAGTGCTCAAAAAGCACTAAAATTACCATGATTTTATGCTCATTAATTGATTAAGAATATATATATTTATATGTTTTATCATATATTTATATAATTTGTCTTTTTCGGAATCACGGGTATTTTATATTGTTTTTCAAGTATTTTGGCTTAAAAACGCAATTTAAAGATTCAAGAAGAATACTTGAAGCAATACATCACAAAAATATAATTAAATAAATGGGGAAAGGTCAACAAATATGAAAAAAAACTGGACAAAATGGGTCGAAAAGGTCCAAAATGTCAAAAAGCAGAAAAACGCGCCGCCGCGCCCAGCACCCAGCTCAACCCCAAACTGCGCGCGGCACTGCACGCGGGGGTTACTGTTCATGCGCGCAGCACTGCGCGCGCGAGGTTACTGTTCATGCGCGCAGCACTGCGCGCGGGTTACTGTTCACGCGCGCAGCGCCCAGCAGCCGCCCAGCCGCGCGCCCAACGCGTTTTCACCCCATTTTTCACGTGCAGCAGCCCCTGTGACGTCATGCTGACGTCATTGATGACCTCAGCATGTCCACTACACGTTTTTTAATTTTTTAATATTTTTTTTAACATTTTTTTACTCATTTTTTCTCTCCATCCTCACCTATAAATACCCCCTTCCATTCACTTCAAAGCACACCTCAAAACCACACTTCTCTCTTCTTTCTTTCTCTCATTTCTTAGTTTTTGAGTTTTTCTTAGTTTCTTTCTTAGTTTATAAGCTTTTCTTAGTTTTTCTCTTAGTTTTTAGTTCAATTCTCTTAGGTTTAGAGTTCTTCTCTTTTTGAGAGGAACTTGTAATGTTTTTGTAATAATTTAGATTTTTCATTCAATAAATGGAAGTGCAAATTCCGCTTGGAGGTTTTCTAGCAACGGGAATAGCGTCGAAGTTCTGTAAGGATTTTATTTTCTTTACGCTATTTTTATGCTTTATTCTTACATGTTATATTTAATTTGTCTGTGATTAAATTTAACTATGCTAGCTGTTTATAATCATAATATAATAATAACGTTGTTATGCTTAGAAATATTAAATAGGTGAAAATTTCTAAAATGAATTGATTTTATTTTTATTCAAGATTTTATATTAAGGATGTTAGAGAGAAATATATTATTTTTCATTACAAACTTAAATCTGAAAATTAGATTTTAAGGTTTAGTTATCCGGTCTAATTTAGAGTAGTGCTCTTTTATTTGTTGGTACAATCGCCCGGTAGTTAGAGTGAAGCTCTATTTCAAAAGTTTTTATAAGAATTATTATGTGAAAATGTATTGACAACATGTTTTCAATAGTGGTTTTAAAACTTGGAAGTTAGTACTCGGATAACTAAATTCTTAGGTTTAATTTGGACACCTTGAATAAAGTTTAAACTGTCTAACCCCACCAAAGGTGGCATTTAAATGGTTCATTTTCAATCTCTTAGAAAAAGGATTTAATTTAATTAACCAAATTAGTTATCAACCCCACCCATAGGTGTTAATTGATTTGTTTAGTTAACAAAGAATATCTAACCCTACCAAAGGTGGTATTCATATAAATAAGAGAGAATCAATAAAATATCAATTTATATCTTTAATAACCTAGATAATATGAGCAAGCATAATTAATTTAGTTATTATATCCATAAATACTCCACTAATATAAATGATAAAATTTGCATGAATATTTATTGAATCTGTATTTATATTTATTTTTAGGTAAATATTTATTGAATTTGTATCTATGTTTATTTGTAGATTATATTTAATTAATCTGTATATATGTTTATTTTATGTTATTAGATTAGGAACACAAAAAACCAAACTATCGTGACAGGATGTTTAGGATTTAATTTCGTTTTTAAAAGTTTGAATAATAAATTAAAAACCACATACATTCCTTCCTTAGATCGACCTTGGGAGTATACTTATCATTTTCTACGAAATGATTCGTGCACTTGCGAGAGTTTTACAAATATTAAAACCAAAGTATTTGCGAGAATCGGCGATGCCGGTTTTCGTTCATCAGTGGGTAGAAGCTATCCCCACCAAAACCAATGATGCTAATGTTGTTGTGAAATTCTTGAAAGATTTCATATTGAGTAGGTTTGGAACGCCTAGAGCTATAATAAGTGATGGAGGTAGCCATTTTTGTAACAAACTCTTTGATGGAGTACTAAACAAGTACAACATCACACATAAAGTAGCTACTCCATATCATCCTCAAACTCCCGGTTTAGTGGAAGTGAGTAATAGGCAAATTAAGGGAATACTGGAACGCACTGTGCGTCCATCAAGGAAGGATTGGGCATTTAAGCTAAATGATGCCTTATGGGCATACCGCACCGCTTACAAAACACCTATTGGGATGAGCCCTTACCGGTTAATCTTTGGGAAAGCGTGCCACCTTCCAGTTGAACTTGAACACAAAGCTTATTGGGCAATTAAAGAGTTAAACATGGATTTAGATAAAGCAGGTGAAAAACGATTACTCCAGCTTCATGAGTTGGAAGAAATTAGGAATGAAGCCTATGATAATGCCAAATTATACAAGGAGTGTACTAAGCGCTATCATGACAAGAGGCTAGTTCCTAAGACTCTTCACCCTGGAATGAAAGTTCTTTTATTTAACTCTCGTTTGAGATTGTTTCCAGGAAAGCTGAGATCAAGATGGGATGGACCATTCAAAATAGTTCAAGTATTTGAACATGGAGTAGTGGAACTATTGGACTCCAAGACACAAAAAATGTTCAAAGTCAATGGCCATCGTGTCAAGCCTTATTTAGAAGAACCAAACAACATTGCTGAAATGGATTGCATTTGGCTGAGTAACCCTTAGCACCAAAAAGATACGTCTTGCTAAGACGTTAAACTAAGCGCTGGATGGGAGGCAACCCATCATTTTAGGTAAAAAAAAACAAAAACAAAAACAAAAAAAAAATTTGTTTGTTATTTGTTTTATTTACTTAATTTTGTTTTTTATTTCATTTTAATTACATGTAAATAATTTTTAAATTGTTAAAACTAAAAATATTTGTTGAGATGTTAGAAGTCTACAACAATCTGTCTGTATACACTTTAATAATGAATATGATGGATGCACCTGCATTTTCCATTACTACTTGCACATTCTCAGGAAATAGGTAATCTTTCTTCTCTTCTCTCTTTATCTTTAATTTATAGTTGTTACATTGAGGACAATGTAAGTTCTAGGTTGGGGGTGGTGAAAAGTTACCATACTTAATTAAAAAAAAATTTTGACAATTTAAAAATAAATAAAAAAAAACTTTTTTCACAAAAATTTATCATTTCTTTAAATCAAATTTAAGTAAATAGTTAAGTCTTTTGTACTGTTAGATTAATTTTTGAAAACATATCATGAAATATTTTGTAATTATTTTTTGATAATTAGTTAGTTTTTGTCATAACTAGTATTTCTTGATAAGATGTAGAAATTATATTAAACCCAAAATCGGTGTTTATGAATTTTTTTAGTGGAGACTACCTTTGTGAGATATAATTTGAGCCTAATTTCCTTTATTCAGAGTGAAATATATATTTTTTCTACTCCAAACACATTTCTTATTTCTTCAAATTTTTAGATGATCTCTATAGGTATTAGCATTGAATGTATGATTTTTTTTCATCTTAATAGAGTATCATATATTTTTGATTATTATTTTTGCTTAGATTAAATGATTTGAGTAGAAATTGATAGTATATGCTTATATCTCATTTATGCATGACTACTACAAAAACAAAAAGACATATCTGGGGTTACCTAAACCAAGATCAAACAGAAAAGCCACAAAATTAACCACTCACCAAAATTCAAAAAAATGTACAATCTGTACATGGGTTGACTCTCTAAAAATACACATATTGAAAAATATCTACAAAAAAAAAGAGAGATAAAAATAGTATCATCTACATACTATAACCCACATTGCCTACAAAGTTGTGAGTAAAGGCTAATTACAAAAGAAAGATATAAGAAGTAATTCCCTAAAAAGTCATTGCAATTTCTTCATTTGTAAAAGGCATATATCTTGAAATTCTTTCTTAATGAGTTTGATTTATGCATGAAAATAATTTTTATATATGATATCTTTATAATTTATACATTTGATTCCTTTCATGAGATCAATGTTAAAATAACACTTTGAGCCTTTATTCTTTATACATATGCGAACATATTAGTTCATTTCTATACATCAACTCTTTCGCATATAAATTAGTATGAGTGTTTGAACCCATAGGATTCAGTGTTTTGAGAGTATTGACTTGTGAGGAATAGAGTCGGCGAATTGATTCATGACACTGAAATTGGGTGAAATTAAATTGATACATTTTTGATATGAAATATGAAAATGATTTTCGACTAATTATTATAATAAATCATGATTGTTTAAAGAGATTAAGATAACTTATGCTTGAGATTTAATTATGATCGTAAAGGAGATTAAATAGTATGAGACATTTTTGTGAGATTTTGTTAATTTGTGATTTTGTTGTAAATTTAATTTTTAAGTTGTTTGTTTTTATTGTTTCTTTTGTTTTTACATTTAGTTCAATGTTTGTGGGTATCATTACTGAAAACCCTCACGAGACTCAAACTCGTCCACTAGGGCAACCTAGGGGTTTAAAGGCTTGTTGCATAGGCTAAATGCAACCGTGTCAATCCACGGAAGTGATTTAGGATAGTTTAATTTTTAGTTTTTATCGCTTCTCATGCTAAGGGACTAGCAAGAAGCTGGTTGGGGGTTGTGATGAGTGCTCAAAAAGCACTAAAATAACCATGATTTTATGCACATTAATTGATTAAAAATATATATATTTATATGTTTTATCATATATTTATATAAATTTGTCATTTTCGGAATCACGGGTATTTTTATTGTTTTTCAGGTATTTTGGCTTAAAAACGCAATTTAAAGACTCAAAGAAGAATACTTGAAGCAATACATCACAAATAAATTAATAAATAAGTGGGAAAAGGTCAACAAACATGGAAAAATTGGACAAAATGGGTCGAAAAGGTCAAAAATGTCAAAAAGACGGAAAATCGCGCGCCCCAGCGCCCCATGCTGCGCGCGCCCGCGCGCGTTGACTCCCCATTCCGCGCGCGCCGCAGCGCGCGGGCACTGTTCACGCGCAGCTGCGCGCGCGGCAAGACACGCGCGCGCGCGCTCAATGCCCACCCGCGCGCCCAACGCATTTTCACCCCATTTTTCACGTGCAGCAGCCCCTGTGACGTCATGCTGACGTCATTGATGACCTCAGCATGTCCACTACACGTTTTTTAATTTTTTAATATTTTTTTTAACATTTTTTTACTCATTTTTTCTCTCCATCCTCACCTATAAATACCCCCCTTCCATTCACCTAAAAATACACCTCAAAACTACACTTCTCTCTTCTTTCTTTCTCTCATTTCTTAGTTTTTGAGTTTTTCTTAGTTTCTTTCTTAGTTTATAAGCTTTTCTTAGTTTTTCTCTTAGTTTTTAGTTCAATTCTCTTAGGTTTAGAGTTCTTCTCTTTTTGAGAGGAACTTGTAATGTTTTTGTAATAATTTAGATTTTTCATTCAATAAATGGAAGTGCAAATTCCGCTTGGAGGTTTTCTAGCAACGGGAATAGCGTCGAAGTATTGTAAGGATTTTATTTTCTTTTACAGTTATTTTTATGCTTTATTCTTACATGTTATATTTAATTTGTCTGTGATTAAATTTAACTATGCTAGCTGTTTATAATCATGATATAATAATAACGTTGTTATGCTTGCGAAATATTAAATAGGTGAAAATTTCTAAAATGAATTGATTTTATTTTTATTCAAGATTTTATATTAAGGATGTTAGAGAGAAATATATTATTTTTCATTACAAACTTAAATCTGAAAATTAGATTTTAAGGTTTAGTTATCCGGTCTAATTTAGAGTAGTGCTCTTTTATTTATTGGTACAATCGCCTGGTAGTTAGAGTGAAGCTCTATTTCAAAAGTTTTTATAAGAATTATTATGTGAAAATGTATTGACAACATGTTTTCAATAGCGGTTTTAAAACTTGAAAGTTAGTACTCGGATAACTAAATTCTTAAGTTTAATTTGGACACCTTGAATAAAGTTTAAACTGTCTAACCCCACCAAAGGTGGCATTTAAATGGTTCATTTTCAATCTCTTAGAAAAAGGAATTAATTTAATTAACCAAATTAGTTATCAACCCCACCCATAGGTGTTAATTGATTTGTTTAGTTAACAAAGAGTATCTAACCCCACCAAAGGTGGTATTCATACAAAAAAGAGAGAATCAATAAAATATCAATTTATATCTTTAATAACCTAGATAATATGAGCAAGCATAATTAATTTAGTTATTATATCCATAAATACTCCACTAATATAAATGATAAAATTTGCATGAATATTTATTGAATCTGTATTTATATTTATTTTTAGATAAATATTTATTGAATTTGTATCTATGTTTATTTTTTAGATTATATTTAAATAATCTATATATATGTTTATTTTATGTTATTAGATTAGGAACACAAAAACCAAACTATCGTGACAGGATGTTTAAGATTTAATTTCGTTTTTAAAAGTTTGAATAATAAATTAAAAACCACATACATTCCTTCCTTAGATCGACCTTGGGAGTATACTTATCATTTTCTAAGAAATGATTCGTGCACTTGCGAGAGTTTTACAAATATTAAAACCAAAGTATTTGCGAGAATCGGCGATGCCGGTTTTCGTTCATCAAGAACTGATATACCAAATACTATCAACCAATAATTGTAAATAAATCCTTATATTTTCATAAGATGAATAATTATGTGCTATCATGTTTTATACAAAAAAGATATATCAAAAATACTAACAGATGTTTAAATATCGAATATTTAAAAAAGAAGCTTATTTTCTGGTTTAAAATAATAAAATTTAGATTTTCTCGAGGAAATACAAAGTTTTATATACATAGCTTATATTTTCATATCAACTTTAATCATTTTATTTGAATTTTCAAATCAAAACGAGCAAGATTTATTTTTATAAGTTATTTAAATAGAAATATTTTTGAAATTGACTAATATAATATAAGGAATATAACAAAAAATGTAGAATATAAATTGTCAAAATAAAATTATGAACTAGAAAACAAATATAAGATTTAAAGATGGAAAAAGAAAATTACACATTTTAGAGCTCTTTAGCCTTGTTCTAATTTCACTAAGTATAAAAATAAGTCCTATAAATTCGAGGGAAAAAGATCATGAGAATAAAGTAAGAGCTTCTTGCAATTTTGTTGTGTTTGGACGTATTGAATACCTCATCTATTTCTAGGGCTAAATTATGAAGAGCTTCGAAACTTTTGATAATGGTAAGTTGTTTTATCCTTCAAGAGAACTGATATACCAAATACTATCAACCAAATAATTGTAAATAAATCCTTATATTTTCATAAGATGAATAATTATGTGCTTTCATGTTTTATACAAAAAAGATATATCAAAAATACTAACAGATGTTTAAATATCGAATATTTAAAAAAAACATATTTTCTTGTTTAAAATAATACAATTTAGATATTTTTCCAAGAAATACAAAGTTTTATATACATAGGTTATATTTTCATATCAACTTTAATCATTTTATTTGTATTTTCAAATCAAAACGAGCGAGATTTATTTTTATAAGTTATTTAAATTGAAATATTTTTGAAATTGACCAATATAATATATTGAATACAACAAAAAATGTAGAATATAATTTTTCAACATAAAATTATGAACTAGAAAACAATTATAAGATTTAAAGAAGGAAAAAGAAAATTACAAATTTTAGCACTCTTTAGCCTTGTTCTAATTTCACTAAGTATACAAATAAGTCCTATAAATTCGAGGGCAAAAGAACATGAGAATAAAGTAAGAGTTTCTTGCAATTTTGTTGTGTTTGTAAGTATTGAATACCTCATCTATTTCTAGGGCTAAATTATGAAGAGCTTCGAAACTTTTGATAATGGTAAGTTGTTTTATCCTTCAAGAGAACTGATATACAAAATACTATCAACCAAATAATTGTAAATAAATCCCATATATTTTGATAAGATGAATAATTATGTGCTTTCATGTTTTATACAAAAATATATTTCGAAAATACTAACAGATGTTTAAATATCGAATATTAAAAAAAAAGTTATTTTCTGGTTTGAAAGAATACAATTTAGATATTCTGGAGGAAATACAAAGTTTTAGATACGTAGTTTACATTTTCATATCACCTTTAATAATTTTATTTGAAATTTCAAATCAAAACTAACAAGATTTATTTTTATAAGTTATTTAAATAGAAATATTTTTGAAATGGACTAATATAATTTGTTGAATATAACAAAAAATGTAGAATATAATTTGTCAAAATAAAATTATGAACTAGAAAACAATTATAAGATTTAAAGAAGGAAAAAGAAAATTACACATTTTAGCACTCTTTAGCCTTGTTCTAATTTCACTAAGTATACAAATAAGTCCTATAAATTCGAGGGAAAAAGAACATGAGAATAAAGTAAGAGCTTCTTGCAATTTTGTTGTGTTTTGAAGTATTGAATACCTCATCTATTTCTAGGGCTAAATTATGAAGAGCTTCGAAACTTTTGATAATGGTAAGTTGTTTTATCCTTCAAGACAACTGATATACCAAATACTATCAACCAAATAATTGTAAATAAATCCCTTATATTTTAATAAGATGAATAATTATGTACTTTCGAGTTTTATACAAAAAAGATATATCAAAAATACTAACAGATGTTTAAATATCGAGTATTTAAAAAAAAGATTATTTTCTTATTTAAAATAATATAGTTTAGATATTCTCCGAGAAATACAAAGTTTTAGATACATAGTTTATATTTTCATATCAACTTTAATCATTTTATTTGTATTTTTAAATCAAAACGAGCAAGATTTATTTTTATAAGTTATCTAAATTGAAATACTTTTGAAATTGACCAATATAATATATTGAATATAACAAAAAATGTAGAATATAATTTGTCAAAATAAAATTATGAACTAGAAAACAATTATAAGATTTAAAGAAGGAAAAAGAAAATTACACATTTTAGCACTCTTTAGCCTTGTTCTAATTTCACTAAGTATACAAATAAGTCCTATAAATTCGAGGGAAAAAGAACATGAGAATAAAGTAAGAGCTTCTTGCAATTTTGTTGTGTTTTGAAGTATTGAATACCTCATCTATTTCTAGGGCTAAATTAGGAAGTGTTTCGAAACTTTTGATAATGGTAAGTTGTTTTATCCTTCATGAGAAATGATATGCCAAATATTATCAACCAAATAATTGTAAATAAATCCCTTATATTTTCATAAGATGAATAATTATGTTCTTTCAAGTTTTATACAAAAAGATATATAAAAAATACTAACAGATGTTTAAATATCGAATATTTAAAAAAAAAGCTTTTTTTCTAATTTAAAAATAATACAATTTAGATTTTCGCTAAGAAATACAAAGTTTTAGATAGATAGTTTATATTTTCATATCAACTTTAATCATTTTATTTGAATTTTCATATCAAAACTACCAAGATTTATTTTTATAATTTATCTAAATAGAAATATTTTTGAAATTGACCAATATAATATATTGAATATAACAAAAAATGTAGAATATAATTTGTCAAAATAAAATTATGAACTAGAAAACAATTATAAGATTTAAAGATGGAAAAAGAAAATTACACATTTTAGCACTCTTTAGCGTTGTTCTAATTTCACTAAGTATACAAATAAGTCCTATAAATTCGAGGGAAAAAGAACATGAGAATAAAGTAAGAGCTTCTTGCAATTTTGTTGTGTTTTGAAGTATTGAATACCTCATCTATTTCTAGGGCTAAATTATGAAGAGTTTCGAAACTTTTGATAATGGTAAGTTCTTTTATCCTTCAAGAGAACAGATATACCAAATACTATCAATCAAATAATTGTAAAGAAATCCTTATATTTTCATAAGATGAATAATTATGCGCTATCATGTTTTATACAAAAAAGATATATCAAAAACACTAAGAGATGTTTAAATATCCAATATTGTAAAAAAAAGCTTATTTTCTGGTTTAAAATAATACAATTTAGATTTTCTCCAGGAAATACAAAGTTTTAGATACATAGTTTACATTTTCATATAAGCTTTAATCATTTATTTGAATTTTCAAATCAAAACTAGCAAGATTTATTTTTATAAGTTATTTAAATAGAAATATTTTTGAAATTGACTAATATAATAAATTGAATATAACAAAAAATGTAGAATATAATTTGTCAAAATAAAATTATGAACTAGAAAACAATTATAAGATTTAAAGATGGAAAAAGAAAATTACACATTTTAGCACTCTTTAGCCTTGTTCTAATTTCACTAAGTATACAAATAAGTCCTATAAATTCGAGGGAAAAAGAACATGAGAATAAAGTAAGAGCTTCTTGCAATTTTGTTGTGTTTTGAAGTATTGAATACCTCATCTATTTCTAGGGCTAAATTATGAAGAGTTTCGAAACTTTTGATAATGGTAAGTTGTTTTATCCTTCAAGAGAACTGATATACCAAATATTATCAACCAAATAATTGTAAATAAATCCCTTATATTTTGATAAGATGAATAATTATGTGCTTTCGAGTTTTATACAAAAAGATATATCAAAAATACTAACAGATGTTTAAATATCGAGTATTTAAAAAAAGCTTATTTTCTTGTTTAAAATAATATAGTTTAGATATTCTCCAGGAAATACAAAGTTTTAGATACATAGTTTATATTTTCATATCAACTTTAATCATTTTATTTGTATTTTCAAATCAAAACGAGCAAGATTTATTTTTATAAGTTATCTAAATTGAAATACTTTTGAAATTGACCAATATAATATATTGAATATAACAAAAAATGTAGAATATAATTTGTCAAAATAAAATTATGAACTAGAAAACAATTATAAGATTTAAAGAAGGAAAAAGAAAATTACACATTTTAGCACTCTTTAGCCTTGTTCTAATTTCACTAAGTATACAAATAAGTCCTATAAATTCGAGGGAAAAAGAACATGAGAATAAAGTAAGAGCTTCTTGCAATTTTGTTGTGTTTTGAAGTATTGAATACCTCATCTATTTCTAGGGCTAAATTATGAAGAGTTTCAAAACTTTTGATAATGGTAAGTTGTTTTATCCTTCAAGAGAACTGATATGCCAAACAATATCAACTAAATAATTGTAAATAAATCCCTTATAATTTGATAACATGAATAATTATGTGCTTTCGAGTTTTATACAAAAAGATATATCAAAAATACTAACAGATGTTTAAATATCGAATATTAAAAAAAAAGCTTATTTTCTTGTTTAAAATAATACAATTTAGATTTTCTCCAGGAAATACAAAGTTTTATATACATAGTTTATATTTTCATATCAACTTTAATCATTTTATTTGAATTTTCAAATCAAAACTAGCAAGATTTATTTTTATAAGTTATTTAAATAGAAATATTTTTGAAATTGACTAATATAATATATTGAATATAACAAAAAATGTAGAATATAATTTGTCAAAATAAAATTATGAACTAGAAAACAATTATAAGATTTAAAGAAGGAAAAAGAAAATAACACATTTTAGCAATCTTTAGCCTTGTTCTAATTTCACTAAGTATACAAATAAGTCCTATAAATTCGAGGGAAAAAGATCATGAGAATAAAGTAAGAGCTTCTTGCAATTTTGTTGTGTTTTGAAGTATTGAATACCTCATCTATTTCTAGGGCTAAATTATGAAGAGTTTCGAAACTTTTGATAATGGTAAGTTGTTTTATCCTTCAAGAGAACTGATATACCAAATACTATCAACCAAATAATTGTAAATAAATCCCTTATAATTTGATAAGATGAATAATTATGTGCTTTCGAGTTTTATACAAAAAGATATATCAAAAATACTAACAGATGTTTAAATATCGAATATTAAAAAAAAGCTTATTTTCTTGTTTAAAATAATACAATTTAGATTTTCTCCAGGAAATACAAAGTTTTATATACATAGTTTATATTTTCATATCAACTTTAATCATTTTATTTGAATTTTCAAATCAAAACTAGCAAGATTTATTTTTATAAGTTATCTAAATAGAAATATTTTTGAAATTGACCAATATAATATATTGAATATAACAAAAAATGTAGAATATAATTTGTCAAAATAAAATTATGAACTAGAAAACAATTATAAGATTTAAAGATGGAAAAAGAAAATTACACATTTTAGCACTCTTTAGCCTTGTTCTAATTTCACTAAGTATACAAATAAGTCCTATAAATTCGAGGGAAAAAGAACATGAGAATAAAGTAAGAGCTTCTTGCAATTTTTTTGTGTTTGGAAGTATTGAATACCTCATCTATTTCTAGGGCTAAATTATGAAGAGCTTCGAAACTTTTGATAATGGTAAGTTGTTTTATCCTTCAAGAGAACTGATATTACAAATATTATCAACCAAATAATTGTAAATAAATCCCTTATATTTTGATAAGATGAATAATTATGTGCTTTCCAGTTTTATACAAAAAAGATATATCAAAAATACTAACAGATTTTTAAATATCGAATATTTAAAAAAAAAGCTTATTTTCTTGTTTAAAATAATACAATTTAGATTTTCTCCATGAAATACAAAGTTTCATATACATAGTTTATATTTTCATATCAACTTTAATCATTTTATTTTAATTTTCAAATCAAAACTAGCAAGATTTATTTTTATAAGTTATTTAAATAGAAATATTTTTGAAATTGACTAATATAATATATTGAATATAACAAAAAATGTAGAATATAATTTGTCAAAATAAAATTATGAACTAGAAAACAATTATAAGATTTAAAGAAGGAAAAAGAAAATTACACATTTTAGCACTCTTTAGCGTTGTTCTAATTTCACTAAGTATACAAATAAGTCCTATAAATTCGAGGGAAAAAGAACATGAGAATAAAGTAAGAGCTTCTTGCAATTTTGTGGTGTTTTGAAGTAATCAATTCCTCATCTATTTCTAGGGCTAAATTATGAAGAGTTTCGAAACTTTTGATAATGGTAAATTTTTTTATCCTTCAAGAGAACTGATATACCAAATATTATCAACCAAATAATTGTAAATAAATCCTTATATTTTCATAAGATGAATAATTATGTGCTTTCAAGTTTGTTACAAAAAGATATATCAAAAACACTAAGAGATGTTTAAATATCGAATATTTTAAAAAAAAGCTTATTTTCTTGTTTAAAATAATACAATTTAGATTTTCTCCAGGAAATACAAAGTTTTAGATACATAGTTTATATTTTCATATGAACTGTAATCATTTTATATGTATTTTCAAATCAAAACGAGCAAGATTTATTTTTATAAGTTATCTAAATTGAAATACTTTTGAAATTGACCAATATAATATATTGAATATAACAAAAAATGTAGAATATAATTTGTCAAAATAAAATTATGAACTAGAAAACAATTATAAGATTTAAAGAAGGAAAAAGAAAATTACACATTTTAGCACTCTTTAGCCTTGTTCTAATTTCACTAAGTATACAAATAAGTCCTATAAATTCGAGGGAAAAAGAACATGAGAATAAAGTAAGAGCTTCTTGCAATTTTGTTGTGTTTTGAAGTATTGAATACCTCATCTCTTTCTAGGGCTAAAATTTGAAGAGTTTCGAAACTTTTGATAATGGTAAGTTGTTTTATCCTTCAAGAGAACTGATATACAAAATACTATCAACCAAATAATTGTAAATAAATCCCTTATATTTTCATAAGATGAATAATTATGTGCTTTCATGTTTTATACAAAAATATATTTCAAAAATACTAACAGATGTTTAAATATCGAATATTTCAAAAAAGTTTATTTTATGGTTTGAAAGAATACAATTTAGATATTCTCTAGGAAATACAAAGTTTTAGATACGTAGTTTATATTTTCATATAAGCTTTAATCATTTATTTGAATTTTCAAATCAAAACTAGCAAGATTTATTTTTATAAGTTATTTAAATAGAAATATTTTTGAAATTGACTAATATAATATATTGAATATAACAAAAAATGTAGAATATAATTTGTCAAAATAAAATTATGAACTAGAAAACAATTATAAGATTTAAAGATGGAAAAAGAAAATTACACATTTTAGCGCTCTTTAGCGTTGTTCTAATTTCACTAAGTATACAAATAAGTCCTATAAATTCGAGGGAAAAAGAACATGAGAATAAAGTAAGAGCTTCTTGCAATTTTGTTGTGTTTGGAAGTATTGAATACCTCATCTATTTCTAGGGCTAAATTATGAAGAGCTTCGAAACTTTTGATAATGGTAAGTTGTTTTATCCTTCAAGACAACAGATATACCAAATATTATCAACCAAATAATTGTAAATAAATCCCTTATATTTTGATAAGATGAATAATTATGTGCTTTCGAGTTTTATACAAAAAAGATATATCAAAAATACTAACAGATGTTTAAATATCGAGTATTTAAAAAAAAGCTTATTTTCTTGTTTAAAATAATATAGTTTAGATATTCTCCAGGAAATACAAAGTTTTAGATACATAGTTTATATTTTCATATCAACTTTAATCATTTTATTTGTATTTTCAAATCAAAACGAGCAAGATTTATTTTTATAAGTTATCTAAATTGAAATACTTTTGAAATTGACCAATATAATATATTGAATATAACAAAAAATGTAGAATATAATTTGTCAAAATAAAATTATGAACTAGAAAACAATTATAAGATTTAAAGAAGGAAAAAGAAAATTACACATTTTAGCACTCTTTAGCCTTGTTCTAATTTCACTAAGTATACAAATAAGTCCTATAAATTCGAGGGAAAAAGAACATGAGAATAAAGTAAGAGCTTCTTGCAATTTTGTTGTGTTTTGAAGTATTGAATACCTCATCTATTTCTAGGGCTAAATTATGAAGAGTTTTAGAACTTTTGATAATGGTAAGTTGTTTTATCCTTCAAGACAACAGATATACCAAATATTATCAACCAAATAATTGTAAATAAATCCCTTATATTTTCATAAGATGAATAATTATGTGCTTTCAAGTTTTATACAAAAAGATATATCAAAAATACTTACAGATGTTTAAATATCGAATATTTAAAAAAAAGCTTATTTTCTGGTTTTAAATAATACAATTTAGATTTTCTCCAGGAAATACAAAGTTTTAGATACATAGTTTATATTTTCATATCAACTTTAATCATTTTATTTGAATTTTCAAATCAAAACTAGCAAGATTTATTTTTATAAGTTATCTAAATAGAAATATTTTTGAAATTGACTAATATAATATATTGAATATAACAAAAAATGTAGAATATAATTTGTCAAAATAAAATTATGAACTAGAAAACAATTATAAGATTTAAAGAAGGAAAAAGAAAATTACACATTTTAGCACTCTTTAGCCTTGTTCTAATTTCACTAAGTATACAAATAAGTCCTATAAATTCGAGGGAAAAAGAACATGAGAATAAAGTAAGAGCTTCTTGCAATTTTGTTGTGTTTTGAAGTATTGAATACCTCATCTATTTCTAGGGCTAAATTATGAAGAGTTTCAAAACTTTTGATAATGGTAAGTTGTTTTATCCTTCAAGAGAACTGATATACCAAATACTATCAACCAAATAATTGTAAATAAATCCTTATATTTTCATAAGATGAATAATTATGTGCTTTCAAGTTTTATACAAAAAGATATATCAAAAATACTAACAGATGTTTAAATATCGAATATTTAAAAAAAAGCTTATTTTCTTGTTTAAAATAATACAATTTAGATTTTCTCCAGGAAATACAAAGTTTTATATACATAGTTTATATTTTCATATAAGCTTTAATCATTTATTTGAATTTTCAAATCAAAACTAGCAAGATTTATTTTTATAAGTTATTTAAATAGAAATATTTTTGAAATTGACTAATATAATATATTGAATATAACAAAAAATGTAGAATATAATTTGTCAAAATAAAATTATGAACTAGAAAACAATTATAAGATTTAAAGATGGAAAAAGAAAATTACACATTTTAGCACTCTTTAGCCTTGTTCTAATTTCACTAAGTATACAAATAAGTCCTATAAATTCGAGGGAAAAAGAACATGAGAATAAAGTAAGAGCTTCTTGCAATTTTGTTGTGTTTGGAAGTATTGAATACCTCATCTATTTCTAGGGCTAAATTATGAAGAGCTTCGAAACTTTTGATAATGGTAAGTTGTTTTATCCTTCAAGAGAACTGATATACCAAATACTATCAACCAAATAATTGTAAATAAATCCTTATATTTTCATAAGATGAATAATTATGTGCTTTCATGTTTTATACAAAAAAGATATATCAAAAATACTAACAGATGTTTAAATATCGAATATTTAAAAAAAAGCTTATTTTCTTGTTTAAAATAATACAATTTAGATTTTCTCCAGGAAATACAAAGTTTTATATACATAGTTTATATTTTCATATCAACTTTAATCATTTTATTTGAATTTTCAAATCAAAACTAGCAAGATTTATTTTTATAAGTTATTTAAATAGAAATATTTTTGAAATTGACCAATATAATATATTGAATATAACAAAAAATGTAGAATATAATTTGTCAAAATAAAATTATGAACTAGAAAACAATTATAAGATTTAAAGATGGAAAAAGAAAATTACACATTTTAGCACTCTTTAGCGTTGTTCTAATTTCACTAAGTATACAAATAAGTCCTATAAATTCGAGGGAAAAAGAACATGAGAATAAAGTAAGAGCTTCTTGCAATTTTGTTGTGTTTTGAAGTATTGAATACCTCATCTATTTCTAGGGCTAAATTATGAAGAGTTTCGAAACTTTTGATAATGGTAAGTTGTTTTATCCTTCAAGAGAACTGATATACCAAATACTATCAACCAAATAATTGTAAATAAATCCTTATATTTTCATAAGATGAATAATTATGTGCGTTCGAGTTTTAAATAGAAAGATATATCAAAAATACTAACAGATGTTTAAATATCGAATATTTAAAAAAAAGCTTATTTTCTTGTTTAAAATAATATAGTTTAGATATTCTCCAGGAAATACAAAGTTTTAGATACATAGTTTATATTTTCATATCAACTTTAATCATTTTATTTGTATTTTCAAATCAAAACGAGCAAGATTTATTTTTATAAGTTATCTAAATTGAAATACTTTTGAAATTGACCAATATAATATATTGAATATAACAAAAAATGTAGAATATAATTTGTCAAAATAAAATTATGAACTAGAAAACAATTATAAGATTTAAAGAAGGAAAAAGAAAATTACACATTTTAGCACTCTTTAGCCTTGTTCTAATTTCACTAAGTATACAAATAAGTCCTATAAATTCGAGGGAAAAAGAACATGAGAATAAAGTAAGAGCTTCTTGCAATTTTGTTGTGTTTTGAAGTATTGAATACCTCATCTATTTCTAGGGCTAAATTATGAAGATTTTGAAACTTTTGATAATGGTAAGTTGTTTTATCCTTCAAGAGAACTGATATACCAAATATTATCAACCAAATAATTGTAAATAAATCCCTTATATTTTCAGAAGATGAATAATTATGCGCTTTCAAGTTTGTTACAAAAAGATATATCAAAATCACTAAGAGATGTTTAAATATCCAATATTGTAAAAAAAAAGCTTATTTTCTGGTTTAAAATAATACAATTTAGAGTTTCTCCAGGAAATACAAAGTTTTAGATACATAGTTTACATTTTCATATAAGCTTTAATCATTTATTTGAATTTTCAAATCAAAACTAGCAAGATTTATTTTTATAAGTTATTTAAATAGAAATATTTCTGAAATTGACTAATATAATAAATTGAATATAACAAAAAATGTAGAATATAATTTCCCAAAATAAAATTATGAACTAGAAAAAAATTATAAGATTTAAAGATGTAAAAAGAAAATTACACATTTTAGCACTCTTTAGCGTTGTTCTAATTTCACTAAGTATACAAATAAGTCCTATAAATTCGAGGGAAAAAGAACATGAGAATAAAGTAAGAGCTTCTTGCAATTTTGTTGTGTTTGTAAGTATTGAATACCTCATCTATTTCTAGGGCTAAATTATGAAGAGCTTCGAAACTTTTGATAATGGTAAGTTGTTTTATCCTTCAAGGGAACTGATATACCAAATACTATCAACCAAATAATTGTAAATAAATCCTTATATTTTCATAAGATGAATAATTATGTGCTATCATGTTTTATACAAAAAAGATATATCAAAAATACTAACAGATGTTTAAATATCGAATATTTAAAAAAAAAGCTTATTTTCTTGTTTAAAATAATACAATTTAGATTTTCTCCAGGAAATACAAAGTTTTATATACATAGTTTATATTTTCATATCAACTTTAATCATTTTATTTTTATTTTCAAATCAAAACTAGCAAGATTTATTTTTATAAGTTATTTAAATAGAAATATTTTTGAAATTGACTAATATAATATATTGAATATAACAAAAAATGTAGAATATAATTTGTCAAAATAAATTATGAACTAGAAAACATTTATAAGATTTAAAGATTGAAAAAGAAAATTACACATTTTAGCGCTCTTTAGCGTTGTTCTAATTTCACTAAGTATACAAATAAGTCCTATAAATTCGAGGGAAAAAGAACATGAGAATAAAGTAAGAGCTTCTTGCAATTTTGTTGTGTTTGTAAGTATTGAATACCTCATCTATTTCTAGGGCTAAATTATGAAGAGCTTCGAAACTTTTGATAATGGTAAGTTGTTTTATCCTTCAAGGGAACTGATATACCAAATACTATCAACCAAATAATTGTAAATAAATCCTTATATTTTCATAATATGATTAATTATGTGCTATCAATTTTTATACAAAAAAGATATATCAAAAATACTAACAAATGTTTAAATATCGAATATTAAAAAAAAAAGCTTATTTTCTTTTTTTAAAATAATATAGTTTAGATATTCTCCAGGAAATACAATGTTTTAGATACATAGTTTATATTTTCATATCAACTTTAATCATTTTATATGTATTTTCAAATCAAAACGAACGAGATTTATTTTTATAAGTTATCTAAATTGAAATACTTTTGAAATTGACCAATATAATATATTGAATACAACAAAAAATGTAGAATATAATTTGTCAAAATAAAATTATGAACTAGAAAACAATTATATGATTTAAAGATGGAAAAAGAAAATTACACATTTTAGAGCTCTTTAGCCTTGTTCTAATTTCACTAAGTATACAAATAAGTCCTATAAATTCGAGGGAAAAAGAACATGAGAATAAAGTAAGAGCTTCTTGCAATTTTGTTGTGTTTGTAAGTATTGAATACCTCATCTATTTCTAGGGCTAAATTATGAAGAGTTTCGAAACTTTTGATAATGGTAAGTTGTTTTATCCTTCAAGAGAACTGATATACCAAATATTATCAACCAAATAATTGTAAATAAATCCCTTATATTTTCATAAGATGAATAATTATGTGCTTTCGAGTTTTATACAAAAAAGATATATCAAAAATACTAACAGATGTTTAAATATCGAATATTTAAAAAAGAAGCTTATTTTCTTGTTTAAAATAATATAGTTTAGATATTCTCCAGGAAATACAAAGTTTTAGATACATAGTTTATATTTTCATATCAACTTTAATCATTTTATTTGTATTTTCAAATCAAAACGAGCAAGATTTATTTTTATAAGTTATCTAAATTGAAATACTTTTGAAATTGACCAATATAATATATTGAATATAACAAAAAATGTAGAATATAATTTGTCAAAATAAAATTATGAACTAGAAAACAATTATAAGATTTAAAGATGGAAAAAGAAAATTACACATTTTAGCACTCTTTAGCCTTGTTCTAATTTCACTAAGTATACAAATAAGTCCTATAAATTCGAGGGAAAAAGAACATGAGAATAAAGTAAGAGCTTCTTGCAATTTTGTTGTGTTTTGAAGTATTGAATACCTCATCTCTTTCTAGGGCTAAAATTTGAAGAGTTTCGAAACTTTTGATAATGGTAAGTTGTTTTATCCTTCAAGAGAACTGATATACAAAATACTATCAACCAAATAATTGTAAATAAATCCCATATATTTTGATAAGATGAATAATTATGTGCTTTCATGTTTTATACAAAAATATATTTCAAAAATACTAACAGATGTTTAAATATCGAATATTTCAAAAAAGTTTATTTTCTTGTTTAAAATAATACAATTTAGATTTTCTCCAGGAAATACAAAGTTTTATATACATAGTTTATATTTTCATATCAACTTTAATCATTTTATTTGAATTTTCAAATCAAAACTAGCAAGATTTATTTTTATAAGTTATTTAAATAGAAATATTTTTGAAATTGACTAATATAATATATTGAATATAACAAAAAATGTAGAATATAATTTGTCAAAATAAAATTATGAACTAGAAAACAATTATAAGATTTAAAGATGGAAAAAGAAAATTACACATTTTAGCGCTCTTTAGCGTTGTTCTAATTTCACTAAGTATACAAATAAGTCCTATAAATTCGAGGGAAAAAGAACATGAGAATAAAGTAAGAGCTTCTTGCAATTTTGTTGTGTTTGTAAGTATTGAATACCTCATCTATTTCTAGGGCTAAATTATGAAGAGCTTCGAAACTTTTGATAATGGTAAGTTGTTTTATCCTTCAAGGGAACTGATATACCAAATACTATCAACCAAATAATTGTAAATAAATCCTTATATTTTCATAAGATGAATAATTATGTGCTATCATGTTTTATACAAAAAAGATATATCAAAAATACTAACAGATGTTTAAATATCGAATATTTAAAAAAAAGCTTATTTTCTTGTTTAAAATAATATAGTTTAGATATTCTCCAGGAAATACAAAGTTTTAGATACATAGTTTATATTTTCATATCAACTTTAATCATTTTATTTGTATTTTCAAATCAAAACGAGCAAGATTTATTTTTATAAGTTATCTAAATTGAAATACTTTTGAAATTGACCAATATAATATATTGAATATAACAAAAAATGTAGAATATAATTTGTCAAAATAAAATTATGAACTAGAAAACAATTATAAGATTTAAAGAAGGAAAAAGAAAATTACACATTTTAGCACTCTTTAGCCTTGTTCTAATTTCACTAAGTATACAAATAAGTCCTATAAATTCGACGGAAAAAGAACATGAGAATAAAGTAAGAGCTTCTTGCAATTTTGTTGTGTTTTGAAGTATTGAATACCTCATCTATTTCTAGGGCTAAATTATGAAGAGTTTCAGAACTTTTGATAATGGTAAGTTGTTTTATCCTTCAAGAGAACTGATATACCAAATACTATCAACCAATAATTGTAAATAAATCCCTTATAATTTGATAAGAAGAATAATTATGTGCTTTCGAGTTTTAAATAGAAAGATATATCAAAAATATTAACAGGTGTTTAAATATCGAATATTTCAAAAAAAAGCTTATTTTTTTGTTTTAAATAATACTATTTAGATTTTCTCGAGGAAATACAAAGTTTTATATACATAGTTTATATTTTCAAATCAACTTCAATTATTTTATTGAAATTTCAAATCAAAACTAGCAAGATTTATTTTTATAAGTTATTTCAATAGAAATATTTTTGAAATTGACCAATATAATATATTGAATATAACAAAAAATGTAGAATATAATTTGTCAAAATAAAATTGTGAACTAGAAAACAATTATAAGATTTAAAGATGGAAAAAGAAAATTACACATTTTAGCGCTCTTTAGCGTTGTTCTAATTTCACTAAGTATACAAATAAGTCCTATAAATTCGAGGGAAAAAGAACATGAGAATAAAGTAAGAGCTTCTTGCAATTTTGTTGTGTTTGGAAGTATTGAATACCTCATCTATTTCTAGGGCTAAATTATGAAGAGCTTCGAAACTTTTGATAATGGTAAGTTGTTTTATCCTTCAAGACAACTGATATACCAAATATTATCAACCAAATAATTGTAAATAAATCCCTTATAATTTGATAAGATGAATAATTATGTGCTTTCGAGTTTTATACAAAAAGATATATCAAAAATACTAACAGATGTTTAAATATCGAGTATTTAAAAAAAAAGCTTATTTTCTTGTTTAAAATAATATAGTTTAGATATTCTCCAGGAAATTCAAAGTTTTAGATACATAGTTTATATTTTCATATCAACTTTAATCATTTTATTTGTATTTTCAAATCAAAACTAGCAAGATTTCTTTTTATAAGTTATCTAAATTGAAATACTTTTGAAATTGACCAATATAATATATTGAATATAACAAAAAATGTAGAATATAATTTGTCAAAATAAAATTATGAACTACAAAACAATTATAAGTTTTAAAGAAGGAAAAAGAAAATAACACATTTTAGCAATCTTTAGCCTTGTTCTAATTTCACTAAGTATACAAATAAGTCCTATAAATTCGAGGGAAAAAGATCATGAGAATAAAGTAAGAGCTTCTTGCAATTTTGTTGTGTTTTGAAGTATTGAATACCTCATCTATTTCTAGGGCTAAATTATGAAGAGTTTCGAAACTTTTGATAATGGTAAGTTGTTTTATCCTTCAAGAGAACTGATATACCAAATACTATCAACCAAATAATTGTAAATAAATCCTTATATTTTCATAAGATGAATAATTATGTGCTATCATGTTTTATACAAAAAAGATATATCAAAAATACTAACAGATGTTTAAATATCGAATATTTAAAAAAAAGCTTATTTTCTTGTTTAAAATAATACAATTTAGATTTTCTCCAGGAAATACAAAGTTTTATATACATAGTTTATATTTTCATATCAACTTTAATCATTTTATTTGAATTTTCAAATCAAAACGAGCAAGATTTATTTTTATAAGTTATTTAAATAGAAATATTTTTGAAATTGACTAATATAATATATTGAATATAACAAAAAATGTAGAATATAATTTGTCAAAATAAAATTATGAACTAGAAAACAATTATAAGATTTAAAGATGGAAAAAGAAAATTACACATTTTAGCGCTCTTTAGCGTTGTTCTAATTTCACTAAGTATACAAATAAGTCCTATAAATTCGAGGGAAAAAGAACATGAGAATAAAGTAAGAGCTTCTTGCAATTTTGTTGTGTTTTGAAGTATTGAATACCTCATCTATTTCTAGGGCTAAATTATGAAGAGTTTCGAAACTTTTGATAATGGTAAGTTGTTTTATCCTTCAAGAGAACTGATATGCCAAACAATATCAACCAAATAATTGTAAATAAATCCCTTATAATTTGATAAGATGAATAATTATGTGCTTTCGAGTTTTATACAAAAAGATATATCAAAAATACTAAAAGATTTTTAAATATCGAATATTAAAAAAAAGCTTATTTTCTTGTTTAAAATAATATAGTTTAGATATTCTCCAGGAAATACAAAGTTTTATATACATAGTTTATATTTTCATATCAACTTTAATCATTTTATTTGTATTTTCAAATCAAAACGAGCAAGATTTATTTTTATAAGTTATCTAAATTGAAATACTTTTGAAATTGACCAATATAATATATTGAATATAACAAAAAATGTAGAATATAATTTGTCAAAATAAAATTATGAACTAGAAAACAATTATAAGATTTAAAGAAGGAAAAAGAAAATTACACATTTTAGCACTCTTTAGCCTTGTTCTAATTTCACTAAGTATACAAATAAGTCCTATAAATTCGAGGGAAAAAGAACATGAGAATAAAGTAAGAGCTTCTTGCAATTTTGTTGTGTTTTGAAGTATTGAATACCTCATCTATTTCTAGGGCTAAATTATGAAGAGTTTCGGAACTTTTGATAATGGTAAGTTGTTTTATCCTTCAAGAGAACTGATATACCAAATACTATCAACCAAATAATTGTAAATAAATCCTTATATTTTCATAAGATGAATAATTATGTGCTATCATGTTTTATACAAAAAAGATATATCAAAAATACTAACAGATGTTTAAATATCGAATATTTAAAAAAAAGCTTATTTTCTTGTTTAAAATAATACAATTTAGATTTTCTCCAGGAAATACAAAGTTTTATATACATAGTTTATATTTTCATATCAACTTTAATCATTTTATTTGAATTTTCAAATCAAAACTAGCAAGATTTATTTTTATAAGTTATTTAAATAGAAATATTTTTGAAATTGACTAATATAATATATTGAATATAACAAAAAATGTAGAATATAATTTGTCAAAATAAAATTATGAACTAGAAAACAATTATAAGATTTAAAGATGGAAAAAGAAAATTACACATTTTAGCGCTCTTTAGCGTTGTTCTAATTTCACTAAGTATACAAATAAGTCCTATAAATTCGAGGGAAAAAGAACATGAGAATAAAGTAAGAGCTTCTTGCAATTTTGTTGTGTTTGTAAGTATTGAATACCTCATCTATTTCTAGGGCTAAATTATGAAGAGTTTCGAAACTTTTGATAATGGTAAGTTGTTTTATCCTTCAAGAGAACTGATATACCAAATACTATCAACCAAATAATTGTAAATAAATCCTTATATTTTCATAAGATGAATAATTATGTGCTATCATGTTTTATACAAAAAGGATATATCAAAAATACTAACAGATGTTTAAATATCGAATATTTAAAAAAAACTTATTTTCTTGTTTAAAATAATATAGTTTAGATATTCTCCAGGAAATACAAAGTTTTAGATACATAGTTTATATTTTCATATCAACTTTAATCATTTTATTTGTATTTTCAAATCAAAACGAGCAAGATTTATTTTTATAAGTTATCTAAATTGAAATACTTTTGAAATTGACCAATATAATATATTGAATATAACAAAAAATGTAGAATATAATTTGTCAAAATAAAATTATGAACTAGAAAACAATTATAAGATTTAAAGAAGGAAAAAGAAAATTACACATTTTAGCACTCTTTAGCCTTGTTCTAATTTCACTAAGTATACAAATAAGTCCTATAAATTCGAGGGAAAAAGAACATGAGAATAAAGTAAGAGCTTCTTGCAATTTTGTTGTGTTTTGAAGTATTGAATACCTCATCTATTTCTAGGGCTAAATTATGAAGAGTTTCGGAACTTTTGATAATGGTAAGTTGTTTTATCCTTCAAGAGAACTGATATACCAAATACTATCAACCAAATAATTGTAAATAAATCCTTATATTTTCATAAGATGAATAATTATGTGCTATCATGTTTTATACAAAAAAGATATATCAAAAATACTAACAGATGTTTAAATATCGAATATTTAAAAAAAGCTTATTTTCTTGTTTAAAATAATAAAATTTAGATTTTCTCGAGGAAATACAAAGTTTTATATACATACTTTATATTTTCATATCAACTTTAATCATTTTATTTGAATTTTCAAATCAAAACGAGCAAGATTTATTTTTATAAGTTATTTAAATAGAAATATTTTTGAAATTGACCAATATAATATATTGAATATAACAAAAAATGTAGAATATAATTTGTCAAAATAAAATTATGAACTAGAAAACAATTATAAGATTTAAAGATGGAAAAAGAAAATTACACATTTTAGCACTCTTTAGCCTTGTTCTAATTTCACTAAGTATACAAATAAGTCCTATAAATTCGAGGGAAAAAGAACATGAGAATAAAGTAAGAGCTTCTTGCAATTTTGTTGTGTTTGTAAGTATTGAATACCTCATCTATTTCTAGGGCTAAATTATGAAGAGCTTCGAAACTTTTGATAATGGTAAGTTGTTTTATCCTTCAAGGGAACTGATATACCAAATACTATCAACCAAATAATTGTAAATAAATCCCTTATATTTTGATAAGATGAATAATTATGTGCTTTCGAGTTTTATACAAAAAGATATATCGAAAATACTAACAGATGTTTGAATATCGAATATCTCAAAAAAACTTATTTTCTTGTTTAAAATAATATTGTTTAGATATTCTCCAGGAAATACAAAGTTTTAGATACATATTTTATATTTTCATATCAACTTTAATTATTTTATTTGTATTTTCAAATCAAAACGAGCAAGATTTATTTTTATAAGTTATCTAAATTGAAATACTTTTGAAATTGACCAATATAATATATTGAATATAACAAAAAATGTAGAATATAATTTGTCAAAATAAAATTATGAACTAGAAAACAATTATAAGATTTAAAGAAGGAAAAAGAAAATTACACATTTTAGCACTCTTTAGCCTTGTTCTAATTTCACTAAGTATACAAATAAGTCCTATAAATTCGAGGGAAAAAGAACATGAGAATAAAGTAAGAGCTTCTTGCAATTTTGTTGTGTTTGTAAGTATTGAATACCTCATCTATTTCTAGGGCTAAATTATGAAGAGTTTCGGAACTTTTGATAATGGTAAGTTCTTTTATCCTTCAAGAGAACTGATATACCAAATACTATCAACCAAATAATTGTAAATAAATCCTTATATTTTCATAAGATGAATAATTATGTGCTATCATGTTTTATACAAAAAGATATATCAAAAATACTAACAGATTTTTAAATATCGAATATTTAAAAAAAATCTTATTTTTTGGTTTAAAATAATACAATTTAGATTTTCTCCATGAAATACAAAGTTTTATATACATAGTTTATATTTTCATATCAACTTTAATCATTTTATTTTAATTTTCAAATCAAAACTAGCAAGATTTATTTTTATAAGTTATTTAAATAGAAATATTTTTGAAATTGACTAATATAATATATTGAATATAACAAAAAATGTAGAATATAATTTGTCAAAATAAAATTATGAACTAGAAAACAATTATAAGATTTAAAGAAGGAAAAAGAAAATTACACATTTTAGCGCTCTTTAGCCTTGTTCTAATTTCACTAAGTATACAAATAAGTCCTATAAATTCGAGGGAAAAAGAACATGAGAATAAAGTAAGAGCTTCTTGCAATTTTGTTTTGTTTGGAAGTATTGAATAACTCATCTATTTCTAGGGCTAAATGATGAAGAGCTTCGAAACTTTTGATAATGGTAAGTTGTTTTATCCTTCAAGGGAACTGATATACCAAATACTATCAACCAAATAATTGTAAATAAATCCTTATATTTTCATAAGATGATTAATTATGTGCTTTCAAGTTTTCTACAAAAAAGATATATCAAAAATACTAACAGATGTTTAAATATCGAGTATTTAAAAAAAAGCTTATTTTCTTGTTTAAAATAATATAGTTTAGATATTCTCCAGGAAATACAAAGTTTTAGATACATAGTTTATATTTTCATATCAACTTTAATCATTTTATTTGTATTTTCAAATCAAAACGAGCAAGATTTATTTTTATAAGTTATCTAAATTGAAATACTTTTGAAATTGACCAATATAATATATTGAATATAACAAAAAATGTAGAATATAATTTGTCAAAATAAAATTATGAACTAGAAAACAATTATAAGATTTAAAGAAGGAAAAAGAAAATTACACATTTTAGCACTCTTTAGCCTTGTTCTAATTTCACTAAGTATACAAATAAGTCCTATAAATTCGAGGGAAAAAGAACATGAGAATAAAGTAAGAGCTTCTTGCAATTTTGTTGTGTTTTGAAGTATTGAATACCTCATCTATTTCTAGGGCTAAATTATGAAGAGTTTCGAAACTTTTGATAATGGTAAGTTGTTTTATCCTTCAAGAGAACTGATATACCAAATACTATCAACCAAATAATTGTAAATAAATCCTTATATTTTCATAAGATGAATAATTATGTGCTATCATGTTTTATACAAAAAAGATATATCAAAAATACTAACAGATGTTTAAATATCGAATATTTAAAAAAAAGCTTATTTTCTTGTTTAAAATAATACAATTTAGATTTTCTCCAGGAAATACAAAGTTTTATATACATAGTTTATATTTTCATATCAACTTTAATCATTTTATTTGTATTTTCAAATCAAAACGAGCAAGATTTATTTTTATAAGTTATCTAAATTGAAATACTTTTGAAATTGACCAATATAATATATTGAATATAACAAAAAATGTAGAATATAATTTGTCAAAATAAAATTATGAACTAGAAAACAATTATAAGATTTAAAGAAGGAAAAAGAAAATTACACATTTTAGCACTCTTTAGCCTTGTTCTAATTTCACTAAGTATACAAATAAGTCCTATAAATTCGAGGGAAAAAGAACATGAGAATAAAGTAAGAGCTTCTTGCAATTTTGTTGTGTTTTGAAGTATTGAATACCTCATCTATTTCTAGGGCTAAATTATGAAGAGTTTCGAAACTTTTGATAATGGTAAGTTGTTTTATCCTTCAAGAGAACTGATATACCAAATACTATCAACCAAATAATTGTAAATAAATCCTTATATTTTCATAAGATGAATAATTATGTGCTATCATGTTTTATACAAAAAAGATATATCAAAAATACTAACAGATGTTTAAATATCGAATATTTAAAAAAAAGCTTATTTTCTTGTTTAAAATAATACAATTTAGATTTTCTCCAGGAAATACAAAGTTTTATATACATAGTTTATATTTTCATATCAACTTTAATCATTTTATTTGTATTTTCAAATCAAAACGAGCAAGATTTATTTTTATAAGTTATCTAAATTGAAATACTTTTGAAATTGACCAATATAATATATTGAATATAACAAAAAATGTAGAATATAATTTGTCAAAATAAAATTATGAACTAGAAAACAATTATAAGATTTAAAGATGGAAAAAGAAAATTACACATTTTAGCACTCTTTAGCCTTGTTCTAATTTCACTAAGTATACAAATAAGTCCTATAAATTCGAGGGAAAAAGAACATGAGAATAAAGTAAGAGCTTCTTGCAATTTTGTTGTGTTTTGAAGTATTGAATACCTCATCTATTTCTAGGGCTAAATTATGAAGAGTTTTAGAACTTTTGATAATGGTAAGTTGTTTTATCCTTCAAGGGAACTGATATACCAAATACTATCAACCAAATAATTGTAAATAAATCCTTATATTTTCATAAGATGAATAATTATGTGCTTTCAAGTTTTATACAAAAAAGATATATCAAAAATACTAACAGATGTTTAAATATCGAATATTTAAAAAAAGCTTATTTTCTTGTTTAAAATAATATAGTTTAGATATTCTCCAGGAAATACAAAGTTTTAGATACATAGTTTATATTTTCATATCAACTTTAATCATTTTATTTGTATTTTCAAATCAAAACGAGCAAGATTTATTTTTATAAGTTATCTAAATTGAAATACTTTTGAAATTGACCAATATAATATATTGAATATAACAAAAAATGTAGAATATAATTTGTCAAAATAAAATTATGAACTAGAAAACAATTATAAGATTTAAAGAAGGAAAAAGAAAATTACACATTTTAGCACTCTTTAGCCTTGTTCTAATTTCACTAAGTATACAAATAAGTCCTATAAATTCGAGGGAAAAAGAACATGAGAATAAAGTAAGAGCTTCTTGCAATTTTGTTGTGTTTTGAAGTATTGAATACCTCATCTATTTCTAGGGCTAAATTATGAAGAGATTGAAACTTTTGATAATGGTAAGTTGTTTTATCCTTTAAGAGAACTGATTTACCAAATACTATCAACCAAATAATTGTAAATAAATCCCTTATATTTTCATAAGATGAATAATTATGTGCTTTCATGTTTTATACAAAAATATATTTCAAAAATACTAACAGAAGTTTTAATATCGAATATTTCAAAAAGGCTTATTTTCTTGTTTAAAATAATATAGTTTAGATATTCTCCAGGAAATACAAAGTTTTAGATACATAGTTTATATTTTCATATCAACTTTAATCATTTTATTTGTATTTTCAAATCAAAACGAGCAAGATTTATTTTTATAAGTTATCTAAATTGAAATACTTTTGAAATTGACCAATATAATATATTGAATATAACAAAAAATGTAGAATATAATTTGTCAAAATAAAATTATGAACTAGAAAACAATTATAAGATTTAAAGAAGGAAAAAGAAAATTACACATTTTAGCACTCTTTAGCCTTGTTCTAATTTCACTAAGTATACAAATAAGTCCTATAAATTCGAGGGAAAAAGAACATGAGAATAAAGTAAGAGCTTCTTGCAATTTTGTTGTGTTTTTAAGTATTGAATACCTCATCTATTTCTAGGGCTAAATTATGAAGAGTTTCGGAACTTTTGATAATGGTAAGTTCTTTTATCCTTCAAGAGAACTGATATACCAAATACTATCAACCAAATAATTGTAAATAAATCCTTATATTTTCATAAGATGAATAATTATGTGCTATCATGTTTTATACAAAAAAGATATATCAAAAATACTAACAGATGTTTAAATATCGAATATTTAAAAAAAAGCTTATTTTCTTGTTTAAAATAATACAATTTAGATTTTCTCCAGGAAATACAAAGTTTTATATACATAGTTTATATTTTCATATCAACTTTAATCATTTTATTTGTATTTTCAAATCAAAACGAGCAAGATTTATTTTTATAAGTTATCTAAATTGAAATACTTTTGAAATTGACCAATATAATATATTGAATATAACAAAAAATGTAGAATATAATTTGTCAAAATAAAATTATGAACTAGAAAACAATTATAAGATTTAAAGATGGAAAAAGAAAATTACACATTTTAGCACTCTTTAGCCTTGTTCTAATTTCACTAAGTATACAAATAAGTCCTATAAATTCGAGGGAAAAAGAACATGAGAATAAAGTAAGAGCTTCTTGCAATTTTGTTGTGTTTGTAAGTATTGAATACCTCATCTATTTCTAGGGCTAAATTATGAAGAGCTTCGAAACTTTTGATAATGGTAAGTTGTTTTATCCTTCAAGGGAACTGATATACCAAATACTATCAACCAAATAATTGTAAATAAATCCTTATATTTTCATAAGATGATTAATTATGTGCTTTCAAGTTTTATACAAAAAAGATATATCAAAAATACTAACAGATGTTTAAATATCGAATATTTAAAAAAAAGCTTATTTTCTTGTTTAAAATAATATAGTTTAGATATTCTCCAGGAAATACAAAGTTTTAGATACATAGTTTATATTTTCATATCAACTTTAATCATTTTATTTGTATTTTCAAATCAAAATGAGCAAGATTTATTTTTATAAGTTATCTAAATTGAAATGCTTTTGAAATTGACCAATATAATATATTGAATATAACAAAAAATGTAGAATATAATTTGTCAAAATAAAATTATGAACTAGAAAACAATTATAAGATTTAAAGAAGGAAAAAGAAAATTACACATTTTAGCGCTCTTTAGCCTTGTTCTAATTTCACTAAGTATACAAATAAGTCCTATAAATTCGAGGGAAAAAGAACATGAGAATAAAGTAAGAGCTTCTTGCAATTTTGTTGTGTTTTGAAGTATTAAATACCTCATCTATTTCTAGGGCTAAATTATGAAGAGTTTCGGAACTTTTGATAATGGTAAGTTGTTTTATCCTTCAAGAGAACTGATATGCCGAACAATATCAACTAAATAATTGTAAATAAATCCCTTATAATTTGATAAGATGAATAATTATGTGCTTTCGAGTTTTAAATAGAAAGATATATCAAAAATACTAACAGATGTTTAAATATCGAATATTTCAAAAAAAAGCTTATTTTTAAGTTTTAAATAATACACTTTAGATTTTTCCAGGAAATACAAAGTTTTAGATACATAGTTTATATTTTCATATCAACTTTAATCATTTTATTTGAATTTTCAAATCAAAATGAGCAAGATTTATTTTTATAAGTTATCTAAATTGAAATACTTTTGAAATTGACCAATATAATATATTGAATATAACAAAAAATGTAGAATATAATTTGTCAAAATAAAATTATGAACTAGAAAACAATTATAAGATTTAAAGATGGAAAAAGAAAATTACACATTTTAGCACTCTTTAGCGTTGTTCTAATTTCACTCAATATACAAATAAGTCCTATAAATTCGAGTGAAAAAGAACATGAGAATAAAGTAAGAGCTTCTTGCAATTTTGTTGTGTTTTGAAGTATTAAATACCTCATCTATTTCCAGGGCTAAATTATGAAGAGTTTCGGAACTTTTGATATTGGTAAGTTGTTTTATCCTTCAAGAGAACTGATATACCAAATACAATCAACCAAATAATTGTAAATAAATCCCTTATAATTTGATAAGATGAATAATTATGTGCTTTCGAGTTTTATACAAAAAGATATATCAAAAATACTAACAGATGTTTAAATATCGAATATTAAAAAAAAGCTTATTTTCTTGTTTAAAATAATACAATAGATTTTCTCCAGGAAATACAAAGTTTTATATACATAGTTTATATTTTCATAGCAACTTTAATCATTTTATTTGTATTTTCAAATCAAAACGAGCAAGATTTGTTTTTATAAGTTATCTAAATTGAAATACTTTTGAAATTGACCAATATAATATATTGAATATAACAAAAAATGTAGAATATAATTTGTCAAAATAAAATTATGAACTAGAAAACAATTATAAGATTTAAAGAAGGAAAAAGAAAATTACACATTTTAGCACTCTTTAGCCTTGTTCTAATTTCACTAAGTATACAAATAAGTCCTATAAATTCGAGGGAAAAAGAACATGAGAATAAAGTAAGAGCTTCTTGCAATTTTGTTGTGTTTTGAAGTATTGAATACCTCATCTATTTCTAGGGCTAAATTATGAAGAGTTTTAGAACTTTTGATAATGGTAAGTTGTTTTATCCTTCAAGAGAACTGATATACCAAATACTATCAACCAATAATTGTAAATAAATCCTTATATTTTCATAAGATGAATAATTATGTGCTATCATGTTTTATACAAAAAAGATATATCAAAAATACTAACAGATGTTTAAATATCGAATATTTAAAAAAAGCTTATTTTCTTGTTTAAAATAATAAAATTTAGATTTTCTCGAGGAAATACAAAGTTTTATATACATAGTTTATATTTTCATATCAACTTTAATCATTTTATTTGTATTTTCAAATCAAAATGAGCAAGATTTATTTTTATAAGTTATCTAAATTGAAATGCTTTTGAAATTGACCAATATAATATATTGAATATAACAAAAAATGTAGAATATAATTTTTCAAAATAAAATTATGAACTAGAAAACAATTATAAGATTTAAAGATGAAAAAAGAAAATTACACATTTTAGCACTCTTTAGCCTTGTTCTAATTTCACTAAGTATACAAATAAGTCCTATAAATTCGAGGGAAAAAGAACATGAGAATAAAGTAAGAGCTTCTTGCAATTTTGTTGTGTTTGTAAGTATTGAATACCTCATCTATTTCTAGGGCTAAATTATGAAGAGCTTCGAAACTTTTGATAATGGTAAGTTGTTTTATCCTTCAAGGGAACTGATATACCAAATACTATCAACCAAATAATTGTAAATAAATCCTTATATTTTCATAAGATGAATAATTATGTGCTATCATGTTTTATACAAAAAAGATATATCAAAAATACTAACAGATGTTTAAATATCGAATATTTAAAAAAAGCTTATTTTCTTGTTTAAAATAATATAGTTTAGATATTCTCCAGGAAATACAAAGTTTTAGATACATAGTTTATATTTTCATATCAACTTTAATCATTTTATTTGTATTTTCAAATCAAAACGAGCAAGATTTATTTTTATAAGTTATCTAAATTGAAATACTTTTGAAATTGACCAATATAATATATTGAATATAACAAAAAATGTAGAATATAATTTGTCAAAATAAAATTATGAACTAGAAAACAATTATAAGATTTAAAGAAGGAAAAAGAAAATTACACATTTTAGCACTCTTTAGCCTTGTTCTAATTTCACTAAGTATACAAATAAGTCCTATAAATTCGAGGGAAAAGGAACATGAGAATAAAGTAAGAGCTTCTTGCAATTTTGTTGTGTTTTGAAGTATTGAATACCTCATCTATTTCTAGGGCTAAATTATGAAGAGTTTCAGAACTTTTGATAATGGTAAGTTGTTTTATCCTTCAAGAGAACTGATATACCAAATACTATCAACCAATAATTGTAAATAAATCCTTATATTTTCATAAGATGAATAATTATGTGCTATCATGTTTTATACAAAAAAGATATATCAAAAATACTAACAGATGTTTAAATATCGAATATTTAAAAAAGAAGCTTATTTTCTTGTTTAAAATAATACAATTTAGATTTTCTCCAGGAAATACAAAGTTTTATATACATAGCTTATATTTTCATATCAACTTTAATCATTTTATTTGAATTTTCAAATCAAAACGAGCAAGATTTATTTTTATAAGTTATCTAAATTGAAATACTTTTGAAATTGACCAATATAATATATTGAATATAACAAAAAATGTAGAATATAATTTGTCAAAATAAAATTATGAACTAGAAAACAATTATAAGATTTAAAGATGGAAAAAGAAAATTACACATTTTAGCGCTCTTTAGCCTTGTTCTAATTTCACTAAGTATACAAATAAGTCCTATAAATTCGAGGGAAAAAGAACATGAGAATAAAGTAAGAGCTTCTTGCAATTTTGTTGTGTTTTGAAGTATTGAATACCTCATCTATTTCTAGGGCGAAATTTTGAAGAGTTTTGAAAATTTTGATAATGGTAAGTTCTTTCATCCTTCAAGAGAACTGATATACCAAATACTATCAATCAAATAATTGTAAATAAATCCTTATATTTTCATAACATGAATAATTATGTGCTTTCAAGTTTTATACAAAAAGAAATATCAAAAATACTAACAGATGTTTAAATATCGAATATTTAAAAAAATCTTATTTTCTTGTTTAAAATAATATAGTTTAGATAATCTCCAGGAAATACAAAGTTTTAGATACATAGTTTATATTTTCATATCAACTTTAATCATTTTATTTGTATTTTCAAATCAAAACGAGCAAGATTTATTTTTATAAGTTATCTAAATTGAAATACTTTTGAAATTGACCAATATAATATATTGAATATAACAAAAAATGTAGAATATAATTTGTCAAAATAAAATTATGAACTAGAAAACAATTATAAGATTTAAAGAAGGAAAAAGAAAATTACACATTTTAGCACTCTTTAGCCTTGTTCTAATTTCACTAAGTATACAAATAAGTCCTATAAATTCGAGGGAAAAAGAACATGAGAATAAAGTAAGAGCTTCTTGCAATTTTGTTGTGTTTTGAAGTATTGAATACCTCATCTATTTCTAGGGCTAAATTATGAAGAGTTTTGGAAACTTTTGATAAAGGTAAGTAGTTTTATCCTTTAAGAGAACTGATATACCAAATATTATCAACCAAATAATTGTAAATAAATCCCTTATATTTTCAAAAGATGAATAATTATGTGTTATTAAGTTTTATACAAAAAGATATATCAAAAATACTAACAAATGGTTAAATATCGAATATTTAAAAAAAGCTTATTTTCTTGTTTAAAATAATACATTTTAGATATTCTGCAGGAAATACAAAGTTTTAGATACATAGTTTATATTTTCATATCAACTTTAATCATTTTATTTGTATTTTCAAATCAAAACGAGCAAGATTTATTTTTATAAGTTATCTAAATTGAAATACTTTTGAAATTGACCAATATAATATATTGAATATAACAAAAAATGTAGAATATAATTTGTCAAAATAAAATTATGAACTAGAAAACAATTATAAGATTTAAAGAAGGAAAAAGAAAATTACACATTTTAGCACTCTTTAGCCTTGTTCTAATTTCACTAAGTATACAAATAAGTCCTATAAATTCGAGGGAAAAAGAACATGAGAATAAAGTAAGAGCTTCTTGCAATTTTGTTGTGTTTGGAAGTATTGAATACCTCATCTATTTCTAGGGCTAAATTATGAAGAGTTTCGGAACTTTTGAAAATGGTAAGTTGTTTTATCCTTCAAGAGAACAGATATACCAAATACTATCAACCAATAATTGTAAATAAATCCTTATATTTTCGTAAGATGAATAATTATGTGCTTTCAAGTTTTTTACAAAAAGGATATATCAAAAATACTAACAGATGTTTAAATATCGAATATTTAAAAAAAAGCTTATTTTCTTGTTTAAAATAATATAGTTTAGATATTCTCCAGGAAATACAAAGTTTTAGATACATAGTTTATATTTTCATATCAACTTTAATCATTTTATTTGTATTTTCAAATCAAAACGAGCAAGATTTATTTTTATAAGTTATCTAAATTGAAATACTTTTGAAATTGACCAATATAATATATTGAATATAACAAAAAATGTAGAATATAATTTGTCAAAATAAAATTATGAACTAGAAAACAATTATAAGATTTAAAGAAGGAAAAAGAAAATTACACATTTTAGCACTCTTTAGCCTTGTTCTAATTTCACTAAGTATACAAATAAGTCCTATAAATTCGAGGGAAAAAGAACATGAGAATAAAGTAAGAGCTTCTTGCAATTTTGTTGTGTTTGTAAGTATTGAATACCTCATCTATTTCTAGGGCTAAATTATGAAGAGTTTCGAAACTTTTGATAATGGTAAGTTGTTTTATCCTTCAAGAGAACTGATATACCAAATACTATCAACCAAATAATTGTAAATAAATCCTTATATTTTCATAAGATGAATAATTATGTGCTATCATGTTTTATACAAAAAAGATATATCAAAAATACTAACAGATGTTTAAATATCGAATATTTAAAAAAAGCTTATTTTCTTGTTTAAAATAATATAGTTTAGATATTCTCCAGGAAATACAAAGTTTTAGATACATAGTTTATATTTTCATATCAACTTTAATCATTTTATTTGTATTTTCAAATCAAAACGAGCAAGATTTATTTTTATAAGTTATCTAAATTGAAATACTTTTGAAATTGACCAATATAATATATTGAATATAACAAAAAATGTAGAATATAATTTGTCAAAATAAAATTATGAACTAGAAAACAATTATAAGATTTAAAGAAGGAAAAAGAAAATTACACATTTTAGCACTCTTTAGCCTTGTTCTAATTTCACTAAGTATACAAATAAGTCCTATAAATTCGAGGGAAAAAGAACATGAGAATAAAGTAAGAGCTTCTTGCAATTTTGTTGTGTTTTGAAGTATTGAATACCTCATCTATTTCTAGGGCTAAATTATGAAGAGTTTTAGAACTTTTGATAATGGTAAGTTGTTTTATCCTTCAAGAGAACTGATATACCAAATACTATCAACCAATAATTGTAAATAAATCCTTATATTTTCATAAGATGAATAATTATGTGCTATCATGTTTTATACAAAAAAGATATATCAAAAATACTAACAGATGTTTAAATATCGAATATTTAAAAAAGAAGCTTATTTTCTTGTTTAAAATAATACAATTTAGATATTCTCCAGGAAATACAAAGTTTTAGATACATAGTTTATATTTTCATATCAACTTTAATCATTTTATTTGTATTTTCAAATCAAAACGAGCAAGATTTATTTTTATAAGTTATCTAAATTGAAATACTTTTGAAATTGACCAATATAATATATTGAATATAACAAAAAATGTAGAATATAATTTGTCAAAATAAAATTATGAACTAGAAAACAATTATAAGATTTAAAGAAGGAAAAAGAAAATTACACATTTTAGCACTCTTTAGCCTTGTTCTAATTTCACTAAGTATACAAATAAGTCCTATAAATTCGAGGGAAAAAGAACATGAGAATAAAGTAAGAGCTTCTTGCAATTTTGTTGTGTTTTTAAGTATTGAATACCTCATCTATTTCTAGGGCTAAATTATGAAGAGTTTCGGAACTTTTGATAATGGTAAGTTGTTTTATCCTTCAAGAGAACTGATATACCAAATACTATCAACCAATAATTGTAAATAAATCCTTATATTTTCATAAGATGAATAATTATGTGCTTTCGAGTTTTATACAAAAAAGATATATCAAAAATACTAACAGATGTTTAAATATCGAGTATTTAAAAAAAAGGCTTATTTTCTTGTTTAAAATAATATAGTTTAGATATTCTCCAGGAAATACAAAGTTTTAGATACATAGTTTATATTTTCATATCAACTTTAATCATTTTATTTGTATTTGCAAATCAAAACGAGCAAGATTTATTTTTATAAGTTATCTAAATTGAAATACTTTTGAAATTCACAAATATAATATATTGAATATAACAAAAAATATAGAATATAATTTGCCTAAATAAAATTATGAACTGGAACACAATTATATGATTTAAAGAAGGAAAAAGAAAATTACACATTTTAGCACTCTTTAGCCTTGTTCTAATTTCACTAAGTATACAAATAAGTCCTATAAATTCGAGGGAAAAAGAACATGAGAATAAAGTAAGAGCTTCTTGCAATTTTGTTGTGTTTGTAAGTATTGAATACCCCATCTATTTCTAGGGCGAAATTATGAAGAGCTTCGAAACTTTTGAAAATGGTAAGTTGTTTTATCCTTCAAGGGAACTGATATACCAAATACTATCAACCAAATAATTGTAAATAAATCCTTATATTTTTATAAGATGAATAATTATGTGCTATCAAGTTTTATACAAAAAAGATATATCAAAAATACTAACAGATGTTTAAATATCGAATATTTAAAAAAGAAGCTTATTTTCTTGTTTAAAATAATATAGTTTAGATATTCTAGAGGAAATACAAAGTTTTAGATACATAGTTTATATTTTCATATCAACTTTAATCATTTTATATGTATTTTCAAATCAAAACGAGCAAGATTTATTTTTAAAAGTTATCTAAATTGAAATACTTTTGAAATTGACCAATATAATATATTGAATATAACAAAAAATGTAGAATATAATTTGTCAAAATAAAATTATGAACTAGAAAACAATTATAAGATTTAAAGAAGGAAAAAGAAAATTACACATTTTAGCACTCTTTAGCCTTGTTCTAATTTCACTAAGTATACAAATAAGTCCTATAAATTCGAGGGAAAAAGAACATGAGAATAAAGTAAGAGCTTCTTGCAATTTTGTTGTGTTTTGAAGTATTGAATACCTCATCTATTTCTAGGGCTAAATTATGAAGAGTTTTAGAACTTTTGATAATGGTAAGTTGTTTTATCCTTCAAGAGAACTGATATACCAAATACTATCAACCAATAATTGTAAATAAATCCTTATATTTTCATAAGATGAATAATTATGTGCTTTCAAGTTTTATACAAAAATATATATCAAAAACACTAAGAGATGTTCAAATATCGAATATTTAAAAAAAGCTTATTTTCTTGTTTAAAATAATATAGTTTAGATATTCTCCAGGAAATACAAAGTTTTAGATACATAGTTTATATTTTCATATCAACTTTAATCATTTTATTTGTATTTTCAAATCAAAACGAGCAAGATTTATTTTTATAAGTTATCTAAATTGAAATACTTTTGAAATTGACCAATATAATATATTGAATATAACAAAAAATGTAGAATATAATTTGTCAAAATAAAATTATGAACTAGAAAACAATTATAAGATTTAAAGAAGGAAAAAGAAAATTACACATTTTAGCACTCTTTAGCCTTGTTCTAATTTCACTAAGTATACAAATAAGTCCTATAAATTCGAGGGAAAAAGAACATGAGAATAAAGTAAGAGCTTCTTGCAATTTTGTTGTGTTTGTAAGTATTGAATACCTCATCTATTTCTAGGGCTAAATTATGAAGAGCTTCGAAACTTTTGATAATGGTAAGTTGTTTTATCCTTCAAGAGAACTGATATACCAAATACTATCAACCAAATAATTGTAAATAAATCCTTATATTTTGATAAGATGAATAATTATGTGCTTTCGAGTTTTATACAAAAAGATATATCGAAAATACTAACAGATGTTTGAATATCGAATATCTCAAAAAAACTTATTTTCTTGTTTAAAATAATATAGTTTAGATATTCTCCAGGAAATACAAAGTTTTAGATACATAGTTTATATTTTCATATCAACTTTAATCATTTTATTTGTATTTTCAAATCAAAACGAGCAAGATTTATTTTTATAAGTTATCTAAATTGAAATACTTTTGAAATTGACCAATATAATATATTGAATATAACAAAAAATGTAGAATATAATTTGTCAAAATAAAATTATGAACTAGAACACAATTATAAGATTTAAAGAAGGAAAAAGAAAATTACACATTTTAGCACTCTTTAGCCTTGTTCTAATTTCACTAAGTATACAAATAAGTCCTATAAATTCGAGGGAAAAAGAACATGAGAATAAAGTAAGAGCTTCTTGCAATTTTGTTGTGTTTTTAAGTATTGAATACCTCATCTATTTCTAGGGCTAAATTATGAAGAGTTTCGGAACTTTTGATAATGGTAAGTTCTTTTATCCTTCAAGAGAACTGATATACCAAATACTATCAACCAAATAATTGTAAATAAATCCTTATATTTTCATAAGATGAATAATTATGTGCTATCATGTTTTATACAAAAAAGATATATCAAAAATACTAACAGATGTTTAAATATCGAATATTTAAAAAAAAGCTTATTTTCTTGTTTAAAATAATATAGTTTAGATATTCTCCAGGAAATACAAAGTTTTAGATACATAGTTTATATTTTCATATCAACTTTAATCATTTTATATGTATTTTCAAATCAAAACGAGCAAGATTTATTTTTATAAGTTATCTAAATTGAAATACTTTTGAAATTGACCAATATAATATATTGAATATAACAAAAAATGTAGAATATAATTTGTCAAAATAAAATTATGAACTAGAAAACAATTATAAGATTTAAAGAAGGAAAAAGAAAATTACACATTTTAGCACTCTTTAGCCTTGTTCTAATTTCACTAAGTATACAAATAAGTCCTATAAATTCGAGGGAAAAAGAACATGAGAATAAAGTAAGAGCTTCTTGCAATTTTGTTGTGTTTGTAATTATTGAATACCTCATCTATTTCTAGGGCTAAATTATGAAGAGCTTCGAAACTTTTGATATTGGTAAGTTGTTTTATCCTTCAAGAGAACTGATATACCAAATACAATCAACCAAATAATTGTAAATAAATCCTTATATTTTGATAAGATGAATAATTATGTGCTTTCGAGTTTTATACAAAAAGATATATCAAAAATACTAACAGATGTTTAAATATCGAATATTAAAAAAAAGATTATTTTCTTGTTTAAAATAATATAGTTTAGATATTCTCGAGGAAATACAAAGTTTTAGATACATAGTTTATATTTTCATATCAACTTTAATCATTTTATTTGTATTTTCAAATCAAAACGAGCAAGATTTATTTTTATAAGTTATCTAAATTGAAATACTTTTGAAATTGACCAATATAATATATTGAATATAACAAAAAATGTAGAATATAATTTGTCAAAATAAAATTATGAACTAGAAAACAATTATAAGATTTAAAGAAGGAAAAAGAAAATTACACATTTTAGCACTCTTTAGCCTTGTTCTAATTTCACTAAGTATACAAATAAGTCCTATAAATTCGAGGGAAAAAGAACATGAGAATAAAGTAAGAGCTTCTTGCAATTTTGTTGTGTTTTGAAGTATTGAATACCTCATCTATTTCTAGGGCTAAATTATGAAGAGTTTAGAACTTTTGATAATGGTAAGTTGTTTTATCCTTCAAGAGAACTGATATACCAAATACTATCAACCAATAATTGTAAATAAATCCTTATATTTTCATAAGATGAATAATTATGTGCTTTCGAGTTTTATAAAAAAAGATATATCAAAAATACTAACAGATATTTAAATATCGATAATTTAAAAAAAGCTTATTTTCTTGTTTAAAATAATATAGTTTAGATATTCTCCAGGAAATACAAAGTTTTAGATACATAGTTTATATTTTCATATCAACTTTAATCATTTTATTTGTATTTTCAAATCAAAACGAGCAAGATTTATTTTTATAAGTTATCTAAATTGAAATACTTTTGAAATTGACCAATATAATATATTGAATATAACAAAAAATGTAGAATATAATTTGTCAAAATAAAATTATGAACTAGAAAACAATTATAAGATTTAAAGAAGGAAAAAGAAAATTACACATTTTAGCACTCTTTAGCCTTGTTCTAATTTCACTAAGTATACAAATAAGTCCTATAAATTCGAGGGAAAAAGAACATGAGAATAAAGTAAGAGCTTCTTGCAATTTTGTTGTGTTTTGAAGTATTGAATACCTCATCTATTTCTAGGGCTAAATTATGAAGAGTTTCAACTTTTGATAATGGTAAGTTGTTTTATCCTTCAAGAGAACTGATATACCAAATACTATCAACCAAATAATGGTAAATAAATCCCTTATGTTTTCAAAAGATGAATAATTATGTGTTATTAAGTTTTATACAAAAAGATATATCAAAAATACTAACAAATGGTTAAATATCGAATATTTAAAAAAAGCATATTTTCTATTTTAAAATAATACATTTTAGATATTCTGGAGGAAATACAAAGTTTTAGATACATAGTTTATATTTTCATATCAACTTTAATCATTTTATTTGAATTTTCAAATCAAAACTAGCAAGATTTATTTTTATAAGTTATCTAAATTGAAATACTTTTGAAATTGACCAATATAATATATTGAATATAACAAAAAATGTAGAATATAATTTGTCAAAATAAAATTATGAACTAGAAAACAATTATAAGATTTAAAGAAGGAAAAAGAAAATTACACATTTTAGCACTCTTTAGCCTTGTTCTAATTTCACTAAGTATACAAATAAGTCCTATAAAATAGAGGAAAAAGAACATGAGAATAAAGTAAGAGCTTATTGCAATTTTGTTGTGTTTTTAAGTATTGAATACCTCATCTATTTCTAGGGCTAAATTATGAAGAGCTTCGAAACTTTTGATAATGGTAAGTTCTTTTATCCTTCAAGAGAACTGATATACCAAAAACTATCAACCAAATAATTGTAAATAAATCCTTATATTTTCATAAGATGAATAATTATGTGCTATCATGTTTTATACAAAAAAGATATATCAAAAATACTAACAGATGTTTAAATATCGAATATTTAAAAAAAAGCTTATTTTCTTGTTTAAAATAATATAGTTTAGATATTCTCCAGGAAATACAAAGTTTTAGATACATAGTTTATATTTTCATATCAACTTTAATCATTTTATATGTATTTTCAAATCAAAACGAGCAAGATTTATTTTTATAAGTTATCTAAATTGAAATACTTTTGAAATTGACCAATATAATATATTGAATATAACAAAAAATGTAGAATATAATTTGTCAAAATAAAATTATGAACTAGAAAACAATTATAAGATTTAAAGAAGGAAAAAGAAAATTACACATTTTAGCACTCTTTAGCCTTGTTCTAATTTCACTAAGTATACAAATAAGTCCTATAAATTCGAGGGAAAAAGAACATGAGAATAAAGTAAGAGCTTCTTGCAATTTTGTTGTGTTTTGAAGTATTGAATACCTCATCTATTTCTAGGGCTAAATTATGAAGAGTTTCGAAACTTTTGATAATGGTAAGTTGTTTTATCCTTCAAGAGAACTGATATACCAAATACTATCAACCAAATAATTGTAAATAAATCCTTATATTTTCATAAGATGAATAATTATGTGCTTTCCAGTTTTATACAAAAAGATATATCAAAAATACTAACAGATGTTTAAATATCGAATATTTAAAAAAAAGCTTATTTTCTTGTTTAAAATAATATAGTTTAGATATTCTCCAGGAAATACAAAGTTTTAGATACATAGTTTATATTTTCATATCAACTTTAATCATTTTATTTGTATTTTCAAATCAAAACGAGCAAGATTTATTTTTATAAGTTATCTAAATTGAAATACTTTTGAAATTGACCAATATAATATATTGAATATAACAAAAAATGTAGAATATAATTTGTCAAAATAAAATTATGAACTAGAAAACAATTATAAGATTTAAAGAAGGAAAAAGAAAATTACACATTTTAGCACTCTTTAGCCTTGTTCTAATTTCACTAAGTATACAAATAAGTCCTATAAATTCGAGGGAAAAAGAACATGAGAATAAAGTAAGAGCTTCTTGCAATTTTGTTGTGTTTGTAAGTATTGAATACCTCATCTATTTCTAGGGCTAAATTATGAAGAGCTTCGAAACTTTTGATAATGGTAAGTTGTTTTATCCTTCAAGGGAACTGATATACCAAATACTATCAACCAAATAATTGTAAATAAATCCTTATATTTTCATAAGATGAATAATTATGTGCTTTCGAGTTTTATACAAAAAAGATATATCAAAAATACTAACAGATGTTTAAATATCGAGTATTTAAAAAAAGCTTATTTTCTTGTTTAAAATAATATAGTTTAGATATTCTCCAGGAAATACAAAGTTTTAGATACATAGTTTATATTTTCATATCAACTTTAATCATTTTATTTGTATTTTCAAATCAAAACGAGCAAGATTTATTTTTATAAGTTATCTAAATTGAAATACTTTTGAAATTGACCAATATAATATATTGAATATAACAAAAAATGTAGAATATAATTTGTCAAAATAAAATTATGAACTAGAAAACAATTATAAGATTTAAAGAAGGAAAAAGAAAATTACACATTTTAGCACTCTTTAGCCTTGTTCTAATTTCACTAAGTATACAAATAAGTCCTATAAATTCGAGGGAAAATGAACATGAGAATAAAGTAAGGGCTTCTTGCAATTTTGTTGTGTTTTGATGTATTGAATACCTCATCTATTTCTAGGGCTAAATTATGAAGAGTTTTAGAACTTTTGAAAATGGTAAGTTGTTTTATCCTTCAAGACAACAGATATACCAAATATTATCAACCAAATAATTGTAAATAAATCCCTTATTTTTTTATAAGATGAATAATTATGTGCTTTCGAGTTTTATACAAAAAAGATATATCAAAAATACTAACAGATGTTTAAATATCGAGTATTTAAAAAAAAGATTATTTTCTTGTTTAAAATAATATAGTTTAGATTTTCTCCAGGAAATACAAAGTTTTGTATACATAGTTTATATTTTCATATCAACTTTAATCATTTTATTTGTACTTTCAAATCAAAACGAGCAAGATTTATTTTTATAAGTTATCTAAATTGAAATACTTTTGAAATTGACCAATATAATATATTGAATATAACAAAAAATGTACAATATAATTTGTTAAAATAAAATTATGAACTAGAAAACAATTATAAGATTTAAAGAAGGAAAAAGAAAATTACACATTTTAGCACTCTTTAGCCTTGTTCTAATTTCACTAAGTATACAAATAAGTCCTATAAATTCGAGGGAAAAAGAACATGAGAATAAAGTAAGAGCTTATTGCAATTTTGTTGTGTTTTTAAGTATTGAATACCTCATCTATTTCTAGGGCTAAATTATGAAGAGTTTCAGAACTTTTGATAATGGTAAGTTTTTTTATCCTTCAAGAGAACTGATATACAAAATACTATCAACCAAATAATTGTAAATAAATCCTTATATTTTCATAAGATGAATAATTATGTGCTTTCAAGTTTTATACAAAAAGATATTTCAAAAATACTAACAGATGTTTAAATATCGAATATTTAAAAAAAGCTTATTTTCTTGTTTAAAATAATATAGTTTAGATATTCTCCAGGAAATACAAAGTTTTAGATACATAGTTTATATTTTCATATCAACTTTAATCATTTTATTTGTATTTTCAAATCAAAACGAGCAAGATTTATTTTTATAAGTTATCTAAATTGAAATACTTTTGAAATTGACCAATATAATATATTGAATATAACAAAAAATGTAGAATATAATTTGTCAAAATAAAATTATGAACTAGAAAACAATTATAAGATTTAAAGAAGGAAAAAGAAAATTACACATTTTAGCACTCTTTAGCCTTGTTCTAATTTCACTAAGTATACAAATAAGTCCTATAAATTCGAGGGAAAAAGAACATGAGAATAAAGTAAGAGCTTCTTGCAATTTTGTTGTGTTTGTAAGTATTGAATACCTCATCTATTTCTAGGGCTAAATTATGAAGAGCTTCGAAACTTTTGATAATGGTAAGTTGTTTTATCCTTCAAGGGAACTGATATACCAAATACTATCAACCAAATAATTGTAAATAAATCCTTATATTTTCATAAGATGAATAATTATGTGCTATCGAGTTTTATACAAAAAAAGGATATATCAAAAATACTAACAGATGTTTAAATATCGAGTATTTAAAAAAAAGCTTATTTTCTTGTTTAAAATAATATAGTTTAGATATTCTCCAGGAAATACAAAGTTTTAGATACATAGTTTATATTTTCATATCAACTTTAATCATTTTATTTGTATTTTCAAATCAAAACGAGCAAGATTTATTTTTATAAGTTATCTAAATTGAAATACTTTTGAAATTGACCAATATAATATATTGAATATAACAAAAAATGTAGAATATAATTTGTCAAAATAAAATTATGAACTAGAAAACAATTATAAGATTTAAAGAAGGAAAAAGAAAATTACACATTTTAGCACTCTTTAGCCTTGTTCTAATTTCACTAAGTATACAAATAAGTCCTATAAATTCGAGGGAAAAAGAACATGAGAATAAAGTAAGAGCTTCTTGCAATTTTGTTGTGTTTTGAAGTATTGAATACCTCATCTATTTCTAGGGCTAAATTATGAAGAGTTTTAGAACTTTTGATAATGGTAAGTTGTTTTATCCTTCAAGAGAACTGATATACCAAATACTATCAACCAATAATTGTAAATAAATCCTTATATTTTCATAAGATGAATAATTATGTGCTATCATGTTTTATACAAAAAAGATATATCAAAAATACTAACAGATGTTTAAATATCGAGTATTTAAAAAAAAGCTTATTTTCTTGTTTAAAATAATATAGTTTAGATATTCTCCAGGAAATACAAAGTTTTAGATACATAGTTTATATTTTCATATCAACTTTAATCATTTTATTTGTATTTGCAAATCAAAACGAGCAAGATTTATTTTTATAAGTTATCTAAATTGAAATACTTTTGAAATTGACCAATATAATATATTGAATATAACAAAAAATGTAGAATATAATTTGTCAAAATAAAATTATGAACTAGAAAACAATTATAAGATTTAAAGAAGGAAAAAGAAAATTACACATTTTAGCACTCTTTAGCCTTGTTCTAATTTCACTAAGTATACAAATAAGTCCTATAAATTCGAGGGAAAAAGAACATGAGAATAAAGTAAGAGCTTCTTGCAATTTTGTTGTGTTTTGAAGTATTGAATACCTCATCTATTTCTAGGGCTAAATTATGAAGAGTTTCGAAACTTTTGATAATGGTAAGTTGTTTTATCCTTCAAGAGAACTGATATACCAAATACTATCAACCAAATAATTGTAAATAAATCCTTATATTTTCATAAGATGAATAATTATGTGCTATCATGTTTTATACAAAAAAGATATATCAAAAATACTAACAGATGTTTAAATATCGAATATTTAAAAAAAAGCTTATTTTCTTGTTTAAAATAATATAGTTTAGATATTCTCCAGGAAATACAAAGTTTTAGATACATAGTTTATATTTTCATATCAACTTTAATCATTTTATTTGTATTTTCAAATCAAAACGAGCAAGATTTATTTTTATAAGTTATCTAAATTGAAATACTTTTGAAATTGACCAATATAATATATTGAATATAACAAAAAATGTAGAATATAATTTGTCAAAATAAAATTATGAACTAGAAAACAATTATAAGATTTAAAGAAGGAAAAAGAAAATTACACATTTTAGCACTCTTTAGCCTTGTTCTAATTTCACTAAGTATACAAATAAGTCCTATAAATTCGAGGGAAAAAGAACATGAGAATAAAGTAAGAGCTTCTTGCAATTTTGTTGTGTTTGTAAGTATTGAATACCTCATCTATTTCTAGGGCTAAATTATGAAGAGCTTCGAAACTTTTGATAATGGTAAGTTGTTTTATCCTTCAAGGGAACTGATATACCAAATACTATCAACCAAATAATTGTAAATAAATCCTTATATTTTCATAAGATGATTAATTATGTGCTTTCAAGTTTTTTACAAAAAAGATATATCAAAAATACTAACAGATGTTTAAATATCGAGTATTTAAAAAAAAGCTTAT